>JARGCV010000172.1:2372500-3723750 GCA_034064705.1 Bothrops alternatus
AGTCCATGAGTCATAAAAGAGTTGAGGTTGCCTACCCTGAGCTTATTGGAGAACAGCTTGAAGCCAGCTTGCCAAGTGAACAGAAGTTGGGTTGCCTATCCCTGGGCTAACATGACAGGGAGAAATAGCAATGATCTATAGTACGGGTGTCAAACTCAATTTCATTGAGGGCCGCATCAGCATTGCAGTTGCCCTCGGGGGGCGGGTGTGTGTGGCCAGGGTGGGTGCGGCCTACTGGATAGGCGTGGATGGAGTGGGTGTGGCCTACTGGGTGGGCAGGGCCAGCTCTACATCATTCGCGTCAAGGGTGCCTGTGGGGGCCTGGGCAGGAGTGGGACAGATCTGAGGGTCTCTGGCAGAAGGGGATGGGACCGGGGCAAGTGCCAAGGCATGGCCCATTTCTTCATTCCTCACAAAGGGTGACACTGCCCCAGCATGCACCCAGGGGGCAGGGCTGATGCGGCAGGGCCTGGTTCCTCACTGTTTCCAGACGGCTTTGTGGAGCTAAGACTGAATACGTTTCAGCATAGATGGCCACCACAAAATTGTACATTGGCTCCCGGCCGGCCTGAGCCAGGGCCAAGGCAGCGGGGGCCGTTCCCTCACTGTTTCCAGGATGGCTTTGCGGGCCACATGAAACCACTTCGCGGGCTGCATCCAGCCCCCGGGCCTTGTGTTTGACATGTCTGATCTATAATCATCAGAAACTAAATCAAACTAAACCTGTCTTCTAGGTGAGTTCACACAACAAACATGCTGAGTTCTTCCTTTTTTTAAGAGTCCCAATACACTGAGCTAAATGGCCTGGCTTGCATGACAGAGTTATATATAAATATAAAAAAAGGAAAGTTAAAACTAAGCAAACCTAGAATATGCTGCAGTTGTGGTTCCTGTTTTGTTTTAACTGAACTGGTTTAGTGTGAAATCCACTATTGTGATAAAAATAGTTTGGGTATCTTTCCTTTTTCTGGAAGAAAGAGGCCCCCTTCTTGGAGACGAGTATCTTCAAAGCTTTTATTTCACTGGGACACTGAAAGTGAGTGAGGGAAAGGGCAATCGTCAATTAAAGTTAGTTCTCCTTCCCTATATTAGAAAGCTAAGAACTGCTTATCTGGGAGTCCCACTTCTCTCCCTTCTAGGCTGAATTGGCAGGTGGATGGAAAGAAGTGAGAAGTGGTGTACCCCAAGGTTCAGTTTTGGGACCTTTACTTTTTAATTTATTCATCAATGATCTGGATGTAGAAGTTAATAGTGAGGTAGCCAAGTTTGCTGATGACACTAAATTGTTCCGGATTGTGAAAAGTGAAACTGATTGTCGGGAGCTCCAGAAGGATCTCTCGAAATTGTGTGAGTGGGCAACAAAGTGGCAAATGCACATTTTAACCTAAACAAGTGCAAAGTTACGCACATCGGGGCAAAGAACCCCAATTATGCTTACCAACTGATGGGGACCAAACTTTCTGAAACAACCCAAGAAAGGGATCTTGGGGTTTTGGTGGACAGCTTGATGAAGATGTCAACCCAATGCGCAGCAGCAGTAAAAAAAGCAAATTCCATGCTTGGCATGATTAGGAAGGGAATCGAAAATAAGTCAGCAAGTGTTGTATTGCCTCTGTACAAATCGATGGTGAGACCACACTTGGAGTACTGCGTACAGTTCTGGTCACCGCACCTCAAGAAGGATATAATGGAACTGGAAAAGGTGCAAAAAAGGGCAACAAGAATGATCAAGGAAATGGAGCGCCTCCCTTATGAAACCAGATTGCGACGCCTTGGTCTCTTCAGCCTTGAAAGACGGCGTTTAGGGGGTGACTTGATCAAAGTGTATAAAATCATGCATGGGATAGAAAAGGTGGATAGAGAAAAATTCTTTTCTCTATCACACAATACCAGGACAAGGGGGCACTCCCTAAAGCTCATAGCTAAGAAAGTGAGGACAAATAAAGGGAAATATTTCTTCACCCAGAGGGTCGTTAATTTATGGAATTCACTTCCTGAAGGGGTCGTGACAGCTGTCAGCCTTGACAGCTTCAAGGCAGGGCTAGATAGATTCATGGATGCAAAGTGTATCGGTGGTTATTAAAACGGATGTCCATGTGCCGCCTCTATGTTGGTTGAGGCAGGCAGGATTCCCTTGGGTACCATTTGTTGGGGGTCAAGGGAAAGGGAGGGTTTTGCCTTCTCTTTCTGTTCAAGATCCCCATGTACAATTGGTGGGCCACTGTGTGACACAGAATGCTGGACTCGATGGGCTTTGGCCTGATTCAGCATGGCTCTTCTTATGTTCTTATGAGGTGGACCTGAAACTAATGAAGGGCAGCATTAGAATACTTGTCTTGTGGGTGATTATTATTATTATTATTATTTATTAAACTTATATGCCGCCCTTCTCCCAAGACTCAGGGAGGCTCACAACAAGAATACAAGTATAAAAAACATAACATAAAATCAATTAAAATTACTAATTTACAGTATAAAAACTAGGTAATTTATTTCACTCATACAACACACAGTCACAGTCAAAGGCCCAGGGGCAGAGTGCAGCTCACACGCCCCAAACCTGTCTGCATAAATGTGTTTCCAACAGTTTCCGGAAAGCTAGGAGGGAGGAAGCAGTACGGACCTCCGAGGGAAGCTGGTTCCAGAGGGCTGGAGCAGCAACAGAGAAGGCCCTAACCCTAGGCCCCGCCAGATGACATTGTCTAACAGACGGGACCCGTAGGAGGCCAACCCTATGCGCCCTAACCGGTCGCTGGGATTCATGATACATGCAGTGAAGAAGTAGGGTGTTCCCCCGCCCCACACACACCGCATCTCCAAGCCTGCTGAGTTGTCCTGGGGCTGGGAGGCTACTGAGTCATAGCCCCATCTTCTTTTCCAGATATCTAACCCTCAGAAACTTGTAATGATTTCTGGAATTTTTTTTGTGGGGAAAAAAAGTCTCTGCTATTTGGGACAGTCTGGATACCAATAATAATAATAATAATAATAATAAAGTTGGAAGGGACCTTGGAGGTCATCTAGTCCAACCCCCTTCTCAGGCAGAAAACCTTATACCATTTCGGACAAATGGCTGTCCAGTCTCTTCTTAAAAACCTCCAGTGTTGGAGCATTCACCGCTTCTGGAGGCAGTTTATCGACACCCAGCGCTCCACTCCAGGCAGCCCCACAGAACTGGTGTCGAAGCTGATTCGGATTCCATCCCTGCCTGCCAATTTTGCTCGCAGCTTGACAACAGAAACAGAAGGGAGGGGGTGAAATCCTGGGGGGGGGGAATTGGGAGGGGCTGAGGAATTAAGCGAGCCAGCTGGGCCCTGTGAAAGTTCCTTCACTTCAAGGACACCTTATGGGAACTCTTTGAAATAGAATAAGAGTTGGAAGGGACCTTGGTGGTCTTCTAGTCCAACCCTCTGCTCAGGCAGGAAACCCTATACCATTTCAGACAAAAGGTTGTTCAGTCTCTTCTTAAAAGCTTCCAGTGTTGGAGCATTCAACCTGGAGCCAGGTTGTTCCACTGGTTAATTGTTCTAACTGCCAGCAAGTTTCTCCTTAGTTAATTGTTCTGTCAGCAAGTTTTCTCCTTGATTATTTATTTATTTTTTATTTATTTATTAAATTTTTATACCGCCCCTCTCCCGTAGGACTCGGGGCGGTTCACAACAGAATAAAAACATAAAAACAATAAATATTTAAAAATAAATTAAATTACCGGTAATATTAATACAAGGCTGTTGCTAAAAACCTGTTAAAAACCCAATTCTAAAACCCAAACAGCCTTGTTTAAAAATTTTTAAAACCCGAGGAGATCTAGGCCAGGCCGGCTTGATTGAAGAGATGAGTCTTCAGTTCTCTTCTGAAGGTGCGGAGATCATGACATATCCGGAGTTCTGGGGGGAGCTCGTTCCACATCGTCGGTGCCCCCACAGAAAAGGCTCTCCCCCTGGGCGCCAGCAGCCGACACTGCTTAGCCGATGGCACCCTGAGGAGGCCCTCTCTGTGGGAGCGAACTGGTCGATGGGAAGTATTTACTGGCAGAAGGCGGTCTTGTAAATAACTGGGTCCTATGCCATGGATTAGTTTCCATCCGTTGCTTCTTGTCCTGCCTTCAGGCGCTTTGGAGAATAGCTTGACTCTCTCTTCTTTGTGGCAGTCCCTGAGATACTGGAACACTGCTATCATGTCCCCCCTTGTCCTTCTCTTCATTAAACTAGACATACCCAATTCCAGCAGCCTTTCCTTATATGCTTTAGCCTCCGGTCCCCTAATCATGTTTGTTGCTCTTCTCTGTACTCTTTCTAGAGTCTCAACATCTTTTTTACATCGTGGTGACCAAAACTGGATGCAGTATTCCAAGTGTGGCCTTACAAAGGCATTGTAAAGTGGTATTAACACTTCACGTGATCTTGATTTTTTCCCCGTTAATGCAGCCTAGCAATTTTGCTTTTTTGGCAGCTGCAGCACACTGCCGGCTCACATTTAAGTGATTGTCCACTAGGACTCGGAGATCCCTCTCACAGTTACTAGTAACAGTTACGTAGTAACATGGTAGTTAAGTGAAATCTGGCTTCCCCATTGACTTTGCTTATTAAAAGTGTGCAAATGTTTTGACCCCGAGACACTCCAACGGTCCTAAATATGAACCACTTGCCAAACATTGAATTTTGATCATTTGATCATGGGGGGGGGGGAAATGCAACAGTAGCAAGTGTGAAAAATGGTAAGTCACTGTTTTCAGTGCCGTTGCAACTTTGAATGGTCATTAAATGAATGGATGTAAGTCGAGGACTACCTATGAAGGAGGAGCCGTCTTCACCCTCTTTCTCTCACACAAACTATCTGAACTGTGTTTTCTCTTGCTTCTCTGGAATGCACTCCCTCCCTCTTGGGATTCCAGACTACATTCTATCACAGAATTCCCCTTATTCAGGTAACTTCTAGACCAGGGGTAGGCAACCTCGGCTCTTTTATGACTGGTGGACTTCAACTCCCAGAATCCCTGAGCCAGCCATGCTGAGGGGAAATGGAGAGGTTTCCAAGCTGAGCCATGCTGGCTCAGGAATTCTGGGAGTTGAAGTCCACGAGTCATAAAAGAGCCAAGGTTACCTACCCCTGTCGTAGAAGCAGGACCATCGAATAACCTTTTAACTGTTTCTATGACTATGGAGGGTTGGAACTGCTGTCTGCTCTTTGGAAAAAAGCAGCTCCGGCTAGGCCGAAGTGCTTCCCACCCCCACTTCCCTCATGCATTCATAAATTCGGTCGCAACTTTACTCACAAGCATCCAAACTGGTGTTGCAGCTGCCTGTGCTAGTTGAGCCACACCTTGGTATTTGGAACAATATGCTGACATCCAGAGGCAGTTTCGCCCCACCCAGACTTTTAGCTTAGAAAACCAAATGCTAAGATAGAGTGGGAAGGGGTGTGGAGGAGGAAAAGGGATAAGCAAATGGCATACAGACGAAGAAGTTGAAGTCATGTCTGGGGAGAGTGTCAGCTATCAGTCTCCTACAGGACAACAAGCTGCAGTAAAGAGCTGTGGTGGCCTAGTGGTTAGGACATAGTATTGCAGGCTGACTGTGCTCACTACCAATAGTTTGACCCTGACCGGCTCAAGGTTGACTCAGCCTTCCATCCTTCTGAAGTCGGTCAAATGAGGACCCAGATTGTTGGGATCAATATGCTAACTCTGTAAACTGTTTAGAGAGTGTTGTAATGTAAACCACTGTGAAGTGTATGTAAGTCTAAGTGCGATTGCTATTACTACAGGGCGCAGCATATCCTGGTGGTGGTCCCGCCTGGATCTTGGAGCTTTGCTGGGAGCTCAGCAGCAACTAGAACAACTACATGGAAACTGCATCTCATCCCAAATAGAGTAAGATTTCGAGAAGGTTGTATGTCACTTTAAGACTAATGGCAATACTGTATTTCTTTGCAAAACCTAGAAGGGGGAGAACAATAACCTGATGTTGGGAAATGTGTGTGGATTGCAATAAAGCATTGCAGAGCACATCATGAGAAAGGCAGGGCTAGATGAATCAAAAGTTGGAAATAAGATTGCCGGGAGAAATATCAACAACCTAAGATATGTAGATGATACCACTCTAACGGCAGAAAGTGAAGAGGAACTAAAGAGCCTCTTGATGAGGGTGAAGAAGGAGAGTGGAAAAGTTGGCTTGAAACTCAGCATTAAGAAAACCAAGATCATGGCATCCGGCCCTCTCAATTCCTGGCAAATAGATGGGGAAGAAATGGAGGTAGTGACAGATTTTATCTTCCTGGGCTCCAAGATCACTGCAGATGGGGACTGCAGCCAAGAAATTAGGAGACGCTTGCTCATGGGGAGGAAAGTTATGGCAAATCTAGACAGCATACTAAAAAGCAGAGACATCACCCTGCCAGCAGAAGTACGTATAGTCAAGGCCATGGTTTTCCCAGTTGCAATGTATGGCTGTGAAAGTTGGACCATAAGAAAGGCTGAGCACCAAAGAATTGAGGCCTTTGAACTATGGTGCTGGAGAAGACTCCTGCGAGTCCCTTGGACTGCAAGGCGATCAAACCGGTCAGTCCTAGAGGAGATCAACCCTGACTGCCCTTTAGAAGGCCAGATCCTGAAGTTGAAACTCAAATACTTTGGCCACTTAATGAGAAGGAAGGACTCACTGGAGAAGGGCCTAAGGCTGGGAAAGATGGAGGGCAAGAGAAGAAGGTGACGACAGAGAATGAAGTGGCTGAATGGAGTCACTGAAGCAGCAGGCCTGAACTTAAATGGACTCCAGAAGATGGCAGAGGACAGGAAGGCCTGGAGGAACGTCGTCCACGGGGTCGCGGTGGGTCGGACACGACTTCGCAACTAACAACAACAACAAGATTTGCTAGCCTGCGATGTGTCTAGTCCTTGGAAAGCAAAGATCCTTCACAATGTCCTGATTTTAAATTCATTTTTGTTGTCAGCTTCTGAGAGATTTGGGTATCTAGCAGAATATCAAGTCAAATAAATGCAAGTAGTCTCGACTTACAACCACAATTGCCACTGACTTAGGATTTCTATTGCTGAGCCATAGTGGTCGTTAAGTGAGTCCTGCTATAAATTTATGACTTTTTTTTAACCAGGGTGAAGAGAAGCAGTGCAGTTGTTAAGTGAATCACACGGTCGTTAAGGAAACCCATCTTCCTCCACTGGCTTTGGTTTGTTGTTAAGCCAGCTGGGAAGATCTCAAATAGTGATCGTGTGATCACTGGAACCCTGTCATACACACATGTCAGCTGCCAGGTGCCCACATTTTTATTCTGCGATTATGGGGATGCTGCAGTATTCAGAAGTGTAGGGACTGGTTGTAGGTCACTTCTTTCAAATGCCATAGTTAAATTAATAGTCGTACGTTGAGGACGGCCTCCACTCCTTGACAATGGACACAGATTAAAGATGTCAGAGCTGAGGTATCTCGGGGGGAGGTCAAAAACGTCAAGGCAGACGTTGCAGCAATGTATGTATCTCATCTCTTTTGTACGTGCGTGAGTGATAGCTACACACAGTGGCTGGGGCTTCATTTGGGCTGCTGTGACCACCGTCTTGGCCAGCGGTTCTCAACCTTTTCCGGGGCTCGACCCCGGCCCGCATCGTGCATGCGCGGCGCGACGGCCCACATCGCAATAGGGAAAAAAATGGCCGACCAAAAAAAAAATGGCCGACCAAAAAAAATAAATTAAAAAAAATGGCAGACTGCGGTGCTTGGCGACCCCCGTGAAATGGTCGTTCGACCCCAAATGGGGTCGTGGCCCACAGGTTGAGAACCGCTGGTCTTGGCTGTGTTACATCGCTGCTGATGTTGCTGTATCCCAGGCAGGGAGAAGTAGTACTTACCAGATACCTGTCCACAACCGTACGATCTTTGACAAGACTGTAGATCTGATGCTTCAGAATTAAAGGCGGCAGGGAATCTTCAAATACCTTCCGAGGGAAGAGGGATACCAAATTCTGAAGAGCTGCTTCGACTGCCGCAGGGCCCTCTAAGAAAAGGAACCGCAGATAAGAATGGAGAAGTCCCACTGCTCAGCCCAGTGGTGGGGAACCCATGGCACGTCTGCCACAGGCAGCATGCAGGGCCCTGTCTGTGGGCACGCGTGCCGTCACCCCAGCCCTCCCTCCCCCCGCGGCCCCCTCACCGGCAGCCTCCCCGGAGAGTCGCCCTGGGTGCGGTGCACACAGAGCAGTGCAGCACAGCCAAGGACATGGCAGCCAGGCAGCCGGGCCAAGACTCTGCCCTCGCGTCCCGTCGTGCACGGACGATGCTGCGGGGCATGGGCGGAGGGCGTGGCTGCCTTGGCACTGCAAGGCCGCCTGAGTGATCTGCTGCGGTGGGCCAAGAAGGCGGCAGGTGGCCCTGCGGGCAGGCAGGGAGCAGGCGGTGGAGCGGCGGTGGGCGGGGTGTGTGTGTTTGGGCACTCGGTGTCTAAAAGGTTCACCATCACTGGCTTAGCCCATAGATCCTTTTTCACGAGGCAACTGGACTTTCTTGTTTTTCTTTGAAGACATTTCGCTTCTCATCCAAGAAGCTTCTTCAGCTCTGACTGGGTGGTGGGGAAGGGGAAGATTTATACTCCTGCAGACAGCTGGTCCTTTGCGTTCTTTTAGCGAGTCATTAAAGCTACCTGGAGGCTTATCTGTGTCTCCAGGGTCACCTGAGTAGTTCAAATGGGTGTGGAGCCTTCTTGGAACTGTTGAAATCCAGTCAGAGCTGAAGAAGCTTCTTGGATGAGAAGCGAAACAACTTTCAAAGAAAAACAAGATTGTCCAGTTGCCTCGTGAAAAAGCATCTTTGGGATAACTATCATCTGGATGACTAAGAATCCCTATAGACATCCCACTGCTTAGCACTTCCATAAAGACTCCCTCTGACTCCATTTAGAAACTCCATCCTTTTTCATTAACCTGCCCATCAGGTACTTTGTGCAAAGCATTTCACTTTTTCTCACCCTGCCCTGAAGACTCGGATCCGAGAGCCCGCCGTCGCTTCTTGGCCTTGAAAGTATCAGAGAGGAGCTGATGCTTCCGCTTCATAGGGCTGGAGAGAAAGGACGAAGAAGGCTTAAGGTCGAGTACATATATAACCGCTCTATTGACTTTTGCTCATTTAGCTGCACAGGTAGTCCTAGACCAGGGGTAGGCAACCTTGGCTCTTTTATGACTCGTGGACTTCAACTCCCAGAATTCCTGAGCCAGCATGGCTCAGCTTGGAAACCTCTCCCTTTCCCCTCAGCATGGCTGGCTCAGGAATTCTGGGAGTTGAAGTCCACGAGTCATAAAAGAGCCAAGGTTGCCTACCCCTGTCCTAGACTTACAACACTTCATTTAGTGACCATCCAAAGTTACAACAGCACTGAAAAAAGGGACTCGTGACTATTTTCATACTAATGACTGTTTCAGCATCCCCATGGTCATGTGTTCAAAATCCAGACGCTTGGCAACTGACTCATATGTATGATGATTGCATTGCCCGGGATCGTGTGATCACTTTTTGCAACCTTCTGACAAGCAAAATCAATGGGGAAGCCAGATTCACTTAACAACCAGGTTATTACCTTAACTGCAGTGATTCACTTAACAACTGTGGCAAGAAAGGTCATCAAATGGGGAAAGCTCATTTTACCACTGTCTCATTTAGCAGCAGAAATTTTGAGCTCAATAGTGGTCATAACTCGAGGACTATCTCTAATGTTAACCAAATGTTTTCTTTGTTATTCCCCATTCATTCTATATCATCTCCCCTTTTCAAATTTTTCCTTTTGTTTAACTTGTTGCTTTTCTTCCATGAAAACAGCTTCTGTGTGGCTTCTCACAAACTCTATTCCCTCTAATAACACCATCAAAATGGTTCCTTGATTCTCATTCCAGCAACCACTCTGCCATATTTTTTATATTTAAAATAATCTCTGGTAAATCTTTGGTGTTACAAACCCTCATGATTTCCCCATTTGTTTGGCATATTTTTAAAACTGCTGGATTTTATATAATGTCAGATCGCCATGCAGCAAATAAGCAAAGTACTTCTTCCCTTAACTTCACTATTGCATCAGGAACAATGTAAGTTCCTTCATTTCGATTTGTCTATTGCAACACATGCAGATATAAGAAAGCTAATACACTGAATTATACTACTGCCCATTTTTTTTCACATTTATTTGACAGCACTGTATATTACGCTTTATTTTTGCTTCATCTTTAGGCTTTATATTAAACTGTATATTGCCTCCTCCCATTCCATTTTTTTTGTAAAGCAAAGCCTCAAGAGCAAGAAATGTAGCAGAATGCAAGGAATGTATGGATCAGTCAGCATACAAAAGATTTAATAAGATGTACATTTTAATCTGGGTAGGAAATCCTTATAAAATCCAATAAAGGGAACAAAGCTTTTTAAAATTAGCTATATACTTTTTTATAGCTATATTAAAGCTATATATGCTTTAATAAGAGGTCATCAGCTTTTTTCTGCATAGGGCCCCCAACCATAGAGACATGTTTCTATGTGCTGCAAATTCTCAGGCCGCAGCCAAATGGATACAATATTTCTTTGGGATCAAATATTTTGGGTGGCAGGCCAAATGTCATCTGCAGGTTGCTAACCCCTGCTTTAAAGTATCACAGCCGCACTTCTAGTAATTCAGCAGCCTGTTTACATATAAAGCAAAGCAAACTCTAAACTTAGAACAAAAGCGATATCCTGCTGAAGGGAATGGAATTTTCCTCCACACCTTCCTTTTTAAATGTATAGAAACAAGCAAATGTATATAGGTAGTCCTTGACTTACGACCACAATTGAGTCCAAAATTTCTGTTGCTAAGTGAAACATTTTAAAGTGAATTTTGCCCCATTTTATGACCTTTCTAGCCACAGTTATTAAGTGAAACACTGCAGTTATTAAGTTAGTAACATAGTTGTTGAATGAATCTGGCTTCCCCATTGACTTTGCTTGTCAGAAGGTCGCCAAAGGTGATCACATGACCCCAGGACACTGCAATCGTCATACATACGAACTAGATGTCAGACATCTGAATTTTGATCATGTGACCGTGGGGATGCTGCGATGGTTGTAAATGTGGAAAACAATCATAAGCCACTTTTTCAATGCCGTTGTTACTTTGCTCACTAAATAAACTGTGGTAAGTCAACAACTTACCTGTGGAAGGAAATCAGGCAAGGGAAGATTTGCCCCTCTCTCCTCTAAGATTTTACCCCACCTCCTTTGAAACAGTATAGCAGAACATCACACCATGACTTATTCAAACTGATGATACCAACTCCTCATGAGTGATAATACATTTTACTTCTTTCATACTCTCCCCAGCTCCTTCATTTGACTCAGCAAAAGCTTTTACGGGCAAGACAACCATGAATCCTCTCTCTTTTTCTTCCTGGCTGCTACCTGCATTTATCCACCTTTCACCTCCGAGCTCCTTTCCGTCCTCTATTGACACATTTTTCCTCCCTGAATAATAACTTTCAGATACCCAGAGACTTCCCCCCCCACTTCCCCCACCGCCATTGATTTCACTTCGCATTGAGACTTCATTCCTACCCCGCTCAGTCCTCACTCGCGTCGTCTCGCTTGCTGGTGGTCGGCAAAGGATGACGTCACGTCGTTTGAAGATCCTTCTGGGGCCGCCCTTCGTCTTTCGAGTAGGCGGGAGAAAAATAGTTTGACTGGCAGTAGGGAAGACCAATGGCTTCCTCGTCCGGCTAAGTGGCCCTCTTTAATGGAGGAAAGGTGGTCTTGGCCGTTATCTAGACCAGTGTTTCTTGAACGTTTGGCTCTCAGAGCCCGAATTTATAATTTTTAAAAATGATGGAGGACCCCCCAGAGACTTTCTGATTATATGGGTTATGTTTATTGATATTTACCATATTAAAACCTGTATTTATTGAATCATGTAAAATAAAGTTATTAAACCTATTTGATATTAATATACATATTTTTCATGAAAACTCCCCGATAATTTTCAACAAATAGAAATAACGGATGGCACTGCTTTAAATTTTTGCAAAAGTCTTCAATATCTAGCAAATATTTTTAATTTTGCAAACCCCTGAGAGACTCCTAAGGTCCTTGGAACAGACCAGGGGTAAGCAACCTTGGCTCTTTTATGACTGGTGGACTTCAACTCCCAGAATTCCTGAGCCAGTGCTGGCTTAGGAATTCTGGGAGTTGAAGTCCACCAGTCATAAAAGAGCCAAGGTTGCCTACCCCTGGAACAGACTACGAGACACCAATTTAGATCAGGGTTTTTCAACCTTGGCAACTTTAAGATACTGATTGAGGAATTCTGGGAGTTGAAGTCCATCCATCTTAAAGTTGTCAAGGTTGAAAAAAAATAATTTTAGACTCTGGGAAAGACAGACTCTGCTCTGGAAAGATATGGATGGTCCCAAGATGGGGGCCAAGTTTGCTCCCTTGTGGAAGTCACGCAGATTTCTGAAGTCCAAATCTGGTATATCATGTAATAATTCCCTGGTGATTAGGGTTGTTTTCTTCACGACCAGAGTTGTTTTATGCAAGTTTGGATGATTAGTAACATCTCATTGATGTTAGAACAAGTCTTAAACAGAAAATCTACACTATGTGCACATTGACCTTTTGCTTTGGTAAAAATAATTTTCTGGCTGATTTATGTTTCTGAATTGTTAGATTACACTTTCTTTCTATGTCCTTGGTCTTGAAATGTCTAGCCAGTGAAGAAGCAGTTTTGTGTCCCCTGATACTTCACTTTTGCTTTCCACCCTAGAGAGACTTCAATGCTAAGCAACGCTGCTTAAATGGGTTTCCAATGGCAGCAGCCTAGTATCAGCAGATGACTTCTTCTGAGTAGCCTGACCAACAATCTTGCAGGCTGGAGGTAACATCTGAAATGGGAGAAAGTTGTTTTTTCTATTGCACAAGTGCCTGACTTTGAAAAGCACAGACAGCCACCGTTTTCTTCTATTTTGATGCATCTCTGTTTTTGACCAAAACATTCATGGGAAGCCTAGGTTTATTGTGTATAAAAAACCCCAGCTAGTTCAGATTGACTCCTTTCAGATAGTCTTCAATTTACGATATTTTGTTTAGCGACTGTTCGAAGTTACAACACCACTGAAAAAAAATGACTTATGACCATTTTTCACACTTACAACCGTTGCAGCAGCAGCATCATAGACACATGATCAAAATTCAGATGCTTGACAACTGGTTCATATTTATCACAGCTGCAGTGTCTTGTGGTCATGTGATCACCTTTAGCAACCTTCTGACAAGCAAAGTCAATGGGGAAGCCAGATTCAGTTTACAACCATGTTACTAACAATTAGTGATTCATTTAACAACTGTGACAAGAAATATGAATGGGGCAAAACTCAGTTAATAATTGTCTCACTTCGCAACAGAAATTTGAGGTTCAATTGTGACCATAAATCGAGGACTACCTGTATTGTATTCATTGCTATGAGAACTTGTTAAATAAACACAAGGGAAACTCATTTTGGTCCTCCTTAACACTCTAATTCTACTCAAAGTCCAGTTTTATATAATTCAATATGTCCTACATTCAGGAACCTGGGGAATACTGGATCCCAAGCTAAATGTAATGAACGGTTTTAGAAGGGAACTTTAGAAGGGAATACACAGACAACTTTGGTTCATTCCTTTAAAATATTCTTAAATACAGGCTTAGAGAAAAATATGTATATCATGTTTAGAATATACAGAACTTCAATTCTAATGGATCAGGCATCAGTCTAGAACAGGGGTTCTCAACCTTGGCAACTTTAAGACTTGTGGACTTCAACTCCCAGAATTCCTCAGCCAGCAAAGCTGGCTGAGGAATTCTGGGAATTGAAGTCCACAAGTCTTAAAGTTGCCAAGGTTGAGAACCCCTGGTAGAAACCAAGAAACTAAGTTATGGTCCTGCTTTTGGCATAAAAGCTGGCTGGATAACTTTGTGCCAGTCACTCTCTCTCAGCCTAACCCACCTCACAATGTTGCTGTGGTGGGGAAAATAGGAGGAAGGAGCATTAGGTATGTTTGACACTCTGAATTATTTATAACAATAATAAAAGAGAAATAAAGAAGAAATCTCCTAATGGTGAGAGCAATCAACCATTGGAACAGGTTGCCTTCAGATGTTGTGTGGGTGCTCCACAATACCTTCTCCGTGTCCTCCAAAGGTCTCACACTACAATTCCCATTAGACTGGGACTGCAAAAGCCACCAAATTAGGAAGGTCTAACTCAGGGGTTCTCAACCTTGGCAACTTCAAGACTTGTGGACTTCAACTCCCAGAATTCCTCAGCCAGCTTTGCTGGCTGAGGAATTCTGGGAGTTGAAGTCCACAAGTCTTGAAGTTGCCAAGGTTGAGAACCCCTGGCACTCTAACTAGTGTTTTTCAACCTTGGCCCCTTTAAGAGGTGTAAACTACAACTCTCAGAATTCAACTCCCCACGACCGGGAAATTCTGGGTGTTCCACACATCTTAAACGGGATCGAGGTTAAAAAACAAACAAACACCGCTTAACATAAAGCCGCCTAAAGAAGGCTTCGACTGCTAACTAGTGGCCATGAATTTAAATTACACGACCCTGAAGGAAAACGGGGGAAAAAGGAAACGCAGGGCTTCCTCTGCTAACTGGCGTGCTTTGATGATGCAACTTAGAGCAAAGAAACGAAACTGGGCTTTGTTTTGATCAGAAAACCAGCCGCTCCGTCTCGGCTTGGATAGGGGTTTAAACGTTAGGCGTGCGACCCCTACGAGGCTGCAGGTCTTCCCGGCGCTCGGCAGTGACGTCACGGCAGGTAAGCATGGAATTCGGAAGAGGGAACAGGGAAGGCTCCTTAGGGACTTCTCTGTCTTTGATGGTCGTTATAGGAATCCAAGCCCAGGTCAGAGGGCAAAGGGCAGAGGTCAGCTCCTAAACTGTCCCGGGGGAATTCGGAGGCAGGACCTTGGGGTTCTTTGTTTGGGGCTAAAGTGAGATTGGATCTCAGCAAATGTATTGGGGGAGTAACATAATGAGATTTATATAATGGAACTGGAAAAGGTGCAAAAAAGGGCAACAAGAATGATCAAGGAAATGGAGCGCCTCCCTTATGAAACCAGATTGCAACGCCTTGGTCTCTTCAGCCTTGAAAGACGGCATTTAAGGAGTGACTTGATCGAAGTGTATAAAATCATGCATGGGATAAAAAAGGTGGATAGAGAAAAATTCTTTTCTCTATCACACAATACCAGGACAAGGGGGCACTCCCTAAAGCTCATAGCTAAGAAAGTGAGGACAAATAAAGGGAAATATTTCTTCACCCAGAGGGTCGTTGGTTTATGGAATTCACTTCCAGAAGAGGTCGTGACAGCTGTCAGCCTTGATAGCTTCAAGGCAGGGTTAGACAGATTCATGGATGCCAAGTGTATTGGTGGTTATTAAAACGGATGTCCATGTGCCGCCTCTATGTTGGTTGAGGCAGGCAGGATTCCCTTGAGTACCATTTGTTGGGGGTCAAGGGAAAGGGAGGGTTTTGCCTTCTCTTTCTGCTCAAGATCCCCATGTACAATTGGTGGGCCACTGTGTGACACAGAATGCTGGACTCGATGGGCTTTGGCCTGATTCAGCATGACTCTTCTTATGTTCTTATGTTCTTATTTGATGTTAGTAATTCTGTTTTATGTTTTATAATTGTTGCTGTGAGGCACCCCGGGTTATTTGGGGATAGGATGGGCAATGGATGGATTGATGGAGGGATGGATGGAAGGAAGGAAGGAAAGAAGGAAGGAGAGTTTTACTGAGAAAGTGACTGTTGAGAGGGAAAGAATTCAATTATTGTGTTTATTGCTGATTAAAAGAGTTTGCTCCTAGTTTAATACTGAAGATATTTGAAGAAAGACTGAGCCTGAATGGAAAAGGAGAGGCTGGACAGAGACTGTTATTTGATTTGTACCCTACTATGTTTATTTCTGCATTGATTAGATTTATATGGCCACCGATCTCGCATACAGGACTGGGGGGGGTGTATGTTACAGAATTAAAATACAAAAAAAATATATCTAAAGTTACCAAAATCATAACAATGACAACAAAACTATTCAAACAATAAAAACTGTTACAAAGCCACACCAAAAAAAAAAACATAATCTGCAAGAAACTTTAAGGATAAGCAACAAGAATCAGCCAAGAATTATGGACCAGTGAGAAAGCGGCTATATTCACATTATGCTCATAAACTGGTTATAGATTAATCTATACTCTGGCTTGTTCAATATACCAAACAAGAAGTTAACTAAATGATTTGTTTTAATCTAATATACTAAGCCACAAAAATCTAACCAAGTGAATGCTAACCAAGACCCAACTGGGCCTTTTATCTAATTTGTTTAAGTGTCATGTGAGGACTGTCATGTGAGGACAGCTAGGGTGTCCTTTGAGGACTGTTAATCCCCCAAATACCAAATAAGGCTGAGAAGAGCCTCTGTTAAAAACCCCAAGGAACTATTTGGTCATTAGGAACTGTGCTGCTTAGGTTGATTAAAGAGTCTAACTCATATCTTAGATTCCACATGGAAGTTACTGTAAAACGACAGCTATCCTAGTACAAAACTTGGCTGACCAAATGATCCTCACTTTCTAATTAAAGACTGGCCCTTGAAAACACCCCAATCTTAGACTCATGTTAATAACTAATAAAGTAGCTGAAAATGAATTTGATCCTGGGGATTTGGATGTCCAGATGATAATTCTTTGACTTGTCTCTTTGCCTATAATGTAAGGCCAGCAACACTGGCCAACCTTATAGAATTGTCAGAAGGCTGACCCAGAGAAAATGCATGAAACACAAAGCAAAACAATTACCTTTGTAAATTAGATACTAAAGGTTCTTGTATTATTATCAATAAGACGGACAGTCCTCAACTTACAACCACAATTGAGCCCAAAGTTTCTGAGATAAGTGAGTTTTGCCCCGTTTTATGACCTTTTTTGCCCTGGTTTTTAAGTGAACCACTGCGGTTGTTAAGTGAGTAACGCGGTTGCTAAAAGAGTCTGGCTTCCCCATTGACTTTACTTGTCAAGACCGTCACAAAAGGTGACCCCAGGACCCCGGGACACTGCAAACTGTAAGGTTACTTACGGGACCGTCTGCTGCCCCATGAAACCCAGCGACCGGTTAGGGCCCACAGAGTCGGCCTTCTCCAGGTCCTGTCAGCCAGACAGTGTCGCCTGGCGGGGCCTAGGGGAAGAGCCTTCTCTGTTGCGGCCCCGGCCCTCTGGAACAAACTCCCCCCAGAGATCCGTGTCACCCCCACCCTCTCCGCCTTTCGCAAATTACTGAAGACACATCTTTGCGACAGGCCTGGGGCAGTTAACACCTTGCCCCAGCCAGTGTATGTTTGTTTGCATGTCTGTCTTGGATGATTGGTTTTTTTAATTAAGGGGTTTTTATAATGTATGTTAATGTTAGATTTCTATCTATGTTGTGAGCCGCCCTGAGTTCCTGGAATAAGGCGGCATAGAAATCCAATCAATCAATCAATCAATAAATAAATAAATAAATAAATAAATAAATAAACCATCTTAAATATGAATCAGTTGCCAAGTGCCTGAATTTTGATCACATGACCATGGGGATTCCGCAACGGTGAAAGCGGTCATAAGTCACTTTTTTTCAGTGCCGTTGTAATTTTGAACGGTTATAAGTTGAGGACTACTTGTAATGTCAAACATTGGGTTGGACTGAGTCTTAAAAGTTCCTTTTGACCTTTGCCTCAAACCCAGAGGAGCACTGGGGACAATTTCTCAGCTGTGTATTCTGAAGGCAGAAGTTTCACGCTCATTCTTTTTGTTATTAGACACAAACCCTTATGAAGCCCACAGCCAGGTCTTTCAGCCAAGAGGATGATGCGGACGAATGCAAAGTCAAGCAACCAAGGAGAGATTTCAAGGCACCCCTTACTTTGCCGGTTACTCCCCCTCTGTACGATGCCCCTTTTCCCTTTTACCGGCGGCCAGCTGAAATGGGACACTTTTCCCTAGATGCCAAGCGGTGCTTCCATGGAGATGCTCGTCAGCTGCGCTACTATGCCCCACCCCCTTCCGAAGGCCCCTCCCCTGGATTTGACTTGCGGGATGGCTACTGCGACCGCTACGTGCAGCGGGATGACAGCATCCGTGAAGGCCTGGAGCACCTGCTGAAATGGATTGTGCAGAACCGGAAGCAGTTACAGACTGAGGACAAAGGGTGAGAAAGAGTTAGGGCAGGGGTCTCCAACCCGTGGCCTGCTGGCCACCGGGCCACGGGCCAGATTGGGCAATATGCGTGTTTGTGTGTGCACACACCCCCTCACTTGCGCTAGCGCCACGGCTGCGGGGCACAAAAACTGGACGCTGCACCACGGGGCGTAAAAACGGGCTGCCGCTGAGTTTTGCGTGAAAAAGAGACGCCACCGTGCCTCAGGGTATGAAAACGGGATGCCACCGCTGCACCGCTGGATTCTAACACAATAGCCATAGCACTTAGACTTATATACCACTTCACAATGCTTTACATCCCTCTCTAAGAGGTTTACAGAGTCGGCATATTGCCCCCAACTATCGTCCTTATTTTACTTACCTCGGACGAATGGAAGTTTGAGTCAACTTTCAGCCGGTCAGGATCGAACTGCTGGTAGTTGGCAGAATTAGCCTGCAATACTGTATTCTGTGCCACCATGATTCATACCCATGTTTCCCCGAAAATAAGACCGGGTCTTATATTAATTTTTGCGCCAAAAGACGCAATAGGGCTTATTTTCTGGTTAGGGCTTATTTTGGGGGAAGTAAGGTAATAAATGCGTCTGTCTGGCTAACGATCTTAACTGGGGCTTATTTGGGGGGTAGGGCACCCTGAAAAATCATGCTTGGGCTTATTTTACAGTTAGGTCTTATTTTGGGGGACACAGGGTGTTAGTCATCTGGCAATGAGATTGCTGATTGTCAAGTGTCTGCTGCCCATCTTTAATTGCCATTTCCTGAGAATGAACCGGAGCTGTTCAGTATGCAAAGACTATACTTATTACTCAGTTTGCTGTAGTGGTTAAGGTATCAGGCTAGAAAACAGGAAGCTGTGAGTTCTAGTCTTCCTTTAGGCATGAAGCCAGCTAAATCACATCTCTCTCTCTCTCTCTCTCTCTCTCTCTCTCTCTCTCTCTCTCTCTCTCTCTCTCTCTCTCTCTCTCTCTCTCTGTCTCTCTGTCTCTCTCTCTCTCTCTCTCCCTCCCTCCCTCCCTCCCTCCCTCTCTCTCTCTCTCCTACAAAGAAGAACACGAGGGCAAACTACTAGAGACTAGTCTTAAGCAATCACTAGAAGTGAACACTGATTCAAAGGCATACTCAGAAAGAGTTCCCTTGCTCTGGCTCTACTGGGATTAGACAGACCTAGTTTCTTATCTTAAAATGGTTGGTTATTCAAATTTTCTCTTTTTCTTTCTTTCTCTCTCCCCTTTCTTTCTCTCTTCCTCTCTTTCTCTTTCTGTCTCCCTCTCCCCTGCAGAAAGCTCCTGAATGCTGACTTTGTGACTTGGCGGGGGCATTTCACCAAAGTGCTGACCACCCCATACGAGAACCGAGAAGGATGGTTGCTGGCGGTCACTCTCTTCCGAGGGACTTTGTACATTAGCGAGTTTGAAACGGAGGCTGCCCGCAGAGAGCGGGAGCAACGCTCAGAAATGCTGAAGGAGCTCACGTACATGGGATACAAATTTGAGCAATATATGTGTGCTGGTAAGGTTTCTGGAGAGCTCCCAGCTCTGATTTGAAAGTCAGGTCTTAGGGACAGCGCTCAATTTTTTCCCCCCTAAGTTCCTGAACTGAGCTGGTGGCTGCTCTCTTTTTCAGAGTGTTTGAATTATTAGGAATGATGTAGACAAAGTAGAAGGAGAGCCGTGTTTGTCTGTGGTAGCCAAAATCACAAAAAATCTGGGAGACACTTTTGGGGAAATGGATATTAATCAGTTAATCCAGCTAATGATTGACTGAATGGCTGCAATGCTACTTTTAGTTTAGTTGACGCTACAGGTAGTCCTTGATTCATGACCTTTAAATTAGTGACTGTTCAAAGTTATAACACTGCTGAAAAAATCCGGTCCTCATACTTATAATTGGTCCTTGCATTTACGGCCGTCCTACTAATCCCATGTTCACATGATTTCAATTTGGGCGCCTGGCATCCGGCTCACATTTATGACCGACTGTGGTGTCTTGTGGTGGTGGTGATCCCGATTTGCAACTTTTTTTCGCAACTTTCCAGCAAGAAATATCCAAAAGAATGGGTTTGCACTTATGACTGTAGGATTCATTTAATGACCATGGTAATTCGCTTAACGACCATTCTAAAAATGGTTCTAAAACTATGTCTGACTCATGACAGAAATTCCAGTCCCAATTGTGGTAGTAAGTTGAGGACTGTCTATACCAGGGGTAGGCAACCTTGGCTCTTTTATGACTCGTAGACTTCAACTCCCAGAATTCCTGAGCCAGCCATGCTGAGGGGAAAGGGAGTGGTTTCCAAGCTGAGCCATGCTGGCTCAGGAATTCTGGGAGTTGAAGTCCACGAGTCATAAAAGAGCCAAGGTTGCCTACCCCTGGTCTATACAGTTACTTGAACTTCCAGGAAGTGCCCAAATTTCTCATTCTTCTCCAGATTCTCCAGATGGGATTCCTGACCCAACTGGAGTAGTGAATACAAATGAAGCTTTCTGCACCGTGATTCGGTCCCGCCTGGGAAGTCACTCACTTCTCTTCTCTGGAGAGGTAGATTGCACTGATCCCCGAAGCCCTTCGCCGCAGCCTCCTACTTGCTACGTGGAGCTGAAGACTAGCAAAGTCATGCACAGCCCTGCTCAGAGGAGAAGTTTTTACAGGTGAGGAAGGAGCAGTCGAAATTGCGTTGGTACTGGCTGAGGAATTCTGGGAGTTGAAGTCCACAAGTCTTAAAAGTTGCCCGTCCTCAATGCTGGATACACAGATTGTTTTAAGGATAATGATTTAGACTTAGAAGTATGAAAATGGCAATTATAGATATGTATATTCAATTTACTTTGATGATTTTGTATTGTTTTTTCGAAACTTGTCTGATATGGAAATATGAAACTTAAATTTAGAGTGAAACTTAACCAATTAAGAGATTTTGTGTATAGTAATATGATTTGATATGATAATTAATTGGATGGAATTTGGACTTTGTGTAATGAAATGAATTAACTCAAAGACCTTCATAAGCAATAAAAATGGGCTTTAAGGGAGAAAAAAATATATTTGGATTTTATATATATGGCTATATAATTATAAGTTATTTATTAGTAGAAGAAGAAATAATTAAGATTGATGACCAAAAGAGGGTTGAGAGAGGGAAAGAGTTTGAATATACGTGGAAGAGATATTTGAAATGTTAATCTGTTGATACAAAATAATATTTGACTATGGTAATTGAAATTGACAAAGTTTTAAAATAGGTTTAGTACGGTAGTAAAAGAAATTTATGATAGAAATGGAATACATTAAATTTATATGGTTTTTTTTTGAGGGAAATAGAAAGATGAAAGTGAATGTATTAAGCTGAGCTGTTTATGTGTGTTTTTATTTTGGAATCTTTGTTTACCCAATCGTCACGGTTTGCTTTAAGTACTTATTGTTAAAATTATAAAACCAATAAAATATTTTTTTAAAAAAAAAAAGATTAAAAGTTGCCCGTCCTAAAGAAACAAAGCCCTTTCCAGATTAACGGGTGGGGTTCCCTTAAATGCAGGTTTGCGTTCGTTACAGTCATCTGTCTTTTTTTTCTTTTCAGGCACAAGCTAATCAAGTGGTGGGCCCAGTCATTTCTTCCAGGGGTATCCCGGATTGTGGCAGGGTATCGGGGGCCGGATGGCTCAGTTGTGGGGCTGGAAACTTTTGAGACTATGAAAATATTCAAACTCATTCGGGTAAGTTTTAACTCTGGGACAAGGCCAGGTTCTTTGGCGCCTCATCAGGGAACGCCCTCGACAGGATCCAAGATGGCCACTGCAGCCACACAGTTGACACCAGGCCTTGCAAGTTGCCCGATGCAAATCCTATACAGATAGTCCTCGACTTACCACAGTTCAATTAGTGCAGGGGTTTTCAACCTTGGCAACTTTAAGACTTGTGGACTTCAACTCCCAGGAATTCTGGGAGTTGAAGTCCACAAGTCTTAAAGTTGCCAAGGTTGAGAACCCCTGATTTAGTGGTTCGTTTGAAGTTACAATAGCACTGAAAAAAGTGACCCATGATCATTTTTCACACTTGTGACCGTTGCAGCATCCACCATCCATTCATGTGGTTTCCATTTGGATGCTTGGCAACTGGTTCGTATTTATGACGGTTGCAGCATCCTGGGGTCATGTGATCCTCTTTTGCGGCCTTCTGACAGGCAAAGTCAGTGGGGAAGCCAGATATACTTAACAACTGTGTTACTAATTTACTTCTTTTAAGGGCTGGCAATGAAAAGATATATACTGTACTTGGTTGTGTATATGCCTCAGAACAGAAGCCCCGGCTGGGTTTATTTCTAAGTTACAATTTCTTCACTACTCCGACAGGACGATCCAGGCTCTTGGAAGCCAGCTGTGTGTATGAATTTCTGTGCTGCTTTTCTAGCTTTTTTGAAGACGGTGGTGACGGAAGACAATCCAAAGTGAGTAGTTGTACTTTTGACACACCTGGCAGAAAGCCATGATCATTCAGTAGTTGACTAGGCCAAGAAATGGAGCCTGAGGATCTCTGGAAGTTGCTAAATGGTAACTCCTAGCAGCCACAACTGGTGTGGCCAACAACTAGAAATGCTAGAAGTTGGACTTCAGCCACATCTGGAAGGTGATAGGTTCTCCATCCTTGCACGGCTTAGGAGAGAGATGTCTCCTCTTCGGTTCCCAAGCATTGGCAACAGTGAAGTGTCACAAGCTAATAATTAAAAGAGACAGGCCACCAATCCTAGGTTCTGCAATCATGGTGATGGACGATGGGAATTATTTCTGAGGGAACTGAACATTTGCTGCTCTGAGCTCAAAAGTTCACTTTCATTTGTCTGAAATGGTATATAGGGTTTCCTGCCTGAGCAGGGGGTTGGACTAGATGACCTCCAAGGTCCCTTCCAACATCATCATCATCATTATTATTACTAATACTATTACTATTATTAAATGTAAAAAAGATGTTGAGACTCTAGATTCTAGAGTACAGAGAAGAGCAACAAAGATGATTAAGGGACTGGAGGCTAAAACATACAAGGAACGGTTGCTGGAATTGGGTATGTCTAGTTTAATGAAGAGAAGGACGAGGGGGGACATGATAGCAGTGTTCCAATATCTCAGGGGTTGCCACAAAGAAGAGGGAGTCAAACTATTCTCCAAGGCGCCTGAAGGCAGGACAAGCAAGGGATGGAAACTAACCAAGGAGAGAAGCAACCTAGAACTAAGGAGAAACTTCCTGACAGTTAGAACAATTAGCCAGTGGAACAACCTACCTCCAGAAGTAGTGAGTGCTCTAACACTGGAAGTTTTTAAGAAGAGACTGGACAGCCATTTGTCTGAAATGGTATAGGGTTTCCTGCCTGAGCAGGGGGTTGGACTACATGACCTCCAAGTTCCCTTCCTATTATTATTATTATTATTATTATTATTATTATTATTATTATTATTATTATTATTATTTCTTCCTTCTTTCCTTCCTTCCTCTCTTCCAGGTTGGTTCATCTCTTTGCCTGGAACCCAGGGCACCCGGTTTCCTTCACAGTGCATCAGGATTCTCAGTACCGTTTCCTGCCTGACTGGTACGTGGAGGCTCTGAGTGCGGAGAAGCCCCCCACATCATGACTCCCGGATTGATGCACTGGAAGTCAAGCTGGTTTTGGAGCTAGAAGCCGCTGGGTGGTGGACAGAAACAGGTACCCAGAAGTCAGTTACCTGCTACTTGGAGAACGGGAAGACGGCACGATGGCACTGCTGTGATAACAAAGGAAGGAAAAACCAACTGCCCGTGCATTGTCTTCTGTTGGTGCTTCTGCAGCATGTCCTTTCTTATGTCATCTGTGGTTTACAAACAATAAAGGAGGGAGCAAAAGTGTAACTATGAACTAAGAGTGTCCTTTTGTTGATTGAAGCCTAATTGAAGTCAAGTAAGATGGTTTGAGCTCTGCATGTGCCCCAGCCAGTTGTGGGTAATTTAGCATAATATCCATAATTGGAACATATTTAATATGATGTATGAATTGAATCAGCCATCAATTAGACACACAAACATAAACTACATTTACGTCCATTCAAAAGAGAGAATAAAAAGTTGAGAAGGAAACAGAAAGACCAGAACAAATCATCTCCAGCAATCAATACAAAGATAAGCAGACCTGAATGCTGCATGATGGGGTGAGCTCCTGTTTTTGCTCCACCTAGCACAGTGATGGGGAACCTTTTAGAGTCCGAGTGCCCAAACTGCAACCCAAAACCCACTTGTGCATCGTCGGGTGCCGGGTGGATGTGGCCCATTGGGTGGGCGTGGCCCATTGGCTGGGGGTGGCTGCGGTGGTAACGGCAGACTGGGTGGGACTAAAAAGTTCAATCAATCAATTCCAACTTTGCAAGATCTTTTTTTTTCTGCGAGAAGTTGAAATTGACTGATTGAACCTTTTTTTTTTTTTGCACACGACGGCAGAGGCCTAAAGCGAAAAGGTTTTATAAAACCCAGCTAAAGGCCTAGGACTGGGGTGACGGTGCGTGTGCCCACAGAGAGGGCTCTGAGTGCCGCCTCTGGCACCCGTGCCCTAGGTTCGCCGCCACTGACCTAGCAATTTGAAAGCATGCAAATGTGAGTAGGAATGTCTTTGAACAATGCTGGCTCTCTCAGCTAAGAAACAGATGAATATCGCCCCCTAGAGGCGATACTGGACAGGGGAAACCTTGCCTTTTTACTTATAAGCTGGCTGGGGAATTCTGAGAGTAGAAATCCACGTCTTAAAAGTTGCTAAGTTTGAGAAATATTGGATTAGATCAGGGGTCCCCAACCTATGGGCTATGACCCACTATTGCGCTGTGGCCTACTGGCCACCGGGCTGTGGGACAGGCTGGCCACTGCTTGCACTCCCCCCCCCACTCACACGCTTGTGGACCCATTTGCACTTGTGCACAGAGCTAGCAGTGGCAGCCAGTGCCTGCGTGCCAGCACAAATGGGGCCATTCGTGCACCCAGGTTGCACAGCCTGTTTGCACATGTGCACGGGCTAGCAGCGGTGAGGGCTAAAACCTGTGTGCATGCGCATACAGGGGCCGCTAGCCCCATGTGGGTTTTGCAGCCCATTTGTGCATGCGCATGGGGGCTACCCCCGTGTGGACATGGGACTGCTAGCGCTACACAGGTTATGTGGCCTGTTTGCGCGTGCGCGCGGGGCTAGCAGCAGCGGTTAGCCCTTCCACATCTACACAAATGGGGCCACTAGCACCGTGTTAATGCGCATAGCCGTTTGCGCACACGCGCGTGTGCACACGCAAATTTCCCAGCCACTTCCTTTCCCTCCAGGCCGCCAACATGAAAAGGTTGGCGACTTCTGGATTAGATGATCTTCAGATCATTCTTGGACTCCAGTGAATCTCAAATTTAGCCAGTATTAGAATGCTTGGTTAAATCCTCAGGTTGGTTCTGAAGGAAATTGTGGGAAGGGGGGGATAAAGTAAAAGCCCCTACCCAAATACAACTTCCCGGGGGATACAAAGCATCCATTCTGCTATATGGTGTCAAGTTGGGCTGATACTCAAATTACAAAAAGGCTTTCTAGCACGAGCATTAGGGCAGGGTTTTTCAACCTTTTCACCCATTGTACCACTTTTAGGATATGGCAATATCCGAGTACCACCCGTCACCTAGCAAGGTGTCAAATACTTGATGACCCCCCCAAAAGGAAAAAAGTGATAAAGTACAGGTAGT
Source organism: Bothrops alternatus (assembly GCA_034064705.1). Lineage (NCBI taxonomy): Eukaryota > Metazoa > Chordata > Lepidosauria > Squamata > Viperidae > Bothrops > Bothrops alternatus. Next base: position 2,398,479 of record JARGCV010000172.1, read on the forward strand.
CCTCGACTTACAACAGTTCACTTAGTGACTGTTCGAAGTTACAATGGCACTGAAAAAAGTGCCCCCCAAGGCACAGCCTGCCCGGCGGCGCTCTTTTTCCTGTCCGAGGTTTTCATTGTTGTGAGCATTTCTGTTGAGGATTGGCAGCGGGGGTGGGGTGGGGGGGTTGTTTGGTTTTTATTTCCCTCTGTCTGCTGGGTGGTTGCAGCAGGTTTTGGTCACTTCACATGACCCTGGGACACTGTGACCGTCATAAATATGAATCAGTTGCCAAGCATCTGAATGTAAATCACAAGACCCTGGAGAGGCTGCAACATTCCAGCTGATCGGCACTTCTTCTGGGCTCAGCAGAAGCGCCAGGTTCAGTGCAGAGCTCCAGCTGGAGCCTGGAGCTGATCCTGGCGCTTCTGCTGAGCCCTGACAGCCCTGCAGTTCCAGCCATCTCTTGCACAGGGTTGTGTGGTGCTGCCACAGTTCAGCTCATTCCCCTCCCCCACTACCACTTTTCTAGGATGGTTGCATACCACCTGCCAGGCGCCAATGTACCACAGGTGGTACCCGTACCACTGGTTGAAAAGCCTTGCATTAGGGGACTGCTAGAGTTGGTCCTCCAGACTTCAGTTCTCCAGGCTAACCACTACAGTGCATTTTCAAAATTTCAGAAACACTCAGCAATTTAGGCTTAAGTCTTAGAATACAGAGTTCTTTTAATACATTTCTCAACTCTTTATTAGCTTTGCTTTCTGCTCTTTTGCAGCAATAAAGTTAGCTCATGCTCTGCCTGGGATCATCTAAAATTTCAGTCCCTTCTCACAGGGATTTTCATTAAGCCAGATCCTCTCTTCCTGCTTCCCCCTCCTATATCTGTGCATGTGATGTTTTGTCTCAGTGCAGAACTATGGGATTTTTTGGGCCCTGTTGCTACGGGGAAAAAAAATACCAGCTAACTAGCAGTTTTGGGCCAAACACAGAATCCAACGTGATCAGCACAAAGAGGCCAGCAAACTAGAGAGAAGATGGAATATCTTTCCTTCCAGCACAGGAGGCGTCAACCTGTTTGGGCCACCTTTTTTTACTACATGAACACAGGCCCCTTGTTTGGCACAAGGACGCAATTTGTATTGTTTACATCTGCAGATGCATGGCAAAACCTCTTAGAGGTCAGAATCAGGGAGGGAGAACTTCCCAAGATGGCAAAAAACAGGATCCCGTCCAGCTAGCATCTCCCCTCACTGGGTGTAGAGGCTGGCGGCAAAGACAATGTCTCTCTTGATCATGTTGGAGGCGGCCTCCATCTTGGCGTGCAGGGTCGGCTCCCCCGTCACCCGGGCGGCGTTGCGCATCTCGCGACAGGTTTCGTCCAGGCGCTGAATGCAGCGGACGATGATGCCTTCCTGCACGTCTGTCAGGTGGGCGATCTCGGCGAAGGGCTGAGAAGGACAGAGAGGAAAATGGAAGGCCTCGGATCTTCAGGACTGAAGCGCATCTTATTTGTCAGAACGGCCACCTCACGCCTGCCGTCCGGTACCAAGTCTGTCATGAACCCTGGGGGGGGGCAGGGGGAGGGAGAGAGTGCTGTGTGGGGGAAATGGAAAGTTACAAAAGTGAAGGTGCCTCTCCGAGACGGTGGTTCGAGGTCGCTTTGCTATGAGAAAAATGCAGTTGTGAGCCAGGCTAAAATCAGAGTGTGACCATTTCAAAAACATCTTGGAGATTGATAGGACGATGAGTGTGTGTTTGTGTGTGTGTGGGGGGCAGAATGGGAAATGTCCAATAGCAATAGCAATAAGACTTATATACCACTTCATAGTGCTTTACAGCCCTCTCTTAGTCTAAGCCAGTGATGGCGAACCTTTTAGAGACCAAGTGCCCAAACTGCAACCTAAAACCCACTTATTTATCGTCGGGTACCAGGTGGGCGTGACCCACTGGATGGGCGTGGCTTCAGTGGTAATGGCAGACTGGGCAGGTGTGGCCAAGGTGGGCGTGGTCACCTCGATGTTGCTCGTGGGGAGGGACGCCTGTGGGGGCCGGGCAGGGTTCGGGGAGATCCAGGGGGTCTCTGGCAGGTGGGGCAGTGGGCAGGAGGCTCGTCCAGAGGGGTGAGGCGAGGCAGGGCGGGGGTGCCATTGTCGCAGGGCAAGGCGAGGCAGGGGCCAAGGCGGCTGCTACCTGACACCATCGGCCCCCACGCACAGAGGCCAGCGAGCGGATGGGGGTCGACAGTGTCTGTCAGCAGCCACAGCCTGCCGGCCCCTCAACCGGCGCACTCTGGGGCTCCGCAGCCCGCCCCCAGCAGTTCAGAGAAGCTGCCTCTGAGCTGGACGGCCGGCCGACAGCTCAGGAGGCAATGCAGTGGGTCGTGCCCGGCAAAAGGAGAGCATGTGAGGCCAGGAGGGGTGGGAGGGGTGGAAGGGAAACCGGCCATGCTGGGATGCATCCGGCCACGTGGGACCTCGGCAAGTTAGCAGGTGGCTGGTTGAAGAGGGACAGTTGCCATCTCCAGGGCATGGCGCGTGTGCCCACAGAGAGGGCTCTGAGTGCCGCCTCTGGCACGCATGCCATAGGTTTGCCACCACTGGTCTAAGCGATTTACAGAATCAGCATATTGCATCCCCAACAATCTGGGTCCTCATTTTACTGTCCCCGGAAGGATGGTAGGGCTGAGTCAACCTTGAGACGGTCAGGATCGAACTGCTGACAGTGCGCAGAAAGTCTGAGTGACAGGTCTTGCTTAATGACTTTGCAGGGAAGGGACCTATCAACCATCACTTTCTGGTCGTCAGGAAAGCTACTCAGTAATCCCTTGGATGGTCCACAGGCAGTCATCTCTTTTCTGTTACCTTGTCCTTTGAGTTCCCCAACTTGTCTCATTGTTTTGGGTTATCTCACTGTCCCAAATGGTCAACCCATAAAAAAAAAAGCTAGCTCTACAAAGAGGGAAGCTGTTGGTCTGTCTTAGGGTAGGAGAGGGAAAGATGGTCCCAGTGGGATAAGCCAACTGGGAAGGTAAGGGGTGGAGCCTTCATCCTTACCATGCCACGGGCCCACTCGTACACCACCTCCACCAGCCCGAATTTGTACTGCTCCACAAAATCCTCGACCGATTCTTGCAGGCCGCACTTCCGTTGCAGCAGGGCGATCTGTTCAGCTACGGAACGGATGTGCTCTATGCCCTGAAGGACGAAGAGGGAGAGAGAGGCTGGGCAGGAGGATCCGTCGAGGAGACACTGACCTAAATGGCAGCGCAAGTCTACTCCTGTGTCTCACTTCCCTCCCATCTTCCACTACCCACTCACCTTCTGAAGAACAGAGGGCAGCTGGGGCTCCACCTGGGTGCGGACCTGGCACACCGTGCAGCTCAGCAAGGCCACAATCTCCTCAGGTCGCAGGTCGGTCAGGGCATTGTCCAACAGCAGCTGCGTCAGGAGCAGCTCATGGTTGCTGATCTGACGGGCCACGCTGCCCTTGAGCTCCACGGCTCCTCCTTCGTTGATGTAGCCCAGGGAACGTAAGACCTGAGGTGAGCAGAAGCGGAGACTAAAAAAAAACCCACCCAACCAGCTCTACCTCTGGCCAGGAAACAAAGGAGAACACTCTCCCTTTGACGATTCCATGAAATTGACAAGACTGGGGACCTGCTGTAGAAATAGCACTAACGCTCAGATTTACATACCGCTTCACGGTCCTCTCTAAGCGGTTTTACAGAGTCAGCATATTGCCTCTCCCCCAAAACAATCTGGATCCTCATTTTACCAACGTCGGAAGGATGGAAAGCTGAGTGAGCCGGTCAGGATCGAACTCGTGGCAGTCGGCAATGCTGCATTCCAACCAGCGCGCCACCACGGCTCGACTTCAACTTCTTAGCTGAATGTTGTACCAGCATCAACACCCATTTCCTACCCAAGCAAGTGGAGCCCAGTCTGTGAGTTCAGAGGAAGGCAGAAGAGATGGAGAGTTGGCTAGGGAAAATGAGGCAGGGAGGGGCAAAATTCAAGACCAAAAAAACTTCCAGATTCTTTTGATCTCTGTTCACAAAATAATGGGGAGAAGTTTCATAAGCCCATGGTTCCATTTCAGTTTTGCACTAAGCAGGCAAAAGTTAAAGGGCTGCAGCTGGGGTAGACCAGTCTTAGAGCTACTGAATCCAACTTTGTAAGGAAACAACAGTATTATGAGAGCAAACGAAGTTGATCAGGAATCAGAGGAGAGGAGATGTATCAGCTGGAATAACCGACAAATGCTGCTTGGTCCTGGTCACCTGACTTTCCCTCTGATGTAAAAGGGGGTGAAAGGTATCTTACATGAACAACCCTTATAGTTGTTGTTGGATTCCATTGGCTTGAAGGAGGGAGTGGTAACAAAGGAAAGACGCAATCTTCTTTGCTGAAATGTGACCTCTGCTCTCTCCCTCTCTCTCCACAAATAATACAAGCATTTTGGTTGGCGCCCGGCTCAACCAAATAGCTTGGCTTGGAATCTTTTGGGGTCAAGAAACCCCACTGAACATTTTGGGAGAAGGAGAAGGCTGCAGGAAGTCAAACGTCCATAAAATATTAGCAAAAACCAGGATTTTTGTATTTTGTTGGGCACAGACTTGCTTCTGTTTCTCCTAACAAAAATGATACAGAAATGATACTCCTTGACTGATGACCACAATAAAGGCCGGGAAATTTGTTGTTAAGCGGTGCAGTCTTTAAGTGTGACATCACAGGACGGCAACTTGCAACCTTCCCTACAGACTTCCCCATTGACTTTGCTTACGAGAAGCCAGCTGGGAAGGACACAAATGGCAATCACGTGATTGCAGGACACTGAGCGTCGCAAATGCACAAGCTGCCAAGCGCCTGACTCATGACCGTGTGACTTTGGGGAGGCCGCGACAGTCATAAGTGCGAGGATGGGTTGTAAGTCCCTTATTTCAGTGCCGTCATAACTTTGAACAGTGGCTAAATGAACAGTCACAACACAAGAACTACGTGCCTGAAGCCCATTGGTTGTTGTTGTTGTTAGTTGCGAAGTCGTGTCCGACCCACCGCGACCCCGTGGACAACGTTCCTCCAGGCCTTCCTGTCCTCTACCATCTTCTGGAGTCCATTTAAGCTCACGCCTACTGCTTCAGTGACTCCCTCCAGCCACCTCATTCTCTGTCGTCCCCTTCTTCTATTGCCCTCAATCTTTCCCAGCATTAGGTTCTTCTCCAGAGAGTCCTTCCTTCTCATTAGGTAGCCAAAGTACTTGAGTTTCAACTTTAGGATCTGGCCTTCTAAAGAGCAGTCAGGGTTGATCTCCTCTAGGACTGACCGGTTTGATCGCCTTGCAGTCCAGGGGACTCGCAGGAGTCTTCTCCAGCACCATAGTTCAAAGGCCTCCATTCTTTGGCACTCAGCCTTTCTTATGGTCTAAATGTGCGTCTTTTAAAATGGGGACTCGGGATGTCAAACCCAGGAGCAGAGGTAGCTGGCTGGCTGTTGGGAACATGCCCACTATTTCCCCCCTCTTCCTTCATTCCTAGGTAGGGGCTGCTCTGTGGGAAAACACTCTGTAGCCATCGTTCTAGAGCAGGGTTCCTCAATCTTGGTAGTTTGAAGATGTGTGGACTTCAACTCCCAGAATTCCCTCAGCTTAGCAAGATGGTTGGAGAATTCTGGGAATTGAAGTCTATGCATTTTTAAGCGGCCAAGGTTGAGAAACACTGCGCTAATCTCAAACTCTTGAAGTATGAAATCCTGTTTCCCGAGTCCCAAGGTGCTTTTTCAAGATGGAAGAGGAACAAGTAAAAGAAACAATGATGATATGGACAAAGAAATGGCAAAACCTATGGGAAAGAAACTTTAAAATAACGAAAGCGGCAACATATAAAGAAAACTTATACAAAATGTTTCATAGATGGCATTTCACACATAGATTAGCAAAAATGTTTAAAAAGATGTCTAATACATGTTGGAAATGTAAACAAAAACCAGGTACTTACCATCATATTTGATGGACATGCCCTAAAGCTAAAGGATTTTGGTCAAGAATACACATCTGGTTAGAGAAAATGACTAAAAACATATACACTTTAAGCTAGAATTGTTTTTGTTAGGTATAATAGTAGGAAGCTATGAGAAAGAGTGTATATATTTAATTTTACATGTATTAACTGCAGCAAGAATAGTATTTGCTCAATACTGGAAAAAATGAAAATCTACCAACGGAGGAAGAATTAATTAAGAAAATCTTAGGTTGTGCTGAAATGGACAGATTGACATTGAAGATAAAAGAGAAAGAAGATTCAGTATACTTTAGAACATGGGACAATTTTTAGCAATGCCTAGAAAAACGAGTTAGAGAGAAAGGAATGTGATATGTATTATGTAACATTAAATATATATTAGTAAGAAGAAGACTATCGGGTGAAGTGAAGATGGAAGAAACCTATTATTAACTAACATATTGATTATCAAAATATAGAAACTAATTACTATCAATTGTTTTTTAAACACATCAATCCAGACAATAGGCTGTTTGCTAAATACCAAAGAATGTTATTTTATAAAAATTAATAAAATATGTATGTATTTATGTATGTATGTGTGTGTATGTATGTATGTATGTATGTATGTGTGTGTAACTGCCTAACATGCATACAGCCCAGGTTCGAATCTCAGAAGGGTAAGTTCTGGCTGAAGAGAGTTAAGAAACTCGAAATAGCTATCCCAGTTCTCCCTTTATTGTTTGTCAGCAATTTAAATTTAAAAAAACATATATATATATATATATGTATAACATATATATATATATAAAAATAAAAAGAAGCAACTGGATTTTCTTGTTTTTCTTTGAAGACGTTTCTCTTCTCATCCAAGAAGCATCTTCAGCTTCTTGAGTGAAAAGCGAAATGTCTTCAAAGAAAAACAAAGAAAGCCCAGTTGAACGCTTGAAAAAGCACCTTTGGGATAACAATGACCTGGATGACTGAGAATCTCCATAGACAGATTTCCCTAGACCAGGGGTAGGCAACCTTGGCTCTTTTATGACTCGTGGACTTCAACTCCCAGAATTCCTGAGCCAGCCATGCTGAGGGGAAAGGGAGAGGTTTCCAAGCTGAGCCATACTGGCTCAGGAATTCTGGGAGTTGAAGTCCACGAGTCATAAAGCAGCCTAGGCCTAGGCCAAAGATAGGTAACCTTGGCTCTTTTATGACTCGTGGACTTCAACTCCCAGAATGCCTGAGCCAGCCATGCTGAGGGGAAAGGGAGAAGTTTCCAAGCTGAGCCATGCTGGCTCAGGAATTCTGGGAGCTGAAGTCCACAAGTCATAAAGCAGCCTAGGCCTAGGCCAAAGATAGGTAACCTTGGCTCTTTATGACTCGTGGACTTCAACTCCCAGAATTCCTGAGCCAGCCATGCTGAGGGGAAAGGGAGAGGTTTCCAAGCTGAGCTATGCTGGCTCAGGAATTCTGGGAGTTGAAGTCCACGAGTCATAAAAGAGCCAAGGTTGCCTACCCCTGGCCTAGGCTGCCCCTTGGCACAGCTCTGCACGAGACACGAGAACTCCACTTCTTAAGTCCCTGCCCATCGGATTGCTCCAACTGCAGAGAGGCACTCACTCACCTCAACCCGCTGGTGATACTCGGGCAGTAAGAGAAGGGACTGGTCCGACAGCAGGAAGCGCAGCTGCTCCAGTTCATCCAACACCCTTTGGCGCTCTTGGAAGCGTACAAACTAAAAAGGGAGGAAGGAGATCCGGAAGGTGAGAGAGGGGATGTAAGTAAATCTGAAAGCCTCTTGTGCAGAATGACCACATCCCTAGAGACCGTGGGGTGGAGGAAGGAATGCTTTTCAATGCAACCAAAAGAGGCCAGGCTGGGCAAGCCTGTCGGAGTATTTGTTAAATCTTTCTGGAAAAGAGATTCATCCCTACGTCTGGGTTGCGATTCCTCATTCAAAGGAAACCGAAACAGAGCTGCTGCTTGTTAAAGAACACAATGAAGAAAAAGGACGAGGGGGGACATGATAGCAGCCTTGCAGTATCTTAACGGGCTGCCTCAAAGAAGAGGGAGTCAAGCTATTCTCCAAAGCACGTGAAGGCAGGACAAGAAGCAATGGATGGAAACTAATCAAGGAGAGAAGCAACCTAGAACTTAAGGAGAAACTTCCTGACAGTCAGAACAATTAACCAGTGGAACAACCTGCCTCCAGAAGCGGTGAATGCTCCAACACTGGAAGTTTTTAAGAAGAGACTGGACAGCCATTTCTCTGAAACGGTATAGGGCAGTGATGGCGAACCTTTTAGAGACTGAGTGCCCAAACTGCAACCCAACACCCACTTATGTATCGTTGGCTGCCGGGCGGGCGTGGCCCTTTGGGTGGGCATGGCTTCAGTGGTAACGGCAGACTGGGTGGGACTAAAAACATCAATCAATCAATTCCAACTTTGCGAGATCCTTTTTTTTTCTCGCGAGAAGTTGAAATTGATTGATTGAGTAAACCTTTTTTTTTTTTGCACACGGCGGCAGAGGCCTAAAGCGAAAAGCTTTTATAGAATCCAGCTGAAGGCCTAGAACTGGGGCGACGGTCCGCGTGCCCACAGAAAAGACGTGCCATAGGTTCGCCACCATGGGTATAGGGTTTCTTGCTTGAGCAGGGCTTGGACTAGAGCAGGGGTCTCCAACCCCCGGTCCGTGGACTGGTACTGGGCAGGGGCATGCCAGCAACCGGGCCGCACAAACTTCTTCTGGAAAGACTTAAAGATGCTCGAAAGGAATCCAGAGCAGCATTTCTGGGATACAACAGTTTGAGGTGGGGGTAGGATAATGTGCATTAGAAGGACTCTCATTTTTAAGGCAGGAGGAGGCCTGGAAGAAAATGGAGGCTGAGTAAGGAGATATAGATAAGGAAATGTAGATATCTAGCTGTACTGCTTCCTCCCTCCTAGCTTTCCGAAAACTGTTGAAAACACATTTATGCAGACAGGTTTGGGGCGTGTGAGCTGCACTCTGCCCCTGGGCCTTTGACTGTGACTGTGTGTGGTATGAGTGAAATAAACTATTTAGTTTTTTATACTGTAAATTAGTAATTTTAATTGTTTTTATCTTAAGTTATTTTTATACTTGTATTCTTGTTGTGAGCCGCCCTGAGTCTTGGGAGAAGGGCGGCATATAAGTTTAATAAATAAATAAATAAACAAGCAAAGCCCCATCTGTGGGATGCAGGCAGCACACAAAACCACGCACCCTCCAGTCCGTGGAAAAACCTCTTTCCACAGAACCGGTCCCTGGTGCCCAAAGGTTTGGGAGCCTCTGGACTAGAAGACCTCCACGGTCTCTTCCGACTTCCAATCTTTGCCTCGGAGATCACCCAGGCATCTGGGATAGGAGGGGGAAAGTCCAGCTGAATCAGAGAATCTCAGGGCTGGAAGGGACCTTGGAGGTCTTCTAGTCTAACCCCCTGCCCAAGGCAGGAGTCCTTATACCATCCTAAACAAATGGTTGTCCAATCTTTTCTTGAAAACACCCAAGAACTCTGCAATTGGCCAACTGCAACGATTCTACAGATTAAAGGAAAAAAAAATGAGATAGATAGGCAGACAGAGAGAGCTAGAGCCAGCCAGACAGGCAGGCAGATAGAATTGAAATTGAAATTAATATACGTTGAGTGCATTGTCTTTGCATTTGCTAGATGTGAGAAGTTAAAATACGGACAATGTGTTACCTTCTGCCTTCCACCAAATCCCTAATTTATTTCTACACTTGCTGTTCAGAGGTCGGAACAGCTGACCAGGCAAAAAGAAAAAAAAGGGAAAAAAAACAACAACCCCCAATACATCAAACCATCCCAGCAGGATCAACAGGGCTTGAAAAAGAACAAAATGATATTAATTAAAGAAAAACAAACCGAAAACAAAGAAAGAGGCAAACTTAAAGGCTGGAATAGCTGCTAACTAATAATTTCCTGGTAGGTGTGGTTTCCTGTTTTTTTTTAAAAAAGAGATGGCAAGGAGGGGAGGGTAACATCAGGAGAGAGTTCCATGGAGGCCGGCAATTGTAACGAACTCTGGATCACAATGACACTCCTTGCTCCCGTTCCTTCTGAACTACACCAAGGGGGTTGGACTAGAACAGGGGTTGCCCTGGGAGGGGTGGGGGGTGGCCAGGGGGGGTGCGGCCCATTGGGTGGGCGTGGATGGAATGGGTGTGGCCTACTGGGTGGGCGTGGCCAGCTCTACATCATTCGCATCAAGGGTGCCTGTGGGGGCCTGGGCAGGAGTGGGACAGATCTGAGGGTCTCTGGCAAAAGGGGTTGGGACCAGGGCAGACCCCATCAAGCCAGATATGTGAAGTAGGCGAGGGCCATTTGCTGGCCACTTCCAGGCGATGGTCCATTTCTTCATTCCCCACAAAGGGTGACACCTCCCCATCATGCACCCAGGGGGCAGGGCCGATGCGGCAGGGGCCGGTTCCTCGCTGTTTCCAGACGGCCTTGTGGAGCTAGGACTGAATGCATTTCAGCATAGATGGCCACCACAAAATTGTACATTGGCTCCCGGCCGGCCTGGGCCAGGGCCAAGGCAGCGGGGGCCGTTCCCTCACTGTTTCCAGGATGGCTTTGTGGGCCACATAAAACCACTTCGCGGGCCGCATCTGCCCCCCCCGGGCCTTGTGTTTGACATGTCTGGACTAGAAGATCTCCAAGGTCCCTTCAACTCTGTTATTATTCTGAAGATGGTCCCCTCTGTCCTGCCTCCTTTCCAAACCTGCCCACAAAATGCCAGCCCTTAACTGACCTCTATGTGGAAGAGGGGGCTGTGCACACACTGGAACTCTGGCAAACGTTCCTCCAGATTACGAGCCCGGATCATGCTCTCTACGACCTCGAGATCCTTCAGCTGAAGGTCGTTTATGGGATCCAGAAGGGGGAGGCCTTCCGGAGAGCCTTCAGCTAAACGCAGCAGCTCTTGGGTTGCTGTGGCTGCTGATGGTCCAGGTGGGTCATTCCTGAAGATGGTGAGAGAGGGACATAAGGAGGCCACAGTAGGTGTTTAATGCCCGACACTTGAAAATCAGTGTCTCCAATAACTGGGTGCCCTCAATCCTTACAAAACTTCCCTGTGTTCCAAGTCGCCTTAAGTTAGGGATCATGAGTGTTGTGCCTCTCAAATAGAAAAGGTAGATAGATCTTTAAGCCAGGTCTAAATGACTGCAAAATCACCAGCTTTCATGCAGTTTTACAGGTAGTCCTCAACTTATGATTGTAACTGACCCCAGGGCTACAGTTGTAAGTTGTGGTGTCAATTAAGCAGGCCGCCACATGGCCGCACCCAATTTTGTGAGCTTTCTTGTGGTGGTTAACACCACAGTCGTTAAACAAATGCCACGGCAATCAAGAAAAATGTTTTCCCCAATGGACGTTTTTGCACCAGAAACTGGAAGTAAACGCTGGAAACCAGCAAAAGCCAGTGACACTGCAAAAGACCATAAATGTAGGCCAGTTGCCAAGCACCAAAATGCAATCACATGACCAATCAGGGCGAGTGTTGGTGTTAGCGCGGCCATCCAAAGTTTGAAATCAGTTCATAAATAGCTCTGGGGAGGTCCATCATAACTTTGAACAGTCGCTAAATAAGAATTACCCGGAAGAACCTTCTCTAATACAATTTCAAGATTTTGACTCTTTAAAAAGAAGTTTGAGCACAATGGGGCCTATTTTCCTACGTTACTATGTGAGAGGAGACGCATAAGAAAGAGAGGATCAACTCCAAACATCCGGCAACCAGTTTCAAAGAAGAAACTGAGAAAAACTGAGAGGAAATGAGAGAGAGAGAAAAAATCACGGATGTGTGCCTGCCCAATTGACTAAAATCAGCACTTAAAAAAAAAAAAAAAATTCAAGACCTAAGCTCCAGATTGCTGGAATACAAAACAGAGGAATGCTGGTCCTTACATATAAACCTCATTTCCCAGGCAGGTTTATTTATTGATTTGACTTATAAGGCCACCCCTATCTCAAATGAATCATTCTGGGCAATTAGCAATGCAGCTAATGGAATCCGAAGCATTTGCCCTCTCGCCAGATCGGAGGAGGTAGAGTACTATGATGATTGCTTCTTAATATGATCTTATGTTAAATGTTGATTACTTTAATATTGAAAAAGCGGGTTGAATTTCCACCTCAGGTTATTGAATTTCTACCTCAGGATCTTTTGTTAGGGATCATAAAAGATAAAATGTAACAGGTGTATAGTTGAGGCTTGAAGGGAGGAGTGAAGAATGTTTACCAAGTCAGACGTTTACAAAGACTAATACTTAGTGTTGTATTTCAGGTTCTATAATGATTGCTTCTTAATATGATCCTATGTTTAATGTCGATTATTTTAATAAAAAAAATTTAAAAAAAAAAAAGAAATGGCAAGTTTCACTTCTCAGGCTCACCTGAACCTGGGCATCTGTCGTTTCCTGAAATCCTCCAGGATACGCTCGGCATTCACGCGGAGGGTTTTTGTCGTGAGGCCCAGAATATCTGCTGGGCCCAGCTTCTTTATGGTGTGTCCACAGGGGCCTGTGAGGGAGAGGGGAAAAGAGTCTGGGTGTCAGAGCGGCTCCGTGAATTCTGCCCCTCCCTCCCCAACCCTCCCCCATCACACCCCCCCCCGAAACGCCTCCTGAGTCCCCACCATTTTACCTTCGGGTAGGAAGAGCTTCGTGTGCAGAAGATCCTCGGGCAGAGGCACTTCAGCAGACGGAGGAGGATTCCATTCTTGGCCCTCAGTCAAGCCTCGCTCCACAGAGTTCTTCTCACACATCACTAAAGTGCTGAAGGCCCGATTGGCTGAGTCTGAAGAGACCTGGAGGAGGGTGTGTGTGTTTGTGTGTGTGTGTGTCAAGGTCTTCATTTCAACATGGCACCCGAGAGCCACCAGGCCCAACTTTCACCCTAAGAAAACTAGTTTTCCACCCTCGAGCCCAATGATGGGAGGCAACCGCGTCACAAGATAGGGTGCTGCGAGCTACGAGACCGAGAACTGTGGATTGTTATTTAACATCACCTCAACTTTGGCTATCTCATAGATACAGTGTGTGTGTGGGGGGGGAGGAATTATTTGATCCCCTGCTGGTTTTGTACGTTTGCCCACTGACAAAGAAATGATCAGTCTGTAATTTTAATGGTAGGTTTATTTTAACGGTGAGAGACAGGGGAACAACACCCAAAATCCAGAAAAACGCATTTCAAAAAAGTTATAAATTGATTTGCGTTTTAATGAGTGAAATAAGTATTTGATCCACTCTCAATCAGCAAGATTTCTGGCTCCCAGGTGTCTTTTATACAGGTAACGAGCTGAGATTAGGAGCACTCTCTTAAAGGGAGTGCTCCTAATCACAGCTTGTTACGTGTATAAAAGACAGCTGTCCACAGAAGCAATCACTCAATCAGATTCCAAACTCTCCATCATGGCCAAAACCAAAGAGCTGTCCAAGGATGTCAGGGGCAAGATTGTAGACCTACACAAGGCTGGAATGGGCTACAAGACCATCACCAAGCAGCTTGGTGAGAAGATGACAAAAGTTGATGGGATTATTCGCAAATGGAAGAAACACAAAATAACTGTCAATCTCCCTCGGTCTGGGGCTCCATGCAAGATCTCACCTCGTGGAGTTTCAGTGATCATGAGAATGGTGAGGAATCAGCCCAGAATGACACAGGAGGATCTTGTCAATGATCTCAAGGTAGCTGGGACCATAGTCACCAAGAAAACAATAGTAACACACTACGCCAGCAGTTCTCAACCTGTGGGTTGCGACCGCATTTGGGGTCGAACGACCATTTCACGGGGGTCGCCAAGCACCGCAGTCCGCCATTTTTTTTGGGTCGGCCATTTTTTTTCCTATCGCGATGCGGGCCGTTGCGCCGCGCATGCGCTATGCGCCCCGTCGCACCACACATGCGCGGTGCAGGCCCGCCATTTTTTTTTTGGTCGGCCATTTTTTTCCCTATCGCAATGTGGGCCGTCGCGCTGCACATGCGCGATGTGTCCCGTCACGCATGCGCAATGCGCCCCGTCACGCCGCGCATGCACGGGCCCGCCATTATTATATATATATTTTTTTTGCGTGATCCGGGCCGGGGTCGAGCCCTGGAAAAGGTTGAGAACCGCTGCACTACGCCGTGAAGGACTGAAATCCTGCAGTGTCCACAAGTTCCCCCTCCTCAAGAAAGCACATATACAGGCCTGACTGAAGTTTGCCAATGAACATCTGAGTGATTCAGAGGAGAACTGCGTGAAAGTGTTGTAGTCAGGTGAGACCAAAATCGAGCTCTTTGGCATCAACTCAACTCGCCATATCTGGAGGAAGAGGAATGCTGCCTATGACCCCAAGAACACCATTCCCACCATCAAATACGGAGATGGAAACATTATACTTTGGGGATATTTTTCTGCTAAGGAGACAGGACAACTTCACCGCATCAAAGGGACGATGGATGGGGCCATGTACCATCAAATCTTGGGTGAGAACCTCCTTCCCTCAGCCAGGGCACTGAAAACTGGTCATGGATGGGGGTATCCCAGCATGGCAATAACCCAAAACACATGGCCAAGGCAACAAAGGAGTGGCTCAAGAAGAAGCACATTAAGGTCCTGGAGTGGCCTAGCCAGTCTCCAGACCTTAATCCCACAGAAAATCTGTGGAGGGAGCTGAGGGTTCGAGCGAAACGTCAGCCTCAAAACCTTAATGACTTGGAGAGGATCTGCAAAGAGGAGTGGGACAAAATCCCTCCTAAGATGTGTGCAAACCTGGTGGCCAACTACAAGAACTGTCTGATCTCTGTGATTGCCAGCAAGGGTTTTGTCACCAAGTACTAAGTCATGTTTTGCGAAGGGGGTCAAATATTTCACTCATTAAAATGCAAATCAATTTATAACTTTTTTGAAATGCGCTTTTCTGGATTTTTTTTGTTGTTCCCCTGTCTCTCACTGTTAAAATAAACCTACCATTAAAATTATAGACTGATCATTTCTCTGTCAGTGAGCAAATGTACAAAATAGAGATAGATAGCTAGATAGATAGCTAGATAGACAGCTAGATAGATAGCTAGATAGCTAGCTAGCTAGATAGCTAGCTACATAGCTAGATAGATAGATGATAGAAATAAATAAATATCACTCTGGCCTGATTAGTATTGGTTAGGATGAGAGACTTGAGAAGCCTGGCACTACAGGTTATTTGGGATAACTCTCAGCTTTCCTTTGCTTTACAGATCTGCAAAGCAGATCGTAAATGAGAGGACTGGTGGCAAAGTTATTTTTTTCGTCACCTTTGTAACAATGAACGGTTGTTAAATGAGGTAATTGTTAAATCAGCACTCCTTACTGAATAAGGCCCTTTTTAAAAGCCTTGCCAGCTCAGGAATTCTGGGAGCTGAAGTCCACAGGTTGTAAAGAAGCCACATTTGCCCAACCTTGGCACAAATAGTTCCATTCCATTTGTAAAGCATCAGTCTAGGGCAGTGCGGAAGCAATGGGACCTACTGTCAGCCATACCATTTGGCACATCCCAAAAAAGAAACTCTCGGCAGATAGGGACTACCAAGAGTTAATCTTTATTGAAAGATCCATTTAAGCCGAGCAAAAGCAAAGTCAGCTCTGAGGTTTTCCCACAAAAACCCATATAGGTTGGGAAAAAAAAACACCTTTTCACCCCTGGGCTGCCCACAGTTCATTCTCCACCAATTACACTCAGTACTTTTGTTTTGGGAAAACATTCTGCGCTGGCTGGTAGCTCCGAGAACTTAGCTGGGGGGGGCAGAAGGCTCTCATGCCTTCCTTAGCCTCCCCCCACCCTAGGATTTGGAGACGATCTGCAAAGAGGAGTGGGACAAAATCCCTCCTAAGATGTGTGCAAACCTGGTGGCCAACTACAAGAAATGTCTGATCTCTGTGATTGCCCCCCCCCCCCGGCCCAGTTTCTGTTTGGCAAACTGCGAGCTGGAAGTCGATGCAGGCAACGAAGAAAGCGAGTCAGCTTTGACACCCACCTGCAAGATGACTCCCAGGGCATTCTTGTGTTCCTGGTTGTTCACCACGATCACTCGTCCCACAGAAAGGGCTTTCAATCCACTCACCGATTCCATTACTCGCCTCTGAAAGGGAGAAACCCAGAGGGCAAGGCAAGAAATGCATCTTCCCATCCATAAGTGGACTTCCAAGAAGGATTCATCGTTCCAGTTTTGATCTTTCTTTTGACCTCGATCTTTCCAAGCAGATTAAACCAGAGGTCCCCAACCTACGGGCTGTGGCACACTATTGGGCCGTGGCCTCTTGGCCACCGGGCCACGTGAGTAGCTGGGCAGGGCACACGCACGTGTGTGCACGCTCACCCCCACCCCTCGTGCCACCATTGCCGCAATGGACACACCATCATGGGATTTCCATGAACCTTGTGCAGGTGGCGGTAGTGCTGCAAGCAGCAGGTGGGCCGCAGTGCGAGCCTCACATGGGGTGGCAGCACAATCCTCGTGCCAGTGGTAGCATTGCTGTGAGCCTGGCAGCAACGGTGCCACAAGCCTCACACATACAGCCCTGTTTGTGTAGTGCGCATGCTAACACCATTTGTGTGCACGCACGCACATGTGGCCACATTCACATTTGCGCATGCACGCGTAAGGTACCTGCCCCTCCCTCTCCCACCGGGCCGCCAACCCAAAAAGGTTGGGGACCCCTGGATTAAAGCACAATTCTCATCAACCCCAACCAGCAGGATTAATGGACATGGTGGTTGAATGTGAGTTAAATTCGAAAGGACGAGATTGGAGAAAACTGGAATGGAACGTTCCTTTCCATCCCATCTGAGTAAGATGGATGGTTGATCTGAGTAAGATGGGATGGATCCCGACAGCAGTGTCGCAAGGGGAAGGGAATTTTGTGAGACTTACTCACAGTTGCCTCCTTCCCCTGAAATAAGGGTGGACATCTTTGCTTGGGGTCACACCTGTCACGTGCCAAAGCTGAATCCTAGGCAAGGTACTTTAGCCAGACTCACCCAAAAATGCCTTCTAAAGGCATCTTCCTCAACTTGTATTAGGAGCACGACTCCTACAATAAGCAGGTCCGCAGCCCCAATTCAACAACAGGATACCAGACTCAGGGGGAAGACTATCTTAGACTGATGCTTGTCTGGGATCTGAAGTACGACAATCCCATGAGGTGAAAAAGAACCTTTTGCCCCAGTTCTTCCAGTCACTACCTGAACGCGCTCCCGGATCTCTTGCAGTTCTCTGACTACGGAATAATACTCTTGTAAGTCACCAAGCTGCCTTGAGGTGTCTGGGATTTCCATGCTGGCTAACATACTGCTCAGCTGGGCAATTCTGTGTTCATAGACCTGGAGAGGAGACAGAGATGGTGAAGCAGCGCCCTACTGCGCCCAACTCCTTGCCTTTTCCTTCCCACCCAGTTCCAACCATTTAACATAAAGAAGCTGAGTTCACAAAACAGGCTAGGTCAGGGTTAGGGAACCTTGGCTCTTTTATGAATTGTGGACTTCAATACCCAGAATTCCTGAACCAGACATGCCGACTGGAGGAATTCTGGGAGTTGAAGTCCACAAGTCATAAAAGAGCCAAGGTTCCCTTATCCCTGGGTTAGGTTATACCAGGTTTCCCCTTACTCCTGTCAACAGAAACCAGGGAGGATATATATATTATCTGTTGGGTGGCTCAAAAGGGTAATACAGCTGCCTACAATGCAAGCTGCCCAGGTTCGAATCCCTGAAGGGTGTGACTAGCTGATGAGGGCAAATGAGCCTGAAATAGCTATACTAGTCTCCCACTAACTCTTCGTCAGTCACAAAATTTTGTATATATTCAATATACATACATATATACATACATACATACAGCCAAGCTCCCAGCCAATCAGTTCATACCCCCACTGGCAGTTAAAAGGAAGAAACAGCTACGATCACACATTGCTCCTAGAAGCACGAAGCCGAAAGCACCGGCCTGAAGATGACGAATGGGACTTCGTCGAAACGTCGCCAAGACACTTCAAATTTTACACGGGAGAAAACCCAAATAACCAAAGACCTACATACATACATACATACATACATACATACATAGATACATACATACAAAATATGCAAGGGCAATTCAGAAATAAACCTCCATTTGAACATGTGCGAGAAATAGTCGGGGATAGCGACACCCATCCTATGGCACCTTGCGCAGTAATTCAGTAGGCAGTGAGGAGTGGAAGGAGAAGGTTGTGTTGCAGTTGACTTATCTGCCAGATCAACTGAAAATGAACCAGTTTTTTAAAACCAAACAGTGGTTGCGTCACATCGCTTCGACAATGACAATGCGCTTCACGATGCTGTTACAGGGTGGCTTCATTCCCAGGCGGGAGATTTTTTTTGCAGAAGGAATTACAGACCTTGTAAGACATTATGACAAGTACCTCAATTGGAATGGTGAGTATGTCAAAAAGTAATGTAACGTCGTAGTTTTCTAATGTGTATAATACAAGTTTTGTATCTGCGAGTGTCTGTCATTGATAACCCAAAGGAGGTTTATTTCCGAATTGCCCTCGTAGATACCATATCTATACTCCAAGGATATATGACAGGGGTCTTCAAACTTGGCCCTTTTATGACTTGTGGACTTCAACTCCCAGAATTCCTCAGCCAGGCATGCTGGCTGAGGAATTCTGGGAGTTGAAGTCCACAAGTTATAAAAGGGCCAAGTTTGAAGATCTCTGATATACCATATCCTTGGAAAACCACTGCTAGCTGGAGGGACTCAATCATCTATAGCAGTTTAGGTTTCATCTTGTTGACCAGGAGTCTCCAAACCTGGCAACTTTAAGTCTTGTGAACTTCAACTCCCAGAATTCCCCAGCCAGCATGGTTGGCTGGGGAATTCTGGCAGTTGAAGTCCACAGGTCTTAAAGCTGTCAAGTTTGGAGACTGTTGTTCTTGACTTAAAGAGATGGACTTCCAACCAACAGATATCTACATTTCCTTATCTATATCTCCTTACTCAGCCTCCATTTTCTTCCAGGCCTCCTCCTGCCTTAAAAATGAGAGTCCTTCTAATGCACATTATCCTACCCCCACCTCAAACTGTTGTATCCCAGAAATGCTGCTCTGGATTCCTTTCGAGCATCTAAGTCAGCGGTTCTCAACCTATGGGTCGCGACCCCATTTGGGGTCGAACGACCATTTCGCGGGGGTCGCCGGACACCGTTTTGCGGGGGTCGCCGCCATTTTTTTGTCCGTCACACGCACACCACGCATGCGCGGATCGGCCCGTCGCGCCGCGCATGCCCGGTTCGGGCCGTCGCGCACGCGCCGCGCATGCACATATCGGCCCGTCGCACACGCGTGCGCGGCACAGGTCGGAGTCACGCCGCGCATGGGTGGCGCAAGTAGGGTCTCAACCTGAAAAAGGTTGAGAACCACTGATCTAAGTCTTTCCAGAAGCTATTTCAACTTTTCCCCCCCTATCCATCACACCTTGCTATCTTTCCGGGTATGGAACTCGGAGAAGCTTCTCCTCATCATGTCTTCCACTCGGAGTGCCTCCACTCTCAACAGGTTTAGGATCATGGTGTACGTCAGGCGGAATTGGGACTGCAACCTAGTGGGTTTACCCTAAAGGAAACAGCCTAAGGTTAGACAAGGAGAGGGCAAAGCAGATTTTCCTGGAAGGCACTACAAGAGATGATGAGCTGGCAATTCAATAGGCAAGGATACACACACATGGACTTGAATCCTTTGGAAAAAAGAACAATGGACCCCGGATTTAACTGCCTAAGAGCTTGAAACCAAGCAGGTTTCTACTCCTTATATCCATGGGAAAAGGTTGGCATGTGTAGAATCATTCTTCTAAAACCGCCCAGGGATTGTTACCTAGTACAGGCCTAGTACAGGCAGTCTTACTACCACAACTGTGCACTTACTACCACAACTGAGCCCAACATTTCTGTGAAACATTTGTTGAGCGAGTTTTGCCCCATTTTAGGAACCTTTCTTGCCACAGCTATTAAGTGAATCCCTGCAGCTGACAAGTGAGTAACCCGGTTGTGAAGGGAATCTGGCTTCCCCATTGACTTTGCTTGTCAGAAGGTCGCAAAAGGGGATCACACGACCCTGGGGTGCAGCAACGGCCATAAAATATGAACCAGTTGCCAAGTATCTGAATTTTGATCGCTGATCTGCATCAGGATGCCGCAAAGGTTGTAACTGTGAAGAACAGTCGTAGGTCACATATTTCAATGCCACTGTAACTCTGAACGGTCACCAAATGAACTGTTGTAAGTCGAGGACTACCTGTAAGAGTGGTAGCCTGGTACTCAACAGCGTTGAAGCTCATCAAATTTGGTACGCCACGCATTTTGTCATGACATTTTTGTCCCGGTACTCGTTGTTTGTTTGGTACTCCATGCCCAAAGCTAGAACTTGTCAGTGTCGGCTGCCTTGTGACTCGCTACATTATGCCTTATGGGAAAAAAATTTGTTTGGTACTCATCATTTCTGATACTCATCGCACCTCCCAGAATCAATTAACCATGAGTACCAAGGTACCACTGTACAGGTAGTCCTCGACTTACAACTATTATTTTAGGGACCATCTGAAGTTACAACAGAACTATAAAAAGTGACTATGACCATTTCCCACACTTATGACTGTTACAGCATTCTCGTGGTCACATGATCAAAGTTTAGATGCTTGATAACTGACATTATTTATGACGGATGCAGTGTCCCGGGGTCATGCGATCAGCTTTGGCGACCACCGTGTTGCTAACTCAACAATCACTTAAGAACCAGGTTACCAGCTCAACTACTGCAGTGATTCACTCAACAACCGTGGCCGGAAAGGTCATAACATGGGGCAAACCTCATTTGACTATTGTCTTGCTTAGCAACAGAGATTTGGGGTTCAATTGTGGTCGTAAGCTGAGGTCTACCTGTACTTCCAATGCAGTAGGTGGATACCTTTGGAACCTCTTAGAGCTCCATGCTTCTCTTCCTAGCCATCCAACCAAACTCAACCAAGAAATTGGCACATTTCTTTAATATTCAGACAGGCCCTAATCTAAAGAATTAGACCAAAACATGGAAAATACATCCATTGATCAGCTAAGTCATACAGGAAGTCCTCGGCTTACGACCTGTCACTTAGCAACCATTTGAAGTTAGTACATATCTCTCCAGAGTTATTTGCGATCCAGTTTTGAAATTCCAATGACTGTTCCCTCACAGTTACTTGACCACGATTTAGATTTGTTTACTCCCAGTTTCTGGCAAAAATCACCCATTGATTTGCTTAACAGCTGCCATGTTACCTTAATGACTAGAGTATTTGCTTAATAGCCACAGCAAAAAGGTCATAAAATTGAGGACAGTCATGTGGCAATCTGTTTAATGACTGCCCACAACTTATGACTGTAATTCTGGGTTCAATTATTATTCAGTTATCTAGTTCAAAAACAACTAGACACAAGGACAGTCCCCCCCCCCCGGCCATCACTCTGCTAAACACCTAATCCCCCCAGCGCTGTCTTATGCCCCTGGGATGTCAAACCACCTACTAGGGACGTATTACTATTATCCTTCTCATCTTTCCTATTATCTATTTCCTTAGCTTCTGAGGACTATCACTTGGTTGTTTGTATCTTATGATTTATGTTGATTGTTCTTATTTAGTATCCTACTATGATTTATGTTGATGGCTTATTTATTATGCTATGACTATCACTGAATGTTGCATCTTATGACTTATGACGATTGTGTTTTATGATTATGATCATGATTTATTACTTGTTTGTATGTACAATGAGAGCTTATGCGACAGAGACAAATTCCACATAGGTCCAATCACGCTTGGCCAATAAAGAATTCTGTTCTATTTCATAAGTCAAGGATTAACTGTAATGGAAAAAAGAATGTCCAAGCGGAAGCCCGCAAACATCTGATTTTTGGACCCAGAAGGGGGCGTGGTTGTCCTTTGTCCTTACTGAGGTTCCAGTAAACTTTAATCCTCAGCCAGAAGGAGGATATTCATTACTGGCTGTAATTTCAACCCAAATATCTCAAGGCAGATACCTTTACAGCAGACATGTCAAACACAAGGCCCAGAGGCCGGATGCAGCCCGCAAAGTGGTTTCATGTGGTTTGCAAAGTCATCCTGGAAACAATGAGGGAACAGCCCCCGCTGCCTTGGCCCTGGCCCAGGTCAGCCGGGAGCCCATGTACAATTTTGTGGTGGCCATTTTGGCACTTGCCCCAGTGGACCATGCCTTGGCACTTGCCCCGGTCCCACCCCCTTCTGCCAGAGACCCTCAGATTTGTCCCACTCCTGCCCAGGCCCCCACAGGCACCCTTGACGCGAATGATGTAGAACTGGCCACGCCCACCCAGTAGGCCACACCCACCCCATCCACGCCCACCCAGTAGGCTGCACCCACTCTGGCCACACCCACCCGGCCTCCCCAGGGCAACCACAATGCTGATGCGGCCCTCAGTGAAATTGAGTTTGACACCCCTGCATCATTTGCAGCTTAAGCTAGACAAGCACACAATAATCGCTCACCAGCATCATGCGATGAAGGTCGGACATTTCAGGCACTTGGTTTTTGCACAGGATAATCACCATCCCAGTGGTGTCGAGACCTCGACGCCCAGCCCGGCCGGCCATCTGGATGTATTCAGCTATTAGGATGCGGAAGAAAGAGAGATATCGTAGGTGGCGTGGTGTGGCTGGTATAACCATTGTTGCCATCAAGTAAGAGAGAGAAGAAGGAACGACAACACTAGTTTCATTCTTGCCTCAGCCAGA
Organism: Bothrops alternatus; assembly: GCA_034064705.1. Taxonomy (NCBI): domain Eukaryota; kingdom Metazoa; phylum Chordata; class Lepidosauria; order Squamata; family Viperidae; genus Bothrops; species Bothrops alternatus. Next base: position 2,421,302 of record JARGCV010000172.1, read on the forward strand.
CTGACAAATGAAAACTCATCTCTGTATGTAGGTAGTCCTCAACTTACAACAGTTCATTTAGCGACCATTCAATGTTACAACGGCACCGAAAAAAAGTGAGCTATGGCCATTTTTCTTACTTACGACCGTTGTGGCCTCCTCATGGTCATGTGATCAAAATTCAGATGCTTGGCAGCTGACTCATATTTTTGATGGATGCAGTGTCCTGGGGGTAGTGGGGAAGCCAGATTCACTTAACAACTGTGTCTCTAACTTAACACCTGCAGTGATTCACTTAACAACTGTGGCAAGAAAGGTCGTTAAGATGGGACAAAATTCACTTAACAAATGGCTCGCTTAGCCACACAAATTTGGGGCTCCATTGTGGTTGTTATGTCGAGGACTACCGGTATTTCACTAGAATTTTATCCTTTTAGCCCAGTATTTCTCATTCCTTAGCTACTTTAAGGTGCTCAGATGTTAACTCCCAGAATTTTGGCATGCTGGCTAGGGAATTCTGGGAGTTGAAGTCCAGGCATCTTAAAGTGGTCAAGGCTGAGAAACACTGCTTTAGCCTCCTGACGTACAGGGGTCCACAGATTAAAAAAAGGCTATTTCTGTTTTCCTTTGGGGAAGAAACCAGCATAACTGTGCTGTGGTTGCTCTATATATGTTCCCAGTCTCAAAGCGCCCCCCCCCAAAATATCCTAAATAGTTGAGATAAATTGGCTTGCTGGCTTTTGGCCTACAAAAAATCCTAATAGCTCTGTGGGACGTGCCCTCTTTAAAGGTTTCATGGCAGCCAGCAGGAAAAGTGACAAGATAAACAGCTAGCGAAGAGAAAAAGCTGGAGGTAGGAAGTAGGAAATGATGTGCAAGAGAAGGGCAGACAAATGTTTTGTCTGTGGAACATCTGGCCATTCTACTTATAAAACACACACACACACACACACACACACACACACACACACACACACACACACAAGGACACCACGAAACGTATTCCTTTGCTCCTACCTGGTACCAAGTCCCGGAAATTCGCACCGTCGTGTTTACGAACTGAATTGAAAACCACAGTCCTTGCTGGCATGTTCACCCCCATGGCGAAAGTCTCTGTAGCAAAGAGGATCTAAAACCAGAAGGGAAGGAGAAAGATGGGGAGATTCCACCTCTTTTCGTGGCAAAAAACCAAAATGGCTTTTAGCAGCTTTGCTCCACCTGATGCTTTCCAGAGAATTACATTCCATCACCTATAGTCCTCCAGCCTAATAATAATAATAATAATAATAATAATAATAATAATAATAATAATAATAATAATAATAATAATAATAATAATAATAATAAAAAGTTGGAAGAGACCTTGGAGGTCATCTAGCCCAACCCCCTGCTCAGGCAGGAAACCCTATACCATTTCAGACAAATGGCTGTCCAGTCTCTTTTTAAAAACTTCCAGTGTTGGAGCATTCACCGCTTCTGGAGGCAGGTTGTTCCACTGGTTAATTGTTCTCACTGTCAGGAAGCTTCTCCTTAGTTCTAGGTTGCTTCTCTCCTTGATTAGTTTCCATCCGTTGCTTCTTGTCCTGCCTTCAGGTGCTTTGGAGAAGAGCTTGACTCCCTCTTCTTTGGGGCAGCCCCTGAGATATTGGAACACGGCTATCATGTCCCCCCTCGTCCTTCTCTTCGTTAAACTAGACATACCCAATTCCAGCAGCCGTTCCTCATATGCTTTAGCCTCCAGTCCCCTAGTCGTCTCTGTTGCTCTTCTCTGTACTCTTTCTAGAGTCTCAACATCTTTTTTTACTGGGGGCGGTGGGGATGGAGTGGGGTCCTAGAACGGCCAACTCACCACGGGACAATTCACCAAGGCCAGCTTGCTTCAGGACAAAAACGACATAATATTGAAGAAATAGTGCAACAGAATCATTCAAGAAAGGATGCAAAAGGAGGGACAGAATAAAATGGGGATGTCAAAAATTACACGATCATTTTTTTATTTGTTTGAAATCACGAAATAAAATTGCTGAATTGTCCTGCAGCGTAGTGCCCCCCCCCTAGCGAATTGGTTGAGGCGAAGGGGCCCTGGGCAAGGTGGCCGTGAAGAGCTGGCCACAGTGAGATGGCCAGGGCGAATTGGCAGCGGTGAGTTGGCTGCGGCAATTGGGCCGTTTCGAGTTATGCCATTCCAGACCAGGGGATGATGGGAGGGAATCCAAGCATCTGGAGGCACAAGATTGGAGAAGTCTGGTCCATGGGACACTCTGTCAGCTGCAAGAAATCGGGAGCCTGGATCGGGTTCAAAAGTATTACAGGTTTATTCCTGTAAAGATAGTCCTCAACTTATAAACAGTTCATTTAGTTTGAAGTCACAAGAGCACTGAAAAGAGTGACTTATCACCGTTTTTCACACCGAGGACCACTGCAGCATCCCCCATGGTCACGTGACCAAAATTCAGACGCTTAGCAACTGACTCATATTTATGACGGTTGCAAGCGTCCAGGGGTGATCGATCGCCTTTTGAACCCTCTGGCAAACAAAGTCAATAGGGAAGCCAGAATCACTTAACAACCATGTTACTAACTTAACAACTGCAGCAATTCACTTAACAAATGGGGCAAGAAAGGTGACGAAATGGGGCAAAACTCTCTGAACAAGTATCTCACTTAGCGACAGAAATTTTGGCCTCAGTTGCGGTCGTACATTGAGGACTACCTGTACACAAGAATCTAACCTACTAACTGTCAAAGCAAACTGTCGAAGATAAGAGTCCAGAGACTTCAAAGGGGAGCCGGACTTAAGCCTCTTATGGGGGCACAGAGACTCCAAACTCATGATGCATTTGACCCCCACCCCACCCTCAGGCTCACCCTGGCCATCTCCTACACATACCTTGACAAGGCCTTTGCTGAAAAGCATCTCCACAACCTCCTTGAGGATGGGCAGAATGCCACTGTGGTGCACCCCAATTCCACGTTTCAAAAGGTCGACCATGTGAAGAACCTGAGAGAAAAAAATCCCATAGGCTAGTTTTTTTTAGTAACCAAATCATCCAACTTCCAATTTAATTAAATTTAATTTTATGCTGACATCCAGGACTGGCACTAGAGAAGATTTCATACCTTTCCCATTAGTCTGTCTCTATATCTATATATCTATATCTCTCTATCTCTCTATCTATCTATCTCAGGGGTCTTCAAACTTGGCCCTTTTATGATTTGTGGACCAACACCCAGAATTCCATGCCTGGCTGAGGAATTCTGGGAGCTGAAGTCCACAAGTCATAAAAGGGCCAAGCTTGAAGACCCCTGATCTATCTATCTATCTATCTATCTATCTATCTATCTATCTATCTATCTATCTATCTATCTATCTATCTATCTATCCATCCATCCATCCATCCATCTATCCATCTTCCATCTCTATATCTCTATCAATCATCTAATCTCTATCTATCTATCTATCTATCTATCTATCTATCTATCTATCTATCCATCCATCTATGCATCCATCCATCCATCTATGCCTCCATGCCTCCATCTATGCCTCCATCCATCCATCTATGCATCCATCCATCCATCTATGCATGCATCCATCCATCTATGCACCCACCCATGCCTCCATCTATGCCTCCATCTATGCCTCCATCTATGCCTCCATCTATGCATCCATCCATCCATCCATCCATCCATCCATCCATCCATCCATCCATCTATCTTCCATCTCTATATCTATCAATCATCTATCTATCTATCTATCTATCTATCTATCTATCTATCTATCTATCTATCTATCTATCTCTCTCTTCCATCTCTATATCTATCAATCATCTATCTATCTATCTTCCATCTCTATATCTATCTATCTTCCATCTCTATATCTCTATCAATCATCTAATATCTATCTGTCTATCTGTCTATCTATCTATCTATCTATCTATCTATCTATCTATCTATCTTCCATCTCTATATCTATCAATCATCTATCTATCTATCTATCTATCTATCTATCTATCTATCTATCTATCTATCTATCTATCTATCTATCATCTATCTATCTATCTATCTATCTATCTCTCTTCCATCTCTATATCTATCAATTATCTATCTATCTATCTATCTATCTATCTATCTATCTATCTATCTATCTACCATCTCTATATCTATCAATTATCTATCTATCTATCTATCTATCTATCTATCTATCTATCTATCTATCTATCTATCTATCTATCTATCTATCTATCTATCTAAAATTTTTTGACACTTATCTCACTGCAAAGCAACTCTGGGTGGCTTACAAGGTTAAAAGCCATAAAACTACACATACATACATATTCTAGTAGCAAAAATATGGATGATTAAAATTATGGTAAAAAGATGCTATAAAGATGGGGAGGGAGGAAACAGGACATGCAGGGGGTGCGGTTGCTCCATCCACACCTCCAGGGTGATACACCACGGTTTGGAGCCCTTGACTTCCGTTCCTCTTCCTCTTGGCAACCATCTTGGCAACCACCGCTACAAAGAGGACCCTCTAGTCATCCTTTCTTTTTTCTCTCACCTGAGGCAGCTGCCGATCGGTGCCCTTCAGTCGGGAGATGCACTTCTGGAAGAAGACGTGGATCTCGCTTTTCTCCGTCGTCGTGGTCAGATCGACGGTGGTCAGCATGGAGGCGTTTTCGTCGCAGCGGTTGCGAGAGAACGTGAAGGCCACCACCGGCAGTTGGTCCTTCTTGCGCAGCATGTCAATGAGGGAGAGCCAGATGTTCTTGTCCTGCGGAAATTCCAGATGTTTGCTCCAGGACTTAGATCCTCCTACCAACCTTCTTCTCTTTCGATGTAATGCTCCCTTCCTTCCTCCCACAAAAGAGAGCATCCAAACATCTGGATACATTTCATGGGACGTTATTTTAACTGACCTTTTCTTTTTTTTCGTGCCAGGAAAGGGAAAGATTAACCCATTGACTCATATTTTGTCCATATTTTGTCCCTTACTCAAAGCTAACTTAATTCAGCCCACCTGGCCTGGTCCAGCTCCTGCGTACATTGGCTGTTTGGCCCCAAAGGTCTGGGAGTGCTTGCTACTTCGCTCCTTTTTGGCTTCTACAGCATCGTAATACCTGAAAGGATAATCAGAGGAAGACAACACGTCAAAGGGATGTTATTAACATTATAATACAGAACACGCAGGTGACATATGTTTTCCTAGGCTGCAGAAAAAATCTTGGCCCAATTACCTTGAATTCCTCAACTGCCAATTCAACCAGATGTAACAAGGATCCAATCTGGATCGGTCACTGGGACCCGAGCTTTTGTTTTCATGCTGGAGCCCAGAATGTGCGCTTGGGACTATTCTGTGCGCCTAGTATTTATGTGGTGCCTGGTTGTCTGTGGCTTTTTAGATGCTGATCGGGATGCTGATGGCTAGTTATTAAGCCACTGACTGTTGTAGGGGCTCCAGCACAAGTCCAAAAGCTCAGAAGACGAAACCTCTGATCCCAGTGACCAACCCAGATTGAATCCCGCAATGTTATTATCCTGGGATATGTATATTTTGTCTTCGTTCATGAGATATAAAGGGATTCTGGGGCACCTACTGAGGCTTTTACCTGCTGTGGGAAAGGATGAACCAGATCATCGTTGGAGGCAGGTTGTGAGAAACCTATGATTGAAACTCGGCAAGGTTTTAACCATTTCACCGTGGCGTTTTTAAAAATCATTAACGAAGGTAGCTTTAATTCTGGTGGAAGTAGGGAAGGAGACGTTGGTCTGGAAGGTATTATTATTATTATAAGGGCTCATCTGTCGAACTTGAGCAGGGGTCTTCAAACTTGGCAACTTTAAGACGTGTGGACTTCAACTCCCAGAATTCTGGGAGTTGAAGTCCACACGTCTTAAAGTTGCCAAGTTTGAAGACATAAGAACATAAGAAGAGCCATGCTGAATCAGGCCGAAGCCCATCGAGTCCAGCATTCTGTGTCACACAGTGGCCCACTAATTGTACATGGGGATCTTGAGCAGAAAGAGAAGGCAAAACCCTCCCTTTCCCTTGACCCCCAACAAATGGTACTCAAGGGAATCCTGCCTGCCTCAACCAACATAGAGGCGGCACATGGACATCCGTTTTAATAACCACCGATACACTTGGCATCCATGAATCTATCTATCCCTGCCTTGAAGCTGTCAAGGCTGACAGCTGTCACGACCTCTTCTGGAAGTGAATTCCATAAACCAACGACCCTCTGGGTGAAGAAATATTTCCCTTTATTTGTCCTCACTTTCTTACCTATGAGCTTTAGGGAGTGCCCCCTTGTCCTGGTATTGTGTGATAGAGAAAAGAATTTTTCTCTATCCACCTTTTCTATCCCATGCATGATTTTATACACTTCGATCAAGTCAAGACCCTTGATCTTGAGCTTACCCCTTCGTAAGGAACGTCCCACGGGCGTCCACCAGGAGGAAGAGCTCCTTCTGCGTCTTCTGGCTATTCCCCGTGTACAGATAATGCTCCAGCGGAACAGGGCGCTTCAGGGTGCTGATCACATAAATCTTCTTCCGCTTGATTCTCCTGTCAGAAGCAGGAATCCCACAAACAGGGTTATTTTGGTGAGCACTCCCCTCCCCTCCCCAAAGCTGTGCGGTTCAGAGAGCATATGGGTAGTCCTCAACTTAGGACCCCAACGGAGCCCACAATTTCTGTTGCTCAGTTGTTAAGTGAGTTTTGCCCCATTTTACGACCTTCCTCGCCTCAGTTGTTCAGTGAATCACTGCAGTGGTTAAGTTAGTAACACAGTTGTCAAGTGAATCTGGCTTCCCCCATTGACTTTGCTTGTCAGGGAATCGCAAAAGGGGATCACGTGACCCTGGGACACAGCAACCGTCATAAAAAGGAACCAGTTGCCAAGCATCTGAATTTTGATCACGTGACCAGAGGGAGGCTGCAAAGGTCGTAACTGTCAAAAGTGGTCATACATCACTTTTTTCAGTGCTGTTGTAATTTTGAACGGTCCCTAAATGAACTGTTGTAAGTCAAGGACTACCTGTACATTGCCAATCTCTGGCTCAGTTGCCTTCTAAAGGGGACTAGACCAGGGGTAGGCAACCTTGGCTCTTTTATGACTCGTGGACTTCAACTCCCAGAATTCCTGAGCCAGCCATGCTGAGGGGAAAGGGAGAGGTTTCCAAGCTGAGCCATGTTGGCTCAGGAATTCTGGGAGTTGAAGTCCACGAGTCATAAAAGAGCCAAGGTTGCCTACCCTTGGACTAGACAATTGCTAGAGCAAAGGCCACTGGGAGCTATATTATTGTTTCTAGATGTTCTGATTCCATAATCAAAACCTATAAGAGAGGAAGATCGGCATTGGCATCACAGGAACATCGGACAGCACGTCTGGGGCTTTAGATGAGCTGCCAGGCCCTTGAGTAACTTTCTGCTCACCCAATCCAGTCAGCAAACTCCAGGGTGTTGGGGACAGTGGCACTCAGCAAAATTATGTTTACATGGTCTGGCAACATGATGAGAACCTCTTCCCAAACCACACCACGCTGAGGAGGAGGAGAAAAGAAAGACAAGAATGTTCCTGAGCATCTGAAGAGAGATGTCTACTGACTTTCCACTGTAAATCCAATAAAAGGAATGAAGGGACGATGCAAAGTCCTGGCAAAGTCCTTCCTTAAATAAGGGAATTGGCTTTTGACCTATACATTCTCTCTCACTTTGATGGCAGAGCAATGAAGGACCCAAGTATTTCCCCTTTTATATTGACAAACAGGAAGAGGGCACTTGGTTGGAGACCGTCTCCAGAACATTCAAGAAGCCAATGAATTTCCCCCAATCCAAACTAAATATCCCTGATTGCTCAAGTCCCGATTTCTTTCTTGTTTTCGTCCTTGGTTCTCCTCTTACCTCAGAGTCGTTAATGTAATGTACTTCATCAAAGATCACCCATTCTAGGTCTCTGAGGACATCGGAGCCATTATAGAGCATAGACCTTTGGAAATAAGAAAAAAAGAAAATGGCATCCTAGGACAGCGCTATTGTTCTCTAAGCAAAACGAACAAGCAAACAACTAAAAGATTTGGGTTGTCAGTTTGGCCCTGCTTAATTATAAAAGGAAGAAGGAATTTCAATTTGAGAAAGGAATCTGAATCGGAAAAGGTCAACTCTTGACGGATACATGTATTGCCTTCAAAGGAAAACGGCATGTATGCAAAACTAGCAGTTACAGAAAGTGTATGTACATTTTGTATTTTGTGTGTATGTGTGTATTTATATTTTTGCGGCATTCTATTTATACACAGCTAGTCCTCGACTTATGACCCCCAACTGAGCCCAAAATTAAATGAGACAGTTGTTAAGTGAATTTTGCCCCATTTTACAACCTTTCTTGCCTCAGTTGTTAAGTGAATCACTGCACTTGGTAAGTTAGTAACCCGGTGGTTACTAGAACTAAGGACCTGACCGTTAGAACAATTAACCAGTGGAACAACCTGCCTCCAGAAGCTGCGAATGCTCCAACACTGGAAGTTTTAAGAAGAGACTGGTCAGCCATTTGTCCAAAATGCTACAGGGTTTCCTGCCTGAGCAGGGGGTTGGACTAGATGACCTCCAAGGTTTAGTTTAGTTTAGTTTATTCAAACTTATATGCCGCCCTTCTCCGAAGACCCAGGGCGGCTCACAACAAGAATACAATAACAATTTTAAAATTAACCACATTCATACCACATACAAACACAATCTGTTCGCAGTCGCTGATGGAGGGACTCTCTTAGGGCCGAGGGGCAGAGCACAGCTCATATGCCCCAAGCCTGTCGGCATAGATGCGTCTTCAGCACTTTCCGGAAAGCTAGGAGGGAGGAAGCAGTACGAACCTCCGAGGGAAGCTGGTTCCAGAGGGCAGGGGCAGCAACAGAGAAGGCCCTTGCCCTAGGCCCCGCCAGATGGCATTGTTTAACGGACGGGACTCGTAGGAGGCCAACCCTATGCGCCCTGACCGGTCGCTGGGATTCATGAGGCAGGAGACGGTCCTGCAAGTATCCTGGTCTGTTGCCATAAAGGGCTTTATAGGTCATAACCAACACTTTGGTGTTGATGATGATGATGATTGGAAGAATCACATCCCAGCTTCTGAAACTTCACCGTACCAATTCTGACATTTGGAATCGTAAGTGTACAACACTGCTTTCTTAAAATATCTGGATTCATCTATTGAATCTACTTAGACAACACATCGGAAACTCATAAATTCACTCATACCTCATCATACCTTCCAGCCATTCTGCCCCCCCCCTTTGCCCAAGAGAGACAGCCTTCTCTCTTCAACCTAGCCTTCACCTAAGGATCTCGGTTGTCATGATGAGGCAGGAGGCATCCGGATGCAGCTGCACATCTCCTGTCAACAAGCCAACATCGCCAAAGGTGTTCTTGAAATCCCGAAACTTCTGGTTGGAAAGCGCTTTGATTGGGGATGTATAGATGGTGCTGCAAAAGGAGGCAGAGGGGGAAAGAGTGAGATTATTTAGAAGGTCCTGGACTCTAGAGTAATCTGAAGAACCGTCTCCTTTCGGTTTTTTTTGTTTGTTTTTTTAATGAGGACGATGTTTCTCAACCTTGGCAACTTGAAGACAAATGGACTTCAACTCCCAGAATTCTAGGAGTTGAACTCCACACATCTTCAAGTTGCTAAGGTTGAGAAACACTGCATTAGGAACATTTATAACATATGCAGGAGGAAGAGATAGATAGATAGATAGATAGATAGATAGGTAGATAGGTAGATAGGTAGACAGGAAGATAGGTCGACAGACAGACTGAAAACTTCATTGTCACTTTGGATGTACGCTAATCGGCATATATTAAAACGAAATTTTGTTGCATTCAGCTCTCAAAGGGTAACCATCTCCAATATACACAACATAAACATGACAAGAAACGATGCACACACATATATGACACAGAGAAACAACACAGTCTGGTTCGGATGTACACATATACATGGCGAGAAAAAAGAATCCTGCGAATTTACAAGACGGATGGCATAAGGAACCAAGCTGCTGCAGAATCCAGTAGTCGTGCTATAAATACTTCGGCACCAGAGGGGAGCAAGAAGAAACAGACCGTGAATCTTCTAAGTACAGATACTTCTCAACTTACGACTGTATTTGAGGCAGGAATTATGGTCACATTACTTGGGAAGTGGGTCACCACCTGACCACAGCTGATTTTATGAGCTTTTTTGTGGCGGTTGTTAAATGCCCTAGTCCAGGGCTTTTCAACCTTTTCACCCATTGTACCACTTTTAGGATATGGCAACATCTGAGTACCAACAGTCGCCTAGCAAGGTGTCAAAAACTTGATGACCGAAAAAAAAAGGGAAAAAGTGATAAAGTACAGGTAGTCCTCGACTTACGACAGTTCGCTTAGTGACTGTTCGAAGTTACAATGGCACTGTGAAAAAGTGCCCCCCAAGCCACAGCCGAGCAAGACACCTGCCTGCCTGCTCGGCGGTGCTCTTCCTCCTGTCTGAGGTTTTTATTGTTCTGAGTATTTCTATTGAGGATTGGCAGCAGGAGTGGGGTGGGGGTGTGTTTGGTTTTTATTCCCCCCATCTGCTGGGTGGTTGCAGCAGGTTTTGGTCACTTCACATGACCCTGGGACACTGTGACCGTCATAAATATGAATCAGTTGCCAAGCATCTGACTGTAAATCACAAGACCCTGGAGATGCTGCAACATTCCAGCTGATCGGCGCTTCTTCTGGGCTCAGCAGAAGCACCAGGATCAGTGCCGAGCTCCAGCTGGAGCCTGGCACTGATCCTGGTGCTTCCACTGAGCCCTGACAGCCCCGAAGAAGCGCTGATCCTGGCGCTTCCGCTGAGCCCTGACAGCCCTGCAGCTCCAGCCATCTCTCGCTCAGGCTTGTGCGGTGCTGCCACCGGTTCAGCTCATTCCCCTCCCCCACTACCACTTTTTCTAGGATGGTCGCGTACCACCTGCCAGGTGCCAATGTACCACAGGTGGTACCCGTACCACGGGTTGAAAAGCCCTGCCCTAGTTGTTCAGCAAACCTATTTTTATCAGTGGATGTTTTTAGCCCCAAACTGGAATTAAATGATGTGGAAACTGGCAAAACCCACTGAAAATTGTGGTCATTTGACTGTGGGGTGCTGCAAACAGCTGTCAATGTGAGCTGGTTGCCAAGTGTTCAAAATGTGATCATGTGACTGTGTGTGGGGGGGGGGTGTTTCCGATTGTTGGAACTTTGGAATTGGGTCATAAATAGTACTGGGAAGGTCCATCATAATGCTGAACAGCTGCTAAGCAACCAGTTGTTAAGTAAGGATTACCTGTACAGGTAGTCCTCGACTTACGTTCATTTAGTGACCGTTCAAGGTTACAATGGCACTGAAAAAAGTGAGCGATGACCATTTTTCTTACTTATGACCATTCCCAGTTACAAGCGTTGCAGCACTTCCAGGATCATGTGATCAGAATTCAGACACTTTGGCAACTGGTTCACAATTATGACCATTGCTGTGTCCCAAGGTCATGTGATCCCCTTTTGCAACTTTTTGCCAAGCAAAGTCAATGGGGAAGCCAGATTCACTTAACAACCGGGTTACTAACTTAATCAGCTTCAGGGATTTCACTTAACAACGGTGGCAAGAAAAGTCATAAAATGGGGTAAAAACTCACTTAAGAAATGTTTCACTCCGCAACCTAAACTTCAGGCTCAACTGTGGTCGTAGGTTGAGGACTACCTGTATAAGGACTAATGGGAACGTTGCAAATTTACAAATTTAAGCTGCCAGTATCTTAAGTATCAAGTGAAGAGTAACGTAACCTTCTTCAATAGCAATTAACAACAAAAATAAAATGGAAAAAAAAATCTGACTCTGAGTTAATTCTAAATAATTGGAGTAATTGTAAAAGCAATAACAGTACCGAAACAATATAAATCACCTACAAAAAGAATGCAGTTAAAGCTCATTAGGATGAGAGGGGGAAAAAAAATCAATCTTTTGTACCCATCATGTGCATTTGGATCAAGGTATCTAAGAGTCAGTTTGGTTTAGCGATTAAGGCACCAGGTGCCTGTGAGTTCTAGTCCCACCTTGGGCACGAAAGCGGGCTGGGTGAGTTTGGGCCAATCATTACCTCTCAGCCCATGACATCAGCGACAAGCTGGTCAGTCAAGTCCTATTGCAACTAATGGACCAAGCCTGCTTGACCTGAAAAAAAAAATGGACCCTAGCTTTGGGCCAACTGCTATGACAAAAAAAAAAAAAAAGAAGTGTATTTGGGTCTAGAACAGTGGTTCTCAACCTGTGGGTCGCGACCCCATTTGGGGTCGAATGACCATTTCACGGGGGTCGTCAAACAACGCAGTCCGCCATTTTTTCCCCTTTTCCCCTCGGCTGGCGCAGGGGGCAGCACCGCGCATGCGCGGGGTAGCACCGTGCATGTGTGATGCGGGCCGTCGCGCCGCGCATGCGCGATGCGGGCCAGGGTCGCGGCCTGAAAAAGGTTGAGAACCACTGGTCTAGATGATGATTGGAAAGCATAACACAAAACCCACCCAGGAAACAAGGATGTTCTCACCGTGTCATGTGCTTCTGTGACAGAGCAATGGCGTACTCGGCCACGACAGTCTTTCCCGCAGAGGTGTGGGCGGCGACAAAGACGGAATCATGTTTCTCCAAGTGGAGAATTGCCTGTTTCTGGAAAACATCGGGCTCAAAAGGCCACTGGGAGGGGAGGGGAGGGAGGGAGGGAGGGAGGGGAGGGAGGGAGGGAGGGAGGGGAAAGAGGAAATTTAGTTTATTGACACCCAGCGCTCCACTCCAGGCAGCCCCACAGAACTGGTGTCGAAGCTGATTCGGATTCCATCCCTGCCTGCCAATTTTGCTCGCAGCTTGACAACAGAAACAGAAGGGAGGGGGTGAAATCCTGGGGGGGGGGGAATTGGGAGGGGCTGAGGAATCAAGCGAGCCAGCTGGGCCCTGTGAAAGTTCCTTCACTTCAAGGACACCTTATGGGAACTCTTTGAAATAGAATAAGAGTTGGAAGGGACCTTGGTGGTCTTCTAGTCCAACCCTCTGCTCAGGCAGGAAACCCTATACCATTTCAGACAAATGGTTGTCCAGTCTCTTCTTTAAAAAGTCCAGAGTTGGAGCACCCACAACTTCTGGAGGCAAGAAGTTGTGGGTGGAAACTAATCAAGGAGAGAAACAACCTAGAACTTTCCTTAGTTCTAGGTTGCTTTCCTTAGTTCTAGGTTATTTATTATTTATTATTATTTATTAAATTTCTATACCGCCCCTCTCCCGTAGGACTCGGGGCGGTTTACAACCCAATAAAAACATATAATAACAATAAATATTTAAAAATAAATTAAATTAAATTAATACAAGGCTGTTACTAAAAACCTGTTAAAAACCCAATTCTAAAACCCGAACAGCCTTGTTTAAAAATTTAAAACCTGAGGAGATCTAGGCCAGGCCGGCTTGATTGAAGAGATGAGTCTTCAATTCTCTTCTGAAGGTGCGGAGATCATGACATGTCCGGAGTTCTGGGGGGAGCTCGTTCCACATCGTCGGTGCCCCCACAGAAAAGGCTCTCCCCCTGGGCGCCACCAGCCGACACTGCTTAGCCGATGGCACCCTGAGGAGGCCCTCTCTGTGGGAGCGAACTGGTCGATGGGAGGTATTTACTGGCAGAAGGCGGTCTTGTAAATAACTGGGTCCTATGCCATGGAGCGCTTTAAAAGTGGTAACCAGTACCTTGAAGCGCACCCGGAAAGCCACCGGCAACCTGTGCAGCTCGCGCAGGATGGGGGCCATTCGTACCCCTTGCTTCTCTCCTTGATTAGTTTCCACCTGTTGCTTCTTGTCCTGCCTTCAGGGGTTTTGGAGAATAGCTTGACTCCCTCTTCTTTGTGGCAGCCCCTGAGATATTGGAACACGGCTATCATGTCACCCTTCGTGCTTCTCTTCATTAAACTGGACATACCCAATTCCAGCAACCGTTCCTTATATGCTTTAGCCTCCAGTCCCCTGATCATCTTTGTTGCTCTTCTCTGCGCTCTTTCCAGAGTCTCAACATCTTTTTTTATCTTGTGGTGACCAAAACTGGATGCAGTATTCCAAGTGTGGCCTTACCAAGGCATTGTAAAGTGGTATTAACACTTCACGTGATCTTGATTCTATCCCTCTGTTAATGCAGCCTAGCACTGTGTTGGCTGTTTTGGCAGGTGCAGCACACTGCTGGCTCATATTTAAGTGATTGTCACAGGCACAGACTGTTTTCCAAAACACAAAGAAAGCATTGGATTGGCAGACAATGGACAGTGGGAGTTCTAAAGGGGAAAAGGGGAACTTTAAGAACATAAGAACATAAGAAGAGCCATGCTGAATCAGGCCAAAGCCCATCGAGTCCAGCATTCTGTGTCACACAGTGGCCCACCAATTGTACATGGGGATCTTGAGCAGAAAGAGAAGGCAAAACCCTCCCCTTCCCTTGACCCCCAACAAATGGTACTCAAGGGAATCCTGCCTGCCTCAACCAACATAGAGGCGGCACATGGACATCCGTTTTAATAACCACCGATACACTTGGCATCCATGAATCTATTTAGCCCTGCCTTGAAGCTGTCAAGGCTGACAGCTGTCACGACCCCTTCAGGAAGTGAATTCCATAAATCAACGACCCTCTGGGTGAAGAAATACGGTATTTCCCTTTATTTGTCCTCACTTTCTTAGCTATGAGCTTTAGGGAGTGCCCCCGTGTCCTGGTATTGTGTGATAGAGAAAAGAATTTTTCTCTATCCACCTTTTCTATCCCATGCATGATTTTATACACTTCGATCAAGTCACCCCTTAAACGCCGTCTTTCAAGGCTGAAGAGACCAAGGCGTTGCAATCTGGTTTCATAAGGGATACGCTCCATTTCCTTGATCATTCTTATTGCCCTTTTTTGCACCTTTTCCAGTTCCATTATATCCTTCTTGAGGTGCGGTGACCAGAACTGTACACAGTACTCCAAGTGTGGTCTCACCATCGATTTGTACAGAGGCAATACAACACTTGCTGACTTATTTTCGATTCCCTTCCTAATCATGCCAAGCATGGAATTTGCTTTTTTTTACTGCTGCTGCGCATTGGGTTGACATCTTCATCGAGCTGTCCACCAAAACCCCAAGATCCCTTTCTTGGGTTGTCTCAGAAAGTTTGGTCCCCATCAGTTGGTAAGTATAATTGGGGTTCTTTGCCCCGATGTGCATAACTTTGCACATGTTTAGGTTAAAATGCATTTGCCACTTTGTTGCCCACTCACACAATTTCGAGAGATCCTTCTGGAGCTCCCGACAATCAGTTTCACTTTTCACAACCCGGAACAATTTAGTGTCATCAGCAAACTTGGCTACCTCACTATTAACTTCTACATCCAGATCATTGATGAATAAACTTTACCTATGCAACTGTCTGTGGCAACCTTTAGAATTGGCTTTCCTTCATCTGTACCTATACGGATCTATCAGTAAAGTTATACTCTTGGTAAAATTATGTCCCAGGAGGTTTCCCCCCCCCTGCATATGGTAATAGGACAGTGGGCAACTGGTGGTTTACCTTGAAGGCTGGATCAGGAATTAGCTTGTAGAAATCGTCCACAGGGGAGCTTACATCAACCTGGATAGCCCACTGTTCTTTAGGAGGCACTGCAGCAGGGGCAGGGGCAGCCTCTGGGGTTGATTTGGGGATGGGTGTCACCTCCTGAGAACAAGGCAGACAGACCGAGGACAGGCAAAAGCAGTTAATATGGAATCCTCCCAAGCTGCTTTCTAGAGCTAACACACAGCGTTTCCAAACTATGTAGGTTGATAGCGATGTTCAAAAAATGGAAACATTTTTTAAATGCCTCCTCTTTGCTTCTACCCATCAAAAGCTTCCTAGCTCATACAGCTGGCTTGTTTCAGAAGAATTTCAAAACAAACTAGAACCATAATTAGTTACTAGATATGGGCCACAGACTAAAGTCCGGGCAGAATAAAACCACATCAATAAAATAATCTCCTCACAACTGAGAGGCTAGGCAGAGGAGAAGTAAGAGAAAAGGCACCTTCTCTTCATAATGGCAATGACTTATCTTGACATTTGAAGACAAGCAATAAATCTCCAACCATTGGCTACAATAGTTTTACTTCTTAGCAACAACACCTCCTTTCTCGGCCATCCCAGTCCAGAAAAACCAACTGGTCCCAACACCCATGATCCCAGTTTCACTTTTCCCATTTCTCTAGAATAGGATCTCCAAACATGACAACTTTAAGACTTGTGGACTTCAACTCCCAGAATTCCTCAGCCAGTGTGTCTGGCTGAGGAATTCTGGGAGTCAAAGTCCACAAGTCTTAAAAGGCCAAGTTTGAAGACCCCCTGCTCTAGAGCTTTCCAGATCTTGCTGGAGCAAAGCTGGAGGATGCTGGGAGCTGCAGGTCACCTACATCTGAGCCCCAGTTTCTCTATTCTATAGCTTGATATATCCTATCTTTGTTTCCTTCTTGCTTCTGAAATTGGGCTCCTACTTCTCGTATCACCATGCACACACACACGAGGACAAGCCTAAATGCAGATGCAGCCTTACCTTAAGCACCAGTTCCTCCAAGCTGTTAACTCTGTGCAGTGGTGCTGGTTCTGCTGGAGGGATCTCTTCTTCCTTTGCTCCCTTAGTCTTCCCTTTCTTCCTCCTCTTCTCCACTTCCTCTTTCTTCTCTTTGCCTTCTTCATCGCTGGAGGCCTCCAGCTCAAAGGTGTCCAGTGCACCCAGCAAATTGGTCAAGTTCAGCAATCCCGGGGAGGCCATGATCTCTGAAGAAGCAAAAGGAACAAAATCTGAACCCTTTTTTTAAAAAAAGAAAACTAGGAGGGGAAACCTTTAGAGCTTCTTTAGGTAGGACCGGCTTATAAATTCCAAGTTGCTCTCATCCTGATGTATGCTATATGAGCTAAAGGGATTTTTACAGCTAAAGGTCCCTAATATTTTTGGGTTGGTCACACTTGTAATAATACTGGAAAAAGAATGTTATGAATAGGGATGTTCTGATGTGATCCGAAGGGCTCTGTGCTTGAAACCGATCCAACAGTGACATGAAGATCAAGCCAGAAAGTGTCAAGAACATTTCTGGCAAAAGTCTTTGAACTTTGAGATGGTTTGCACTCCCTTCATTGTAGCACTCATCATTTTTTCATTTTACCATTGAAACTTTGATTTTGCTATACCTTGTTTGGTGAATTCCACCCCTTTCTTCCATCCAGGTGGCACTGTCAGCAAATCTGAGGGGCCAAGAGAAAAACATGAAGCAGTTGCCAAGAAGACACCATGTCTTCAACATCAAACTTGTAATCAAGGATCGTCTAGAGCACAGGTCGGAAACCTGCGGCTCCCAAGCCTCATGCGGCTCTTTGAGCCTTCCCCTGTGGCTCCCAACCTCCTCTGCCATTTGCAGAGGAGACAGAGACAGAGAGAGGCATTTGCGCTTCCCTGCTTCTCTCTCTGTCTCTGTCTCTGTCTCTGTCTCTCTCTCTCTGTGTGTGTGTGTGTAAAAGAGAGTGCACTCAGTGTTCTCTGAGGAGCTGAAAAGCTTATTGGGCAGAGCTCCTTCCTTTGCTGTGTCTCTGCAGGAAGCAGGAAGGGCAGAAGAGAGCTAGCTAGCTCAGCTATGCTGACTCAGGAATTCTAGGAGTTGAAGTCCATGAGTCATAAAAGAGCTGAGGTTGCCTACCCCTGAGCTTGTTGGAGAACAGCTTGAAGCCAGCTTGCCAGGTGAGCAGAAGATAGGAGAGAGGGAGAGAGGGGGGGAGAGAAAGAGAGAGAGGGAGGGAGAGAGGAAAGAGAGAGAGAGAAAGAAAGAGAGTGGGGGAAGAGGACTGGCAGACCAAGGGAAGATAGAGAGAGATGGAGGGAGAGAGAGAGAGAGAGAAAGAGAGTGGGGGAAGAGGACTGGCAGACCAAGGGCAGATAGAGAGAGAGGGAGGGAGAGAGAGAGACAGACAGAGAGACCCTTTTGACATCTAAAATGAAGATAACACTGCATATATCCTTTTTTACCTGTGTGTGTATGTATATATTTATATATACACACACACACACACACATACATACACACACACAGGCGCTCACACACACACACACACACACACACACACACCTATAATAAAGGTAAAAAAGAGATATATGCAGTGTTATCTTCATTTTAGATATCAAAAGGGTTTTGCGGCTCCCGGTGTTTTGTTTTCGGTGGGAAACGGGTCCAAGTGGCTCTTTGAGTGTTTTGGGTTGCCTACCCCTGGTCTAGTAAGTTTATTAATGTATCTAAGCCAGTGTTTCCCAACCTTAACCATTTGCAGATGTGTAAACTTCAAATCCCAGAATTCCACAGCCAGCATAGCTAATGTTGGAATTCTAGGAACATAGCACTAGTGATGTTACCTAGTTTGGGTAATGAAACATCTGCAAGAAAACATCCAAGCTCAGAGAGCACCAAGGATCCCACAGTTCAACCCCGGAGCTACAAATTTTCTCTTCTATCAGTATTCCAGGAACTGTAGTCCACACACCTGAAGACTGGGGAACACTGATCTAAACCATTCCAGGAATCTTTCAGATGGATTACAATGCTATCAATAAGACTACCATGAAACCCGCTTTATTCTTTCACATGTTAGTTTTACCAATGTGATTGTAAGGGCTACCAAAGAGCCTCTGGCCAATTATTTCAGTCTTATTTCCATCTCAGTCTTGTCCATTCATTCTTTGTTAATAAAATCATAAAGTATGCAGTTAACAGAGAACTCAAATAATTCCACGTCACAGCTCTTCTGTGCCAGGCCCCATTTTCCTATCATCCCTCTCTCTTGAGTACCGTAAATAGAATAAACTACATTTTTTGAATCTTGTCAAACAGAGGGCAGAAGGCATTTAAAAACAGAAGTCAGGATTTAAACAAAGGCATATTAATAGAGCCGCGGGCTGGAATATGCTCATATTACCTTTCTCGAAATCCATGTCCTCTTCCGTATCTTCTTGAGCCTTGATCAGTTCCAAGCTAGGCTCATCTATCCCACCTGGAGAGATTGTGTTATGAGAGAAGATTATTAGAGATTAGCAATCAGAAGCTTTTAGTTATCTGAAGGGGCAAAATTCTGCAAAAAGAAGACGGACGTTCTATAACCAAATTTAGACACGCAGGAAGAATAGAAAAGCCAATTCGTTGTGAAAGCAATATCAAAATAAGTGATCGACAAGAGGGGTCCCCAACCCCAGGGCCGCACTCATTATCAGGCCTATTCAGAACCAGGCCGCACAAGTGGCAGGCTGGTCTGCACGCAGCTTGACTTGCATGAGCCAGTGCGTGTGCACATGCGCGCACAGCTCAACTTGCATGAGTCAAGCTGTGTGTGCATGTGTGGCCTGGTTCCCCTCTCTTCCCCCCCCCCCGCTGGCCTGCTAAGCCACAAAAGTTCAGGGCCACTGATCTACAACCCATAAAAACCTTCTAGAGCAGGGATGTCAAACTGTCAGCCCGTGGGCCGGACGCGTCATCCAGAAGCCGCGCCCATCCCATTGCCGGCAATGGCAAAACCGTCCCGATACGTTGCGCGACGTCACGAGTTTGACACGTCTGTTCTAGAGGCCAACGCTGGATGGAACACTGTTCTTTGATTTGAAGTTTGTTCCTGCTTGTGGTTCTGCATTCAAAGTTATAAACTGGTGACTCAGCTAACAGAAATGGGAGACCCACACCTGGCCAGAAGGGGTAGTTGGTGGCACTGCCTCGCAGAGACTCAGATGGAGGACCAGGTGCTCGCTGGAAGGAAAGAGAATTCTTGGCTGATAATCCCATGTTGTCCACAAGTGCCTAGAATGGAAGTCAAAAAAGAGGGAGAGCTTTATCTCTTTTGTACACAGGCACACGGAGAGAACGCTGCGTTCTTCTGATAGCTGACATTATTACGAAGCAACTAATGTAGATATTTTATAGATATGCCTGGACTGTAAACTAGTGGCCTGACATCTTGGGTGCTATACGGACAGTCCTTGACTTACAAATAGTTGCTTAGCAACTGTAGGAAGTTATGACGGACCTCCCTGTTATAGCCCTCCCGCCTGCAGTCATGTGACCACATTTCAAGCACTTGACAACTGACCCGCATTCATGGCCATTTCCAGTATCCAGTGGACACATGACTGCCTTTTATGACGGTTTTGCTAAAAACTGGCAACTTTGGGTTTTTGGCAAAAGTGGCCCGTACTGGATCATTGGTTAGTAACATGGTTAAGTGAAACCTGGCTTCCCCATTCCCTCTGCTTGTCAGGTCACAGAAGGGACCCTGGGACATTGCAACTGTCATAAATATGAATCATGCCAGGGAATTGCGCATCCAGTATCCAAATGGAGTCAGAAACGCTGACACGAAACAGTTTTATATCAATATATTTACCGTAAATAAGAGGCAAACGGGAGCATGCTCGGGTAAATCAACAAAGCAGGAACTCATTACTCAAAGGGTTATTTGGGGCTGCAGGAGAAGAAAGCATCTCTCACCTCTTTAAAACCCAGCAGCTCCCCAGTGGTGGGATTGCGCTCGGCCCGGAGAGTGGAGTGTACAGGCGTGACCGCTAGTTCAAAGAGTGACTGGATGTCTTTCTCTCGGGGCCAGAACCTGTCTCAGGATAAGAGGTGGAGTTAAACTATTTTGGCTTCATGAGCCTCCTTCTACTACAGACGATCCCATTACTCGCCTCACCCAGAGCTTAATGGAATGGAATGGAATGGAATGAACGGAACAGAACAGAACAGAATAAAATGGAATGGAAATAGAATTGAAAATAGAACAGAAGATAGAATAGAATGGAATGGAAGAGATTTGAAAATAGAATTGAAAATAGAACAGAAAATAGAACAGAACAGAATAGAATGAAATTGAAAATAGAATAGAATAGAGAATAGAGAATAGAAGATAGAATAGAAAATAGAAGATATAAAATAGAACAGAACAGAATGAAATGGAATGAATTGAAAATAGAATAGAAGATAGAATAGAGAATAGAATAGAACAGAATAGAATAGAATAGAATAGAATAGAATAGAATAGAATAGAAGATATAAAACAGAACAGAACAGAATGAACTGGAATAGAAAATAGAATAGAAGAAGCTGTCACAGAATCTGGCAGTCCTGCTAGAAATACTTTGAAACCTCCTCCCAGAGGGAAGCAACAGAAACACACCCATGAAGGGTGTGTGTGTGTGTGGGGGGTCTCTAACAATTCCTTTTCTCACTCCTTTTGCATCTTGCAAGCAACCACGCCAGCTACCAGGGACTCACCTGTGAGACCTTTCAAAGTCATGGATGGGAAGCCATTCTGGGCTGTTGAGATAATGCTGCTCCAATTCCGAGGACAGATCCTCAGCGTATGGGGGCAGCCCATGTGGCAGCTGAGGAGGTAGGCAAAAATGAGGCAAGATGTATCATTTCTTATTAACACCATCCGCAAATCACATTTGCTACAGCTCAGAAACTAAGCAGTACTTCTTCAGTAAGAGACTACCAGCGATTTCCAGAGCTATAGGTTTCACTGGGAAGCTGAAAAATATTCTGGGGAAAAAAAAACCCAGTGGCAAACCACTTCTGTACTGTTGCCAAAGAAACATCATTAGATTTGTTAGAATAACAACTCAATCTATGAGAGCTCAACATTTTCCTCCTAATTTTTCCCACATCCACCATTTGAGGTAGAGAATGTGGTGGAGAATGACTGATCCCAATCTTCCAGGGGGTCTCCATGGTTCAGGGTGGGCTAGAACTGAAAATTTTATTTTTAGAGTGTTTTGTTCTTATTATATACATGTTTTTATATTGTTTTATTCTTTTTGACATTGTAAGCCGCCCAGGGTTATCTTATGGGTGACATGGGTGGCGAGTAAATTTAATAAATTTAACTGGGGTTTCCCCATTCGTAACCCAGCCCTTTTTCCACTACAGGTGGTCCTGGACTTATGGCCTCAGCCAAGCCCAATATTTCTGTTGCTGAGCAAGACATTTGGTTAAGTGAATTTTGCCCCATTTTATGACCGTTCTTGTCACAGTCGTTAAGGGAATCACTGCAGTTGTTAAGTTAATAACACGACTGTTAAGCAAATCTGGCTTCCCTATTGATTTTGCTGGTCAGAAACGCGCAAAAGGGGATCACATGATCCTGGGACACTGCAACTGTCATAAATATGAATCAGTTGCCAAGCATCTGAATTTTGATCAGGTGACCACAGGGATGCTCTGCAAAGGTGAAAAACGGTCATAAGTCACCTTTTGCAGCCCCGTTGTAACTTTGAGCAGTCATTAAATCAGTGGTTCTCAACCTTTCTAATGCCGCGACCTCTTAATACAGTTCCTCATGTTGTGGGGACCTCCAACCATAAAATTATTTTCGTTGCTACTTTATAACTGTAATTTTGCCACTGTTTGGAATCGTAATGTAAATATCTGATATGCAGGGTGTATTTTCATTGTTACGAATTGAACATAATGAAAGCATAGTGATGAATTACAAAAACAATATAGCAGTGCTCACTGGAGAAGCTTACTCTTCCTTGCTCAAAAATGTTGGGAGGGAGGGAAGGGGAAGGAAGGAAGGAAGATTGAAGGGGAAAGGAAGGAGATGGAGAAGGAAGAAGATTGAAGGGGGAAGGAAGGAAGGAGAGAGAGATTGAAGGGGGGAGGCGCTTCCAAGGACGCACAAGCAGCTCCGCACAATTACCTGGGGAGGGGGGGAGGCTCTGGCGGAGAGCCTGCTGGAGAGCCAAGGAGCAGCACATCTGGGGCCTCAGAAGCTGCGTGGAGGATCCGCGTGCCTCGGAGCCGCCAGCTGCCCTCTCACACCCGCCAACCTGGAGCCCCCATCCTCATCCCGGCACCTCTTGCTCTCTCCCAGCTGCCCCCCCGGGACCTACCCGCCCCTCCAGCCTCCTGAGCGCCATCGCAGCGGTGGGTTCGTGGAAGCTCCTTTCCACACCGCGCAGCACATTGCACGTAAGAGGGGTGCGGCTGGAGCGCTAGCTCCCGCTCGGAAGGCACCGCTTCTCCCCTCCTGGTCCGGCCGGCTGGCCTCCGACGCACATGCGGGCATCGCTGCCCCCTCGCCCTCTTCCATGCCCCTTGGCTGCTTCCGAGGCCCGGAGCCCGGCGAGCCGGGAAGGAGCCGCTCCTGCCCGGCAGCCCCATGGCCGCGCCAGGCGCCAGAGGGCCGAGGCGGCCTCCGACGGCAAGGGAGGCTGGTCGGGTGGTGCGGGGCAGGCTCCTGTATGGTGCGGAGGGAGGCCGGGTGCGCTGCAGCTCAGCCGGCAGTGGCAGCAGCGGCGGAGCAGCCCAGCGGCAGCAGCGGCCCAGACCCGGCTTAGACTGGCTGCTGAGCTAGCCCAGGGCGGTGTCGGGGGTGCGCGCGATGGCGCTACGGCGGCAGGAGCAGGCGCTGTTGGAGAAGGGCGCCCTGGAGGCGGAGGAGCCGGTGGAGGAGGAGGAGGGCGGCGGCGGCTGGATAGAGGAGCGGTGTCTCGGTTTCTAAGACCATCGGAAATATGTGTTTTCCGATGGTCTTAGGCGACCCCTGTCTTGTGGAAAACGAAAGGAACTTTTACAAATTCCAAAGGGTGCAGAGAGGTTTATTTGTGCAAGGTTCAGAAGCAGTAAAACAGGCAATTTTGAACCCCAAGGGGGGTGTGTCCAAACTACAGTTTTATAGCTTTCCTTTCTCAGGAACAAAGAAGCACACATAGAAATCTACATTGTATTTCATCAGGTTAGTTTTTCACAGGCATACAATGAAGAGAGTCTTACTTGATACATTGTTTCTGAATGCAATGTGCTTTTGGGTTAGTCACATATTTGCTAACACAGCTTTATTCCACTAATTGTGCAGACACATCAGTTTGCTTTAGTGATTTTTCATTATCATTATTATTATTCTACATTTTTCCTACTTTATTCTTCATTATTCTACTTTATTCTTACTTCACCTGTGAAACGGTCGTTCGACCCCCAAAAGGGTCGTGACCCACAGGTTGAGAACCACTGCACTAAATGAACTGTTGTAAGATGAGGTGTTTTTTTAAAAATATAAATTGTCGCAGCTCTTTTCTTCTTTGTGTGATAACACAGGAGCATAAACATCTAACAGTGATTTGTTGAAAGAATTGTGGTTTAATATACAATATGAAACAACAACGTTCAGGGAGCATACAGAATACAAGGTAGTCAGTTATATACAAACGGTTCAAGTGAGTTGAAGATTCCAACTGGTATTCTCCTCAGGAACAGTCTCTTAAAGGGATGCTACCCCAAAATACTCTGCCAACTCATTCTCTGTATATCATTTCTGCCAGTCAGCTGCTAAATTATAATTACCTTGACACAATGACTGTCTGTACTTCACACTGGCTGTTGGCATAGAGAAAGGAACTGGCCCCAAATCCCACAGAGAGCTTCTGTGGCTGATGGAGGACTAGAATAGGAGTCTCCCCAAGCTTAACTCAAAGTCCTTTTTACCTGGCTAAAAAAAGGTTATTATTTTAAGTTGCTATTGGCTGGGCTCACCCATGCTAAACCAAAACCTACGGATTACCAGTTGCAGCGGCTGACTTCGCACAACCTCCCAAATCAAAATCCAAACAAGTCACATTGTGGTTTTGCCTCTCCTTTCAGGATAGGAAGGGCTACTGTACTCACTGTGGTCCGTGGAAATCCTTCTTTGGTGGGTTCCTCTTGGGTGATGAGCTCAAAACGACCAGCACATCCAACCTCCAAAATGGAAAGAGGCAACTCTAAAGGTCCTCGGGGAGGGAGGACTTGAAGAAGACAATGAGGCAAAGCTATGTTAAGACAATCTATCACTACCCTTCAGTCAGAACTCTGCTCCCCTTGCTTTAAAACAGCGGTTCTCAACCTGTGGGTTGCAACCCCATTTGGGGTCGAACGACCATTTCACGGGGGTCACCAAACAACGCAGTCCGCCATTTTTTCCCCTTTTTCCTTAGCTGTGCTACTCCCTCTTACTCTATTGGCTTTTGAAAGCCAATAGAATAGACTCTCTTGAATAGAGTCTAATTCTATTGGTTTTCAAAAGCCAATAGGAATTGTCCAGGCTGTCTCTACCCTGCTGAGCCCGCCAAAAGTCCCAGTCTGCAAACGGTGCTGCAAGTTGTCTGCAGCGAAGGCGAGCGGTCCGGAACTTTCCACCCCTCCCTGCTCAGCGACTACTAAAAATGTAAGTAAAAGAGGGCCAGGGGTGGGAGGTGGGAGGCCAGCGGGTGCAGGGAGGGCAGCTGGTGCGCGTGGGGCCCGGGGGGTGGCTTACCTCCCTTGGGCTGGGCCAGCTGGTGGCCCAGCCCGTGGTCGCCCTGCGCCGTCGCTGCCGCGGCCGCCCAAGAGCACCTGGGCCTGCCTGCCACCATCCTGAACGGGCGGCAGCCTACGCCTAGGCCGGCACAGGGGGCAGCACCGCGCATGCGCGGCGCAGGAGGTAGCACCACGCATGCACGGTGCTTGACAGATCGGGGGTCGCGACCTAAAAAAGGTTGAGAACCACTGCTTTAAAAATAATATACTCTGAGACTACCATGTGAGACAACAGGTGAGGATCAAAATTTGCAAAATGGCAGTATCTGTGAAGGAAGGGGCTAGGACCACGATCATGCTGATTTTTATGCCTCCTCTCCCTATGGATACTCCTGATTATGGAACTGGAACAGACGATTCAAATGACTGAACCCATTTTTATCCAGGACAAGAATTCAAACTGAACCATTGTCAAGATCTCCTATAACCAAGAAAACACACATGGTCTATCAAAAAAAAAAAAATCTTGATCCCATCTTAAATGTAAGAGATCACTCAGTTGCAATCCCAAGGTTTCTTGTTTCTCCACCAATACAACTCTCTGAATTTTGCTTCACTTCATGTGCCCACAGAAGTACATGGCCATGGAAGAAATTTGATGTTTAATTTTGACTCATGCTGAAGCTCTTAAAAAAAAAAAGATGCATATATACCAGCATAACTACAAGAACTGAGACATCCAAAAGATTTTTAAAAAACCATAAATACATTCCTAGCTGAAATAAATCATCCCTCCCACACAAAGGCCCCTATCTTTACAGGACTCCGTGGGGAATTCAACTGGGAGAGAAGGGCAGTCCTTTGGTAAATCAAAACAGTTTTTTCAAAGTTTTTCAGGCCATGAATCTGTTAAAAAAAATAATCCTGGAAGCTCTACTTAAGAAGCAAAGCTCTACTGGCCAAAAGTCAGTTGTGTTGGAGTTAACTCTTTCCCCATCCCCAGTTCCTATTGGAACTTTATGAACATCTCACGGAACCCTAGGGTTTGGCAGAATACACCCCCTGATTTAACATATTGATTACAGCATCAGAGTCTATAGACAAGAATTACATTGGTCAGACACATCGTAAGAGAAAGTGTCCCTCCTCAAAGCCCACATAGCTTCAACTTCAGGAAAGGTTTTAAGACATGGCTCTTTCATCAGGTCTAGAGGCAAGGGGCTTTGTGATCTTGGGGTTCATTGCTCAGTTCTTGGAATTTCCTTCCTTATTATTGCAATATAACTTTTTTGTGGCTCTTGTCATTTTACAGTAATAAATTACTATTGATGCAGTGTTTCTCAACCTTTGCAACTTTAAGATGAGTAGACTTCAGTTCCCAGAATTTCCTGCCCAGCATGTATACTGGCTGAGGAACTCTGGAAGTTTAAGTCCACTCATTTTAAAAGTTTTCAAGGTTGAGGATCACAATATTTGTATTTTCACATTTTGTACTACACCCACCTTTGCTGGGATGACTGAGATTACTTAAACATTGAGCAAAAAAACAAGTAACACATAAATAAAACTATTACTTATTTATTTGCTAGACAAGTTCTCTAACCTGCTGCTGATTCAGTTATCCTCTCATTGCATTCATGAAAAAAAAAGCTGCACTGCTGACATTTTTACCTCTGTTTAGAATACAAAATAATCCAGAATGATAGAATTGGAAGGGAACTTGGAGGTCTTCTAGTCCAACCCGCTGTTCAGGCAGGAAAAACTATACCATTTCAGACAAATCTCTTCTTAAAATCCTCCAGTTTTTTGGAGCAACCACAACTTCTATAGGCAAGCTGTATCACTGATTAATTATTCTCACTGTCAGGACATTTCTCCTTAGTTCTAGATAGGTTCTTTCCTTGATTAGTTTCCATTCATGGATTCTTGTCTTGCCATCAGGTGCTTTGGAGAATAGGTTGATTTTCCTCTTCTTTGTGGCAGCCCCTCAAATATTGGAACACTGCTATCATCTCTCTCCTAGTCTCCCCTTTTTTTCACTAGAGTATACTCAATTCTTGCAACCTCCAACCCCCTAATCATCTTTGTTGCTCTTCTCTGCACTCTTTCTAGAGTCCCAACATCTTGCACATGCAGAAGCGGTGAATGCTCCAACAATGGAAGTTTTTAAGAAGAGACTGGACAGCCATTTGTCTGAAATGGTATAGGGTTTCCTGCCTGAGCAGGGGGTTGGACTAGATGACCTCCAAGATCCCTTCCAAATTATTATTATTATTATGCTTTTGTTATTATTGTTATTATTATTTACATTGTGGTGACCATAACTGGATGCAGTATTCCTAGTCTTACCAAGGCACTATAAAGTGATATTAACACTTTACATGATTTTGATTCTGTCCCTCTGTTAATGATAGATAACTTTTATTGTCTTTTTTTTTTACTGTGGGCACATTGGCACACATTTTGTTGCTTTATTTCAAAAGTGTACACATACATAACACACATTTAAACATGCTGTATGCAACCTGTGTATAAACCTACACCCTTATATATAAATAACATATAAATATTAATCACTGTCTATCTTGAATACAGAGCAGAAAGGGGAAGCTTTGGAGTTCACAAGGTTAATACTATATTGAACAAAACTGTGACTGTATCCTCCCAAAAGGTAACAAAGAAAAAAGGTTGTGAAGAGGATGCATAGTGTCCCAGACAATCTTGCGGACCCTGCTCAAGCAACGCTTCTGTGCCATGTCCTGGATGGGAGGGAGGGAACTGCCAATGGTCTTTTTTGCCATCCTCCCCACTCTCTGCACGGCCTTCCTGTCTGAAGCAGGGATGCTTCCAAACCAGACTGTA
The DNA here is from genome assembly GCA_034064705.1 of Bothrops alternatus. Lineage (NCBI taxonomy): Eukaryota > Metazoa > Chordata > Lepidosauria > Squamata > Viperidae > Bothrops > Bothrops alternatus. The sequence goes on from JARGCV010000172.1 coordinate 2,449,527, forward strand.
ATGCGGTATGACAGGACGCTCTCAATCATCCCTCTGTAGAAAGTGGTAAGGACAGGGGAAGGAAGATGAGCTTTTGGCAGCCTAGGATTGCATTTTGAATCGAAAGGGGATCCCCAGCTTCCTGCAGGCAGACATGTTGGACCACGAACCTCCATAATTCCAACCCACTGCATGTGAGGGCTGTGGAACATGGGGGTTGCAATCCACTAGCTCTAAAGGACAACTGGGTGGGAAAGATTCTCTTAAAAATTTTAAACGAAGTTTAGAAAAAAGATAATGAGCAGCACCAATTGCAATAGGAGATTTTAAAAGGCTCTATTACAGTGTTTCTCAACCTTGACAATTTTAAGGCATGTGGACTTCAACTCCCAGCATTGCTGGCTGTGGAATTCTGGGGGTTGAAGTCCACATGCCTTAAAATTGTCAAGGTTGAGAAACACTGCGTCTATTATATCAATTCAGTCAGTCGCAGGAGGGTCTCTACCCCGTCCTCACCTATCCTCTCCTGATCCATCTCAGCTGCCACGGTTCGCTCACGGACTGACCCGGAAACTCTCCCTCCGGGCTGTCATACTGAGGGCGGAACCTTCCCTAGTCAAAAGGAAGGGCAGCTGAAGGCACCCCCGTTCAATCCGTTTCTCAGGGTGGCGGTAAACATTGTCACACGTCAGTAAGCGGAAGTGAAACGGGGTTGGTCAATCGAAGGAAGGGCGGGCGTCTGGTTGGAGAAAATGACTTTCGCTTCGAACGAAAGACGAATTGGCTAAATGAGCAACGGCAGCTGTCCAATGACAGGGCGGTATGCAAATCGAAGGCGCTTCACCACTCGACTGTTCCGCCAAAACCCCAAAGCCAGCCAATGAGCAGTTGGATATTCAAATACTGTTTAAAAACTGTTTGGCTTCGGATCCTCCCGTGCGTCGGACGTCATCACTGTATGTGGTTCAGCCAATGAGAGCTTAGTATGCAAATGTCTGTTTTCCTTTCCTATTTTTCCGCTCTCGTGCCTCCAGAGAGGCAGGCTCCCGTATTCTCAGCCAATAGCTTTCGCGTCTCTCGGCGGTTTATGCAAATCACGCCTCCTCACTACTCTTCCTCCCCCTCCTCCTCCTCCATCTTGGGAAGGACTGTAGACTGAAAGGCAAACCATAAAAAAAGAAGCAACCGGTGAGTGGGGGGGAGGAAAAAAAATCAAAGTAAGGATGCCGAACCGTCGTTACGTGCTGCGTTGGCCTGAGCCGCAATGCATCTTGGGACGGCTAGGCGCCAGTTCGCGGGGAAAGCTGGGGGGGCTGGCTCCCGGTGCATCCTGGGAGGGCGCGGTGCGTTGTGGGAGGGTCCGGAGTGGAACGCTGGGTTGCTTCAGAGGTTCGTAGGCGGCGGCCAGGTCGAGTTTGCGGCTTCCCCCAATTTGGAGCCCTTGCAGGTAAGTTCTTGACACGCCCACAAATCGACTACGGGATCCCTTCCCCCCCCCCCGCAGTGCATATTCGGGTGAGCGGGGAGTGGGTGGAAACTGCAGCCAAATCCAGAGAGATCGTACAGGTAGTCCTCGACTTACAACAGTTCCTTTAATGAAACCCTTATGAAACCAGATTGCAACGCCTTGGTCTCTTCAGCCTTGAAAGACGGCGTTTAAGGGGTGACTTGATCGAAGTGTATAAAATCATGCATGGGATAGAAAAGGTGGATAGAGGAAAATTCTTTTCTCTATCACACAATACCAGGACACGGGGGCACTCCCTAAAGCTCGTAGGTAAGAAAGTGAGGACAAATAAAGGGAAATATTTCTTCACCCAGAGGGTCGTTGATTTATGGAATTCACTTCCTGAAGGGGTCGTGACAGCTGTCAGCCTTGACAGCTTCAAGGCAGGGCTAGATAGATTCATGGATGCCAAGTGTATCGGTGGTTATTAAAACGGATGTCCATGTGCCGCCTCTATGTTGGTTGAGGCAGGCAGGATTCCCTTGAGTACCATTTGTTTGGGGGTCAAGGGAAAGGGAGGGTTTTGCCTTCTCTTTCTGCTCAAGATCCCCATGTACATTTGGTGGGCCACTGTGTGACATAGAATGCTGGACTCGATGGGCTTTGGCCTGATTCAGCAGGGCTCTTCTTATGTTCTTATGACCCTTTGAAGCTACAACAGCACGAGAAAAAGTGAGTAGTGACCGTTTTTTCACACTTAGGGCCGTGGCAGCATCCCCATGGATCACGTGATCAGAATTCCGATGCATGGCCACTGGCTCCTATTTACCACCCTTGCAGTGTCGCAGGGGGTCAGTGCCCTCCCCTTCTGACAAGCCAAAGTGAAGGGGAAAACCAGATTCACTTAACAACTTCGTTACTAACTTAACAACTGCAGAGTGATTCACTTGACAACTGGGGCAAGAAATGTAAAAAGGGGTCAACGCTGACTTAACGACTCAAAGTCTCGTTTAGCAGCATAAAGGTTGTGCTCAATGGTGGTCATGAGTCGCGTATCTGTAATACAGCGGTTCTCAACCTGTGGGTCGCGACCCCATTTGGGGTCGAACGACCATTTCACGGGGGTCGCCAAACACCGCAGTCCGCCATTTTTTTTCCCTTTTCCCCTCGGCCGGCGCAGGGGGCAGCACCGTGCATGCGCGGGGTAGCACTGCGCATATGCGGGGCGCCGCGTAGGCATGATGTGGGGTGCCGTGCATGTGCGATGCGGCCGTCGCGCTGCGCATGTGCGATGCGGCCGTCGCGCATGTGTGGTGCAGTCGGGGTCGCACCACGCATGTGCGGCGCAGTTTGGGGTCTCGGCCTGAAAAAGGTTGAGAACCGCTGCTGTAATAGGTTTGCTTTTAAAAAAAAAAAGAAAGAAACTGCAGTGCTATACATTCTAAGAAAAATGCATCAATAAAATACATGACTATTAAAGAAAACAGTAAAATATATTAATGTGTATTTACCCATTCTGAGGGTGCCCTGCCTGAATGTATACCCATCCGTAATCAAACACCAAGCTTTACCTGACTGATTCCTTCCTTGGTTTCCAATTCTAGCCAGTAGTGTACTATTCCATCATGATGGTCTTGCCGCCTGGGTTGACAGACGAAGAGGAAGCCCTGCAGAAGAAATTTGCCAAACTCAAGAAAAAGGTCAGCTTGTTCAGTTTGAAGGTGAAATTATTCTTATAAGTACAGGTGGTCTTTCACTTGGCAACTGACTCATATTGATGACAGTTGCAGTGTCTCGGGATCGTGCGATCACCTTCTCTGACCTTCTGACAAACAAAGTTTCAGCCTTGAAAGACGGCGTTTAAGGGGTGACTTGATCGAAGTGTATAAAATCATGCATGGGATAGAAAAGATGGATAGAGAAAAATTCTTTTCTCTATCACACAATACCAGGACAAGGGGGCACTCCCTAAAGCTCATAGCTAAGAAAGTGAGGACAAATAAAGGGAAATATTTCTTCACCCAGAGGATCCTTGGTTTATGGAATTCACTTCCAGAAGGGGTCGTGACAGCTGTCAGCCTTGATAGCTTCAAGGCAGGGTTAAACAGATTCATGGATGCCAAGTGTATCGGTGGTTATTAAAACGGATGTCCATGTGCCGCCTCTATGTTGGTTGAGGCAGGCAGGATTCCCTTGAGTACCATTTGTTGGGGGTCAAGGGAAAGGGAGGGTTTTGCCTTCTCTTTCGGCTCAAGATCCCCATGTACAATTGGTGGGCCACTGTGTGACACAGAATGCTGGACTCGATGGGCTTTGGCCTGATTCAGCATGGCTCTTCTTATGTTCTTATGTTCTAAAGTAACTGAGGAGACCAGATTCACTTAGCCGTGTTACTAACTTAACAACTTTAGTGATTCATTGAACAACTGTGGCAAGAAAGGTTGTAAAATGGATCAAAACTCACTTAACAACTGTCTCCCAGTGACATAAATTTTGGGCTTTATTGTGGCTGTAAGTCAAGGATGTAAATGTCAGCCAGATGTTTAATACAATAGGAAATAAAGGGACTAGCAAAAGTTCTTTTTGGGAAGGGAGGGAAGTTAGACTGTGTGTATCTTTTACTGACTTTTAATTTTTTTTCTTCTTCCCATCCAGAAAAAGGCCCTCATGGCCTTAAAAAAGCAACAGGGTTCAACCAGTCAGGCTATCCAAGGAGGAATTAAACGATGTAAGTCGGACTTTTGTGAAAATATGGGCTGCTGTGACTGAAGTGTTCTCTTGCCAATATTGGCAAATTGGGGACAGCAGTTTTTCCCTTTCTTCCCTGTTTCCAGCCATCTCAGATCAACCAGTAGTCGACACCGCAACAGCCACAGAACAAGCCAAGATGCTGGTGAAAACAGGGGCCATCAGTGCTATCAAAGTTGAGAACAAGAACTCGGGATTCAAACGCTCTTGGACTCGGAAGGTGAAGCCAAAAGTAAGCTGGGTTAATGCAAGGAAGTGCAGAAGAAATATTCTATTGCTGGAGTGTCCAACCTTGGCAACTTTAAGACCTGTGGACTTCCATTCCCAGAATTCCCTACCCAGGATGGCTGGCTGGGGAATTCTGGGAATTGAAGTCCACAGTTCTTAAAGTTGTCAAGGTTGGACAGCCCTGGTCTAGTGGGTTGGGGTTGCTTTTAGCTTGCTTTTAATGCCTGTTTGTCTTTTAGGAGACCAAGAAGGGATCTGCCCCAACTTACCAGCCCTTTCAGCGCAGTGTCTCAGCAGATGATGATTCCCGAGAGGTAACTAAGACACAATTCCCCAATCAGGGTGGGAAATTGGTTAGGTCAATGCTTGCATGGTTCTCCTTCACTGGTTCAAAATATACGTTCAATAGTATAGAATATCCGTTCAGCCACTCATGTTCTGGTCATCTCCCATTTGGTCTACTGCATTGTGCTCTACATGGGGCTACTCTACTGGGTGCCCAAAGAAAGGCACGTGTAACATCTCTGCTTCGCAAAGTGCATTGGGTGCCAGTTTGCTTCTGTGCCCAATTGAAGATGTTAGTTATATCTATAAAGCTCTACATGGCATAGGGTCAGGTTACTTTTGAAACTGGCTTCGACCCATCAGGCTGGGAAGATATGTTGCTCCCTTTGTCAACCATTTTTTACAAGGTTAATTATTCTTGCCTTCTTAGGAAAAAAATTATAATTTTAAACATTTTAACTGAACGTTTTAATTTATGTGTGTGTGTGTATGTATGTATGTGTGTATATATATATATATATGTATATACATACATCATACATACATACATACATACATACATATATGTATGTATATGTTTTCTCCCGCGTAGAATTTGAAGTGTCTTGGCGACGTTTCGACAAAGTCCCATTTGTACCAAATGTGACCCTTTGATGGATCTCCGCCATCTTTCATAGCAATAGCACTTAGACTTATATACCGCTTCACAGTGCTTTACAGCCGTCTCTAAGCGGTTGTACAGTCAGCATCATGCCCCCAACAATCTGGCTCCTCATTTTACCCACCTCAGAAGGAAGGAAGAGTGAATCAACCTTGAGCCCAAACAGGATCGAACTGCTGGCAGTGGGCAGTGAGTTAGCCTGCAATGCTGCATTCTAACCACTGCGCCGTCAGGGCTCATGAAGAACTAATAACGTTGGTTCACCTTGTGAGGGATCTGTGAGAGCTTTTAGTCATTTCACCAGTTCTTTATCCTGGGACAGACTAGTAGGGTGGTAATAGCGTGGAATGCATTGTGGGAAGCAACCAAAAGTCAAAACATTTCCAAGAATGTTGCACTATCCTTTTATAGGATGAAATGAATGCTGAGAAAGCACTCTTCAGTTTTCAGCTAGCCACAATTCCTCCACCCCCTCCTCATGTTTAGATCCCATGGTGACTTTTCTCACAGCCCAAAGCTATTAGGATTTTTTAAAATTAGATTTACATCCGGCTTTGCTTTAAACCAGGGGTCTCCAACCTTTCTGGGTTGGCGACCCGGTGGGAAAGGGAGGGGCAGGTGCCCTACATGGGCAAATGTGAATGTGGCCACACGTGCATGCATGAGCACAAACAGGCTGCAACCATGTGCACCATGCAAACGACTGCGAACATGCGCGTGAGGCTTTCAGCGACACCGGTACCTGTGAGGTTTATGGTGCCGCCACCGCCAGGCTTGCAGTGATGCTACCACCAGCATGACAATCATGCCGCTGCCATTGCGTGAGGTGCTGCGGCCTGCTTGCGGCGCTGCTGCCCCCCACCCAAGGTTCGCGATACTAGCGGTGCTGCCGCCACCCACACAACCTTTGCGGCAACGGTGGCACTAGGGAGAGTCAGCACGCGCATACGCATGCGTGCACTGCCCAACTACTCATGCAGCCCGTAGGTTGGGGACCTCTGCTTTAAACAACTCAAAGCAGTGCATCTACAGGTGCAGGTAGTCCTCAGCTTACAACACTTCATTTAATGACTGTTCAAAGTTAACAACAGCACCAAAAAAGGTGACATGACCATTTTTCACACTTACGACAGCTGCCATGGTCACGTGATCAAAATTCACACACTTGGCAACTGGCTCATATTTATGATGGTTGCAGTGTCCCTGGGGGCCATGTGATCACCCTTTGCGACCGTCTGACAAGCCAAGTCGACGGGGAAAGCCAGATTCACTTAACAACCGTGTTAGTAACTGAGCAACTGCAGCGATTCACTTGACACCTGTGGCAAGAAAGGCTGTAAAATGGGGTACATTAACTATTGTCTCACTTAGCAACAGAGATTTTGGGCTCCGTTGTCATAAATTGAGGACTATCTGTATTCCTCAATTGCAAATCACAATTGGGACCATCATGGTTGGTCAGGTACCAGCTCTTTGGCTAAGCTCTGTGGTCACTCAGCGAAAAATCACATGACTGCACCAGACTTAACAATGTTAACTTGTAATTTCACACTTAATAAGCCATTTTTTTTAAATGTTTCATTTTAGGCCCGGCGCCCCCAAAGGAAGTATCTGTATGAGAGGTTGGTTCCATTGATGCCATCATTTCTTTATTTTTTATTCTTTTATTTATTAAATATATGTCACCCATCTCCCCGTTAAAACGACTCTTATGGTAACTATCAGGATAATTCCCCCCATTGATGCCAGCTTTGGCGAGCAGAATCCCTTCAGTCACTGGAGAAATCCAACTGATAATGTAATAGGTTGCATTAAATCAGGGGTTCTCAACCTTGGCAACTTTAAGACTTGTGGACTTCAACTCCCAGAATTCCTCAGCCAGCAAAGCTGGCTGAGGAATTCTGGGAGTTGAAGTCCACAAGTCTTAAAGTTGCCAAGGTTGAGAACCCCTGCATTAAATGAAGTGTTTTTGCGTTGAGGCACAGCTGTCGCTATTTAGTGTAACTTTCCCATTTTGTTGGTTTTAGTTGGAACTAAATTGACTATCAGATTCCTTGATGTGAAAAAAAAAAAATGCACCTAGAATTAAGGAATTGGGAGCCTAAGAATTGATTCTGAAAACGAGAATTCGTTATTTTTCCACACATCGACCCGTACTTCTAACACTAATTTTGGAAGAGGAGAATTCTTTTATTGTGGCTCTTTGTTAATAACCAAGATTCAGATTTCATGCAGACCATTCAGGAGTCAACAGATCAAGCTATTTGCTGGGCTGTAGTTCAGATGTGCAAAGTACCGTTATGTGTGTAGGTGAAAAACTGCCCTATAATTATTATTTTACAAATGACGGTCCTTGAAAACAGTGGTCTCCAACTTTTCTGGCTCTGCGGGCTGTGGGAGGCGATGGCGGCATGGGGGAGAGGGGATGGCTGCGCAAGCGTGCCGCTTTCATAAACGCAGCTGTGTGTACACACTCGCCCACCGCTTCCGTGGCCTGGTTCCAAATGGGCTGTGGTCTGGCACCGGGCCACGGACTGGGGGTTGGGGACCCCTGCTTTAAAAAAAAAGACCCCCAGTAGAGTCTTATAAGACTGAGGGGTATCATGTTTATTATGGCAATAGGGTTATCCCGAGGGATGGTGAGAGATCAGACAGAGGTCATTTTGCAAAGCGTTTGGGGAATGATAATGTAGACATTAAAAACTGAAAACTGTTTTAAAAAATTGTAAGTAAATGAGAGGAAAGAAAAGGCAAGCAATATGATACAGACTGAAAGCAAACCACGAACGCAAATGTGTCAGGGTTGATTGTTCTTTGCCTACAAGACCAGGTGTTAAGTTTCATGCCAGTTATTTCCTGCTGTGCCCTGTAGTTCCGATTTGGGGAACGAAACCCCGAGTGGCCTCTTGCAACCGCTTCTCCAGATTTTGCAACTTCTGGTGAATCAGTTCTCTTCCTTCCATGCTCTCTCCTAGCTTTGTGAGCCCCAGCGATTGCCTGCGACACCCAGAGAAAGCGCCAGAGAAAGGCAGAGATCCAGACAAAGAATCTGACCAGAGTGAAAGTCAGCATGGATATGAGAGGGACAGTGCCCGGGATCGTAGCCGGGACAGGAGCAGGGACCGGGACCGGGACAGAGATCGAGACAGAAATAGAGACCGGGACCGAGATCGAGGGCGTGAACGAGAACGGGACAGAGAAGGCTTCCGCCGTAAGAAATACTTGGTCCTTTTGGAGGGCAATATTGGGCTGAGTTACTTCAGAAGCAATTTCCTTCATAGCTTCTCCGCTACAGTCAGAAATCTTGCCAGACTACGGTAGTGGCCAAAATTGTGGAAACCTTTTGGGAAAATGTATTTTTGAGGTTTGATGGCTAATAACACCACTTTTTTGGGGGGGGGAGTAGTGCCATAACATTATATATCAATGGATCAAATTAATTTTTAATTTTTATTATTTTGGGTGGGTGGGAGATGTATGCATGGGATGGGGGTATGTATGAGGAATGTATGATAGATGAATGGACAGGCCTGCCGAGCTTGAGGGAGGCCGGGGATTGGGGGGATGCGGACTCTGGAGTCACTGAGGGTTGGAGTATACCGGTCATTCAGGGAAGAGGCAGATATGGCGGGAGCAGGAGGGTAGGCCGCACTCGGGGAACTCGGTCCTGCTGTCTCGTAGCAGTTCCTTGTTCTGGCCCTTCTGAAAAATCTAGCTCTCCCCATGATCCTGGTGATGGGCGTAGCTCGGGCCCTGGGCTCAGATTGTTGCTGCTCAACGCCAGGTTGGTTAACAATAAGGCCCCCCTCATTCATGATCTTTTCATGGATGAGGAGACCGACTTGGCGTGTGTGACTGAGACCTGGTTGGGCCCTGAGGGGGGTGTTCCCCTCTCGGGTATGTGCCCACCAGGTTATCAGGTATGGCACCAGCCGCGACCCCAGGGAAGGGGGGGAGGAGTGGCGGTTTTGGCCTGGGAGAACCTCAGTCTACGCAGGCTCACTGTTTCCGATATTCCGGGTTGCGAGTCCATCTTTATGACGCTGGACCTAGGGGTTCAGGTGGGCTTATTGCTTACGTACCTGCCTCCCAGCTGCGTGACATCAGCCCTGCCTGTGCTACTCGAGGAGGTTGCTGGGCTGGCGGTGGAGTTCCCCAGGCTTATGGTCTTGGGGGACTTTAATCTGCCGTCGCTTGGCGAGTCCTCGGGGTTGGCACAGGAGTTCATGGTCGCCATGACAACCATGGACCTGACCCAAGTAGTGCAGGGTCTGACGCATGAGGGTGGGCACGCCCTGGATATGATTTTCCTTTCGGAGCAGTTGGGTAATGATCTGGTTTTAAGGGGCTTAGATATTTTGCCTTTGTCATGGACCGATCATTTCCTGCATCGACTGAATTTTACGGCCCCAATCCTTTCCCGCAGGGAGGCGGAACCGATTAGGTGGTTCCGCCCCAGATGCCTGATGGATCCGATTGGTTTTTAGACGGCGCTTGGGGAATTACCGAGCTCGTTCATTCACAATTCGGCGGAGTCCCTGGTAGCGGCATGGAATACGGCCGCAAAGGGGGCTATTGACCGGATAGCGCCTTTGCGACCTCTCCACGGTGCTGGCCCCAGGAGGTCTCCTTGGTTCACCGAGGAGCTCAGAGGGATGAAGCGCCATAAGAGACGTCTAGAGAAGCGATGGAGACGAAGTAGGTCCGGATCTGATCGAACCAGATTGAGCTCATTTATTAGAGCCTATTTGAAGACGATTAAAGCGGCGAGATCGTTGTATCTCTCTGCTCTGATCGCGTCTGCGGAATCTCGCCCGGCCGCCCTGTTTAGGGTGACCCGGTCCCTCCTTAACCCGAGGGGTCCGGGGCCTCCCTTGCAGGGTAGTGCCGAGGATTTTAACAACTGTTTCGCAGACAAAGTAGCTCAGATCTGGGCCGACCTAGACTCCAATTGTGAAGCAGAGTCGACTGATAAAGATTCAGTCGAGGGGACAGGGGCATGTTCTTGTCCGGTCATCTGGGGCGAGTTTGAGGCTGTTACGCCTGATGAAGTGGACAGGGCCATTGGAGCTGTGAGTTCCGCCACCTGTTTGTTGGACCCGTGTCCCTCCTGGCTGGTTTCTGCCAGTAGGGTGGTGACACGTACCTGGATCCAGGAGATTGTCAATGCTTCTTTGAGGGAGGGGTCCTTTCTGGCTCCCTTAAAGGAGGCACTTGTGCGTCCCCTCCTCAAGAAGCCTTCCCTGGATCCAGCAATTTTGACCAACTATTGTCCGGTCTCCAACCTCCCCTTTGTGGGGAAGGTTGTCGAGAAGGTGGTGGCACTCCAGCTCCAGCGGTCTCTGGAGGAAGCCGATTATCTGGGGCCTCTGCAGTCTGGGTTCAGGCCCGGCTACTCTACCGAAACTGCTTTGGTCGCTCTGATGGATGATCTCTGGCGGGCCCGGGATAGAGGCCAGTCCTCTGTCCTGGTGCTTCTTGACCTCTCAGCGGCGTTCGATACCATCAACCATGGTATCCTTCTGTGCCGGCTGGAGGGATTGGGACTGGGGGGCACCGTGTTACGGTGGTTCTCCTCCTATCTCTCTGGCCGGTCGCAGTCGGTGTTTGTGGGGGGTCAGAGGTCCACCTCCAGGTTACTTCCGTGTGGGGTGCCTCAGGGGTCGGTTCTCTCCCCCCTACTTTTTAACATTTAACATTTAACATTTTTTAACATTTACATGAAGCCACTGGGAGAGATCATCCACCGGCACGGAGTGAGATACCATCAGTACGCTGATGATACTCAGCTGTACATTTCACTGTACAATCAGTGAAGCGGTTGAGGTGATGTGCCTGTGTCTGGAGGCTGTGAGGGTCTGGATGGGCGTTAACAGATTAAGGCTCAACCCCGACAAGACAGAGTGGCTGTGGGTGATGCCTCCCAAGGACACTTCAATCTGTCCTTCCATTACTCTGGGGGGTGAATCCATAAACCCCTCGGAGAAGGTCCGCAACTTGGGTGTCCTCGATCCACAGCTGACATTGGATCATCATTTGTCGGCAGTGGCGAGGGGGGCATTTGCCCAGGTTCGCCTGGTGCACCAGTTGTGCGCCCTTATTTGGATCGGGAGTCTCTCCTCACAGTCACACATGCCCTTGTCACCTCGAGGATCGATTATTGCAACGCTCTTTACATGGGGCTACCCTTGAAGAGTGTTCGGAGACTACAGTTAGTGCAGAATGCAGCTGCGCGAGCAATTGTGGGCCTTCCACGTTGTGCCCACATTTCGCCAACTCTCCGCATACTGCATTGGTTGCCTATCGGTCTCCGAGTGCAATTCAAAGTGTTGGTCATTATCTATAAAGCCCTTCATGGCATTGGACCTGGATACTTACGGGACCGCCTTCTGCCACATACTTCTCTACGACCAGTGAGAGCGCACAGGGTCGGTCTCCTCCGGGTCCCGTCAGCGAAACAATGTCGTCTGGCGGGTCCTAGGGGGAGGGCTTTCTCTGTTGTGGCGCCCGCCCTTTGGAACCAACTGCCTCCTTATTTATTTATTTTATTTATTTTAATTAAATTTTTATGCCGCTCCTCTCCAAAGGACTCGGAGCGGCTAACAACATAAACAAAAGAACATCACAGAGTTTAAAATCAAAAAGCAATCTACAAAACGTTTAAAAAAAACCCCCGAACACATTCATAATTCACACGCAATCACAGTCATCCCCAGGCCTGCCGGCATAGATAAGTTTTTAGATTCTTCCAGAAGGCCGGGAGAGTGGGGGAAACGTGGACTTCAGGGGGCAGTTGGTTCCAGAGGGTGGGCACCACAACAGAGAAGGCCCTCCCCCTAGGACCTCCAGACGGCATTGTTTCGCTGACGGGACCCGGAGGAGGCCGACCCTGTGCGCTCTCACCGGTCGAAGGGAAGTATGTGGCAGAAGACGGTCCTGTAAGTATCCTGAAGTCCGCGTTTCTCCCACTCTCCCGGCCTTCCGAAAGAATCTAAAAACCTACCTCTGCCGGCAGGCCTGTGGATGATTGTTGACTGTGGTGTGACTGATGAATATGTGTGGGGTTATATTTTTAATGTTTTGCTTGGACTTAGTTTGAAATTGTTGTTTTTATATATATGTTGTGATCCGCTCCGAGTCTTCGGAGAGGAGCGGCATAGAAGTCTGAACAAAATAAATAAATAAAATAAATAAATAAAGATAATTTAATCAAAAATGTAATGCAACAAAGTTTGTTCAATGATCTGTAACTGTATTCTATGAAAAGGTATAGCCAAATAACCAGAAAAAAGGAAGCACAAACTTGCTTAGGTTGATCTCAGGTAGCTTTCCTTCATCTGATTGTAGCCCATGAGCATGAGTGTTTAGAGAGCCAATCGGGTGTCATCTTGTTTTGGCAATGAGCCAATCAGATCACAGTAGGATTCAGTGATTGACGTCAGGTATTGAAGCTGAGGGGAGGACATTTGTCAGCGTGTTATGTGATGGCTATCAAGTTGGTTGGGTTATTTTGTGTTCTTTCATTTCGTGAGCGTGTAAAACGTAATAAAATTAAAGTAATGGTGCAAAGTGTTGACTGGTCGCCCAGAAAGCGATGTAAAATAGTATTATTAAGTGAACAAGGCTACAGTTATCAAGAAATTAGAAGAAAAATGGGTGGAAACTTAACCAAAGGTGGCATTTCTACTGTACACTTTTCCCAAAAGGTTTCCACAATTTTGGCCACTACTGTATAGCAAACTACCTGCCTCATTAAAGATATACAGGTCGTCCTCAACTTAAAACCACAAGTGCGCTCAAAATTTCCGTTGCTAAGCGAGACAGTTGTGAAGTGAATTTTTGCCTCATTGTACAGTCTTGCCACGATTGTTAAGTGAATCACTGTAGTTAAGGAACAGGGTTGTTTTAAGTGGCTTCCCTGTTGACTTTACTTGTCGGAAGGTCGCAAAAGTTGATTATATGAATTCGAGACACTGCAGCCGTTGTAAATAGGAACCGGTTACCATATGAGACAAGTTCAGTTGCCAGAAATTGGGTTTGGAGTATCTGTGAGTAAATAACCCAAAATGAATGAATGATCCATAGATTAGCCTAATGTTAAATTTAAAGCATACAGGAATGTCAAGGGTCAGCTTGTCCACGGGTGGCCATTTTGCAGAGTATTTGGTCAAAAATGGAAGGATTGGCTTATCTGCAGATGGGTTTATACGCGAGTATATATGGAATATTGATTCTGCAGGAGAAAGGAGGAGAAGACGTGTGGTTTGCAGGACTTTGGCAGAACCAAAAGCCACAAACTGTTTCTCAACTGCTTCTCTCTCTCTCTCCCCCCCCCCTCTTTGTTATCCAGGATCAGATTCTTACCCTGAGGGGCGTGTCCCCCGCAAAGGGAACACGGTTTACGTGAAAGGGGCAAATATGAACGAAGCCATGTTGACCACGGCTTTCTCGGCCTTCGGGAAGATCATTGACCTCTCCGTAGACAGCGTCCACAAGTGAGTGGTGGGAGGGACCTGGGCCCCAGGGTCTCAGAGGAAAGTCCACACGACGCCCTCGGTAGAAACTTGCATGAAAATCAAGAACCCTGCCAAACAATCTGCCCGTCTCTCCTCAGTTAAATGCAGGTCGTCCTCAACTTACAAGCACCAAATTTCCATTGCTAAATGAGTTTTGCCCCACGTTACGACCTTCCTTGCCACCGTTGCTAAGCGAATCACTGTAGTTGTTAAATTAGTAATCCAATTGTTAAAAGAATCTGGCTCCACCCCCCACCCCCCCATTGACTTTGCTTGTCGGAAGGTCGCAATAGGGAGATCAGGTGATCCTGGGGCACTGCGACGGACAGAAATGCATGCCAATTGCCAAGCATCCCAATTTTGATCACCTGACTGTGGGGGGGGGGTGGAATGCTACAATGGTTGTAAGTGTGAAAAACGTACCAAACAAATAATTGTAAGTTGAGAACTACCTGCTACCGTGTTTCCCTGAAAATTAAGACCCAGTGGTTCTGTCCCAGCCTACATGAGACCTTGTTATTGCTCACAAGGAGAAACCCCTCTTCCAACAAGCAGGCTGGAACCGCAGGAAAAAAAACATTCCCCTTTTATTATTCACAGACCTGAGTCAATGTCCGAGGCAAACAAACACATTTCACAGAAACTCGATCAACACGAACGGTTGCAGCACCTCCCACACCTTCCCTTATTATTATGCAGCCAAGGCGTGGCTTCCTAATGCCTTCTCCTTTGCCTTTGGAGCCACCCCGTTGCATTCCTCTGTCCTACTCTCTTTTCTTGCCGGCATTTTCGTGCATCCTGGATATCTCCCAGCTGTGGTTCATCACTGTCTGACTCAGGCTCCCAGCACAGCTGTGTCTCTGAGCGCGAGTAGAGGGGCCAGGCTCCTCGTCAGACTGTAAGTCTTGGAGCTCCTTAGAGCCTTCCTCTGATTCTGATGTCACTCCAGGCCCTTCCTCCTCCTCTGATTCCTCAGACAGCTGCCGGGTCCACTGGCTGGCAAGGAATCACAACACCGGTCTTATTTTTATTTTTTTATTTTTATTTTTGCCTCCAAAAGAGACACCAGGTCTTATTTTCGGGGGTGGGGGTGTCTTTTCCACTCAACTGACAGCCCTGCCCAGCCAGCCCACTTCTTCTGCGGCCAAAGGAGCAGCTTTGTTCTGCAGCTGAGAATGGAGTGCTCCATCCTGTATTTTGCCCTCAGAGGCCTTTCTGGAAAGGCCTCTGCAGCTGAGAACCGAGCTACGGATTGAATCTATAGCTGGGTTCTCGGCTGCAGAGATCTTCCAGAAAGGCCTCTGACTGCGAAATGCAGGCTGGGGGACGCCACAGGAGAAGTGGGGCGGCGAGGAGAGGCAGGCTGCAACGGTAAGCAGGTGCGTGGAGTGTGGGACAGCTCCAATCTCCTGCCCCCCGCCCTAGCTTGATTTTTGGTGTGTGTCTCACCCCAAGACTAGGGCTTATTTTGGGGGTAAGGCTTATATTAGGCCCCCCCAAATCAAGCTAGGACTTACTTTCGGGGGTAGGTTTTACTTTCGGGGAAACATGGTAACAGCAACAGTCTTCAAGTTGGCTACCTCGTTTCCATTACCTCAATATCAGATGATGATACAGTTATCCAGAGGTTTATCCCCTCATGCTAGATTGTCCATTAAATCTTAACTCTTAACTTGAGCATGGCTAAGTCATGGTATATTGAACTTTGATTTTACTGTATGGATATGTTTCTCGGCACTGGATAGATAATGGACAAGGATCTGCATAACTTTGCCAGTCATAGGAAGAGGATAGAAGCATTTTCTAAGAAAAATAATCTTGAAGGGAATTGATATTTCTCTTCACCTTCCCCCCCCCCCTCCCACCAATATGTTGGCTGGGAAATTTTGGAGAGATGAAGTCCACACGTCTTTAAAAGCTGTGGCTGAAAAACACTGCTGTGTGGCAGCAGTTGCATAAAATAGCGCAAGTAATAGGTACTAATTTCGGATTAAATTTTTAGTACACAAAATGTCAATTTTTTTTTAAAATGATGGGAATGATTACACATGTGTAAATAATCCTATTTTATGTGCTGAAAAATGTGAACTCCCAGGTTCTTAAAGGCCAAAATGTCGGGAGGGTATATTTGCTACTGATGACCCAAATCAGTGGTTGTTGCTAGAGGCAACCACAATGAGGTCAAAGATTCCTTCCCTTCCACTGCTTCTTTTTCCATTGAGGCTAGAGAAACAGATTTGTAACTTTGACCCAGGTTGAACGTGTTCCTTGGTAAATGGTGCCTTGTGCCACTAAGCAATTAGCCCCCTGGGACTTTTCCCATTCTCCAACACACACACACTAATTGCTCTTTTTCCCCCCCACCCTCAGCTGTGCTTTTGTGACCTATGACAAGATCGAATCAGCAGATCAAGCTACTGCTCAGGTATTGGAGAAGGGATTTTCTTATAAGTGGCAGAAGCAAAATGAGAGTGTCAATGCTGCTAACATTGGATGTTCTTGCTTGACAATAGATGAAGATGCAGCCATTTTCTATTTAACCTGTGTGTTACTTTTAGAGTTAAAATTAGATGGTGCCGGAGGGGAGGGGGAAGAATGTGCTTGGGGACTAATTAGCCATAACAATATCTCAGTAGAGTATTCTTCAAGGTTGGTTGTAATAAGAGGAGATAAGTAATGGCTGTTGCACTTCAAACTAATTGGAGAATGTGATTAATGACTGTTAAATGAAGGAGTGAGTTATGCTTAGATACTGTGTGTTTGGGAGAGGAGAATTCAGATTTTGGCTTCTGCTATGTACGTGCCGAAACTACCTTGCTATTAAAGATTCTTTAAGGAAAACAATGCCTCACAGTTCTTTGAAGAACTGCTTCTTTCGGAACCATGACAGAGAGCCAATACGGTCTAGTGCAGTGTTTCTCAACCTTGACAATTTTAAGGCATGTGGACTTCAACTCCCAGAATTCCACAGCCAGCATTGCTGGCTGTGGAATTCTGGGAGTTGAAGTCCACATGCCTCAAAATTGTCAAGGTTGAGAAACACTGGTCTAATGGTTAAGGCACCAGGCTAGAAAGCAGGAGACCATGAGTTCAAGTCCCACCTTAGCCATTAAAAGTCAGCTGGGTGATCTTGGGCCAGTCATTCTCTCTCTCAGTCCAACCCACCTCACAGGATTGTTATTGTGAGGAAAATATGAGGAGGATGGTGTGTCGGGCATGTTTGCTGCCTTAAGTTATTTGTAAAAATAAGAAAGGCAATGAATGAATGAATGATGGAGGTGGCCTATGCTGGGAATGGCTGAGAAGACCTCCACCCCCGTGTCTCCCATCCTCTTGGTTTTTAGTCTTTATTTAATTTCTCTTCATTTTAACGCTTTTTAGTCTTGATTTAATCTCCTTTAATTTTAATGGTTTTATATCATTTTTTATCGCTTCGTAAGCCAGCCAGAGTCGCTTCCACAGTAAGATGAGTGTTACATACATTTAATCAATCAATCAGGAGGAATAGTGCTGGAGCGCCAGTTCCCTCCATTTTCTATTCAGCAATTGTCTGGGCAACCTGTATTATATCTGGAATCAGCCCCGTCCCCCTCCCTTTTTTTTTTGTCTCATTCTCATGGATCAAGATAGGATGATGGATCTTGGCTTGGTGAAGTCTGATTGGCCTTTACCGGCAGGGAAGTCTCTTGTTTTCTCAAAAGTTGGTCTGGGCTCTTGAGTGATTGGATGTCTTGTTTCCTCCCAGCTCAATGGTACCGTCGTAGAAGATGTGAAGCTGATGGTCAGCATCGCTCACAAGCAGCCCATGCTGGATGTGGCTATCGGCAACTCCGTGTGGGGAACGTTGGGTGAGGAGAGGGATGTAGACAGAAGCACGGGAGGGATCAGGAGTAGGGTGCAAAGCCTCTGAGGGCAGATGAGTATGGCCAAACCAAGGCCTTTATGTTGAAAGCAGCCTAAGTGCCATTTTACATTGTGCCTGCTTGTGCTTGACAATCTAAGATGAGAATGGACTAAAATCAGGGGTAAGCAACCTTGGCTTTTTTATGACTCATGGACTTCAACTCCCAGAATTCCTGAGCCAGCTATGCTATGCTATGCTGACTCAGGAATTCTGGGAGTTGAAGTCTATGAGTCATAAAAGAGCCAAGGTTGCCTACCCCTGGACTAAATAAATATGCCTAGGTCTCTTTGGTAACCAGGATTTGGCATCGGAGGTCACAAGATTAAGTCCCTCCCAAAATATTTCTGCATCCCAAATTGGTGGGGGGGGGAGGCAAAGGCTTTGTATGGTTTCTCTTTTTGTGAGGTAAAGACAGAAGTGGGAGAAGCCAAAATCTGTTTATCTTTTGCTAGGAATCCTTATGTGTATCATTTTCCTTTTTCAGCTGTGATAAACACCGCCAATGGTTCTCATCAGGACAAACGATCCCAGGTTATCTACAAAGAGGACAACTTCTGAAGCAGCATAGGAACCCCCACCCTTCCCCATCCTCTCTTTGCCTTTTCACTTAAAAGATTCAAATAAATATTAGCTTTTAAAAACTGTTTGAACCGTGCTAATTCCAGTTCAGGAGTGAGGCTTTGGAAAGTACTGTGTCCTTTTGGGTGTCTTTTTACACAAGTTTGAACCTCAAGGCTTCCCCCACTTGGAAGATAGGTTGATTCTATAAATATAAGGGGGGGGGGGCGAAAGAAAATATAGATGAAATGTAGATACTCAGATTTTTCTAAATGTGGTTTAGCCACAGAAAATGAAGTGATTGTTTTCATCAGATGTTTTGCAACTGAAAGAAAGGAAAGTTGAGGCAGCCAAACTAGAAAGAACACTTAGTTCGATAACAAAAAGCAATTTATTAGCTTCAGAATTAGCCAAGCATCCAGCAAAGTTAATCTGGAAATAATACGATGAACATCTGGATAGAAAAAAAACCCCCCAGTTTACTGGGATCCTGTGGTTTAAGCATAAGCCACAAGAGGAGTGCAAAAAAGACAAGAGTCCTGAATGAAAAGTAACCTCCCAACCAAATAAATGAGAAGTGGCTGTAAAAATGGATACAGGTAGTCCTGGACTTACAACCATTTGTTTAGTGAGTGTTTGAAGTTACAACAGCATCAAAAAAAAGTGATTTATGACTACTTATGTCTATTGCAGCATCACCTGTCCGAATTCAGACGTTTGGCAACTGACTCATATTTATGACAGCTAGTGTGTCCCGAGGTCACGTGAAGCCTTGACAGCTTCAAGGCAGGGTCAGACAGATTCATGGATGCCAAGTGTATCGGGGGTTATTAAAACGGATGTCCATGTGCCGCCTCTATGTTGGTTGAGGCAGGCAGGATTCCCTTGAGTACCATTTGTTGGGGATCAAGGGAAAGGGAGGGTTTTGCCTTCTCTTTCTGCTCAAGATCCCCATGTACAATTGGTGGGCCACTGTGTGACACAGAATGCTGGACTCGATGGGCTTTGGCCTGATTCAGCACGGCTCTTCTTATGTTCTTATGATCCCTTTTTGTGACCTCCTTACAAGCAAAATCAATGGGGAAGCCAGATTCCCTTCACAACCCTATCACTAACTTAACAACTGCAGTGATTCGCTTAACAACCATGGCAAGAAAGGTCGTAAAACGGGGCAAAACTCACTTAACTGTCTTAGCCACAGTCTTAGCTGTTGCTTAGGAATAGAAATTTGGGGCTCAGCTGTGATCGTAAGTCGAGGACTACCTGCATATTTGAATTTGCTTGGAACGGAGGAAGAAGCCATTGTGTACAGAAGGACGCAGAACTGTACCGAGTTATGTTAATGGGAGTGCAGGAAAAGATTGTTTAGTGGAGTGACAAGATAGAAGAGACTTTGAATGAGGAGGAAACTTAAAAACATCAGAAGCGGGAATTGAAACAAATGTTAAATAATTATGGCAAAGAAAAATGGATGAAAAGGAAATAATAGATCCTATTGCAATGTGGACAAGTGCTAAGATGAAGTAGCTGGAGAAATGTTATATGGATGCACATTATTTCCTTGGCTTGAGCATAAGGCCCCTCCTATCCCTTACAGTGGTAGAGACTCTCTCTCCTGTAATTCAAGGCCACGCCCTCTGCCCTTGACGCTAATTGCCCGCTGTCTTTGTCTCAGGAATAATAGGATTTTTCCAATTGTCAGATGCAGTCATGTAGCTCCCCCCACAAGCAAAACTGCATCCATATAACATTTCTCCAGTTACTTCATCTTGCAACTTCTCATGAAGATAAAGGGTGGGGAGAGGGAGGTACTTTCAGACTTGCAAGATTTTATTTGTTTTAAATGTTCCAATAAACATTTCTTATCTTATATGGTATTGTTGTTGTTTTTTAGTTTGCTCTACCTCGTTGGGCTGACAGTTCCTGAGAAATACACGAACGTTACAAATATTTAGTTTGGTTTGTTGACAGGTAAAAGTGCGTTGGTAAAGCAAATACATGAGTTACGGGAAGTTTCTGCAAACCCAGAAGTGACTATGAGTTGAAGTCCATCTTAGGCGTGAAAGCCAGCTGGGTAACCTTGGGCCAGTTGAGTGCTCTCGGCCCAACTCGCCTCACAGACTTCTTGTGGGGAAGATAGGAGGAGGAAGATGCATTAAATACGTTTGCCGCCTTGAGTTATTTGTAAAAAGGCAAGAGATGATAGAGATAGAATAGATAGGTAGGTAGGTACCGTGTTTCCTGGAAAATAAGACATGGTCTTATATTAGTTTTTGCTCCAAAGGACACATTGGGGATTATTATTATTATTATGGATCATCGCACAGTCAGCCAGATGTTCAGACTGGATTTGGCATTTGGTCTACCTATTGAGTCCTTACCAAGGACCTGGCATAGGCAGATGTGGATGTTTGATACCGTCGCAGGATGGAAGCAGTTCCTAGTAAGGCCGCCTTTTGCAATTGACTAATGGTGAATTTGTCAATGCCGATGGTGTTCAAGTGGTGCTCCAACTGGTTTTGGGATTGCACCCAAGGCGCCTATTACTATTGGTACTACCTTTTGCCACAATCTTTCTATTTCTATTTGTAGGTCTTTGCATTTTGTTATCTTCTCCAGTTCTTTCTCGTCTATTCTGCTGTCTCCAGGCACTGCCACGTCCACTATCCAGACTTTTTTGTCTTTCTTATCGACAGTTGTTAAGTCCGGGGTGTTATGTTGCAGGTGCTTCTCTGTTTGAATTCTGAAGTCCCAGAGCAGTTTAATTTTATCATTTTCTATGACTTTCTCTATTTTATGATCCCACCAGTTCTTGCTTACAGGCAAATGATATTTCTTGCAGCTGATTATTATTGTTGTTGTTATTATTATTATATTTTCCAGTTAGGACTTATATTCGGGGAAATATGGTACTAAGTGTGTCTGTCTGGATGAGGATCTTAACTGCAGCTTATTTTTGGGGTGGGTCTTATTTTTGGAGAAACACAGTAGATATAGATGAGACAGAGAGAGGTAAATGTTGCTTGCAGTAAGACCAGGATACAGTAAAAACAAATGTGTCCGAAGCAACTGAATGCTTAGAAAAAGGTTCAACACTGAACAGGAAGTAAGACAAAGAGGTGTGATGTTCTTTGGTTGTTTAATGTATTTGTGGAAAAATAGGTAAGAAATGCGTGTGGATAGTAGATTTGTGTTGCTTGGGAACTTGAATGTGCAGTTATTATTCTATGCTCAGAAGACCATACTGGCTGAGAATTCCAATTCTAAATAGTCCTTGATTAATGACTAGTCATTCAGTGACCATTCAAATTGAACGGCACTGAGTGAGTGGTATGTACAAACAGTGCTTGTACTTATGACCCGTCTGGCATTCTCATGGTCATGTGATTGTGATTTGGGCGCATTCCAGCCCTGCAGGGTCACATGGTCACATGATCGCCATTTACCAGTTTCTCACTGGGGAAGCCAGCAGAAAGTCAAAAATCACAATCATGTGAAGTGCTCACTTAGTGCCCAAGGTGGAAATGCTCGCATAAAACGGCATCATGTGTCTTGCACTCAATAACAAAACAGCTTATTGATAAGAATTTCCAGTGGCAATTAACATGGTGAAGTGAGGACTCCCTGTATTTGCTGTGAACATTAGATAGACTCTATGATGCCATGATAAATATCAGTTTGAACATTGATGTATCAGAAGCCAAGATTGCTTATGTTTCTTTATCATATTTACATCCCACTACAATTTGAAGATACTTGGTGGCTTCCTAGATGAGAAAAAACTTCTACAGTACAATTCAGCTTAAAAAAAATCTGCTTCATGAAATGATCACCCCATAAATCAATACAACAATCACACATGCACAAAAGGCACATGAGAGGGAAATGGAATAAATAATGGCAACTAGAGCAAGAATGTAAGTCTTAGTAGGATATTTATTAAAGGGAGATGTCCCTGGAGAAGCAAGTTTTGATAGTTTGTGATCTGTGGAAAAATTGAACACATCTATAGGAGAGCATGCTATATAAAAGAACAGTGAGAAATATAAGAGGAGGATGCAGTGAGGTGCTTAAATCTGTGTTTTCACATGAGAAACTGGCAGAATGAATGCCTACTGAAGGTGAATGAAGGCAAAAACGAGTGACTAATAGGACAGAAAGATGTCAAAATGATTGGACAGAGAGAATGAGGATCAAATAGCAAAATAAACATTTATTTAAGACATTTTTATAGCCGCCCATCTTTCAACCAACTCTGGACGGTTCCCAAGCAAAAAAGGAAAAGACATAAAATCACATTAAAATTACAATGCTAGACCCATTAAAACTTTAAAAACAATATCAACAACAGACATGAAGCCAGGATGGTGTGGCCAGATGAAACTGATGAGATCTCCAAGAGGAAAAAGACAAGTGTGAAAACCAAAAGGCAATGTGTGAATCTACTGGGGGAAGGGATGATGGTTTGAAAAGATATGGGAAATGGTGTTTGTAGAAGTTTTAATTGCATTTTCTCTTATTTCGTGCTTTCCATTTCCTTGGCTTACTCGTTCTTCCTTACTTTCTGTGTGGTATGTATTGTTACAACCATGATGGACAGGCTCCATTATGGTCGTGACTTGACGAGTATCCGCATAACCAGAGTTGGAGGCTTAGCCACTCATCAGCACCTGGAATGGTGTTAACTGGCTTTATGGGAGTCAAAAATTGAATGCAAATTCTGGTTGTGTAAATTGCAAGACAGTGGGCGCGGTGGCTCAGCGGTTAAAGATACTGATCCCAGGTTTGAGATCTGAGTGCCATGAGATAGGGCAAGCTCCCGTTACTTGCTCCAGCTCCTGCCCACCTAGCATGGGTAGGCAACCTTGGCTCTTTTATGACTCGTGGACTTCAACTCCCAGAATTCCTGAGCCAGCCACGAGTCATAAAAGAGCCAAGGTTGCCTACCCCTGACCTATCAGGTAGGTACCAAGCATTGATGAGCCTCAGCGTATAGTCACGCTGGCCACATGGCTATGGAAATGTCTTCGGACAATGCTGGCTCGCTCAGCTAGGAAACAGAGATGAGTGCTGCTCCCTAGAGTTGGAAATGACTGGACAGGGGAAACTTTTACCTTTAAATGCAAGATGGTGGCTGTTTACCATGATGGCTAGACATTTTGAGATTTGCCGTCCAAGTGTAACAATATGGCAATAGGGTGGATTCCTTATGCTTCACCAATAAGGGTTGGAGCAGACATAATTTAACCAGGTTTTTTGCTTAAGATATCACACAATTAGGGTCAACACAACTCACCCGTGTACGCCTCCCTGCCTGCCTGACATTTAATAAACAATTATTAATATTGCATTCCATTTTCAAGGACGCGGAAATACTTGATCCATTTATTCAAAACAAAGCAACGAGAAAAGGACATTTATAGGAACTCCACCTCTCTCCCCAATTGCTCCTTGAGCCAAGGTAGAATTTTGAAGATGTTGGTGTGGAAATCCCTGGCGTGGGGGCCGCCCTTCTTTACAGGCTCCGAGTCGCACAATAATGATCTATCGCCTTTGCAAGTGTCAACCACGCTCCAGCTGATCACACCCAGCTACAGAAGGAGAGGCAAGATGGAGAAAGGACAATGGCTGTAAAGCTTGATAGACTCCAGGGAAGTGTTTTCCAAACTTGGCAACCTCTTGGTGTGAACCTCAACTCCCAAAAATCTGGGAGCACTGCCTGGGGGATTCTGGGAGTTGAAGTCCACACATTTTAAAGTTGCCAAGTTTGAAAAGCACTGCTCCAGTGGGAAGAAGGCAGTGCTAAATAGGACATACATATCATTTTGGTTCATCCACCAATATGGCTGCCCATTGTTCTCTTGGGACCCAAAATAATAAAACTGTAGGAGGTGTCTTCCCCCTTAACGAATGGTTTTAGGAAATGAGCTTCCAATGTATATTGGAAGTTTGGTCTGTTTGGCTGAGAAGAGGCTCAAGTAACCACTCACCTGGATGTAACGTAGCCTTCTCTGAATGAGGAGAGGTCCACCAGCGTCATCTGCAACCAAGAGAAGAAAGAAACTTAGCTAAGGAATTAATTGGCTAGGCGCAGTCAAGCTCTAAACTTGAATGGTGTACTAGAAACCGGTTCCCCAAACATTTCAGGCATCAAAAAGTTTCTAATTTTATGAAGTAATGAATGAGGAGGGATGGAATTGTTAATGTTTTTCCTCTGATTCCCCCCCGCAAGACTTTATTATTATAGCCAATCTCAATTGAAGTAGCTTTAGCTTCCTGTGGAATTAATATTTTAGTCTAATCCAGCGGTTCTCAACCTGTGGATCACGACCCCATTTGGGGGTCGGCAAACACCGCAGTCCGCCATTTTTTCCCCTTTTCCCCTCGGCGCAGGGGGCAGCACCGCGCATGCACGGGGTAGCACCGCGCCTGCGCGATGCGGGCTGCCGTGCTGCGCCTGCGCGATGCGGGCCATCGCACCGCACATGCACGATGTGGACTGTCGCGTGTGCCGCGCATGTGCAGGTCGGGGTCGCAGCACGCATGCGTGGCGCAGGTCAGGGTCGCAGCGTGAAAAAGGTTGAGAACCGCTGGTCTAATCTATCTAATGGGGCTACCACTCGGCCAAGTCACTTGCTGCTTTGGAAGTTCACCTACTTCCTAGAACTAAAGAGAAGGAATAAGATTTAGGGCCAGTTCTCCTTACATGAACAAACATTGGGGTCCACTTGCGGATCGGTGCCTCCTGTGCAAAGGAAGTGCTCATTCAACACCTCTGAGATATTTGTAACGTTCTCGTATCGTCTGGCTTTCTCAGCATCCAGGTAGCAAGCCATTTTCTGAAGAGAGAAATGGAGATGCGGATTTAAAGAAACATCAGACACATCCAGAAGGACCTGAAGCTGTTGAATCCAGGCATCTTCAGGACCTGGGCCATGATGGTTGTTGGGAAACTGTGATAGCAGTAACGGCAACATATCTTGAGGGAGGCAGACTGGGTGAAAGATGGTCTGGAGATAGGTTTGCTATTTATGTGACACTGACAGCAGGACTTTGCAACAGAGATAGTCCTCGGCTTATGTTCACAACTGGGGCTGGAATGTCCTTTGCTAATAGCAATAGCAATAGCACTTAGACTTATATACCGTTTCACAGTGTTTTACAGCCCTCTCTAAGTGGTTTAATAGTCAGCATGTTGCCCCTAACAATCTGGGCCCTCATTTTACTGACCTCGGAAGGATGGAAGGCTGAGTCAACCTTGAGCTGGTCAGGATCGAACAGCCGAACTGCTGGCAACCAGCAATCAGCCGAAATAGCCTGTAGTACTACATTCTAAATCTAACCACTGTGCCACCTCAGCAACCTATTTTGCCATGGTCGTTAAGCATGGTCATTAAGCAAATCATGTGGCTGTTAAGGTGAATCTGGATTTCCCCATTGATTGTTGGAAACCAGCCAGGATGGTCATAAATGGTGATCATGTGGTCGTGGGATGCTGCAAATATCATAAATACATGTCAACTGACAAGGGCTCAAATTCTGATCACATGACCAGGGGAATCAGCAATGGTTTTGTGAGGATTGGCCTCTTTTTTTCAGTGCTGTTGTAACTTTGAATGGTTGTTAAAGGAATGGTCGTAAGTCGAGGATTATCTGCTAGGATAGGAAACCTATTATTGGTGTTGAACTGCTAATGATGTAAGTAGCCTCCACTCCAAGTTAATCCCCTGTTAGCACCTTTTCTCCATTCTTGATCCATACATCTCTCCGGAGCAGTCCAGGTTTCTGGCCATTCCTATATTTACAGGTGGTGATGAAAAGAGAAGGAATATTTCCATCATACAGGAGTTCTTCCTCTAGGGGGAAAAAACAAGAAACGTAAAGTAGGGGGGAGTATTAGTGAGGTATTAATCTATAACAGCGGTTCTCAACCTTTTTCAGGCCGCGACCCTGACCTACACCGCGCATGCACGGCGTGATGGCCCGCATCGCGCATGTGCGGCGCGCGTGCAACGGCCCGCATCACGCATGCGTGACGCGACGGCCCGCATCGCGCATGTGCGGCGCGACGGCCCGCATCACGCATGCGTGGTGCTATCCCGTGCATGTGCGGTGCTGCCCCCTGCACCGGCCGAGGGGAAAAGGGGAAAAAAATGGCAGACTGCGTTGTTTGGCGACCCCCGTGAAATGGTCGCTTGACCCCAAATGGGGTCGCAACCCACAGGTTGAGAACCGCTGATCTATAAAGAAGGGATGGAGAGGGAGAACTAGGTTTTCAATGGACAAATATGGAATTGGGCATGTCTAGTTTAATGAAGAGAAGGAGGGACATGATAGCCGTGTTCCAATATCTGAGGGGCTGCCACAAAGAAGAGGGAGTCAGGCTATTCTCCAAAGCACCAAGAAGCAATGGATGGAAACTAAGCAAGGAGAGAACCAGCATAGAACTAGGGAGAAATTTCCTAATAGTGAGAACAATTAATAAGTGGACAACTTGCCTCCAGAAGTTGTGAATCCTTCAACTGGAAGTTTTTAAGAAGAGACTGGGCAACCATTTGTCTGAAATGGTATAGGGTTTCCTGCTTGAGCAAGGGGTTGGACTAGAAGATCTCCAAGGTCCCTTCCAACTCTGTTATTCTGTTGGATATGGTACAAGTCCAATGTAGATGTATTTGAGTTGACATCCCAGTGTTTCTCAAACTTGGCCACTTTCAGATGTGTGGACTTCAACTCCCAGTCAGTAAGGCTGGCTAGGAAATTCTGGGAGTTGAAGTCCACACATCTGAAAGTGGCCAAGGTTGAAAAACACGAGGGAGGGAGGGAGGGAGGGAGGGAGGGAGAGAGAGAGAGAGAGAGAGACAGACAGACAGACAGACAGACAGACACAGAGAGACACAGAGAGAGAGACAGAGAGAGACAGAGAGACAGAGAGAGAGAGAGAGAGAGAGAGACAGAGAGAGAGACAGAGAGAGAGACACAGAGAGAGAGACAGAGACAGAGAGAGAGACAGAGACAGAGAGAGACAGATAGACAGATAGACAGAGAGACAGAGAGAGAGACAGAGAAACAGAGAGAGAGACAGAGAGAGAGACAGAGACAGAGAGAGACAGAGACAGACAGAGAGAGAGAGACAGAGAGAGAGAGAGAGACAGAGACACAGAGAGAAAGAGAGAGAGAGAGACAGAGACAGAGAGACACAGAGAGAGAGAGAGACAGAGAGAGAGACAGAGAGAGAGACACAGAGAGAGAGACAGAGACAGAGACAGAGACAGAGACAGAGACAGAGACAGAGAGAGACAGATAGACAGAGAGACAGAGAGACAGAGAGAGACAGAGAAACAGAGAGAGAGACAGAGAGAGAGAGAGACAGAGAGAGAGAGAGACAGAGAGACAGAGAGAGAGAGAGACAGAGAGACACAGAGAGACAGAGACAGAGACAGACAGAGACAGACAGAGACAGAGAGACAGAGAGAGAGACACACACACAGAGAGAGAGAGACAGAGAGAGAGAGACAGAGAGAGAGAGAGAGAGACAGAGAGAGAGAGAGAGAGAGAGAGAGAGAGAGGATAAAACACCCCATCCTTACTCTATTCATTCTTCTTGTTATTAAACACTACATTTCAAAGACTTTCGATTTTAATGGACACCCCTTTCCTTCTACTAGTCCATTAAATCAAGAGTTATAATTCATAACTAGGAATGGCTAATGGAGAGACAGTTTGATCTAGCACCAAGCTAGAAAACAGGAGACCACGAATTCTAGTCCCACCTTAGGCATGAAATCTGGCTGGGTGACTTTGGGCCAATCACCAGGAGATTGTGAATTCTAGTTCTACCTTAGGCATGAAAGACAATCTGGGTGATTTTGGGCCAGACCCACTCTTACTGTACAGTGTTTCCCCAAAAATAAGACCCAACCAGAAAAGAAGCCCTAGCATGAATTTTCAGGATGCTCATAATATAAGCCCCACCCCCAAATAAGCCCCAATTAAGAACATCAGCCGGACAGATGCATTTAGTGCTGTATTTCCCCGAATATAAGCCCTAACCGGAGAATAAGCCCTAATACGTCTTTTGGAGTAAAACTTAATGTAAGACCTGGTCTTATTTTCGGGGAAACACGGATAGTTAGGTTCAGGCAACAAACCGGCTGATCAATTCCTGTTGCAACCAATGGATCAACATTCAGTTGATCCTTCCCCCAACAAAATGGAAGAGCCTCGTGAGGAAAAACAAAAGGAAGTTTGTGGGGGGAGGGGGGGAAGGAATGCTAAAAATGTTTGTTGTGCCTATTGAGAATTGAACACTTAGCTTTCTTCTTACCGTGATCCTTACACGTGGTCTGTGGGTGTGGCTTTCTCAGAATCCGAGTGGTTTCTATTGTACACGGCAGACAGACTGGCCTATAGGAAGAGGTTATCAGAAAGGATAGTGATCGTTATAATATCTCCCATGATGGGGTCCACACCATACAATTAGGGATATGCACAAAACAGTAATGAAACTGTTCATGCTGCCGCATGAAACCCAGCGACCAGTTAGGGCCCACAGGGTCGGCCTTCTCCAGGTCCCGTCAGCCAGACAGTGTCGCCTGGCGGGGCCTAGGGGAAGAGCCTTCTCTGTTGCGGCCCCGACCCTCTGGAATCAACTCCCCCCAGAGGTCCGTATTGCCCCCACCCTCTCCGCCTTTCGCAAATTGTTGAAGACACATCTTTGCCAACAGGCCTGGGGCAGTTAACACCTTGCCCCTAGCCAGTGTATGTTTGTTGTAAGTTTGTTTTTGGATGATTGGTTTTTAATCTAGGGGTTTTATAAATGTATTTAATGTCAGATTTCTGTATGTTATTATCTATGTTGTAAGCCGCCCTGAGTTTTTGGAATAGGGCGGCATAGAAATCGAATTAAATAAATAAATAAATAAAAGAAAAGAAAAATCTTTTGCTTCAAGTCCCTTTTTTCAGTGCCGTTGTAACTTTGAACGGTCACTAACTGAAAAGTTGTAAGTCGAGGACTATCTGTATCGAAGATTGCCAAGAAGTTAAAGAGAGCAAGGACAGATGCATTACCCCTAGCATAGGCCATTCTAAGTGCTGTCTACCACCTTACTTACAGAAATTCAGGTAGTCCTCCACATACCACACTTCGTTTAGTGACCATTCAAAGTTAAAATGGCACTGAAAAAAAGTGACATATGACCGTTTTTCACATTTGCGACTGTTGTGGCATCCCCATGACCATGCGATCAAAATTCAGATACTTGGCAACTGACTCGTATTTATGTCGGTTGCCATGTCCCGGGGGGGAGGGTCATGTGATCCCCTTTTGCTACCTTCTGACAAGCAAAGTCGATGGGGAAGCTGGATTCACTTAATAATCATGCTACTAATTTAACAGCTGCAGTGACTCATTTAAAAACTGTGGCAAGAAAGGCCATAAAATGGAACAAAACTCACTTAACCACTGTCTCACTTATCAATGGAAATTTTGGGCTCAGTTTGTGGTCATAAGCCGAGAACCACCTGCATTGGCCAAGTGTATTAGTGTCAGAACCCATTTATTTATTTATTTTATCAAATTTGTATGCCGCCCCTCTCCTGAAACTCGGGGCGGCTCACAACAACAACACAGCTACAAATAAAAAATTCAATTATAATGATAACAACCAGTCTAAAAATCCATACATACAACATGCAAACACAGTCAAACACACAATCAACGATGGAAGCACAATTTCTCGGCCCGGGGGCAGAACACCGTTCATACCCCCCAAGCCTGTCGGAATAAATAGGTCTTCAAAAGCTTCCGGAAAGCTAGGAGGGAGGAGGCAGTACGAACCTCTGAGGGAAGTTGGTTCCAGAGGGCTGGGGCAGCAACGGAGAAGGCCCTTGTCCTAGGACCCATATCTTAACAGTCCCCCTTTTTCTTCGTTGCAATAACCCAAACCTTATTCTTTTCCTTTCCTGGGTTCTGCCATACTTGTGGAGGGGAGGGAAGAAATGCTTGTGGGTTATTGCCTTGACTTTCTCTATCACTACAATGTAACACTTTGCTGTTTCTGCACATTTCTTCTGTGAACTATCTCTCCCCTCGTTGTCAGCTAGTGCGGGGGGGGGGGGAAACTGGTTTATCTCCGCATTCACCAGGGAAGGCGCGAAAAGCTGACAAAACGTCTCCACTGTGCCGAGACGGCCTGATGTTATCTCCTTTTCCCCACAACAGACTTAACACCTGGGATTGGCCTATTTGAACTGACCGGATGAACTAGGGGGTGGGGTTTGGCTTGGGGTACTTTTAACCTATCGATCTGAGCGGGAAACCCTCAGATCCTGTCTATTATGCCTGCTATCAGCTTCTCCTAATAAAAGCTCCTTTTGGAAGAAACTGCTTCCACAAGTTCTGCTTTCTTAGGATGAGGTTTTGAATTTGGGCCCTGACAATTAGTTTTCATTAAAATCATTACATTTTTATAACAAATTGGCAACATGTACAGTAAAACAAGATGCAAGTTTGCTATGAGAAGCTGATGGCAGAGTGCTTGAAACTACATGGAAGGAAATGCCTTATTTTGTTCAGAACAAAACTCCATAGCTTAGAATGTTTTGGTCCAGAACATTTTGAATATGCTAGAACCAGAATGTCTTGCACACCTTTCTCACACTGCTTTCCAATACAGGTAGTCCTCAAAGTACAACCACAATTGAGCCCAAAATTTCTCTTGCTAAGTGAGACATTTGTTAAGTGAGTTTTACCCCATTTTATGACCTTTATGCCACAGTTGTTAAGTAAGTTGCTGCAGTTGTTAAGTGAATAACACGCTTGTTGAGCGAATCTGGCTTTCCCGCTGACTTTGCATGACAGAAGGTCACAAAAGGGGATCACGTGACCCCTGAACACTGCAAACCGTCATAAATATGAGCCAGTTGCCAAGCATCTGAATTTTGATCACGTGACTGTGGGGATGCTGCTATGTTCGTGAGTGTGACAAAAAGGTCATAAGTCGCTTTTTTTAGTACTATAGTAACTTCCAACGGTCACTAAGTGAATTGGTGTAAGTCGAGGGCTACCTGTACATCATTTCTGGAATCTTATTGTTTTCAGAGTATTAACCACATTCTCACCCTTTTTACTCCCTACCTCCTGCTTTAGGGAACACAGATGTGCTGTTTTTCAGCCCTCCCACTTGAAGAAAGTCAGCATCCCCCCCCCCCGAGAATGAAATATTTGGGGGAATATTAAAAAAGGCAGGATAGAGTATTTCCCCTAAAAGAGAAATGGAGAAAAAAAAAAATCTTAACAAAGGCAGAAACAGCCCCATTCTTCCTTCCTCAGGCAGAAACCCTAGGAGGTCAATCTTTAGAAATGGAGATTTTTTTAAATCCACTCAGAAAGACTGGGGCCATACTATTCATAAGCAAAATGCCTTCAGCCACAGCTCCCAGGGAAGGCTGGAGCTGATGGGATTAGAAAAACAAAGACTCCTAAAATCTACATTCCCCACCCAGCTCCAAGGACAGGACAGGACAGGACCTCCAAGCCAGTTGGAGTCAGGCAACAATATTTAGAATACCAAAAGGGCACACTTAAGCACAGGTCAAAGTACATTTCACAACAGGCATCTCAAACACAAAGCCCAAAGAAGGTACAAAAACCCAACCACTCTCAACTCCATTTTGTCAGCTATCCCAGAACTACATGCGGTTGTTGCTTCTGCTCATCATTAAACCTTCTTTCCTAAGCAGTCAGCCTCTATTTTATTTCCAGTATTTTAGCCTCCATTTTATTTCCAGTGTCTTACTCCTGGCTTGGAACTGGACCTGGTTTTTCTTCCAACACACCTGAACAGTTTTTAATTAGCAAACCAAAGGGACATCATCTGACCACAGACCCAACTTTTACAGCGTCCACTGACCCTCATCTCCTTTCAACTTACCTTGCAAAAGATGGAAGGTGCTTTTTGAGTTTGACCAGGGCAACATCAAAATCATAGAACTCTGGGCTGTCCTCATTTTGTACATTCTCGCTATTGTATTCTGGGTGGCGTCGGATTTCAGCTACTGCAAAGTTGGTTGTTCCTAAAGAAGAGACAGAGACAATGTGAACTTCCTGGAAACCTTCACAGATGATGGAGGCTATTATAATAACAGAACCATGGAAATGTTAAACCAGCGGTCCCCAAACTTTCCAGCTCTGTGGACTGGCAATGGTGGGGAGAGACGGGATAGTTTTGAGCACACGCACGCTGCTTGCACAAATGCAGATTTGCACATTCATGCACTCGCCTGCAGCTTGTGTGGCCCAGTTTCTAACGGTCCATGAACTGGTACTGGGCCACAGACCAGGGGTTGGGGACCCTGTGTTAAACCATCACAACCTACTGTTAATGGCAAAAGAACAAAGCAGTCAAGTCTTTTTTTACCAGTTAGTAATCTACTTCTTCTTCTTTTTATCTCCATGCCCCTGTTAGAAGTTTGGCTTACCAAGGATGACACTGATATCTTCGATTCCATTAATCCTGGCCAAGCAGTGGGCAGCTGTTAAGATGTCCCGGTCAGAGACAATGACTCCCTTGCAGATTTCTTGCCGTGTTTCCTAAAATTTAGACGTGAAAAATCATCCTGTGATCATGGAGAGCAGCAGCTGTCTTACCTTAAAACAGTCCTTCTCAACTTTAGCAACTTGAAGATGTGTAACTTCAACTCCCAGAATCCCCCAACCAGCATCTTCAAGTTGCCAAGTTTGAAGAACACACAGTTGGACTTTAGAACCAACCCCACAATCACAGAAAGTAACAAAGATAGTTAAGGAAAACAAATCAGATCCCAGAAAACTTTGCTATCTTGATGGCATTTTTACTAAAGGGCTCCTTCTTAGGCATGCCATGATGTTATCTTGCATTGGTGAAGCATGAACAAAGTGCCTTCTGCCAGACATTTCGTCACTATGCAGTTATGGGCAAAATTCTGCATTTGAAATATGGAATAAAGGGTTCTTGGTGTTCTCTGAGCGATGTTTCGTTACCTTAACTAGGTAATATCATCAGTGCTAATAGTCCTACTATCTCCCATCACGATTACTAGCATTGATGATATTACCAAGTTAGGGTAATGAAACATCTGCAAACAAACAACCAAGCTCAGACAGCATCAAGGACCCTTCATTTCAACCCTGAGCTATAAATATTCTCCTTGTTGCTGGAATTGGGTATGTCTAATTTAAGTTGCTGGAACTGGGTATGTCTAGTTTAATGAAGAGAAGGACGAGGGGGGACATGATAGCAGTCTTCCAATATCTCAGGGGCTGCCACAAAGAAGGGGGAATCCAACTGTTCTCCAAAGAGAGGAGACAGGACAAGAAGCAACGGATGGAATCTAATCAAGAAGAGAAGCAACCTAGAACTAAGGAGAAACTTCCTGACAGTTAGAACAATTAATCAGTGGAACGACCTGCCTCCAGAAGTTGTGAGTGCTCCAATACTGGACATTTTTAGGAAGAGATTGGACAGCCATTTGTCTGAAATGGCATAGGATTTCTTGCCTGAGTAGGGGGTTGGACTAGAAGACCACCAAGGTCCCTTCCCAATCTGTTATTCTGTATTCCTTTATTGAAAGTATGGAATATTTCATTTTGGTCAACCACTAAAAAAATGAAATGGTTTTGAAAACTTGTCACATTCCATGCTTGGAATGCAGATTTCTCTTTTGATATATTGTCTGGTCACATTTTATTGGTTCTCTTTACTGCAGGGGTGTCAAACTCGCAATATCACATGACATGTCGCAACATAGCGCGACTTTCTTGCCATTGCCAGCAATGAGGTGGGCGCAGTTTCACTATGACGCATCCGGCCTGTGGGCCGGCAGTTTGACATCCCTGCTTTACTGGATTGGCTTGATTTTGGTTAAAAATGCTTTTTGTGCTGGTCGTATCCCAGTGCTAGTCAGTCTTACATTGATGACGATTCTTGCAAACCAGGGATTCTTTTCATAGTCATCTGCTGCTGCTTCTCCAGGGGAGAAACCACACACGGGCAAAGATTCACCATCATCTGAGAATAGAAAGACATGTTTTTGGAAGGTAGAACTTCCTAGAAAAAAAAGCAGGAGGCAATGAACAGGTTGGAAGGGAGACAGAGAGGTGGGACTTCTGGATTCTTCGGAAAGAGATGGAAACAAGTGACCGTCATAGCCTGGGAGGAGAGCAATGGAAATAGACCAAAGTGGATGGATAGTTCCTATATGGCAGAGGTCCCCAGGGACTGGTTCTGTAGAGAGAGGGTTTTCTGCGGACCGGGGCCAGCGTGGTTTTGTGTACTGCCTGCATTCCACAGATGGGGCTTTGCTTGTTTGCACGGACGGGTTTCTGGCATGCCAAGGCCCGGTGCTGGTCCATGGACTGGGGGTTGGGGACCCCTGCTATACAACCACTACCAGAGAAAAGTTTTGAAGTGGGTTTGGCAACCTGGTACTTGTGGATATATCCCCACAGATTCACCAAACTTCAAGAGGATGCCTACTGAGCCCACAAATTAAACATTTACTATGAAAAAGTATAAGAGATACCAAATTCTTTTGAGATTATCAAATCTCTTAAAGGTAATAGTGTTCTTCTGAGAATTCAGATGAAAATGAAAGTGATCTAATAATAACCGAGCCATCGTCAATGATTATCATTAGATCCATGATACCATGCAAAGTCGTAAGAAGTTGATACCCACATACTGGAAAGTTTGCTGATCCCAGATTCCCAGCCATTTCTCCTCTGATGTCCATCAAATCTTTTATTTTGTTTGGGCTTTAAAGCTACTTCACCTATTGTCATTCTGATGTGGATGGTATAACTGGAGAAAAGTTTTTTATTGTTGTTTTCTACTTGTATATTAAATTTATATGCTGTCCATCTCACTATCCAGAGGGACTCTGGGCTGCTAACAGTGCAATAAAAATAGAAGTCTGGAAACAATTGTGAATATAGGAAGTATTAAAATTACAAAAGTTAAATGGACTAAAAAACTTAACAGCTCACGCAAAGCAGCGGTGATGCCTTCTCATGTTAAAATACACGAAGGATTTACAGGTAGTCCTTGACTTAACACCGTTCACTGCGTGACCATTTGGAAGTTACAACGGCACTGAAAAAAGGCACTCTGAATCTTTTCCCCTGCAGTTTCATCCCATTCTTTCTAGTCCTTCCTTGAGCAAGTGAGAACAGGGCTGATCCCTCTGCACTGTGACAGCCCTTCAGGTATTTGTAGACAGCTATCATGTCTCCTCTCAGTCTTCTTTTCTGTAGACTAAACATTCCTAATTCCTTTAACCGTTCCTCATAGGACATGGTTTGTAGACCGTTCACCATCTTGGTAGCTCTCCTTTGAACCTGCTCCAGTTTGTCAGTGTCTTCCTTGAACTGGGGTGACCAGAACTGGACACAGTACTCCAGGTGAGGTCGGACCAAGGTAGAGTAGAGGGGAATAATAAAGATTCAGATTAGATGTTAGAAAAAAATTTCTAACAGTAAGGGTGATCAACCAGTGGAACAGGTTGCCACAGGAGGTGGTGAGCTCCCCTTCAATGGAGGTCTTCAAGCAGAGACTGGACGGCCATCTATCTGGGATGGTTTAAGGAATCCTGCCTCGAGCAGGGGGTTGGACTCGATGACCCAGGAGGTCCCCTCCAACTCTACGATTCTATGATTCTATGATGATTTTCACACAACCGTTGCTGCATCCCCATGGTCATGAGATCAAAATTTGGATGCTTGGCCACAGGTTCATATTTGGTCATAAGTCATGTCACTGTAACTTTGAACAGCCACTAAATGTATGGTTGTAAGTCGAGGAAAAAGCTCTGCATATATATGTGAAAGGGAGAAACCTCCAACTGCCTTCTTTTCTGAGAAACAAAATGTCCAGTACATCAGGGCCAAGTTGATTAGTCATGAAATTAGTGAAATGAAAATTCAGATTACCCAAACTCTCCTCCAAGACCTCTTGCAGTTCAACAAAGTCCTTCAAAATGAAGCTGTGTCTCTCATTGGGCTTGTGAGAAGCCACTTCATTAATGGCTTCTATGTTGATGTCCTGGCCGCTCCCAAAGACATAAATATCTAGGATAAATGTGGACAGAGGTATCAGTTAAGGAGAGGAATAACACAGTGAAACGAGTGATTAGTTTCTCCCCAGTAAGTTATTAAAACTGCGTTACAGAAAAATCCTTTTAAACAACACATTGAAAAACTTTGCTGAATGATGCACAGTTTTGCCCAATTAAAGGTTCCAGGCAAAAGAGACACACAACAGTTTTACCATTTTCTCCGAAAATAAGCCCGGATCTTATATTAATTTTTGCTCCAAAAGATACATTAGGGGTTATTTTCAGGTGACGTCTTATTTTTTTCATGTACAACAGTCTACATTTAT
Organism: Bothrops alternatus; assembly: GCA_034064705.1. Classification (NCBI taxonomy): domain Eukaryota; kingdom Metazoa; phylum Chordata; class Lepidosauria; order Squamata; family Viperidae; genus Bothrops; species Bothrops alternatus. Next base: position 2,486,269 of record JARGCV010000172.1, read on the forward strand.
TCAAATACATAATGTCAACAATATAATTTATTTATGTTTATTTATATATCGTTACTATTTTATAATTCAATATATCTGTCATGTGTTGTAATGGACGTACTAAATGCATCCGTCTGGCTGACGATCTTAATGGGGGCTTATTTTTGGGGTGGGGCTCCCAAAAAATCCTGAAAAATCATGCTAGGGCTTATTTTTCCGGCTGGGTCTTATTTGCAAGGAAATACGGTAGTAGCACATCGATAAATAAGCAAAGCAATTTGTGGAAATGAAATAAAACAATCTCTGCCCCCAACTGGCTGCGACAGTGAAATGCAAACCTTACCCAAATAATCATCACGAGGGTTTGGGGAAGATCTCCCAATGTTTGTTTGTAGGACAGCAGGAGATGAGGAGTCCCCCACATGGTAGATGCCTAGAAGAAAGAAATGATTATTGCAAAGGGTGACCTGGCATGCTGTCATTTGGAGGGAATGAATGGAATAAATAGATTATGGAAAGTTTGAAAATAAAAAAAAATCCTGGATTCTACTTCCGACATTTTCCAAAGCACTTTGACCCACTAAAACCTGTCATTGCCCTTCAATCTTTTCATTGCCCTCCCTCCCTCCCTCCCTCCCTCCCTCCCTCCCTCCCTAGACAAGGTGAAGTGCTTAATAGCTAAAATGACTGCTGGCTTCTCTTATCATTTTTTAAAAGTACTCTAAAATAGGGGTCCTCAATCCCTGGGTGTTGTGGCCTGTCGGTGGCCGGAGGACTCCGCAGCCAACTCAGAAGAGGAAGCAAAGGAGTGGGTGTCAGCCCCAGCATCAGGGAGATGGGGACGAAGGAATGGAGCTGTCACAGCCAGGGATAGAGATAGCGCCTGGGCTATGCACCAGCCCCCAGATGGAAAGGCTGAGACCTCCATGCCTTGAGGCAAGTGATTCAGGAGAGGAGGATCACATGGGGCCGGTGATTGATGCGTGGGCTCGGTGTAGGCTGAGAAGAGGAGAACAGTGAGAGGCTATGGGCCGGTCTTCGGGGTGGAAGAGCCACCGCTGCTAACAGAGCCCCACCCTCAGCTGTGGATAAAAGGCAGGGGCAGAGACGAATAGGTGTGGCAGACAACTAGAAGACCTCCAAGGTCCCTTCCAACATCATCATCATCATGATCATCATCATCATCATCATCATTATTATTATTATTATTATGGATCATCGCACAGTCAGCCAGATGTTCAGACTGGATTTGGCATTTTGTCTACCTATCAAGTCCTTACCAAGGACCTGGGATAGGCAGATGTGGATGTTGTTACTATTATTATTATTATTATTATTATTATTATTATTATTATTATTATTATTATTATTATTATTATTATTATTATTATTATTATAACTCTTCATTTCCCTGCCAGTCAGCCACTTCTATCTGGAACTCCTGACTCTGGTTTGTAAATTTGCCGGGAGTCGGGAGCGCCTTCTGAGCATGTGCATGCTGGAAAAGAGCCAGCTTGCCTAAAGGACTCTTGCTGCAAGCGTGGTGAGAGACAGAAATTAACTCTGGGTTTTGGGAGACCCCTGCAGGGGAAAAGGGAGCGAGGAGACAACTAAAGACTTTAACAAGCGGCTGTGTGAAACTGCTGGAGTTCCTGAATAAAAGGAACGTTGGAGATTTATTGGTGCGTCTCTTGTGTCCAGGGAGTTGGGTCAGAACACTTGGCCGGGCTGTGGCCCATTGGAAACGGGGTGGCGCAAGTGGCGGGCAAGCAGGCAAGTGGGAAAAACTCCATTTGCACAAGCAGCAGACGTGCACGCTCACCTGCGAAGTTCCATTTGCACTGTACCATCCTGTCTCCCCCCCACCCCCATGTCGCCGCCGCCGGTCCATAGAGCCAGAAAGGTGGGGACCACTGCTCTAAAAGATTCTTTCTCAAACAAGAAAACAAGAGTGCCCAAAGGAACTCAAGAATTTGCGTTTTCCTCTTGAACTGCCCACCATCAGTGAAGAGGACAATGACACATCGAAAAACTTTGCTGACTGATGCACTGTTTTGCCCAATTAAAGGTCCCAGACAAAAAGCACACAAGAGTTTCAGTAGCATATTGATGAATAAGCAAAGCAATTTGTGGAAATGAAACAAAAACGATCTCTGCCCCTAACTGGCTGTGATAGTGAAATGCAAAAAGAAGGTGAAATGAAGCTGGATCCTCGTCGCCTTACCCAAATCATCATCAGGAGGGTTTTGGGAAGGTCTCTCAATGTTAAGAAACTCCTTTATCTGTGCGATAACAAAAGATGAGGAGCCCCCCAAGTTGTAGTTTCCTAGAAAAAGAAATGATTATTGTAAAGAGACATTCTGACTTGTCATGCTCTCATTGGGGGATAAGTGAAGGGATGGAATAAATAGATTATGGAAAATTAAAAAATAATAATAATCGATCCTGAATTCTACTTCCAACATATTCCAAAAGCGCTTTGGCACACTAACACTTTTCATTACCCTTTGGTCCTTTCTCTGCCCCTTCCTTCCTTCCTTCCTTCCTTCCTTCCTTCCTTCCTTCCTTCCTTCCTTCCTTCCTTCCTTCCTTCCTTCCTTATTCTTTCCCTCCCTTCTTCCCTCCTTTCCTGCTTTTCTCCCTTCCTTGTTCCCTCCCTCCCTCCCTTGTTTCCTCCCTTCCTCCTTTCCTCCCTTTCCCTCCCTCCTTTCTTCCTCCCTCCCTCCTTTTCTCCCTTCCTCCTTTCCTCCCTCCTTTGTTCCTTCCTTACTTCATTCTTTCCTTTCTCATTTCCTCCCTTCCTCCCTCTCCTGCCCTCCCTTTCCCCTTCCTCCCTCTCTCCCTTTCCCTTTCCCTCCCTCCCTTTCCTGCCTTCTCTCCTTCCTCCCTCCCTCCCTTCCTTCCCAGACCAGCCCTTGTGCTGCTTAATACCTGAAATGACTGATGGCTCCTCTTATAATATTTTTACAAGGTACTCTAAAACAGGGCTTTTCAACCTTTTCACCCACTGTACCACTTTTAGGATATGGCAATATCCGAGTACCACCAGTCGCCTAGCAAGGTGTCAAAAACTTGATGACCAAAAAAAAAAGGAAAAAAGTGATAAAGTACAGGTAGTCCTCGACTAACAACAGTTCGCTTAGTGACTGTTTGAAGTTACAATAGCACTGAAAAAGTGCCCCCCCCAGCAAAACACCTGCCTGCCCACCCGGCGGCGTTTTTTCTCCTATCTGAGGTTTTCATTGTTGTGAGCGTTTCTGTTGAGGATTGGCAGTGGGGGTGGGGTGGGGGTGTTTGGTTTTTATTCCCCCTGTCCCCATCTGCTGGGTGGTTGCAGCAGGTTTTGGGACACTGTGACCATCATAAATATGAATCAGTTGCCAAGCATCTGAATGTAAATCACAAGACCCTGGAGAGGCTGCAACATTCCAGCTGATCGGCGCTTCTTCTGGGCTCAGCAGAAGCGCCAGGATCAGCGCCGCGTTCCAGCTGGATCCTGGCACTGATCCTGGCGCTTCCACTGAGCCCTGACAGCCCTGCAGCTCCAGCCATGTCTCGCTCAGGCTTGTGTGGTGCTGCCACCAGTTCAGCTCATTCCCCTCCCCCGCTATCACTTTTCTAGGATGCTCGCGTACCACCTGTCAGGTGCCAATGTACCACAGGTGGTACCCGTACCACTAGTTGAAAAGCCCTGCTCTAAAAGACAAACAACAAAACAAGAGCCACCAAAGAAACTCAAGAGTTTGCATTTTCCTCTTGATCTACTCACCATCAGTTAGGAGGATAATGATATGGTGGGCTGTGGTGGAGACAGGAGTGGGGTTCAGCCCCTGTCGCTTCTCCTCCGAGTCCTGTGCAATCATAATGTCATAGACAGACCGAAAGCCTTTCATGATGTTGGTTCCAGACTTCAGCTCATGCACTGGAAAATCAAAATACAAAGTTGACTCGTGCACTAGTTGGTGATCCTTAATGAGTCTCAGTAAGCCTAACAGAGGGAACATGAGATGAAGGGAACTTGGTGCTTTCTGAGTTTGGTTGTTTTCTGGCAGATGTTTCATTACCCAATCTAGGTAACATCATCAGTTCTAGTAAGGAATGGAATTTGCTCTCAGTTTATATTCTAGTGCAGGGGTAGGCAACCTCGGCTCTTTTATGACTCGTGGACTTCAACTCCCAGAATTCCTGAACCGGCATGGCTCACCTTGGAAACCTCTCCCTTTCCCCTCAGCATGGCTGGCTCAGGAATTCTGGGAGTTGAAGTCCACGAGTCATAAAAGAGCCAAGGTTGCCTACCCCTGTTCTAGTGGCTTGCCCTGTCAGCAGAGCTTTTTTTCTCATAGAACGCCCAAGAACGGAGTTCCGGCACCTTTTTTGGATGGAACCTTGTAGGGTAGGCAAGACCCTACCCTTGTAAGGTAGGCAAGGTATGACATGTGTGAGTTCCGACACTTTTTTTTTTTTTTTTTTACAAAAAAAGCACTGCCTGTCAGTATTGGTGGGGATGGTCTTGGAGGTTCTTTGGTTAGGCTGTTTAATGTTGGCTTGTTTGGTAGTTCCTTGATTGAGGTGTTGTTTACTTCTTGACTGTTGGTCTGATGTTGAGCTTGGAGTTCATCTATGCCAGGGGTTCTCAACCTTGGCAAGTTTAAGACTTGTGGACTTCAATTCCCAGAATTCCTCAGCCAGCAAAGCTGGCTGAGGAATTCTGGGAGTTGAAGTCCACAAGTCTTAAACTTGCCAAGGTTGAGAACCCCTGATCTATGCTCATCTGGGCAACCAGGCTCAGAGAGCACTAAGGACCCTTCATTTCAACCCTGAACCATGAACATTTTCCTTTATTGGAGTACATTACAGAGTGTCGCGAGATTTTTAGCCACTCCTCATTTAGCGACTATCTTGATTAGTTGTCTGTGGAGATTCTCAATCATCCAAGTCACGATTGTCCCAAAGGTGCTTTTTTTCCCCAAAAGGCAAGTGGACTTTGCTTTTCCTTGAAGACATTTCGCTACTCCCCTAAGAAACTTCTTCAGTTCTGACTGAAGGGTGGAGAATGGAAAGATTCATATTCCTTGTAGTCATCTGGTCGTTAACGCTCTTTCTGAGAGGTGTTGAGATCACTTGGAGGTTTATCTGTGCCCTCAGGGTACCTGAATAGTGCAAATAGGTGTGGAAACTTCTTAGAACTGCTGAAATCTCCTGTTTACAATACAGTCCTTTTAGAAGTTCCAAGAATGTACCAGATCCATTTGCGCTATTCCGGTGACCCTGAGGGCACAGTTAAACCTCTAGGTCAGCGGTTCTCAACCTGTGGGTCGCGACCCCATTTGGGGTCGAACGACCATTTCACGGGGGTCGCCAAACAATGCAGTCCACCATTTTTCCCCCTTTTCCTTAACTGTGCTACTCCCTCTTATTCTATTGGCTTTTGAAAGCCAATAGAATAGACTCTCTTGAATAGAGTCTAATTCTATTGGCTTTCAAAAGCCAATAGGAATTGTCCAGGCTGTCTCTGCCCTGCTGAGCCCGCCAAAAGTCCCAATCTGCAAACGGTGCTGCAAGTTGTCTGCAGCGAAGGCGAGCTGTCTGGAAGTTTCCACCCCTCCCTGCTGAGCAACTACTAAAAATGTAAGTAAAAGAGGGCCAGGGGTGGGAGGTAGGAGGCCGGCGGGCGCAGGGAGGGTTGCTAGTGTGCGTGGGGCCCGGCAGGTGCCTTACCTCCCTTGGGCTGGGCCAGCTGGTGGCCCAGCCGGTGGTCGCCCTGCGCCGTCGCTGCCCCTTGCCAGCTACGCCTCGGCTGGCGCAGGGGGGCGGCACCATGCACGTGCGGCACTCCCGGGCAGGGAAAGTCCTCGACTTATGACCGGCTGGGGTCCTCGACTTCCAACCGGTTGGGTAGTCCTCGACTTATGACCAGTTGGGGGTCACGGCATTAAAAAGGTTGAGAACCACTGCTCTAGGTGGTCTTGACAACTCTCAGAAAGAGCACTAACAACCAGATGACTGCAAGGAATACAAATCCTTCCACCCGCCACCATTCAGTCAGAACTGAAGAAGCTTCTTGGAAAAACAAAGCCCAATTGCCTTTTGACCAAAAAAGCACCTTGGGACTATCTTGGTTAGTGACCATCCGCAATTACAGTGGTAATAAATGACATTCATTTTCCGACCAATTTGCAGGCCTTTACAAGGAAATTTCATGTGTCTGACCACAGAGGCCTTCAGGGTGAAATTGATTAAAATAAATAAATAAAATATTTTTTCTGCCCCCCTACACGAAAGAAAGGGCTTGCCTACCACTGCACAAATGTACAGATAGTCCTCAATTTACAGCATTCATTTAGTGGCCATTGAAGATACAACGGCAATGAAAAGAGTGACTTACGGCCATTTTTCACGCGACCGTTGCAGCATCCCCAGGGTCACGTGATGCAAAAGGAAAAGCTTGGCAATGGGTTCATATTGATGACGGTCGCAGTGTCCCGGCGTCATGTGATCACGTTTTGTGACTTTCTGATAAGCAAAGTCAATGGGGAAGCCAGATTCACTTAACAACTGGCTTATTAACTGAAGAACTTAAGATTCACGTTAACAACCATGACAAGCAAGGTCCTAAAATGGGGCCAAAGATGCAACAAATGTCTTGCTCAGGCAACAGACATTTTGGGCTCAATTGTGGTTGTAAGTTGAGAATTACCTGTATTTACATTTCTTTTTTTCTTTTCTTTCTTTTTAACCCAGCATGCTTACCATCGGTGCTGATGGAGCTCAGCAATTCAGACACCCAGTCGGCATTACTACTCTGTGGATTAACTGTTCTCAGAACTATCCTGCTATGAGTGGCAAAAGTCACAATGCCATAATTGGGAAGGAGGTCATAGCTGGAGATCTAAAACAAAAAACAAAAAAAGCCAAGGGGTTTTTAAAAAATCCCATTCAACCTCTTCTGATAAATTTTGCTTTAAGTTCCCCAAAAGCAAATGATAAACAGACTTAACCATAGTTTCAATTGGGAAAATGTGACTATTCTAGACCAAGCCAAATCCAAAAATGCCAGGGAATTTCTGGAAGCCTGGCACTCTGACAAATTAGGCATCAGTAGAGACATAGACATTAACAACAACTGTAGACTAGGCAAAAGAGTCTTATCACCCAGCCAAAAAGGGAACAAAAAGACCCAAGTACCTCTCCACCAGCACCCGGATCAGCATAAATTAGCTCCAAGATTGCCATCAGACCAATAATCAAGTAAACAATACCCCAGTCAAGAAAATGGGGCTCCCCTTGAGGTGCACCCGGAGGCTTCAGCTGGCCCAGAATGCGGCCGCGCGGGTAGTGACCGGAGCGCCATGGCGCGCCCATGTAACATCGCTCCTGCGTGAGCTGCACTGGTTGCCGGTGGCCTTCCGGGTGCGTTTCAAGGTGTTAGTGACCATCTTTAAAACGCTCCATGGCATCAGACCCGGATATTTACAGGACCACCTTCTGCCAGCAAATACCTCCCGCCGTCCGGTACGCTCCCACAGAGTCGGTCTCCTCAGGGTGCCGTCGGCCAGACAATGTCGGCTGGCTACCCCCAGGGGGAGGGCTTTCTCTGTGGGAGCTCCAATGCTTTGGAATGAGCTCCCCCCCCCCCCCGAACTCCGTACGTTGACGGAATTGCATTCCTTCCGTCGAGAATTAAAAACATATTTATTTCGACAAGCCGGCCTGGGATAGTAGCTCCGGTTCCAACAAGGCCATAATTGTTTTTAGGGGATTGAGTTTTAAGATTAAGCATTGGTTTTAAATGATCGGACTAAATTACTTAATCTATTTTTAATAACCCTATCTTTTGATGTTTTTAATTGTTTTTAAGATTATGTATTGGGTTTTTAAATTGTTGGGCCAAATTATTTAATTTATTTTTAATAATTTTACCTTTTGTATGTTAATGTTTTTAATTGGGCTGTACACCGCCCCAAGTCCTTCGGGAGGGGGGCGGTATAAAAATTGTAAAATAAATAAATAAATAAAAACTGCCAAATATGCCAACAATAAATAGCCTAACCAAAGAAGCTTTAAGACAGGAGTCTTCAAACCTGGCCCTTTTATGACTTGTGGACTTCAACTCCCAGAATTCCTCAGCCAGTGTTCCCAGAATTCCTCAGCCAGTGTTCCTGGGTGAGGAATTCTGGGAGTTGAAGTCCACAAGTCATAAAAGGGCCAGGTTTGAAGACCCCTGCTCTAAGACCACCCCCGCCAACATTGACAGGGCAAGGCACTAGAACACGGGTGTCAAACTCGATCGCCTCACGTGATGTACCGTGACGTATCACAACATTTTTTTTGCCTTTTGAAGAGCCGGGGTGGGCATGCCCTGAGCATGTGATGCATCCGGCCTGCAGGCCGTCAGTTTGACACCCCTGCGCTAGAATATAAACTGAGAGCAAATTCCAGCCTTGCTAGCACTGATGACGTTACCTAGTTTGGTAATGAAATGTCTGCAAGAAAATAAGCAAGTTCAGAGAGCACCAAGAACCATTCAAACTATCTAAGTAAAAAGCAAACTATCTAAGACGGGAGTCGCCAACCCATGATCCGTGGACCGTAGACCGGTCCGTGGCATGCCCGCAACTGAACCATGCAAACAAGCGAAGCTCCATCCACAGAATGCAGGCAGCATGCAAAACCACGTCCCCTCCAGTCTGTGGAAAAACCTTTCTCCATGGAACCTGTCCATGGAGGACATTTGCCCAGGTTCGCCTGGTGCACCAGTTGCGGCCCTATTTGGACTGGGAGTCTCTTCTCACAGTCACTCATGCCCTTATCACCTCGAGGCTCGACTACTGCAATGCTCTCTACATGGGGCTACCTTTGAAAAATGTTCGGAGACTTCAGGTAATGCAGAATGCAGCCGCGCGAGCAGTGTTGGGCTTGCCCAGAAATGCCCACATTTCGGCATCACTCCGCGAGCTGCATTGGCTGCCAATTGGTCTCCGAACCCAATTCAAAGTGTTGGTTATGACCTATAAAGCCCTACATGGCATCGGACCAGGTTACTTACGGGACCGTCTGCTGCCCCATGAATCCCAGTGACCGGTTAGGGCCCACAGGGTCGGCCTTCTCCAGATCCCGTCAGCCAGACAGTGTCGCCTGGCGGGGCCTAGGGGAAGAGCCTTCTCTGTTGCGGCCCCGGCCCTCTGGAACCAACTTCCCCCGGAGATCCGTGTCGCCCCCACCCTCTCCGCCTTTCGTAAATTACTTAAAACACACCTCTGCCGGCAGGCCTGGGGCAGTTAACATCTTGCCCTTAGCCAGTGTATGTCTGTGTGCATGTTGAATTATTGTTTTTTCTTTTAAATTAGGGGTTTTTATATATATGCATTTTTAACTGTTGATTTCTATTATGTTGTGAGCCGCCCTGAGTTCTCCGGAATAGGGCGGCATAGAAGTCAAATTAATAACCGGCCACAGGTGCCCAAACAGTTGAGGGCCACTGATCTAAGATATTTTGACTCCTGGGTTCAGTTTGCAAGGTGATTGAAATGAGACTTGAAAGAACCGGTTAGGGATAGAGGAGGATCAAGGAGGAAATCCATCTGTGTGGTCACTAGGAATCAGAAATGACTTGATGCTTCCTCCTCCTCCTCTGAAAAACCAGAGGTCTTCAAGGCAGGCAAGATCAATAAGCAGGAGCTAATGGGATTTCTGGAAGGATCTTATGCTAGGGCAGGGGTCTCCAAATCTGGCAACTTTGTGGACTTCAACTCCCAGAATTCCCCAGCCAGCCTAGTTCATACAGGAAAGAAGGATTTCAAAACCACTGAGATGGCTGCTAAATGCAGTAACTTTTTTGGCACTCCATCTCAATGCAACATCCCAAAACTATAGGTAATCCTTGATTTACGACCATAATTTGACCTTAACATTTCTGTGGCTAAGCGAGACAGTTGTTAAATGAGTTTGGCCTTAGAATTTGTACGGTTTTTATTTATTTATTTATTTAGAAGTCATACCAGTAGTCCTCAACTTACAAACACAACTGGGGACTGGAGCTTCCGTCGCTAAGTGATGCAGTCGTTAAGTGGATTGTGCCACTCGTGCGACCTTTTTTTGCTCATTAAGTGAATCACTCGGTCATTAAGCAAATCCAGTTTCCTCCCCTTAATTTCGCTGGTTTGGAAGCCTCCCGGGAAGGTCCCAAATGGTGGTCACATGACCCCGGGATGCCGAGACTGTCATAAATACACGCCAAGTTACCAAGTGCACGAATTTTGGATTGGGGACACTGCCATAGTGGCTAAGTGTGAGAAAACTGGTTGCAAATAACCTTTTTCAGCAGAATTGTAATTTTTGAACAGTATTTACAGGAATGCTTGTAAATTTAATTATTACCTGTATCACGTCTCAGAATAGATAGGTTTTATATATATATACTGTATGCTTGTTGCCTACTTCAGCAGTCCCAACCTTTTGGGCACCAGGGACAGGTTTTGTGGAGAGAGATTTTTCTGCAGACCAGAGAGGGTGTGGTTTCGCCAGCTGCCTGCATCCCATGGATGGGGCTTCGCTTGTTTGCGTGGACCAGTTTCTGGCATGCTGTGGACTGGTGCTGGTGCCAGTCTATGGCTCGGGGGTTGGGGACCCCTGGCCTACTTAACAAGGCAATTTCTATAGTTTGGCCACTGCTCAAAATTGACCCTATCCCCATTTTTCCAAAAGCTATCTGCCCTTCCTCCATGTGCCATTAGAGCAGAGGTTCTCAACCTTGGCAACTTTAAGACTTGTGGACTTCAACTCCCAGAATTCCTCAGCCAGCAAAGCTGGCTGAGGAATTCTGGGAGTTGAAGTCCACAAGTCTTAAAGTTGCCAAGGTTGAGAACCCCTGCATTAGAGTTTTCTAGGAATATTATAATGGAACTTACCTTCTCGATTAACTTGACCAAAGCTTCTTTAGCCTTTGTGAATCTTGTGCGGCCAAAACTTTGTGAGGCGTCAAGGACAAAGTAGATATTAAGTTGGTCACTTTTGTTGTTAGCTGATGCTCCTGAGAGGAATAATAATAATAATTTAAGCCTAATGTTTAAAAAAAAACAACAGGCCAGGGAACATGAGAGTGCAATCATTTGGACATGTGTGTCACAACAAAATTAGGAAATCCCAAATTATGAAAAAAAGAGAGCCAGTTTGGTCTATCCCAGGGGTAGGCAACCTTGGCTCTTTTATGACTCGTGGACTTCAGCTCCCAGAATTCCTGAGCCAGCACGGCTCAGCTTGGAAACCTCTCCCTTTCCCCTCAGCATGGCTGGCTCAGGAATTCTGGGAGTTGAAGTCCACGAGTCATAAAGCGGCCTAGGCCAGAGGTAGGCAACCTTGGCTCTTTTATGACTCGTGGACTTCAACTCCCAGAATTCCTGAGCCAGCATGGCTCAGCTTGGAAACCTCTCCCTTTCCCCTCAGCATGGCTGGCTCAGGAATTCTGGGAGTTGAAGTCCACGAGTCATAAAAGAGCCAAGGTTACCTATCTTTGGCCTAGGCCTAGGCTGCTTTATGACTCGTGGACTTCAACTCTCAGAATTCCTGAGCCAGCACGGCTCAGCTTGGAAACCTCTCCCTTTCCCCTCAGCATGGCTGGCTCAGGAATTCTGGGAGCTGAGGTCCACGAGTCATAAAAGAGCCAAGGTTGCCTACCCCTGGTCTAGTGGTTAAGGCCCCAGGCTAGAAAGCCAGAGACTGAGTTCAAGTCCCACCTTAGCCATGAAAGCCGGTGGGGTGACCTTGGACTAGGCACTTTTTCTCAGCCCAACCCACCTTGTAGGGATGTTGTTGTGAGGAAAATAGGAGAAGGAAGATCTGTTGGATATGTTTGCAGCCTTGAGTTATTTGTAAGAATAATAAAGCGAGTGTATGAATAAAATAAAAATAAAATTATTGCGTCCCTCTGTTAAATGCCCGTACATAAGGCAGAAGGTCTAACAGATTAACAGAATAACTAGAGTTGGAAGAGACCTCGGTGGTCTTCTAGTCCAACTCAATGCTCAGGCAGGAGCTTTGGAAAATAGGTTGACCCCCCTCTTCTTTGTGGCAGCCCCTTAGATACTGGAACACTGCTATCATATCACCCTTATTCCTTCTTTTTTCCGAGACTAGAGATACCCAATTCCTGTCACTGTTCTTCATATGTTTTAGCCTCCAGTCCCCTAATCATTGTTGCTTTTCTCTGCACTCTTTCTGGAGTCTCAACATCTTTTTTAACCTCGTGGTGACCAAAACTGGATGCAATATTCCAAGTGTGGCCTTGCCAAGGCTTTATAGAGCAGAGCTAACACTTCACGTGATCTTGATTCTATCCCTCTGTTAATGCAACCTAGGTTTGTGCTGGCTTTTTTGGCTTCTGTGCTGCACACTGCTGGCTCATATTTAAGTAATTGTCCACTAGGACTCCAAGATCTCTCTCGCAATTACTGCTATTGAGCCAGGTTACACCTAATCTGTACCCCTACAATTGATTTTTCTTGCCTAAATATAAAACCTTAGTTTTCTCTACATTGAATTTCATTTTGTTAGATAGGACCCAGTATTCAAGTTTGTTGAGATACATCTGGATCTTGAGCCTGTCTTCTGGAGTGTTGGCCTCCAAACTTGGCAATTTTAAGGCTTGTGAATTTCATGCTGGCAGGGGAATTCTGGGAGTTGAAGTCCACAAGTCTTACAGTTGGCAAGTTTGGAGACCCTGATAAGCCATGGGGTTTGCAGCATGACATTACTGTGCTCTTTTGCCCCCTAAAGATGCCCAGGGCACATCTCCCCACACCTTGATTCTGCTTGGCTTAAGATGGGGTGGAAGGAAATTCTGGCAACTTCTCAAGAGCCTTTTTCAGTTAGCTTCCTGACCTGGCCCACCTCGCAAGGCTGGCAGCCAATCAGAAGTGTATTGTAATAGAATCTTCAACAAGTAGTCCTTCTACCAAGGATGATAGAAAATGATATCTTTCCGATTAAAGAACAGTATAAAGTGATGTTCCAGTCTCCTATCCTACCGTGATTACAAAAATTTAAGGGCGTTACTACCTTGACTGGCAGACAAAGCAACTTCAGTGAAGGATGGAAGGAATTTGGTCTTGATTTCTTCTTTAGAATCAAAGGTGAACGGGCCTGGGAAAGAAAAGAAGGAGACAGTGAATTTATTTCCCAGTACTGTTTTGTGTTTGTGTGTGTATGTGTGTGTAAAGTAGAAAATAATAATAATACGGAAGTTCCATAATGCCAAAAAAAAGAGAAAACAATAACAGTTCTAGATTCACCTTTTCAGATGCTAAGCCCGTCTTTTCCTACCCTGTTTACTCACTTCGACATTCTGGTTCCGATCCACTCCACGTTCCTGATCTTTGGCAAACTCTTTCCTTAGATCCGATAAGAGACAACCCTCTTAAACACTGGTAGCGGACCGTACTATCTGCTTGGTACTCTGTGCCGTATTTTCGAGCACCAATTGGAATTCCTGGATCAGGACAATGGCTGGCTGAAAATGAAAGAGGGATTTATTTATTTATCTGCAAATTCAATTTTTTTGCGCCACCACATTCCCAAGGACTCCAGGGGGCAAACAGTTAAACCAAACATCAAACGAGACAGTGCATCGTCAATGTATGATAAAAAATTCCTTGAGAAAACATTGGTTTTGAATTCTGGCGTTTTAGACCATTGTTTCTCAACTTGAAGATGTGTGGACTTCAAGAATGTTAAGAATTAACAGAATAATGGAAGGGACCTTGGAGGTCTTCTAGTCCAGCCCCCTGCTCAAGCAGAAGGCCCTATACCATTCCAGACAAATAGCTATCAAATCGCTTCTTAAAAGTCTCCAGTGATGGAGCATCCACAACTTCTGGAGCCAAGTCGTTCCCCTGATTAATTGTTCTGACTGTCAGGAAATTTCTTCTTATTTCTAAGTTGCTTCTTCCCTGATTAGTTTCCATCTGTAGCTTCTTGTCCTGCCTTCAGGTCCTTTGCAGAATGGTTGACTCCCTCTTCTTTGTGGCAGCCCCTGAGATAATGTTGAAGACCACATATGTGTTGAAGACCACATATCTTAGAGTTGCCAAGGTTGAAAAACAAATATTTGAGCTAGGATTCGATTATGCTATTTCTTTGCCCTTATACTTTCTGTGAACATTGTTGGGGAGCATGAGTTCTTGATGCTTGTCACCTTGCTCTTCTTCTCCTGTAAATGTTACTTGAATGTCTATGCTAAATAAACATCAGCTCACCTCTCTAATTGTCTGCTATTTCTGAGTCCAGATATTCCTCAATTTACAACTGGTTGCTTAAGGATCACTCAAACTTAAGATGTAGCCTCCCAAAAGCCATTTAAGATCTGTTTTCAAAGTTACAATGGTCTCCACTGCCTCCCTGTCACATGATCACATTTTGGGTGCTTGGGCAACTGGCTCACCTTCATGGCTGTTTGTAGCATCCTGTGGTTATGTAGCCGCAATTGGGACTGCTTTTTGCCAGTTTCAGCATTTACTTCCAATTTCTGGCAAAAAAATACCCATTGGGGAAAATTTATTTGTTTAATGACCGCAGTGTTTGCTTAATGATTACAGCTTTCACTTAACAACAGTGGCAAAATGTAGAAAAATTGGGTCTACTCAGGTGATGCCATGATTTACAACCACAGCTTCATATTCCAGGCTTCATTGCGGTCATAAATCTGAGGACTACCTGTGAATTGCTTCCCACTCTATTTCAGGGTCAATCTGAAACAGGATAAGTAGTATGAAAAATCAGTTGGTATTCCGATGTGAATTTAAGTCTTTGGACTTTGATAGGCTATTGGCAGCTGCTTCTTAGGCTGCAACCTCTATCCCTAAAGAAGACTACAAGGCACATCCTCCTGAGCTAGCATGTTCATTTGAAGGGCACAAAGTGAGGAAGGAAAGCTTATCTTCATAGACCTCTGAGGGTAAGGACAAGATGGCGGACAGTGATGCAAGCCCTGACCCGCTGGCTTATCCAGTAGCAAAAAAGTCTGTTAGAATCTGCCAAGAAGGATGCAGCAGGCTGAGGAAAACTATGTTCAGATCATGAATACGTTCTCCAAAGGGAATCCCAAAGGTGCTTTTCCAAAAGGCAATGAACTTTCTTGGCCTTTTTAATAGAATAACAGAATTGGAAGGGACCTTGTAGGTCAGTTGTGGTGAACCTATGGCACGTGTGCCAGAGGCGGCACTTGGAGCCTTCTCTGTGGGCACACGTGCCATTGCCCCAGCCTCGCCTTCCCCCCATGACTCCCTCCTCACCAGCAGCCCCCCTGGAGGAGAGTCGCCCCCAAGCGTGGCCCACACGGAACATTGCATCCAAGGACATGGCAGCCAGGCAGCGTAGACAAGACTCTGCCCTCGTGCCCCATCCCGCACAGTTGATGCTGTGGGGCGTGGGCAGAGGCCGTGGACGCCATGGCACTGCTGGGCTGCCTGGGTGATCTGCGGCGGACCCTGGAGGTGATGAGTGGCCCTGCGGGCAGGCGGGGTGGGGGCGGAGCAAGGGCTGGAGCAGGGGCGGGGCCAGTTTTGGGGCACTCGGTCTCTAAAAGGTTTGCCATCACTGTTGTAGGTCATCTAGTCCAACTCTTGTGGAAAACGAAAGGACTCTTATGAATTCCAGAGGGTTTTAGCAGAGAGATTTATTGCGCAGGTTCAGAAGCAATAGCAACAAGCAATTCTGAACCCCGAGGGCGGGTTCAGACTTCAGTTTTATACCTTCCTTTTCTTTTCTCAAGAACAAAGGAATACTCATTGAAATACACTTTGTAGTACATTAGGTTCGTTTCTCACAGGTATACAATGGAAAGTTTGCTACATACATTGTATCCAAGTGCAATGCGCATTAGGTTAGTCACATACTACTAACACAGCACTATTCCAGTAATTACGCAGACACATCATTATTCTAATGATTGTTCATCATTCCACATTACAACCTCTTGCCTAAGCAGGAGTCCCTACACCATTTCTGACAGATGGCAGTCCGGTCTCTTCTTGAAAGCCTCCGGTAATGAAGCATCAACAACAACTGAAGGCAGCCTATGTCCATTGGTTGATTGTTCTCACTGTCAGGAAATTTCTCCTTATTTCCAGGTTAAATCTCTCCTTGATCACTTTCCATCCATCATTCCTTGTCTGGCCTTCAGGTGCTTTGGAAAATAGATTGACCCCCTCCTCTCTGTGACAGCCCCTCCAATATTGGAACACTGCTATTATGTCACCCCTAGTCCTTCTATTAATTAAACTAGACATACCCAATCTAGTAACCGTTCTTTATGTGTTTTTTAGCCTCCAGTCCCCTAATCATCTTTGTTGCTCTTCTCTGCACTCTCTCCAGAGTCTCAACGTCTTTTTTATAGTGTGGAGACCAAAACTGGTTGCAGTATTCAAGGTGTGGTCTTATTAAGGCTTTATAGAGTGGTATTAGTACCTCATGTTTTAATAATAATGATAATGATAATGATAATGATAATGATAAAGTTGGAAGGACCTTGGAGGTCATCTAGTCCAACCCCCTGCTCAGGCAGGAAACCCTATACCATTTCGGACAAATGGCTGTCCAGTCTCTTCTTAAAAACTTCCAGTGTTGGAGCATTCATCGCTTCTGGAGGCAGGTTGTTCCACTGGTTAATTGTTCTAACTGTCAGGAAGTTTCTCCTTAGTTCTAGGTTGCTTCTCTCCTTGATTAGTTTCCATCCGTTGCTTCTTGTCCTGCCTTCAGGCGCTTTGGAAAATAGCTTGACTCCCTCCTCTTTGTGGCAGCTCCTGAGATATTGGAACACTGCTATCATGTCCTCCCTCGTCCTTCTCTTCATTAAACTAGACATACCCAATTCCAGCAACCGTTCCTTATATGCTTTAGCCTCCAGTCCCCTAATCATCTTTGTTGCTTTTCTCTGTACTCTTTCTAAAAGGAGGGGGCACTCGGACTTGAACCAGGGACCTCTTGATCTGCAGTCAACTGAGCTATACCCCCAAAATGTTTCTTTGGAAACATTTTGCTTCTCATCCAAGAAGCTTCTTTAGTTCCGTTCAGAAGCACTTTTGGTACAACCATGACCTGGATGATTGAGAATTTACATTTAGATAGCCATTTCCCCAAAGGGAAGAAATGGTAGACCTTGATCACAAATGATCGTCAGACTCACTTCCATCATCACATATGGCTGTTTCTCCACTCCATTTCCCATTGGGGAGACAGGTACGAATCTGGGAGCCCCGCAGCTGGTATCCATCATAGCATGCGAACCTCAGCTCCTGGTTTATGTCATAAAATTGCTGGAAGGTCTCGAAAACACCATTCTCAAATTCTAGAGGCCTGACACATCGGACGGCTGGATGGAAGAGAAAATATCAGTAAATTTTTCTCCATATCTTATCCAATCCCTGCTCCCTCTCCTTCCAGTTCCATCATTCACAATCATTCTGGCCCTGCTTATCTGAGACAATTGTGAAGCCACCATGAATTCCATAGACTATGACATGCCTAGAAGCAACAGTGAAGGAAGTAATGAGAGGAAGGAACAAATATCACTACAGGTTATCCTCAACTTACAACCATTTGTTTAGAGCAGGGGTTCTCAACCTTGGCAACTTTAAGACTTGTGGACTTCAACTCCCAGAATTCCTCAGCCAGCTTTGCTGGCTGAGGAATTCTGGGAGTTGAAGTCCACAAGTCTTAAAGTTGCCACGGTTGAGAACCCCTGGTTTAGAGAGCCATGGTGGTGCAGTGGTTAGAATACAGTATTGCAGGCAAACTCTGCCCACTGCCAGAAGTTTGATCCTCTCCAGCTCAAGGTTGACTTAGCCTTTCATCCTTCTGAGGTCAGTAAAACGAGGACCCAGATTTGTGGGGGACAATATGCGGACTCTGTAAACAGCTTACAGAGTGCTATAAAGCAGTATGAAGTGGTATACAAATCTAAGTGCTATTGCTAGAGATTGTTCAAAGTTACAACGGCACTGAAGTGACATGACCATTTTTCATACTTATGACCAGGGTCACGTGATCAAAATTCAAATGCTTGGCAACTGACTCATATTTATGACGGTTGTAGTGTCCCAAGGTCAGGTGGCCACTTTTGCAACTTTCTGACAAAGAATGGCCATGGGGAAGCCAGATTCACTTAACAATTGTGTTAGCAACTTAACAATCGCAGAGATTCACTTAAGAACTATGGCAAGACTGGTCGTCAAATGGGACAAAACTCACTTAACAAATATCTCGCTTAGCAACAGAAGTTTTGGGTTCAGTTGTGGTTGTAAGTCAAGGACTACTTGTATTGCCAACTTGTAGGTCTTTGGAAGCATGACTTTCCCCTACCCATCTCAGGAAAATTGGGACAGGGAGAAATCAAGCGATGATGATAGCATGGGTGCAGCAGAGAAGTGTAACACTAGCAATTTGTTGGGGGTCAAGGGAAAGGGAGGGTTTTGCCTTCTCTTTCTGCTCAAGATCCCCATGTACAATTGGTGGGCCACTGTGTGACACAGAATGCTGGACTCGATGGGCTTTGGCCTGATTCAGCATGGCTCTTCTTATGTTCTTATGTTCTTATGTTCTTAAGTTCATAAGTCATAAAAGGGCCAAATTTGAAGACCCCTGCACTAGTGGCACCTCAACACACAACCAAGCAGCCATTTATATTCACTTATCCCAGGGGTCTTCACACTTGGCCCTTTTATGACTTGTGGACTTCAACTCCCAGAATTCCTCAGCCAGGCATGCTGGCTGAGGAATTCTGGGAGTTGAAGTCCACAAGTCATAAAAGGGCCAAGTTTGAGGACCCCTGATTTAGACTTATATACTGCCCCCTACACAGCACTCTCTGGGTGGTTTATGAAGTAACCCTTATTTGCATATTGCCCCCAACAATCTGGGCCCTCATTTTACTGACCTCAGAAGGATGGAAATCTGCATCAACCTCGGGCTTGTCAGGATCGAACTCCGAACTGTAGACAGAGTTTGTCTACAGCACTGCATTTAACCACTGTGCCACCCAGACTTCTTTTTATTCATTTATCAGACATAGATTCTGCCCCTCTCACTCTTAGAGTGACTCTGGGCGGCTTATAGACAAAAGCATGACAACCACATAAAAACACAATACATATCAAGTTGAGGGAAATGGGAGCCAAATAAAAACACAGATAGAATAAGTTAAAAATTAAACGGTGGTGGGAGTGCTTCGGGATTGCAGGCTGCTTTCCTGCTTTTAGTGTTATTGTTGTTCCTTTTATTCTTGTTTTATTGGTTATAAGCCTCCCAGAGTGGTTTTTAAGATAGGCGGCTTGAGGCTTGACGTGAGGAGTGAAGAATGTTTACTAATACTTAGTGTTGTATTTCAGGTTCTATAATGATGGCTTCTTAATACGATTTTATGTTTAATGTCGATTGTTTTAATAAAAATAAAATTAAAAAAAAAAGATAGGCGGTTTTATAAACGTTTTTCAATAGATAAAAGAAAAGTAAACATACTTTTGCACTTTGAATAAATCTTGAGCTGCCAGCAACTCCTACAGTTTTTTATACAATTACAAAAGGTCTTTGGTGGAAAACCCAGGACTTGGTTGGTGATAAGGTACAAGAGAAAGAGGGGAGATGTATACAATGCCTCTCTGTTGAGAAATGAACCAACGTACCTTGACACACAGCCTGCTCGACAATCCTGCCATCCCTGCCGGTCAAGGGGCTCCACTGGTTGCCATCCTTACAAAACCGGAATTGTGTCGGATGTGGATACTGTCCCTGAGGACACTCATAGAGCAATGTGGTTCCATCTTCCAGTAGAGTATAATTGCCTCCTACAATCTCAGCAGCTTTAGGATCACACGAATCAGCAACTGTATCTAGAGAAGGAAGCAGAGTGGAAAGTTGAGAGGGGAGCACAGTGGCGAAGAAGTTAGATTGGCCCTGATAAAACCCGGATTCAGCTCCACCCTTGATCATGGAGCTCTTTGTGACATAGGTTTGACATTGGCTTATGACATTGGCTTATGACCAAAATTGAGCCCCAAAATTTCTGTTGCCAAGCGAGACATTTAAGTGAGTTTTCCCCCATTTTACAAACTTTCTTGCCATAGCTGTTAAGTGAATCACTGCAGTTTAATAACACAATTGTTAAGTGAATCTGGCTTCCCCATTGACTTTGCTTGTAAGAAGGTCGCAAAAGGAGATCACATGATCTCGGGACATGAGCTGGTTTCAATATGAACCAGTTGCCAAGCATCTGAATTTTGATCACGTGACCATGGGGATACTTCCGTGGTCGTAAGTGTGAAACACGGTTCTAAGTCTCTTTTTTTCAGTGCTGTTGTAAGTTTGAACAGTCATTAAATGAACTGTTGTAAGTCAAGGACTTCTTGTGTTTACTTTTTTATATGAAATAAAGAAGCAATACAGAAACTGGAAATAATGGAGACAATGCCTCTGAATTTGTGCTGCAGGCACACTGCAGCTGCCAAAAAAGCCAACACACTGCTAGGCTGCGTTAACAGAGGGAGAGAATCACGTGAAATGTTAATACCACTTTACAATGCCTTGGTAAGGCCACACTTGGAATACCGCACCCAGTTTTGGTCATCATGATGTAAAAAAGATGTTGAGACTCTAGGAAGAGTGCAAAGAAGAGCAACAAAGATGATTAGGAAACTGGAGGCTAAAACATAATTAAGGAACATTTGCTGGAATTGGGAATGTCTAGTCTAATGAAGAGGGGTGACATGATAGCAGTGTTCCAATATCTCAGGGGTTGCCACAAAGAAGAGGGAGTCAAGGTATTCTGCAAAACACTGAAAGACAAGAAGCAATGGATGAAAACTAATCAAGGAGAGAAGCAACCTAGAACTAAGAAGAAATTTCCTGAGAGTTAAAACAATTAATAAGTGTAACAACCTGCTGTGAATACTCCAACACTGGAAGTTTCTAAGAAGAGTTTGGAGAACTATTTGTCTGAAATGGTATAGGTATAGGGTTTCCTGCCTGAGCAGTGGGTTGGACTAGAAGACCTCCAAGATTCTATTCTATTCTATTCTATTCTATTCTATTCTATTCTATTCTATTCTATTCTATTCTAGTCTAGTCTAGTCTAGTCTAGTCTAGTCTAGTCTAGTCTAGTCTAGTCAGAATTCCAGTCCTGAAAGAATACTGGGAATCTTGCCTTTTATTTATTTTTATTATGTTTAAAGTGTTTTTATGATTGTGATATTGTTTTGATTTATTTATTATTTATTTATTAATTGGATTTGTATGCCGCTCCTCTCCGGAGACTCGGAGCGGCTTACAACATATACAAAACATCAAAGAATCTAAGTCCAATCAAAATATTAAAAATAGACACCCAACACACGTACAACTTTCAAGCAACAATCACAATCATCCCCAGGCCTGCCAGCAAAGATAGGTTTTGAGATTCTTTCGGAAGGCCGGGAGAGTGGGAGAAACGCGGACTTCAAGGGGCAGTTGGTTCCAGAGGGTGGGCGCCACAACAGAGAAGGCCCTCCCCCTAGGACCCGCCAAACGACATTGTTTCGCTGACGGGACCTGGAGGAGGCCATCCCTGTGCGCTCTCACCGGTCGTAGGGAAGTATGTGGCAGAAGACGGTTCCGTAATATTGTTTTGATTGTTGTTATATGCTCCCCAGAATCCCATTTTTTGCATCCTGGCTTTCTTGGCACCCATTCAGCAGCCAGACACAGTTCCTAGGCACACATACTGTAGTGTTAAAGGGAAGAGTTGTTAATCATAACAACAACAATCATAACAAGCAGTTAATCATAGATAAGAACTTTAAAGGTGAATTCTGGTGAAGAAGTCCAAAGTCAAGCCAAAGAATTCCAAGGAAGAGACAAGGTCTTAAGTTGATTTATGATCCTTGGGATCATAAATAATTGGATTCAAAACAAGAATCATAGTAGGCCAAATGCTTAAGTTGCCTCTAGCAAGGGAAAACTGTTTCTGTGAGTCTGCTTAGCATGCACAGCAGCTGGGAATCTTGTCTTAAGCTTTGTTGATTAGTTCAGTGTCTTGCTGCTTGCTCACAAGTCATACACTTCAGTGGGGCACCAAGATCCTAGAACAGGGGTTCTCAACCTTGGCAACTTCAAGACTTGTGGACTTCAACTCCCAGAATTCCTCAGCCAGCAAAGCTGGCTGAGGAATTCTGGGAGTTGAAGTCCACAAGTCTTGAAGTTGCCAAGGTTGAGAACCCCTGTCCTAGAAGGAATTGCTGGTGGGGGGGGGAGAGCAAATGAGTGCCTGAAGCAGCCTGTGTTGCCATTGAACCCAACTTGAGGGCAGGACACACACTGCAATGGACAACCATATAATTTTTCTGAATAAATAAACAAAATACAGGCAGTCCTTGACTTACAACTGTTCATTTAGTGACCATTCAAAATTACAATGGCACTGAAAAAAGAGACTTATGACCATTTGTCACACTTATGACCATTGCAGCATCCCTATGGCCATGTGATCAATATTCAGAGACTTGGCAACTGACTCATATTTATGACAGTTGCAGTGTCCCCGGGGGGTCATGTGATCCCCTTTTGCGACCTTCTGACAAACAAAGTCAACGGGGAAGCCAGGTTCACTTAACAACCGTGTGACTAGCTTACCAACTGCAGTGATTCATTTAATAGCGGGGGCACGCAAGGTCAATCAAATGGGGCAAAACGTACTTAATGAATGTCTCGGTAACAGAATTTTTGGGTTCAAGCATGGTTGTAAGTTAAGGACTTAACCTGTATCAAACAAAGCATGTTTCAGAATTGGAAAAGATTGGGAGAATTTACACTGTTCCTGAATCAAGCTGCACACGAAAGCTTTGGAATCTGATGGTTTATCAGGGACTATGATTGTACAGCAATCAATGTATGGATCATTTGTTTGGTGATGACAGGACTGAATGAAAGGTGGTTACAACCTGTCCTTGGTATTCTGGTCAATAGTCTGGCACCCGTGTGATCACCTGATTGTTATTTGGGCACTTGGCAACTGGTTTACAATGATGACCTGTTGCAGTGCCCCACAATTACGTGACTGGTGCTTGCAAGCTTCACTGCCAGCTTCCTCTGCAAGTTAAGGGGGAAGCTGTGGGATGGAGTTAAATGACAGCAAATGGGACTGGAGGGATTGCCATCGTTAAGCAACGCAGGGGTGCTTTATGACCCCATGGTTTAGAAAATCCTAACCCCATTGCCATCGTTAAGCTGAGGATCACCTGTCTGGAGCAGAGCAGATGGCTGAAAGAATCGTATTGAAAAGTTGGAAATACGATATTATTTCAGAAATCAAGAAACCATTGTCAGAAATGAGTGAGCTCTTTGTTTTGGAAAAGGGAAGATTTTATGTTTGATCAAAAGATGCAGCAATGTGTGTTACTGTAGCAGAGATGGGATAGTACTTTACAATAACATTTAGTACCGCCAGCAGTGTGCTGCAGCTGCCCAAAAAGCCAACACAGTGTTGGGCTGCATTAACAGAGGGATAGAATCAAGATCAGATGATAAAGTTGATACCACTTTACAATGCCTTGGTAAGGCCACACTTGGAATACTGCATCCAGTTTTGATCACCATGGTGTAAAAAAGATGTTGAGACTCTAGAAAGAGTACAGAGAAGAGCAACAAAGATGATTAGGGGACTGGAGGCTAAAGCATATAAGGAAAGGCTGCTGGAAATGGGGATGTCTAGTTTAATGAAGAGAAGGACGAGGGGGGACATGATAGCAGTGTTCCAATATCTCAGGGGCTGCCACAAAAAAGAGGGAGTCAAGCTAGTCTCCAAAGCTCCTGAAGGCAGGACAAAAAACAACGGATGGAAACTAATCAAGGAGAGAAGCAACCTAGAACTAAGGAGAGACTTCCTGACAGTTAAAACAATTAACCAGTGGAACAACCTGCCTCCAGAAGCGGTGAATGCTCCAACACTGGAACTTTCTAAGAAGAAACTGGACAGCCATTTGTCTAAAATGGTATAGGGTTTCCTGCCTGAACAGGGGGTTGAACTAGATGACCTCCAAGGTCCCTTCCAACTTTATTATTATTATTGTTGTTGTTGTAATGAATTCATTAATAAACTGGTGACTATTGATAAGTATAAAATGTAGTGAATCTGGCTTTGCGTATCAGAAGGTAGCAAAAGGGGATTGTGTGACCACCCGGGACACCGCAACCATCGAGTCTTCGAATTTTGATCATGTGACCCTGAGATGCTGCAACAGTTGTAAGTGTGAAAAACGGTCATACATCTGTTGTAACTTCAAACAGTTACTAAACAAATGGCTGTAAGTCGAGGACTAATTATAAAAAAGAAGAAGGAAAAAAAGAAATTCTATGGATCAAATCATATCTGATTACATAGCAAATGTTTTAAAACAAGCCACCCAATCCAAGCTGGCAGCTCTTTCTTCTTGGGCAGGTACTGACATGTCTCACACTTCTCTGCCAGGACAAATGTCACAATGTTGACATAATTTTCAGATGGGGAAATTCCCCAACCAGAGAGAGAGATAATCAGTTAGAAAGGTCAGGGTCCTTTATTTTCAGTCAACTTTTAATCTAGACCAGTGTTTCTCAACCTTGGCACTTCAAGATGTGTGGACTCCAACGCCCAGAATTCCCTAGCCAGCCAGCCATGCTGGCTGAGGAATTCTGGGAGTTGAAGTCCAAAAGTCATGAAAGGGCCAAGTTTGAAGACCCCTGTCTTAAAGTAATGAAAGTTGAGAATCAGTGATCTAGATTCTCATGATAAAATACTCTTCCATCAATTTTTAAAAAAATAGATTTCTGCAGGGAGACGAATAGCAGGACTTAACGGGCCTTGGGACTCTGACTGCCTGTCCAACAGCAAAATACTGTAACTCTGAAAACAGAGCTAAACAAGACTAAAGGGTAGGGGGAGCAAAAGGAGGAATGAAAATGAGTTGGATCTGACCAGGTTCTGCAAAAAAACAAAAACAAAAAAAAACGTGAGAAACATTTTCCTCAATGTGTCTCTATGGAAGAGGCAGCTGGTTGGTGGGTGAGAATGTTGACAGTATCCTCATTCTTAAACCCACCTCGTTCCTGGTCATGTGATCCACAGTGGCTTGTGGGTAGCATGACCTGGGCTACTGTAGAAAGTAGAGAAGTTGACTTTGTGTAGGAGATGACCAAGCTGAGCCTGATGGAGGAGTCAAACATGTCATCAGTCTCAAATCCCCTCGTGTCCCCAAGAGATCTAAATTCAGCCCACCTTCCGTTGACTCCCATTTGCTTTCACCTTAGTAGTTCTGATTCTTATAGAGAGTGCTAGCAAGCAATAAACCTGTATTCATTTGAATCACCTTGTTT
Organism: Bothrops alternatus; assembly: GCA_034064705.1. Classification (NCBI taxonomy): domain Eukaryota; kingdom Metazoa; phylum Chordata; class Lepidosauria; order Squamata; family Viperidae; genus Bothrops; species Bothrops alternatus. The sequence goes on from JARGCV010000172.1 coordinate 2,511,616, forward strand.
TCTGATTTCTTGAGCCTAACTCCTTAATGGAAATGTGCAAGAACTGTTACCCAGGCAAAAGGGACTGAAACATTTTAAAGTCTAGAGATACAAGTTAACATTCAGAAATGAGGCAGGTGATTGGTTGGAGTATAAGAAGGGACAGGAGGCAACACAATCAGATTTGCAAGATTCTGTTATTCCAGCCATTCTCCATAAAAGAAGATTTAGCCATTCTAAAAGGAACATGCACAGAAGCAACCTGACTAACCCTCACACATTACACACAGGCAATGTAGATGGAGATATACTTTGATGAGTTCCTGGGGAGAAAATGCACAAATGCACATACACATACCGAGAGAACGCTTACTTTAGTATACAACATAAAATGCAAGCTCTGCCTACAGCTATAAAGCTGATAAAGAGGAGAGAAGGAATTCCCACAATCACGCTTCAATATTTTCATTTTCTCCTCCCCCCCAAAAAATACTGATAAAAATTTGGGTTCCCACCCTTTTCAGATCATTGCATGTCAAAATTGTCTCTCTACTCCAGGAACAGGGCAAACTCAAAGCAGAGCAATCTTTGGATACAACATTCCTTAAGACATCTCTGAAATATTGTAGTAGAACTGCTACTTCTACTGGAGAGAGTTCCCAGCTTTAGGTCCCATCTGAAATACTGTAGGTATGTTATAGATCAGCGGTTCTCAACCTTTTCCGGGGCTCAACCCCGGCCCGCATCGCGCATGCGCGGCGCGACGGCCCGCATCGCAAAGGGGAAAAAAATGGCGGACCCAAAAAAAAATGTCGGACCAAAAAAAATATGGCGAGCCCGCATCGCACATGCGCGGCGCGACGGCCCATATTGCAAAGGGGAAAAAATGGCCGACCCAAAAAAAATGGCCGACCAAAAAAAAATGGCAGACTGCGGTGTTTGGCGACCCCTGTGAAATGATCGTTCGACCCCAAATGGGGTCGCGACCCACAGGTTGAGAACCGCTGTTATAGATGCTCTTACAAAATGACTTCCACAGTGGGGATATAGTAGTCAATTCCCAAACCATTTACTAGAAAGCCAAACAAACTTTTGCGGCTGCATCCACTCACTGATTTATTTTTGAAGAATGGAGGTCTACATGAGGCTTCCAAGCATTATTCAAATTACAGTTTATGCTGGGGGGTGGGGGGGTGGGGAGTGCTTGGAGAGTAGGTTCCTTCCTATTCATTTTTTCAAATTAAAACAATGTAATACAATTAGGAAGGGCAGGAAATTGTATTGGCATGTCCACAGTTACTTAGGTGGTAGTAATAAATAATAAATAATAATAAAGTTGGAAGGGAACTTGGAGGTCATTAGTCCAACCCCCTGCTCAGGCAGGTAACCCTATACTATTTTGGACAAATGGCTGTCCAGTCTCTTCTTAGAAAGTTCCAGTGTTGGAGCATTCACCGCTTCTGGAGGCAGGTTGTTCCACTGGTTATTTTTTCTAACTGTCAGGAAGGTTCTCCTTAGTTCTAGGTTGCTTCTCTCCTTGATCAGTTTCCATCTGTTGCTTCTTGTCCTGCCTTCAGGCGCTTTGGAGAATAGCTTGACTCCCTCCTCTTTGGGGCAGCCCCTGAGATACTGGAACACTGCTATCATGTCCCCCCTCGTCCTTCTCTTCATTAAACTAGATATCCCCAATTCCAGCAACTGTTCCTTATATGTTTTAGCCTCCAGTCCCCTAATCATCTTTGTGGCTCTTCTCTGTACTCTTTCTAGAGTCTCAACATCTTTTTTACATCGTGGTGGCCAAAACTGGATGCAGTATTCCAAGTGTGGCCTTACCTAGGCATTATAAAGTGGTATTAACACTTTGCGTGATCTTGATTCTATCCCTCTGTTAATGCAGCCTAGCACTATGTTAACCTTTTTGGCAGCTGCAGCACACTGCGGGCTCATATTTAAATGATTGTCCACTAGGACTCCGAGGTCCGTCTCACAGTTACTACTATTCAACAAGGTACCCCCTATACTATACCTGTACATTTGGTTTTTCTTGCCTAAATAGAGAACCTTGCGTTTTTCACCATTGAATTTCATTTTGTTAGTTAGTGCTTCTTCTCCTTCTCCTTCTCCTTCTCCTCCTCCTTCCTCCCTCCTCCTCCTCCTCCTCCTCCTTTTCCTTCTCCTTTTCCTTCTCCTTCTCCTTCTTCTCCTCCTCCTCCTTCCTCCCCCTCCTCCCCCTCCCCTCCCCCTCCTCCTCCCCCTCCCCCTCCCCCTCCTCCTTCTCCTTCTCCTTCTCCTTCTCCTTCTCCTTCTCCTTCTCCTCCTTCTCTTCCTCCTCCTTCCTCCCCCTCCTTCCTCCTTCATTTCCTCCTCTTTCCCTTTCTTTCAGTAGCATACAGTAACTTCTGTGGACATCTCTCTTCACCTTATTCCCAGAAAACAACCCTGTAAGGCAGGCTGGGCTGAAAGAATACCTCAGCTCCATATGTCTGAATGAGTCTCCCCAACTGAAGTACACCCAACCCTGTTTCCCCCCAGTCCTTGACCCACAACCCCACCTACTGCCATGCAACCAAATATAAACCTCTGTTGCCTCTTCCCCATGAAATACCAAACAATGGCCAAAAGGGAATATAATAGGAATATGGAATATTGTAGAAGGGGAAATTCACTTCTTGGACCTTTTGCATCGACTTTAAAAAAAAAAAGTGTGTGAAAGCAAACCCTTTCAGTAGGCAACAACACATTTAAGGAGGCTAGAAGTGAAACTTTTGCTCTTTTAGCCAAAAAGCTTAGCAGTCTATAAGCAGGGGCAATAATATAAGGTTTTGGGGCAATTTTGCAATTGGGTCTGGAACATCACACCCTACCTGCAAAGAACGCCCCCAGGAAGAGGAGAAAGTGTACAAATGAGCCGAGGTGCTGCATTCCCGCTCCTTTTCTCTTTACTTTCCACTCCTGCTTTCCTTATTGCAGGTGGACTGCAGTTCTGTGCTACCCTACTTATAAAAGTGTTTTGGCTTTCTTCCCATCATGTGATGAACTGGTCCCTCCCTCAGAAAGCAGCTGAGTTGTCGGAAATGGTAAAATAAATCCATTGATACTTATCTCAGGTGACAAAGGGTCAGCCAAGAGCTGAAATCTTGCTTATTTTAAATTGTTTGAAATTCTAGTTAGATGGGCCAAAGGCTGGGGGTCAAGCAGACATTTTAACCTTTAAACCCACAAACTCCTGGACTGGAGGCTAAAGCATATAAGGAACGGTTGCTGGAATTGGGTATGTCTGGTTTTAATTGTAAGATTATTTTCAGAATTCTCTGAATTCAAGGATACAGTATATCTGGCCCAAATCAAATACTTCTTTCAAGTACTTTTTTCTTCTTTTTAGTGCCTCTTTCAACCAAATCTATTCAGTTCTGAATAGATTGGCAAATACTTATTTTATTTGCTAGCAGATATAGCTGCAAGGAGATGATTGGGTTAGAAGTTGCTTAGAAACATATCACTTACATTTTTGGAGCTACCAAGTTGAAGCTGGGCCAAGTCTGTGCTTTGGATATGCAATATTTTTTTTTTAAATAAGTGAAACAAAAGTTTTGGGAATAAGGAAACAAAAGCAGGGAAACTGTTGGCTTCACTTTTGAAATTTTTGCAATAAAATAAAATCATACCTTTAATGAACTCGTTCTCAGGAACAAAGCATAGCAATTTAATGAAATTCATATCCAGGTTTTGGAATGCTAGAACAAAAAGCCCTTACTCTACACCTGTAGATATAGCAAGTGAACAGACAGATGGTTTTTAAAATCTAAATTTAAAATTTCAGATGTATACTCAGGTGAGCTGGCTTGCAGAAATAACTGCATGAGATATTGATGATACTGATATTATGAAATCTGAAAAGGTCCCTGACGGAACAAATATAGAACGGTATTTAAAAATTAAGGAGAAAATAGATTCTTTTTAACTTCTGGAAATATTCAGACATCTGATAAAAATAAAGCCTTGCCTGCTTGTATTACATTGTGTGTGCCATAAAGAAGAGGAGAAGGAGGAGGAGATTGTTCAGCATAATCATACTTGCTAGGTTCTACTATTATTGGTATCTATGATTTAGCACGTTGTTGTATCTTATGATTAATGATTGTAAATATGATTTATGATATATGACTTATCACCTTGTGGTTTGTATGTATACTGAAAGCTTATTTCCTGGAGACAAATTCCTTATGCAACTAATCACACTTGGCCAATAAAGAACTCTACTCTACTCTGCTCTGCTCTGCTCTGCTCCACTACCATTCTAGCCAGTCTCAATAAAAGTACTGTAATTTTAACTTTCCTGTGGAATTGATTTCTTGGTCTGGTCTACCTATTGGGGCTGATGCTAGGGCGGTGAATGACTGTTTGGAGGCTCTCTCAATGTAGAAACAGGGACTGGTTCACTAGATGGACTGCCCCTCCTCTACAAACAGGAACTGTGAGTCCAAGAAATCCCAATTGTGCACTATGTATACAATGGGGAAACATTACCCTATCCAAGTCTAGTGTTGGAAAGTCCCTCTGGTTGGGAGGCTAAAAAACACAGAGACACTCAGTTTTGTCGGGATTTGGCCTGAGTATTTTTCTTCCACTCCCACAATCTTTTTTGACCATGTCCTATAGAAATCCCTGAAGTTGTGCAAACTGGCCAATGCTTTGAAATTGAAATTAACATGTAAAAATTAAGTTTACGTTTTGTTCCATACTTATCCCACAGGGTGAACTAAAATGAGACCATATAAACATCAACACAAGACTTTAAGAAGAGCAAAAAATGGGAAGAGGAAAGAATACCCCATAAAGCTCTTTTCTATGGTTGAAAGAAAAGTCTTCATTGTGGTTCAGTCCAAGCTGGGAATAAACATGGTGACTGCTTTAGAAAGAAGATTGGGTTGCAGTTTACTGAAGAGAGGAGCCAGACAAAAAGATGGCTCTGGCAGAAAAGAGCGAGAGCACATGTAGGGAGTGGGTTTTTAATATCCTCTGGAGCCTTTTGTTTGGAGTTGTTTCCTGTTCCTGTTTGAGGCTATTTCCTGTGTCATGTATTCTGACCTGAGTCTGGGTGTGCCCTTTGGCATCTGTGGGTTAATCCTATTATGTCCTGTCTTAGAGTTTGGGTGGGGTATGTAGATTTTAGGTGTCTTTGTCTTCAAAGCTTCTAGCTTCGACCTTCCTATGGTTTACATCTGCCTTTCTATAGAGCTGGTTTCTGCTTGGGGAAGGGAGACTTGGGGCTATTAAAAAAACTGGGCATGCTTTTCTGCCTCTTTAAGATCCTTAAGATCTTTGCCTTTTTAATATTTCCTTCTCTGTTGGGCTGCCTTCCCACACTATAACAAGAGCATTTTTGTTTTTCTATGACTTTCCCGTCTGTTGCAATCATGACCAGAATCCCACAGATTCAGGAAAATGGTGTGTGTATTTAAGAAGGCAAACAAGTTTCACTGAGGTACAAGAATGAAAATATGAAAATAATGCTTAGCTGAGCTGCAAACCTATCTTTATCAGAAGTTTGCTCAGTTCAGATTTTTTTAAAAAATTGATGGGTGATATGCCAATGCAATATAACAATGCAATGCAATCCAGGTAGTCCTCAACTTACAACAGTTCATTTATTGACCGTGTGAAGTTACAACAGCACTGAAAAAAGTGACTTAGGACTGTTTTTCACACTTACGAACACTGCAGCATCCCTGTGGTCACGTGATCAAAATTCAGATGCTTGGCAACGGACTCATACTTACGATGGTTGCAGTGTCCCGGAGTCACTCCAGCACTTCTCCACCAGTGGTTAGCACTCGGATCAGCAAGGATTTACTCTAGGCTCACCTTCGGACCAGTGATCAAGTAAGCAATATCCCAATCAAGAAACTGCCACAGAGCCAGTAATAAACAGCCCAATCAAAGAATCCCTAAGAATGCCTCCCCCAGGACACCAGAATGTAAACTGATAGCAAACCACACTCCTTACTAGCACTGATGATGTTACTTGGTCAGGGTAATGAAATGTCTGCAAGAAAACAAGCAAGTTCAGGGAGCACCAAGGACCTCTCGATGTTTTAGCATCTTAGACAATCCTGAGGACATTGCTCAAACATTGCTTATATGCTAAGTCCTGGACAGAAGGAAATGAACTGCCAATAATCTTGAGACCCTGCCCAATCAGGAAGGAATGGAACTCTTACAAAACAATACCCTTCTCTCCCCCAAAGAAATCAAGGAAGATCCCAGGGTCAGTGGTATCATGTGGTTATTTTTTGCAACCTTTTGACAAGCAAAGACAATGGAGAAGCTAGATTCACACTGTCAAGGTTCCGACCGACGACCTCAACCAAGCAAACACTTTCGAGATTTTCCGATCTCTTCGTGTAAAACTTTATTGAGTACATCTTTTTGGCACGTATGAAAGTAAAACCAGCTCTGGCCAAACCCCACTCAAGCCCCATATAGTAAAAGCATAGAATTCTCTCTCCTCCCTCTGGATTAGGTCACATTGTCCAATCAAATGGATAAATATTGTTATGAGAAAATGTTTCTGGGTCTGGCCAGACACCTGTGAACTGTCCTTAGGTCTCATGGTCTTCTCAATCTTTGAAGTCTGCATTCCAATCCTTTCCCTCCCCTCCACCCCACCCCGGGAGTTCGTTGGCAAGTTGAGAAGCAATCATTCCTGTAGCAGCAAAACCTTGCTTCGAAACTTGACACACACTTCACAGCTCTGTTGCTAACTTTACAACTGCAGTGATTCACTTAACCACATGAGCAAGAAAGGTTGTAAAATGGGGCCAAACTCAATAAAGAAATTTCTCACTTAGCAACAGGAATTTTGGGCTCAATTGTGGTTGTAAGTTGAGGACCACCTGTTTGACAATGAAATAAAATAACGCAATGATGGTGATGATGATCATGATGATGGCAGCCATATCAAGAGATAAAGAGGGGCAAATTAAGAGGCAAAATTGCACTTTTTTTTTTCACACCAGGCTGAACTAATCTTTTCCTGGCAATTTTGTCCTAACCAAGCCAAAACCTCTTTGCAGGGTTGAGAATCTTTCCTATCTCTATCCCCAAAGCACAAATCACTTCATTTATTCGTTTTAGTTTAATTTGGACTGACAGCTTTTGACTCCCAAAATGACCACATAAATAGATTTTCTCCATGATGATCTATTCCTAACTTGTTCCTTCAAATCTCCCAACAGGGTATTATTCATCGCTACTATAACTGAGTCCACTTTTCTGCTGATGGCCCTCATCTTCTCTTCCCCCCCCACTTTTTCCCAGAATAAGAGTCTTTTTTAGAGAGCTGGGTCTTCACAGGATGTGTCCAAAATAGAGTAATTTGAGCCTGGTCATTTGTGCCTCAAGGAAGAACTTCTGGGTTTATTTCTTTGATAATCCATTGGTCTGTTTCTTGGCTGTCCACACTAATTCTCCGGGGTCTTCTCCAATGCCGTAGCTCAAAAGCATCCATGCTCTTCCTCCCCTGCTTTTTCAGAGTCCAACTTTCCCTTCCATAAAGCGTCATGAGGAATACCATGGCCTTGGATCTTTGTAGATATACAGATAGTCCTCAACTTACAACTACAACGAGCCTGAAATTATAGTTCTAGATTTTTTTCTGATTGTTCAGTGAGATACTTATGTGGGACTGCCTTGCTCAAGATTGCAGTCCCAGCTCTTCCCATTGCAGTCATTAAATGACTGTAGGTCATAAGTGGGGTACAGAATGCCTCAGGGGATTAGAGAGGCACCTGGAATTAACAATGAGGACAATTAAACAATGGAACAGCTTTGTTTTCAGAGGTTATGGGTGCTTCATCACTGGAGATTTTTATGAAGAGACTGGACAGCCACCTGCCTGAAATGGTATAGGGTCTCCTGCTTGAGCAGGGGGCTGGACTAGAACCTTTTCACCCATTGTACCACTTTTAGGATATGGCAATATCCGAGTACCACCAGTCGCCTAGCAAGGTGTCAAAAACTTGATGACCAAAAAAAGGGGAAAAAGTGATAAAGTACAGGTAGTCCTCGACAAACAACAGTTCGCTTAGTGACTGTTCGAAGTTACAATGGCACTGAAAAAAGTGCCCCCCCAAGCAAGACACCTGCCTGCCCACCCGGCAGCACTCTTCCTCCTGTCTGAAGTTTTCATTGTTGTGAGCATTTCTGTTGAGGATTGGCAGCAGGGGTGGGGTGGGGGGTGTTTGGTTTTTATTCCCCCCATCTGCTGGGTGGTTGCAGCAGGTTTTGGGACACTGTGACCGTCATAAATATGAATCAGTTGTCAAGCATCTGAATGTAAATCACAAGACCCTGGAGAGGCTGCAACATTCCAGCTGATCGACACTTCTTCTGGGCTCAACAGAAGTGCCAGGATCAGCGTCGAGCTCCAGCTGGAGCCTGGCGCTGATCCTGGTGCTTCCACTGAGCCCTGACAGCCCTGCAGCTCCAGCCATCTCTCACTCAGGCTTGTGCGGTGCTGCCACGTGTTCAGCTCATTCCCCTCCCCCGCTATCACTTTTCTAGGATGCTTGCGTATCACCTGCCAGGTGCCAATGTACCACAGGTGGTACCCATACCACTAGTTGAAAAGCCCTGGACTAGAAGACCTCCATGTCCCTTCCAGCTCTATTCTGATTAAGATGTTAACCAACTCACTTTATACCTCTTCCTCACACACACTGGCCCCAGCAGAGATTCTGACTCTAGGTCAGACTTTTCATAAATATCACCCCTATCTCTAACCTGGTGCTCTCTCCAGAATTTAGTCTGTGGCAAAACCGAAATCTTATGGACCTATAAAATGAACATCCCTTGTAGGCATCTCATGGGAACTGGTAAAATGATGAAACTCCGGGCATTTGTTGCAAATCACTGCATCACAATGAACATTTCCCCATTCGTCTCCCTGCTTATGATCCGCCTCCTCTCATCTCTTCCCGCGAAATAAACTGTAATGCTGAGATTGGGCAATTCTTAGATCCTGGCAAGGACTCCGTGGTGGCAGTGACCTGAAAGATTCGTGTATTTGGATAATGATTTATCCAATCTCAGCTCATTGCAACATTTCCTGATATTCTCAGAGCAATAGTTTTGAAATTCCCTCCTCCCCGGTACTGAGAGATTATTCTGACTCTGGAGAAACTGTAATACCAAAAATGTGAACAGTTATGTCATTACCATGTCGCTACAGGTAGTCCTCCGCTGAGCCCCAATTTTTTGTTGCTGAGACAGTTGTTAAATAAATTTTGCCCCAGTTTACGACCTTTCTTGCCACAGTTGTTAAGGGAATCGCTGCAGTTGCTAACTTAGTGACACGGCTGGTAAGTGAACCTGGCTTCCCCCTTGATTTGGCTTGTCAGACGGTCGCAAAAGGGGCACTGCAACCGTCATAGATACGGTATGAATCAATTGCCAAGCATCCGATTTTTGATCACGCGACCCTGGGGATACTGCAACGGTCGCAAATGTGGAAAAGGGTCATAAGTCCCTTTTTTTCGATGCGGTTGCAACTTTGAACAGTCACTAAATGAATAAGTTGAGGACCACCTGTATATGCAGAAGAGACCATATACCTGTGTGCTTGCATAGAGACACAGACATGGATTACCAGACAGTGCGTCGTTTGGTTCTCTCTTTTTCCCCCCACTTACATTTATTATTATTATTATTATTATTATTATTATTATTATTATTATTATTATTATTATTATTATTATTATTATTATTATTATTAACAACAACAACAACAACAATACTAATACTAATACTAATACTAATACTACTACTAATAATAAAGTTGGAAGAGACCTTGGAGGTCCTCTAATCTAACCCCCTGCTCAGGCAGGAAACCCTATACCATTTCAGACAGATGGCTGTCCAGTCTCTTCTTAAAAACTTCCAGTGTTGGGGCATTCACTGCTTCTGGAGGCAGGTTGTCCACTGGTTAATTGTACTAACTGTCAGGAAGTTTCTCCTTGGTTCTAGGTTGCTTCTCTCCTTGATGAGTTTCCATCCGTTGCTTCTTCTCCTGCTTTCAGGTGCTTTGGAGAATAGCTTGACTCCCTCTTCTTTGTGGCAGCCCCTGAGATATTGGAACACTGCTATCATGTCCCCCCTCGTCCTTCTCTTCGTTAAACTAGACATACCCAATTCCAGCAACCGTTTCTTATATGTTTTAGTCTCCAGTCCCTAATCATCTTTGTGGCTCTTCTCTGTACTCTTTCTAGAGTCTCAATATCTTTTTTACATTGTGGTGACCAAAACCTGGATGCAGTATTCCAAGTGTGGCCTTACCAAGGCATTGTAAAGTGGTATTAACACTTTGCGTGATCTTGATTCTATCCTTCTGTTAATGCAGCTTAGCACTGTGTTGGCTTTTTTGGCAGCTGCAGCACACTGCTGGCTCATATTTAAGTGATTGTCCACTAGGACTCCGAGGTCCGTCTCACAGTTACTATTACTATTGAGCAAGGTACCCCGTATACTATACCTGTACATTTGGTTTTTCTTGCCTAAATGTAGAACCTTACTTTTCCACCATTGAATTTCATTTTGTTAGATAGCTCCCAGTGTTCAAGTCTGTCCAGATCCTTCTGTATCGTAAGCCTGTCTTCTGGAGTGTTGGCTATTCCTGCCAGCTTGGTGTCGTCTGCAAATTTGATGACTTCCCCATCTGTCCCCTCATCCAGATCATTGATGAAGATGTTGAAGAGCACTGGGCCCAGAACAGAGCCCTGGGGCACCCCACTACACACTTCCCTCCATGGAGATGCGGTTCCATTGAGAACCACACACTGAGTACGGCCGGTCAGCCAGCTACGGATATTGGGAGCTATCGTGTGTAATACAAGTAGTCCTTGACTTACAGCAGTACATTTAGTGACCGTTCGAAGTTACAAAGGTACTGAAAAAAGTGACTTATGACCTTTTTTTCATACTTATGACCTTTGCGTCCTCCTCATGGTCACTTTATCAAAATCCAGACACTTGGCTACTGACTCATATTGATGACGGTCGCAGTGCTCCAGGGTCACGTGATCCCCTTTTGCAAACTTCTGACAGGCAAAGTCAACGGGGAAGCCAGTTTCACTTAACAACTGTGTTACTAATTTAACAACTGCAGTGATTCACTTAACGATTGTGGTCACAAAGGTCATAAAACTCAGTTAACTAATGTTGCACTTTACAACAGAAATTTTGGGCTCAATAAAACTACCGGTGTTATTGTTTAGACTGTCAATTGTGTGACCTTCTTAGGCTTACTTACTTTACTTTATTTTGACTTATATGCCGCCCTTCTCCTCAGACTCAGGGCGGCTCACAGCAAATAATACAAGTACAAAATATAAATTAGTTAAAATAATAATATACAATATAAAAAACAATAAAACTATACCCACTCATACAGCATACAATCCCAATCAAAGGCCCAGGGGCAGAGCGCAGCTCACAAGCCCCAAGCCTGTCTGCAAAGATGTGTTTTTAAAAGTTTTTGGAAAGCTAGGAGGGAAGGAGCAGTACGAACCTCTGAGGGAAGCTGGTTCCAGAGGGCTGGGGCAGCAACGGAGAAGGCCCTAGCCCTAGGCCCCGTCAGGTGGCATTGTCTAACAGACGGGACCCGTAGGAGGCCAACCCTATGTGCCCTAACCGGTCGCTGGGATTCATGAGGCAGAAGACGGTCCCGCAAGTATTCTGGCCCATTGCCATAAAGGGCTTTATAGGTCATAACCAACACTTTGAATTGTGTTCGGAGACCAATTGGTAGCCAGTGCAGCTCACGGAGGGCTGGAGCGACATGAGCATGTCTTGGGAGACCCAAGCCGCATTCTGGACTACCTGCAGTCTCCGGACATTCTACTGGAATATGAACTGCAAATTGTCCTATTTCTTCCTGGGCTGTAATGTATACATTGTGAATGAAACTGCTAGGTTTATAGTTAAGGCACTTGAGCTTTGAATCCATTATATAGAACAGATTAAGGGTTCCTGTATCTCAACGCTGGTTCTTCTAATATCATTACAGATAGTCCTCAGCTTACAACACTTCACTTAGTGCCCATTCAAAGTTACAATGGCATTAAAAAAACCCCTGACCTATGAAGGTTTTCACGCTTACAATCGTTGCAGCATCCCCATGGTCACGTGATGAAAATTCAAACCCTTGTCAAATGGTTCATATTTATGACGGTTGCAGTGTCCCATGGTCCTGTGATCTCCTTTTGTGATCTTCTGACAAGCAAACTCAATGGGGAAGTCGGATTCATTTAGCAATCGTGTTACTTAACAATCACAGTGATTCAGTTAACAACCAGAGAAAGGTTGTGAAATGGGGCAAAATTCACTTAACAACGGTCTTGCTCAGCAACAGAAAGTTTGGGCTCAATTGTGGTTGTAAGTCAAGGACTACCTGTACTGTATTTTCTTTTATCTGAATTAGATGCTACATTTTATTTTTATTTTACCTTTTGATACTGTCATAAGACTAGTACATTAATAAACTACTATTATAACCTGCAGAGGGCTCAAGGCGCCCTCTGGGAAGATTCGGTGCTGCTACCTCAGGGCGGCCAGCAGGGGGCAGCCTTCTCACCATTGCCAAGTTGTCTCTGCCAACTCAGTGCCGCCATTTCTTTGCAGGACATCCCAACACTGGAAAGTTGCTGCCAGGATAACTCAATGAAAACCGGACAAGTGAGCGGGCTGCCAGCGGGTAGTGGTGAGTCGTCGTAGACTGGGCTCAAGGCCCCAGTTGCAGTCACCATCTTGGTTTTTTGGACCCCCCCCCCTCCTTGCAGACGCTTCTGTGTAGAAACTAAGCCCAACCATCCCAACATAGGAGCTAAGCAAAGGATAATACATATCACATTTATTTATTTTTTTGTCTATACAGTTACATTGGATAGCCATTGTTAACATAGAACAGGGGTCTTCAAACTCAGCCCTTTTAGGACTCATGGACTTCAGCTCCCAGAATTCCTCAGCCAGAGTGCCTGGCTGAGGAATTCCGGGAGTTGAAGTCCATGAGTCCTAAAAGGGCCGAGTTTGAAGACCCCTGACATAGAGTTTACTTGGCAAGATTTGAAGAGAATGACTTCTATGTACAGTGGGCTGGGAAGAACAAATCTAGATGAACTCTAGTCCCTCATCGGCCAGCTGTTCTTTGAGCCAAGGAATGACTTTGAAGAGGTTGAAGTGATAATCCCTGGCAAAAGAGGGACTACGCCTCTGGAATTTTTCGGGTTCCTCACATACCGCAATATTGTGACGGCAGACATCAACCACACCCCAACTAATCACGCCAACCTACAGAAGAAAAGCGATAGAAAAACATGAGAATTCCAATCCTGGAATTTGACTGCTTTCGTTGAAGGAAAACCAACATCAGATAAAGGAGAAAAAAACCCCTCTCTTATGTGACTTTGCTTTATGAAATTATGGCTGCGAATGGACCTTCAGTCTGAAGATAATTTTTGGAACTGGGGGACACACGGCCAACTTACACATAGCACAAAGATAATATAATCTATGGAGATTCTCGTTCATTTCCATCATGGTTGTCCTGAAGGTGCTTTTTCAAGAGGCAGCTGGACTTTCGTGGGTTTTTTCCCCTTGAAGATGTTTTCACTTCTCATCCTCGAAGCTTCTTCAGTTCGCCTCTCATCCAAGAACTGAAGAAGCTTCTGAGAGGAGAAGCAAAATGGGTTCAAGGAAAAAGAAACAAAGTCCACTTGCCTCTTGAAAAAGCACCTTTGGAACAGAAAGAATTTCACCCCGGCCATGATCTGAAGCCGACAGGTTGAATTGGGGGCATTCACACACACACTCACACACACGCTGTGGTCTAGCAGTTTTGGTGAACTAACCACTCACCTGAATATAACGCAATTTTTTCTGAACAATGAGAGGACCACCAGAATCTCCTGCAAGCCAAAAGGAAAAGGGATTTAATCAAGGGACTGAGTTGGGTACGGAGAGATCAGATCTATAACTCACACAGGAATCCAACTCATGGGAGAATTTCAGACGGCTATCAACATATATCCAAATGTAGACGTGATTCAGTGATGTGAAAATTAGAGGAGGATGTATTAGAGAAGGGGTTGGGAACTACCCGCATGGTCCCTTTATGACAGCGGTTCTCAACCTGTGGGTCGCGACCTCATTTGGGGTCGAACGACCATTTCACGGGGGTCGCCCAACACCGCAGTCCGCCATTTTTTAAATTATTTTTTGGGTTGGCCATTTTTTTGGGGTTGGCCATTTTTTTCCCTTTGCGATGCGGGCCATCGCGCCGCGCATGCGCGATGCGGGCCCACCTTTTTTTTTTTTGGTCGTCCATTTTTTTTTGGGGTTGGCCATTTTTTTTTGGGTCCGCCATTTTTTTCCCCTTTGCGATGCGGGCCATCGCGCCGCGCATGCGCGACACGCCCGTCGCGCCGCGCATGCGCGATGCGGGCCGGGTTCGAGCCCAGGAAAAGGTTGAGAACCACTGCTTTATGACCTGTGGACTTCAACTTTATGACCTGTGGACTTCAACTTCAGCTCCCAGAATTCCTGAGCCAGCAGGAATTTATGAAGCTGCATAAAGCAACTCAAGTAAAATTGCATGAAGCAACTCAATCAGAATTTTCTGGGACTTCTCAGTTTCATTATAATTTCTGAAGTTCTTCCAGAAACAGTTTTCTCCAGATTTTCCTTAAAATAAAAAAAAAACCTAGATCAGGGGTGTCAAACTGCTGGTCCACAGGCCGGATGCGTCATGAGGAAACAGTGCCCACCCCGTTGCCGGCAATGGGGAAAAAGCTCCGATATGTCGTGTGACGTCACATGACGTCGCGAGTTTGACATGTCTGCCCTATATTATTATATGAATATGTTTGTCTATATCAGTGTTTCTCAACCTTGTCAACTTTAAGATGGGTGGATTTCAACTCCCAGAATTCCACAGTCAATCACACTGGGGGGGGGGAATGCTGGCTGGGAAATTCTGGGAGTTGAAGTCTACTCAAATTGAAACTGACGAGACTGAGAAATGCTAATCTACATGACGTGAAGAATCACCTATAACTTCTTACCATGAAAAGACTCTGTATATATAAATATGTCTCCAGTAATTCTCCCATATTATGAGATGGTTCACCTAGATGTTATAATGCAGTGGTGGCGAACCTATGGCACGGGTGCCAGAGGCGGCACTCAGAGCCCTCTCTGTGGGAACGCGTGCCATCACCCCAGTCCTAGGCCTTCAGCTGGTTTTTATAAAACATTTTCGCTTTAGGCCTCTGCCGCCGTGTGCAAAAAAAAAAAAAGATTCAATCAGTCAATTTCAACTTCTTGTGGGGAAAAAAAAAAGACCTTGCAAAATTGGAATTGATTGATTGAACGTTTTAATCCCACTCAGTCTGCTGTTACCACTGCAGCCACGCCCATCCAATGGGCCACACCCACCTGGCACTCGGCAATGCATAAGTGGGTTTTGGGTTGCAGTTTGGGCACTCAGTCTCTAAAAGGTTCGCCATCACTGGTATAGATAAAGGTTTCCCCTGTTCAGTCATGTCCAGCTCTAGGGCACAGTGCTCATCTCTGTTTCTTAGGCAAGGGAGTCAGCATTATCCGAAGACAATGTCGCCAGCATGACTAATATGCTGAAGCACACAGAACGCTGTTACCCGTCCATGGAATTATCCTGTCACACAGCACTCAGGTCTTGAACCTGGGCCTGTCAGCTTTCCAGCTGACAAGCTTAGCGAGTTTAACCATCACGTCCCCATTTTCCAAAGGGTGTAGGTAGGATGCAGTTATATTAATGAACTGTTGCATTTACACTGAAAGACCGTGAAATATAGGGCTTCCTGCCTGAGCAGGGAGTTGTATTAGAAGACCTGCAAGGTCCCTTCAACTCTGTCATTCTGTTATTTCTGTTACACAGTGCATTCAGAGTGAAATATATTAATCCCTGCTGTTGTGTACTTATGTGAACGTTACAGTTGAAAAGTCCAATTTTTCTGTTCAGAAGGGCAGATCCTTGCAAACAAAGTATCTCCTTGCCTTTATATTCTGAAACATCTTTCATAAATAATTCCCTTTCCTCCTGCTAATGCTGCTCTACTATGACTTGCAAGATCAGCTGCCATAGAGGTAACTTGGTTTCGAGAGGCCTAAAGAGATAAGAAACCCAGGAAACAGCAGAGAGCACCACTACTCCTCACCTTTGCATGTATTGGGGTCCAGCACAGGGTCCTGCCCCCCAGTGCAGAGAAAGTTATCAGTCACTACGTCTTTGATATTGGTAATGTTTTTGTAGAATTTGGCATTCCTAGCATCATGTTCACAAGCCATTTTCTGGAAATAGAAAAAGAAAATAGAAAAATTGAATACATCGCTAAAGATTATCACTCAGAGGCATTACATGGCATCGGACCAGGTTACTTACGGGACCGTCTGCTGCCCCATGAAACCCAGCGACCGGTTAGGGCCCACAGAGTCGGCCTTCTCCAGGTCCCGTCAGCCAGACAGTGTCGCCTGGCGGGGCCTAGGGGAAGAGCCTTCTCTGTTGCGGCCCCGGCCCTCTGGAATCAACTCCCCCCGGAGATCCGTATCGCCCCCACCCTCTCCGCCTTTCGTAAACTGCTTAAGACACATCTTTGCCGACAGGCCTGGGGCAGTTAACATCTTGCCCCTAGCCAGTGTATGTTTGTGTGTATGTTTGTTGGATGACTGGTTTTTTAATTTAGGGGTTCATTTTATATATGTATTTTTATGTAGATTTCTATTTATGCTGTGAGCCGCCCTGAGTTTCCGGAATAGGGCGGCATAGAAATCCAATAAATAAATAAATAAATAAATAAATAAATAAATAAATAAATAAATAAATAAATAAATAAATAAATAAATAAATAAATAAATAAATAAATAAATAAATAAATAAATAAATAAATAAATAAATAAATAAATAAATAAACAAACAAACAAACAAACAAACAAACAAACAAACAAACAAACAAATAACATAATTATCACATTTTGCCACAGTTCATTGGAGCGGCGATTATTGGAATGCAGTCTTTAATAACTCCCGGTTTAGGGTAAGTACCAATGTCTCTGCTCATGACATTGCTGCAACCCTCTTTCCTTTTGACCACTGTCTCCTCTTTCTGGTTCTCAAGAGATGCTGCAAGCTGCCTCATATTCTCTATTCAGCTAATTCACCCAAATAGCAGCTAATGTGCTGGAATGACAGCTGTGTTAAAATCCTGGCCCCCATCAAGCCTAATTTTCAGCTCTGAAGAATTTGGAGAAGTTATGAAAGGACATTCCGTAAACACAGCCCGTTTGGGACAGATTTACTTAATAATAATAATTTTATTACGGTCATAGACCAGCAATAGACATCACTTTTTACGATATATTAAGAAAAAAAAATAGTACTGACATTAATAGTAAATAATAACATCCCTGTTAAGAAAATACATGTTCTCAAAATGTTAGGGTCACTCCCTAGTTTACGTGAGTGGAAAGCCGATAAGTGTGTGAGTAAATATGGGACAGATTTACTATTTTAGTGAGAAATAGATTTATACTAATTTGTGGGTCGAACTGCTGTGTCCATTAGGAATAGTGCAGGGGGGGGGGGAGAGAAAACAGCACTTCGCAAAGTGGTATAATCCAGCCCAAGGAGTCTCAAGAAAAGAGATGTTTTAAAAAAAAGGTCAGCTGTGGTTGTCCTTGGGGCTTTTTTGACTCCCTTCCCTTGCAGATACCCTCAGACAAGATTATATCTTGACCCTTTTGACCCCCGGCTGCAGGTACCCCTTGAAGGGAATCTGGTTTTCTTTTCCTATAACAGAGTTCGCCCATGAAAATGTAGGCCTCCTCTAAAATGAAGATCAGGATTTTTTCCTTTCTTGTCTACATACAAGATTCAATCACCATTGAAACCGATACAATAATTCAGCGAAGACCCTGGAAATAGATGTTATCCAACTTGATAAGTATTTAGTTCCAGAAACAACCTGGAAAATATTTATTTGAGATTTTATTCTGGTGTTTGTGTGTGTGTTTGTGTGTGTGTGTGTGTGCGCGAGCGTGCATGCATCCTTGTGTACATCTCTCTCTCTGTGTGTGTAAAACAGTCATATAAATTCTCTACATTTATTATTAATTTAATATATTCAATTGAGGCATTGGCTGACTCCCAAAGGAAGGAAGGAAGGAAGGAAGGAAGGAAGGAAGGAAGGAAGGAAGGAAGGAAGGAAGGAAGGAAGGAAGGAAATGATCAGGGAGGGAGGGAGAGAGGGAAGAAGGAAGGAAGAAAAGAAAGAAAGGATGAAGGATGGGAGGGAGGGAGAAAGGGAGGAAGGGAGGGAGGGAGGGAGGGAGGAAGATGAGGAAGGAAGGAAAGATGATCAGGGAGGGAGGGAGGGAAGAAGGAAGGAAAGAAAGAAAGAAAGAAAGGATGAAGGATGGGAGGGAGGGAGAAAGGGAGGGAGGGAGGAAGGAAGGAAGATGAGGAAGGGAGGATGGAAGGAAGGAAGGAAAGAAAGAAAGAAAGAAAGGATGAAGGATGGGAGGGAGGGAGAAAGGGAGGGAGGGAGGGAGGGAGGGAGGAAGATGAGGAAGGGAGGATGGAAGGAAGGAAGGAAAGAAAGATGATCAGGGAGGGAGGGAGGGAGGGAGGGAGGGAGGAAGGAAGGAAGGAAGATCTGATATATTGGAGTCCTCAGGTGTTAGATTTGACTTAAGGGAGCCTCACTCCACCTAACCTTGTTAGATTATCTTGCTCAAAGATCTTACCTTGTCGCTATTCTTGATCTGAACAGGCCTGCGAACTAGCCCGCTACTTTGTTGGGCTCTGGACTTACAGTTGGCTACAAAGAAAGAACGAATGTTTCCCACAGGTAGCAGCTCATTCTCTGTTAAACAAAAAAAATATGAAAAGAGCTTAGTGAACTGTCAAAGGAAGTTCCTTCCTTTGGAGGGAAGAGGAACTTCTAGTGAGGAGAAAGAAAGAAGAATGGAAGACGCTGGACAAATCAGCAATACCATGCACCAGTGATGGCCAATGTTTCAAGCCAGTTTGCTCCAAGTCCAATTCATTCATGTACGAGGTCGAATCAGCCCAGGATGCAGCGCAACATGTTACAAGAGGGATGCAAAGAAATTCAGAGAACAGGTTCAGAGAAGAGCCATAAAGGAATTCTGGGAGTTGAAGTCCACAAAAGATGCCAAGGTTGAGAAATGTTAATTTGGAAAAAGATTTGGTCCCTAGGGAACCTACTGCTCTTCTGCCCCATGTTGGTTACTTTTAAAACACAAACACTCCTCTTACCATGGTCCTTACACGTGGTTGTTGCAAGAGGCTTCCTCAGAGCTCGGGTTGTTCCTTGTGTACACGGTAAACAAATTGGCCTATAGGGGAGAATATAGAACAGTGGTGGCGAACCTATGGCATGCGTGCCAGAGGCGACACGCGGAGCCCTCTCTGTGGGCACGCACCATCACCTCAGCACTTGTGGTCTCTAAAAGTTCACCATCATTGGCCTAAGGCCAGTCAGCCTGGAGCCACCACTGGGGAGCCCACCATCCCACCCGCCAGAGACTCCTGGATCTCCCCCAACCCTGCCCTGCCCGGCTCCCACAGGTGTCCCTCCCCATAAACAACATCGAGGTAGCCACGCCCACCCCGGCCATGCCCACCCAATCTGCCATGACTATTGCAGCCACACCCATCCAGTGGCCACGCCCACCCAGTCTGCCACACCCACTGTAGCTGCACCTGCCAAGTGGGCCACACCCACCCAGCACCCGGCAATACGTAAGTGGGTTTTGGGTTGCTGTTTGGGCACTCGGTCTCTAAAAGGTTCGCCATCACTGATGTAGAACATTGAATAATAGAGTTGGAAGGGACCTTGGGGGGTCTTCTAGTCCAACCCCCTTTTTGAGAAGAAGATCCTATTTCAGGGGTCTGCAACATGCCAGCAACTGGGCCGTGCAAACATGCGAAGCCCCATCTGCAGGATGCAGGCAGCATGCAAAACCACACACCCCTCCGGTCCATGGAAAAACCTTTCTCCGTGGAATTGTTCCCCCTGTGCCCAAAAAGATGGGGGTTGCTGCCTGATATCATTCCAGAAAGATGGTTGTCCGGTCTTTTTTTTTAAAGCCTTCGGTGATGGAGAGCATCCACCACTTCTGAAGGCAATCAAGAAGTGCAAGAGAACATCAGCTGGGCCTCATTATGACTCTGGAGTTTCTGCCCAGATCTTTTTTAATGGGATTATTCTTCCCTAGGCGCTATAAGTCTTTTGTGTATAACTTCTTCCAAACTAGAATAAATCAGGAAGCCCTGTGCCTTGCTGAGGGATTCTGGGAGTCAAAGTCAACACATCTTAAAAGTTCCCAAGTTGGGGGAAAAAAACCATTGATTTAAGACATATCACCCCACCAATTTGCCTTTTCAATATGAAACAACCAGCTCCTCTTTGATAATAGAAGACTGAGATTAAAAACGCCACACATTGCATAGAACTAAATCAAAACCAATGTCTTGATTCTAATATTCCTTTGAGACAAAACTGAAAGTGCTGTGCCATCTCTCTCTCTCTCTCTCCCTCCCTGCGAGATCTCACCTTGCATTGAAACTGAACTCAACTTTGTCCTTAAGTTTTATCAGGGCGATGTCATAATCATAGAATTCAGGGATCCCGCGATGTTTCAGCTTTCCGATCTGGTAATCTTTGTGGACTTGAATTTTCTCCACAGAATACTGTTGCCTGGCTAGGAAATAGGAAAGTAAAACATAGAAATAATAATAATAATAATAATAATAATAATAATAATAATAATAATAATAATAATAATAATAATAATAATAATAAAAGTAAAAGTTGGAAGGGACCTTTGAGGTCATCGAGTCCAACCCCCTGCTCAGGCAGGAACCCTACACCATTTCGGACAAATGGCTGTCCAGTTTCTTCTTAAACACTTCCAGTGTTGGAGCATTCACCGCTTCTGGAGGCAGGTTGTTCCACTGGCAGGATTCCCTTGAGTACCATTTGTTGGGGGTCAAGGGAAAGGGAGGGTTTTGCCTTCTCTTTCTGCTCAAGATCCCCATGTACAATTGGTGGGCCACTGTGTGACACAGAATGCTGGACTCGATGGGCTTTGGCCTGATTCAGCATGGCTCTTCTTATGTTCTTATGTTAATTGTTCTAACTGTCAGGAAGTTTCTCCTTAGTTCTAGGTTGCTTCTCTCTTTGCTTAGTTTCCATCCGTTGCTTCTTGTCCTGTCTTCAGGAGCTTTGGAGAAGAGCTTGACTCCCTCTTCTTTGTGGCAGCCCCTAAGATATTGGAACACTGCTATCATGTCCCCCCTCGTCCTTCTCTTCATTAAACTAGAGACATACCTAATTCCAGCAGCCGTTCCTTATACATTTTAGCCTCCAGTCCCCTAATCATCTTTGTTGCTCTTCTCTGTACTCTTTCTAGAGTCTCAGCGTCTTACTCCTGCCCATTTGGCTACTCTGAAACAGAACGCCAGACACATTTCTTTCCTGGCCAGCTGCCCATGCTACCAGCTTCCTCTCAAAAGATAATTCTGCTTACCAATTGTGACTGTGATCTGGTTAGCCGTATCGTCCACAGTGAAGCAGTGAGCTGCTGTCAAGATATAATACTCAGAAATGAGGGTTCCTTTGCATTGTTCGAACCCTACCCTGCCAGGACGCTGTGATTGGAAGAGAAAAATCACTATGAGTAAGTCGCAAAAGCATCCTTCATAGATTTCCTTGGAAATAATCCCCATTACATTCAATAGGATTTACTCATTATTCAACATTAATTGAAGAATTTGTCCTACTACCATAGCAATTGCACTTAAGACTTACAGTATATACTGCCGCATAGTGCTTTACGGGACCGCCTTCTGCCACATACTTCCCTATGACCAGTGAGAGCGCACAGGGTCGGCCTCCTCCGGGTCCCGTCAGCGAAACAATGTCGTCTGGCGGGCCCTAGGGGGAGGGCTTTCTCTGTTGTGGTGCCCGCCCTCTGGAACCAACTACCTCCTGAAGTCCGTGTCTCTCCGACTCTCCCGGCCTTCCGGAAAAATTTAAAAACTCATCTTTACCGGCAGGCCTGGGGATGATTGTAGTTGATTGTTGTATTGAATATGTTTTTTATTGACTTTTTAGATAGCTTTGTTTGGGTTTTTTTTTATACTGTACTTTTTTGTTGTTTATATGTTGTTAGCCGCTCCAAGTCTCCGGAAAGGAGCAGCATACAAACCCAAATAAAATAAATAAATAAATAAAATAAATAGTCTCTGGATGGTTTACAACATCAGCATATTACCCCCAACAATCTGGATCCCCATTTTACCGACCTCAGAAGGATGGAAGGCTGAGTCAACCTTGAGCTGATCAGGATCGAACTCCTCTGCTCTGGGCAGAGTTAGCCTGCAATACTGCATTCTAACCACTGCACCACCATCTTCCTATAAGTGACATTAGACAATCCTAGTTCTTAGCTTTCGGTTCACCCGTACTCTACTCCACACTGGGCAATGATTACTCTTTCAGAGTTGCAGTTCAACTACAACAGTTCTGCCTTTCCCCCACTTTTTCCAAGACCCTTGGATAATAATTTAATAAAGGAGAATATTTGTAGCTCAGAATTGAAATGGAGGGGGGGGGTCCTTGGTGCTCTCTGAGCTGGATTGTTTTCTAGCATTTAGCACCTAGATGTTTCCGAGCACCTACTTACCAGGAGGCACATGTGTTCTATGTGTGTGTGTGTGTGTGTGTGTGTGTAAGCAGATGTTGAACAAAGTGACAGGAGATAACAATCTTTTAGACCAAGAGCAAGCACCATTACAGAGAAAGAGAGAAGATAAAGTAAATCCCTCGCTCTCTCTGTATCCCAATGATTCTTGGTGATTGGTAGGTCATTAGCTAGTGAATTAATGCCACTGAATTTGCATCGCCAATAAAAAAAACAATGTCAAGATCAAGAAAAATCCTCATGCCTCTCTATTCTACACTGATTATATTGCATCCAAGTCGGAGCACTACTTTAGGAAGGACTTTGAAAAATGCAGCATGTCCAGAGGATAGCAATCAAGATAATAAGAAGGAAAACCAGATGAGGAATGGGAATAGTTACTATCTTAGAGAAAAAACAGGTAGTCCTTGACTTACAACGTTTCATTTTGTGACTGTTTGACGTTACAGCAGCACTGTGAAGTGGTATATAAGTCTAAGTGCTATTGCTATTGCTACTTTTCACACTTACGGCTATTGCAGCATCCCCACGGTCCCCTGAGCAAAATTCAGATGCTTGGCAACTGACTCGTATTTATGACGGTCGCAGTGTCCTGGGGTCATGTGATCTCCTTTGGCGACCTTCTGACAAGCAAAGTCAATGGGGAAGCCAGATTCATTTAGCAACCATGACACTAACTTAACCGCAGTGATTCACTTAACAACTTTGGCAAGGAGGTCGTAAAATGGGGCAAAATTCACTTAAGAACTGTTTTACTCAACAACAGAGTTGTTGCGGTTGTAACTTTGAACAGTCCCTAAATGAACTGTTGTAAATCAAGGACGACCTGTGTAATGAAAGAAAGCATTTTTCTCTGAGCTTAATTCTATTCCAAAGGCCACCCTTACCCTGATGGCGATATTGGTGTTCCAGGGATTCTTCTTTTGATCGTCTGTTTGGTGTTCTTTCGCCAAGCCACACATAGACAAAGCTTCACTCTCATCTGGAAATAGAGAGGCACTTTCCTCAGACCTTTGAGTTTTCTACAAAAGCTGAAGGCCTAGGTTAGGCAAGAAACTATGACTGAAGAATTTCTTGAAAAGGATGAGAAGGGATGATTGTAGATTGTTGTGTGACTGATGAATATGTGTGGGGTTTTATTTTTAAATATTTCTTGCTTGGACTTAGATTGTAATTGTTGTTTTATATATATGTTGTAAGCCGCTCCGAGTCTTCGGAGAGGAGCGGCATATAAGTCCAAAATAAATAAATAAATAAATAAAATAATAGAAAGATTAGGTATCTATGGAAAGTCACACTCCACAGAAAAATGGAAGCGGGGTAAATTCTGGAAGGGTGGGTCCTTAAACAAGGCAGCACATTGGCTCAGAGGTTAAGATGCTGGGCTTGTCAGCTGGAAAGCCAACAGTTCAGGTTGAAGACCCGAGCTCCAAGCAAACGGGTGAGTTCCCGTCCTCGCTCCAGCGCCTGGAACATAGCAGTCTGAAAGCATGCAAAAGCAAGTAGATAAATAGGTACCACTTTGATGGGAAGGTAACAGCGCTCTGTGACCTCATGCCAACCACATGGCCGTGGAAATGTCTTCGGACAGTGCTGGCTCAATTGCCTTGAGACCCCTATAAGTCAGCAATGACTAGCGGAGTCAAATCCATACGGTCCCTAAACTCAGGGGTTTTCCGAGAAGGATTACAAGCCCTATAGAAGCATGCAAACAAATCAACAAAAGGTAGGTTCAAATTACCGATCATGTCATCAAAGGCTTTTTGCAGGAGTTCGGTTGTATTCAGTACGAAGAGATGCGTCTCACCAGGTTTTTGTGATATCAGAGTATTCAGGTTTTTCTGGCTGGCTTGTTCTCCAACAGCAAAGGCATAAACATCTGCAAGCAAGCATGGATAGGGACATAGGTTGGGAGGGAAGTATGAATGTTCCTGACCAAAAAAAGGCAATAGTCGTTTGTAGGGATGAGTCCTTAATAAAGTACAGCATTGCAGTTTTTGTCCGTCTTCCTGGCTAACACCAGGTTATCAAAAACCTTTAGACATTTCATTGTGACTCTTTGGCTACTAGTTTTGGCAGAAGACTTCCAAACCAGCTGGATTAAATGAGGATTATTTTTTTTTTATTACAGACAAAAATAAAGCCACACACAATAGTTTGCCTGCTGCCATTTTCAAAGATTTAAATTACCTTTATTTTTGTACTGGCTGAGGAATTCTGGGAATTGAAGTCCACAAGTCATAAAAGGGCCAAGTTTGAAGACCCCTGGTTTAAACCTATAGCTTCTTTCTTCTAAACTTCTGAGTTGACTGACACTAGTGGCTTGAAGCCAAGTGGTTGTTGAACCATTGTGTTCACACCTAGCCTGGAAACTGCTAATTTTACACTCAACACCTACACTTAGGAGTTTTCATCTAGTATCAGAATTCTCTCAATGATCCATCACTACACTTTTTAAACAAGGCAATTATGTACGCTCTTAATCAACAGAAAAGTAGGAACTGTCAACCATTCCATTTGGCACATTCAAGCAAAGAAATTCCTGGCTCTTTTAAATTACCAAGAGTGTAGCTTTATTGAAAGATCCATGTAGGTTACAGCAGAAGCAAAGTCAGTTCTGGGATTTTTCCCATGAAAATTCACATAGGAATTTTTTTTCCCTCCCTGGACTGCTGACAGTTCTTAGTTCACCAATTGGGTTCAGTTCTTTTGTTTTGGGAAAAGGCTGTCTGAGCCACTCAAACATTTCCTAACTTGACCTTGGCGTCTAACATCTCTCCGGCAACAGAAGGCTCTCTTGCATTCCAGAAACTTCCCTCCCCACTTAGAAATTTGCCCACCTCCCTCCCTTGCTGTTTGGCAAACTATAAGTGACAGCAGGTGCAACTATGGAGTCAAGTCAGGTTTGACAGGATTAAGGACAAACTTGTTTAGATCTCCACTGAATGTAAAGAAGTTTTTTAAGCAAAATTTATGTGCGTGAACTGACATTCTTAGATATCATTTGAAATCTGCAGTTCACCACCAGTAAAAATGCATGTTAAGAAAAAAAATATATTCAATTCAGAACAGAGTTAGAAGGGACCTTGGAGGTCTTCTAGTCCAACCCCCTATTCAAGCAGGAGATCCTATACCAGTGATGGCGAACCTTTTAGAGGCCGAGTGCCCAAACCACAACCCAAAACCCACTTATTTATTGCAAAGTGCCATTGTGGTGCCCTCAGGGGGGGCATGGGGGCGTGGCTCACTGGGTGGGCATTTTTGTGGTTGTCACGGCAGGCTGGGTGGGCATGGCTGTGGTGGGCATGGGCACCTCAATGTTGCTAATGGGGGGATGCTTGTGGGGGCCCGGCAAGGTTGGGGGAGATCATAGGGGGTCTCTGGCGGGTGGGGCGATGGGTAGAAGGCCCAGCATAGATGGGGAGAGGCACGCAACCCTAGCTGGGACTAGGGGGCCACAGCGCCAATGTGGATCTGGCTTTCCCTGCTCGGGGTGGCCTTTGGCTTGCTGGGTGTGGGCGTGCTCTACCACCTCTACTCGAGCTTGCTAGCTGGACACTTCGCCTCCTTTGTGCTGGGTGGGGCTGCCACTCCGGGAGGCGGTGGTGGCCTAATGGACCTGCGCAAGCTGCTGGCAGTGGCGGCACGCGTGCCCACAGAGGGGGCTCTGAGTGTCACCTCTGGACACATGCCATTGGTTCGCCACCACTGCCCTATACCAGTGGCTGTCCAGTCTCTTAAACAGCTCCACTGATGAAGCATCCACAACTTCTGAAGGCAATCCATTCCACTGGTTAATTGTCCTCACTGTTAGGAAGTTCCTCCTTAATCCCAGGTTGCTTCTCTCCTTGATTAGTTTCCATCCATTTTTTCTTGTCCCGCCCTCTGGTGCTTTGGAGAATAATTTGTTCCCCTTTTCTTTGTGGCAGCCTCTCAAATATTGGAATACTGCTATCATGTCGCCCCTGATCTTTCTTTTCTCTAGATTAGTCTGCAGGGCTTTAATCATCTTAGTTGCTCTTCTCTGCACTTTTCCCAAAGTCTCAACATCTTTTTTGTAAGGTAATCTTTTTTGTAATATTTATGAGAATAATGTACACAAATGAATTGTGTACAAATTCCAGATTCATCCATTCCACTAACAAATTGGGTTTGTGTATGTGTGTGTGTATGTTACTGCAAAATATTTTACATAGGGCTGCCTTTGAAGAGTATTCAGAAACTTAATTGACACTTTGAAATAATAGGAAATATCTGTAGCTTGGGTTTTAGATTTTGGCTGTGGTTTGTTCTCCAAGCTTGCTTTAATATAATTCCTGAATGTTTCATTACCAAACTAGGTAATATCAGCAGCAGGAATAATAATAATAATAATAATAATAATAATAATAATAATAATAATAATAATAATAATAATAATAATAATAGTAATAGCAGTAGTAGTAGTAGTAGTAGTAGTAGTAAAATTGGAAGGGGCCTTAGTGATCTTCTACTGCTGTGTGTGTGTGTGTGTGTGTCTGAAGAAGACCAGTGCCATGGTGACTGCAAAATTATGCAATAATTTCAAGCTATTGTAAGAACTTTACTTTGCTACTTTAAAACAGTTATACTGAGCATATGGCATCTCAAGTTTTAATTCTGATAAGCTTCTAGGAATTGAACACAGTGATATACAAGCATGACCCAAAAGTAAATAATCACATATACTTTCCAGACACAATTCTTGATTTATCAAGACAAATGTGGCCCACAATCCTTGCATAATGCCTGCAAGTTCTAGGTCCATAAGTATCACCCAATTGTTTGTTCCTTCGTCTTTCAGTAATCCCATCCTCTGGCAGATACAGTACATGCATTAATTTCCACAGGGCAAATGTACTATCTTCAACTTGTGTGCTAATCTCACTAGGTGTTATATTCAACCAGGAACACAGAAATTGCTTTTATGATATTATTTATTTGTTCCTTGGGTTAAGTCGCCAAGAAGTCAATCAGACACTCATAGAATAAAAACAGCAACAACACAGTGGTTTAAGGTTTAAAACACTGGATCTATCCTTTCTGACCTTGCCTATAATATTGGCAGACAGTCTTATCACAGGCAAGTAAGGCCAAACATTGTGAAATTCTGGTTTAAAGTACTTTTCTCCCCATTTCCTTCCTGGCGTGTAGATCGTCAGAACTTACCTAAGAATTCATTGCGAGAATTGGGGCCAGATTTCTTAATCCTGAGGAATTCTTTAATATCGTCCATGACAGGAGCTGGATCCCCGCCCATGTTGTAGCGACCTGAAGGTTGAGAGTAGCAGTTACTATATGGTAAAAGTAATCAAGGTGCCCTTCAAAACTCTGATTGTGGTCCCACAGCTCTTCCAAAATTTCCATGGAACTGTAGAAATAATTCACTTCATTCAACTCAAATAAACTTGAATCACTGAAATAAAATTAAGCCAGAGGTCGATTTCTACCAGCTCCACTCATTTTTTTGATATGCCATTTAAAGATTAAGTAATGATCTTGATCCCAAAAGGGTTTGACTTCCCCCAAGATTGCGTGCTGAACAACAGGGCAATCTTTTTCTCCTACTGACAATCAGCTGATTTTGCTGCCAAAGTTGGCTTTTTGTGGTGTGCCCCCTAGAGTTGAATGGGACATATTTAGGAATGATCCAAGACAATCCTTGGACAACCATGGACCCATCTGGGAAAAGGAATTTTGAGGATTGCAATTCCCAGTAGGAGCAGCTGGAGAGGCAGATCTCCATCTTTTCCTCTCAGC
Source organism: Bothrops alternatus (assembly GCA_034064705.1). Classification (NCBI taxonomy): domain Eukaryota; kingdom Metazoa; phylum Chordata; class Lepidosauria; order Squamata; family Viperidae; genus Bothrops; species Bothrops alternatus. The sequence continues at coordinate 2,540,194 of JARGCV010000172.1, forward strand.
TGATTGATTTCTTTTAAGCATGCCTGGCTTTTAATTGCACTCTTTGAAGTTTCTTTTTCAATTTGCTTTTTATTTTCAAAAGTTAACTGACTGGTCAAATGCTGATTTATTCTAACCCCTTGCTGGATTTTAATATGATTTTTTGTGCATATGTTTTTTGTTGTTGTTGTTCTGCTCTGCTGTACTGAATAACTTTCACTTTCTCTGTTAAGGAGGTTGCGGCAATTTTCTGGATACTGAAAGTAACTTGACTGGATTTACATCTATAATTGGACTTCCATTACAGGGATTTTGCATTTTATTAACTCTCAAAAACTTCTATTTTTACAGTGAGGAATATCACTTCAATATTTTTTGTCCTCGCTCCTTGAAGAACTCTTTCTCTTTGGTTGCTAAGTTACAGGAGAACAAACAATGCACCAACGTAAAGCTCTCTGGGAAGCTGTTGAAAAAAGATTCAAACCATTTTGAAAAAGCGTATTGAATTTCTACCTCAGTTGTTTTTGTTAGGGATTACAAAAGACTGTACCACCCTGGAGGCGAACTTAATTTTGAATTTGATCACAGCAGCGAGACTGTTGGTGGGACAATACTGGAAGAAACCAGAATTACCATCTATTGAAGAATGGACTTTGAAAGTCATAAATCTGGCAGAAATGGCTAAAATACCTGCATATTTGAAGGATCACTCAAATGAAAAATATATGTTGGACTGGAAAAAATGGATAGACTACATACAAGAGAAACATCAATCAAAGAAAATGTATCTTGCTTATAGTTAAATCTTGATATACCGAGTGAAGAATGTTTACAAGTTTAAAATGATTGTATTAAGTTGAGTAGCATTCAACATGAACTTTTCCTTTGTTTACATTTACAAATATATACTTAATAAAAAATTTTTTAAAAAAAATAATGCTTTTTACCTACAAGTTCAAATGGAGAAGGCTAAAAGAAATATGGACCTTACAGACTTAGAGCTGATAGACTTGATGAGTGATGTATTGGATTTTTTTTTTTAAAAGAAGATTGATGGAGATTGGGGAATGGACTTATTATATCCAATTGGAAAACAAATTTGACTGGGCTTTTTGGCAAGATAGATCAACTTTGGAGAATGGATTTACTATATTTAATCAGACAACAATTGATAAGAGATGTTATTAGGAAGCAAATCACGATATTTGTTCCAGGATGGATCAGAGACAACTCTTGTGGTGATTTGAAATAGATAAAGAAGTCGTGGCAGACTTTCTGCAAGTTAAATAAAATAATAGATTGTTAATAGGTTTTGAAACTTTAATTTTGCTGTTGCTTTGCTTGTTGACTGTTCTTAATATAGTAGATAGATGACAGGTCAAATAAGCTATAAATAGAGGTAGAAGTTTAAAAATTTGGGACTTGGTTCCAAAAGAGGGGGAAACTAACATTGTTACAATATATTTATCAATATTCAACTAAGTTAGATAATATAGGTATATCGGTTTGTGTTTGTGTTTTTTGTTCTTTTTAATGCAGATTTTAAATGCTCTCTTTATTTTTTGTTTTGTTTTTGTACAATATTTTAGACTCTACTTTATTTTTTTGAATAGTTGTTCACATATTTGAATCCCACCACTGGGGGGGGGTTACACACATAGCAAGGGGTTTGAATCTGTGGATTCTGGATTCTGGAAGATGAAGGGGGGGAAAGGATAAAAATACAAAGCAACTTTTCCTGAATTAAGGAATATTAAGAAAAAAACTGGGCCCTGTCTAAATTTTATTTAAACTGCAAATTAAGGAATATATTGATTAAATAAATAGCATAAAGTTTCTTTCAAACAAATATTAAAGTATCTGCCCTGTTAAATATTAAAAAGCAGCCGCAAAAATTAAAAAATAAAGTTTTTTTTTAGGTGTTCATTTTCCTCACCGTCAGACAGGAGGATGATCACATGGCGGGTGGAATTGGAAATAGGAGGAGGGTTTAATCCGAGTCTCTTCTGCTCAGCTTCCTGGGAAATCATCATTTCATAGACAGCTGTCAAGGCCCTTTTGAGGTTGGTTCCTGATTTTTTCTTATGCTCTAGAGAGGAAAAAAAGGGAAGAGATAAAAGGAGAAAAAAATGAACACAATTATTTGCAGTTGGCTAGCAGCCTTAGCAGATCTCATTTGCTATTCAGGCTACATATGTAGCAGCAATATAACCTAATTGAGTTTCAGACTTCGCTTCAGAAAAACATCAACAGTTGCCGTTCTTCAGTATTGAACGTTTCTCAGTCTCAAAAATTCCTTTTTTATGAAGCATTTTGAATGTATACTAATACTTCCTAGTTGGTAGAATGCGGACAAAAGTATATTGGCTACTATATGGGTAGCATGGGAGGACTCTGCCCATTATTTTTGTACGTCATAACAGTTGTAAATCGGGTTGATCACCTGATTCACCTGATTTTAGAATCTTGTTTGCTGTAGTTATTAACTGAAGGATTGCAGACAGCTGGTCCATTGCCAAGCAAGGGAATAAATTCAAGCAAGGCCCTCCCACGAGGGGAGGGCCTGCCCGCGCATGCGCCAAGGCTCTGGTTACAGATGGGACTTGTGCTCACCTTTCAGCCCCTCCTGAGCGGGATGTGGGCCGGTAGATGCCGGTGGGGCTAATCCCTCCTTTGGCCGTGACATGTCTATAAATGCAGCAGGGCCATGGTGGGGAGCAACCACTGGCCAGGCCGCTGCCACTGCCGTCGCTGCTGCTAGGGGGAGGGGTTGTACCAGGCATCTGTTCCACCCAGCCAGTGGAAGGCACATTTAAGTGTCCCACACAGTGAAACGCCTGGGGCCAAACGTCCCTTGGTGAATGAGCTGGGAAAAACAGGCAGGGCAGGAGCAACAGTGGAGGCCCCACCATGTATAAATGCTAGTGGTGGGTCAACTGCAGTGGAGGCCCATGAAGAAGTGGGTGTGTGAAAATGTGGCTGGTGCAAATTGTCCTAGATTCTCCTATGAATCCCGTCCCTGTAAGAAACCTTGAACTTCTGACATTGGTATTGGCTGAGAATCCTGACCTTGGGCTGATTTTGGATTATTTCTCTGTGCACCCTGTTGTAGAGTAACAGCAAATCATCTGGGCAAGCATTTGAGACTCTGTTTAGTTTGCTTGTTTTTACTATTACCTGTCTTATCTTTTGACCTTGAGTAAAATGAATGATCAAGCAACTAAGTATAAGTCACTAGGATAGGCTAGAAGTCTTGCGGGTTCTTGTGGGTAAGTATAAAAGTAGGAATCATAGATGGATATTAGTTCCCTGTCAGACTACAATGGATGGTGATAATGAAAGAACCAGGAATGACCTTGGAGAAAAAATGAAGAATATTTTGATTAACCCTAATTCAGAGGAAATTTTTCCCCTGCTAGATTATATGAGTGTATTGGTGAGAAGAGATGAGAAGAGAAGAGCACAAAAAAAATGGTTATTCCATTTGGAGATCCAAGAGGGGTGATTTTTTTGGGGGGAGAAACCCTGTTGGTGTCAAATACATAGTTAAAGTAGTAGTAGTAGTAGTAGTAGTAGTAGTAGTAGTAAAGTTGGAAGGGACCTTGGAGGTCATCTAGTCCAACCCCCAGCTCAGACAGGAAACCCTATACCAGCGGTTCTCAACCTGTGGGTCGCGACCCCATTTGGGGTCGAACAACCATTTCATGGGGGTCGCCAAACAATGCAGTCCGCCATTTTTTCCCCCTTTTCCTTAGCTGTGCTACTCCTTCTTATTCTATTGGCTTTTGAAAGCCAATAAAATAGACTCTCTTGAATAGAGTCTAATTCTATTGGCTTTCAAAAGCCAATAGGAATTGTCCAGGCTGTCTCCGCCCTACTGAGCCCGCCAAAAGTCCCAGTCTGCAAATGGTGCTGCAAGTTGTCTGAAGCGAAGGCAAGCTCTCCGGAGGTTTCCACCCCTCCCTGCTGAGAACTACTAAAACTGTAAGTAAAAGAGGGCCAGGGGTGGGAGGCCGGCGGGCGCAGGGAGGGTTTTTGGCACGCATGGGGCCCGGTGGGTGGCTTACCTCCCTTGGGCTGGGCCAGCTGGTGGCCCAGCCCGTGGTCACCCTGCATCGTCGCTGCCGCAGCCTCCCAGGAGCACCTGGGCCTGCCTGCCGCCGCCCCAAACGGGCGGCAGTGAAGGCAAGGCTAGTGGAACAGCGGCGGGCGCAGGGAGGGTTTTTGGCGTGTGTGGGGCCCGGCGGGTGTCTTACCTCCCTTGGGCTGGGCCAGCTGGTGGCCCAGCCCGTGGTCGCCCTTCACCGTCGCCGCCGCAGCCGCCCAGGAGCACCTGAACACCTGGGTCTTCCTGCCACCACCCCGAATGGGTGGCGGCCTACACCTCGGCCGGCGCAGGGGGCAGCGCCACGCATGCGCAGGGTAGCACAGCGCATGCGCGATGCAGGTCGTCACGCCGCATATGCGCGATGCAGGTTGTCGCGCCACGTATGCGCAATGCAGGTTGTCATGCCGCGCGTGCACGAAGCAGGCCGTCGCGCCGCACATGCACGATGCAGGCCACCGCGCCACGCATGCACGGTGCAGGCCGGGGTCACGCCGCGCATGCGTGGCGCAGGTCGGGGTTGCGGCCTGAAAAAGGTTGAAAACCGCTGCCCTATACCATTTCGGACAAATGGCTGTCCAGTCTCTTCTTAAAAACTTCCAGTGTTGGAGCATTCACCGCTTCTGGAGGCAGGTTGTTCCACTGGTTAATTGTTCTAATTGTCAGGAAGTTTCTCTTTAGTTCTAGGTTGCTTCTCTCCTTGATTAGTTTCCACCCGTTGCTTCTTGTCCTGCCATCAGGCACTTTGGAAAATAGCTTGACTCCCTCTTCTTTGTGGCAGCCCCTGAGATATTGGAACACTGCTATCATGTCCCCCCTCGTCCTTCTCTTCATTAAACTAGACATATCCAATTCCAGCAACCGTTCCTTATATGCTTTAGCTTTCGGTCCCCTAATAATCTTTGTTGCTCTTCTCTATACTCTTTCTAGAGTCTCAACATCTTTATTACATCATGGTGACCAAAACTGGATGCAGTATTCCAAGTGTGGCCTTACCAAGGCATTGTAAAGTGGTATTAATACTTCACGTGATCTTGATTCTATCCCTCTGGTAATGCAGCCTAGCACTGTGTTGGCCTTTTTGGCAGCTGCAGCACACTGCTGGCTCATATTTAAAAGGAACTGAAGTATGACTGATGATAAAAGGCAGAAAATTTGCAAAGCATGCAAGGAGAATATGAGGTTCTGAATTTGAGACCGACCATATTTTAGTGGCGTATAAATAAATTATAAAATTCCCAGCAGAATTTAGAAAGGGAATGTAAGGGAAAGGATGCAGACGTTGCTTGGAATAGAATGGAAAGGGTTACAGAGTGCCACGTAAGTGTGTGAAGTTACCTATTCCAAGTAAGAAAAAGACTTCTTGTTTGAGTTATAAAATTAAACAGGTTGTGGGCGAGCAAAATGTTCTCCTAGCCAGACCTATCTCCCTGGCAAAGATCAGGAATATACCTTACCAGCAATGTTGGCATTTTCCAGTAACTCAATCGCCCTGGCTGCATCAGTGCTCTCTGCCTGCATTGTGTTCAAATGCTCTATGCTGGTTGAGGCAAAAGTGATGATGGCGTAATTGGGGGAGACATCATAGCTGGAGATCTGCAAAGGGAAACCAGAAGACAAAAAGAAGCATGACTGCATTTCTCAACTAGGTTCATTAACATTCAGTCTCAAGGGCAGTAGAATAGAATAGAATAGAATAGAATAGAATAGAATAGAATAGAATAGAATAGAATAGAATAGAATAGAATAGAATAGAATAGAATAGAATAGAACAGAACTGGAAAGGACCTTGGAGGTCTTCTAGTCCAGCCCCCTGCTCAGGCAGGAGAACTTATACCATCTCAGACAAGTGACTGTCCAGTCTCTTCTTAGAAACCTCCACTGATGGAGCGCCCACGATTTCTGGAGGCAAGCTGTTCCATGGGTTAATTGTCCTCATTGTTAGGAAATTTCTCCTTAATTTCAGGTTGCTTCTCTCTTTGATCTGTTTCCAATCATTATTTCTTGTCCTGCCCTCTGGTGCTTTGGATAATAATTTGACCCCCTCTTCTTTATGGCAGCCCCTCAAATACTGGACTACTGTTATCATATCACCCCTATTTTTTATTTTCTTTACACTAGCCAAGCTCAAGTCCTGCAGCCATTCTTCATATGTTTAACTCTCCAAGCCTTGGATCATCTTAGTTGCTCTTCTCTGAACTTTTTCCAAGGTCTCAACATCTTTTTTGTAGTATGGTGACCAAAACTGGATGTAGTATTCCAGATGTGGTCTCACTAGGGTTTTATAAAGCGGTTCTAATACTTTGTGTGATCTTGATTCTGTTCCTCTGTTTATACAACCCAGGATTGTATTAGCTTTTTTGGCTGCTGTTGCACACTGCTGGCTCATAGTCAAGTGATCATCCACTAGGACTCCAAGGTCCCTCTCACAGTCACTGTTTTTGAGCCAGGTCTTACCTAATCTGTACTTTGATCTATTCTATTCTATTCTATTCTATTCTATTCTATTCTATTCTATTCTATTCTATTCTATTCTATTCTATTCTATTCTATTCTATTCTATTCTATTCCATTCCATTCCATTCCATTCCATTCCACGTTAGTTTACATCCATTACTACTTCTCCTGCTTTCAGGTGCTTTAGAGAATAAGTTGACCCCTTCTTCTTTATGGCAGCCCCTTAGAAGACTATTATCATGTCATCCCTAGTCTTTCTTTTCACTAGACTAGACAAACCCAGTGCCTATAACTGTTCTTCTTATGCAGGATCCAATCTGGGTCTGTTATCAGGACCAGAGGTTTTGTCTTCCGAGCTTTTGGACTCGTGCTGAAGTCCATCTAGAGAAAAGTTCCCTAAAGATGAGTTCCTGACTGAGGAATTCTGGGAACTGAAGTCCACAACTTGTAAAATTGCCAAGGTTGAAGAACCCTGCATGGGATGGTAGAGAATATTTTGTGAAGCTAACAAGAATGTTATGTTGGGCCAGGCTCACAGCGACAGCCATTTCTTAGTGGCTCTCCACATTTCCAGTGTTCCCTTGATCTAAAAAATGGTCTATCTCTGCCTTATAATGTCATCATGCTTGCTGGGGAATTCTGGGTATTAAAGTCCACATGCCTTAAAGGAGTGAAGTTTGATAAACCCTGGTTTATAACTAGTGTCGAACTTGGTACAGGACTGAGCAAAGAAATTATCTGATTCTTCCATACCTTTTCAATCAACTTGATTGTAGCATTCTGTGTACTGTTGAACTCCACTTCTTTAATACTTTTTGAGGCATCAAGGAGAAAGTAGATGTTCATTGTGCCTCCTTTCTTAATGACAATTTTTCGCTTCTGTGTAGAGGCTGGAGAGGAAAAGAACTAGTATTCACGTCTTGTTTTCCCAGTTATGTGTAATTTTGATATTTTGGACATTCTACCACAATGTACTAGATTTCTGCACCACAATATACTGCTGCAAATTTTATTAATGGAAATTACACTCAGGAGCTATTCCTTTGATAACTAGGAACATTTCTGTATTTTGAGGTGAGATTTAATCCAGAGCTGCAAGATGGTTCAGAAGAAGGTAGCAGACCGATATGTCTATGAGTAACAGCAGCTGTCAATCTAACAGGCATCCACAGAGAAACAACGGGCTTCATAGCAATAGACATATGCCCAAGATATTATGGGTAGAATCTTCTGCCTTGGAAGAGCCCTAGATATTTACTTCCATTTTTCCTCAACTAATGATCTGCTTGAATATTTACAAAAATATTATGCAATGTCTTAGTTGTAATGCTTTTAACAATTCTTATAGAAGAGAATCTTTGTAACTCAGAGTTGAGCGATACAGTCCTTGGTGCTTTCTAAGCTTGGTTGTTAGCTTGCAGACATTTCATTACCCAACTACCGGTAGGTAACATAATCAGTGTTAACGAGTTCTATTAATTAACGTTCTTGAATGGAAATAAGAGGTATTGCTTTATTTGTTTGTTTGTTTTTTTAAAAAAACTGCTCAGTGCTCTTTTTTCTATATTGAAATGACATTCCATTAAATTGTCCTAGAATATTTACTACTCAGAGAAATTGAGAGCATTAACAACATAACTGTGCTCTCTCTTGTTAGGCTAGGAAGGGAATTATAATTATCCATTCCATTTACAAAGACTTACAGATAGTTCTATTGGCTTCTGCAACTTCAGCAGTTTCAGTCAAAGATGAGATGAAGTTGGAAGCAACCTCTTCTGGGGTGTCATAAGCATATGGCTCTGGGAAGGAACAAGAGAAGGCTCAATTAGCAACAGATCATAAAAGAGAATGCCCTAAAATAAGTAGAACTATTTTTTATGCAAACTAGTATTGAAATATTAAGAAGGGAAGTTGCACATTTTGCTGCTCTGGGGCCCTTTGGGATAAACATAGGAGACTCTCTAGTGTTCTCAGTTTGGTCCATTTTAGGGAGACTATGTATCATCACATATGTAACTAATATTTCTGTTCTGGTATATATAGCTTTTATGGGTTCATTTATTTATTTTTAGCAAAAAATACTTTTATTATTATTGAAACATTCTTTGAGATAATTCTCTCTTCTCCCATTTCCTTGATGACTGGTTTTTGTTTTTTTTCTTACAGAAAGCTTGCTTATATGTTTGATATTTATTTGTTTGATGTTTCCCATGGAATATCACTTCCCTGGAGACACAATTGACCCCACCTTGTTACTTTTCTGAAAGGCTCTGAAGATCTGATTCTGTCTGTGGACGTGGGGACTCAAGGCCGACATGGAGCCTATCAAGTGATTGATATTCTTGCATTTCTTGCCACCGATAGGGTGTGGGGGAGGGTTATATGGGGGTTATGCTTTGAATTTTTTAATGTTGTAAGCTGGGAGCAAGGTGGTCACGTTGTTAGGGCACTGGGTTGGAGGATAGCAAACCCATGTTTGAGACCCGGGTGCTGGTGCATGGCGGGGTGAGCTTCTGTCATTCACTCCAGCTCCTTGGTGAGGAGATGGAACGAGCTCCCCCCCCCAAGGGCAACAGTGATGTCACCAGCTAACCTGTTCAATGGGACAGGATATTGTAAGCTGCCCAGAGTCATTGTGTGTCAGTTGGACAGCCGTATAAATTTGCTTAATGAATAAATAAATAATAAATACATGTGCACCGCAATCAAAAGTGGCTCTGCCAGCACAAACCTAAAAAATAAGTAAATGAATCCCCCTGAGGTAAATACATATTACAAGGAAGTTTCTTTCCTGATTTTGTATTCAGCTTTCAGACGACGGCTATTTTTCAGATGCACATTCCTTAAAATGATATTTACTGTGAATTCTTGACTGGTGATAAAGCAACGCTCTGAGATTTGACCCAATCTTTGTGTTGAAGTTACGGTGTTTCTTAGGGTGAATTTCATCAACTAACTCTAACAGAAACCCAGGGCTGATTTCTCCCCACCCCCACCCCACTACATAAAGTAGTAAAAAAATATATATCTTCTGTTCATCTGGAACAAGTTCCTGCAGTTTCCTTGACAAAGTTTTACAGAAGTGATTTGTCATTTCTCCTTCCTAGGGCTCAGAGAAAGTGACTGGCCCATGATCACCCAGGTGGCTTTATGCCTAAGGAACACACTGCTTCCAGGTTTCTAGCCTGATGCCTTAACCATTACACCAAACTGGCCCTCAGTTGTGTAATAGAAATGCCTTAATAGGGCTAGGAAGAACTTTTGCAAGGAGGATGGGAAAGCAAGTAAAACCAGAGAGAAGTCAGGTCACCTAACATTATATCCGAAGCTTGCCTCTTGTCATAACCCCTGAATGCAACAACCAAACCAAACCATGATGAAGGTGCGTTATTCCTATACAATAATTTTTGTAATCAAGAATTCCTCTCACAACCCCAGGGTTCACATTTTCAGTACAGATAGTCCTCGACTTACAACCACAATTGAGCCCCAAAATGCTGTTGTTAAAGGGAGACATTTGTTAAGGGAGTTTTGCTTCATTTTATGACTTTTCTTGCCACAGTTGTTATGCGAATCCGGCTTTCCCATTGACTTTGCTTGTCAGAAGGTTGCAAAAGGGGATCACGTGACCCTGGGACATGGCAATAGTCACCAATGGCCAGTTGCCAAGCATCCAGATTTTGATCGCATGACCATCGGGACGTTGCAATGGTTGTAAGTGTGAAAAACAGTCACAAGTTACTTTTTTTCTGTGCCGTTATCACTTCGAACAGTCACTAAACGAACTGATGTAAGTCGAGGACTACCCATATTTAACCCCAATATTCGTCCCATTAGATATTCTTTCCCCTTTGCTCACGCCGACACTGTGGTTCTGATCCACTCCAGCTTCCTGATTCTTGGCAAATCCGTTCACTGGATCCCACAAGAATGAGACCACGGTCACAAGTGTAGCGGACACGATATTCTACCCGATATTCATTGCCTTCTTTTCGACCACCAATTGGAATACCGGGATTAGAGCAATGACCAGCTATGTAGGAGAAGAGAGGAGACCATTAATAAATAGTCATTTTGAAGTATATGCAGTTAGCAACAAATACATTATGCATACATGAAATATCTTTCGTTCCTCAAAAAGCTAAGAATTAAAGCAACAAAATGTGGGATTCAAAAAGGGAATTTTTCTCTACTCTTGTTCATGTTAGTTCTTGAGGTAATGAACAGAGAGAGAAGACAAGATGAGAGAATTAAGAGGGGGTTAATTTTAAAAAAGAAACATATAAATTGAGGCATTTGCAATCATTTGGTCTTAATTTTGGAAGATCCATTAAAAGGAATAGAAACATTAATGGGAAAATGAAAGGACTTGGTATGTTAGCAGGTTATAAGATTAACAATCAGAAGACTAAGATGTGAACAAAAATATGAAATTAGAGCAAATAGAACTTACAGAGAGCACTAGATTTAAGAGTGAGGAAAAAGTAAAATGTTTGGGTATGACTCTGACAATATGCATTGTATGCTATTTCATAATAATTTCATTAAGACATGGAATTAAATTAAGAAGGATTTGTTAAGGTGGGAGAAATTAAAATTGTCATTGTTGGGGAGAACCTCGGTAATAAAAATTAAATGTTTTGCCAAAATGATGTTTTTGTTTCCGACAATTCCTGGTTTGATAATTGATGAACCATTTGAACAATGGCACAAAAATTATCTAAATTTATGTGGCAAAGGAAAAAACCCACAGGTTACATATAAAGTGTTACAAGATGCAAAGGAAAGAGAAGGTTGGATTTACCAGGTTTGTAAACTGCTTGTTGCTGCAGAAACAAGTGATTTTTAGACCTGAACTTTGGATAGCATGGATATTTATGGTATGATAAAGTTAAAATTAATATGAATTTCAAAATTCATTTTATTAGACATGCCATACTGAGGATACAGTATGAAACAGATATAAACCCAGGATGTGCCTGAAAACACTTTTATGGATCTCAGTTCAAGAACTATATTATAGAAGAGAAACTTCCGAAAAAGACAAATGGCTGATATTCCAGGAAATATTGGAAAAATCATCAAAGGGAATTTGAAGTTAAATCAAGACAGCAATTAATGGCATCAGGATATATTTGTCAATGGTTTTCCCATTTACAGTTACAGAAAGCTTCAAAATGAATAGAAAATACTTGCAATATGGAACAAAGCAAGAAAGAGTTTGAAGTATAATTGCACACTAATGCTAAAATGTATAAACTTCTATTTAAATTTAAAACAGAGGAAAAACAGAGAAAGTTAAATAATGTATGATAAAGTGGATAAAGAATTTTGGGTTAATGGATCAATGGGAATACATGTGGTTAAAAGGGTTGAAATTTACATTGTGTGTTCACCTGAAACAGCATTTCTATAAAATAATGTATCGTTGGTACATGACACTAGAAAAATTATCCAGAATATACTGTATAAAGTTGCGTCAAATTTTATGTTGGAAATGTGAATAACATGGTCATTTGATCATATTTGGTAGACATGTAAAAAAAGCTAAAAAAACCTTGGATTCAAATACACACTTTGATACAGAAGATTTTAAAGATTAAAATTGAAAGAACTTTTTCCTTTTTGGACTAATGGATAAATATTTAGAAAAGAGCCTTGAAAGATTATTTCAGTATATGATTCCTGCAGTGAGATTATTGTATGCAGAGATGGAAAGATTCATCTCTATCTGTTATGGAGGAATGGTTGATGAAATTGACAAAGCTTGCTGAGATGGATAAACTAACTTTTTTGATTAGAGAAAGACACTATTTACAATTTTTATTCTATTTATGTATTAAAGTTATATACCACCTGTTGTATCTGGCCCTTCTCAGCTCAGTAAACTCCACATAAATATTTCTTTAAGAGTTTTATTTAACACATTTCAAGAGATTCACTTCAAAGCAAGCTGCTGGCATTTTGTTGGCCGGAACGGCCAAGTCTGATTTATTTACATTCAGATTAAACATGCTCTTCCCCCTTCCAATTAACTCACTCTTTATCGCTCATGTTGTCCAAGATCTCATTAATCTTCCGTACATTCCAAAAACACCAGAAAACTGAGTTCAAACGAACTGCTCAAGATATCAGGCTCCTCCTTGATTAACGTTGCTCGTGACAAAGAATTAGTCCCTTCTTCACCTTCTAATATAGTTTCCGATACGTCACTTCCCCCATTACTTCCTTTTTCCACATAACTGACACCTCCGCCTATCAAACCTTCGGAATCTCGGATCAAGCCATATATTGTCCTGTTCCAAATCTGACTCATCACTTTGAGAGTCTGATTCAGACTGCATGCAAATCTCCTCACTGTCTGTCTCTGCTGCTGGGAGGGGAAAGCACCCAGAGGGGCCTGGTTGTACTTCGTCATCCTCTGATATGTCCCCAGCCGGTCTAGAGACACCCACAACACCACCTATCTTGCCAATAAGGCAACATTTTTCAGAGACTAGAAAACTCTTGTGGACTTTTTGTGTGAAAATGAAAAAGCAGCTTGTAATTTATGGTGATGATTAGACAGGTTGGAATATAGAAAGAAGAGTATTAAGACGTAACTTTAGAGAGAGGTTAAAATACAGTTGCACTTATAATTGCTGTAAAGAACATCAGAAACCACTGCTTTGTATCTATTTTTCTTTAACTTTTTTCTCGCACTTATCCCTTTCTATCTGCATTCTTTCTTTTCTCTTTTGTTCTATGTATTAGTTTGCATTAATTTTTAACTTCTGTTTTAAAGGCTTTAACAAAATTATACATATACATGCATACTATAATGCATTCTATAATAAAGAAAGGGTGTGGAAAGTAAAGACCACGGTTGTCTCAGTGGCAATAGGAGCACTCAGGGCTGTGACTCCTAAGCTGAGCGAGTGGCTCCAACAGATGCCAGGAACAACGTCAGAGCTCTCCAGAAGAGGGCAGTGTTAGGAACAGCTAAGACAGTGGTGGCGAACCTATGGCACGGGTGCCAGAGGCGGCACTCGGAGCCCTCTCTGTGGGCACACGTGTCTTTGCCCCAGCCTTGCCTCCCCCCCGTGACCCCCTTCTCACCAGCATCCCCCCTGGAGGAGAGTCACCCCCGAGTGTGGCCCACGTGGAGCAGCGCAGCCAAGGACATAGCAGCCAGGCAGCGTAGACAAGACTCTGCCCTCATGCCCCATCTCGCACAGTTGATGCTGCGGGCCGCAGGCAGAGGGCGTGGCCGCCATGGCACTGCTGGGCTGCCTGGGCGATCTGCGGCGGGCCCTGGAGGCGATGAGTGGCCCTGCGGGCAGGCGGAGGAGGGCAGGGCAGGGGTGAAGCAGGGGTGGGGCCAGTTTTTGGGCACTTGGTCTCTAAAAGTTTCGCCATCACTGGTTTAGATGATGGAAGATAAAAACTGATATTGTGTTTTTGAAGACAGAAAAGGAAAGGAAGTCTGAATAGCAATTAATTTTCACACTCACTTCCATCATCACAAATGGTTGTTTTTCCGCTCCATTTCCCATTGGGAAGGCAGAAGCGGACTTCAGATCCCTTCATGCTGTATCCTCCATAGCAAGTAAATGTGATGTTCTGGCCTACATTGTAATATGGCTGCGGGGGCTCAAAGTAACCATTTTCAAATTCTGTAATCCTGGGGCAGTGGATATCTGAAAATAACAATACATTATCAGTAAGCAGGATTGAGTACTTCAAGGTTATATTCTCTAACTCATCCCACCTCAACAAACTAATCCTCTCCTCTCTTTCTTGAGCTATTTCAATATTCAGCATATGAAATTGTGCAGAGGTGTTGTCAAGCTCCCCTAACTGGAACCTGCGTATGAGGTAAAAACAACATCTGTAACACCTTATAACAGAATTTCAGACTTTCTATGTTGCTGAGAGAACCAGCAGGACTAAGAGGATTGTACTTCCTCCATCTAGCCCACATTGCTGTTCCATCCATAAGAACAACCCATGTAGTCACCTTAACCCAGATTGAGAGGAATGTAGATAATATGCTTCATTCAAGATCTTCTGTAGTTGACACCTTACCACCATCTTTGTCACCTTCCCTCTGAAGGGATAACTTGAGATGGGTCAGAACTTGTCCAGAATGGCTGGAGCAAAGAATTACCTCTTGAGAAATAAACACACCACTAAATAAATGCCCACAGACATTCTCAATCATCCAGGTCATGGGTGTCCCAAAGGTGCTTTTGCAAAAAACAACTGGATTTTTTTTTGGGGGGGGGTGTTTCCTTGAAAACATTTTGCTTCTCATCCAAGAGCTGAAGAAACTTCTTGGATGAGAAGCAAAATGTTTTCAAGGAAAAAAAAACCCAAAAAGTCTAGTTGCCTTTTTAAAAAAGTACTTTTGGGAAAAACATTCCGTTGCTTCTTTCAATGTTGGAGCACCACTTCCTTTCTCAAAGAGGTGTTCATGCTAAGCTGTGTTCAGAAATAGACTGACAGATAATAAATGAAGAGCATCTTTCTGGCTGTAATGTCACTAGTGCAGGGGTCTTCAAACTTGGCCCTTTTATGACTTGTGGACTTCAACTCCCAGAATTCCTCAGCCAGGGCCAAGTCTGGCCCTGGCACCTCAACACACAACTAAGCAGCCACTTATATTCACTTATCCCAGGGGTCTTCAAACTTGGCCCTTTTATGACTTGTGGACTTCAACTCCCAGAATTCAAGTCCACAAGTCATAAAAGGGCCAAGTTTGAAGACCCCTGACTTATCCCAATCCCATGGTTAAAGAGAGTCACTGATGATAGTTTTTAAAGAACCACACATGTTCTGACCTTGTTGTGGAGGTAGAATAGGGTTGACAATATAGACCTTCCAAGTTATATATCTAGTATTTTCTTTGATGTCAACCCCAATTCAATGAGGAAGAAAGACTTCTAAGATAAGATGATACCAATTTTTTTTATAGTAAAACCATTAGGTCTCATCTTTGGAGTAAATGCTCAGCATCCCTGGTAGCAGAAGACAAGCAGGAAGGTTTCAGATGGAGCTGAAACACATTTGGATGCCAGCAAAGCTATGAGTCCCCCATCCCATGAAATCAAAATAGGCCCTAAAAGTACGAGCTCCAGAACATGACATCCCCTCATTGTGTCATTGCTTTCATGGCCAGCTGAAAGGCAGGCTCTCTTTTTTAAAATTTAGAAATTAAATTATACCTCGGCACCTCGCCTGGAAGATGACCCTGTCGTCATTATTTGTCATAGTGCTCCAGTACCCATTCTCGCATTTCCGGTACTTGGTAGGGTATGAATATTGGCCATCTGGGCATATATACTGAAGCAATGTGCCGTTCTGCAGCAGTACTGTTTTGCCTCCTATAATTTCGTATGACTTCGTCAAATCACAGCGAGCATCCACGACATCTGACGGGAAGAAGCACAAGAAAACATTAAAAGGATTCCAGTGTTAACCTGTTTTCTAAGTCAGCGTTTCTCAACCTAGCCAATTTTCAGTCAATCAGAATAGAGCTGGGAGGGACCTTGGAGGTCTTCTAGTTCTGTCCCCTGCTCAAGCAGGGGATCCTATACAGGTGGCTGTCCAGTCTCTTTTTAAAAACCTCCAATGATGAAGCACCCACAACTTCTGAAGGCAAAGCTGTTCCACTGGTTAATTGTCCTCACTGTCAGGAAGTTTCCCCTTAATTCCAGGTTGCTTCTCTCCTTTGATTAGTTTCCATCCATTTCTTCTTGCCTTGCCTTCTGGTGCTTTGGAAAACAAATTGACCCCCCCCCTCTCTTTGTGGCAACCTCTCCAGCACTGGTATACTGCTGTCATGTCTCCCCTAGTCCTTCTTTTCTCTAGATGAGTCAAACCCAAATCCTGCAATGTTTTTGTCTCCAGGTCTTTAATCATCTTAGTTGCTCTTCTCTGCCCTTTTTCCAAAGTCTCGACATCTTTTTTGTAATGTGATGATCAAAACTGGATGCAGTATTTAATTTAAGATGTGTGGAATGAAGCTAAAGTTGATGGTTGAGAAACACCATTCCAAATCCTGAATAGCCAACCTTTAGGCTATGTGAATTTTAATTTTGCTTTTGATGACTGCAAGTCTGTCTTGATTCCCAGCAACTACAGGAAAAAGTCCATGTGGTTTTCTTGGCAATGTTTTTCAGAAATGATTTTCCCTAGAACTGGGGGAAGGGATTGGCCCAAAGACTCCCAGTTCTGACTTCAGGCCTAAGGCAGGACCAGAGTCTATACAGGTAATCCTCGACTTACGACCACAATTGAGCCCAAAATGTCCGCTGCTAAGCGAGACAGTTGTTAAGTAAGTTAGGTGAGTTTTGTCCCATTTCTTGCCACAGTTGTTAAATGAATCACTGCAGCTGTTAAGTGTCAAAGCAAGAATATACAGTATTTGTAGGAAAATCAATGCCTGGAAGTTCTTTGAAGTGTTTCATTAGCCGGAACCATAACATTAAGTTAGTAACATGATTGTAATTGTCTCAAAGGTGCTTTTTCAAAAGGCGAATGGGTGTGTGTGTGTGTGTGTGTGTGTGTGTGTGTGTGTGTGTGTGTGAGAGAGAGAGAGAGAGAGAGAGAGAGAGAGAGAGAGAGAGAGAGAGAGAGAGAGAGAGAGAATAGTCACTGGGGGAGGAGAACCCTAAGGCAGTGTTTCTCAGCCTTAGCCATTTTAAGACGTGTGGACTTCAACTCCCAGAATTCCCCAGCTGAGGATTTCTGGGAGTTGAAGTTCACACATCTTAAAATGGCTAAGGTTGAGAAACACTGCCCTAAATTTTGAACCTCAAGAATGCGATATAGATGGCTTCAGGTAACTAGTTGGTAATTGCTGGCTTTCCGCTTTAATTATAGATTTCCAAGTATCTGTAATAAACCTAGCTTATCAAGAACCGTGTCCTTGAATCTTAGCATTTGAGTCAGAGGGGCAGAAACTGTTTTTCTGTCCTCAGGAATCAGAATTTGGAGTCAACAACAAGCCTTTGTTTCAAATTCCAGCTAAACGCAATGATAAGCCTTCAATTGGGCTCCTGAGGAGTCAAAAAAGTCAAGATGGCGATACAAGATGGCGATCACATGACGGAAGCCTATTTCTTATGTGCAAAGGGCAGGGTTTTGATCCAGTAATTTGGTTAAGGGGGAAAAATGGTCCCTCCCCATTACCTCAGCGTGTTATGCGGGCGCAGACAAATGTGTAAAGGTTTTCAGGTCAAGGTGTACAGGTAGCGCTCAACCTGTGACTGAAATTGAGCGTGGAATTATGGTTGCAAGATGTGGCAGATCACCACTTAACTGTGCCAGATTTGACAATCTTTCTGCTGGTGGTTGTTAAGTTCATGCGACAGTTGTTAAGCAAACCTGTCTTCAATGGCTGTTTTTTTTGCCGGAAACGGGAAGTAAATGATGGAAAATGGCAAAAAATGGCAAAAACTCCAGTCACATCACCCCAGGAAGCTGCTAATGGCCGTAAATGTGAGTTGGTTGCCAAGTATCCAAAATGTGATAAATTGACCACGTGGGTCTGTGACTGTTGGAACTTCAGAACTGGGTCCTAGGTAGTTTTGGGGAGGTACATTGTAACCTCAGATAGTCCCTAAGTGAGGACTGCCTTTATAGAGGAGATGCCTTCCTTTAGCTTTCCCTTGCAATGCACAGGCAGGAAATCAAGATGGCAGCCTCAATCCTGCTATTTTTTTTTTACTTGCATTGCAAAAGAGGTAGAGTTTGATTGTTTGGCTGTGGCTTCCATCTTGACTTTTTTGCCTCCCTCTAGGGGACATCAGGAGCTAAGCCAGGGATTTGAGGTTTTGTCCTCCCCGTTGCAATGACCCATTGTAGGAGAGGATTTTCACATTATTTTCGTTGTTCGAAAACTGCTGTGAGCTGGGGCTGTCACCTGAGGTGAATGCTAGCCTCAGAGCTTATTTTGAAAGGCAAACCTTAACTCAGGGTTGAGTAAAATATTACTCAAGATCTGAGGACTGTGGTGATCAAAATTTCTGTCGCTAAGCTTTCAGTTAAGTGACTTTTGCCCCATTTTACGACCTATCTTGCCACAGGTGTTAAGCGAAGCACTGCAGTGGTTAAGTTAGTGACGCGGTTGTTAAGTGACTCTGGCTTCTCCATTGATTTTGCTTGTCAGAAGTTTGCAAAAGATGATCACATGACTGTGGGACATTGCGACCGTCATAAATATGAGCCAGCGCCATCCATCCAAATTATAATCACGTGACCATGGAGGTGGTGCAACAGTCTTAAGTGCGAAAAGCAGTCATCAGACACTTTCTTCAGTGCTGTTGTAACTTTGAACCACAAAAGGTTGCAAGTTGAGGGCTACCTGTACTGAATGTATTTACCCTAAGTTTTTTATTTATTTATTTGTTTGTTTATAAATAAATAAATTTCATTGGCTACCCATCTTACCATAAGTAACTCTGGGCGGCTTAAAGACATAAAAAATACATTTACAGTAAAACCTGAATAAATTAAAACTTAAAGTTAAGGACATCTTGATTCAGTGAACTCCTTTTCCCCTTTCCTTTACCTTGAAGTCCAAGGAGCTCATTTTCTTTTAGGTCACGCTCTGAAACTATCTTGCCTTAATACAATTCCCCATTTTAAAAAAAGGGTATGAAAGGAGAAGTAACCCAGGGCCATTTTACCTCAAGCAGTGCAGTACTAAGGCAATCTGGAGTCACACCGGTTTGGGAAGCTGGGAATTGGTCTCCCTGTTCCTTTGCGTAGAGCTGTATCAGGGAAGGGTGGGCTTAGTTTGCATTTGAAACCCCCACACACACTTCCAAAATCTAAAATTAGTCATATTCTATAACTCCACATTTTGAAAGCTGCATCTGGACCCCATCTTTGCAGAAAGAAAGATGGGGCCACCCTTTTCCTTTGGCTGTGGGATGCATAGGGTAGTCCTCGGCTTACGACTACAATTTTGAACCCAAAATTTCTGTGTCATGGTTTCCGACAGATGAAACTCTTCAAAAGAACTCCGAGGCGTTGTTTACCTTAAATAATCTTTTATTCAAGAAACAAAATATCAGCACTACATAGGTGAAACCAAAAACCAAATTCCCTCCCCTGGCACAAAGTAGCAAAGCGCAATTCCCTCCTCCAATTAACAGTCATAAATCACATTCCCCAATTAGCTTGAAGCGCAGAGCTCTCCAGCCCTCCAAAACTCTATCAATTCTGGGCCCGAGGACCTTGGGTTCCCATGGCTGAGTTATTATTGTTATGACTAGCTGGACTCTCATGCATATTCCCCCTCCCAGCATCAACTAACTCTAAAAGCAATAGAGAAAAATGGCTGCATTTCCATCTGTTGTCAAAGCAAGAACATCTGATGTTAGCAGCGTTGACATCCTGTGGCTAAGCAAGACAGTTGTTAAATGAGTTTTGCCCCCATTTGTCGACCTTTCTTGCCACACTTATTAAGTGAATCATTGCAAGTTGTTAATTTGGTGACAAGGTTGTTAAGTGAATCTGGCTTCCCTTGTCAGAAGGCCGCAAAGGGTGCTCACAGGACCCTAGGACACTGCAACTGTCACAAATATGAGTCAGTTGCCAAGTGCCTGAATTTCGATCACGTCACCATGGGGATGCTGCAATGGTCGTAAGTCTGAAAAATTGCCATACATCACTTTTTTTCAGTGCCATTGTAACTTTGAACAGTCACTAAATGAACTATTGTAAGTCGAGGACTACTGTAGTCCACGAGGCAAGATTCTCTCCCTTCTCACTGGCAGTCCAAAATCACAAAGGTCTGCTGAAGTTTACTAGAATACAAGGAAATGCAAGGCATTTGGCCTTGGAAATAAAACATAGGGGATGGGGTCAATAAAGTCAAGATGGCAGCTGTGGTTCCCCCCTCCCCCTTCCGGCAATGTGTGTAATAGAGAGAGTGTGGGCTTTTAGCAAAATGCATTATGGGGAAGGGTCCTTTGTGAGCAACTATGTCCCTTTAGAACAGCCGTTTTTAACCCTGGCAGCTTCAACATGTCTAGAGATCAGCTCCCACAATGCTCCATGCTGACTAGGGAATTCTGGGAGTTGAAGTCCACACATCCTGAAGCTGCTAAGACTGAGAAATTCTGCTTTACAGAGAAGCCATCTAGCCCTTTGTGTGTGGTTCACCTAAACTCCCAGCATCTCTCCCCATTAGCCATGTATACTGGAGGTTGCTGAGAAATGAAGTCCTGCAATATTTGGTAAACTAGGGCAGGGGTAGGCAACCTTGGCTCTTTTATGACTCGTGGACTTCAATTCCCAGAATTCCTGAGCCAGCCATGCTGAGGGGAAAGGGAGAGGTTTCCAAGCTGAGCCATGCTGGCTCAGGAATTCTGGGAGTTGAAGTCCATGAGTCATAAAGGAGCCAAGGTTGCCTACCCCTGAACTAGGGATTACACACCTCTGAGAGACAATTGGTTTATCTTTTGCATGTGTGCAAGGGTGCACACATTTATAAAAAGGGATGATGTAATAGCGACAAATTCTTTCTATTGGGAAATGTCCAGGTCTGTCAATAACCCTGCAATTTAGTGTACTTAGCCTAATAGCTAATCCAGTTTGTTTAGGAAGGATTGTTTCTGAAAGGCCCCTTAAGCCTCAAACCAATAGCCAAAAACTTTCTCGGCCTTAGGCCTGTCTTATTTCTGACAGAAACAGACCAAACAAACACAAACCATTATAAATGGCCTGAAAAACTGATTACAATCTTGCAAAAAGCAAACCAAGTACTTTAAGAAAGAGAACACAACCACTCTACTTTTTAGCAATAGCAGTAGCAGCACTTAGCTTCACGGTGCTTTACAGCCCTGGCCCCCATCTAAGCGGTTTACAGAGTCAGCATATTGCCCCCAACAGTCTGGGTTCTCATTTTACCAACCTCGGAAGGATGGAAGTCTTAGTCAACCTTTTATCTTTATCTTTGTGGTAAATCTCAGTTTAATTCTTACTTAGATATGCTTAGCCTTGTGTAAGCTGCTGTTAAAATGCTGAAGCCAGTAAATAAATCTTCGCATAAATCAGGAAAAGTGCTAGGCTTATAAACCTTTCTTTCTGTGATTATGCTTTTCCCGTGCAATTATTTTTAAGAAGGACTATAATGGTTGTTATTCTGTTTCTAAAGATTGCTAGCCGCCCAGAATCATGTGTTTGAGATGGGCAGCTGTATAAATTAAATAAACAAATAAGATTAGTTAAATAAATAAAATGTAAGCCTTTGCCCGTAATATAGCTTTTCATACACTGGAAAAAGGGAAAAACCCAGGTGAATACACCATGCTTTATAAATGACAAATGCTTTAAAATATGCTGAAAACTTCCTTGTAAGAATAAAATGAAACCTATTGTGTATGCATTAAAGTGTAAAAGATTCATTAACAAAAAGATACATTGCATTCACAATTTTTACACTTAAATGGTTTTGAAAAACATCCAAGGCATTTCAACAGATTTTGAAACAGACCTTTGCCCAATTCAGAAAGGAAATGATAATGTTTGATTTCAAAACTCAAAATTCATTTTGAAAGCTTTCTCCTCTCTTAGACTCCAAATGCCAAAAATTCTGTGTGACAATCCCTTGATCGTTTTTCATAAGCATTGCATATAAAGCACAGACATTGTCATATAAGTTAGAATAGAATAGAGCTGAAAGGGACCCTGGAGGTCTTCTAGTCCAGCCCCCTGCTCAAGCAGAAGAACCTATACCATCTCAGATAAGTGACTGTCTATAAGGCTGCCTACATCACTGAATGTTGGTTCTTAAAAGCTGCCTCTTATTGAAGAACCATTATAAGTCCTCCATCCAATATTTTTGCATGTCAAAAAGCAGCTAGAAATAATTTTTATTGAACTATGATTAACATGATTATGATTAAATCCAAGATGCACAGTGAAAAAACATAGAAAGTTACACAATCTCTGCTAAAAAAAAAAATCACAGTTTACACACACACATTTACCATGCATAAAATGCCGCCATATTGTGGACTATTGCTATTGAGATAAACTGTTAAATCCGTCCAAATTTGATAGAACTGTGGTTCCTCCCTCTGAAGTTTCATTATTCTAACTTTGTTATTTATTTATTTTTTTAGCATAGCAATTGAAGGGGCCTTGTTAATCCACAACACAGTTGCAATATTATCTAGAGCAGGGATCCCCAACTCCCTGGTCCGTGGGCCAGTACCGGGCTGCAGCATGCCAGCAACCGGTCCGCACAAACAAGGAAAGCCCCGCATCCACGGGATGCAGACAGCACACAAAACTACACACCCTCCAGTCCATGGAAAAACTCTCTCCATGGAACCGGTGCCTGGTGCCCAAAAGGTTGGGGACCTCTGATCTAGAGTTTCCTTATGCTGGGCAATTCATAGCTTTAGCTGCTAAAATTAAATAGACAATCAATCCCTTCTTTTGCAGATGTCAAAAAGCAGTTATGCAAAATACAGGTAGCAAAGACTGGCGAAAAGGAGAAAGCAGCAAATATTCACTAGCAAAGAGTTCCAACAGGGGAACTGGAAAAAAACAAACAAACCTTTAAAAACATCATTATTTTCATATGACAACCTTTCTCCTACACCCTTGTGGCATTATTTTCAGCAGAATAAAAATGTGAGAGGTTTCAGGCTTCAAGAGCCATTAGCTTCCTCCAAGCCCAGCCTTGCTCTGGGCACCTGGAGGAAACTCACCAGCTGTTTCTCGAATTTTTTTAGCTTACCTGTGCCAAGTGCCCCAAGGACACTGGCGATGTAAAGGAGCAGATGAGCCCTCTGCATTCCTGCCTCTCTTTCCCGTCTGCCTTTCAGTTTCTCTGCTGCTATTTTGGTACTGACAGCAGCCGTGCGGGGCAGCTGCTTATGAAATGTTGGTTTTCCTCCCTCCAAACGTGTTGTTGGCTAACCCCACCCCGACAAAAGCAGCTGAGTTTTGGGAAATAACACAGTCCATTAAGCAATTCTAGAGTCGGGTGGGAGATGGGTGAGGCCAGAAGACCTTGGTCTGCAGGTGGACAGGAATTCCCAAGGTTTTGGGAATGAAATCGGGCAAAACTGAATCTGGGAGGCAGGAAATGAGGAAAGATCAACTGGGAAATCCCCAGATTTAACATTACAAAGGAAAGTTTCACAATTTGAATTATGCCAGAGGATTACTGCAGTGTATCAGGTCCCTGCTATTGCTAAGCAATGGGTCTATGCTGGAGCCCAGGTCCATGGTTCTTACTCACCACCACGCCGCCCTCCTTATTTGCTCTTCCCACTAGTCTCCCACTATTTATCAAGCCAAACTATAATACAAATAGCAGGTTTTTTTGGCATGTGATAATTAAACATAATTTCTAAAGACTTTATCAGCATGGACTATGAGCACAATATGAAGTCTAATTGATTTAGACTCAGGATAATTGATCTCAGGATTGCCTGGGAGTAGGCAGTGCAAACAAAAGCAAGGAGACACACATGGTCTGAACCAGTCCTTCAAAACAATGCGAAACACAGAGTTTCATGGCAATGTTGTGAAGAGATTGGACAACCAATTGTCTGAAATGGTATAGGGCAGTGATGGCGAACCTTTTAGAGACCGAGTGCCCAAACGTCAACCCAAAACCCACTTATCTATCGCAAAGTATCAACATGGCAATTTAACCTGAATACTGAGGTTTTAGTTTAGAAAAAACAACTCATACATTAACATTTTTTGTCTTAAAAGTAAAATACAATAAGAGAGCTTTTAATTATACAAACAACTTTTTATTGAAAGGTAAAAGTTTGCAGTTGGCATGCTTTTGAACAATTAATGTGATTTTTGCTATTGTATGCATGCTGATAATTTGTCTAACCTTGGCTCATACTTTGTACGTTTGAGAGCAACACATGCAGCAATCAGGTCATCCGTTAGTCTGTTTCTGGTGTCAGATTTGATATAATTCAAAGCTGAAAACAGCTGCTCACAAGCATAAGATGATTCAAACAAAGTAAGGAAAGCAATCTCAAGCACTTTCATTGACTTAAAATTATTTGGCAGAGAATTCCACACTTTCATTTTCAGAACTAACTGTGCTGTCCTTTGTTAACCCTTCTATCTTCTCAAGTGTCATAGAATTTATTTTTCCAGGTAGAGCTTTCTTGAAATTGTAATAGCTTCATTTCCAGATTTCCTAAATCTAACAAGTGTAAGCAGGAAAGATCAAGTTCTTCAAATTTGGCTTTACCTGGAGAAGTAAGAAAAAACAGGGTTGTCTCCATCTTACGGAACTGTAAAAATTTGTTACAAAATTCACCTTTGCAACTGCTACAATGCTAGAAAATTCCTTGTAGATTTCCCGATGGCTTGTAGAATTGTCTGCAAATGTAGCATTTTCTAAATGCATTTTTAGTTTTGGAAAATATTTCAGCTGCCCACTTTCAAGGTCTCTTTCAAAAACCTGCAGTTTTCTCTCAAATGTTTTGAAAGCACAAAACATCCTTTCGGCTGTTTTTCCTCACCTTGTAGTTGTTTGTTCAGTACATTGAAGTGTAGTGTAAAATCTGTAAAAAAAACATGAGGTTGGTAAGCCAGGCCATATCAGTGAGCTGTGGATATTCCTGCCCTTTTTCATTCATAAACAGCCTAATTTCATCCAAGCAGGCTACAAATCTTTCTCGTCCTCTGCTCAGCCACTGGACATTATTGTACATAAGTAAACAATTCCACTGTGCCTGAACCTCCTGAAGAACTGCTTGAAACTATCGTAAATTCAGAGCATGAGCCATGATGTAATTCACCATTTTTGTGACATCTTTGAGGACATTGTCAAAGTTTTTGCTGCTTTCCCTGACACAAAGAGCTTCTGGATGTATAATACAATGGAACTGAATGACTTGATGTTTTGTTTCTTTAACAAAGATTTCATTTTAAGGATTTCATTTTCAGAACTAACTGTGCTGTCCTTTGTCATCCCTTCTATCTTCTCAAGTGTTTCACGCAGTTCATAGAATTAATTTTCCCAGATAGCGCTTTCTTGAAATTCCAATAGCTCCATTTCCAGATTTCCTAAATCTAATCAGTGTAAGCAGGAAAGATCAAGTTCTTCAAATTTGGCTTTATCTGGAGAAGTAAGAGAACACAGGGTTGCCTCCATCTTACAGAACTGTAAAAATCTGTTACTAAGATCCACCTTTGCAGCTGCTACAACGCTAGAAAATTCCTTCCTGATAGCTTGTAGCATTGTCTGCAAATGTTGTAAAATTTTCTAAATGCATTTTTAGATTTGGACCGCCCCATCACTTCCAAATGCCACTTGCTCGCTCACTCTCTCACTGCCACGTCGCTTCCAGACGCTTCCAAACACCACTTTTTTACTCGCTCACTGCCCCCTCGCTTCTAAATGCCGCTTGCTCACTCACTCTCTCACTTACTGCCGTGTCACTTCCAAACACTTCCAAACGCCACCTTTTCACTCGCTCGCTTGCTCGCTCACTGCTCTGCCACTTCCAAACGCTTCCAAATGGCACTTGCTCGCTACTCTGGTGAACTCTGTGCTGGGGCGATGGTGTGCGTGCCCACAGAGAGGGCTCTGAGTGTCCCCTCTGGCACGCGTGCCATAGGTTCGTCACCACTGGTATAGGGTCTCCTGCTTCAGCAGGGGCTTGGACTAGAACAGGGGTCCCCACTACTGGGCCATGGCCTATTCACAACTGGGCTGCGTTAGTGGTGGGCAGGCATGCACAGCTCCACTTGTGCAAGCGGTGGGCACCGGAGCTCCCAGCCCTATTCGTGGCCACACAAATGAAGCTGTATGCGTGCCTGTCCTTCACATAAAACCATCCCCTCTTCCATCCTCCCCCCATGCCAACCCAGAAAGGTTAGGGAATGCTGGACTGGAAAACCTCCAACTCTGTTATTCTGTTACTCCAGCTAATGACTACATCTCAAAGTGTCGCTAAATAAGTAGTTCCATATTGGTCATCATAATTTCTTCTGTTCAATCCTATTCTCCATAAAAATGTAGAAACATTTGGTTGTTGTTTTTTTAATCCAACTTGTAGTGGGACTGGTAAGGACTGGTGGGGTAGGAAAGGAGAAAGCCTCAAAATCAGAAGAGCATCAGTGCAAAACCTAACCCTTTGGTACATTCAGCATGGCTGGCTGGGGAATTCTGGGAGTTGAAGTCCATACATCTCAAAGTGGACTAGGTTAAGAAACACAGAGCCAGACATTTGAGTCAATAGATTAATTCAACTCGGTTGGTCAAGTTGTCCTCTTATAAATTGGAATTGATGAGTTCTGAGTTGTATTGGGTTGGATTGTTAAAATTGTTGTCTTTAACTTTCTTCACCGTCCATAAATAAATAAAAACCCAGGTCTGCCAGGTTTGAAAAGATAATACCAGTCCCAATGTTAAGATGTGCTTTAAGTATTTCAAGTATTCCCAGCTAACCCTTTTAACTCTGGGTAAACCCAGGATCATTAGATGGAACTATTTTAGGCAACTTCTGACAGGCCAAACACCCTATCTAGAATCCATTGTTGTATATACATGTGTATGTGTGCGTGCTTTTATTTATACAAGTTACCTGAATTTGCTTCTTGGTATTTTTATCATTTTTATCTGTGATGTGATGACTGTATAACTTTACTATCCTTCAAAAGAAAAGAGAGAGAAAAAATCCATTGTTTGGGGCAAGGGTGTGAGTTCTTCTCAGTGCCTCTCCTTGATACTCCTGGCTCTATTGGGTCCCAAGTCCAACTGCTGCTGTCCATTTTTGAAAAGTGGGAGGGCTGATGGTTCTAAATCATTGGTTCTCAATCTTTCTCAGGTTGAGACCCCACTTGCCCCGCCCATGCGCGCCGCGACCCCGACCCGCGCGCGCCGAATTTTTTTTAAAAAAAAATAAAAAAAATGGCGGCCGCGACGGGCGGATCTGCGCATGCGCAGATCGGCCTGTCGCGCGTGCCGCGCATGTGCGGATCCGCCCGTCGCGGACGCCATTTTTTTATTTTACTTTTTTTATTTTTTTATTTTTTTATTTATTTTTATTTATTTTTTTCGGCGCGACGGGCAGATCTGCGCATGCACGGCGCGCGCGCACCCAAAAAATAAAAAAATAAAAAAAACAAAATGGCGGCCCGCGGTGTCCGGCGACCCCCGCGAAATGGTCGTGCGACCCCAAATGGGGTCGCGACCCCAAGGTTGAGAACCACTGTTCTAAATCATTGGGTTTTTTTTCAGCAAACACACCCACTTATATTCAGTTGTCATTTCCTTCGGTTTTATATGGAAAAAAAGGAGGGAAAGGGGCAATGACCACGAGTCATTTATTTACAATTTTTACACAGGCTGGCAGTTTGACACCCCAGTTCTAGAGGCAAGCCTTTCCATTGATTAGTAGTTCTAATTGTCAGGAAAGTTCTCCTTAGTTCTAAGTTGCTTCTCTCTTTGATCAGTTTTCATCCATTGTTTCCTGTCCTGCCTTCAGGTGCTTTGGAGAATGGCTTGACTCCCTCTTCTTTGTGGCAGCTCCTGAGATATTGGAACACTGCTATCCTGTCCTTCTCTTCATTAAACTAGACATACCCAATTCCAGCAACTGTTCCTTTTATGTTTTAGCCTCCAGTTCCCTAGTCATCTTTGTTGCTCTTCTAGAGCAACTCTTTCTAGAGTCTCAACATCTTTTTATATCATGGCAACCAAAACTGGATGTAGTATTCCAAGTGTAGCCTTACCAAGGCATTGAAAAGTGGTATTAACACTTCACGTGATCTTTTCTCTCCCTGTTAATGCAGCCTAGCTTTGTGTTGGCTTCTCTGGCAGCTGCAGCACACTGCTGGCTCATATTTAAGTGATTGTCCACTACGACTCCGAGATCCCTCTCACAGTTGCTACTATGGAGCAAGGTACCACCTATACTATACCTGTGCATCTGTTTTTTCTTGTCTAAATGTAGAACCTTTTAATTTAATTTAATTTAATAATATTCGCACTTATATGCCGCCCCTCTCCGAAGACCCAGGGCGGCTCACAACAAGAAATAAAATAACAATTTTAAAAATTAACCACATTCATACCACACACAAACACAATCAATTCGCAGCCGCTGATGGCGGGACACTCTTAGGGCCGAGGGGCAGAGCACAGCTCATATGCCCCAAGCCTGTCAGCATAGATGTGTCTTCAGCCCTTTCCGGAAAGCTAGGAGGGAGGAAGCAGTACGAACCTCTGAGGGAAGCTGGTTCCAGAGGGCTGGGGCAGCAACGGAGAAGGCCCTTGCCCTAGGCCCCACCAGACGACATTGTCTAATAGACGGGACTCGTAGGAGGCCAGCCCTATGCGCCCTGACCGGTCGCTGGGATTCATGAGGCAGGAGACGGTCCCGCAAGTATCCTCTCCAAACCTTACTTTTTCACCACTGAATTTCATTTTGTTAGATAGTGCCCAGTGTTCAAGTCTGTCAAGATCCTTCTGTATCTTAAGCCTTTCTTCTGGAGTATTGGCTATTCCTGCCAGCTTGGTGTCATCTACAAATTTGATGAGTTCCCCATCTATCTCCTCATCCAAATTATTGATGAAGAAGATGTTGAAGAGCACTGGGCCCAGAACAGAGCCCTGGGGCACCCCACTACACACTTCCATCCATATAGATGCAGTTCCATTGAGGACCATATGCTGAGTACGGCCTGTCAGCCAGCTACGAATCCATCTGATAGTGATGCTATCTAACCCCCATTTTTCTATCTTATCAAGTAGTAGGTTGTAGTCTACTTTATCAAACACCTTATTGAAGTCCAAGTAAATTATAACCACAGCATTCCTCTGGTCCACTAATTTTGTCACCTGATCAAAGAATGCAGTAAGATTTGTCTGGCATGATCTGTTTTTGACAAATCCATATTGGCTTTTGGTTATGACTTTGTTGGCCTCTAGGTGCTCATTGATTCGTTGCTTGATTATCTTTTCCAGAATCTTCCTAGGTAGTTTCTGAATGTTTCATTACCAGACTAGGTAACATCAGCAGCAGGATTTTCTTGTCCAATTTTCTTTAGCTTATAAATAAAATAGGATAAGAAAATAGGACAAGAAAATCCTGCTGATGATGTTACCTAGTCAGGTAATGAAACATTCAGAAACTAAATTGAAACAAGCATTCAGAAACTAAATTGAGCCAACCACTACCAAAATCTAAAACCCCGAGCTACAGGTATTTTCTATTATTTCAAATTGGTTATTAGAGTGTTATGCCACTATAAAATCATAGCCAACATTTTTTCCTTTAACTTCCTGAAACTACATGCACCCCTCTTCACTTACTCCAAGATTGTATCCTGGATGAAAAAAAAAAAACCATGATGCATCTATCGGGTTATTCATTTATTTGTAGAAAAAAATTCAGGGACATGAATGATTAAGCAGAGCACTATGGTTTTCTGGGTCACTTTTCTCTTTGTTTTGTGTTGCTTTTTAAAATGACGTCCAGATTTAAAATGTAATTATGATACTAAACAAGGACATTCAGATGTTGTTATGTGTACGTGTGTGTCCAACAAGTTCAGATGGCAGCCACAATCTCACAGTCCTAAGACCTGCCCCTCCCATGGACATCATAGAGTTTAATTTGGATAGAGGTAGCAAACCATCCCTGGCACTTCAATATTTTGACTCAAAAGCATCCTGTTTGAAACAGGAAACAGGATTCTTTTAATTCAAAAGTGCTTTGACTTACTTATTGTTCCTGGGGATTTCTAATGGCCTCTTATTATGAATTCCTGATTCATCTGTTTGCTCAAATACCTTTCTTTTCTCACACAAAGGCCTAACTGCAAACCACGAAATACATTATGCTATGTATAACGCAAAGAACATGTGGAAAGAAACCACTAATAGCACTATGCACATTCAATCTAGGCCAGCGGTTCTCAACCTGTGGGTCGGGACCCCATTTGGGGTCAAACGACCATTTCACGGGGGTCGCCAAGCAACGCAGTCCGCCATTTCCCCCCTCCTTTTCCTTAGCTGTGCTACTCCCTCTTATTCTATTGGCTTTTGAAAGCCAATAGAATAGACTCTCTTGAATAGAGTCTAATTCTATTGGCTTTCAAAAGCCAATAGGAATTGTCCAGGCTGTCTCTGCCCTGCTGAGCCCGCCAAAAGTCCCAGTCACCAAACGTTGCTGCAAGTTGTCTGCAGCGAAGGCGAGCTATCCGGAAGTTGCCACCCCTCCCTGCTGAGCAACTATTAAATGTAAATAAAAGAGGGCCAGGGGTGGGAGGGCGGCCCAGGAGTGCCTGGGCCTGCCTGCCGCCCCCCCAAATGGGCGGTGGCCAAGGTAAGGCTAGCAGGGCAGCGGCGGGCGCTGGGAGGGCAGCTGGCGCGCGTGGGGCCTGGCGGGTGGCTTACCTCCCTTGGGCTGGGCCAGCTGGTAGCCCAGCTGGTGGTCGGCCTGCACCGTCGCTGCTGCTTGCCATGGGTGCCCAGGAGTGCCTGGGCCTGCCTGCCGCCGCCCCGAATGGGCAGTGGCCAAGGTAAGGCTAGCAGGGCAGCGGCAGGTGCTGGGAGGGCAGCTGGCGTGCGTGGGGCCGACTCTCAGCTGGCTGTCAGGAGCCGGGCAGTGTGTAGCAGCCCTGCCGTTTCCCCATCGATGTCCAGACTGACCCAACTCCCAGCTGTCGGGAGTCGGGCTGTGCTCCTGGGGGCCATGCGGACGTCGGCTGGTTGCTGGCTGTGTCCTCCCCGTCTCCCAGCTCATGGCAAGCCCAGGGGCTTGAAACACGCCCCCGATGCCGCCCCAGGCCGACTCAGCTGCGTGGGCGGCCGGTGCGAGCCGAGCCAGGGCCGCTGCCTCCACGCCGCACCAGAGCTTCCCCCAGCACTGTCCGGCCAACCTCCCTCACCGTTTGAGGCCGCCTTGGCCCTCTGGCACCCGGCACGGCCCTGGGGCTGGTGGGCAGGAGCGGCTCCTTCCTGGCTTGTCGGACTCCGGGCCTCGGAAGCGGCCAGGCGGCGGGGAAGAGGGTGATGCCCGCATGTGCATCGGAGGCCAGCCGGACGGGCCGGGAGGGGAGAAGTGGCGCTTTCTGAGCAGGAGCTGGCGCTCCGGCCACGCCCCTCTCGCATGTGACGAGTCGGGGAAGGGTTTGGCAGTGAAGGGCTGCGCAGCGTGGAAAGGGGCTCCCACGATCCCGCCACTGCGATGGTGCTCAGGAGGTTGGAGGGGCGGGCAGGTCCCGGGGGGCGGCTGGGAGAGGGCAAGAGGTGCCGTGATGAGGATGGGGTGCTCCAGACTACCATCCCCAGCAGGCCTAAAAAGCACTGTGGAAGAGTGGGGAATGCTGGGAGTTGCAGTTCATCACCATTTGGGAAAACATGACTCTCCAAAAATCAATCCTCTCTTCCTTTCTTCCATCCATCTCCTTCCCTTCCCCTTCAATCTCTCCTTCCTTGCTTCCATCTCCATCCCTTCCCCTTCAATCTCTCCTTCCTTCCTTCCTTCCCCTTCAATCTCCTTCCTTCTCCGTCTTCTTCCTTTCCCCTTCAATCTTCCTTCCTTCCTTCCATCTCCATCCCTTCCCCTTCAATCTTTCTCCTTCCTTCCTTCCTTTCCTCTTCAATCTCCTTCCTTCTCCATCTCCTTCCTTTCCCCTTCAATCTTCCTTCCTTCCTTCCCTCCCTCCCAACATTTTTGAGCAAGGAAGCGTAAGCTTCTCCAGTGAGCATTGCTATATTGTTTTTGTAATTAATCACTATGCTTTATGTTCAATTTGTAACAATGAAAATACACCCTGCATATCAGATATTGACATTACGATTCAAAACAGTAGCAAAATTATGGCTATGAAGTAGCAACGAAAATAATTTTATGGCTGGGGGTCACCACAACATGAGGAACTGTATTAAGGGGTCACGGCATTAGAAAGGTTGAGAACCACTGATCTAGGCAAACAAGAATATATATTAAGAGTCAAATGAGATATGCTACTCCATTGACAGTTTATTTAAAAGTATTCCTGTTGCCATGCTCTGATGTCATAACAAACAGGGGAGAAAGAACAAGGAAAAAGCTTTTAATGGCCATTGTCTTAACACTAGAAAGCTTCAGGGGAACAGGATTAACTTTTGAATAAATATTATTGAAGGATCTTGGAAGACAAGCAGAGGTGCATAATATACAGTATGGTGTGAAAGAAACCACTGGCTCAATTTTATTTTCAGCTGATTGGCATTTTTGCAATGTCTTTGGAAGGAATTGAAGGCTCTGACATGATGAACTTTGGACCAAATTTGGATCCTTCTGCTGTGAATATCAATATTTCAATTGCCAGATGTCTTCAAGGTAATTTTTAATCATTATTATGGAGATCGCTGGCTTGGCAAATACTGTACTAAGTTCTGGTTAAGAGCAAATACTAGAAGTTCACTGCATGGGAATGAATCTGAGGGACTTGTCCAGATGTTTTCTTAACCAATCCTGCACTTGAAAGAGGCTGATGTAGAAATCTCGTGGTTTGTATCCTTTGTTTGGCTCATCTCGTATCATCTCCCCATTGTTGTTTTTCCTCTTCTTTACACATGGATCATATGTACCCCAGCTGATCACACCCACCTATTGGGAAAGACAAAGGAACTGTAAATAATAAACTAGATAACCTGGATGAGATCCAGTGAATCACTAATTATGGTTATTAATGTTCTTGGCTTCACTTGGGGTGGCTGTGAATAAGGAAGCTTCCATTTTCCAATAGGTACAGCCATTGGTGGTTATTCCTAAGTATGATGTCAAAATGTACTCATGATGTTATATGCAAGAGCCGTGATAGCGTAGTGGTTAGAATGAAGTATTGCAGGCTATCCACTGTCAGGAGTTCGATTCTCACCAGCTCAAGGTTGACTCAGCCTTCCATCCTTCCGAGGTTGGTAAAATGAGGACCCAGATTGTTGGGGTCAATATGCTGACTCTGTAAACTGCTTATAAACTGACTCTTGTAAAGCACTATGAAGCAATATATGCTATGGCTACTGCTATTTATCCTTTCATCATACCATCACACCCATGTACTACATGTCCAAGGCAGAATTCTCATTGTGATGTCCCAGTGAACTTTTCATGACTTGTCCCTTTGCTTCCCCACATATTCTTACTAATTGAATATATGTGGTAATAGAAGCAGGGTTGAAATGACTGCCTGCCAGAGGATCCTTGCAGAGACTCTTTCATTCGGCCTCATCTCTAAAACATAGCCTATGTCAGAGTCTCCAAATTTGGCCACTTTAAGACTTGTGGACTACAACTCCCAGAATTCCTCAGCCAACTGGCTGAGGAATTCTGGAAGCTAAAGTCCACAAGTCTTAAAGTGGCCAACTTTGGAGATCCCTGGCCTATGTACAGTGGTGGGATTCAGCTGGTTCGCACCACTTTGGCAGAACCGGTAGCTAATTTTTTTGTTGCTCAGGCCCAGAATGGACTTCCGGAAGCGGCATCCACACAGAGAACCGGTTGTTCACATATTTGAATCCCACCACTGCCTGTGTGGTACTTGGTAGCCTCCTCCAGATACACACTTGCATTTACTCTCACAATAACCCAGTGTTGTACAGTGGCTAACGCGTAGCGCTAAGCCTACGGTGACTGTAACGAATCACCCGTACAATACTATTGGTTTATTCTTATTTCTGCAACCATGCATGTTGGCTGACCATTGTTATTCTAACTTCTGCCTTCCTGAGCTACCTTAAATTAAAACATTTTAAAGCATAAAAGGAGAGTAAGTGGGACATATCTGCAGGAAAATTAAGAAGGTTAAAAAAAGGGGGGGGGCTGTTTTGGAAAACAAGATCACACAACCACGAGCCCATCCTTCTGCTTACTGCAAGAATCCAAGTAGAGCAGACCCAACAGAAGGCACTCTGGTCTTTGCTGGAACACATCCAGGAAACGGGAGTCAACTTAATAATAATAATAATAATAATAATAATAATAATAATAATAATAATGATAAAGTTGGAAGGGACCTTGGAGGTCATCTAGTCCAACCCCCTGCTCAGGCAGGAAACCCTATACCATTTCGGACAAATGGCTGTCCAGTCTCTTCTTAAAAACTTCCAGTGTTGGAGCATTCACAACTTCTGGAGGCAGGTTGTTCCACTGGTTAATTGTTCTAACTGTCAGGAAGTTTCTCCTTAGTTCTAGGTTGCTTCTCTCCTTGCTTAGTTTCCACCTGTTGCTTCTCGTCCTGCCTTCAGGAGCTTTGGAGAATAGCTTGACTCCCTCTTCTTTGTGGCAACCCCTGAGATATTGGAACACTGCTATGCTGTCCCCCGCTCGTCCTTCTCTTCATTAAACTAGACATATCCAATTCCAGCAACCGTTCCTTATACGTTTTAGCCTCCAGTCCCCTAATCATCTTTGTTGCTCTTCTCTGTACCCTTTCTAGAGTCTTCACTCTTGAGCAGGGCTTCCTGCTTATTAGGAACACTCACCCTGAGGAGTCTTGTCTTTTCTCATGCAAAGTATCTCAACTGTTCTCAGAGTATCTAAAGTTTGAGCAAGTGTCCATCCCCACCATGAGGTTCTAATCACCACCGCTACCACCACTTCCCTGAAGATTGCAGGACTTCACCTAAGTTCACATACTGAACTAAGTTCTAACTGTCACGGTCAAGTCGTACCACTCTAGCTAGTTCAATAAATCACAAATTTTAGAAAACCCTGGCTTAGGAACAGGTAGGACCTTAGGGAGGACTGGGCAGAGCCCAGATGAAAGGAGCTTTAACCAACTGACGTCAAGCCACTGGGCATGTCACATTCGAATCCGGTACGTAATTCATTACCTGAAAATGTCTTTCTCTCCTTTCCACAAAGAGCGATCCTCCAGATTCGCCTGCAACAATGGGAGAAGGGAAATTAAACAGAGGACAAGCATCACCACTTCTTGCCACCTCCAGGAGGAAAAAGTTCAAAAGTTCAGGCCTTGCAAAACTGGCCAAAACTTCACCCCTGATTAGATGAACAATAGAGGAAGAAGGTCTCTTTCTTTCTCCTGATCAGAGATGTATCTTTACATCCTAAGACAGAGAACTTCTAAAGCTACAGACCTGATGCCTTGGCTTTAATCTGGAATTGTTTATTTAAAGACCATTGTTTCTTTCTCACTAGCCTTGGACAGGTTTATTTTTAAAAGAGAACAGATTATCTCATGAAGATCATACTTCTTAGAATTCTTTCCTCTGTGTTAAACATGGTAGAGTTGCTCCTACTCTTTCATTTGAAATGCCAACTGATATCTTATGGTTGATAAAGCCAAACAGCAAACTATTCTGGTCATCAAGATGCAAACTATGTCAACTGGTATCCAGCTATTCCATGGAAGAAGCCTTGTACAATTCCTCCTCCTCCTCCTCTTCTTCTTCTTCTTCCTCCTCCTCCTCCCCCCCTCCTCCTCATTAATCAATGCATTGTTGGATGAAAGATTGGGCTATGGATCATCATGTTCCAAGCTGATACATGTGGGTTGGTAGATAGATATTTTTTGACTCCCCAGTCTAGAGACCGATTGCCTCAAAATATGATCCAATTAACTTCTATATCTAAAAAGGGACCAGAACTCATGGCCTTCTGCCTTCTAATCTAGTGCCTTGAAACACTATACCAAACTGGCCCACAAAATGTCTACTTGGACAGCAGGAAATGTACATTATTCCTACCCCCATCTCATCCTTTGGGTGTCTGAAACATACAAGGCACTGAACCAGGCACTCAAGTCATAGCAAGGACTAGAAAGTTTAGAGAGGGAGGAGAAGGGTACTACAAATAAAAGTTGCCATAATATAAATAAGTTGACCCAGCGTGTAAGGAAATATCCTGGACTGAAAGACCTCTGTTATTAGAAAATATTTGCCCAGCTGGGACCAGCATTGATGCATCCAATCTTTCATCCCCCCCTTTAAATGTCTTTTTTTTAAAAAAGAGAATAAAATTATGTAACTTATCCCTCTACCTACCTACCCCAGTTCTGCGCTAGTTTATTTCAACCTGAGGCAAAGTTGACTTTCCATCTGCTATGGTGCAGCTCTGTCTAATCTCTCAGTGCTTCATCATCCCACTGATTGGGCCTTGACAGCCATCTTTAGGATCAGTGGCTATTAGCCTGGATGGCTGTGGGACTGCCTCTGAAGACCATCTGCTGGAAGGCTAGTGGTCAGTTGGTGACTAGTTGGAGACTAGGCAGTTGGTGGGGCCACTGTGAAAACAAACTGCTGGCTAGACGGGCATGGGATTCAATCCCGCAGGACATTGCTCGTATCAGCGTTTCTCAATTTTGGCACTTCTGCACTTCAACTTCCAGAATTCCCCAGCCATCCATACGAGATGGGGAATTCTGGGAATTGAAGTCCAGACATCTTCACCTTGCCAAGGTTAAGAAACACTGGCTTATGTCCATATTCTTACATCCAAAATTCAGCATCCTCTTCCTGGTTCTATCTAACGGGTAGTTGAAGGGAATCACCGATTGGCTTATGATATTATCAGAAGAGCCATGAAGATACAGCACAGCCTCAAACTATAGGTTGTCCTCAACTTACAATCGTAATGGAGGCTGGGATTTAGGTTATAAGTTGTTGGCGGTTGTTAAGTCAAGACACCATGTGACTAGACTTGATTTTACAACCGTTTTTAACGAGTCATTGCAGGTGTTAAGTGAATCGTGTGATTGTTAAGGGAAGCAGATGGTCGTTAAGTGAATCCAGTGTATCCCAAAAAGTCACACGTGGCATCATGTCACCAGAGAACGCTGCAGCTGGTCATAAATGCGATCCAGTTGCCAAGCGCCCCAAATGCAATCATGTGACTGTGGGGGAGGGGGGAATAGGAGCAATGTACAGTAGTTATGACTTTGAGGATGAGTTCCAGGTAGCTTTTTTAAAGTCCATTAGTCAAGGACTACCTGTATTTCTAAAGGGTTGGCAAGTGGAAATGGTACAAAACAAAACACTCCTTATCTAGTGACTCCCACTTAGCTTGGCCAGAATTCAACCCTCCTTCTTTGACATTATACACACAATGGGGATACAATCACACCTCTTTTGCAGGTAAAATTCACCTTTGCAAGTGTATGCTTCCAACGACTTATCTTCTCCACTGCACAGGAACCTGTCGGTCACCACTTCGTCAACATTGGACACATTGGAATATATCTTCTGAATAGCTCCAGAAACACAGGTGGGACGCTGCAAGAAACAACAGGTTAACAACAGATCTGTTATTAGAGTAGCTACTTGGGCCATTGGCTCAAGGGCTCTCCGCTTATTTCTTGTAGGTGACTTCAAATCAGGTTTCGAATACTGGTGACTGCCTCGACTGGTCCCTACAGCAAGGTTGTTTCTCAACCTTGGCAACTTTTAAGATGTGTGGACTTCAACTCCCAGAATTCCCCAGCCATTATTGTGACAAGTTCCTCACTGATGGCATTTCTTCACTGCCAAGTTCTCCAACTCTGAGTCAGAGAAAACGATCCAACGTAAATCTATCATCCCTGTGGCCTATTGTCTTCCTGCCTTTTCCGAGTCCTAGTCCTACGTTTCTAAATCAAGGTAAAGCAACGCAGCCAAACAAATCTTATTTAGCCTCAGGCTGCCTTTTACAGGTCTATGGAGATTCTCACTCATCCAGGTCATCCAAAGGTATTTTTTCAAGAGCCAGCTGGATTTTCTTTGCTTTTCCCTTGAAGACACGTCACTTCTCATCCAAGAAGCTTCAGTCAGAACTGAAGAAGCTTTGTGAAGGAGCAGCGAAATGTCTTCAGTGAAAAACAAAGGAAGTCCGACTGATACTGCCCTACAGTTAAGGTATCTCGGTAAGACTTTTCAAAAGTGGCGTGCCATTGCCTCATTCCTAGGGCTGAATGAAAGATACTGGCTCAAGGTCACCCAGCTGACTTTGTACTTAAGGCAGGATGAAAACACCCTACACCCAACTGGCTCGCCATTTGTTCTTGGGACAACAGAAAACTGTACTAGTATGAAATCAGCTGCCTCCAATGTTGATTTCTCTCTTGTTTCCATTGTGTGTGTTCTGAGTCACCCTTGAAGGCTTCTGGCCTTGCCTTCACATTTCCAAACATCACCACCAGATAGGAGAAGCCTCCGCCCCCCCCCCCGTTAAGATAGTGATATGGGGAGGCACTTTGGGGAGATGTCTGGGTAAATGCAATGAAGCCAGTTTGTGGGGTTATTATGGTTGGATGTTCTCTGGTTTTCTTACCTTGTTACAGGGGTCTCCAGGAACTTGGCAACAACCTTAAGACTTGTGGACTTCAACCCCCAGAATTCCTCACCCAGGAATTCTGGGAGTTGAAGCCCACTAGTCTTAAAGTGGC
Organism: Bothrops alternatus; assembly: GCA_034064705.1. NCBI lineage: Eukaryota > Metazoa > Chordata > Lepidosauria > Squamata > Viperidae > Bothrops > Bothrops alternatus. The sequence goes on from JARGCV010000172.1 coordinate 2,579,105, forward strand.
CAAGTCTGGAGGCCCCTGTTTATCATGTGGCTTCCCCAGTCAGCCGATGCATCCCTTTGTTCAGCACACAGCTTCAATGCTCAAAACAAGCTCTGCAACCAGATCTTTGGTTTACGGGCTTACCCTGCATGTGGGGAAGTGGGGCAGGTTCCCTTTTTTCACAGGGTGCAGAATAAGCCGTTTGGACAGCTAGTGCAGAAAAGAGGGTAGTGCTCCTGCTTTACCAGGTCTGGGCTGGTTTAAAATCTGTGCCCAAATTATCCCAAAAAGGTGCTTCCCCCCCAAAAAAAGGCAACTGGACTCTCACTTGGTTTTCTTTTTCCTTTGAAAATGTTTTGCTTCTCATCCTCAGTTAGAGCTAAGTTAGAGATGAGATGAGACTTTAGAACTGAAGAAGCTTCTTGGATGAGAAACAAAATGTTTTCAAAGGAAAAAAACAAAACCCAAGGAAGTCCAGTTGCCTTTTGGAAAAAGCACTTTTGAGACAACCATCGAGAATCTCCATAGTCATTGCGTGCCCAAATTAAAATATAATACAGTAATATTCAGCTATGTGGTTGTTTTTTTTCCCCAGGGACCTGCTATGGAAGCTAGGTGTTGGGATTCTGAAGAAGCAGGACAGAAAGATTGTTGATGCTTTGAACTTGGTGATAGAAATACTGGCTGGAAGTTTCAAAAAACCGGGTTGGTGACAGACCATCCATCCGCCTCAGAGCCTTTTCCCACTACAAGTTCCTCACTGATGGCATTTCTTCACTGCCAAGTTCTCCAACTCTGAGTCAGAGAAAACGATCCAACGTAAATCTATCATCCCTGTGGCCTATTGTTTTCCTGCCTTTTCCGAGTCCTAAATCAAGGTAAAGCAACGCAGCCAAACAAATCTTATTTAGCCTCAGGCTGCCTTTTCATGTTTTCGCCATTTCCGCCAAATTTGTTACTTTCACAGTCCATTCTTCCATATGCGGTATTTCCGGATTCTTCCAGTATTGTCCCACCAACAGTCTTGCTGCTGTAATTAAGTTCAAAAATAAATTTGTCTCTGAGGTAGTGAAATCCTTTGTGATCCCTAACAGAAAAGCCTGAGGTAGGAATTCTATACGCTTTTTGAAAATGGTTTGGAGTGTCCACCATATCTTCCTCCAGAATGCTTTGTAACAAATTTGGCGGAAATGGCGAAAATATCAGCATACTTGAAAAATCGCTCCAATGAACAATTTTTGACGGACTGGAAACAGTGGATAGACTATATCCAAGAGAGACACCAATCAAACAGAATGCAGCTGGCGTTTAGCTAAGGCTCGATGGGAGGAGGGAAGAAGGGTTAACAAATCAAAAGTTTACAAAAACTAACACCCGATGTTGAATGTATATGTTCTATAACTAATGCCTCTTAACATAACCTTATGACTAATGTTGTTTGCTTTAATACTGTTAAAGCGGACTGAATCTCTACCTCAGGATATGAAACTTTTACCTCAGGATCTCTGGTTAGGGACTATAAAAGATTGCACTAGTAATGGGATGAAGTCAATTCAGAAGCGCAAACGAACAATATGCAATAGACTAGATGCAGTAGATAGACCATATATAAGAGAAACACCAACCAAACAAAAGGTACTCGGAGTATACTTGAAGAGGGAAGGGAGGAGGGAAGAACGTTTACTAAAACAGATGTTTACAAAGATTAATACCTAATGTTGTATGCTATGTTCTAGGATGATTGTTTAGCAATAGGATCTTTGGTTTAATGTTGATCACATTAATATGGAACCAGATAAGAGAAACACCAATCAAACAAAGTGTAACAGGAGTATAGTTGAGGCTAGACGCGAGGAGTGGAAAAAGGCTTACTAATTCAGACGTTTTCAATGACTAATACTTAGTATTGTATATCAGGTGCCATGATGATTGCTGCATAATATGTTTTTATGTTCAATGTTGATTGTTTTAATAAAAGAATTTTATTTTAAAAAAAAAAAGGATGGCTTAAGCCTATCCTACCAATAGGCCTGGGATGAAATGAATGCAGTGTCATGGGGACAAAAAAATGAAATTTCCCGAATATGTTTGTACAAAGAGGAGAGGCCCTCAGTCAGTTTAACTCAGTCTCTCTCAGCCTTGGCAACTTTAAGACAGGTAGACTTCAACTCCCAGAATTCTCCAGGCAGCACACTGGCTGGGGAGTTCTAGGAGTTGAAGTCCACCCATCTTAAAGAGGCCAGGATTAAGAAACACTGCTATAACGAATACATGTATTTCTATTCCTCTCGATCTGTATACCTGTACATTATTCACATAATGCCAATGTTGTTAATTTTTTTCTTTAGCCAGATCCGCATCTCAAAAACCCACGGCTCTTGGTTTGGTTTCATAATCAGCTTTGGTGGGTTTCAGGAAAAAAAAGGTGAATTTGAACAGAGCAAAAAAAAAAAAAAAGGCTTCTCTGCTTTCTCTCCTGTGAGGTTGCTCCCTGAATAAGTTGGGAAGTGTGGGTGTGTATGTGTGACATTCATACAGAACAATTAGTTGGTTTCATTGGATGAAAAGTATGGAGCATTCTACTTCTACTTTCCCCACAGCCTGCAAAATCTAGAATACAAGGAAGCATAGTATCCCTGTCTGAGTTTTTACAAGAGTGTAACAACATTATCATAAAAATAAACTGTAAGTGTGTAACAACATTATCACAAAAATAAACTGTAAAAAAAAACCGATTTTTGTTAACAGAGTTATCCAAGTCTGGAATATCTTACCCATTTCAGTTGTCTCAACTACTAACTTTCCCAGTTTTAATTCCAATTTAACTTCTCCTCCGATATTTAAGAGTTCCTAAGGGGTGTGCCTATCGTCCCTGTCACATTTTCGTTTTTCTTCATTTTGTTTGTTCGAATTTGTAATTTTTGTTTGACCAATAAATAAATAATATGCTTTAAAATTATCTTTTTGTTTTTTCAAGGGGAAGGCAAATTAACATTCCCCCCCATTTCATCTTCCTTAAGAGATTTTTCCACCATTATTTCCTCTTCCCTTTCAGGGTCTTATTACCCAGAATCCCCGAGCAGGGAACGAAACACTCACACTTCTTTTGGTCTTGATCTGCACATTCATTCTCTTGTGGTCCAAGGAGATGAACTCGGCAGGCACCTTCTCAAAACTCAGAAGCTCCAGTTCTGTGAAGCAGAAAGGGACATATAATTATGGGTTTAGATCAGGAGTGTCCAACCTTTGCCACTTTAAGACTTGTGGACTTCAACTCCCAGAATTCCCCAGCCAGCATGGCTGACTGAAGAATTCTGGGAATTGAAGTCTACACATCTTAAAGTTGCCAAGGTCGGACATCCCGCTTTAGCTAGATGTATAATTAAGCTCAGGAAACCTAAGAGGTTACAGCAAGGAAGACCCATCCTCAAATGAAAATAATTACCGTAAACACTTTTGCTGTTTCTGAACAGAAAGAGCAAGAAATGTGACCGATAAAAGAAAGTGGGAAGGATGGGTTTTCATTTTGTCCCCTCAGAAAATGGAATGGTGAAAGGCAGCCACCTAGAGTGGAGCAATTTCCTCTTCTGAAGGAACTGCTTGTTTTGTTTTGTTCTTGGAAAAAACCCCTCTGTTACAAGATTTGTTTCTATTAAAAAAAAACTTGTTCTAATGAAACTGGGCTGGGTTGTTTGTAAGCGTGCCAAGAAACTTGAACTCAGCATGTGGAATTGCTTTATAATATTTGTTCGGAAATATTTCTTCATCTTTCCTCTGAAATAGCAAAGGTTTTAACCTTTCTAATTTCCTCAAAATCTCTCAGAACCGCAAAGATAAGGATGTGCTGATCAGTCTAAATTGGTCAGTGACCAGGTCTGGATAAGCTGAGGTAGGATTTGGGTTTTTTTCAATAGATTTTTTTTAAAAAAAAATGCATTAAAAACATTCCTCAATCTTTTTGCCCTTAGCTTTCTTGAGAATAACCTTTAGTCATTTCCCCAATATTCAATATTTCTAAATATTGGGGAGGGGGCAGGTTCAATCCTACGCCCCTTTTTTGTGGAGTGCTTCAGGCTTCAGGAATTGGGATTCTCCCTGTTCCTGTTTAAAATCTACATGGAATTGCTGGGAGAGGTCATTTGGTGTTAGGGGGTACAGTATCATCAATATATAGGTGATACTGACAATTGACACTCAGTTATATATCTCTGTCTCTGGTTGGGCACATCAGACATTGACCCAGTGTCTGGAGCAGTGTTTCTCCTCCTCAGCAAATCTAAGATGTGTGGACTTCAATTCCCAGAATTCCTCAGCCAGCATTCTGACTGAGGAAATCTGAGTGCTGAAGTCCATACATCTTAAAGTTCTGGAGATTAAGAAACAGGGAGTGTTGGTTTAGGGAAACTGGGTTGTTTCTTTGATGCTGGTTTTAATGGTTTCTTCAATATTGCTATTGTTCTTGGTGTAGAGTAGACCACTCAGAGTTATGGCACATAAGATGGACAGCCATATCTCATCCATCCATCCATCCATCCATCCATCCATCCATCCATCCATCTCATGCTTCCTAACATGAATGTTCTCTTTTTTCAATGCACTTGAACTTTTTTGTACCTTTTGCAAATATTATTTAACGCAGACTAAAGACCGGATGCTAGCAGACTGCTCACTGCTACTTTGAGATGAGAAACAAGTGTTTTAATAAGAACATATTTCAAATCTTCAAATGAACAAACAAAGTAAAATTGGGCTAGCTTCAATCTGCAGGTTTGAATGGAACAATCAGAGCCAAAGAAGACACACATTCATGAGAATGATGCACGGAAATAATGAACTGGGGTGGTGGGGGAAACCGGGTTGCGAAACATGGGTGTATCTCACAAAATTGCAATAATAACTGCATCTTTGGGGAACTATTCCTGTGGGAACACATGGGTGCAATATTAAAAATAAAAGCAAAATTAAGCCTAACAAACCAAATGTGACAGATTTGCAACAATTGAGAAACCGAGAGGAACTACCGGTAATAGATTTCCAAAAATGGAAGAAATGAAGGAAACCACTTTGTAAAAACGAGGAACTGATATTGACAGAACAGCCCCAGAGGGACATGCATAGAGTGTTTTTTTGGAGGGAAGTTAAAATGGCATGATGATGGTCCTTAGAATGCAACAAAAGCCCTGCCTCTTTAAGTTACATGTGGTTAAAAACTCAGACAGGGCTTCAACTACACAGTTGAAGCTGCCATCTTGAAGTTCTTGATGCCCCCATCCTGAATGTCCTTACTGACAAATATCCCCCACCATTACAGAAGAGAAACTCTTCTGTAATGGTGTGCAAAAAAAACCTTGAGGGATGAGGGGAGAAGAAATGCTGCTTAGGAAACAGTCAAGTAAGAGACAACATATTTTGTTAGGGATCATAAAAGACTGTACCACCACAGAGACGAACTTAATTCTGAACTTGATCACAGCTGCGAGACTGCTGGTGGGACAATACTGGAAGAAGCCAGAAATACCATCTTTTGAAGAATGGACGTTGAAAGTCATACATTTGGCAGAAATGGCTAAAATATCGGCATATTTGAAGGATCATTCAAATGAACAATATATGTTAGACTGGAAACATTGGATAGACTACATACAAGAGAAACACCAATCAAAGAAAATGTATCTGGCTTATAGTTAAATCTTGTCATACGGAGGGAAGAATGTTTACAATTCTAAATCGTGTGTATTAAGTTGGATAGCAGTTAACTTGAATTTTTTCCTGGTTTACATGTACAAATATATATCTTTAAATAAAAAAAATATATACTGTAAAAAAAAAGTAAGAGACAACATAGACCATAGCTACATAATAGGGAGACCTTTCAGTTACTCATGCCTTGCTCATCAGAGACAGAGGGATAGAATCAAGATCACATGAAGTGTTAATACCACTTTACAAGGCCTTGGTAAGGCCACACTTGGAACACTGCATCCAGTTTTGGTCACCACGATATAAAAAAGACGTTGAGATTCTAGAAAGAGTGCAGGGAAGAACAACAAAGATGATTAGGGGGTTGGAAGCTAAAACATATGAGGAACGGTTGCAGGAATTGGGCCTATCTACTTTAGTGAAAAGAAAAACTAGGGGTGACATGATAGCAGTCTTCCAATACCTAAGGAGGTGCCACAAAGAAGAGGGAGTCAAGCTATACTCCAAAGCACCTGAAGGCAAGACAAGAAGCAATGGATGAAAACTAACCAAAGAGAGAAGCAACCTAGAACTAAGGAGAAACTTCCTGACAGTGAGAACAATTAACCAGTGGAACAACCTGCCTCCAGAAGCTGTGAATGCTCCAACACTGGAAGTTTTTAAGAAGAGATTGGGACAACCATTTGTCTGAAATGATATAAGATTTCCTGCCTGAGCAGGTGGTTGGACTAGAAGACATCTGTTCTTCTAATCCCTTCCAACTGTTATTCTGATATCTGACTACTACAATGCACTCTACATCGGGCTACCCTTGAAGAGTATCCAGGAGCTGGAGCTGGTGTAGACTGTGGCTATGTGAACAGTTTTGGGCACCTCAAGGACTGGGCATGTAACGCCTCTGCTGCATTGGGTGCCACTTTGTTGCTTTGTCCAATTCAAGGAGTTGGTTATAATCTTTAAAGCCAGGCATGGGACCAGATTACTCGAGAAACTGTCTTGCCCCAGTTGCATTGACTCATCCCACCCAGTCAGGCAGGGAGTACATATCACAGGTAGTCCTCGACTTACAATCATTTGTTTAGTGACAATTCAAAGTTACAGCAGCACTGGAAAAAAATCACCTACGACCGTTTTTTATACTTACAACTGTTGCAGCATCCCCACGCTCACATGATCAAAATTCAGATGGTTGGTAACTGACTCATATTTATGACGGTTGCAGTGTTCCCGGGGTCATGTGATCCACCTTTTGCGACCGTCTGATAAGCAAAGTCAGTGGGGAAGCCAGATTCACTTAACAACTGTGTTACTGGTGATTCGCTTAGCAAACGTGGCGAGAAAAGTCATAAAATGGAGCAAAACTCACTGTCTTGCTTAACAACAGAAATGTGGGGCTCAGTTTTGGTCTTAAGTCGAGAACTGCCTGTACTTCAGAATTTTTGACTTGCAGGGTTTAGGAAGAGAGGGTTGTGTTTTTTTTGTTTTTGTTTTTGCCATTGTCTCCATCTTAGAATAGAATAGAGCTGGAAGGGAACTTGGAGATCTTCTACTCCAGTCCCCTGTTCGAGCAGGATAACCTATACCAGAGGTAGGCAACCTCGGCTCTTTTATGACTCGTGGACTTCAACTCCCAGAATTCCTGAGCCAGCATGGCTGAGCTTGGAAACCTCTCCCTTTCCCCTCAGCATGGCTGGCTCAGGAATTCTGGGAGTTGAAGTCCACCAGTCATAAAGAGCCAAAGTTGCCTACTCTTGACCTATACCATTTCAGACAAGTGACTGTCTAGTCCAGTGATGGCGAACCTTTTAGAGACTGAGTGCCCAAACTGCAACCCAAAACCCACTTATGCATCGTCGAGTGCCGGCTGGGTGTGGCCCATTGGCTGGGTGTGACCAATTGGGTGGGCATGGCCTATTGGGTGGGCGTCGCTGCAGTGGTAACGGCAAACTGGGTGGGACTAAAAAGTTCAATCAATCAATTCCAACTTTGCAAGATCTTTTTTTTTCCTGCAAGAAGCTGAAATTGACTGATTGAATTTTATTTTTTTTTGGCACATGGTGGCAGAGGCCTAAAGTAAAAAGGTTTTATAAAACCCAGCTGAAGGCCTAGGACTGGGGCGACGCCGCGCGTGCCCACAGAGAGGGCTCTGAGTGCTGCCTCTGGCATCCGTGCCATAGGCTCGCCACCACTGGTCTAGTCTCTTCGTAAAATCTCCCATGATTTCTGGAGGCAAGCTTGCCCCCAGAGGCGAGATTGGCCTCTAGTCTCCCAGCCTTCTGGAAGAGAATGAAGACCTTACTCTGCCAAATCATGTGGGGATCAAAGAGCAGCAGGCAACCTTGGAGGACATTTCTCCCTCCACCTTTTAACTTCCCTTTCATAAGAACATAAGAAGAGCCCTGCTGAATCAGGCCAAAGCCCATCGAGTCCAGCATTCTGTGTCACACAGTGGCCCACCAATTGTACATGGGGATCTTGAGCAGAAAGAGAAGGCAAAACCCTCCCTTTCCCTTGACCCCCAACAAATGGTACTCAAGGGAATCCTGCCTGCCTCAACCAACACATGGACATCTGTTTTAATAACCACCGATACACTTGGCATCCATGAATCTATCTAGCCCTGCCTTGAAGCTGTCAAGGCTGACAGCTGTCACGACCCCTTCAGGAAGTGAATTCCATAAATCAACGATCCTCTGGGTGAAGAAATATTTCCCTTTATTTGTCCTCACTTTCTTAGCTATGAGCTTTAGGGAGTGCCCCCTTGTCCTGGTATTGTGTGATAGAGAAAAGAATTTTTCTCTATCCACATTTTCTATCCCATGCATGATTTTATACACTTCGATCAAGTCACCCCTTAAACGCCGTCTTTCAAGGCTGAAGAGACCAAGGCGTTGCAATCTGGTTTCATAAGGGAGGCGCTCCATTTCCTTGATCATTCTTGTTGCCCTTTTTTGCACCTTTTCCAGTTCCATTATATCCTTCTTGAGGTGCGGTGACCAGAACTGTACACAGTACTCCAAGTGTGGTCTCACCATCGATTTGTACAGAGGCAATACAACACTTGCTGACTTATTTTCGATTCCCTTCCTAATCATGCCAAGCATGGAATTTGCTTTTTTTACTGCTGCTGCGCATTGGGTTGACATCTTCATCAAGCTGTCCACCAAAACCCCAAGATCCCTTTCTTGGGTTGTCTCAGAAAGTTTGGTCCCCATCAGTTGGTAAGTATAATTGGGGTTCTTTGCCCCGATGTGCATAACTTTGCACTTGTTTAGGTTAAAATGCATTTGCCACTTTGTTGCCCACTCACACAATTTCGAGAGATCCTTCTGGAGCTCCCGACAATCAGTTTCACTTTTCACAACCCGGAACAATTTAGTGTCATCAGCAAACTTGGCTACCTCACTATTAACTTCTACATCCAGATCATTGATGAATAAATTAAAAAGTAAAGGCCCCAAAACTGAACCTTATGGGAACACCACTTCTCACTTCGTTCCATCCGGAGAATTGTCCATTTATTGCCACCCTTTGCTTCCTACAATTTAGCCAGTTACCAATCCAGGACAAGACCTGTTCTCTAATTCCGTGGCTGGAGAGCTTTTTTAGGAGCCTTTGGTGAGGAACTTTGTCAAAAGCCTTTTGAAAGTCAAGATATACAATATCAACTGGGGCCCCTTTATCTATGTATTTATTTACACCCTCAAAGAATTCTAACAAGTTAGTAAGACATGATTTGCCTTTGCAGAAACCATGTTGATTTTCTTTCAGCAATGCCTGTTTTTCTATGTGCCCTGTAATTTTATCTTTAATAATGGTTTCCATCAGTTTGCCTGGAACTGAGGTTAGACTGACTGGTCTATAGTTTCCTGGATCACCTCTGGATCCTTTCTTGAAGATTGGGGTTATATTTGCTTCCCTCCAATCCTCCGGTACAGTGCCTGATCTTAGAGAAAGATTATATATTTTAGCTAGAAGTTCAGCAATTTCACACTTGAGTTCCTTGAGAATTCTAGGGTGGATGCCATCTGGACCCGGCGATTTGTTGACGTTTAGTTTAGAAAGGCATGCAAGAACATCTTCCTTGTTTATCTCTATCAGGTTTAATTCTTCTATTTCCCTCCCTGGGAAAACTAATTCAGTGGCAGGCAAATGTTCTCTATCCTCCTCGGTGAAAACGGAGGCAAAGAAGTCATTTAGCCTCTCAGCAATCTCCTTGTCTTCTCTGATTATCCCCTTCTGACCATTGTCATCGAGTGACCCAACTGATTTTCTGGTTGGGTTCCTGCTTCTGATGTACTTAAAAAAGGTTTTGTTATTATTTTTAATATTCTTGGCTATATGCTCCTCAAAGTCTCTCTTGGCTTTCATGACTATCGCCTTGCATTTGGTCTGCCAGAGTTTGTGATCCCTCCTGTACTCCTCGGTAGGAAGAGCCTTCCATTTCTTAAATGAGTTTTTCATTTTTCATTTTCAGTAGTAGTAGTAATAAGATTCCGAAGGAATCTTAAAACCTATCTTTGCCGGCAGGCCTGGGGTTGACTGTGGATCATTGAATGAATGATGAATGTGTCTGGGGTGTTATTTTTAATGTTTTTTAGTTTTGGACTTAGTTTTTGAAATATTGTTTTATTTATGTTGTAAGCCGCTCCGAGTCTTCGGACAGGAGCGGCATATAAGTCCGAAAAATTAAATTAAATTAAATTAAATTAAATTAAATTAAATTAAATTAAATTAAATTAAATTAAATTAAATTAAATTAAATAATAATAATAATAATAATAATAATAATAATAATAAAGTTGGAAGGGATCTTGGAGGTCATCCAGTCCAACCCCCTGCTCAGGCAGGAAACCCTATACCATTTCAGACAGATGGCTGTTCAGTCTCTTCTTAAAAACTTCTAGTGTTGGAGCATTTACCGCTTCTGGAGGCAGGTTGTTCCACTGATTAATTGTTCTGACTGTCAGGACGTTTCTCCTTAAGTTCTAGGTTGCTTCTCTCCTTGATTAGTTTCCATCTGTTGCTTCTTGTCCTGCCTTCAGGCGCTTTGGAGAATAGCTTGACCCCCCCTTCTTTGTAGCAGCCCCTGAGATATTGGAACACTGCTATCCTGTCCCCCCTCATCCTTCTCTTCATTAAACTACTAGACATACCCAATTCCAGCAACTGTTGCTTGTGTGTTTTAATCCAAGCAGGAAATCCTCCACTGGACAAATGGTTCTCCAATCTCCTAAAAACCTCCAGTGTTGGGGCACCCACAACTTCTGGAGGCAAGTCTTTCCACTGATTAATTGTTCTAATTGTCAGGAAATTTCTTCTCTACGTTCTAGGTTGCGTCTCTCTTCGATTAAAGGCGGCACACTTAAAAAAAATAACGCCAACCCTCGTCTTGCTGTTGTGTTACCTCCATGGCCTGAATAGTCTACACAGCAGCAGATTGAAGCGGTTGGACTTTACAGTGGGGGGAGGGGGGCTGTACCATCTTCACAGGATTGAGAGATACTGTTTTTGACTGTTCTCCCAACTATCAAGCTTCGTAGAAAGTAAAATCCGTGAACACATTGGGGAGAAAAAAAAAACTGTAGTCAGCCACTCACTCCCTGCCGTGGTACTCGTCCAAATGCAGCAGTGTTGTTTTAATGCAGGGATTTTGAGCATCTTAATCGTTACAATGTTATTTGACGGGCCCTAGGACAAGGGCCTTCTCCGTTGCTGCCCCAGCCCTCTGGAACCAGCTTCCCTTGGAGGTTCGTACTGCCTCCTCCCTCCTAGCTTTCCGCAAACTTTTGAAGACCTATTTATGCCGACAGGCTTGGGGGGTATGAACTTTGTTCTGCCCCCGGGCCGAGGAATTTCCTTCCATCGTTGAGTGTTTATTTGATTGTGTTTGCTTGTTGTATGTGTCGATTTTTTTAATTGGATGTAATTATTGTTATTGATTTTTATCTATGCCTGTGTTCTTGTTGTGAGCCGCCCCGAGTCTTGGGAGAGGGTCGGCATACAAATTTAATTAAATAAATAATAAATACAAACAATGCATTGCAATCAGTACACATCCGGTACCTCATTTCCATCTTATTCTATTGTTATTATGACATTGTTGTTATTTTATTGTACAATACAGGCAGTCCTGTATTGTAATAAACTTACAATAATTTATTTAGTAATTGCTCAAAGTTATAAGGGCACTGAAGAAAGTGACCATTTTTCACAACCTTCGCAGCATCCCCGGGATCATGTGATCACAACTCAGATGCTTGGCAACTGGTTCGTACTTAGAACATAAGAACATAAGAAGAGCCATGCTGAATCAGGCCAAAGCCCATCGAGTCCAGCATTCTGTGTCACACAGTGGCCCACCAATTGTACATGGGGATCTTGAGCAGAAAGAGAAGGCAAAACCCTCCCTTTCCCTTGACCCCCAACAAATGGTACTCAAGGGAATCCTGCCTGCCTCAACCAACATAGAGGCAGCACATGGACATCCATTTTAATAACCACCGATACACTTGGCATCCATGAATCTGTCTAACCCTGCCTTGAAGCTGTCAAGGCTGACAGCTGTCACGACCCCTTCAGGAAGTGAATTCCATAAATCAACGACCCTCTGGGTGAAGAAATATTTCCCTTTATTTGTCCTCACTTTCTTAGCTATGAGCTTTAGGGAGTGCCCCCTTGTCCTGGTATTGTGTGATAGAGAAAAGAATTTTTCTCTATCCACCTTTTCTATCCCATGCATGATTTTATACACTTCGATCAAGTCACCCCTTAAACGCCGTCTTTCAAGGCTGAAGAGACCAAGGCATTGCAATCTGGTTTCATAAGGGAGGCGCTCCATTTCCTTGATCATTCTTGTTGCCCTTTTTTGCACCTTTTCCAGTTCCATTATATCCTTCTTGAGGTGCGGTGACCAGAACTGTACACAGTACTCCAAGTGTGGTCTCACTTATAACCACTGTACTTATAACCACTGTTGTATCCCGAGGTCGTGTGGTCACCTTTGGCAACCTTTTGACAAGCAAAGTCAACCGGGGAAGACAGATTCACTTAACAACCGTGTTACTAACTTATCAACTGCAGTGATTCACTTAACAACTGTGGCAAGACAGGTCGTAAAATGGGGCAAAAGGTAACAAATGTCTCACTTAACTACATAAAGTTTGGGCTCAGTTGTGGTCATAAAGTCAAGGAGCCAGAGCCCTGATAGCTTATGAGTTAATGATGATGATGTTATCCATTTAGTTGAGTCCGATTCTCGGCAATTTTACGGGCCAGGTCTCTCCCACATCTTCCCAAACTTCCACATCATCATCATCACCATCATCATTTTTGCATATTTTATGATGACTAATAAAATACATAAAAACAATGTCTATTTTGTCCTTCAGCGGCTCAAAGTGGCAGAGATAATGCTTTCTCCTTCGCCTTTTTCCCCTACTGCAAAAGCTGTACGAGAGAGGCTGAGCTACGTCTAGTTTCATGGAGTGGACCTCAACCCGTCCAACATCTTGGTCACGAGACCACCCTGGCTCAACCCGAGTCTAATGGAGCTCAGTGCAAGGCATGGAGAAGCCTGGTGCCCTTACCATGATCTCTGCATGTCGTTGTTCCAGGCTTTTTCTTCATGGCTCTGCTGGCCCCTTCGGTGCAAGGGAGGCAGATTGGCCTAGAAAGAAAAGACGGATCTGTTTAATTTAATGGCCATTTAGAGAAATCCAGGGGGGGTCCCAGAAAGGTGGGTAAGTGACAAAAGGAATGAAGGAGGACAGGATGGCAATTCAAATGGGGTAGGGCCCACCTGGAATTTTCCAGCTTTGGAAATTTGTAATTGGAAATTAGCGGTTAGGTCAGCAAAATTCCAAGGTGCACTCAAAGGGGATTCTGTAGGCCACGACAAAGGGCTGTGGCCAGGTGGCCCTTGACTGGCCACTCTTTCTTGTTTGGGATACACAATCCACTGCATCCACTACCAAAACCTTTCTCTGTCCTTTCTGCCGCTACCGGGAAAAATTGTAATAAAAATAGAAGAGAAACATCTCAGTAACCAACAGTCAACACGAGAGCAAAAGCATTGGCTGTAATAAATGTAGAAAGTCAGAAGGTCACAAAATCATTAAGCCTCATTCATCACCCTTGTTTAGTGACTGCCTTGTACAGGGACACGACAGTGATGAAAAAGTATCTTTGCTGCCAGTCCTCTCATTTATGACCTTTTCAGGTCTATAAAGCAAAAAAAAAATCCAAACCCCTAAGTCAGCGGTTCTCAACCTATGGGTTGCGACCCCATTTGGGGTCGAACGACTGTTTCGCGGGGGTCGCCGGACACCGCGGTCTGCCATTTTGTTTTTTTTTTGTTTTTTTTGTCGCGCATGCGGGGATCGGCCCGTCGCGGTCCGCCATTTTGTTTTTGTTTTGTTGCGCGCGCCGCGCATGCGCGGATTGGCCCGACACGGTCCGCCATTTTGTTTTTGATTTTTTGTTTGTTTTTTTTTCGCCGTGAGCGCCGCGCATGCGCGGATTGGCCCGGCGCGGTCCGCCATTTTGTTTTTGGGTTTTGTTTTTTTTTTGTCGCGCGCACCGCGCATGCGCGGATTGGCCCGACGCGGTCCGCCATTTTGTTTTTGGGTTTTTTTTCCGTCGCGCACGCCGCGCATGCGCGGATTGTCCCAACACGCGCGCACGCCAGGGTCACACCGCGCATGGGCGGGGCAAGTGGGGTCTCAACCTGAAAAAGGTTGAGAACTACTGCCCTAAGTAGTAACACATTTGTATTTTACTTACTTTAATACTTTACTTAAGTATTAACACACTTGTATTTCCTCCTATCTGTCTTATTCCAAAATTAGACTATGTACTATTTTTTATATTATCGATAAGTTTTATATTGTTGATCACGTCACAGGACTGATCAATCAATGAACTACTATTTCTACACGTGTAGTTGAGGTACTATTTAGCGATCATTGTAGATTTTAGAAAGAGCCAGCATAGCCATACTTCACTCTGTATCAAGGCTGCAGCTACGGAGTTGGTCAGCGGTATTAAGTATCTGGGGGTGCAGGTAACTAGCAATCTGACTTGGTCTCTCCACACGTCATCCTTAGTGAAGAGTGCAAACCAGTGTTTGCATTTCTTACAACGGTTGAGGAGAGCACATCTTTCTCCTTCTGTCCGGTCCACTTTTTACCAAGGCACGATTGAGAGCATTTTAACAAACTGCATCACTGTCTGGTTTGGTGGTAGCAGTGCCTCAGATAGAAGGTCCATACAGAGAGTGATAAGGATAACTGAGAAATGATAGAGGAAGCCATTATTCAGGATACTGCTTATAAGAGCTGCATACTTAGACCTCGGAGATTGTTAGAGATCCCCCCACACTTTACGGTCTGTTTCTGTTGCTCCCCTCCAGGAGGAGGTTTCGAAGTATTTATAGCAGGACTAGTAGATTCTGTAATAGCTTTGTTCCCTATGCCATCCGTCTGGTAAACTCGCAAGATTCCTTTTTCTTGCCATGTATATGTATACATCCAAAATAGACAGTGTGGTTTCTCTGGGCCACATTTTATTTATTTATTTATTTAATTTATATGCCGCCTCTCTCCCAAGACTCAGGGCGGCTCACAACAACAAAACAATTTAAAAACACAATTAATTTAAAAATTAAAAAATTAATTCCATTCACACAACATTCAAGCACATTCAGCTCACAGCCGCTGATGGCGGGACACTCTTAGGGCCGAGGGGCAGAGCACAGCTCATATGCCCCAAGCCTGTTGGCATAGATGTGTCTTCAGCGCTTTCCGGAAAGCTAGGAGGGAGGAAGCAGTACGAACCTCTGAGGGAAGCTGGTTCCAGAGGGCTGGGGCAGCAACGGAGAAGGCCCTTGCCCTAGGCCCCGCCAGACGACATTGTCTAATAGACAGGACCCGTAGAAGGCCAACCCTATGCGCCCTAACCGGTCGCTGGGATTCATGAGGCAGAAGACGGTCCCGCAAGTATCCTGGTCCATTGCCATAAAGCGCTTTATAGGTCATAACCAACACTTTGAATTGTGTTTGGAGACCAATAGGTAGCCAGTGCAGCTCGCGGAGAGCTGGGGTAATATGAGCATGTCTTGGGAGACCCAAGACAGCTCGCACGGCCGCATTCTGGACTACTTGCCGTCTCCGGACATTCTTCAAAGGCTGCCCCATGTAGAGAGCATTACATATGTGTGTGTATGAGGGTATATGCAAAATTTATTTTAGTTGATTTTTTTTGTCATGTTTATGCAGTGTATCTTGGAAGTGGTTACCCTTTGAGAGCTGTATGCAACGAAATCTCATTTTAACATATGCTGATCAGTGTACATTTAAAGTGACAAAGTTATTATTCTATTCTACTGATCAATCAATAAACTACTATTACTTCTACAAGTGCAGCTGCAGTACTATTTAGCGACTGCTTCACTTAATGACCAAGTCTCCGGCTAAATGAGAACTACCTGTAATAGCGCAATGTGAATGAGTTTCCAATGGAAGAGCCTGCCTTGGTAGACAAAGGGGAATTCCTTTAGGCTTCAGTTGGGATGTGCAAAGAGTATAATTAGTGTCAACCAATGAACGTTTCTGAACAAATCAGGTGAACTTTAAAACCCTGACAAAGAGACGCGATACCTGATTCGTCCCCCGAAGGTCACACGTTTCTCCAGTTCAATGAGGGAGATATCGTAGTCGTAGAATTCTTGGATGCCCTGAGCTGTCTTGGCTCGAATGTTGTATAATTCATGGTCAATCCGTCTCTTTATGTTTATCCTGATTTCTCCTCCTGCCAAGGGGAGAAAGAATCAGAGATCCTCCATTTTCTTTTTCTACTGTAAAACATTGCATTGAGGAGCCCTTGGTGCTCTCTGAGCTTGGCTGTTTTCTTGCAGATGTTTCATTAACCCAAACTAGAGCAGGGCTTTTTCAACCTTTCCACCCATTGTACCACTTTTAGGATATGGCAACATCCGAGTACCACCAGTCGCCTAACAAGTTGTCAAAAACTTTATGACCAAAAAAAAAAAGGAAAAAAAGTGATGAAGTACAGATAGTTCTCGACTTACAACAGTTCGCTTAGTGACTGTTCAAAGTTACAATGGCAATGAAAAAGTGCCCCCCAAGCTACAGACGAGCAAGACACCTGCTTGCCCACCCGGCGGCGCTCTTCCTCCTGTCTGAGGTGTTCATTGTTGTGAGCATTTCTATTGAGGATTAGCAGCGGGGGTGGGGTGGAGGGGTATTTGGTTTTTATTCCCCCTGTCTGCTGGGTGGTTGCAGCAGGTTTTGGTCACTTCACATGACCCTGGGACACTGTGACCGTCATAAATATGAATCACTTGCCAAGCATCTGAATGTAAATCACAAGACCCTGGAGATGCTGCAACATTCCAGCTGATTGGCGCTTCTTCTGGGCTCAGCAGAAGCGCCAGGATCAGTGCTGCTTTCCAGCTAGAGCCTGGCGCTGATCCTGGCGCTTCCGCTGAGCCCTGACAGCCCTGCAGCTCCAGCCATCTCTCGCTTAGGCTTGTGTGGTGCTGCCACCGGTTCAGCTCATCCCCCTCCCCCACTACCACTTTTCTAGGATAGTCGCTTACCACCTGCCAGGTGCCAATGTACCACAGGTGGTACCCGTACCACTGGTTGAAAAGCTTTGAACTAGATAACCTCATCAGCGCTTGAACTACTTACTTGTTATGGACTAACAGCGCTGGTTACCTAGTTTGGGTAATGAAATGTCTGCAAGAAACCATCCAAGCTCAGAGATGACTAGATGGACTAGATGACCTCCAAGGTCCCTTCCAACTTTATTATTATTATTATTATTATTATTATTATTATTATTATTATTATTATTATTATTACTACTATTATTATTATTATTACACCAAGGACCCCTCCTTTCAAACCTGAGCTACAAGTATTTTCATCTTTATTGGTAAACGTTGCATTGCTTCCAGGACAAATGGCCTCCCTCTTTTCCTGTCATTTCTGGAGATGACGAGAAAACAGCCAGCATCAATCTGCCAGGGATTTAGTCGGTCACAAAGATATCTCAACTTTCCAGTAGAAGAGAGTAGCTATACCACAGGGTTGAACTGTGGGGTGGTTGGTGTTCTCTGAGCTTAGTTGTTTTCTTGCAGACATTTCGGTGCCCAACTATGTACCATCATCCGTGTCAGTTGATGATGATATTACCGATGTTGGTACCTAGGTGGGTAATGAAACATCTGCATGCAAACCACCAAACTCAGAGCATCAAGTGCTCCATATATCTTAGCCTTCTTCATAGGAGGAAGCTTCCACCGTGGGTGAACTACAGGTCTCTGCTTTGCATACAGTAGATGCAAGACTTGCATTCCTTGTTAGGAATGTCAGCTCACAAAAAAGAGCAAGCCTTTGAGCTGATGGGCCAAAGATGGACTCCTCACTGCATTATACTGATCTGAGAGACAAGCTCTATATTCCAATTAATACAGATGTGCCTCTGTGCAGTACCAGGTGTTGGTTACTTGGTGTCCATTTTTTGTCTGGTGAAGAACAGTAGTTCAAGAGACTGCAATTTTGATTATTAGTGAGAAAATATCAACCGTGATTCTCCACCCTTACCTCTACATATACCATGGGTTTGTGTGAATGGTATTGTATTTGATTAACACATCATGGTTAAAATTATGGTAGAAAAAAAGAAAGCTCACTAGATAACCTCTGAGATCCTTCCACTATTAAACCATCATTAAACCATCATTAGATGGCCACCACTTGTCCTTTGAGGTAGGTCAGGTGAGGAAAAAAAAACATTGGAAGAATCCAGGAATGCTACTTTATCATTGCAAAGGAGTGTTTCTCAACTTCATCAACTTTAAGATGGATGGACTTCAACGCCCAGAATCCCCCAGCCAGCAGGTATGGAGAATGCTGGCATAATGGCTGGAGAATTCTGGGCGTTGAAGTCCATCCACTTTAAGGTGCCAAGGTTGAAAAAATCCTGTTGTAGAATATAATCCCAGAACCTTGAAAGCCCCTGCCATTTCTTATATGAAAACACAATCACGGTGGGGTTATTATTCTAAGTCCCCTTCTCATGTCTCCCCTTTTCACAGGACTGAGCTTGCCTTATTTTTTTTCCCTTGAGGGCTCCTAGAGTATCTACTTTCATCAAGGATTCTCCACCTATTCCATTCTGCCTGTGTGTTTGTGTATCAACAAAACTAAAGATAATGAAACAAAGGGCAAGCCTTGAGTCATTCATCTCCTGACTAACCAAACAGGAAAAAATACACCAGGAGCTTTGCCGAATCAGGCAGGTAAACATTCAGATGGACTTTGCCACAAGGAAGCAATTACTGATTACCTCTATAATTACCATTCTCTTTTTCCATTGGCATGGAAGCACTTTCCACTAAATTGAGGCTACACTGGGGTTTTGCATGATGAGATGTATTAGAAATGTGTGTGTGTGTGTGTGTGGTGGGGAGAGACAGGATTCTGGTGGCTTTATGAGGTAAAATGGGCCTTACGGCTTGACCAGAAGGTGTCAAATGAGCCTGAAGGTTTGAATTAAGCTGCCCAGTGTCACTTTAGATAGTGAGATGGGTGGCATATAAATTTAATAAACAAACCAACAAACAAATATAATCCCCTGACTCTAAAAATGCAAAAAAAAGGCTTGGCTGGGTGTGGAGTAGTTGATCCTATCTACCCTCGGTAGGTTCCAAATCCCACAGAATACAGGTAGTCCTTGACTTACAACAGTTCATTTAGTGACCGTTCAAAGTTGCAACAGCACTGGAAAAAGTGACTTTTGACCGTTTTTTCACATTTATAACCATTGCAGCATCCCCACGCTCATGTGATCAAAATTCAGATGCTTGGCCTCATATTTATGACAGTTGCAGTGTCCCGGAATCACATGATTACCTTTTGTGACCTTCTGACAAACGAAGTCAATGGGGAAGCAAGATTCACTTAAACTACCATGTGGCTAACTTAACATCTGAAGTGATTCCCTATGGCAAGAAAGGTCGTAAAATGAGGCAAAACTCACTTAACAATTGTGTCGCTTAGCAACAAAAACTTTGGGCTCAGTTGAGGACTACCTGTATAGGAATGGAAGGCTGAATGTGATGCATGCGATGCATGGGCTGTGTTTTTTAAATCCCTAAAAACTAATAGCAAATCCACTATTATGTCTATACCAGGGGTAGACAACCTTGGCTCTGTTATGACTCATGGACTTCAACTCCCAGAATTCCTGAGCCAGCCATGCTGAGGGGAAAGGAAGAGGTTTCCAAGCTGAGCCATGCTGGCTCAGGAATTCTGGGAATTGAAGTCCACGAGTCATAAAAGAGCCAAGTTTGCCTACCCCTGGTCTATACACTGATAGTTCAGTGGAACTAGGATAGTTTGCTGCCTGGAAAAAGCAGACAATACATAGTGTCTTATTTCACTTGATTTATAGAAGCCAACCAGATTGGCAATTGGAACTTACTTTAACACTGGCTACCACAAGCGATCCAGCTGTAATATAAGCGCTGCCCAATTGTCAGAACCCATATTCTAAGGGGACCCCTTTCTTGATGTAAACCCAAACTCTGTTCTCTCTATACTTCTGGGTTCTGCCATACTCCTGGAGGGGAGGGTGGGAAAGCACTCTCGGACTATTGCTTTATTTTCCTCTGTCACTACACATTGTAACATTCTGCTGCTTCTGCATATTTCCTCTGTGAACTATCTCTCCCCTTGATGTCAGCTAGAAAAGGGGGGAAGGAGAAAGGAACGTGCCTCCGGCAAATGGTTTATCTCCACGCTCCAAAGGGAAGGTGCGAAGAGCTGACAAAACATCCCTGCAACCCTGAGACAGCCTGGGCGTTATCTACTCTTTTGCACAACGGACTTGAGGATTGGCCCATTTGAACTGACCAGATGAACTATGGGGTGGGGTTTTGCTTTGGACACTTTTAACCTATTGATCTGAGCAGGAAACCCTCAGATCCTGTGTATTATGCCTGCTGTCAGCTTCTTCTAATAAAAGTTCCTTTTGGAAGAAACTGCTTCCACGAGTTCTGCTCTCTTAGGATGAGGTCTTGAAGTGGGCCCTGACATTAGACACTGATTTTTGTGTCCCTGGGGCCTCAATCCAGCTGCATCACTGACCTGGATGATTGAGAATCTCCATAGACATTCATGCACAAAATCCATGAAGACATTAGGATAGGCTCCCAAACACACTAAACCCAATTCTGAGAAGAAGAAAAAAAAAGAACCCGACTAAGCCATGAAGATCCTCACCTAATGGCCAATTACAGGTAATCCTCGACTTGCAACCACAGTTGAGCCCAGAATTTATATTGCTAAGTGAGAAATTTGTTAAGTGAGTTTTGCCCCGTTTTACAACTTTTCTTGCCACAGTTGTTAAGTGAATCATTGCGGCTCTTAAATTAGCAACACCGTTGTGAAGCGAATCTGGTTTCCCCATTGACCTGGCTTCTCAAAAGGTCACAAAAGGGGATCACATGATCCCAAGACACTGCCATAAATACGACACTGTCATAAATACGAGGCAGTTGCCAAGCATCTTAATTTTGATCATGTGTGACCATGGGCATGCTGCAATGGTCGTAAGTGGTCATTAAGTCAGTTTTTGCAGTGCTGTTGTAACTTTGAACGGTCACTAAACAAATTGTTTGTGAGTCAAGGACTACCTGTATTCTGGTTCTGCCCACCATGGTGCTATTATGGTGCTGCCTAATTTCATTACTTCGCCTCCTGTCTGGCCAGCAGCCCCGCCCCACATTGAAATATTAAGTGCAGCTTCCAGACCCTCAAGGCTGCGTAACCCTGGACTATAGGAAAGCACCTTTCTTCAACACACTGGAAGGTAGCAGGTCAACCTTGGAGGGGAATGTCTATGGAGATTCTCAATCCTCCAGGACATGGTTGTTCCAAAGGTGCTTTTGAACAGGCAACTGGACTTTCTTGGGTTTTTTTCCCTTAAGAATGTTTCATTTCTCTTCCAAGAAGCTTCTTCAGTTCTGACTGAATGGTTGTGCTATCTGTAGGATCGATATCAGTGGTGGCGTGTGTGCCAGAGGCAGCACTTGGAGCCCTTTCTGTGGGCACGCGCGCTGTTGCCCCAACCCCACTTTCCCCCGCGGCTCCTTCCTCACCAGCAGTCCCCCTGGAGGAGAGTAGCCCCTGGGCGTGGTCCGTGCAGAGCAGAGCAGAGCAGCGCAGCCAAGCACATGGCAGCCAGGCAGCAGGGACAAGATTTCACCCTCACGCCGTTGTGTGCAGATGATGTTGCAGGGCGCGGGTGGAGGGCGTGGCCATATTGCACTGCAGGGCCGCCTGGGTGATCTGCTGCAGTGGGCTGTGGAGGCAGTGAGTGGCTCTGCGGGTGGGCAGGGGCAGAGCAGGCGGCGGGGCGGGGTGGTTTTGGGGCACTCGGTCTCTAAAAGTTTCGCCATCACTGATCTATATTTTTTCCATTCCTTGGCTGCTAACGGCCAACCTTCAGACAGAACTGAAGAAGCTTTTTGGATGAGAAGCAAAATGTTTCCAAGGAACATTCAAAGAAAAACAAGAAACCCCTCCCCCCAGAGGAAATACTGGAATATGCAGAAATGAATAGACTAACAATGACAATTAAAGATAAGACAGAGTCAGACTACTATGAAATCTGGGGAACTTTTTATGATTGGCTGAAAAGAGAATATGGTTAAAAGATAGTTAACATCAATTTAGATGGAAGAAGAAGGAGCAGATAAGGAGGGAGACCCAGGTGACGCAGTATTGAATAACTGGAGGTTGTATAAATATTTATAGAAGTATATACCGAGAAGGTTAGATAAATAGAAGCATTAATGTAAGAGAAAATTAATCTTATTGTATATAATACAGATAGGGCAATTTGGAGAGAGGAGTTGCTCGGACATGACCCCTGAATTGTATCTGAAGAGGGATGAGAGGGAAGAAAGGAGAGGAGAGAGAAAAGAGTAAAGGAGGGGAGAAGGAAGTGGAAAGGTTAGAGGAGAAGTGGGGAGAAAGGGGAGGAGAGCGGTGAAGGAAAGAGGAGAGGAGAGGAAGAAGAGGGAAGTAGGGAAGAGAAGAAAGGGAGAAAGAAGGTAGAGAAGAAGGAGTGTGGGTACAGTGAAAGGGGAAATGGGCGAGCAACACCAAAAGTCATGTGTATGTATTTATTTCATTTTATTAAAAGTATCTTATATGAATGTAAAAAGAATGTATGTTAACATCTGATAAATATCACAGTATATGTATGGGGTAGAGTTTGGAAAAATTAAAAATTAAAAAAAATATTAAAAAAAGAAAAGAAAAACAAGAAAGTCCAGTTGCTTCCAAAAAAAAACACCTTTGGAACAACCATGACCTGGATGACTTGAGAATCTCCACAGACATTTAGCTGTGCACTTTGGGATGAACACCCTCAGAAAGGTGAGGGAGTACGAAGGGATTTCCAGAAAACAATGCAGACTACCGGAACCATTTGCGCTTCAGCTTGAGATGCAGACAACACAAACTCATCCTCGACAGCCTGCGCCTGTCTTCAACAGTGAAGGGACACAGAACAGAAAACATCCAAGAAGGCTCGACACACACATGCACTACTTAGGTCAGTGTTTCTCAACCTTGACAATTTTAAGGCATGTGGACTTCAACTCCCAGAATTCCACAGCTAGCATTGCTGGCTGTGGAATTCTGGGAGTTGATGTCCACATGCCTTAAAATTGTCAAGGTTGAGAAACACTGACTTAGGTGACCCTGAGGACACAAATAAACCTCCAGATGGCCTCAACGACTCTTTAAAAGAAAACAAATGACCAGCGGTCCGTTCCCCACCATCCAGTCAGAGCTGAAGAAGCTTCTTGGATGGGAAGCGAAACGTCCTCAAAGAAAAAAACAAGAAAGTCCAGTTGCCTCGTGAAAAAAAGCACCTTTGGGATAACCCTGACCTGGATATCTGAGAATCTCTATAGACAGTTTTCAAGGAAAAACAAAAAACAAAAGCCAAGACTGTGCAGATGCCCCAGACACGCAATAGGGAACATAAACATAGTACAAGCTCAAGATGTGGTGCCCTATAGTAAACTCGTAATGAAAGAAGGAAATGTGTTATCATTAAAGCCATTGAATATGCTAGCAGACGAAGGAATAGTTTGTACCTGGTTTTCATATGTACAATTGCAGTCCAGATGGCAAAAAGACCTGAAGAAGGGTTTATCCCTAACAGATGAGAACTTAATTAAACAAGTTAGAGAGCAAGGGCCCATGCATATCAAAAGAGTGTACAATGTATTGATAGAAATTGACTCTGAAACTGAACTAGTCAAGGATTGTATGATAAAGTGGGAACAAAATTTTGGGCAACCTATCATGATGGAAACGTGGGAGAGAATTTGGGTGAAAAATGTAAAATTTACGCAAGCGCAACATTTAAGAGAGAACTTTTATAAAATGTTCTATAGGTGGCATCTAGATCCGAAAAAACTATCATATATCTACCCTGACATCCAACCTAAATGTTGGAGATGTGAAAGTATGGAGGCTACATATTTTCATGTATGGTGGACATGTAGCGAGACTGTTGGTGGGACAATACTGGAAGAAACCAGAATTACCATCTATTGAAGAATGGACTTTGAAAGTCATAAATATGGCAGAAATGGCTAAAATATCTGCATATTTGAAGGATCATTCAAATGAAAAATATATGTTGGACTGGAAACATTGGATAGACTACATCAGTGGTTCTCAACCTTGGGGTCGCGACCCCATTTGGGGTCGCGCGACCATTTCGCGAGGGTCGCCGGGCACCGCCGGCCGCCATTTTGGTTTTTTTATTTTTATTTTTTTTAATTTTTTAAAAAAAAATTTTAAGTTTTAAATTTTTTTTATTTTTTTTTTAATTTTTTTATTTTTTTGGCACGCGCCGCGCACGCGCAGATCCGCCCAAGAATGTTTACAAGTTTAAAATGATTGTATTAAGTTGAATAGCATTCAACTTGAATTTTTTCTTTGTTTACATTTACAAATATATATCTAATAAAAAAAAAGAAAAAAGAAAAAAGAAAAGCACCTCTGGGACTTTGGAGGGGAAGGAGAAATTGTTTCACCTACTAACTCTTCCAAGATGAACCGGAGGAGAGTCAAAACAAATAGTCCAGGGCCAGGTAGTCCTTGACTTACAACCCTTTGTTTAGTGACCAATCAAAGTTACAGTGGCACGGAAGAAAGTGATTTACAACTGGCCCTTCCATTTGTGACTGCTGCAGCATCCTCATGGTCATGCAATCAAAATTCAGGGCAATCGGCATGTACTGGTATTTACAAGAGTTGAAGTACAGGTAGTCCTCGACTTACGGCCGCAATGAAGCCCAAAATTAATGTTGCTAAGCGAGACATTTGTTAAGTGAATTTTGTCCCATTTTACGACCTTTCTGGTTACAGCTGTTAAGTGAATCACTGCAGTTGTTAAATTAGTAACATGGTTGTTAAGTGAATTTGGCTTCCCCATGCACTTTGCTTATCAGAAAGTCGCAAAAGGTGAACACATGACCCCAGAATACTGCCAGCGTCATAAATATGAGTCAGTTGCCAATCTTCTGAATTTTGATCACGTGACCATGTAGCAATAGTAGTGTGAAAAACAGTCACTTTTTCAGTGCTGTTGTAGATTTGGACAATCACTAAACCAGCGGTTCTCAACCTGTGGGTCGCGACCCCATTTGGGGTTGAACGACCATTTCACGGGGGTCGCCAAACAACACAGTCCGCCATTTTTCCCCCTTTTCCTTAGCTGTGCTACGCCATTTTTTCCCCTTTTCCTTAGCTGTCTACTCCCTCTTATTCTATTGGCTTTTGAAAGCCAATAGAATAGACTCTCTTGAATAGAGTCTAATTCTATTGGCTTTCAAAAGCCAATAGGAATTGTCCAGGCTGTCTCTGCCCTGCTGAGCCCGCCAAAAGTCCCAGTCTGCAAACGGTGCTGCAAGTTGTCTGCAGCGAAGGCGAGCTCTCCGGAAGTTTCCACCCCTCCCTGCTGAGCAACTACTAAAACTGTAAGTAAAAGAGGGCCAGGGGTGGGAGGTGGGAGGCCGGCGGGTGCAGGGAGGGTTTTTGGCGCACGTGGGGCCCGGCGGGTGGCTTACCTCCCTTGGGCTGGGCCAACTGGTGGCCCAGCCCGTGGTCGCCCTGCGCCGTCGCTGCCACGGCCGCCCAGGAGCGCCTGTGCCTGCCTGCCGCTGCCCCAAACGGGCGACAGCGAAGGCAAGGCTAGCGGGGCAGCGGCGGGCGCAGGGACGGTTTTTGGCGCGCGTGGGGCCTGGCGGGTGTCTTACCTCCCTTGGGCTGGGCCAGCTGGTGGCCCAGCCTGTGGTCGCCCTGCACCATCGCCGCCGCCCAGGAGCACCTGAGCACCTGGGCCTGCCTGCCGCTGTCCCGAACGGGCGGCAGCCTATGCCTCGGCCGGCGCAGGGGGCAGCACCACGCATGCGCAGTGCAGGTCATCACACCGCGCATGCACGGTGCAGGTCGGGGTCGCGCATGCGCAGTGCAAGTCAGGGTCGCGGCGCGCATGCGCGGCGCAGGTCAGGGTCGCGGCCAGAAAAATGTTGAGAACCGCTGCACTAAACGAACTGTTGTAAATTGAGGACTACCTATATATTCTCTTCTGTCGGCTGTGGTATCCCATGGTCACGTGATCACCCTTTGTGACCTTCCCAGAAAGCTTCCAACAAACAAAGTCAATGGGAGAAGACAGATTCGCTTAATGATTGCACGATTGCAACAGTGGCAAAGCAGGTGTTGTGGTTCCGACATATGAAACTCTTCAAAGAACTTTGAGACATTGTTTACCTTAAAGAATCTTTACTCACACGGCGCTTACATAATCCAAGCCAAAATCTGACTTCTCCTCCCTTCAACACATAGATCAAAACACAATTCCCTCCTACAACTAACAGTCATAAATCACATTCTCCAATTAGTTTGAAATGCTGGCTTTCTGCCCAGTCCTTTCTCCCGCCATGCCTTTTTCATCTCTTATTACAATATTGATATGTCTAACTAACTCCCATCACATTCCTCCCCCTCCCCTCAGCATATCTAATTCTAAGTGGGCTTTGGCCTGATTCAGCATGGCTCTTCTTATGTTCTTATGTTCTTATGTTAAGTGCGAAGCATAAGAAAGAAAAAGGTCGCATCTCCATATGTTGTCAAAGCAAGAACATCCAATGTTAGCAGCGTTGACAGCAGGTCGTAAAAGTAGGTGCGATTCACTTAACAACCACCTTCCTTGGCGGATACAGAGATTCTGCTCCCAGTTGTGGTTGTAAGTCGAGGACTACCTGTACACTGCTTCTCACTCTGCCTATTGTTAGGCTTGGATCTGAAATCTATATCACCCAATCCAAGCAAGCAGCACTGAAGCCACATTACTTCTTTTCTTTGTTTCTTCTCTCCTGTGCTCTGTTATTTCTTCTCAGTTAAATTTCAGACTGTTATTTCTTTAGGATTTCCTATATTGTTGTTCTCTGGAAATGTCCCAGGTATGTTGATGGAGAGACGTACAAATCAAGGTAGAATCTAGCATTACATACTGGAATGGATTTTTCTGAAATTCTATTCCCCGACTAAATGCAGGAAAACGATGCCTCAGAATTACTGAAGAAGGGAAGACCCCAGAACTATGCTAGAACCACGATAGAATGCATGCTTTTTTTAAATGTAGCATCTTACCTAGAACCACAATCCAATTAGACGTATTTTTCAAGTGGTTGAAGCAGTGAGCAGCTGTTAGAACCCAGGTACTGGAAATCAAGGCACCTCGGCAAGTAGAATCCATATGATACTAGAGCAAAATTTAAATTCAATATACGGTTAACGTCCCAAAATTATAACGCCCAGTGGGAGAGCCTTTTCTGTGGGGGCACCGACGATGTGGAACGAGCTCCCCCCAGAACTCCGGACGTGTCATGATCTCCGCACCTTCAGAAGAGAACTGAAGACTCATCTCTTCAATCAAGCCGGCCTGGCCTAGATCTCCTCGGGTTTTAAAATTTTTAAACAAGGCTGTTCGGGTTTTAGAATTGGGTTTTTAACAGGTTTTAGTAACAGCCTTGTATTAATTTAATTTAATTTATTTTTAAATATTTATGGTTATTATATGTTTTTATTGGGTTGTAAACCGCCCCGAGTCCTACGGGAGAGGGGCGGTATAGAAATTTAATAAAACTAAAACTAAACTTCTAGGTTAGAGGTCCCCAACCCCCGGGCTGCGGCTCACTACCAGGCCACGGCCTGTTCAAAACCGGGGCAAAGGAGAAATGGCAAGCGCTTGGCACAAAGCTCCACTCAACGTGAGCAGAGAGAGCTTGCACTTGCATGAATGGAGCTTCATGCATGAGCACCTTCTGCTCACACGACTGGAGCTTTGTGAGTGAGCAACAGGCACTTTCACACGAGTGGAGGGTGTGCACCTGCATCGCTCGCACAAATGGAGCTGTGCGCACGTACATGAGCCTGCCACTCACTCGCCCCCCCCCACGCCAGGCTGGGCTACCAAGCTGGAAAGATTGGGGGCCGTTGTTCTAGGTCATCCTTCCTCGACTGAGGGGCTCTCCAGATTCCCATCCTTTAACCATTCAACGGGACCAAATATCAGGGGTAAAACAAGTTAATTGCAGGTGGGACCCACATTCCTGTTAGCCCCTACAGAAATCTGGGAAGAGGAAAGAGACCACAGAGACTTGGGTGGGTGATGGTGGTGAAGAATAATCTGTACTCACTGGGTTTTGGAGACGCACGTGCCACGGATTCTTCTGATCCCATCTGGCATTGTCCGAGTAGTTTGACAAACCACAAATGTCCTCCAAATCTCTAGGATCTAAGATAGTTAGAAAGTTAAAGAATCTGGGGGAAAACTGATCATCATCAATCTTGCCATTTGCCCCTTTGGTTATATGTTCTTTCTACACAGACTTTCAATATCTATCGCTCTTTGAGCACACCAACACTGCAAAGGCTCCCATTGGCCTTGTTTAAGTGGCAACATTTTTCATGTTACCAGAAATGTGAGGTTGTGATATTAACTTTGATATGGGGAAAATCAAACTATGTTATTTTGATAATCTCTCTCTCTCTCTCTCTCCTCTCTCTCTCTCTCTCTCTCTCTCTCTCTCTCTCTCTCTCTGTGTGTGTGTGTGTGTGTGTGTGTGTGTGTGTGCATGCGCACACACACGGCCTTGAGTCAGTATTAATTCTTGGCAATTACCTGCTTTCTACAGATTTCTTGGAGATATTTTTCAGATGTGATTTGCCATTGCCTGCTTCTTAGGGCTGAGAGAAATTGACTGGTCCAAGCTCACCCAGCTGAATTCATACCCAAGGTAGAACTAAAATTCACAGTCTCTTAGTTTCTAGCCTGGTGCCTTAACCAGTGCACCGAACTGGCTCTCTTATTTTACGTTTATATGATGCATTTCCAGCCCTGCAAAAAGCAGGTTTCATTTCTATTTCGTTCTGGAACTTATTACCTGCTTTGAATGAATAAAATGATTCAAAATAGGGAAACAAATATTGAACCAACTACAACTGAACAAATATAAAAAAAACATAAAATGAGGGAGAAATTATTTATTTATTTATTTATTTATTTGTTGGATTTATATGCCGCTCCTCTCCAAAGAAGAGGAAGAACTGCTCACATACAGGCTGGAACTATCTATAGGTAGCAATAGCAATAGCACTTTGACTTATATATCGCTTCACAATGTTTTACAGCCCTCTCTAAGTGGTTTACAGAGTCAGCAATATTGCCCCCAACAATCCAGGTCCTCATTTTACCGACCTAAGAAGGATGGAAGGCTGAGTCAACCCGGAGTTGGTCAGAACTGAACTGCTAGCAGCAGGCAGAATTAGCTTGCAAGACTGCATTCTAACCACCGCGCCACTGTGGCTCTTCAGTCCTCAACTTACAACTATTCATTTAGCAATCATTTGAAGTTACAACTGAATTTTAATGTTAGTATTTATTATCTTAATACTGTAATATTTTATCTTGTTTTTACTTTGCTGTACGCCTCGTGAAGTTGTCTCTAGGTGAGATGGGCAGCATGTATATACTCCCATAGTTGGCATAAGACGCTGAATATTGGGTAGATGCACCAACCCTTTGCCCTTTGCCCCTTTCCCACTTGCATCCCCATCCCTGGTAAATAAGATAGATCCGACATACCCAACAGATCTTCAAAAGCTTTCTTGAGCTCCTGTGGATTTTCCATCACAAAGACATGCCTTTCCCCTGACTTCTTTGATGCAATCTCATTCATGGCAGTCAAGTCAACATTGAGGTTCCCAATGCCAAAAACATAGATATCTGAACGAAACAATAACAGGACATGCACTGATGACGTTACCTAGTTGGGTAAAGAAATGTCTGCAAGAAAACAGCCAAGGACCCCTCAACAGGGCATATGTTAACCTGGGTCATTCTGGAAGAGAAGACAGGACAGTCCTCAAATCTTATCAAGGGATTCTTTCAGTTTTATCAAGTGGGTTAAGTAGCAGTGAAATTCAAGGGTGAATGGGCTGGATGCACTGAAAGCCCTATGAAATAAGAAAAATAAAAGCTTGACCCTTTCGAATTCATTCTGAGGGACACTAAGCAGACAGGAGATTTCCAGCAAACCTGTGACGAATCCAGCAGGGGTTTGATACTATATTTTAAGACCTCCGAGAACATTTGCAGTGACCTAAAATGTTATTACTTTTCTCTGTGAGTTGCCCAGGAAAATATTTTAACTGAAATGACTTTTCCTGGAGAGATGCAGGAGTGGTTGCATTTTCTATTTTCAATTATTGCTGCATGAAGTACTTGCCTGGCTTTTTAATAATTGCTCCTGCTGTTTTCCAGCAACAGCTTTTTCTCAGTTGCTCTATTTGGGTAGCCTCTTTATCTGAGTTACTTCTTCTAGTGCAGGGGTAGGCAACCCAAAACACTCAAAGAGCCACTTGGAACCGTTTCCCACCAAAAACAAAACACTGGGAGCCGCAAAACCCTTTTGATATCTAAAATGAAGATAACACTGCATATATCCTTTTTTACCTTTATTATAGGTGTGTGTGTGTGCGCGCGCCTGTGTTTGTGTGTGTGTGTATACACATACACACACAGGTAAAAAAGGATATATGCAGTGTTGTCTTCATTTTAGATGTCAAAAGGGTCTCTCTCTGTCTCTCTCCCTCCCCCCCTCTCTCTATCTGCCCTTGGTTTGCTAGTCCTCTTGCCCCACTCTCTTTCTTTCTCTCTCTCTCTTTCCTCTCTCTCTCTTTCTCTCCCCCCCTCTTCTATCTTCTGCTCACCTGGCAAGCTGGCTTCAAGCTGTTCTCCAACAAGCTAAGGGGTAGGTAACCTCGGCTCTGTTATGACTCATGGACTTCAACTCCCAGAATTCCCGAGTCAGCATAACTAGCTAGCTCTCTTCTGCCCTTCCTGCTTCCTGCAGACGCAGCAAAGGGAGGAGCTCCGCCCAATAAGCTTTTCAGCTCCTCGGAGAACACTGTGAGTGCACTCTCTTTTACACACACACACACACATACACACACACACACACACACAGAGAGAGAGAGAGAGAGAGAGAGAGAGAGAGAGAGAGAAGCAGGGAAGTGCAATTGCCTCTCTCTGTCTCTGTCTCTCTCTGCAAATGGCAGAGGAGGCTGGGAGACACAGGGGAAGGCTCAAAGAGCCGCATACAGCTCCGGAGCCGCACGTTGCCAACCTGTGTTCTAGTGTGTTAGTCATAGATGAGCTGCTAAATTACTTACTTCCCTATTGGCCCTAATGGGCAGCACATCTCCTGAGTTTTAGAAAAGAATTGGCAAAAATAAATAAATAAATAAATAAATAAATAAATAAATAAATAAATAAATAAATAAATAAATAAAAATAAAAAATAAAAAATGTTGAAATATTTAATTTAATAATAACTGGAACAGTAAAGTGGATAATGGGCTAAAACACACAGTGGTCGTTGACTCATTGGAGTGTATGGGCTCTTGCATGAGGCATAAGAACATACGAACATAAGAAGAGCCATGCTGAATCAGGCCAAAGCCCATCGAGTCCAGCATTCTGTGTCACACAGTGGCCCAATTGTACATGGGGATCTTGAGCAGAAAGAGAAGGCAAAACCCTCCCTTTCCCTTGACCCCCAACAAATGGTATTCAAGGGAATCCTGCCTGCCTCAACCAACATAGAGGCGGCACATGGACATCTGTTTTAATAACCACCGATACACTTGGCATCCATGAATCTGTCTAACCCTGCCTTGAAGCTATCAAGGCTGACAGCTGTCACGACCTCTTCTGGAAGTGAATTCCATAAACTAACGACCCTCTGGGTGAAGAAATATTTCCCTTTATTTGTCCTCACTTTCTTACCTATGAGATTTAGGGAGTGCCCCCTTGTCCTAGTATTGTGTGATAGAGAAAAGAATTTTTCTCTATCCACCTTTTCTATCCCATGCATGATTTTATACACTTCGATCAAGTCACCCCTTAAACGCCATCTTTCAAGGCTGAAGAGACCAAGGCGTTGCAACCTGGTTTCATAAGGGAGGTGCTCCATTTCCTTGATCATTCTTGTTGCCCTTTTTTGCACCTTTTCCAGTTCCATTATATCCTTCTTGAGGTGCGGTGACCAGAACTGTACACAGTACTCCAAGTGTGGTCTCACCATCGATTTGTACAGAGGCAATACAACACTTGCTGACTTATTTTCGATTCCCTTCCTAATCATGCCAAGCATGGAATTTGCTTTTTTTACTGCTGCTGCGCATTGGGTTGACATCTTCATCGAGCTGTCCACCAAAACCCCAAGATCCCTTTCTTGGGTTGTCTCAGAAAGTTTGGTCTCCATCAGTTGGTAAGTATAATTGGGGTTCTTTGCCCCGATGTGCATAACTTTGCACTTGTTTAGGTTAAAATGCATTTGCCACTTTGCTGCCCACTCACACAATTTCGAGAGATCCTTCTGGAGCTCCCGACAATCAGTTTCACTTTTCACTACCCGGAACAATTTAGTGTCGTCAGCAAACTTTGCTACCTCACTATTTACTTCTACATCCAGATCATTGATGAATAAATCTATGTTTTGATTGGTTGCTGGGTGTAAAAGGAGTGTTTCCCTTTTTCCCCACCTTTTTCTTCTGTGTGCCCTGTACGGAGTGTATGCTTTGTGATTTACCTCACAATGCTCCTGTTTGCCTGACTATCTTGACTGATGTAAATATGGATGTTAAATATATTTATTTATATAAAACTACAAGTTCATGACAGCGTCTATGACTTCATTTGGACACCTGCTATGCAATTCCCTGACAATAAATAAATAACATCTTATATATTTTGGAGAGCATTTACCATGGGACGGACCCCGAGCTACAGCCTTCCCCTGACAGTGGAAAGTGAAAGTGAAAGGAAAGCTTTTCTGCAGAACATAGAAAGTGATGCTTCACAGTGAAGCTGACCTCAGCTTTTCATGATGACACTTGGATTTTGTGAGAGACTGAGGAAGTGAGTGGGGTCAGGGTGAGGAAAAGATGTTTGGTTTATCTAGAACAGGCATGTCAAACTCGTGACATCACGTGACGTTGCGTGATGTATCGCGACTTTTTCCCCATTGCCGGCAATGAGGTGGGTGCAATTTCGGCGTGACGCATCCGGCCTGTGGGCCAGCAGTTTGACATGCCTGATCTAGAAGAAACAATCTGAGAGAAGCAAAGAAGTCCAGATATAACAGGTAACCTGGGAAAAAAGCATTTCAAGAGGAGAAGAAAGTGATTTATTGAGGATCGTCTCATAACAATTGGAGAAAAATAAGTCTTGTGGCTTCATTAAGGTTAATACATTTATTTTGCTTTCTGGTGTGAACTCTAGGCTGCAACAGCTAAGCTATATCGGTAGTCCTCTAGTTATGACTGACCAAAAAATGGGACTTATGACACAGATTCAAAATTCTGACAGTCGCATCCACTCCACAGTCAGGTGACAAAACTTTGGGCACTGGGCAATATGATTACATAATAGCCCTTTGCAAAGTCCTGCATTCACGTGACCACATTTTACGACAATTTTGCCCAAAGCTGGCACTTCTAGTTTTTGGCAAAACCAAAAGTGAACCATTTCTTCACTTAAGAACCACAGCTTGTGCATAATGACCATGGCATCTGCTTTATGACTGCTGCAAAAAAGGTCATAAAATTGAGTCCGTCATGTGACCAACTCATTTTAGGATTCTCATGAGATAGGACCATAATGGCCAAGCTCCATTACGGTCATACGTCCAGGATTGCCAGTAGTGGGTTTTCAACTGAGCAGTAGTTATACAGAGGTTCAGTCAGTTGTAGGAAAACAAGGTTCTTGAGGGGAAGGTTGCTATTGCAAAGTAACACAATTCATTCTTCTGAAAAATCAAGCATTTTCTTGACTCACCGAGATAATCGTTTCCGTTTTTTCTCACATTCACCATATTTTCTATGCTGCGCACTGCCAGTTTGGGAGAAGCCCCAAGATTGGATTTTCCTGAGAACAAAAAAAATAAAAATAAAAAATTGGAAGACAAAATCGAAGAGTAATTCCCAACTCATGTGCTTAGAGCAAAACAAGTGAGCCAAGAGGAATAAGTTGTGGAAAACTCATGGATGATCATACATTGAACTGGCCTTGTGTTCTTAAATAAAAAAAAAAATATGCAAGCTAAGACCTGGCATGGTTCCTGGGCAGTCTGAAGTCCATGATCATAGAATCATAAAATCATAGAATCGTAGAGTTGGAGGGGACCTCCCGGGTCATCGAGTCCAACCCCCTGCCCGAGGCAGGATTCCCTAAACCATCCCAGACAGATGGCCGTCCAGTCTCTGCTTGAAGACCTCCATCGAAGGGGAGCTCACCACCTCCCGTGGCAACCTGTTCCACTGGTCGATCACCCTTACTGTTAGAAATTTTTTCTAACATCTAATCTGAATCTTTTCCCCTGCAGTTTCATCCCATTGTTTCTAGTCCTTCCTTGGGCAAGTGAGAACAGGGCTGATCCCTTTGCACTGTGACAGCCCTTCAGGTATTTGTAGACAGCTATCAGGTAGGCCTCTGACTGTGCTAAAAACAAGTGGTAGGAGAATTTTTTTTAAATCGCTTTGATTGACAGGCTGGAGTCTGGCTTTGAAACACAAGGAGATTTCAGACTGAATTTCTATCTAGTGGAGGCTTTTCAAGGCCACAAGCAGAAGGTGTTTCCCTCACAGATGATCAGTTAGAACTGAAGAAGGTTCATGGATGAGAAGAGAAACATTTTCAAAGAAAATGTTTTAAGCATGCGTGTGTTTTAAGTCCAGTTGCCTTTAGGAAAAGCATCTTTGGGACAGCCATGACCTGGATGACTGAGAATCTCCATAGACATTCCGACCTCTGTCACATTAAAACACACACATGCCTAAACCTGGGCAGCAATTTTTGAAAGCACAGGGAGCAAAGCATTCTGGGAAGGTGGTTGTATACCACATTGTAAAATCAATTCTGAAATTATGAGGATTAGGTCTTCCTCCACCCCACCTCCCACAAACCCTTGGGGAATTGGAGGAAAAGGGAATCGGAAAAATGAGCCGTTGCCAGTGAGGAGGTGTTCTAGTCCATGGGTTCCCTTTGTGGCTTGCTGATTGCCTCTTTTGAAAAGTATACAGATGTTCAGGTCTATGTGCCTGTTGGTGGCTGATTTGTCTGAATGCCGGGCTTCCAGGAATTCTCTAACATTTTTGAACTTGGCATGATCTAGGACAGCGGTTCTCAACCTGTGGGTCGCGACCCCATTTGGGGTCGAACGACCATTTCACGGGGGTCACCAAACAACGCAGTCCGCCATTTTTCCCCCCTTTTCCTTAGCTGTGCTACTCCCTCTTATTCTATTGGCTTTTGAAAGCCAATAGAATAGACTCTCTTGAATAGAGTCTAATTCTATTGGCTTTCAAAAGCCAATAGGAATTGTCCAGGCTGTTTCCGCACTGCTGAGCCCACCAAAAGTCCCAGTCTGCAAACAGTGCTGCAAATTGTCTGCAGCGAAGGCGAGCTGTCTAGAAGTTTCCACCCCTCCCTGCTGAGCAACTACTAAAACTGTAAGTAAAAGAGGGCCAGGGCTGGGAGGTGGGAGGCCGGCGGGTACAGGGAGGGTTTTTGGCGCATGTGGGGCCCAGCGGGTTTTTTACCTCCCTTGGGCTGGGCCAGCTGGTGGCCCAGCCCGTAGTCGCCCTGCGCCGTCGCTGCTGCGGCCGCCCAGGAGCACCTGGACCTGCCTGCCGCTGCCCCGAATGAGCAGTAGCAAAGGTAAGGCTAGCAGGGCAGCGGCGGGCGCAGGGAAGGTTTTACCTCCCTTGGGCTGGGCCAGCTGGTGGCCCAGCCCGTGGTCGCCCTGCACCATCACCGCCGCGACCGCCCAGGAACACCTGGGCCTGCCTGCCGCCGCCCCAAACAGGCAGCGGCCTACGCCTCGGCCGGCGCAGGCGGCAGCATCACGCATGCGCGGTGCAGGGGGCAGCACCACGCATGCGCGGCACAGGGGGTAGCACCACACATGCGCGGCGCAGGGGGCAGCACCACGCATGTGCGGCGCAGGGGGCAACACCACGCATGCGCGGCACAGGGGGCAGCACCACGCATGCGCGGCGCAGGGGGTAGCACCACGCATGCACGGCGCAGGGGGTAGCACCACGCATGCGCGGCACAGGTCGGGGTCACGACCTGAAAAAGGTTGAGAGCCGCTGATCTAGGATGTTCACAGTTCCTCAGTTGAAACTATGGTTAATTCTGTCCATGTGTTGTGCAATTAAAGAGTTTTCAACATATCTTCTGATTGCAAGTTTGTGTTCAAGGTTGCACTCTGCTAGTCTCCTGCCTGTTTGTCCTATGTAGTGGTTGTTACAGTCTTTACATTGTATGCTGTAGATCAGCAATCCCCAATCTTTCCAGCTTGCTGGCTTGCTGGCTTGGCATGGCACCGGGGGGGGGGGGAGAGAAATGGAAGGCACACGTGCGCCCCCACAGCTCCACTTGTGCAAGCGGCGTGCACGTGCACCCTCACTCACACGAATGGAGCTTCACATGTGAGCAGAGGGTGCTTACACTCATGCACGAAGCTCCACTCACACAAGAGGCAGGCACTTCCACTCACACACAAAGCTCCACTCGCGTGAATGGAGGGCACTTGTGCTCACGCGCCATGTTCCACTTGTGTGAGTGGAAGGCGCTCGCACACGAATGGAGCTTCGCACATGAGTGCAAGTGCCCTCCACTCTTTCAAGTGGAGCTTCACACGTATGCACGAGTTTGCCTGCTGCTCACGCAAGTAGAACTTCACGTGCGCACGCTTGCCCATTTTTTCCCATGGCCTGGTTTTGAACAAGCCGTGGCCCGGTAGTGGTAGGAGATTGGGGTTTCCTGCTGTAGATGACTCCTGCTCTTTTTTCTGGGGCTACTGGGTCTTTTGGTTTACGTAGGATGTTTTAGAGCAGTGGTTCTCAACCTTTTTCAGGTTGAGACCCCACTTGCGCCACCCATGCGCACCGCGACCCCGACCCGGGTGCGCGCGCACGCGCAATGGGCCAATCCGCGCATGCGCGGGGTGCGCGCGACGAAAAATTTTTTTAAAAAATTAAAAAAATTAAAAAAACAAACCAAAATGGCGGACCACGACGGCCTGATCTGCGCATGCACAGCGCACGCACGACGGCCCGATCCGCGCCTGCGCGGGGCGCACGTGACGAAAAAAAAATTAAAAAAATAAAAAAACACAACAAAATGGCGGACCGCGACGGGCCGATCCGCGCATGCGCGGGGCGCGCGCGACAAAAAAAAATTATGCGCAGCGCGCGCACGACGGCCCGATCAACGCATGCACGCGCGGCGAAAAAAAATAAATAAATTAAAATAAATTAAAAAA
The DNA here is from genome assembly GCA_034064705.1 of Bothrops alternatus. Taxonomy (NCBI): domain Eukaryota; kingdom Metazoa; phylum Chordata; class Lepidosauria; order Squamata; family Viperidae; genus Bothrops; species Bothrops alternatus. The sequence continues at coordinate 2,616,810 of JARGCV010000172.1, forward strand.
AACAAAATGGCGGACCGCGCTGTCCGGCGACCCCTGCAAAACGGTCGCTCGACCTCAAATGGGGTTGCGACCCATAAGTTGAGAACCGCTGTTTTAGAGCTTTAGTTGGTTTGTGTGCTGCCATCTGGTTATAATAGTCTGTGGTCTCCGAGATGTTTTTGATGCATGGCACTGTTATTCTTTTCATAGCTCATGTGATAAGAGCAACACAATGAGAGCTGGTTTCACTCTCATTGCACTGATGGTGTTATCTAGTTTGGGTAATGAAACCTCTGCAAAAAAACAACCAAGCTCAGAGAGCACCAAAGACCCCTCATTTCAACCCTGAGCTATAAATATTCTCCTATATTGTACAATAGCCATGGCTAGACAATGAACGGTCTCCCCCCCCCCAAAAAAACCCCACCTCCACTTTCAATCTCCCCATTTCTCCTTACCATCTGTAAGCAGAATGATAGCATGGCGGACTTTGCTCCATTGATTTTTTGAAAATTGTTCTTCGTTAATCATCATCTCGTAAACAGCAGAAAGGGCTGCATGAATGTTGGTTCCAGTTGCATTGCCATGATCTGCACAAAAAAAAAAAAAGGATTAGTCTTGAGAGGTTCTTCTTTTTAAACCTCATTTGATGGACAATATAAGGCACACCATGCAGAGGCAGTGAGAGGGAACCGCCATAGATAGCATTCCCCAAGGTTTCGTGCATTACTTTTATTTGTGGTTAAAAAAAAGTGGGAAGAGTCTGCCTACGTGATTGAACATGGATGAAAAAAAAGGCTGCCATAGATTCCAATTAAACATCTACTTTATCTGTGGGGCTTTATTTTATTTATTTATTTTAGGGTGTAGCATCAACGAGGTCGTGCTGTGGGGTGAATGCTGCTATCAAAAAAAAAACCCAAGAAACAACTGGCTCATTTTTTAAAATCCAAAAATCCTCAAAACAATCCAACCAATCTGGGGATTTAATTCTCTCCAGGTGCCTGTGTCAGCCTTCTCAGTAGACCAGAGAAGAAACCCCATCAGATGAGCTAATTCTCCTTTACTCTAAGGCTATGTTAAGCAAATCTTGCAAATCTGAAGGTACAAATCTCCCACTGCCTCTTTGTATCACTTGATAGATAGGGAGGTTGCTTTCTGAATTTTTTCTCTGTGCATCATACATCATCATCCCCTTATTTGGTTCTTCCCTAAACAGCATTTCACTTCGCATGAGATGGCTGGCCATAGAAATTCGACAAATAAATGTTAAAAAACTCTCTTCCCCTCTGTCTCCCAAGGCCATCCTCACATGCCAGTGGTGGCGAATGGCACACGTGCCAGAGGCAGCACTCAGAGCCCTCTCTGTGGGCACACAGGCCATGCCCCGGAGATGGCAACCATCCCTCTTCAACCAGCCGCTCGCTAACTCACCAAGGTCCCACATGGCCGGATGCATCCCAGCACCCATGCGCTCGCTCGCCTCTGTGTGCAGAGGTCGATGGTGTCAGGTAGCAGCCGCTCCGGCCCTTACTTGCCCTGTGACAATGGCACCCCCGCCCACCGCCCCACCTGGCAGAGACCCCCTGGATCTCCCCCAACTCTGCCTGGCCCCCACAGGCGTCCCTCCCCACAAGCACGCCCACTTTGGCCACTCCCCCCCAATCTGCCATGACCACCACAGCCACGCCCACCCAGTGGGCCACGCCCACCTGGCACCCGGCAATAAATAAGTGGGTTTGGGGTTGCAGTTTGGGCACTCGGTCTCTAAAAGGTTCGCCATCAGTGGTCTATGCCCATTGGCTTTGGTCCAACAGGACAAATGCATTCCAGATCCATCAATTAAAGAGCCCTCTTTGAAGGAGACAGGTGGTTTAGAAATATGGAAAAGAGAGAGAGAGGGAGAGGGAGGGAGAGAGAAAAGAAAAGAAAAGAAAAGAAAAGAAAGAAGGAAGGAAGGAAGGAAGGAAGGAAGGAAGAAAGAAAGAAAGAAAGAAAGAAAGAAAGAAAGAAAGAAAGAAAGAAAGAGGGAGGGAGGGAGGGAGAGAGAGAGAGAGAAAAGGAAAGGAAAGGAAAGGAAAGGAAAGGAAAGAAGGAAGGAAGAAAGAAAGAAAGAAAGAAAGAAAGAAAGAAAGAAAGAAAGAAAGAAAGAAAGAAAGAAAGAAAGAAAGAGAGAGGAGGGAGAGAGAGGGAGAGGGAGAGGGAGGGAGAGAGAAAAGAAAAGAAAGAAGGAAGGAAGGAAGAAAGAAAGAAAGAAAGAAAGAAAGAAAGAAAGAAAGAAAGAAAGAAAGAAAGAAAGAAAGAAAGAAAGAAAGAAAGAAAGAAAGAAAGAAAGAAAGAAAGAAAGAAAGCCTTGCTGGATCCTGAAAGCGCACCTACTCTGTTGCAATAGCTGTTCTCTGGAAGGATCTCTCTCCCACGCACAAAAAAAAAAAAGTTTTATGGGGGTCTCACCACCTTTATGTCATTTAGGAAATTGTAGAAGAGTTGGTTGTTCTCCTTGACCTTGGGGCCAGGAGGAATGTGGAACCCCCTGGGTTTCTTTTGGTTTTGCTTTGTTTTACTTTGGTTTGATTTGGCTTTGTATTTTGCTCTTCTGTTTTGTGGAACCATGCTTTTAATAAATTAGTTTTTAATTGTAAGCCACCCAGAGCTATTTGGGAACTGAGCAGTCTAAAAATGAAGTGAAATAAAATAAAATATTAAAAAAATTAAATAAGAGAAAATAAAATAAATAAAACAAAATAATAAAATAAATGAAATTACGAAATAATAAAATAATAAAAGGCTTCTAACTGTGGAAATAGCAATACTCTTATTATATTTACAGTACTAAAGTGCTGGGCTATGTAACCACATAGCAATGTACCCTTTTGTAATTCCAGGAGAGATAAAGTAGCATTTGAAAGGTTGCCCTGGGTTTTATTCTTTATTTACACAACACAACTGAATACTGCATCCAGTTTTGGTCAACACGATGTAAAAAAGATGTTGAGACTCTAGAAAGAGTACAGAGAAAAGCAACAAAGATGATTAGGGGACTGGAGGCTAAAACATATAAGGAACAGTTGCTGGAATTGGGTATGTCTAGTTTAATGAAGAGAAGGACAAGGGGGGACATGATAGCAATGCTCCAATATATCTCAGAGGCTGCCCCAAAGAAGAGGGAGTCAAGCTATTCTCCAAAGCGCCTGAAGGCAGGACAAGACGCAACGGGTGGAAACTAATCAAGGAGAGAAGCAACCTAGAACTAAGGAGAAATTTCCTGACAGTTAGAACAATTAACCAGTGGAACAACCTGCCTCCAGAAGCTGTGAATGCTCCAACACTGGAAGTTTTTAAGAAGAGACTGGACAGCCATTTGTCTGAAATGGTATAGGGTTTCCTGTCTGAGCAGGTGTGTGGACTAGATGACCTCCAAGGTCCCTTCCAACTTTATTATTATTGTTATTGTTATTGTTATTACATAAGCACACATAATAAGCCACAACCACACTACCTTCTTGCCACTATAGAACAAAATCAAAGCTTCAGTTCAAGAGACGACGTGAACCAAGTGGCACACAAATTTAAACAATAATAGGGACACCCAAAGGTGCCTTTCCAAAAAGGCAACAGGACTTTCTTTGTTTTTCCTTGAAGATGTTTTGCTTCTCGTCCAAGAAGAAGCTTCTTCATTTCTGGATGAGACTTCTTGGATGACAAGCGAAACATCTTCAAGGAAAAAACCAAGAAAGTCCAGCTGCGTTTTGAAAAGCAGCTTTGAAGCAACCTTGACCTGGAGGACTGAGAATCTCCATTACACAATAATAGTGATAGTGGACCAGCCAGTGAGGTGTTGCAAGAAAATCACACTGATTACAAGCAATAGCATGACAAAGTAGCAACAATGGTGCATTGGAATATCTGCAAAAAAAATACTATTTGCCTGCAAGGAAGAACTGGTGGCACCATAACATAGTCAAAGTAATAGAAAATTAAGAAGCTAAAGTGTTCTGGGACTTCAGAATTCAAACGGACAAGCGCCTGCCACAAAACATCAGAGACCTAACAACTGTCGATGAGAAAGACAGAAAAGTCTGGAAAGTGGATGTGGCAGTATCTGGAGACAGCAGAAGAGAAGAGAAAGAGATTAACAAAATCCCCATTGGGCTACGTTGCACAAGGCAGCTTTACTGGGACAGCTTACAAATGTGATGGCGAACCTTTTAGAGACCGAGTGCCCAAACTGCAACCCAAAGCCCACTTATGTATCGCCAGGGGGGGCGGGGGGCGTGGCCCATTGAGTGGGTGTGGCCAATCGGGTGGGCGTCCCCCATTGGGTGGGCATGGCTGCGGTGGTAATGGCAAACTGGGTTGGAATTAAAAAGTTCAATCAATCAATTCCAACTTTACTAGTTCTTTTTTTTTCCTGCGAGAAGTTGAAATTGATTGATTGGTTGAACCTTTTTTTTTTTTTTGCACACGGCCTAAAGGAGGCCTAAAGCGAAAAGGTTTTATAAAACCAGCCTGAAGGCCTAGGACTGGGGCGACGGCGTGTGCCCACAGAGAGGGCTCTGCGTGCCGCCTGTGGCACACGTGCCATAGGTTCGCCACCACGGGCTTACACCATCAAACACCTTGGGAAGGACTCGATAGGTGGGTAAAAATGCCACATCCAGTCTAAACATCAGGTTGACTATGGTACGATCCATAATAATAACCATCAAACATCAACATCGGCCTATCTCAGGCCCTTGGGAAGGACCTAGGTCCTAGGACATTTAGGCAGTGACCCTTGGCCACCCACCATAGCTGATTCACAATGGGCTTTCGTCCTCCGCTGACCCTCCCCCAGCAATTCCCCACCACCAATGCCCCCCGTCCCGCCACCCTCAGCTCATGTGGCTGATTCCCCAAGGCACATTTCTACCCCAAGTGATTTGGTGCACGGGACAAATAGCTGCACCTCCCAGCAGCCAATCAATGCTGTGGCTTGCCTCCTGCGCCTGTAAACACACCATTGCAGCATCCCCATGGTCACATGATCAGAATTCGGATGCCTGGCAACCGGTTCGTATTTATGACGCTTGCAGGGTCCCAGGGTCACGTGATCATCTATTGAGACCTTCTGACAAACAAAGTCAACAGGGAAGCCAGATTCACTTAATAACCATATTATTATCTTAACAAGTGCAGTGAGTCACTTAACAACTGCGGCAAGGAAGGCCGTAAAATGGATCAAAATCCACTTTAACAAATGTCTCAGCAACAGAAATTTTGGGCTCAGTTATGGTTGTAAGTCAAGGACTATATATGTGCATGAGATAAATTTGTGCATAAGGGGGAGAGGCTCTCTATACAGTGACACAATCAAATGGGGCTTGTATCACAAACTTGTCTGTGTTGACCACTCCCCCCCTCTCAGGCGCCAATGATGAGAAGCAGCGTATAAATATTTTAATCAAAATAAGGGATCTATCAAATTTATAAAGCCACCCAACTCACAACAACTCTGGGCAACGTATAGAGATATCGGGAAAGAAATACAACATGCAAACCAGTCTAAATATCTACCTTTGTAATTCATATTACTTTCCATCATCTCAAGCACCATATCAGCATCTACAGCCTCATCATCGCTAATGTCGACCACTGTCTTGGGCTGGCTGGCATAAGATATGACTGAGAACTTGACCGGAACATCAAAGCTAGAAATCTGAAGAGCAAAGAAAAGCCAAAACACACAAACAAAACAAATAACAAAAACAGGATTTTGGGGACCATCCAACAAATAGGTCGTTTTCTTTACCATCAAAGAACCTTTTTCCATATGATATTTTTCTACCAAAGTATTTCATTTTAATGTTTGGCAAAAAAAAATTCTGAGGCATACTTGAGAGCCAGTTTGATCTAATGTACCAGGCTAAGTGGGAGACTGTGAGTTCTAGTCTTGCCTTAGCCATAAAAACTGGCTGGGTGACTTTGGGCCGGTTAGTCTCTCTCTCTGAGCCCAACCCCACTTCACAGGGTTGTGGTTGTGGGGAAAAATAAGAAGAGGAAAGTGTGTTGGATATGTTCGTTGTTATGAGTTATTTGTAAAAATAATGAAGAGAGGATACAAATAAGTGACAGTCCATCAGTGACTGTGTATCGATTGTGTTTGTATGTTGTATGAATGTGTTTTGGATTGAATGAATGTGTTGGATAGGATGGTTGATTGTTATTGTAATATAATTTTTTATTGTATTATTGTTATAAGCCGCCCTGGGTCCTAGGAGAAGGGCGGCATAGAAATTCAAATAAATTCAAATTCAAATTCAAAATAAATAAACTAAAAATAAATAAATAAAAATATCCCACAATGCTCCTTCAGCTGATATGAAACAGGATCCAGTTCTGCTCAGTTTCAAGGTAGATCGAATTGATCAGGAATATGCAATATAAGTAGTCCTCGACTTACAACAGGTTGCTTAGCAACCATTCAAAGTTCCAACGAACCTGCCCTGGGGGGAATTATGACCTGGATTCAAAGTTCTGACGATCAGCCCTCCCCCAGGTCACAGGACCGCACTTTGGGTACTCGCTAACCAGGCCGGTTTGCGGTGAACCACAATCACAGTGAACCACATTTTATGACAGCTTTGCATTTTGGTAATGGCTTCTTTTCTTTTCACTATTTTACAGTGAAATAACCAACTTTGGGCCACAATTATTAAAGGGCCGAATGCTGCAAAAAGCTCATTTTTTCAACAAAATCTAGAAAATCATTGCCTTTTTCTGTTGAAGTTGAATTACGCAGAATTTTCTGTCCAACAAAAGCAGGATCTTTTAAATATTTATTCGAAGGAATAGGGTCAGCTGTCCTTCTTTGTGTGTGATATTAAGGATTGTAGTCACTGATAAGTTGATAACCTGGAGGTCAGCAAGCCTTTGCATTGTTCTTAGAAAATCCTCTCAACAACATACCAGCAGCTGAATACGCAAGAGTGGAAGCCCTTGTTTTGCTTTGACGACCCAGCCCTATTTCAAAACCAGCGTTTAATCCATTTCTCCCTATTCAAAGTGGCTGTACTGCAAACTGACAATAATTGAACAAGAGTGATCACCCCTCAAAGAAATCTATAAGCACTTCTGGCTGGGGAATTCTGGGAGTTGAAGTCCTTGGGAGTTACCAAGGTTGAGAAACACTGTTACAAATGGCAGTTTCAATATGACAGTTAGAACAACCTTCCACTCTTGCGTATTCAGCTGCTGGTATGTTGTTGAGAGGATTTTCTAAGAACAATGCAAAGGCTTGCTGACCTCCAGGTTATCAACTTATCAGTGACTACAATCCTTAATATCTATACAACAAATGGTATAAAATAAAGTCTATCTACAGGACCCTCTTTCTCCTGTATTGCTTCTGTCTGATCAATAACATCTGGGTCCCAGCTGTAAACCACACTCATTTTGAATTTCAAGGGATGTGCTTCTTGGCAGTTGTGCCTGCCCTATGGAACGGCGTTATATTACCTCAATCTATGGAAATTCTCAATCATTCAGGGTCATGGTGGTCCCAAAAGGCAACTGGACTTTCTTGTTGTTGTTTTTCTTTGAAAACGTTTTGCTTCTCATCCAAGAAGCTTCTTCTAACTGACTAGTTATTGCCTCAATATTGTGGGTCTTCCATAAGAGAAGAATAAAAGTCCTGGAGTAGAATGGAACCATGTTTCTGATGGTGATTGGCGGGGAAGATAACTATTCTTCTGTTATTCTTAACTGATGTATTAACTCAATTAGGTTAAGTTTCCTGGAGCCCCTTTGTGCAGAGTGTAAGGAAGATGCTCTTGACAGAGATATGCAGAATTTGTCGTGTAGGCAAAAGGGCTGAAGCATTATTGAAGTCCAGAGTAATAAGATAACATTCAGAAGGCAGATGGCTCCCTAATTCTATGGACTATAAGAAGGATGGGGACAATCAGACTTGTAAAATTCAGTTATTATAGCCAATCTCAATCAAAGAAGCGTTAGGTTTCCTGTAGTGTTTTTTTTCCTGGTACCTAGTGGAGGGGACAATTATCACTGGATGGAGCATGCAGGTTGATAAATAAATAAATACACCTACGTAATCTACTCATATACTTCAGTCTTGGTGAAGATTTCCTTCCTCACTTCCATCTTTTGGGGATTTAATTTTGTACCCACTCTGATTCAGTTGCTTATAGTACGGTTAACCTGGGTTAGACCTTGTTAAAGTTCAAATTAGTTTATATTTGCAGTGTAAACATGCCCTTATGTCAATAGTCACCAGCACTGTTGCTAACCCCACCGCTGTCAAGCACCAGGGAAATCGGAAGATCCAGGCAATTCAAATGGATATAAAGGTTTATTGTAAGCTTAAGCTCTCTATAAGAATCTGAACTACTAACAGTCAAAGCAATTTGGCGGTAGATAAGGAATTCAAGGTGGGCTGGGCTCAAACTGATGATGTGTTTGACCCCTCCCTCGGGTTCAGCCTGGTCATCTCCTACAACCACCTCCCAATTCTTTATCCAACTCTATATCTACAGAAACTTACCCTGATGATGATTTGGCTTACAGCATCTTTAAAGATAGAAAAGTTAGGTTCTGTAACGCTGTGGGAAGCATCCAACAGGAAGTAAACATAGAGGAAGCTATCTTTGGTCAGTATAAGTCTTCGGCCTAGAGACGGAGCTAATGAGGAGAAGAAAGAAATTGTTATTTCCCATCCTAAGCAAAAGAACTTGCTTCCACTGATACCAGATACTTCTTTCTCTCTTTCCCCTTCTATAACCTAGGATATCTTCAAAGAAGCTGAAAGTGGTTCTGAAGCCACAAAAAAATGGACAGCCCAAAGGCTAAGCCACAAAATGTATCATAAAATTGGCCTGATGAATATCCACAGCATCACCGTTTTGTGTTTCTCAACCTTAGAATACGATTCTGCAAGCGCCTGTGACTCATTGCCTGCTTTAGTCCCGCTGGAGATCTCCCCTGCATCTATCATTTAATCAATTCAGAATAGAACTGTAGTTCCTAATCAATACTGAATGGGCCCTCTTTAAGTGCCATGGTATCCTCCAAAACTAATTTTTAAGAGATCTGTGAAGATCATGTTGGAACTACCATTTATAACAGTGTTTCTCACGGTCTGAGACTTGAGAATTTCCACTTCCAGAATTCTCAGACTTCAATTCCCAGAATTCCACAGGCAGCATGCTGGCTAGGGAATTCTGGAAGTTGAAGTCCATATATTTTAGTTACCAACTCTGGTCTCCTTACTAGCCATTAGTAGCTACCAAGGGCTACTAATCATGTTATGTTGGCTTTCCCAGGTAATCAGACAGGAAACTCAACTAGGTGAGTGAAAACTACTTTATTATAAGGCTACCTTAACAGTATTTCGCAAGTCTGAAACTACAAATTTCTGCCTGCCACTTTTAACTGGTAGAACCATTAGACTAGCTGCTCTGGAGAGAAAAAAGACTCACCTTGAACTGTCCCAGAAGGGTCCACCTCGTAGGTGGATACTTCACTCAGAACATCTGTCAATGAGGCCCCAAATTCAGCTTTAACATCTTCAGCTCGGTCATAAGAATAACTGGCTGTGAGGATGAGAAAAGGGGATCATCTTGTGTTATTGCAAAAGAGAAGGAGACATTGATTCCAGTATTTGAGAGGCTTCCACAAAGAAGAGAAGGTCAACTTATTCTCCAAAGCACCAGAGGGCAAGACAAGAAACAATGGATTGAAACTAATCAAGGAGAGAAGCAACCTGGAATTAAGGAGAAACTTCCTAACAGTGACAACAATTAACCAGTGGAACAACTTTGCCTTCAGAAGTTCTGGGTGCTCCATCACTGAAGCCTTTCAAAAAGAGACTGGACAACCATCTGTCTGAAATGGCATAGGGTCTCCTGCTTGATCAGGGGGCTGGACTAGAAGACCTCCAAGGTCCCTTCCAGCTCTACTCTGATTGATAGATTGATTGATGAGAGATTGCTCTGAACAATATTTTATAATTAATCTGACCATTAATCTTTCCATCTTTCCACCATAAGAAAGGAATTCATTTTTTTTTTTTACTAAACCCTTGTAATATTGCTATTCTCAAATACTGGAAATACAAATACATCTTTATTTAACAGGTTATTTCAAAACATGAGAAAAAAGAATTGGCTGAATACAGGTAGTCCTTGACTTACAGCAGTTCATTTAATGACCATTCGAAGTTGTAACGGCACTGGGAAAAGTGACTTATGACTGTTTTTCACACTTATGACCATTGCAGCATCCCCAGTGGCATGGGATCAAAAGTCAGACGCTTGGCAACTGGTTCATATATATCAGGGGTTCTCAACCTTGGCAACTTTAAGACTTGTGGACTTCAACTCCCAGAATTCCTCAGCCAGCAAAGCTGGCTGAGGAATTCTGGGAGTTGAAGTCCACAAGTCTTAAAGCTGCCAAGGTTGAGAACCCCTGATATATATGATTGTTGCAGTATTCCTGAAGCATATGATCACATTTTGTGATTTCCAACAGGCAAAGTCAATGGGGAAGCCAGATTCACTTAACTGAGTCAACTTTGAGCCTGGTGAGATTCAAACTGCCGAATTGCAGGCAGCAAGCAGTCGGCAAAAGTAACCTGCAACCACTGCGCCAGCATGGCTCTTTAAATAATCCTTATTTAAAACATTTTTTTTGCAAAAAGATATTATCTTTGAATGAACAAATAATTGCTGAGGTTATACAATTATTACTCAATGCAACATAAAAAGGAACATAAAAAGGTGGGAAAAAAAGCAAGGGCAATTTAGACCAGAACAGAGCAGAACAATAACTTCATTGTCACTTTAGATATACACTAATCAGCATATATTAAAATGAGATTTTGTTGCATACAGCTCTCAAAGGGTAATCACCTCCAATATACACTGCATAAAGATGACCAAAAAAAATTATGCATATGATCGCATACACACATACAGGACCCAGAGAAACAATACAGTCTAGTTTGGATGTGTACATATACATGGCGAGAAAAACAAATCTCATGCGTTTACCAGACAGATGGCATAGGGAACAAAGCTGTTACAGAATCTAGTAGTTCTGCTATAAATACTTCGAAACCTCCTTCCAGACGGGAGTAACAGAAACAGACCGTGAAGTGGATGTGAGAGGTATCTAACAATGCTTCGAGCTCTAAGTGCATAGCGCTTATAAGCAGTGTCCTGAATAACGGGAAGGCTTCCTATAATCTTCTCAGCTGTCCTTACCACTCTCTGTATGGACCTTCTATCTGAGGAGATGCATCCTAATTGAAAAGGAGATGTGTCTATTGAATGTAAAGAAAGAATGCAGAAGCTAAAGGACAAGTGGCGACACTGGAGACCATCTAACCTAACCTGCTGAAAAAGAGATGTCCTTGAAATGCATACCTCTACAACTTGGCTGCATATCAGACCATTCGCCATCCAGCATGCAGACCCGTTGGGGTGATCCAATCAAGTCTAAGTTATTCTGACACTGGAATGAGATCCGATCACCAAGACGGTTGCCTTTCCCTGTAGCAATCGCCCCCGGGGGCACAGCAAGAGTGCGGCAGTGCCCAACTGTGGAAAGAAGACAACAACATCAACCCAATTGTAGAGGTGAGACTGTAGCACAGTGGTTCTCAACCTTTCTCAGGTTGAGACCCCACTTGCCCCGCCCATGTGCGCCGCGACCTCAACCCGGGTGCGTGCGTGTGCGCGCGCGCCGAAAAAAAAATTTAAAAAAAAAATAAAAAAAAATAAAAAAAATAAAAAAAAATGGCGGCCGCGATGGGCGGATCTGCGCATGCGCAGATTGGTCCATCGCGCGTGCCGTGCACGCGCGGATCCGCCCGTCGCGGCCGCCATTTTTTTTAATTTATTTTTATTTATTTATTTTTTTAAAAAAATTTTCATTTTTTTTCGGCGTGACGGGCGGATCTGCGCATGCGCGGATTGGCCCATCGCACGCGCCGCGCATGCGTGGATCCGCCCATCGCGGCCGCCATTTTGGTTTTTTTATTATTTTTTTTATTATTTTTTTTTATTTTTTTTATTTTTTTTTATTTTTTTTTCTGGCGCGACGGGTGGATCTGTGCATGTGCGGCGCGCGCGCCAAAAAAATAAAAATAAATAAAAATAAATAAAAAAATAAAAAAAATAAAAATAAAAAAAACAAAATGGTGGCCCGCAGTGTCCGGCGACCCCCATGAAATCGTCGTGCGACCCCAAATGGGGTCGCGACCCCAAGGTTGAGAACCGCTGCTGTAGCAGATGATGTGAGAAGATATGTGGCTACTCTCATACTGCTTCCAAATGCTTCTTCATTTTTACAGCAGAGTACACAGGTAGTCCTCAACTTATAACAGTTCATTTATTGACCGTTCAGAAGTTACAATGGCACTGAAATAAGGGGCTCGTGAACATTTTTGTTGTGATTCCTCGCCAGCCAGTGGACCCAGCAGCTGAGTCTGAGGAATCAGAGGAGGAGGAGGTGCCTGGAGTGACATCAGAGTCAGAGGAGCTCCAAGACTTACAGTCTGATGAGGAGCCTGGCCCCTCTACTCGCGCTCAGTCTGAGACACAGCTGTGCTAGGAGTCTGAATCGGACAGTGATGAATCACAGCTGGGAGATATCCAGGATGCACGAAAATGCCAGCAAGAAAAGAGAGTAGGACAGAGGAATGCAATGGTGTGGCTCCAAAGGCAAAGGAGAAGGCATTAGGAAGCCACGCCTTGGCTGCATAATAAAAGGGAAGGCGTGGGAGGTGCTGGTTGTCAAAGGCAACTGTTCGTATTGAGGATCGGGTTTCTGTGAACTGTGTTTGTTTCCTTTGGACATTGACTCAGGTCTGTGAATAATAAAAGGGGAATGTTTTTTTCCTGTGGTTCCAGCCTGCTTGTTGGAAGAGGGGTTTCTCCTTATGAGCTTAACAAGGACTCACGTAGGTTGGGACAGAACAATTTTTCACCCTTACAACTGTTGCAACATCCCAATGGTCACATGATCAAAATTCAGACACTTGGCAACTGGCCTATATTTATGACGGTTGAAGTGTCTCAGGGTCACATGATCACCTCTTGCAACCTTCTGACAAGCAAAGTCAATGGGCAAGCCAGATTCACTTAACAAACATCTTACTAACTTGACAATTGCAGTGATTCACTTAACAACAGTGGCAAGAAAGGTCGTAAAATGAAGCAAAAATAACTTAAACTGCTGTCTCACTTAGCAACAGTAATTTGGGCTCAGTTGTGATCGTAAGTCGAGGACTACCTGTATTGTGTCAAGTGTGGACGGATGCTGCTACCAGAAAATGTGGTGAAGGCCATTCATCTCGTTTGAGTTGAACAACTAAGATGTTTAGTGTGGAGGCTGTTTAGTGTATTTCCAAAATGTGCACAAAAGCCTGCTGTGAACCCCCCAAAGAGGTAAACTAGAGCTAGAGGTGATGTCATCTTCACAGCCAGGAAGGGACACCTATTAGAGGTAGGCATATTGAAAGCCTAACAACAAAGCCTTACCTCCATCATGACAAAGCAAAGAAATACTGGAATAAGATTCATATCTTAATACAGAAGATTCTCAAAGGGAATATAAAGATAAAACCAGAATTAGTTTAGTTTAGTTTATTCACACTTATATGCCGCCCTTCTCCGAATACCCAGGGCGGCTCACAACAAGAATACAATAACAATTTTAAAATTAACCACATTCATACCACATACAAACACAATCAATTCGCAGCCGCTGATGGCGGGACACTCTTTGGGCCGAGGGGCAGAGCACAGCTCATATGCCCTAAGCCTGTCGGCATAGATGTGTCTTCAGCACTTTCCGGAAAGCTAGGAGGGAGGAAGCAGTACGAACCTCTGAGGGAAGCTGGTTCCAGAGGGCAGGGGCGGCAACGGAGAAGGCCCTTGCCCTAGGACCCGCCAGATGACATTGTTCAACAGACGGGACTCGTAGGAGGCCAACCCTGTGCGCCCTGACCGGTCGCTGGGACTTTTCTTTTGGGTTTAATGGATAAAGATTGGGGGGGGGGGATGGAACATTGATCTTATATATGTTGACGGCAGCAAGACTACTTTATGACCACAAATGGAAGGACACTTTGATTCCCACAATGGATGAATGGCTGCAAAACGATGGAGTTACTGGATGAATGGCTGCAAAAATTGATGGGAGTTGGCAAAATCAAGTGTTTTGACTAAAGAAAAAAAATCACCATTTTGTTTCTACTGGGAAGCCACTTCTGAACTTTGTGCTTGAGGTGGAAAATAAAATAAAATAAAAGGTTGGTTTTGGGTTTTACCAATTGGATAGGTTTATTGTTATAGAAATGGCTAGTTTATATCACTACATAAAAGTAAAAAGTTGAGATTTGAAACTATTATTTATTTATTTTTTATTTTTTATTTATTTTATTCGGGCTTGTATGCCGCTCCTCTCTGGAGACTCAGAGCGGCTAACAACATGTATATAAAACATCAAATTTCAATACAAGTCCAAACAAAAGTATCTAAAAAACAAACTAACACCCACTCATGTTCATCATTCAATCCACAATCATCCCCAGGCCTGCCGGCAGAGATAAGTTTTGAGGTTTTTACGGAAGGCCAGGAGCATGGGAGAAATGCGGACTTCAGGAGGCAGTTGGTTCCAGAGGGCGGGCGCCACAACAGAGAAGGCCCTCCCCCTAGGGCCCGCCAGCCGACATTGTTTCGCTGACGGGACCCGGAGGAGGCCGACCCTGTGTGCTCTCACCGGTCGTAGGGAAGTATATGGCAGAAGACGGTCCCGTAAGTATCCTGGTCCCATGCCATAAAGGGCTTTATAGGTAATAACCAACACTTTGAATTGCGCTCGGAGACCAATAGGCAGCCAATGCAGTATGCGGAGAGTTGACGTAATGTGGGCACGACGGGGCAGGCCCACAACCGCTCGTGCAGCTGCATTCTGCACTAATTGTAGTCTCCGAACACTCTTCAAGGGTAGCCCCATGTAGAGAGCGTTGCAGTAGTCGATCCTCGAGGTGACAAGGGCATGTGTGACTGTGAGGAGAGACTCCCGATCCAAGTAAGGGCGCAACTGGTGCACCAGGCGAACCTGGGCAAATGCCCCCCTCGCCACAGCCGACAAGTGATGATCCAATGTCAGCTGTGGATCGAGGAGGACTCCCAAGTTGCGGACCTTCTCCGAGGGGACTATAGATTCACCCCCCCCCCAGGGTAATGGAAGGACAGATTGAAGTGTCCTTGGGAGGCATCACCCACAGCCACTCTGTCTTGTCAGGGTTGAGCCTTAATCTGTTAACACCCATCCAAACCCTCACAGCCTCCAGACACAGGCACATCACCTCAACCGCTTCGCTGATATGGCCAGGAGTGGAAATGTACAGCTGAGTATCATCAGCATACTGATGGTATCTCACTCCGTGCCGGTGGATGATCTCACCCAGTGGTTTCATGTAAATGTTAAAAAGTAGGGGGGAGAGAACCGACCCGAGGTACCCCACATGGGAGTAACCTAGAGGTGGACCTCTGACCCCCCAAAAACACCGACTGCGACCGACCGGAGAGGAGAACCACCGCATCATGGTGCCCCCCACAGTATCTTTTTTTTTCTTTTTTCTTTTTTCTTTTTTATTAAAACAATCGGCATTAAACATAAGATCATATTAAGAAGCAGTCCTCGTAATACCTGTAATACAACACTAAGTATTAGTCTTTGTAAACATCTTATTCTACTGCACCACAGGGGAGTCGGAAGTCAACGCCTTGTCTTTCTTTTTTTCCTTGCCTTACGCTTTTCCCTGCCCTTCTCCTTCCCTTACTTTCCCAGTATTTTCTTTTGTAGCTTTGTATTTTATATTATAAACTAATAAAAAAAAGATTTACCTCCATCATCACAAACAGGAGCGGTCCCATTCCATAGACCATTGGGCTGGCAGTATCGCTGGGATGAGCCCAGAAGCTGGTACCCATCAGAACACTGAAAACTCAGGATGTCACCAATGGGATGGAAAGTTCGTCGTGGGGCGAAAAAGCCATTTTCAAAGTCTGTCTGCCCCGGGCAGCGTATTTCTGCAAAAAGAGAGAGAGAGAGAGAGAGAGAGAGAGAGAGAGAGAGAGAGAGAGAGAGAGAGAGAGAGAGAGAGAGAGAGAGAGAGAGAGAGAGAAGAGATCAGCACTAGAAGACCCAAAATTTAGGCTCAGAATGAAAATGGCACAATGAAACTACATGTTTCAAATGTAAGTTACATCTTGCCTTTTCTCCATAGCAGTCTCTGGAGAATTCTCAGTCATTCAAGTCAAGCTTGTGCCAAAGGTGCTTTTTCAAAAGGCAATTTGGACTGTGTTGTTCCTTGAAGACGTTTCGCTTCCCATTCAAGAAGCTTTCTTCAGTTCTGAATCAGAACAGAAGAAGCTTCTTGCATATGAGAAGCGAAACGTCTTCAAAGAACATCAAAGTCCAAGTTGCCATTTGAAAAAGCACCTTTGGGACTCCATAGTGCTTGTTCCTCTAACGTGGGGTGGGCAGATAGATCACCACGGGCATCAGGTTCCCCAGAGAGCTTCTGTGGCTCAGAAGGGATTAGAACCTGGATCTCCTTGTACCTAATCCAACACCTTCACCATTAACCCATACAGGCTCTTGGGCAAAGGAGGAGGAAGTAGCTCAGAATTTGGCAGGACTTGAACTTGGCTTGTCAGAAGGTTGCAAAAAGTGATCACATGACCTCGGGACGCTGCAACCGTCATCAATATGGGTCAGTTGCCAAAGCGTCTGAATTTTGATCATGCGATCCTGGGAATGCTGCACCCGCTAGTACAGGGGTAGGCAACCTTGGCTCTTTTATGACTCGTGGACTTCAATTCCCAGAATTCCTGAGCCAGCAAGGCTCAGCTTGGAAACCTCTCCCTTTCCCCTCAGCATGGCTGGCTCAGGAATTCTGGGAGTTGAAGTCCACGAGTCATAAAAGAGCCAAGGTTGCCTACCCCTGCGCTAGTACCTAAGAGTGAAAATTGATAAGTCACTTTTTTCCAGTGCCGTTGTTAACTTCAGACGGTCACAAAATGAACTGTTGTAAATTGAGGATTTACCTATAGTAAATCCTGCTGGAAAACCTGGGTCCAAGAAACCGCTTAAAGATGGGAAGGGCCAATTACGTCACTCAGTTGATGTGGAACTCCTGGAGGGTCAATATTATTGCAGGTTTTAAAATCTTTGCTAATTTTTAAAGAAACTGTTTCAAAATTAGGTTGAATTGTCTCCGTGGAGCAGAACTCCACATGCCCCGTTGTTTGCAAAGGGCTCACTGCCCTTCGCTTTCCAACCATTCTGAAGGGGGGAAAATAAATGTGAAGTTTGTGCAGTTTTTTTTTATTATCTCTTGGACTTTCGATATTGGCACCAGCGGATTAATGACTAAGCAATTCCTATCACTGCATAAGCATAAATAAGCTCTAATAAGAGGAAAAAGAAACAAAATGCTAATGGGTAAGAAATATGATGGTTTTAAATTGATACAGAATGGACATGTTATACAGACCTTGGCTGATAACCATTAATGCAAACAGACCAGCATTCAACCATAAACATTCTGGCTTATCCAAAACAAGCATACTCCACCACCCAGAGTGGGAACCACTGAATAAACTACGGAGCCTCTAGATCAGGGCTCTCCAAACTTGGCAGCTTTAAGACTTGTGGACTTCAACTCCCAGAATTCCTCAGTCAGCCATGCTGGCTGAGGAATTCTGGGAGTTGAAGTCCACAAGTCTTAAAGCAGCCAAGTTTGAAGACCCCCTGCTCTAGATAGTCCTCAATTTCCAACCCTTCATTTAGGGACCATTTGGAGTTACAGCGATACTGGGGGAAAAAGTGACTTACGGCCATTTTTCACAATTACGACCGTTGCAGCATCCCCCTGGTCATACGGTTTACATTAGGACACTTGGCAATTGCTTCGTATTTATGACGGTTGCAGTGTCCCCGGGGTCACGTGATCCCCTCTTGCGACCTTCTGACGAGCAAACTCCAAGGGGAAGCCAGATTCACTTAATAACCATGTTATTAACTTAGCAACTGCAGTGATTCACGTAACAACTGGGGCGAGAAAGGTCACAAAATGGGGGGGGGGGAAATTCACTTAACAACTTGTCTCGCTTTGCTTAGCAGCAGAAATCTGGAGCTCAGTTACGGTCGTAAGTGGAGGACTACCCATAGTTATAATTTGTTAACATGATGTGTAAATGGTAGCCTAACACCTACCTCTGCAACGTGCCACTTTGGTGGGTTTTCCACCAGGATGGTGCATGGGTGTCCATTTGCCATCTGACTGGCAGACCCGGCTGGGTGTGGGATATGGGTAAGTGCCAGCTGGGCAGGAAATGGTGAGGATGCTTCCTGGATGATATCCATCGGAGAGAGAGATGTTCCCACCTTGGATCGATACCCTTGGACAGGATGGTGTTCCATCAAGGACCAAACTTTGGGTGGCAATAGCTACAAGGCACATGAAAGGGATGACAAGATGAGATGAGATGGGATGGGATGGGATGGGATGGGATGGGATGGGATGGGATGAGATGGGATGAGATAGATAAAATAGATGAGATAGATAAGATAGATGAGATAGATAAGATGATAAGATAAGATAAAATAAGGTAAGGTAAGGTAAGATAAGATAACCTTTATTGTCACTTTATTTTACTGTGGGCACAACGGCACACATCAAAAATGAAATTTAGTTGCCCGCTCTCAAAGTGAAACACATACATGACACACACCTAAAACACACTACATACAACATATGTATAGACCCACCCCCCTACATATACATAATAAATAAATATTACATACTATCCATTTTGAATATATAACGGAAGGAGGAAGCTTGAGAGTTCATTGGTTTTGGTTATGAAATAAAACCTTTTTATGAGATTTTCAAGAGAGGGAGGGAGGAAGCAAGGAACAAGGAAGTTTCTAAAAGAAGACTTCTGTTCTGAGAAATCATTATTAGAGTCTTATTAAACAAATGGACTCTTATGCAAACATTCGGGGGGAAGGAGGTGCAGACGTTTCATAGAATAACAGAGTTGGAAGGGACCTTGGAGGTCATCTAGTCCACAGCTTTTCAACCTTTTCACAGATTGTGCCATTTTTAGGACACGACACTTTTAGGACATGACAAAGCGCCTGAAGGCAGGACAAGAAGCAATGGATGGAAACTAACCAAAGAGAAAAGCAACCTAGAACTAAGGAGAAACTTCCTGACAGTGAGAACAATTAACCAGTGGAACAACCTGCCTCCAGAAGCCGTGAATGCGCCAACACTGGAAGTTTTTAAGAAGAGACTGGACAGCCATTTGTCCAAAATGGTATAGGGTTTCCTGCCTGAGCAGGGGGTTGGACTAGACTAGGCCCTTCCAACTTTATCATTATTATTATTATTATTATTATTATTATTATTATTATTATTATTATTATTATATTATATTCAAGTACCACCAGTGCTTAGCAAGGTGTCAAAAATTTGATGATTTAAAAAAGGGGGGATTTGGGGCTTCATTTCTTGTTATAGAAATGGCTAGTTTATAATATTATGGAAAAGTAAAAAAGTTGATGTTCAGTATTAATGCTTCTTTCTACTGCAGCCGAGGAAGTCAAAAGTCAATGCCTTTTCTTCTTCTTTCTCCCCCTCGCTTTTCCCTTTTTCTCTCACCCTTTGCTCGCAAAAGCCCCCCCCTCTCATTTGCCCTTTGCTTGCAAAACCCTCTCACTCTTTCACTCACTCTTTGCACGCAAAGGCAACTCGCTTGCTCTCTCCTCACCGCTTTGCTAACAAAAGCCTCTTCTCTTCTCTCTCTTTCTCCATGTGTTTTTTTTCTCCCTCTCCCACAAAACCTGCTCCTTTTATAGCTTCTCTTCTCTCCGCCTCCTCTTCCTCCTTTTCTCTTCCAGGTGCACCAGAAGCTCCAATCAGCATCTGCCGAGCCCTGCAGCTCCAGCTGATCTCCTCCAGGTCTGTGTGGCACCTCTTTAGCTCGTTCCCTCCACCGCTGCACTTGGCCAGGGTTCGCGTACCACCTGCCAGGTGCTAAAGTACCACCAGTGGTACTCGTACCACCTGTTGAAAAGCCCTGATCCAGTCTAACCCCCTGCTCAACAAGAAAAGTCTATACCAGTGATGGCGAACCTTTTAGAGACTGAGTGCCCAAACTGCAACCCAAAACCCACTTATGCATCGTCAAGTGCCGGGTGGGTTTGCCCCATTGGTTGGGTGTGGCCCATTGGGTGGGCATGACTGCGATAACGGCAGACTGGGTGGGACTAAAAAGTTCAATTAATTCCATCTTTGCAAGATTTTTTTTTCCCGCGAGAAAGTGAAATTGACTGATTGAACCCTTTTTTTTTTTTTGCACATGGCGGCAGAGGCCTAAAGCGAAAAGGTTTTATAAAACCCAGCTGAAGGCCTAGGACTGGGATGACGGTACACATGCCCACAGAGAGGTCTCTGAGTGCCGCCTCTGGCACCCATGCCATAGGTTCGCCACCACTGGTCTATACCATTTTAGACAAGTGACTGTCCAGTCTCTTCTTAAAAGCCTCCAGTGATGGAGAACCCACTTCCATTCCACTGGTTAATTGCCCTCACTGTTAAGAAGTTTCTCCTTAATTCCAGGTTGCGTTTCTCCTTGATTAGTTTCCGTCCATTGTTTCTTATCCTGCCTTCTGGTGCTTTGAAAAATAGCTTGACTCCCTCTTCTTTGTGGCAGCCCCTGAGATATTGGAAGACTGTCACATTGCCCCTAATCCTTCTTTTCAGTAAACTAGACACTCCCAATTCCTGCATTCTTCATTTGTTTAATAATCTGCTTGCTTTTGGATAGTACATAGCTTGACTCATTGCTGTTCCATGTCAGGCAGAAAAATAACTTCATCAATCCCTGCCCTCCAAACGGAGATTTCAAAATTAAAAAAAATAAAATAACCGAAACCACAAACAATTTGATTTGAATCCTAATTTGCTGATGATGCAGTGTTTTCCCCTTCCATTTTTTAGCTTACATATCATAGTTGCTTCATATGTTATTTCCTGCCTTCCCTGAAATAGGCAGATCTGCAAAAATTAAGAAGGGTGTGAACAAAACAATAAAAAATTATCGGAAATGACTAGACGATCGGGAAAACGAAATCGAAAGTGTACAAATTGTGGAATTATGAAGCCCTGTGTAAAGAAATATCAAACGTTGCTCTGCAAGTAAAAAAAAAACTTCTGCAAATGGAGATAACAACACCATAGATATGCAAGGCTATGTTTGTATCCAGGTATTCCTCCAAAGTGCACACTTTTATCCTCGCAACAAAATTGTGGCATAGGCCTGGTGCTGGCTCAGTTATTCCCACTTGCCTTTCTCCCTGCACAAATTCACCCTGCTAGTCTTTTTTTTCCTGCCATTTCCCAGCCCCTGAGACAGACAGATTAAAGCAGTGTTTTAAAAGTGTGGTCCTAGAATCTCTAAGCTACCGCCAAGATTCTCTCTGGGGTTGCCAAAATCAAAATTATTTGCCGGCCCATGTTGAAAAATAATGCTGTCTTAAACTCCCATCAAACAATCATGAGAAACAACATGGCATTAAGTGCATCACTTTATATTTTTAACTCTCACAGCAGTCTTGGAAGACTGGTATACTGTAAGTAAATCCTATATGAGCTGAAACTGTTACCCTGTGAACAAGGGGCCACTGAAACTATAGCACACATCCTGCTATACTGTACCTTTCTGTAAGGAGTCATGGACCCATCTCATAGCACCTCATGTGGGAAACACCAATCTTTTTTTTATCTACAATTGTTATCAGATCAGATAGATGTAGTCTTTTTGAATGTAGCTAAATGTTGTTATGCTGACTGCAAAATTAGGCTGACTTTGCCCACTGATTATCTACTACCAGTTGTTAAATATTATCTTGTCTTCTTTTATTTTATTTTTTTAATGCTTCTTATTTGGGATGCTGGTCTGGTAACCGTAACACAAAAAAATAATTAAAAATTAATTTTAACCAGGTCAATATTGATGAATATAACTCATGCAAACAAAAGCTTTTTGGGGGTCCTCCATAATTTTTAAAAATGGGAAGGGGTCCTGAGAGGAAAAAAAAAAGGTTAAGAAACATTGGCTTAAAGCAGGGATAGGCAACCTTGGCTCTTTTATGACTTGTGGACTTCAACTCCCAGAATTCCTGAGCCAGCATGGCTCAGCATGGAAACCTCTCCCTTTCTCCTCAGCATGGCTGGCTCAGGAATTCTGGGAGTTGAAGTCCACAAGTCATAAAAGAACCAAGGTTGCCTACCCCTGGCTTAATGCATTCTCTGCTCTACTTACATCTGAGTAGTACTTCCCCGTCCCCCAACCCACTTAATCTAAAGATCTTATACTGAAAGTCCTCCAAGGTCCCTTCTAGCCCTATGATTCTATGATTCCAGTGGAATGAAGAGCTGGCAAGTAGATTGGCTCTTTGTAATTCCTCTCTGGACAAGGAAAGGACTGGAAATCACCCACAAGTGCTCCATAGAACTGCTCCTTGCAAGGAGACTGCAAGAGAGCATCTCCAGCAGATTTTGCCGATCGGTATTGAGATGACCAAGTTTTTAAGGATTTCTTTATAGATAAGAGATGGAATTTGAGAAGTGATCATTTGTTGTATTTTTAGAGAATGTGTTAAGTCAGGGCTTTTACAACCAGTGGTATGGGTACCACCTGTGGTACATTGGCACCTGGCAGGTGGTACACGACCATCCTAGAAAAAGTGGTAGCGGGGGAGGGGAATGAGCTGAACTGGTGGCAGCACCGCACAAGCCTGAGCGAGAGACGGCTGGAGCAGCAGGGCTGTCAGGGCGCAGAGGAAGCGCCAGGATCAGTGCCACTTTCCAGCTGATCAGCGCTTCTTCGGGACTGTCAAGGCTCAGTGGAAGTGCCAGGATCAGCGCCAGGCTCCAGCTGGAGCTCGGTGCTGATCCTAGCGCTTCTGCTGAGCCCAGAAGAAGCACCGATCAGCTGGAATGTTGCAGCATCTCCAGGGTCTTGTGATTTACATTCAGATGCTTGACAACTGATTCATATTTATGACGGTCACAGTGTCCCAGGGTCATGTGAAGTGACCAAAACCTGCTGCAACCACCCAGCAGATGGGGGGGAATAAAAACCAAACACCCCCCCACCCCACCCCCACTGCCAATCCTCAACATAAATGCTCACAACAATGAAAACCTCGGACAGGAGGAAGAGCACCGCAGGGTGGGCAGGCAGGTGTCTTGCTCGGCTGTGGCTTGGGGGGCACTTTTTTCAATGCCATTGTAACTTCAAACAGTCACTAAGTGAACTGTTTTAAGTTGAGGACTACCTGTACTTTATCACTTTTTTCTGGGGTTTTTTTTTTTTTGGTCATCAAGTTTTTGACACCTTGCTAAGCGACTGGTGGTACTTGGATACTGCCATCTCCTAAAAGTGGTATAATGGGTGAAAAGGTTGAAAAGCCCTGTTTATAAAGTTACCTGTTTATACCTGCAATGAAGGGGGAAGGTCACTTCTTTTCTTTTTCTTTATCATATTTCTATTTTTTTTCTTCTGATTTTCTTCCTATTTTTCTTCATCTTCTATTTTTTTCTTTTTTTTCTGTTGTTCTTTGATTGTTTTAAGTTTATATTTGTTGTTTATTATTGTAATTGTGATTTTTTAAATAAAATTACTATTTAAAAAGCAAGCTGCAAGGCTCAGGCACTGCAGCACAAACTTGTCCCCAGAGTTGGTTTTTAATGTCATTTGTTCATGATGTCTCTGCCTCATCTACAGCCTGTACCTCAACCAGCTTAAACTTGCCTTCTTTAGCTGTTGCAGTTTTCCAATAGCATTTTCCCTCTCACCAGCCCAGTTTTTCCCATGCATACAATCTTGGCATGTTTCATCAATGACGGTTCAAAACAATCAAGTGAACTACACGGGCCAAGTTCCCACAATCATCATTGGCATCCTTCAGTCTAGAGAGACTATGGTATCATGCTCTGGAAAGAGGTCCTAAGGCAGCATCTGGTATGGCTAAAAAGGCCAATTCCAGAATGGCAGTCCCTTCCACACTGAGGGCAGATACAATCTGTCCCCTGTCCAGCCCCCAGATTTCACAGGTTCCGGGACTGCCTCTTTGCCTCAGCCTGCCACACAAGGGTCTCTTCGAATTGGAGAAGGCCATACTGCATCTTTAGCCTCCAGGCTGAATGATCAGAGGTCAAGGATTCCCAGCGGTTAATGTCCATTCCCAAGGCCTTTAGGTCCCTCTTGCAGATATCCTTATATCACAGCTCAGGTCTCCCTCTGGGGCGCTTTCCCTGCACTAGTTGTGCATACAGGAGATCTTTCGGAATTTGACCATCAGCCATTCTCACGACATGCCCAAGCCAGCGTAGACGTCGCTGTTTCAATAGTGTATACATGCTAGAGCAGCGGTTCTCAACCTGTGGGGCGCGACCCCATTTGGGGTCGAACGACCATTTCATGGGGTCGCCAAACACCGCAATCCACCATATTTTTTTTTTGGTCGGCCATTTTTTTTTGGTCCGCCATTTTTTCCCCTTTGTGATGCGGGCCGTCGTGTCGCGCATGCGTGATGAGGGCCTGCCATTTTTTTGTTTTTGGTCGGCCATTTTTTTTTTGGGTCGGCCATTTTTTTAAATTTTTTTTTGGTCCGCCATTTTTTCCCCCTTTGTGATGCGGGCCGTCGCGCCGCACATGCGCGATGCGGGCCGGCCATTTTTTGGGGGGGTCCACCATTTTTCCCCTTTGCGATGCGGGCTGTCGCGCCGCGCATGCGCAATGCGCCCGTCATGCCGCGCATGCGCAATGCGCCCGTCGCGGGCTGGGGTCAAGCCCCGGAAAAGGTTGAGAACCGATGTGCTAGAGATTCCAGCACATTCCAGGACTGCGCTATTTGGGACTTTGTCATGCCAGGTGATGCCAAGGATACATGCCAAGGAGACAGCGCATATGAAAAGTGTTCAGCTTTCTCTCCTGCTGTACATGAAGAGTCTAAGACTCACTGCAATACAAGAGTGTGCTCAAGACGCATGCTCTATAGACCTGGATCGTTGTATGTTCTGTCAACTTATTAAGCCATACTCTCTTTGTAAGTCTGGAAAATGTGGTGGCCGCTTTACCAATATGTTTATTTAGCTCAGTATCTAAAGGGAGAGTGTCAGAGATAGTTGAGCCGAGGTACACAAAGTCATGGACAACCTCCAGTTCCTGTACAGAGATTGTAATACAGGGAGGTGGATCCACATCCTGACACATGACTTGTGTTTTTTTCAGGCTGATTGTTAGACCAAAGTCTTGGCAGGCCTTACTAAAACAGTCCATAAGTTGTTGAAGATGTTCGGCAGAGTGAGTAGTAATCATCATCAGCGAAGAGGAAATCCTGTAGGCATTTCAGCTGGACTTTCAACTGGGTGAAAATGTAGCTTGCTTTGTGCTTCAGTTTGTTATGTGCAAACTCAGCTTGGATCTCCTGTAGGGCAGGGGGACGCCAACCCCGGTCCATGGACCGGCACCAGTCCGCGGCATACCAGAAACCAGTCCGCACAAACAAGCAAAGCCCCATCCGCAGGGTGCAGGCAGTACATGAAACCACGCCCTCTGCGGTCCGTGGAAAATCTCTCTTCATGGAACCGGTCCCTGGTGCCCAAAAGGTTGGGGACCTCTGCTGTAGGGAAACAGATCCCATCAAGTTCTGCAGAATTTTGCTTTCAGCTGCATGAATTTCTTTGCTGGTTTATTTCCCATTACGGGTAGTCCTCGACTTATAACCAATACTGTGCCCAAAATTTCGGTTGGTAAGCAAGACAGTTGCTAAGTGAGTTTTGCCCCATTTTAGGCCCTATTTTCTTGTCTCTGTTGTTAAGTGAATCCCTGTTACGTTAGTAACACAGCGGTGAAGCGAATCTGGCTTGCGCATTGGCTTTGCTTGTCAGAAGGTTGCGAAAGGTGATCTCATGACCGTCGGATGCTGCAACTGTCTTAAGCACATGCCAGTTGCCAAGAATTTTGATCACATGACCACAGGGATGTTGCAATGGTCGTAAGTGGTGAAAAATGGTCATAAGTCACTTTTCTTCAGCACTTTTCTCAGTGCTGTTGTAACTTTGAATGGTTATTAAACAAATCAAGGACTGCCTGTAGAATTCCCCTTCCACCTGGGTGTAAATCTCACTACTAAACTGGTGGGATCTACAGAGAACAGGCAGAATCCAAGGAAACTTAAGCGCAGCGCAGAAGGCTAGGAAAAGAAAACTAGAACTAGAGAAAGCAAAATCTTGGCGGGGGGGGGATGGAGTAAGAGAATAACAAGAGTTGGAAGGGATCTCGGAGGTCTTCCACTCCAGTCCCCTTGCTCAAGCAGAAGACCCTATACTAGTGGTAGCAAACCTATGGCACGCGTGCCAGAGGCGGCACTCAGACACCTCTCTCTTGGCACATGCGCCGCCGCCAGCAGCAGATCCATCAGGCTGCCACCGCCGCCCAGAGCAGGAGCCCCGCCCAGCACAAAGGAGGTGAAGCGGCCGACTAGCATGCTCCAGTAGAGGTGGTAGAGCAGAGGTCACCGACCATTGTCGATTGGTGGACTGGAAGAAAAGGGAAGGGGAAGCATTTTACATGCGTGTGTGCGGGCATGGGGTCGCGAGCATGCACATGCTGCAAATGGGGCGGGGGCTAGTGCCTACGTCATACTCTGCCCCGTTCTTGCGTGGTGCAGCACTTTGTATCTGCACCCCACGGCGTGGCGGCGGCCATTTTTATGCCTTGCAGCACGGTGGCCCATTTTGGCGCCGCTGGTTTTTGCATGCCAGAGGCACTACTCAGAGGCGCCTCCCTGCCCTCCCCTGGCACTTAGTGATAAATAAGTGGGTTTTGGGTTGCGGTTTGGGCACCTGTACCATTTCAAGACAAATGATTGTCCAATCTCTTCTTAAAAACCTTCAGTCTCGAAGCACCCACAGCTTCTGGAGGCAAGTCGTTCCCACTGATGAAACCGTTTGGACAGTCAGGAAATTTCTGCTTACTTCTAAGTTGGTTCTCTCCTTGGTTAGCTTGGGTCACACAAAGGTTCTACAGGCGGCGAGGATTTCATGGGAATTCTGCACAGGATTCGAATTCCAAACCGGGAAGAAGAACGCGAAGAGAGGGGTGTCCGAAATAGCGCCAAAGAAATATATATGCAAGCATCGCAAAATCGAATCGCAAGTTGGGATTATTCGAAAGCGGGCAGGAAAACAAACAAACATTGGAACCAGGTTAGAGAGAGAGAGAGAAAGAGAGAGAGAGAGAGGTGCTTTGACCCCTTCCCCGCCCAAATCGTCCCTGGGGGGGGGGGCTGGATCGCTGCCACCAACTCCGGCAGCAGCGGGTGGCAGCGTCTCCCACTACCTGCCACGAAGCTGGAGAGCCAACCGAGCTCCGGGATCATGTTGCGCCGGCGAGGAATCCCGGTCGCCGCTCCGCTTTCCACACCGCAGCCGCAGAGAATTCCCACCGCAAAGGTTGTCAGCCAGCCAGTCAGCCACGGAAAAGCCACCGCGCTTTCGGTCCGCCTTTCCCGCTTGTCCAAATAAACTAAGCGGGCGGGAGGGGGGGGGAACTGATTGGCGGGAAAAGGGAGAATTGCGCAAACTTGGTCAAAACCAGTCCCGGCTCTTTCTTGATATAGCCAAATCGGAGTCTTTCCTGTTGCTTCAAGTGCCGGGGTGGGGTGGGGGGGGGAGAGGGAAAATCGAAGCTTTCCCTTCCTTTATTTTAACCGATCGAGATCGAAGCTGCTGTGAGTCAAGTGAGTGGTGGAAAATGCTGACCTCGAAGGGATTTTACCCCCTGGGAGAGGGTGGTGGTGGGGGGAAATGCAGTTTGGCCACAGGCGTGCCTGCCCGTGCATTCACACGTAACTGAGCGACACGCGTTCCGTCGCCGCAACGTTCGTACTTGCCGCGTGGAGAAGCTGCTTTAACTTGGTTGGTTGAAATTGCTGGCTGTGGCGTTCGCGGGGGCTTTCTCGCTCGGCCCAGTCTCTCTCCTGCCCGCCTTGATTTCCCGTAAACCGAGTTTACAACACTTTAGTTCGGAGTCAAGGCTACGAACATCGCGCCCGACCGACTTCGGTAAATATCAGGGTTTTTGCCGTCCCAGTTAGTTGTATCACAGCTCAGGGGTATCTGAGGACAAAACCAGGAGAGCATTAAACTCCCTATGGCCATAGGAGTTGAGGATTATGGGAACTGTAACACTACACCTCTTAGATTTGTATCTACGGTAGTGGGCACCCGGTTGGGGAAAGACTGCCTGTGACTGCTCTGCTAACTTGGCCGGATTTTAATGATTAAACATAGAAGGAGAGGCTGTGGGCAAAGGTCTCCCTTTATAGTTGTTTATTTCATTAAAAGAAATCTCGCCAAAAACGGGGAGGAAATCCAAATAATAACTGGGGGAAATCAGCCTTTTCCACTTTGCCCTCTATCCTCAGTTATAAATTCACAACAAAATAACTCAGGGCAGAGTTATTATTTGACTGATTTTAGGATTGAGACATCATCATCATCGTCATTGTTATTATTATTATTATTACTATTATTATTATTATTATATTAATAATAGAGTTGGAAGGGATCCTGGAGGTCATCTAGTCCAACCTCCTGCTCAGGCAGGAAACCTTATACCAGCGGTTCTCAACCTATGAGTCACGACCCCATTTGGGGTCGAACGACCGTTTCGTGGGGTCGCCGGACACCGCGGTCCGCCATTTTTTTTGCCCATTGCGTGCACGCCGCGCATGCACAGTTCGGCCTGTCGTGCACTGCGCATGCGCGGATCGGCCCGTCGCGCGTGCGCCGCGCATGTGCAGATCGGCCCGCCACGCATGCGCGGTTTGGGTCGTCGTGCGCACGCTGTGCATGCGCGGATCGGGCCGTCGTGCATGCGCGGCGCGGGTCAGGGTCGCACCGCGCATGGGCGGCGCAAGTGGGGTCTCAACCTGAAAAAGGTTGAGAACCACTGCCTTATACCATTTCAGACAAATGGCTGTCCAGTCTCTTCTTAAAACTTCCAATGTTGGAGCATTCGCAGCTTCTGGAGGTAGGTTGTCCCACTGGTTAATTGTTCTAACTGTCAGGAAGTTTCTCCTTAGTTCTAGGTTGCTTCTCTCCTTGATGAGTTCCCATCCGTTGCTTCTTGTCTTCCAGTGCTTTGGAGAATAGCTTGACTCCCTCTTCTTTGTGGCAGCCCCTGAGATATTGAAACACTGCTGTCATGTCACCCCTAGTCCTTCTTTTCATTAAACTAGACACATCCAATTCCAGCAACCGTTCCTTATATGTTTTAGCCTCCAGTCCCCTAATCATCTTTGTTGCTCTTTTCCGTACTCTAGTTTCTAGAATCTGTGGCTAAGCAAAGAGTAGAATCTAGGTCCTTGTTCAGACATTTTCATCACCACACAGGAATCCCAGTTCCCATTCTGTGTACAGAAGCTAACTAAAGGAGCAGCAGGTGAATTGATGTAATGGTCTGTGCGAATGATCTTGTAGATCTGTGAAAGATTTGCAACCAGCCAAGATTGTGATAAATAGAATTCTTTAAGCCCAAAGGAAGAGGGTGGGTGAAAGACCCTTCTTAGTTTTGGTGAGAGTAAAAATGAAGGGAGGGAGGGGTTCTTTCAGATTTGCAAGATTCTGTTCGTGTAACCTTACAATAGGGATAAAGCTGGTAGTTCTGGGTGTGCTTCTTGTCTGGACTACTTCGTGTCCCTGATTATGGCAC
Source organism: Bothrops alternatus (assembly GCA_034064705.1). Lineage (NCBI taxonomy): Eukaryota > Metazoa > Chordata > Lepidosauria > Squamata > Viperidae > Bothrops > Bothrops alternatus. Next base: position 2,646,665 of record JARGCV010000172.1, read on the forward strand.
AAAAAAGGGGATAGCAAGCTTCAATGCATTTCAGGTCAGTTGATGGGACAGGAATGGAAAGCAACTGGGCCGTATATTACTAAGAGGAGAAAAATTGGAGTGAAGCCTTTGCGCCCTCCAGAGGTCAGATTGGAGAAGGCAGGTGGGAAATTGTCCCAAGTTAGAATGCTTCCAGTTCTGGCCAGAAGGAAAAGTTGAAAATTGTCTAATAGGGTATTTCTGAAACTTGGTTTCTTTAAGATGTGTGGACTACAACTCCCAGAATTCCCCAGCCAGCATGGCTGGCTGGGGAATTCTGGAAGTTGCAGTCCACACATCTTAAAGCTGTCAAAGTTGAGAAACACTGTGGTAATCATTGTAAAAGGCAAAAATGCAGAGTCCAGCAACATATTTTAAGAAAGGCCCAGACAAACCAGACTGAAGAACCATAAAGTGTAAAGAAAGGCAGTGAGGATAACCAAGGGTCTTCCTTCTGTTTGAGGGAACCACTTAGATTTAGCCTTGAAAAGAAGGACAAAATAAATAAGTTCTTCCATCAGAAGGTCATAATGCACATGACGTTCAGGTTATGGTTAATAATAATATGATTATGATGATGATGATGATGATGATGATAAAGTTGGAAGGGACCTTGGAGGTCACCTAGTCCAACCCCCTGCTCAGGCAGGAAACTCTATACCATTTCGGACAAACGGCTGTCCAGTTTCTTCTTCAAAACTTCCAGTGCTGGCGCATTCACCGCTTCTGGAGGCAGGTTTTATTATTGTGGTTGTCCATCATGTTTATTATGACTGAAAAGTGAAAATAACAAAGTACATATATAATTGACAGGCTTGACAAAAGATAAATAGCTTGGCAGCTACAATCAATTAACAGATACTGCACAAAACACTTCAAATAAGGACCTAATAACGACCTTGTTTTTCTAGCCCTATTTATTTATTTATTTAGCCTATGGCATATCATACATGGAATAGCTACATATATTAACATTTCACCTAGATTAGTAAAAACACAATAAAATATAAATGTTAAAAAGATCTATGTTCAAATAATAGTGTCTAGGCCATCTAACCATTGAAGCGCAGCATCGTTTATATAAAAAAAACCACAAATACTGGACCAGTAGGTGCCCTCAGTCTTCAGCCGGTCACAATGTGATCTACAGTTTGAGGTGGTACCCTGCAGTCACACTGATGGGAGGATACTATGCTCCACAATTTGCCACAGCCAATCGCCAATTCACCATGGCACAACTAGCCACTGGACAACTCACTGCAGGGAAAGGGCTACACTAACATCAAAGAAATATTGGAATATAATTATTAAAGAAAGGATGAAAAAGGAAGGATAGAATGAAATGTGACTGACAAAAATTTAAATACCTTTTTATTTATTTTAAATAATTAAAATGAATTGTAAAATTGTGAATTGGCCATATTGAGTTGCCCGTGGTGAGTTGGCTGTGATGAGCTGCCCATAGTGAGTTGGCCATGGTGAGTTGACCATGGTGAGTTGGCCATAGTGAGTTGGCCATAGTGAGTCGGCTGTAGTGAGTCCTCCGTGGTGAGTCCCCCATGTTGAGTTGGCCATGGTGAGTTATCTGTGGTGAGTTGGCCATAGTGAGTTGCCCATGGCGAGTTGGCTGTGGTGAGTCCCCTGTGGTGAGTTGGCCGTGGTGAGTCGGCCATAGTGAGTTGCCTGTAATGAGTTGGCTGTGGTGAGCTGCCCATGGTGATTTGGCCATAGTGAGTTGGCCATGGTAAGTTGTCTGTCGTGAGTTGCCCATGGTGAGTTGTCCCATTCGCCCCGGCAGACACAGTGTGAGTTGCAAGTCCTGTTCAGAATTGTCCATTGCTGATGTGGTAGTTCAAAGCCGTACATCTTTTTGGGGGGGGTCATTCACCCAACAGTTTGAAAGCATGCAAATGCAAGTAGATTAATAGGTACCACTTTAGTGGGAAGATAACAGTGTTCCATACGCCTTTGGTGTACAGCCATGCTGGCCATGTGACCACAGAAAGTGTCATCGATACCGCTGGCTCCCTCAGCCAAGAAACAGAGATGAGCATCGTGCCCTAGAATCAGATATGACTGGACAGGGGAATCCTTTACCTTTACCTACATCTGAGCGTTCAGCAACTCATTTGGCTTTCCATTGGGAACTGATCATTCCCAAAGGTGCTTTTTCAAAAGGCAACTGGACTTTGTTTTTCCTTGAAGACGTTTTGCTTCTCATCCAAGAAGCTTCTTTAGTTCTGGTGAGTTCTGAACTGAAGAAGCTTCTTGGATGAGAAGCGAAACGTCTTCAAGGATAAAGTCCAGTTGCCTTTTGAAAAAGCACCTTGGGGACAACCATATAATAATAATGATGATGATAAAGTTGGAAGGGACCTTGGAGGTCATCTAATCCAACCCCCTGCTCAGGCAGGAAATCCTATACCAAATGGCTGTCCAGTTTCTTCTTAAAAACTTTAGTGTTGGCGCATTCACCGCTTCTGGAGGCAGGTTGTTCCACTGGTTAATTGTTCTGTCAGGAAACTTCTCCTTAGTTCTAGGTTGCTTCTCTCTTTGGTCAGTTTCCATCCGTTGCTTCTTGTCCTGCCTTCAGGGGCTTTGGAGAATAGCTTGACTCCCTCCTCTTTGTGGCAGCCCCTGAGATATTGGAACACTGCTATCATGTCCCCCCTCATCCTTCTCTTCATTAAACTAGACCTATCCAATTCCAGCAGCCATTCCTTATATGCTTTAGCCTCCAGTCCCCTAATCATCTTTGTTGCTCTTCTCTGTACTCTTTCTAGAGTCTCAACATCTTTTTTACATCGTGGTGACCAAAACTGGATGCAGTATTCCAAGTGTGGCCTTACCAAGGCATTGTAAAGTATTATTAATACGTCATGTGATCTTGATTCTATCCCTCTGTTAATGCAGCCCAGCACTGTGTTGGCTTTTTTGGCAGCTGCAGCACACTGCGGGCTCATATTTAAGTGATTGTCCACTAGGACTCCGAGATCCCTCTCACAGTTGCTACTATTGAGCAAGGTACCCCCTATACTATACCCGTACATTTGGTTTTTCTTGCCTAAATGTAGAACCTTACTTTTTTCACCATTGAATTTCATTTTGTTAGATAGTGCCTGGATGACTGAGAAACTCCATAGATATTGGGAATCGATGTTAAAGTTGTTGGGCAAATGTTATACAAGTGACAGTGGAGGCTTCCTGGCTCGGAGTCTTCCGGCTGATAAATGAGATTGGTTGGCATTGCTAGTTGTTCATAATTTTTCTGTATTCTATATTTATAACCATAGTTAAATTGCCACTTAAATTATCAGACTTTATTTAAAAGTAAACTGTAATATATTCCGAAATATCACTTCCTGGCTTCAGTTTGGGGGGAAAAGCCAGATGCTAAAAACCATTGTTAAAATTTCAATGCAGTTAAATATGGTCCATGTTTCAAAATCTGTCCCAGGGCAATATCTATGCTACCAACAAATATACGGTAGATTTCAAAACTGGGAATTTTTTGAAATCTACCATATATTTGTTGGCAGCACATTTAACTTGGCTTTAGAAATAACTATTCTGTATTTACATAAATGAATTTCCTATTGAATGTGAAGAAGGTTGGGAAAAACAGCCTAGTAGAATGAAAATAGGGGGGAAAAAACACCCAACTGTGGAATCAATTCCTAAAGAGGTTTTTGGCGGGATTCATTCAGAAGCTCAACAGCTTATAGATGTCTACAGGGAGGAAAGGGGGGCAAATGACAAAATGGGGGGACATAATCATACAACTGTTGTAAGTTACTTACAGGTAATCCTCAACTTACAACTGTTGTTTTTCACAGTCACAACTGTTGCAGCATCCCCATGGTCCCCTGATCAAAATTCAGATGCTTGGCAACCGACTCACATTTATGACGGTTGCAGTGTTCTAGGTTACTAAAAGTGGGGTACTACAAGGTTCCGTCTTAGGCCCGGTACTCTTCAATATCTTCATAAATTACTTAGACGAGGGAATTGAAGGGGAACTCATCAGATTTACAGACGACACCAAACTGGCAGGAGTAGCCAACATCCCAGAAGACAAACTCAGGATCTAAAAAGATCTTGACAAACTTGAACAATGGGCCCTGTCCAACAAAATGAGTTTCTTTTTTTTTTTTTAGTAAAGATTTTATTGGTTTTTTTTCCATCAACATACGTTAATTTTTCCAATCAACCAGTTGTCTGGCGTTTGCTATGCTAATACATGTTCAATTCCTAATCCTTCATTCTTTCCTCTAGCCAAGAATAAAATAGGTTCCAGATTTGATAGTAGTCTGTGTCTTCTTTATCTTTCAGTCTCATAGTTAATCTGTCCATCTCTGCACATTCCAATATTTTCCTGATTATTTCTTCTTCTGATGGCAGTCCTTCATTCTTCCAGTATTGTGCAAAAATTATTCTTGCTGCTGTAGTGATGTGTTAGATTAAATATAATTTCTGCTTATTAGCCTTTCAGGCATAATACCTAGTAAAAAAAGTTCAGGTTTAAAATCCACTTGTTCACCCAGTATTTTTTCTAACCACATATGTATCTTTCTCCAATAGGCCTTTGCCTTACCACGTGTCCACCAAATGTGATAGTACGTGCCTATGTTATGTTTACATTTCCAACAGCTATCTGACATATTTTTAAACATTTTTGCTAATCTTGCTGGCGGCAGGTGCCATCTATAAAACATCAACAAAATGAGTTTCAATGTGGAGAAAAGCGAAGTGTTACACTTAGGCAGGAAAAATCAAAGGTACAAGTAGAGACTGGGCGAGACCTGGCTTAAAATCAGTAACTGTGAGAGGGACCTTGGAGTCCTAGTGCAGGGAATCTCAACAGGTGGTATGAGTACCACCGGTAGTACTTTAGCACCTGGCAGGTGGTACGCGAACCCTAGCCAAATGTAGCTGGGGAGGGAAGGAGCTAAAGAAGTGCCACACAGACCTGGAGGAGATCAGCTGGAGCTGCAGGGCTCAGCAGATGCCCTAGGACAGCGGTTCTCAACCTTTTTCAGGCCGAGACCCTACCTGCGCCTCCCATGCGCGGCGCGACCCCGACCTGCGCCGTGCATGCACGGCGCGACGGGCCACATCACGCATGTGCAGCGTGACGGGCCGAACCGCACATGTGCGGCACGACAGCCTGAACCGTGCATGCGCAGCACGACGTGCCTAACCGTGCATGCGCAGCGCGACGGGCCGAATCACGCATGCACAGCGCGCACACGACGGCCGAAGGGAAATGGGGGAAAAAAATGGCGGACTGCGGTGTTTGGCAACCCCCGTGAAATGGTCGTTCGACCCCAAATGGGGTTGCGACCCACAGGTTGAGAACCACTGCCCTAGGATCTGCGCATGCGGCTGCATGCTGATTAGAGCGTCTGGTGCACCCGGAAGAGAAAAGGAGGAAGAGGAGGCGGAGAGAAGGGAAGCTATAAAAGGAGCAGGTTTTGCGGGAGAGGGAGAGAAAAAAAACACATGGAGAAAGAGAGAAAAGAAGAGGCTTTTATTAGCAAAGCGGTGAGGAGAGAGCAAGCGAGTTGCCTTTGCGTGCAAAGAGTGAGTGAAAGAGAGGGTTTTGCAAGCAAAGGGCAAATAGGGGGGGCTTTTGCAAGCAAAGGGTGAGAGAAAAAGGGAAAAGCGAGGGAGAGAAAGAAGAAAAGGCATTGACTTCTGACTTCCTCGGCTGCAGTAGAAGGAAGCATTAATACAGAACATCAACTTTTTACTTTTCCATAATATTATAAACTAACCATTTCTATAACAACAAATGAATCTAACCAGCAAAGCCCAAAATCCCCCCCCTTTTTTTAATCATCAAGTTTTGACACCTTGCTAAACACTGGTGGTACTCGAATATTATCATGTCCTAAAAGTGGTACAATCTGTGAAAAGGTTGAAAAGCTCTGTCCTAGTGGATGATCACTTAACCATGAGCCAGCAGTGTGCAGCAGCAGCCAAAAAAGCTAATACAATCCTGAGTTGTATAAACAGAAGCATAGAATCAAGATCACGCGAAGTATTAGTACCGCTTTATAAAACCATAGTGGGACCACACCTGGAATGCTGCAGCCAATTTTGGTCACCATATCACAAAAAAGATGTTGAGAGTTTGGAAAAAATTCAGAGAAGAGCAACTAAGATGATCAAAGGCCTGGAGACTAAACGTATAAAGAATGGCTGCAGGACTTGGGTTTGGCTAGTCTGAAGAAAAGAAGAAACGGGCAACATGATAGCAGTATTCCAGTATTTGAGGGGCTCTCACAAAAATGAGGGGGTCACGTTATTCTCCAAAGCACCAAAGGGCAGGATAAGAAACAATGGTGGGAAACTGAACAAAGAGAGAAGCAACCTAGAATTAAGGAGAAACTGCCTGACAGTGAGGATAATTAACCAGTGGAACAGCTTGCCTCCAGAAATCGTGGGCACTCCATCACTGGAGATTCTTAAAAGAGGCTAGACAGTCACTTGTCTGAGATGGCATAGGTTCTCCTGCGTAAGCGGGGGGCTGGACTAGAAGACCTCTAAGGTCTCTTCCAGCTCTATTCTATTCTACTAACAACTGCAGCAATGTTGTTGTTAATAACTGTGGCAAGAAAGGACATAAAATGGGGCAAAACTCATTTAACAACTGTCTAGCTTAGCAACAGAAATCTTGGGCTCAATTGTGGCCGTAAATTGGGGACTACCTGTACTTGCCTCAGATACACAAATACAGGGGCACAAATACATGTTCCCGGCATTTATATGATGACATTACTTGGCGTGTGTGGTGTCATTTTGGCAATATCGCAGTATGCTGTGGATATCTCAGTCTTTAGTGATGTTTTATTTAGATCCCCAAGGTAGGCAGGGGGTGGTGGTTTCAAGGACCTTTCTCAATTCTGCACCTCATTTCCCCCTCCTCTTTTTCAGTTAGATTAGGAACGGTCCTCTTCTTTTGAAAGGAGACAGTTTCAGAGAAGGTGTTAAGCAATCCTATTTCCTCCCAATTCCACTTCCTTATCTTCACTGTGGAACAGATCAACAGCTTCTTGGACTCCTCCGTTGGTCGGGTGGTGGTCCATCTAATGTACATGGACCATCACCTGACTCATCCCACATTCTTGCAACACTACTTCCTCCTTGGGGGTTTGCCTCTCGTTTGCACCTGTCTGGGTCCTGTCCTCCTCGGAGGCCTTCACAAAGAACTTTTTCTGTGTTCTTCATCTTCCTGAGATTTCACAGAGAAACAAAATGGCCTCCAGGATTGCCATTTGTTATCTTTTATCCTCTACAGTCGCTCATCCAATTTTCCTCACTGGGGCTGCTGAAGAGAACTTTAGCCGCTGATTTAAGTTTCCAGGCAAATATGTATGGCAAAAAATACCAAAAGAAATCCAGAAGCTGTAGTGACATCTGCTAAAATCTCCTCTTCTGCTCAACTATTCCCTTAATTAATTATTAAAGATCTTCTTTTTGCCTCTGGTTACCTGAAAAGATTCTGAAAAGAAACCAGTTTTTGCAATTGGTGCCTAAATAGTAGCAGGTTTTCTAGCAGGTGAATTGATAAAGGGAGAGCTCCAGAGCCTGGGGTCTTCAAACTTGGCCCTTTTATGACTTGTGGACTTCAACTCCCAGAATTCCTCAGCCAGGCACACTGGCTGAGGAATTCTGGGAGTTGAAGTCCACAAGTCATAAAAGGGCCAAGTTTGAAGACTCCCTGCCCCAGTGCTTAAGAGATGATGCAAGACAGTTTATTTTCAATGTAAATTTAGATGTAAAGAAATATTTCCAGGAGAATTTAGCTCTTGATATATCATAATCTCTGAAATGAAATAAATATTTGGACAGCAGAATGAAGTAACAGATGAAAGACATATACAGATTAATTACAAGTTATTTTTGACCTTATTCCTTCAGTTCTCCTTTCTTTGGGGTTTCATAGGTTAGTTCGTTTTTTTTTTCATTTTCTCTTCTTTATTCTATTATACCCAAGGCCCTATTGCTAGATTATAGTTCATAGGATTTTCCACTACTGCTGTAGTTGACTGGGCCTGGTAAGAATTAAATTTAACAATGTCCAAAAGAGCTTATGGAATGTGTCAGGTACACCCACAAACACTTCATAGCACTTTTCCAAGATCATCACAATTTTATTTGTGAAATCTCTTCTGTGTTGCACAAATCTTCTCTCATCGACGTTTTTGAAAGCCCTAGAAACAATATTTATTGATTTTCCATTGTTCATGTAATGGAATTGTGCAATTATGATGGAAAGTGACTTTCCCCTGCTTTCCATTGCGATCTCTAGGCACAACAGAACCATAAAATCATATCACAATACTGTACTCGCTGAAAACAATGTAAAATTAAGACTGCCACACAGATGGAAGGCAAAGCACAGGTATCGGTCTGCTCTTTCATTGTCTCAATTTTCTTTATTTCACAAGCCGTGTTTAACAGCTTTTTCAGAAGATGATGAAAGAAAAGGCTAACTGAATCTCAGAGGGGAACTTATTTCAGAGAGTCAGGACAACAACTGAAAGCAATGGTTCCACACCACTGTTCCTTCATCCCTTGGGAATGTCTTCTCATAAGCAGGTCAAATAAGCTGACCAGAATCAACTTGTAAGAGATGGTCACGTGCATGTCTGGGTCCAAGCCATTTGGGAATTTCTAGATTAATGCTAACACCTTGAACTGTATTCATAACCAGTGCATCATCCAGTTCGCACCACTTCGGCAGAACCAGTAGCTAATTTTTTGTCACCCGGGCCCAGAATGGATTTCCGGAAGCAGCATCCACACAGAGAACTGGTTTGTTCACATATTTGAATCCCACCACTGCTCATAATCCTACTGGATGCCAGTCCTGTATTTGCAATGTAACTGCAGTATCACCAATCTGGTTCATATTAGTCAAGATTGTGAGGAAAACAAATTCTTGGAGGAGTGGAAATGTGTTTGCAAGATAGAACTTATCTTGTGTTTGTGTGTTTGCAAAATAGAAGGAATGTGTGCTAATCGGGACAACCTTGTAGTGCTTGGTTCTCAGTATGCTTTATCTGAATTTCTTTGGCAATGTAACATATGTTTCTTTTTATTAAAACAATAATTCTTTCCTAAGGGTAATAAGAGTAGAAGGGTGGGGAAGTAACTTGAAGTTTGCCAATTATGAATATCTATTTTTGCATCATCTATTACCTATGCATATGTACAACTCTATCAGTTTCTCCTCCTTTTCAGAAATGTATCAATATGAGTGCATCCTTCTGTCTGTAGGAGTCCCTCCCATTATTTTCTGGAGAGAATTCCTCCAATGGGCACTGAATAATTACTGCACTGAACCTTGATTACAGGTAATCCTCGACTTATGACCAGATTTCAGTCCAGAATTTATGTTGCCAAGTGAGAAATGTGTTAAGTGAGTTTTACTCCCATTTTATTACTTTTCTTGCCACATTTGTTAAATGAATCACTGCAGTTGCTAAATTAGTAAACAAACGGTTGTTAAGTGAATCTGGCTTCCCCATTGACTTTGCTTGTCCAAAGTTTGCGAAAGGGGATCATATGACCCCATCATAAATATGAACTAGTTCCTTTTTTCTTTACCCTATATTCACTCTGGGAAGTGGGGGGGTAGGTTGGGGGGGTATAATAATGTACTCAACTGTAATATTTGCAATATATATGAAAGAAATATTTAATGATAAAAGAAGAGTTGCTCGGGCAGTACCTCTGTACTACATCTGCAGGGGGTTGTGAGGGAGGAGTGAAAGGGGGAAGGAAGTAGGATGGCTGGAGGAGAGGAGAGTGGAGAGAGGGAGGGGGAGAGGTGAGGAGGAGGGAAGTAGGAGATAGGGAGGAGGAAGGGGATGTGGTGGGGGGGTGCTGCCGAGCAACACCCATAGTTATTTAAAGTATTGTATAAAAGAATGTATGTTGGTTTTTTATTCAGTGTGGGACAAAGTTGAAAAAGAATGTATTAAGTTGAGTTGTAATTTGGTTTTTTCTTTTTGTTGTTTAAAATTATAAAATCAATAAAAAAAATATGAACGAGTTGTCAAACGTCCAAATGTAAATCACGTGACCATGGGGACGCTGCAACGGTCATAAATTTGAAAAATGGTCATAAGTCACTTTTTTTCTGTGCCATTGTAAATATTGAACAGTCACTAAATGAACTGTTGTAATTTGAGGACTATCCCTATTGGTTTTTGGGTCCTGCGTTTGATTCTACACTACAGGGTGCAGGCTGTTTCATTCTGCATCGGTTACAATATCCAGGTATTCTTTGAGCTGAAGAGTATTGTGGTAATTTCTCATCTCAGCTGCAGCTGAGCAAAGGCATCAGAGCTTCCATCTGTTGATGTAGGTCAGGGGTTCTCAACCTTGGCAACTTTAAGACTTGTGGACTTCAACTCCCAGAATTCCTCAGCCAGCTTTGCTGGCTGAGGAATTCTGGGAGTTGAAGTCCACAAGTCTTAAAGTTGCCAAGGTTGAGAACCCCTGATGTAGGTGGAACTGTGTATGCAGGTGCACTGCCAAATTGTGGACCTGCCCCTTCATGACAGTGTTATATCCCTTCCAGAACCAGCAAGGAAAGCCACCAAACTACTACTGGAAAAATAGTTTCTCTTTCTTCCTGGGAAACAAGTTCAACTTGTTTCAATTCACCCAGTCTTACTCCGCAAGAATTGGGTGAGAACTTCCACCGAATCTCTTCATCACTATGTTGAGATGACTAGTTAGATGCTATTAGCATAAAGGCAATCCTCAACTTAACAACCATAATTGGGACCAGTTCCATTGTTGTGAGTGAGACAAATTGTTAAGTGAGTTATGTCTAATTTGCCACCTTTTTGCCATGTTTGTTAAGCAAATCATGGTTGTTAAGTAAACCATGTGGTTGTTAAGGAAATCTGGCTTCTCCCATTGACTTGCTTGTGGGAACCCAGATGAGAAAGTAACAAATGGTGACCATGTGACCCCAGGATATACAACCATTGTAAATAACATTCCTGTTGCCAAGTTGCTGAATTTTGATTATGTGACTGCAAGGATTGTGACAGTTGTCTGTTTTTTAAAACACTGTCATAACATTGGTTGGTCATTAGGCAAATGATTGTAAATCAGAGACTACCTATATTGATATTCCACCTTTAACTCCAGATGGCCTCCTCTGCTGGCTTCATGTAGATATTATATAGTTTGCAGTGCCCCACATAAAAGAAGTTATGGGTCTCATCCTTCATCCCTCATCACTGTTGACTGATACCACTTAAGGAAGGAGAACAATTATAATACAATGCCCCCAGTTTCAATTCTTCTGGGTGTTCTAAAATATATTATGATTGATGGTGTGAAAAGCAGCTGAGAAACCTAGCAAGACAAGGAAAGCTGCATTCCCAACATTCAAGTCTCAACAAAGGTCATTCACAAGAACAGCCAGTTCTGACTCTGTCTCACAGCTGGCTCTGAGCTGGGTCCAGATAATCAGTTTCATCCAGGATTCTTTACGACTGAAATCCCAATACAAAATTTTTCATAATAATGGATGGACATTGTCTAACATTTGTCTGAAATGGTATAGGGTTTCCTGCCTGAGCAGGGGGTTGGACTAGATGACCTCCAAGGTCCCTTCCAACTTTAATAATAATAATAATAATAATAATAATAATAATAATAATAATAATAATAATAATAATAATAATAATAATAATTATTATTATTATTATTATTATTATTATTATTACACTGTGGGGTTGAGAGATAGCCTCTTCCAAAGAAAGTTTATCATAGCTGCAGGTATCTATCACTTCCCAACTACAAAAGGCATTACCCATTTTTATTATTTATTTATATTTCAGTCTTCTTACCATCCCTCTCCCTTATTTCTCAAGTCCAATCCCCTACTTCCACCTTAGCCACCAAAAGGTGCCAGGAAGGATGATGGTCAAGCTCATTGGTGATAGAAATTAAATGGTTCACATCTTTAGAGTCAACAAAATTGAGCCAATCCCTAATTATTTTGCAAATTGTTAGCCCAGTTATCTCCTTGGCTACCATCAACGTACAAAAGTGATTTTTATTAGCAAAAATGTCTTGCACCTTTTTCTAAAGGAAGATCGATCAATCAGAATAGAGCTGGAAGAGACCTTGGATGTCTTCTGGTCCAAGTCCCTGCTCAAGCAGGAGACCCTGTATTATTTCAGACAAGCGACTGTCCAGTCTCTTCTTAAAAGCCTTCAGTGTTGGAGCACCCACAACTTCTGGAGGCAAGCTGTTCCACTGGTTAATTGTCCTGACTGTTAGGAAGTTTCTCCTTAATTCCAAGTTGCTTCTCTCCTTGATTAGTTTCCATCCATTGCTTCTTGTCTTGTCAACACTACCCTAGTAGAGCACAAGTTATTAAAACAAGGCTTATAGATGGCATTTCACTGATGCAATGAGGACAGTGCAGTACTGAAATGTTGTCTTTCTGTCATGAACCCAAGTAAGGACTCATACATGTGTTCAATTATGTTCATTTTCTACCAAAAACAGCTTTTTAATTATTTATTGGGTTTATTTGCTTATGCCATTCTTTCATTACCAATTTCACGGACACAATATACCCATCCTCTGCGTATCAAGTTAAAAAAACACAATTATGATTTTTCTAGTCCCTGGAAATAACCATCATTACAATAATATCAACAAAAAAGTAACAAAAATACTGCAACATCTATATCCTCTATGCCGGGGGTGTCAAACTGCCGGCCCACGGGCCGGACACGTCATGCGGAAACTGCGCCCACCCCATTGCCGGCAATGGCAAAACTCTCCCGATACATTGCGCGACGTCATGTGACGTCGCGAGTTTGACATGTCTGCTCTATGCCACGGGTGTCCAGCTCGCCACGTCACGTGATGTGTCGCGACGTATGCAACTTTTTTTGCATTGCTGGAGCTAAGGTGGGCGCAGCCTCTGCATGATGCAACCGGCCCGCGGGCTGGCAGTTTGACACCCCTGCTCTATGTTACACTTAAACCATTTTTTTCCCTACCATTTCATCTTCTAGAGCTGCTTGATAAGTTTCATCTGTGATTAGGAAGATATTGCAAACATGCCCACCCCATAATTGCTTCCGTATTCCAGAAAGTAAGTAGATTTGTGGAACAAGTGGGAACTTCCCAGCCACTATTCAATTTCCAAGTGCCTGGGATGCTAATTTGAGGAATGTGTTAACAACTGGAAATCAGCCACAGGAAGCTGGTTGTTTTAGCAAAGGCACTGAAGAAGAAAAACTAAATGTGTTGCATTCTGATGACTTCTACCACTAATAACGGCCGTTGCTTAGCTGGAAACTTTCAAATGCCTGGGAAGTAAAGAAAAGGAATAATAAAGAAGTAAAATACAGGTAGTCCTCGACTTACAACAGTTCATCTAGTGATCATTCAAAGTTATAACTGCACTAAAAAAAGGGGGCTTATGACCCTTTTTCCCACAACTGTTGCAGCATCCCCATGCTCACATGATCAAAAATTGGATGCCTGAGCAAGGGATTCATATTTCTGTTGCGTTGTCTCGAGATCATGTGATCACCTTTTGCAACCATCTGCCAAGCAAAGTCAACTGGGAAGCCAGATTCCCTTAACAATGGTATTGCTAAGTTTAACAACTGCAGTGCTTCACTGAACAACTGTGGCAAGAAAGATCATAAAATGGGGCAAAATTGACTTCACAAACGTCTTGCTTAGTGACAGAAAATTTGGGTTCAATATGTGGTCATAAGTCAAGGCAGGGGTTCTCAACCTTGGCAACTTTAAGACTTGTGGACTTCAACTCCCAGAATTCCTCAGCCAGCAAAGCTGGCTGAGGAATTCTGGGAGTTGAAGTCCACAAGTCTTAAAGTTGCCAAGGTTGAGAACCCCTGAGTCAAGGGCTACCTAAACTGCTTTGCAAGCAAATTCAAAGCAGGGGCTGTTTTTAAACGTCGTTTAAACGTTTTTAAACGTCGGTTTGGGTAGTTGCAGGACTTTTGAAAACCCGTTAAGCAGTTAAATATTTATCAATGGGAAGCTGGTTGTTCAGATGGAGAACATTTCTTGCAGCCCGACAAGCACTGGAACTGGAAGGGTGGAGAGGTTTTCGGGCTGATTTCAGAGGCTACGCGTGCACGCTGTCATCCCAAAGAAGGACTTTCTTTCCAAAGACGGAATAGCCGGAAAACTCCCGGCTCTTTCCAGCTCATTTTCCGCTTTGGAAACCTTATACTTTTTCTTTAAAAGCGGGCGGGCGGGAGGAAGGGGGGGGAGGGACGCCGCCATCTCTACGAAAGCGGTTTCCAAGGAGGGGGGGATTAGTTGCCAAGGTGATTTGGAGGAGCCCGAAGAATGGCACCCCTCCCCGTTACCTTCGAGGCGCGGGTTTATGACGTCAGTGGCCTTAAAGGGGAAGAGGGTGGGCATTTAAAGGATCCACGGGTGGATTCTCCCACAATGCAATGAAGTTCTTTCTGCTTCTTCCCTCCTTCTTTTCATTGACCCTTTTTTGAGGGCTTTTTTTTTTTTTTCCTCTTCTCTCTTTTTCTATCTGGCTGACAAATATTAGTCCCTCGTTTCTGGCCCTTTAACGAGGCCCCTTTAATTCCTTTCTCTTGGCTTGCCTTCTTTTTGGGCGATTTGGGGCTGTCCCCTCTCCTCCAAGAGAGGGGGAACCGCGATCCAGGTGAGGGGGGGGTAAAGGAGAGGTTGGGGAAGGGGGCGGGGGTCGGCACCCGGGAAGGGGGGGGAAGAGGTCTCTGGTTCTTCGCAAGGAAGCGAAACTGGTTTCTTTGCAAGGAAGAAAGGAGCGTGCAAAGGGAGAAAAAGAGAGAGAGCGAGCGAGAGGCGGGGAGCAGTAGCGAAGCGGGTGGTTTTGTGCGCAACTGCATGCGAGAGATCCCGGCGTTGGAAACGTGCAAACCGTGGGGAAAGGACGTGCAAGCTCTTCTCGCACGCCCGCGCGAAAAGGCAAGGTTTCAGGTTAGGCTTTGTGCTGCGAGAAAGAAGGGAAGATTCCCGCCTTTTTCAATCTCTAGAAAGCGGCGCTTTGCAATCGAGGAAACGCTTCCGATCTCGATCCAGCGCGTTGGGAGGTCGCCGGGTTGGGAAGCCGAGGAGTAACGCGGCAGACGTCCACGTGTGTATGGGTTTGTGTGTGTGTGCCCTTTCCCACGGCACTCCCTTTGGTGGAATTAATGCCACATCTCCCCAGCCATCGCACGTATAAAGTTAAGTTAATCACACTTTTTTTTTTCTTGCAAGCGCTCTCTCCGCTTGCAACTTCTGTGCAGCGGAATAGTTCGAACTGGAGTTTTATGCACGCGTTAAGATGCTCGTGTGTTGGAAAGCCGGGTCCGTTGGCCGATGCCTGAAACGTGGACTCTTTAAAAATACAGCCATCTTATTAGGTGAAAGATGAGCAGGAGGTAGAAAACACTTTGGGAAACGAGCTGAGCAAAGGGGCCTACGTGCGTGCTTCCCTTTTTTTGTGTGTATGGGTATATGCAGTATTCATCCTGCAGAAAATGCATAGAAGTCGAAAATGACTTAATGGTACAATAATCAAAAAATGCAATGTAGGCATTGATTATTTTGCTAGGGAAGCCCAGATCTAGAGATGATATTGCAAGCCCTGAGCTAAAGAGCAGAATATTATTCCATTAATTCCATTAACCTCCCAAGCCAAAAATCGAATCTTGGATGTGTTGTGTGAACCAGGATGGAAACTGTGTTTGAGGTCACAATAATTCTTAGCTTTAGAAAACAAAAATGTGCTTAATCTGTTTGGCTTTTCCCCCCTCCCTCCCATATTCTTGCAGTACCTGATTGATAAAGCAGTCTGAAGATTGAGATATCATTGAAGCTTAAGGAAATGCTCATACATCATACTAAACTAGGGTTGCTGGTATTTGGACTGCAGAGCACCACCCAACAGAGCAGATGGCAATTTTATTTGCAGCTGTCTAGTGGTGGTTTGGAGTTTCACAATACAGATAGGTCAACTGTAGATTTAGAAATTTAGAACATTTCTGTAGTAGTTTATAACACTGTGGTTTACAGCTTAGTAAGTGGTGTGAAACAAGCAAACTTACACCAGAGATATGTTTCAATTTCAGTCACAATTTAGGGTACAGATGTTTATTATCTGCTTTTAAAAAAAGGTTTAGGATGGATATATATCTCATGCCAAGCTATGAAACCTTAGGTTATAAGCCACAAAGGCTGATTTCAAAACAGTATACCTAGCTAAAGCCAAACAAATCATCCTCTGACATAACACTGTGTAAACTTGGCCAACATTATGCATTTTGTTCTTCATTTAGTTTCCATAATTTCAATTAGAGGGTGATTAGTTGGGTAGAACTTGTCTGCTTGGTTCATAAAACTTACTAATCTCAAACTGGATAAATCAGATTTTGCACCTTGGTGGTATGAGGGGGGGAGGAGAGGTAGCACTTTGTCTAAAGTGATATTATTTAAAGTCTTAAACCCTGTGTCATCTTCATCTCCTTTTTTTTCCCAGTGTCTGTTTTCTTTGACCCTGAACCCTCAGTCTCTTCTGTTCTTCCTCCCCCTGTGGAAGTTGGCACTCTTTTCCACCTCGCAAGAGCCAAAATGGCATCTGGTGTGGAGCTCCTTCGCTTTCAGCTGCCTGGCCACGAGGCAGCCACTTTGCGCAACATGAACCAGCTACGCTTTGAGGAGCGTTTTTGTGACGTCACTATCGTGGCGGACAGCCTCAAGTTCCGCGGCCACAAAGTCATCCTGGCGGCCTGCTCCCCGTTCCTGAGAGATCAGTTTCTGCTCAACCCTTCTTCCGAGCTCCAAGTTTCCCTCATGCACAGCGCCAAGATTGTAGCCGACCTGCTTCTCTCTTGCTACACTGGAGCACTCGAGTTTGCCGTCAGGGACATTGTGAACTATCTGACTGCTGCCAGCTACCTCCAGATGGAGCATGTGGTGGAGAAATGTCGTAATGCCTTGTCCCAGTTCATCGAACCCAAGATCAACCTCAAGGAGGAAACGGCCAAATTTGGAGGCTACCGGAAATTCAAGTCTTCCAGTGTTGTGGGTTGCTCTACCTCATCTAATAAAGTGCACTCACGGAAGAGGTTTGCTGAATAATTCCTCAGTCTTGCAATTACTTGTTCAAAACAGTTATTAGCCTCTTCGGTTGCCCTCTTCACCAGAAGTTTTGAGGTCCTTCCTAAAAGAAAAAAATTGTCCATGGAAAGAACCAACTTTTTTGGGGGGGGGAATTCCCTGCTTGGTCACTTAGAGGTGTCTCTTACTCACCACAGGTGACCAATGCAAGCTATCCAAAATTGTTATTAGTGGTATTTCTTTAACTGTGTGCTATAAGGAATATATTGGGTAAGCAAGGTAATAGCACCATGTCTAGGCAGCCAAAGCAATGATAGCTTTCTGTTTCAGTCAATGCCTATCCTGCATAATTAATTTGATTAAAAGAAATGTTTATTTTACATGCTCAGAGTTGCATAAATATTCAGTAAAGCTTGGGAGTTCCCAAGATTTAATCAGAATAACAGAGTTGGAAGGGACTTTGGAGGTCTTCTAGTCCAATCCCCTGCACAAACAGGAGACCTTATAGCTTTCCAGACAAAAGATTGTCCAGTCTCTTCTTAAAAACCTCCAGTGATGGAGCGCCCACGATTTCTGAAGGCAAGCCATTCCACGGGTTTATTGTTCTCACTGTCGGGAGATTTCTACTTAGTTCTAGGTTGGTTCTCTCCTTGATTAGTTTCCATCACAAGTTGTAATATGTCCCCCCACAATCACGTGTCCACATTTTGGGCACTCGGCAAGCAGTCTGCATTTACCACTGTTTGCAGCGTCCCACAGTCAGTGGAAAAGTTCTGTCAGAAAGGAAATTGAGAGAAAAATAATGTATTTGCTTAAACTCTGAAGGTAAAGAGCATGCAGAAGAATTTAGTCAGGGACTGGTGTTTCTTAAGAGTACATGCATCACTTAGATAGTAACACCCCAATGCACTTGTGTGCTCAGACACATACACAAGCTATGTGTGTACTTAGGAACCATCTATAGAGTTCAGCAATACCTAGTTACTACTGGTTTCTACATTTAAGTTCAGTTGTCAACTAGAGACTGGCAGATTGAAGGCAGTGGCTAGGTTGCATAAATAAGTAAGCAAGCGAATGTGTGGAAAAATTCAACATTTGGGGAGCATTTCTTTTAAGTAGAATTTGATGAAGAGAGTTAATGGTTTTGAGGGAGAATAGTTTTTAGGGTCCAGTCTACTTTCTGACTTGGACTTCAGTACACCATTCAGTAGCCAAGTGACTTTTAGCTCAAACCTAGTTCCTTGTCCCTCAATTTATATTTATATAGGAGCAAATAGTCCACAGGGCCAAATAACAATGAAAAGTTGTATATTGCTTTGAAAGGACCTATTATCTCAGATTCCTTGCCATCTTCTGGTCCTGGTTGTTGTTACATCTTGCTTTTCTGTGCCTCTTTCATCCACTTTCATGAAAAGCAAACCCATACTATATGAATGTTGATTCAAATCGTCCTTTTGGGATGTATTGTCAAGGAGTAACCTCCAACTAGATAAGAAGGCCTGTAGTTTAGTTACACATTCAGTTCTCCACTTGGCTATACTGAGAAGAGCTGCCTGTCTCTAAAGATGGATAGAGCTAATTAGACTTGAGAATATTGGCTGGCAATAATGAACCAATCGTCTGACTCCTTGTAAGACAGTGGCATTACCCATGCCTCATACTTTCTTTCTAATGTTCTAAATGTATTCTTACGGTTGATAGGTCCATTCAGCGGCCCGTTAAGCTGGAATTCCCATTGGAAGAAGAGTTGGAGATGAAAGCGGAAGAAGAAGAGGAGGAACAGGAGGAGGATTTTGGGTATGAAGATTCTGTCTCTGATATCTGCATTGTGAAGATTGAATCGGCCCTGGAAGTAGCCCAGCGGCAGAAGAAGCAACAGCAGCAGATGGGCACCAGCTGGAGCAAAGACACCTCACCCCAGCAGAGTTGGAACAAGGAAAGTTCACCACAGCAAGCTTGGGACAAAGAATTATCTCCTCCACCCGGGTGGAACAAAGCTGAATCCGGAGACCAGGAAGAACCTCAAGTCAACTCTACAGTGGCAGAAGCCATTGAGTCTTCTCCAGAATCTACACCAGAGAAACCTCAGCACGGTGTGGTAAAGGCCTCCTATAGCCTCTCTGAGGATGACGTAGGTAAAGGCCTCCTGATCATCCCTGGGGGAGGCTACTTGGAGGAGACCAGCGAGGCGGCAGCCGTTGCCGCCGAGTGCCAGAGCAGCAGCGGTGGGATGGGGCTGGTGCTTGCAGGACTGAGTGGTCGTCCCTTCTCCACTTTTCCCGTGGTCGGGAGAGGTGGCAGTTCAGGAACCCTTGGGGGAGGTAGCGGGATCTCAAGAATCATCTGTTGCACCAAGTGCGAGGAGGTCTTCCAGGGGGTGGAGAAGCTGGTCTTCCACATGCGGGCCCATCACTTCATTTTCATGTGCCCTCGGTGTGGCAAGCAGTTCAACCACAGCAGCAATCTCAACCGGCATATGAATGTTCACCGTGGGGTGAAATCCCATTCCTGCACCATCTGCGGGAAGTGCTTCACCCAGAAGTCCACGCTGCATGATCACATGAACCTCCACAGTGGCGAGAGGCCCTACCGCTGCTCTTACTGCGACGTGCGCTTTGCCCACAAGCCCGCCATTCGCCGCCACCTCAAGGAACAGCACGGCAAGACCACGGCGGAGAACGTCATGGAGGCCAGCGTGACCGAAATCAACGTCCTCATACGTTGAAGGAGGAAGTCGGGTAGCGCTGGGAAGTGGAAAGGGGGACTCCTGAGCTCTGAGGGAGGGACGTGGGCTGTAGGGATTAGATGTAGGGGTAACGAGCCAGGATCCCCGAGTTTTGTGGGATAGGATTAGTGCTAGTGTGGTAGTGGGTGGAAGCCCTGGATTCTTTGGACGGGTGTGGGAAGGGCCTAGTGGATTAGCAGAGTAGACCGTACATGAAGTGAAGCTCCTGGATAGTCTGAGAAATGAAAGGGATCTAATTAGTTCAAACAGAAGGTGATAGGAGATGGGATTCCTGGGATCTGTCCTCATCCAACACCCCAAAAAACAAGCTCAGGATCCAAAAGGCTCTTGACAGATTTGAACAATGGGCCCTATCCAACAACATGAAATTTAATGTGGAAAAGAGCATGGTTTTACATCTGGGCAGGAAAAACCAAAGGTACAAGTAGAGATTAGGCGGAATCTGGCTCAAAAACAGTAACTGTGAGAGGGACCTTGGCGTCCTAGTGGACGATCACTTAAACATGAACCAGCAGTGTGCGGCAGCAGCCAAAAAAAGCTGATGCAATCCTTGGTTGTATAAACAGAGACATAGAATCAAAATCACGTGAAGTATTGGGACTGCTTTATAAAGCCTTAGTAAGACCACACCTGGAATGCTGCACCCAGTGTTGGTCACCACATTACAAAAAAGATGTTGCAACTTTGGAAAAAGTGCAAAGCTGATTAAAGGCCTGGAGACTAAAACATGTAGAACAGTTGCAGGATTTGGGTTTGGCTAGTTAGAGAAAAGAAGGACTAGGGGGGGACATGATAGCAGTACTGCCGGATTTGAGAGAGGCTGTCACAAAGGGGAGGGGGCGGTTTATTCTCCAAAGCACCAGAGGGCAGGACAAGAAACAATGGATGGTAACCTGCAGTCAAGGAGAAACTTTCTAACAGTGAGGACAATTAACCAGTAGAACAGCTTGCCTTCAAATATGGGTGCTTCATCACTGGGAAGTTTTTAAGTAGAGATTGGACAGTTACTTGTCTGAAATGGTATAGGGTAGCGGTTCTCAACCTGTGGGTCGCGACTCCATTTGGGGTCGAACGACCATTTCACGGGGGTCGCCAAGCACCGCAGTCCGCCATTTTTTTTTATTTCTTTTGGTTGGCCATTTTTTTTCCTATCGCGATGCGGGCCGACGCGCCACGCATGCACGGTGCAGGCCCGCCATTTTTTTTTGGTCGGCCATTTTTTTATTTTTGGGGGGGTCGGCCATTTTTTTTCCTATCGCGATGCAGGCCTCCGCGCATGCACGGTGTGGGCCTGCCATATTTTTTTTGCGCGATGTGGGCCGGGGTGCGCCGCGCTTGCGCGGCACGCACCAGGGTTGAGCCCTGGAAAAGGTTGAGAACCGCTGGTATAGGGGCTCCTGCTTGATGGGGCTAGACTAGAAGACCTCCAAGTTCCCTTCCAGCTCTATTAGTGATTGAAATCCCTCAGGATCCTTGTGGCCCTTTATCAAAAAAAAAAAAAGGCTACCTCTTTTGCAGCTTAACTCTATCCAGAGTTTGTTCAGACGTTTTATGGCAGTGGGCAGGGCTGTCTTCCAAGTAGGTATGGTAGGATTGTGGCTATGGGTTGTTAGAACATAAGAACATAAGAAGAGCCATGCTGAATCAGGCCAAAGCCCATCGAGTCCAGCATTCTGTGTCACACAGTGGCCCACCAATTGTACATGGGGATCTTGAGCATAAAGAGAAGGCAAAACCCTCCCTTTCCCTTGACCCCCAAACAAATGGTACTCAAGGGAATCCTGCCTGCCTCAACCAACATAGAGGCGGCACATGGACATCCGTTTTAATAACCACCGATACACTTGGCATCCATGAATCTATCTAGCCCTGCCTTGAAGCTGTCAAGGCTGACAGCTGTCACGACCCCTTCAGGAAGTGAATTCCATAAATCAACGACCCTCTGGGTGAAGAAAAGGGGGGAATGTCACTTGAGATACCTCCTCTTTCCCTAGTGAGATGGATGAGACCTGACACTATCTTCAGCCAAAGAAACTGAGGGGGAAAAAACCTTAAGCAGTATGGCATAGAGGAGATTGATCTCCATCAGTGTTAAGATACAGTTGGCACGTGCTGCCAGCCTTCTGTGGCCTTGGACCTTCTCTCTGATCTTCATGTCACCAGCCAGAAGAACAGCTCAACAGAGACCGCACATTTGAGAACCTGAAAACTGGAAGGAAAGTTGACAGCCACCTACACCTCACCAGGGACACTTAACTTGCTGAGATTGACGTCATTTGGGCAAAGAAAGTCTCTACTGTGACGTTTGATGGGAACAACCGCTTAATGCAATTTTATCCAGGTATTTAAAAAGGCAATAATTCTACAGGAAATGGCAGAGGAGCAAGGGATCTGCTGGAGGAAGTAGCAGGCCCAGTTCTTCTCCGCTCCTCCTTCATCATTGTATCGCAGAAATACAGACTTCATCTTCCTGAGACATCTTGGTAAGAGCAATAGCCAACATGAAGTTCTTCGACCACGTGGCTGTGAATATAAGCTTAGAGTATGGTAGTCAAGATGGAGACCCGGCCTTTGAAGGCTTTGTTGGCCTTTTTTGCTGACCAACAGAGGCAAAACAAAGAAGTTATTTGGTAACTTGCTGTTGTCATATAATTTGGCTTTTCTAAGGGCATTGGTTTATTATGAGCATGGTGGGAACAGATGTTCTGGAGAATGTAGAGCATTGTCTTAAAAAACTACAAGCACAGTATTTTTTTTTCTTTTATTAAGAATCAGTAATAGTATGGAAGAAAACCAAAAAACAGGCAGATATTGGGCTCAGTGCTATTCACACATTACAAAATGCTATTTAATAGGATAGTGACCATATACCATGATAGAAAATGAAGTTTTTAACTGTCTAAAAAACTCAAGCAAATTTGATCAGATTGTTTAAAGATGTTCTTCCTTTGTTAAGAACTAATTCAGATGTTGCTAAAGAATTAAGGCCTTGCAAATTGATTTTGATCCCTGGTGCTTTCATGATCATACCCGTGCCCTTTTTTTCTTGACAACAGTGTGAAACTTGCTTTTTGTTGCCTTCTTTCAGGATGTTTCTTTTCCCTCCCCACCCCACCCCCCAAAAATCCTACAGTTCTGGAATTTTTCTAGTGGTCCCATCCAAGTACTAAGCTGGTTTTGCTTTCTAAAATCAGCTGACGTCTCTTTTTCAGAGCAGGGAAATTAAACATCCCCAGCGGTAGATTTGGTATAGATTTATCCTTCCAGTGTGGCATAATAATTATTTGGCTACTTTTCCATTCATGAAATTGCCATAAATAAGGTTCTATTTGCATATTGTGCTAAGCAGGAGCTATTGACCAAGCCATAGTTGACAGAGTTCTGACAACTCGCTAAGCCTAAACAATCCCTACAATTTGTGACTCTTGGCAGAAAGTTTTGGAAGCATCCTTACAGAAACGGTGAATAGTTCATGCTTAAAATTAATCAACATGCCAGTCTTTGAAAAGCTGGATTTTGCAATCTGTAGAGATTGGGAAAGTCGATGAAACAGAGCTGTAGGCTAAGAAATGTCTCAAGTATAGAATCTTAAGTCTTGCTTGTTGGAAAGCTAGTTATGGCTTTTTTTTGCCCATGCACTTTCAAAAATCTGTCAATTATGTTGAGGGCTAGGGAAAAAAAACTTTTAAAACAACCCAACTGGGAATTGAAATGTTATGGATTACTGTATTGTATATTCAGTAGTGAAAAGGGCAATACCTACATTGAATCACATTATGCTGGAATGGCTGCCACAAGCAGCAGTGGGGATTTTTTCTCCTTAAGATGGCAAAGGACTTTGACCCCATGGACCCTAACTAGTTTTTTCCCCATTTTATTTTGTTCTTTAAAAAAAAAAATAAAACTGACCATAATACTGGTGCTCTTGCTCTTGACTGGATTTCATTGGGGAAGAGAACAAAGATTTCAGCTGCTGGTGCTAGACATCCTTTCGACTCTCACATTTTAAGAGGAGAATTGATTTGGCAGATCTGTTGGACTTCAGTTTGTAGAATCACCCATTCACACATGAACCATGGTTTGTCAAATGAAGCCCAACTAAACCTGCCAAGCCAAAGCCAGATCAACTTCAGAAAGGCTGGCTTGCCCAGTTATTTAAGAAATGTGTCCCCTTGCCACTTACCACAGGTGCTTGCTTATAGATGGGCATTTTTGCAATGGAAGCAATCTTGTGAATTCTGCATCCCAAATATTGCCCTGCCAGCAAGTATTAATAAAAAGTTGGGGGTTATTGAGTAGATTCCCCCCCCCATGGAATGTACCACAGATATAAAGAAAACAAACTGGCAAAAGAATTCATTGATTATATTACCTAGTAGGGTAATGAGACGTGTGCAAGCAAACAGCCAAACTCAAGAGTATCATACCAAGGATCCCACAAATCTGATTCTGTTCCTCCTGGATCTTTTTTTTTCTCTGCCTTTTGCCCTTATTTTTTTTTTAATAACTTCTTTATCCTTGGTGCTGGAGGCTCGCGGCAGAGCAACCACTCCAAATGTACTCTGTGGCGCTTTTGCAACCCCACCGATCCCGTGTAAGCTTTTACGTTTGCATGAAACAGTGGTATTTTTCTGAGTAAACGCACGCGAGGCGCCACGGCCCCATTAAGCGTATGAAAAGCCAAGGATCTCAGAAACAAACGAATCCCCTTTAAGTTACATTTCGTATAGGCTGCGCTCTAAATTCCCAAAGAACAGCTCTGCCCAGCCACGGGGGCTGGGGATTATGGGGATCGCGGTCTACCCCATTCGAGAGAGCACCATCAGCTGTCGGATGACGCCCTCCCGACTGAGCAAATTGCGATCCCCATAATCCCCGGCTCCCGTGGCTTTCGCCGGCTGGAAATGCTGGGAGGTCCACTCCTAGTAGATCGGGGACAACCGGCTTGGGGGGAGAAAGGCCGCTCCGATGCCGCTTCCAATGGGAGAATCGGGGCCTCGGGCACGCCGTGGAAGTTCGGCGTGAAGAGGTCCCGGGAATCTCCGGCGCGCGCCCTCCTCGCTCTTTTGTCTGAGCCGGGATGAATGGAGGCGCTGCCCCTTTAAGCGGCTCCCTCCCCCTCCCTCCTTTCTTTGCCCCAGGAGCGTGACGTCAGCGCGGGGCCGGCTCTGCTGCTACCGCCGCGCGAGGCCATGGATGATGTCGGAGCGGGAATCGCTCAGGTTTGGGTCGCGGAGGGAGGGTGGGGGGAGGACGGACCCGGGCGGCGGTGGCGGGAATTGCACACGACGATCGTGCGAATCGGCCTGAGGAAGCGGCAGGAATTCCCGGGTTTTCCCCGGCCTTGCCGCCTCTTTTTTTTTTTTCCTGGCTCCGTCGGGCGCGCGGGGAGGGGCTGCTTGCTGCGCGCTTAGGAAATGCAAAAAAGGAGGCTGGGTTTTCACCTGGACCGCAGCTGGAGGAGAGGGCGAAGGGGGGGGGGGAAACCGCTTGGCCGGTCAGCTTCTCTGGTGCAAAAGAGGAGAAGGGGGAGATGAGCTCGGGATCGCCACTGTAAGATTTTAGGAATCCGCAAGAATCGGGAATAAGAGGCGCACGCTTCCTTTGAAGCTGTGCTAAGTTAGCCCCCTTCGCCTCGTGTCGCCCGATCTTCTCTCTTCTCACGACCGATGGCCACGTTTCTTCCTAGCCCAACTTGCAGTCCCGGTGGCGTTTCAGTCCCGCGTGCATCTTTCTCGCGTTAAGGGCCCGCCCCTCCTCTGTCCTCGGCCCTCCCCTTGCCCCAGAGGCTGCTCGCCAGTCTCTTTGTTGAAGGTTGGTTAATTCATAGAAAGACCCACCTTAGAATGTTGACTAAAATTACAGGTAGTCCTCGACTTATGACCATAACGAGCTCCCAATTTTATGTTGCTGACTGAGAAATTTGTTAACTGAGTTTTGCCCCATTTTACGATTTTTCTTGCCACGGTTGATAAGTGAATCATTGCTTGGTAATATGGTTAAGCGAATCTGGTTTCCCCATTGACTTTGCTGGTCAGAAGGTTGCAAAAGGTGATCACATGACCCTAGGACACTGCAACTGCCATAAATGTGAGTCAGTTGTCAAGCATCCAAAAGTAGATCCCGTGACCATGGGGGGATGTTGCAGCAGTCATAAGTGTGAAAAAATGGTCATAAGTCACTTTTTTCAGTGCTGTTGTAAGTTTGAATTGTCACTAAATGAATTGTTGTAAGTGGAGGACTACTTGTATTTTACAGATGTTTTCATAGAGTTTCATTGATGGCCGTTATTTCTGCTCAAGGCAGCATGAACTCTTGCTGATCCCATTCACGCAGCTGGTGAAATGAATGACAAAAGCTGCCTTTGGGGAAGACACTAAACGTGTAGACCAGCTGCATAATGACTTCAAGTCTGCCTTGAAGATCTCTGCAATTTTTTGGGCAACATTTCTGAAGTGGTTTATCATTGCTTGCTTCCTTGGGGTGAAGAGAGGGATTGGCCCAAGTCACCCAGCTGGAGTCCACCACCTCTGGAGATACCTTTTCCATTGTTGAATAAATTTTGCCGTTAGAGGGTTGTTTTTTTCTGATGCCTAAACAAATCTACATCCTTGTAATTTCAAATATGCTATTTTTGCCCTATCTCCTGAAACAAGATACAATGTTCTTGTTTTTGCATAATAATTCCTTAAAGTATTTGAAGTGTTGTCACAGTCTTCTCTCTGGATTGGTATTCAGTGGGATTTGCTGGTATCCTATTGTCACGTCCAAAGGGAGAGATACTTGTTTCCCCCTAAATCATCCAAAAGTTTGTCCACTCTGGGCATTGAGTAACCAACAGATTTCGCCACTCTGATTTTCTGCCTAATATACCCACAAAAGTGTACCTCACCATTCTAATTTGGCACCAAAACAATGGGGAGAGCACCAGTCACCTACAGATCGTTTTATTATGTCCATCTGGAGCATTTTTTCTTCTACCTCAGTTTCTTTAGCCATTCAGGCATCCTGCAGGGATATTGTCTGATTGGTGGGGTTTCCCATGAGTCTATCTTGTGTTCAACTAGAAGAGCTGTGATGGTGTAGTGGTTAGAATGTAGTATTGCAGACTAACTTGGCATTCACTGCCTTCCATCTTAAGGTCGCTAAATGAAGACCCAGATTGTTAGGGCTCTCTCTCTCTCTCCCTCTCTCTCTCTCTCCCTCCCTCCCTCCCTCCTCCCTCTCTCTCTCTCTCTCTCCCTCCCTCCCTCCCTCCCTCCCTCCCTCCCTCCCTCCCTCCCTCCTCCCTCTCTCTCTCTCTCTCTCTCTCTCTCTCTCTCTCTCTCTCTCTCTCTCTCTCTCTCTCTCGTGTTATTCTGGTTTTCTCCCGTGTAAAATTGGAAGTGTCTTGGCAACGTTTCGACGAAGGTCCCATTCATCATCTTCAGGCTGGTGTTTTTGGCTTCATGCTCCTAGAAGCACCAGCCTGAAGATAACGAATATATATATATATATGAGCGAGAGAATGTGTGTGAATGTACAGTGTGTTTGTGTGTGTGTGTGTGTGTGTGTGTATAGGTGTTTATGTGTCCTATATCTGTCTATTTATCGTGATACATGCAAACGTATAAAAATCACAATAGAAATACAAGTTATAACTAAAAGTAAAAGATGGAGACAGAAGGCGGGAACTAGGAGATGCTATTAGTTGATCAACTACCAGTACCTCCAGTTTCATGCAGGCAGTCAGGAGGATGGGAGCCAATCTCACTTCAACTGCCAAGATATTTCAAAGGACCGGGGCCATGGCATGGCCATGGTCCCTTCTCTTGGACACCACCAGCCGAAATTCCTTGACTGATGGGATCCGCAGCACACCCACTTTGCCACCACAGTGGGGCAGGCCTGTCCCATATGGGTGGGACAGTTCCTCAAGTAACCTGGACCCTTCTCCATGTCAGTGTGTTTGATATAAGTTCTGGTAAGAGGTTTGGTTCCTCAGGCAGGATGTTGGCTAAATGTTAGCAAAGGCTACAATCTGCAAGGATCAAACAAACTCCCTTCCTTCCTTTTGCACCCTTTTTAAACCAAGACTTGTTTTCTTTTCATATAGTGCAGGCATGTCAAACTTGCAACGTCAGATGACGTATCGGGACTTTTCCCCATTGCCAGCAATGGGGTGGGCGTGGTTTCAGCGTGACATATCCGGCCCGGGGCCAGCAGTTTGACATGCCTGATATAGTGTAATAAATTGCTTGAGTTTCAGCCACCACCACTTGTGTGGTTGCACCTTTGTGTAAGATATCCCACAACTGTCACCACTTTGTCACAGGTGACAGCTGTGGGATCTATTTATCTAAACCTGTTTTAAAATTCCAAGTCAGTGGGCTCCTCAAACCCCAGAGCACAGGTCAGCAACCTGCGGCTCCAGAGCCACATGTGGCTCTTTGAGCCTTCCCCTGCGGCTCCAGCCTCCTCTGCCATTT
Source organism: Bothrops alternatus (assembly GCA_034064705.1). Lineage (NCBI taxonomy): Eukaryota > Metazoa > Chordata > Lepidosauria > Squamata > Viperidae > Bothrops > Bothrops alternatus. The sequence continues at coordinate 2,675,036 of JARGCV010000172.1, forward strand.
GCAGAGAGAGACAGAGACAGAGGCACTTGCGCTTCCCTGCTTCTCTGTCTCTCTCTGTCTCTGTGTTTGTGTTTATGTATGTGGTTTTGTGTGTGTGTGTGTGTGTGTGTGTGTGTAAAAGAGAGTGGACTCACTGTGTTCTCCGACAGCTGAAAATCTTTTGGGGCGTGGCTCCTCCCTTTGCTGCGTCTCTTCAGGAAGCAGGAAAGGCAGGAGAGAGCTAGCTAGCCCACCTATGCTGACTCAGGAATTCTGGAATTGAAGTCCATGAGTCATAAAAGAGCCGAGGTTGCCTACCTCTGAGCTTGTTGGAGAACAGCTTGAAGCCAGCTTGCCAGGTGAGCAGAAGATCGGAGAGGGGGGAGGAGAAAGAGAGATAGAGGGAAGGGGGGAGAGAGAGAGAGAGAGAGTGGGGGAAGAGGACTGCAGACCAAGGGCAGAAAGAAAGAGAGGGAGGGAGAGAGAGAGAGAGACCCTTTTGATATCTAAAATGAAGATAACACTGCATATATCCTTTTTTTACCTTTATGAGAGATATATGTGTGTGTATATGTGTGTGTGTGTATGTGTGTGTAAAGGTAAAAAAGGATATATGCATGTTATCTTCATTTTAGATATCAAAAGGGTTTGGGGGCTCCCAGTGTTTTGTTTTTGGTGGAAAACGGGTCCAAGTGGCTCTTTGAGAGTTTTGGGTTGCCTACCACTGCCCTAGAGCATCCTTGGCCTTTAGGCAAGACACACACACACACACACACACACACACACACACACACACACACACACACAGAGTCAATTGGTGATATTCACAGTTCTTTCTCACACATTTGCCCAGTCTGCTTCTAAGCAACTGTGAGTTGTCCTTTAGCAGTAGGCCTCGAAACTGTAGTAATCTAATATTACTACTACTACAGTAGTAATAGACTACTGCAGTTTGTAAGGCTTATTACTAAAGGACAATATTAATGTCCGTTAGCCCTAGGCTGCTTCCCATTGCTTTATTTCTACAAAGAAACCACCTTCCCTCTCAGAACAACTCCAACACTACCACACTCCACTGGTTGTTTTTCCTACTCAGCTTTTATAGGGTTTGTGTAGTTGCTTGTTACTGGGCAGCTGGGTTGGCTAGGGAAAGGTCTTTAAGGGAGAGGGCCCCATCAGCCCACATGCTAGCCACTTTAAAGGCAGCCTGTCTTTCATAAGTATGTTTCCACCATTTTCTCCAGGTTAAGCCTGGCTAAGTAGTTCTCAACTTTAGCCATTTTAAGATGTGTGGACTTCAACTCCCAGAATTCCCTGCTTTGTATAGATTCAGGCTATGGTCATCCATTATTTTCTGAAGTGGAAGCCAGAGCAGTATTTTTCAACTCTGGCAACTTTTAAGATAGTGTCTGTGGAGATTCTCAGTCCTCCAAGTCATGGTTGTCTCAAGGTGCTTTTAAAAAGGCAACTGGATTTTATTTTTTTTATCTTGAGGAAAAGAGTTCCCTATGATTGGTAGGGAATCCTGGGGGTTGAAGTCCACACATCATAAAATTGCTAAGGTTGAGAAATACTGTGCCAGAGAAATAAAAATTGGTAAGAAACTTAGAACCATCTATGATGTGTAGAACGTAGTTCTGTTTGTGGATCTAGAGCCAGCAATAACTGTAAGCTTTTATTTAGGGTCTGTTGTAGTCAGTGGCATCTACCATAAGCTGCCATGATACCAAATGAAAATTCTTACTCAGTTATTATTTATTAAATTAAATTTATTATTTATTAAATTTCTATGCCGCCCTATTCCGGGAACTCAGGGCGGCTCACAGCATAAATAGAAATCCAATATTAAAAAAACTACATAATACATATATAAAAATACATATATAAAAAAGAGAACCCCTAAATTAAGAAACCATTCATTCAACAAACGTACACACAAACATACACTGGCTAGGAGCAAGATGTCAACCGCCCCAGGCCTGTCGGCAGAGATGTGTCTTAAGGAGTTTACGAAAGGCGGAGAGGGTGGGGCGATACGGATCTCTGGGGAAGTTGATTCCAGAGGGGCCGGGGCGCAACAGAGAAGGCCCTTCCCCTAGGCCCCACCAGGTGACACTGTCTGGCTGACGGGACCTGGAGAAGGCCGACTCTGTGGGCCCTAAACGGTCACTGGGTTTCGTGAGGCAGCAGGCGGTCCCGTAAGTACTTGTCCATACTCTTAAGTGCAAAGCACAATCAAGAAGCAAGATTCAGTAGATTTTTTAAAATGAGTTTGGATGCCAAGAATTAGGGTATTCCACCCCTTCTTTATTAATGAAATTAGGTTTCCTGGAAGCTTGTGAATTTCTTTCCCAGAATGGTTGCACGATGGATTAAGAATCCTGTTTCCTATGCCTTTAAGAGGATTGTGTTCAGATGTGCTCCTCATTTTTTTCAGTCCTAGCCCGATCTCTCATTGTGATGTCATCAAGCAGCTGCTACCATCACCTATTTCAGGGGTTCTCAACCTTGGCAACTTTAAGACTTGTGGACTTCAACTCCCAGAATTCCTCAGCCAGCTTTGCTGGCTGAGGAATTCTGGGAGTTGAAGTCCACAAGTCTTAAAGTTGCCAAGGTTGAGAACCCCTGACCTATTTGCACCCTGACATTGCATACAAACTACAGTTGTAATTTATGGGGCCCTTGATGTTTTCTGAGTTTGCTTGCTTGCAAATGTTTCGTGCAACTGGGAAGCATCATCAATGCAAGTGAACATTGGGCTTTGCTCCCTATTTATATAGAGCCATTTGCCCGGCCAATAGTGATGGTGACGTATTGTTTACAACAGAAGCAGGAAGCACAAGACAATGCCTCATTAAGGAACTAATAAGGAGAAAATCACATCCCACCAACATTGGCACAGCAAGTAACGGTATATAAACAGGAAGCAAAGCCCACACTCAACTAGCACTGACGTTGTTATCTAAGATGATTGGAAGATCACAAATGACATGACCTCGAGACACTGCAACCATAAATACATGCGAGTTGCCAAGCACCTGAATTTTTATCACACGAGAATGGGGACATTGCAAAGGTTGTAACTGCAGTCATAAGCTACTTTCTTCTGCTGTTATAATTTCAAACTGTCTCTAATAAAATGCTTTTAAGTCAAGGATTTTAGGAGAATTAGGAGACTCCTTATTATCCTCACAATTTAGAAGCAACCAAAGGGGCTGTGCTGGATCTTTTGACTTAAAACTCAATAGGGCAAAATGGAAAGGAGCCAAATAAAGCCATCTAGACTACCTGGTATTGTTGTAGGGTTGAATTGATAGAACAGGTGAATAGAGCTCAGGTAATTGACAATAAAGTCCAGTTTCATTGGCTAGAGCAGTGTTTCTCAACTTTGGCCATTTTAAGATGGGTGGACTTCAACTCCCAAAATTCCCCAGCCAGCATGGCTGGCTAGGGAATTCTGGGAGTTGAAGTCCACATATCTTAAAATGGCCAAGGTTGAGAAACACTGGGCTAGAGGGAAGAAGGCTTGAATCTAATGTATTTCATTCCTCTGAGGGAAATGGGTCAAAAGAATTCTAACACCTTAGCTCAGGTTGGAGAGAAATTAAGGGAGAAAAAAACAACAAACCTCATATTTTTGCTGAGGAAGAAGGGGTTGCATCTGAGGGCTTGTTTAGTATAGAATGCATTGTTTTCAGTTGCTTGGGTGTGCATTGCATGCTAGCCTACAATTTAATCATGGTTTTAAAATTATGTCACAGTTTAGGATTGTGCAGAATTTTATAAGCTAAAAACAGTGTTGGTTGTTCCTATAACACAGCGGTTCTCAACCTTGGGGTCGCGACCCCATTTGGGGTCGCACGACCATTTCGCGGGGGTCGCGGGACACCGCGGGCCGCCATTTTGTTTTTTTGTTTTTTTATTTTTTTTTATTTTTATTTTTAATTTTTTTTATTTTTTTGGTGCGCGCGCGCTGCGCATGTGCAGATCCGCCCATCGCGCCAAAAAATAAATAAAAAAAATAAAACAATTTTTTAAAAAAAACAACAAAATGGCAGCCGCGACGGGCGGATCCGCGCATGCGTGGCACGTGCGATGGGCCGATCCGTGCATGCGCGGATCTGCCCGTCGTGGCCGCCATTTTTTTATTTTTTTAAAAAAAATTTTAATTTTTTTTTCGGTGCACGTGCGCGCGCACGCCCGGGTCGGGGTCGCGGCGCGCATGGGCGGGGCAAGTGGGGTCTCAACCTGAGAAAGGTTGAGAACCACTGCTATAACATAACTAAACCATGACCAGTCAAGGACACAATAGCTTAGCGAGCTTTATGACTTATATCTCTAATATATAAGGAAATGTTGAATGGAGGTTGGTTGATTATTGGGGTATTTTTAAATAGCTGAGACTCAAGTCTGATTATAATTAATCTATCACCATGCTTTCCCACAATGGTAGATAGCATGCTTGTGATTGGAAGCAAAATATAAATAATATGGATATGTGTATAAATTAGCATTTTAATGATAACAGCATGTTAGTTTTGAAATAAGAGATAGGTTCTCCTTCAGCCCATTTCAGAACCTTAAAAATACATCTAATATTTCAACCCCATCAACTTGGGTGGTCTGGAGAAGTCATTAATGGCCAGATACAGGCTGACAGTTATCTCCTCTGCAATGAACCATGGTGAAATAATCCATGATTAGTATTTCCTGTAAGTCCGGGTAAACATTTGCAAACTAATCTCAAATTGAGTTTTGAATTGCTGTTTCTTTTTTCTCCTCAGGATGATGCCCCCCATCAGGGATTAGCAGGGGCTTCAGCTCTGGTGGAAGCTGAAGCAGGCGAAATAGGTAAGTTTTATGGCGGTCCAGGATTAGGAGTTGGGGGAGGTGCTGCTTTCCTCTGCAGCCCTGATTTGAACCCCACTGACTCCAGAACCCACTTGGACCCTAAGAGGCTGTGTCTATGTCTCTCTCAAGATCCTGAACCCTCCAGAGAGGACTTGGAGCTCTCATCAGAGGCGTCCCCTCGGAGGACCAAAAGCACATTGGGAGGAGTAGGCGATAGCCTCCTGACCTCCGGCAGAAATGGGGACGATGGAGTCTGGACACAAGCGACTGGGAATGGAAAAGAAGGAGGATGTACGTCTCCAGAATCTGGAGGCCCCTTGGCTGGCTCAAGCCCTAGTCCCACCCCAGGGACCAAAGGCCTACCAGGTGAGTCGGGAAGGGGATTGGTACCTGGGGAGCATGTCAATAGGAAGGTGGTTTTCTTTTGTAGAAAAAAAACAAAACAAGGATTCTCTGGATGACTTTTTTGGCAGGATTATGGTGAGGAGACCTGTAAGGCTGTGGTTGGGGTGAGTTCTGTTGGGTGATGTACTATTTTGCATCTCTATTCTCTGGCTGGTGTTGCAGTGGCTGCCGTCTAATTTAGAAGCTTCCTAGACTGAAAATTTGGTATCATATATTAAGAGGTTGTCTTAAACCAGGGGTAGGCAACTTTGGCTCTTTTATGACTCGTGGACTTCAACTCCCAGAATTCCTGAGCCAGCCATGCTGGCTCAGGAATTCTGGGAGTTGAAGTCCACGAGTCAAAAAGAGCCGAGGTTGCCTACCCCTGTTTTAGACCAACGGGTCCAGATATAAGTCTGCTGTCAGCTACATACAGTAGTGGCCAAAATTGTGGAAACCTCTTGGGAAAAGTGTATTTTTGAGGTTTGATGGCTAATAACACCACTTTTTCTTTTGGACTAGTACCATAAAATTATATATCAATGGAAAGAAAATTTAATCAAGAATGTAATGCAACAAAGTTTGTTCAATTATCTGGACTGTATTCCAGGGCTTTTCAGCCGGTGGTACGCGTACCACTTGTGGTACATCGATGAGTGGCAGGTGGTACACAGCCCTGCTTAGCCAAGTGTGGTGGAGGAGGGAAAGAGCCAGCACAGGCAAGGACTTACAGTGAGAGAGTTCTCTGGAGCTGCAAAGGCCCCAGGCTAACTTCTGGCTCACCCTCCCCCATGAGAAAGGAGGGGGGGAGATAGGAGAGCCTATAAAAGGAGGCAGTTTGGGCAGGAGAGGGAGAGAGAAAAAAAGCAGCAGCCTTGAGAGGAGGCAGAGTCAGCTGCATGAAGGGGAAGAAGAAGGAGGGTGGGGGGGAGAGGAGATCAAGCAGTCTGGCCCTGAGCTGATCTACAACTGCTGTGGCAGCCACCTGTGCTGGCAGCAGCAAACAGGCAAGAAATGCAGCGGGGAGGGGTCACCCTCCAAGAGGAATGAAAAAAGGCAGCAATGGCTGGAGGTGAGGCAGGAGAGTGGAAGGATTCTTATGTGCTTTTGTGACTTTGAAGTTCTGGGATTTGTGCAATGAGGGCTTTGTGTTCTTAAGGAGTGTTTGGCAATTTCTGTTTGGCTGATGGCTGATGTCTCCTGTTAGCTTCTATTGCTCTGCTGTTGTTAGCTGTAAGTTTTGCTGCAAGGGATTTTGAAGTATTCTTCTCCTGAATGGATTTTGCCTGTAGCATTTCTTTACTTATGAATGGAGCCATTTGGGGAGGCTGCCTTAGCCAGCAGCCAGTACTTACATTTTTTTTTCTTCCTTAAGTGCCGGCTGTGCTCCTTACTTTCCTTTCTAGCCAGTAGCTAATTCTTAAAGGGGAATGTGCCTTTTTAAGCTAGTTCACTCAGCAGCCTGTCTTTTCTGTCTCTGGAGGCCTTTCCTTGTTTGATCAATATATGGAAGAGGGAAAATATGGGGGGGGTGTTCAAATTCTTCCTTCAGAAGGAGATGGGAATGAGAAAAAGGGAGGCAGGGAAGGGAGGGAGGAAAGGAAGTCCCACCTTAGCACTTGGCCACCAGCAGCTCTGCCATTGACTTTGCTTGTCAAAAGGTTGCAGAAGGGGATCACATGACCATGGAACACTGTGACTATTATAAATATGAATCAGTTGCCAAGCATCCAAATATAAGTCACATGACCCTGGGCATGCTGCAGTGGTCATAAGTGTGAAAAATGGTCATAAGTCATTTCAGTGCAATTGCAACTTTGAACAGGTTTTTTTTTTTGGTCATCAAGTTTTTGACACCTTGCTAGGTGGTACTCAAATATTGCCATATCCAAAAGTGGTACAATTGGTAAAAAGGTTGAAAAGTCCTGCTGTATTCTATGAAAAGGTGTAGCCAAATAACCAGAAAAAGGAAGCACAAACTTGCTTAGGTTGATATCAGGTAGCTTTCCTTCACCTGATTGTAGCCAATGAGCATGAGCGTTTAGAGAGCCAATCAGGTGTCATCTTGTTTTGGCAATGAGCCAATCAGATCACAGTAGGATTCAGTTATTGATGTCAGGTATTGAAGCTGAGAGGAGGACATTTGTCAGTGTGCTATGTGATCGCTATCAAGTTGGTTGGGTTATTTTGTGTTCTTTCATTTCGTGAGCTTGTAAAACGTAATAAAATTAAAGTAATGGTGCAAAGTGTTGACTGGTCACCCAGAAAGCAATGTAAAATAGTATTATTAAGTGAACAAGGCTACAGTTATCAAGAAATTAGAAGAAAAATTGGTGGAAACTTAACCAAAGGTGGCATTTCTACTGCACACTTTTCCCAAAAGGTTTCCACAATTTTGGCCACTACTGTATTTACAAATTTTTTACTTATACATACGGTATTTAATATTATTTGTGGCCTGACCCAGCCAGGAAGGAATCTGGAGGGGAAGACACAGTAACACAAGAAATAAAGATTGTTAGGGAAAAACCCCCAATGTAGTCAATCCAATTGGAAATGTCTGTGATGGACCACCTGCAATCAAATAATCTAGAGCCAAAGTCTTGTTGAAAAAGATTGGTTTTACTACTTCACAAACGGCAATAAGAGTGGCATTTTATGTGGAACTGTCATGTGGCTTTTTGGTATCTCCATCTCGGCTACATTCATGTAATCTAGACTGGGTGTCCTAACGTCTCATCCCCTTCTCTTCAGGTCATGCTGCCAAGACTTTCCCATCATCCCCCAGCAAAACAGCTGGGCCCAGCCGAGCCAAGATGTCCCTTACCGGGACCAGCAAGTCCCCAGCTTCTATCCAGAGTCTGGCTATGCGCTTACTAACTATGCCTGGATCACGTCTTCCAGGTGATTCTGGGTCTCCCACAGCAGAAGCCCCAGCTGCAGCTCCAGACTCAGATTCAGCCCCCACTCCTGCTCCAGCAGTGGCCTCTCCTCCTGCTCAGCCTTCAGCATCAACCACTGAGGAAGTCAAGCCCAAAGTTCACCGGGCTCGGAAAACAATGTCAAAGCCCAGCAGTGTACAGGTAGGCTTGCAAATATAGCTTCTGCCCAAGGAGGTGATTCAGAAGATCTGTTGGTTGATTGTGCATACCAGTGTTTCTCAGTGTTGGCAGCTTTAAGATGTGTGGACTTCAATTCTCAGAGTTCCTCAGCCAGCTTGCTAACTGAGGAATTCTGGGATTTGAAGTCCACACATCTTTAAAGTTGCCAAGGTCGAGAAACATTGATGTGCAATGCTGTTTTGGCTACATCAGAGGTAGGCAACCCAAAACACTCAAAGAGCCACTTGGACCCGTTTCCCACCGAAAACAAAACACTGGGAGCCGCAAAACCCTTTTGATATCTAAAATGAAGATAACACTGCATATATCCTTTTTTACCTTTATTATAGGTGTGTGTGTGTGTGTACACATACACACACAGATAAAAAAGGATATATGCAGTGTTATCTTCATTTTAGATGTCAAAAGGGTCTCTCTCTCTCTCTGTGTCTCTCTCTCCTCTTCCCCCACTCTCTTTCTTTCTCTCCCTCTCTCCTATCTGCTACTCACCTGGCAAGGTGGCTTCAAGCTGTTCTCCAACAAGCTCAGGGGTAGGCACCTCGGCACTTTTATGACTCATGGACTTCAACTCCCAGAATTCCTGAGTCAGCATAGCTGGGCTAGCTAGCTCTCTCCTGCCCTTCCTGCTTCCTGCAGAGACGCAGCAAAGGAAGAAGCTCGGCCCAATAAGCTTTTCAACTCCTCGAAGAACACTGTGAGTGCACTCTGTTTTACACACACACAGAGAGAGGGGGGGGGCAGGGAAGCGCAATTGCCTCTCTCTGTCTCTGTCTCTGCAAATGGCAGAGGAGGCTGGGAGCCACAGGGGAAGGCTCAAAGAGCCGCATGTGGCTCCGAAGCCACAGGTTGCCGACCTGTGGGCTACACAGAGAGATGTACTTGGAGATTGGGTTGTCTTTGCTGACAGTGATAAGGATAATTTACAGCTATAGATTATTTCAGCAAGGCATTCGTTAAACAACTGGGTCCAGAGAAGTTCCCCTATCACCGTGAAAGTTAACCAATGATGACAAATCTTTTCATAATGAAGAACAACTTTTGCAAAACCAATTAATATACATATAATCCCACTTTGCCTTTAGGCTGTAGAATTAATGTGCATCTTATGATTAATTTCAGCAGCTGAACATCATGGATTCTTATTCATGCATTAGATTTTTATCCATCTTTATTATTTTATAAGTAACTCAAGGTGGTGATCATACCTAATACTCCTTCCGTCTCCTCTTTTTCCCCACAACAACAACCCTGTGAGTTGAATTGGGCTGAAAGAGAGTTTCTGGCCCAACATCACCCAGATGGCTTTCATGCCTAAGGTGGAACTAGAATTCACAGTCTCCTGGCTTCTAGGCCAGCACCTTAATCATTACACCAAGCTGGCTCTCCCTCAAATCACCAAGAGATGCTTTTCAGTGTGTCAGTATTTCTTTTGTCTAGAACAGTGGTTCTCAACCTATGGGTCGCGACCCCATTTGGGGTCGAACGACCGTTTTGCGGGGGTCGCCGGACACCGCGGTCCGCCATTTTTTTGTTGTTGTTTGTTTTTTCCGTCGCGTGCGCGCCACGCATGCACAGATCGAGCCGCTGCGCATGCACGAATCGGGCCATCGCAGTCCGCCATATATTTTTTTCCGTCGCGCCGTGCATGGGTGGGGCAAGTGGGGTCTCAACCTGAAAAAGGTTGAGAACCACTGGTCTAGAAGATTTGGTGGTTTACACCCTTGAAGTGATCACAGTACTTCTTGCAAGACAAAAATGGATTGTATGTTTCCCCAAGTGGGGAACTTAACAAACTTTTTGTTTCTTCCAACAACTGATAGCACAACTGGGAGAACTAGCAGCGCAACTTAACATTAATGTATAGCTGATCAAAAGCTGTCTAGGAAGCTCCTTATCTGTCCATCCAACCTGATTGTGACACAGCTGTGCATCAAGACACATTTCCTCGTTTCTTTTTTCTAACCTTTCTCTAAACTCAAATATGTAAGACAAATATGTCTTCAGTGAATATTGGATTTCTTTTCTTTGTAACCAACAAAATTACAATTGCTTTTGATGCTCAAGAATGACTAATTTTGGAAAAGGATAGGATAGGATAGGATAGGATAGGATAGGATAAGAGTAGAACAGAACAGAACAGAACAGAACAGAATAACAGAGTTGGAAGAGATCTTGGAGATCTTCTAGTCCAGCGGTTCTCAACCTATGGGTCATGACGACCATTTGGGGTCGAACGACCATTTCACGGGGGTCGCCAAACACCGCAGTCCGCCATTCCCCCCCCCATTTTTTTCCCCATTTCCCCTCGGCTGTCAGGTGCGCGCCGCGCATGCGCAGTTCGGGCCGTCGCGCGCCATGCATGCGCGGCTCAGCCCATCGTGCCGCGCATGTGTGGTTCGGCCCGTCGCGCATGTGCAGTTCGGCCCATTGTGTGCGCGCCACGCATGCGCGGTTCGGGCCATCGCGCTGCGCATGCGCAGCACAGGACGGGGTCACGCCACGCATGGGCGGCGCAGGTGGGGTCTCGGCCTGAAAAAGGTTGAGAACCGCTGTTCTAGTCCAATCTCCTGCTTAGGCAGGAAACCCTATACCCGTGGTGGCGAACCTATGGCCCGCGTGCCACAGGCGGCACACGGAGCTGTCTTTGGTGGCACGCGAGCCATTGTTGGGCCAAACTGTTCCCTCCTCCGCTCTGCACATGCGCAGCTCTCCGCACATGTGCAGTCTGGGAATAGGCGAGAGGCTATAAAAGGAGCAACTTTCGGCGGAAGCAGCATTTGCTGCAGACAGGGAGCAAGCGAGCACAAGTTGGAGCGGACAGCGAGTGAGCGAGCACGAGCTGAGAGCTCGGGCCACGCCCACTTGGTGGCCATGCCCACCCAGCACCCGGTGATGCATAAGTGGGTTTTGGGTTGCAGTTTGGACACTCGGTCTCTAAAAGGTTCGCCACCACTGCCCTATACCAGTTCAGACAAATAGATCATCTGGTTTGGGATCTTTTTACATGGTGTCTTCCAGCTGGGTAGGACTATGATTTCCATTACCCTAAATAGCTGCCCTAGAGAAATGGACACGATAGTCCTACCTATCTGGTTGGTACTAGGCTGGAGAAGCTGGCTGTGGAATTCTGGGAAATGAAGTCCACCTTTCTTAAAGGGGCCAAGGTTGAGAAACACTGTTATAGACCCAAACAGGAATTCTGAATTGTTGTTCTACACAGCTGCAAAATTCCGTTCTGCGAAATATTTGGGCTTGCCTGATCATCTTTTTTTCTACTGTATTTCTGCATCGCGTGAGATTTCTGCTAATGCAAATTGATGGGGCTATATCTAAAAAAAAAATGAAATCCTCACTGTACAGATGATCGGCCTTCCTTTTCTCCTTCCCCCAAGGTGCCTGAAAAAAGGGTCTCGGAGATGTTGCATTTCCGTGTCTCGGATGACTTGAGAAGCCTCATAGAACCAGGTACGGAGGCCTTGGATTTTAGAAGGCTGGTATAGAAATATATTTGGGACTCAAAGTATTGTCTAGAGCAGATTACTCAACCTAGTCTTCTGCGCCTGCTGGAGATTCTGGGAGTTGTAGTCCCATCACTGGGGTGGGGGAGGGGGTTGTTCAGTCTACTGGATTCTAATTTCATTCTTTTTCTTTCTCTTTCTAAAGAAGAACCTGCGAAGCACAGGAAATACGATTACATGGCAGATGCGTTGCACAAAAGGATTCCCCTCTCACTTCAGCGGTCGAGTCCCAGGGCTACCACGGAGGTGCATCCCTTCTTTTGAAAGGCTTAGTGCAGGGGGGTCTTCAAACTTGGCCCTTTTATGGCTTGACTTCAACTGCCAGAATTCCTCAGCCAGCGTGCCTGGCTGAGGAATTCTGGGAGTTGAAGTCCACCAGTCATAAAAGGGCCAAGTTTGAAGACCCCTGAGATAGAGGAAATGGAGGCACGGAATGGGACAACTGGCCTCAGCCAATTCGCTGCAGGACAATTCCAACAATTCAATTTACTTCGTTAAAATAATTTTAAAAATAAGTTTAATTTTTGCCATTTATATTTTATTTTGTCCCTCCCTCCTTTGGCATCCTTGTTTTTCTTTTTTTTTTCTTTTATTTTATTTTTAACCAACAAAACAAAGCAAAACATAACATAACACACATACACACACAGTATATACTCCTCCCCCCCTTTTTTTAACAGCGATTACGTAACGGTAATCTTCTATTATTTACATTTTCCCCCTGATTCTTCTTTAGAATATTTGTCCTTATTGCCCCGTTGTTTCTTATTTACATTTTTCTTCCTTCATATTCTACTTCTTACTAAGAATAATTCATATTATTATACATTATTATACACATATTTTCACTTTTGACCTTTCCATATTTATTCTCCTCTATTATTTCTAGTCTCCAACCAGTCATACCACTTGCTCCATGTTAGATAGTACTCTGTGTCTTCCTTTTCTTTTATCTCTTTTGTTAATTTGTCCATCTCAGCACAGTCCAGGATTTTTCTTATCACTTCTTCCTCTGATGGCATATTCTCATTTTTCCAGCACTGTGCGTATGCTATTCTTGCTGCCGTTATTATATGTAAAATTAAGTACCATATTTCTTTACTATATTTTCTGTTTAAAATACCCAGCAAAAAGATCTCTGGTTTCCAGTCTACCGGTTGGTCTATTATTTCTTCGATCCATCTTCTTATTGTACTCCAGTATTTTTTCGCAACTGGGCATGTCCACCATAAATGATAATATGTTCCATGTACTTTTTTACGTTTCCAGCATGTTGGCGAATTGTTCTGGAACATCTTGGCAAGCTTTGCTGGTGGAAGGGCATCCTTTCTTTCATGATTCTAGGGCAGTGTTTCTCAACCTTGACAATTTTAAGGCATGTGGACTTCAACTCCCAGAATTCCACAGCCAGCATTGCTGGCTGTGGAATTCTGGGAGTTGAAGTCCACATGCCTTAAAATTGTCAAGGTTGAGAAACACTGTTCTAGGGGGACTGTTGGTGCGACTCTTGTCCTGCGGCAAGCTGTTTTGCGGCGAGTTGGCCATGGCGAGTTGTCATAGACCAGGGGTCTTCAAACTTGGCCCTTTTATGACTTGTGGACTTCAAGGAATTCTGGGAGTTGAAGTCCACAAGTCATAAAAGGGCCAAGTTTGAAGACCCCTGGCTTAGCGGTTCTCCTAAGGGCCAAGGGTTGGGTTTAAGGACCACCTACCTATTGGATTAAAGGATCTATTTGCATGAGTGATAATGCAAAGGATTTATTTGCATGAGTGATAATGTGTCTTAATTGAATAAAGAGCCGGAGCACTGGGAAGAAGGGAGAAGAAAAGCTCACTGATTTTAAGGTGATGCAGAGATGCATCCCAGGAAAAATTGCAGGAAACGTATCGGCAGATCCGGGTGTTAAAATTGTCTAAGGAAGCCCTGATAGTAACTGGGAAAGGTAGACCTGCTGATAATACAGGTAGTCCTCTACTTACAACGGTCCATTTAGCGACTGTTCAAAATTACAACAGCACTGAAAAAGGTGACTGAAGACCATTTTTCACACTTAATGACCGTTGCAGCATCCCCATGATCACGTGATCAAAATTCAGACTTTTGGCCACTGACTCATATGTGGGGTCATGTGATCATCTTTTGGGGCCGTGACAAGCCACATCAATGGGGAAGCCAGAATCACTGAACAAGCATGTTACTAACCTAACAACAGCAGTGATTCACTAAACAACGGTGGCAAGAAAAGTTATAAAATGAGGCACACATTCACTTAACAACTATCTCGCAGCCACAGAAATTTTGGGCTCAATTGTGGTCGTAAGTTGAGGACTATATGCGGCTAGTCTGCTGTACTTTATTTGTAAACTTGAAAAATTAAAATGAATGCACTATTCTGTGAAATAAGGCTGGCTTCCTGGCAAGGGGAATTCTGGGAGTTGAAGTCCACCCATCTTTTAAAGTTGCTGAGTTTGCGGAAACATTTTCAGAGTTGTTCTCCTGCACGTCTTTATTTTGCACGATTTCGGTGCCAGCCTTCGAGAAGTATATAAGTTTAATAAATAATATAAGTTTAATAAATAATAATAAATAACAGTAAATTAGTAATTTTAATTGTTTTTATATTATGTTAATTTTTATACTTGTATTCTTGTTGTGAGCCGCCCTGAATCTTGGGAGAAGGGCGGCATATAAGTTTAATAAATAATAATAATAAAAAATAAGTAACTCCTACAGTAGAAAAGCAGAAAGCATCTCCTCCTTCTTAAGTAACCCTAGCTGCAGTCTTTAGCCACGCCACATCTCACATAGAAATAATCCTGCATCAGTTTTTAATGAAAGCCCATCCTTTGCCATAGATTACAGTGACGGAAGAGATGACGGCTCCAGCTACAGCCTCGCAGGAGGATGGAGGCCAGGAATGGGAGACTGAAGTGGGTGATGACTTCAGCCTCTTCTATGACAGCTACTCTGTGGATGGCCACATCGATTCGGACAGCAAGGTAGGAAGAATAAGATGGTGCACGTCTGACTCAACTCAGGTGTTTCTCAAGCTTGGCAAGTTGACTTCAACTCCCAGAATTCCCCAGCCAGCATGGCTGACTGGGGAATTCTGGGAATTGAGAAACACTTTATTAATCCCTTAAGACTCATTCAAGGAGTTTAGGATGGTGCAACTTACTGAAAAATGTAACCCCTTTGTGCAACTGCCAGGATCAGGCTTTTTGTAACCCAGCCCAGGGTGCTGAGGCTTCTCTTGGATTTGGGAGGTGTCCTTTAAATTTCCCAGAATGCGGTTGCGTTAAAGGCATTGTGGAGAATTACAATGATTCTTTTTGCCCGCTGGTGCTTCCTCTCAGGTTAGACAAGCCGTTCCTTTATCTTGTGGTTTCTTGGTACAGTCAGCCAGATGTTCAGATTGGATTTGACAATTTTGTGCACCTATTGAGTCCTTCCCCAAGGACCTAGGATAGGCAGATGTGGATGTTTGATGATGATATAGATACTGTCTCTGGTTGTAAGCTGTTCATATTTATTATTATGAGATTTATATCCTGCCTTTCACGCCATTCCAGTTGGTGCATCCACCTCCTATTTTCCCCACAACAACAACACAACTGTGAAGTTGTTGGGCGGGGAGAAAGAGACTCCGCCCCAAATCATCCAGCTGGCTTTTGTGCATCAGGGAATACAAGAACTCACGATCTCCCAGTTTCTAGTCCAGCACCTGAACTAGATCAAATTACAGGTGGTCTTTGCTTAGTGACCACCTCATTCAGTGGCCATTCAAACTTATTAAGCAATGAACAAGTAGCCTGGTCCTGAGACTCTGGCTGTCAGGTCCCCCTTTCTGGTGTCTTGCCATTCTGTTGGGGGGGGGAGAGGAGCCACTTTTTCAGTAACAGCATGGGAATTAGAGAGGGGGATCGTCTTCGGAGACGAGACAGATTCCCTCTCGACTGGTTCCAACCTGACTCCAAGGTTGCTGCACCTTGAGGATGACCCATTATCCGACTTGTACCTCAGCATTCTCAAAACAACCTTGCAGCAATATATTGACTGCCGGTGGTCGGGGTGAGGGAGTGGGGTGGATTTTGGAATGGAAAGGATTACTTTGTGCTTTGCGCAGGACCGTTAGGTTCCGCCTGACTTTACTGCAATCGCTTTCAGTAAAAGTTCTTTTGAGGAATCCTACGCAGTCAAGAGTCATGCTTTCCTGAGAAGACCAGCTGGGGCAGGTCCTTACACTGGCTGTCACAATGTCCCTACTGTTATGATTTGCTTAACTGTAGCAGCCGGGAGCGCCAGTTTCTGTCACTAAGCAGCACCGTCATGTGTGTTATGATGATGTTGCTTAGCGATGGCTAATAATAATAGTAGTAGTAGTAGTAGTAAAGTTGGAAGGGACGTTGGAGGTCATCTACTCCAACCCCCTGCTCAGGCAGGAACCCTATACCATTTCGGACAAATGGCTGTCCAGTCTCTTCTTAAAAACTTCCAGTGTTGGAGCATTCACGGCTTCTGGAGGCAGGTTGTTCCACTAGTTAATTGTTCTAACTGTCAGGAAGTTTCTCCTTAGCTCTAGGTTGCTTCTCTCCTTGATGAGTTTCCACCTGTTGCTTCTTGTCCTGCCTTCAGGCTCCAGTCCCAATTGCTGTCATTAACTGAGGACCAGGTGCTTAAGACATCCCTTATAGAGAAACAAAATATTGCAGGGACTCCCTTACAGAGCTATATGGGACCTCTTTTAAAAGTTTGAAATTCCAACTCTGGATACATGTTTTGTATCTCTTTCCCTTCTCTTTCTGTTTTTTTTTTTTTGTGTGAAAAATGTCAGTAGACCTGGGAAATTTCCCCCCCCCTCCCAAAGATTAGATACCTGTGCCATTGTCCAATCAGACGGAGCAATCTGAAAGATGATTTCAGTGGCCTGAATAAGTTTTGCAAAACGAGACCCGTACAATTTCTTATTTTGGATATTTTATTTTGCCCCCTCCTCAGAACAGGGAGGAGATACACTAGTGAACCAGAAGCAGATCCCTTGCAGATTCAATTTAGTGCCCTTTGACTTTAGAGATGTCAAAGGGCTTTGTTCATAGGTTTCTCTATTAAAGTTGCAATCAGGAGGATTCAAATCTTATTGTGGAGAGAAACCTGGAAATCTTAGAACAGAGGTCCCCAACCTTTTGAGCACCAGGGACCGGTTCCGTGGAGGGAGGTTTTTCTGCAGACTGGAAGGGGCGTGGTTTCATGTACTTCCTGCATCCCGTGAATGGGGCTTTGCTTGTTTGCACGGACCGGTTTCCGGCTTGCCGTGGCCTGGCGCCAGTCCACGGACCGGGGGTTGGGGATCCCTGTCTTAGAAGACTACATTGAACAGCAATGCAACATTCAGTGTTTGTTTTTTCTTAGTTTTCCCCTCATGTCATAAATAACAATGTTGAGCTTAATGTGGCATTTAACGAACAGCTGTTCCTTTAGGAAAACAGCTGGTTAGGTATACCTTCAGAATATTTATCACTGAAAGATTATTCCAGATTTTTTTATTATTATTATTATTATTATTATTATTTTGGTCCTTACGTAGGACATTCCATCAGGATAAGAAGACTTGATAGGAGCTCTGGTTGGAACTGAAAGCAGGATTTCCAGTTTTATTTTTCTTTTCTCGTCGTGTTTTAATTAACTCGCTTATTTTGGTTACAGTCTGATGTAGATGTTACTGGAGAACATATGAGTGAGGAAGAGGAAGAAGAAGAGGAGGAGGAGGAAGAGGAGGAAGAAGAAGAGGAAGAAGAAGAAGAGGAAGAAGATGAAGACGACGAGGAAGAGTCAGGAAACATCTCTGATAGGGTGAGTTGGCACTCATCTGGGTCGGAGAAGGATTTATTCTCGGCGACCCCCTCAGTTTATTTATTTGTAAGATTTCTGATAATCCCTTTGTGGAATTCAGACCTGCTACTTCTAGTGCACAGATGTTAATCTTTTGATACGTTGGGCCCATTTTGGCTTAGAGGTCTCTTGTTTTATATTAGTGCTACCATTAATTGCAGTATCTAATTCTGTCAATTGCTACTTCTTTTTATGTCCACCATGCTTGGTTACAAGTTGATAAGTATTGCTACTAAATGTCTATGGAGATTCTCAGTCATCCAGGTCATGGTTGTCCCAAAGGTGCTTTTTTCAAAAAGGCAACTGAACTGTTTGTTTTTGGTTTTTTTTCCTTGAAGACATTTTGCTTCTCATCCAAGAACTAAAGAAGCTTCTTGAATGAGAAGTGAAACCTCTTCAAGGAAAAACAAAGTCCAAGTTGCCTTTTTGGGGGGAGGGGGAAAGCACCTTTGGGATATTACTATTAAACTCCTAATTTGCACTCTTCGGGCCCAAAAGCACAAGACCTGTTTGCAGCTTTCAAGCAAGAGTTGCCCACCTCAGCCACATGTACAGGTAATCCTCGACTTAGGACCACAATCGGAACCGGAATGTCCATCATTAAGGGATGTAGTCCTTAAGCAAGTGACGCTTCGCTTTACAACCTGTCAGAGCATGCACAGTCTTATTGTGCTGAGGTAACCCAGGAGTAAATGCAGTACGCACTGGTTTGTATCAGATGTGGTTTATATTACACTATATCTACAAATATACACTAGAAATAAAATACATACACGTGGCGAGACAGCAGCTCCAATGCACAGCAGTTAACAGCAGTCAAACGGACGAGTTTTTCTCTCTAAAAACTCCGATAAAAAAACTCCTTTTATACTCAGCCTCTGAAAGGCACAGGCCCTGCTGAGTCATTCCTAATATTGCATCATCCTATCATTGTATCATTCACATTACATTACATCTTTACATAAGCTGTTTAGCCGGTAAATTATTATCCTGACATGACCGTTTTTACCCTGTCGTTAAGCAAATCATCACATCGTTAACTGAATCACATGGTCATTCTGGCTTTCCGCCTTGACTTGTTGGAATCTCATGCAGTATTGCAGACTGACACTGCCCACGGTCGGCAGTTCGATCCTGACCGGCTCAAAGTTGACTCGGCCTTCCTAGGTCAGTAAGATGAGGACCCAGATTGTTGGGGGACGATATGCTGACTCTGTAAACCGCTTAGAGCAGCGGTTCTCAACCTTTTTCAGGCCGCGACCCCGACCTGCACCGCGCATGCGCGGCGCGACCCCGACCTGCAATGCGCATGCGCGGCGCGACAGCCTGCATCACGCATGCGTGGTGCTACCCCGCGCATGCGTGGTGCTGCCCCCTGCGCCGGCCGAGGGGAAAAAATGGCAGACTGCGTTGTTTGGCGACCCCCATGAAATGGTCGTTCGACCCCAAATGGGGTCGCGACCCACAGGTTGAGAACCGCTGGCTTAGAGAATGCTGTAAAGCACTGTGAAGCGGTATATAAGTCTAAGTGCTATTGCTATTGCTATTGCTATAAATGGTGACCCTAGAACAGGGGTAGGCAACCTTGGCTCTTTTATGACTTGTGGACTTCAACTCCCAGAATTCCTGAGCCAGCCATGATGAGGGGGAAAGGGAGAGGCTTCCAAGCTGAGCCATGCTGGTTCAGGAATTCTGGGAGTTGAAGTCCACGAATCATAAAAGAGCCAAGGTTGCCTGCCCCTGGACTAGAACATTGCAACTGTCATAAATACATGGTGGTTGCCAAGCACTTAGTTTTGATCATGTGACCACAAGGATGCTGTGACAGTCATAAGTGCAAGAACCAGGCATAAGTCACTTTTTCAACACCATGGCAACTTTGGTTCTTAAATGAATGGTCATAAGTTGAGGACTGCCTATAACTCTAACAGGAAGTTGACTTGTAATAGAATAGGCTCTTTACCTATTTAGACCAAGGTCCATGCAGTAGCCTCCTGTAGACAGATCCATTGTGTCATGGTTCCGACAGACGAAGCTCTTCAGAGAACTTCGCGGCCTTGTTTACCTTACAGAATCTTTTTCCTGGCCCTGATCCGTGGCCCTGCTCATCATTCTCTAGGGCTCTTCTGTTTTTCTTGTCCTCTAGAGCACTGCCTCCAGCTCCAGACGTAAAGCCCGAAAGCGTTGGCGGCACGACAGTCCATGGATCAAGCCATCCCGAAAACGCAAACGCAAAGAGCCGCATCCCACGGAAAACACAGGTGATTCTCTCTCAGGGCTAACCAAATCTGGAATGCGGAACTTATTCTCTCTCTCCCTTTGCGATGGTGTTTTTCTGCCTTGGCAACTTTAAGATGTATGGACTTCAACTCCCAGAATTCCCCAGCCAGCAGAATGCGGAAAAGAAAGACACAATATCTCTGGATTTTGATGGGGAAGCTTGCTGGATGTTACAACAGAAGAATCAGTCTTGTAAGAAGATGCTGGTCTTTTGTTGGTGGAACCTTCCTTTGGAAGGACCCAGAAATACTGTAGCTGTCTTTAAAAGATAGTTAAAAGAGACGTGTGGTTTAGCTAAGACTACGGCAGATAAGTGCCTCCCAACATTCATTTCAAGTCTGGTCAGGATCCCAAATCATTTGGGAGCCGGAGATTAGAAGATGTGGACTTGTTTCCCCGCCCAAAAAGCTTTTCAGCTTGTCGGAGAACACCGTGAGTCTACTCTCTTTTACACACACACACACATACACACACACAAAGAGAGAGACAGAGACAGAGAAGCAGGGAAGCAAAAGTGCCTTTCTCTGCAAGTCCTTTCTCTGTCTCTGTCTCTCTCTGCAAATGGCAGAGGAGGCTAGGAGCCACAGGGGAAGGCTCAAAGAGGTCCTTATTGGCCACTGATGCGCTTCTCTCCGGCGGACGTGCAGCCCCTGGCAATGGCTCCAGCTGAGGAGGCGGCCGGCAGGAGGCCACCACGGTGCCGAACTCCTGCGCCCGTCAGCTGGGTTGCCTGGCAACCGTTCAGACTGGAGAGGAGGGTGAAGGGGAGGCCGCTGCAGCACCGCATTCCTGCGTGCATCAGCTGGCAACCCCCGGACTCGCGCCTACCAGCTGGGCTTTCCGGCGGCAGCTCCGATCGGCGTGGAGGGTGCCGGAGAGGGAAGGCGGCTGCCTGGTTGTCCAGCGATGCCACCGGCTGGCGTGAAAGGCGGGAGGGAGGCAGCAGCGGCTCAGCAGACGGGTCTTCGTCTGCCCGCAAATGTTGGGCCCACGGAGCTCAACAGCCGCTTGCTAATTTAGCAGAAGCGCGAATCAGCTGTAGCCCGGAGCTGATCCTGGCGCTTCTGCTAAATTAGCAAGGGCAAGTTTTCCAACAAAGCGCCAACAAGTGAGCTGGGTAGAGCTCTCCTCTGCCTCTGCGTGTGCACAGGCAGGTTTGGCATGTCGCCATGGCCACCGGCGGCACAGCCACCAGCCATGCTGGCAGCCTGTCCCCCTTGTCCCTTCCTGGGTATGGAGGGGGGGAGGAAGGAAGGGACAAAGGGAGGGAAGTAAGGGACAATGAGAGAGGGAAGGAAGGAAGGAACAAAGGGAGGGAGGGAGGGAGGGAAGGAAGGGACAAAGGGAAGGAAAGAAGGAAGGAAGAAAGGACAATGAGGGAGGGAGGGACAATGGAAGGGAGAGAGGGAAGGGAAGGAAGGAAGGAAGGGACAATGAGGGAGGGAAGGAAGGAAGGAAAGGACAATGAGGGAGGGAGGGACAGTGGAAGGGAGGGAGGGAAGGAGGAAGAGACAAAGGGAGGGAAGGAGGAAGGGACAAAGGGAGGTGAAGGAAAGGAAGGAAAGAAGGAAGGAAGGGACAATGGGAGAGAAGGGAGGGAAGGAGAAAGGGGCAAAGGAAGGTGAAGGGAAGAAAGGAAGGAAGGAAAGAAGGAAGGAAGGGACAATGGGAGGGAAGGAAGGCAAACACCCACCCCAGTCCCATCCCCCTCCACCAGAGACCCACGGATTCCCCCACACAGGCACCCTGCAACCTGAGTGATCAGCTGGCCACGCCCCCCGGGCATTGATCACGTGACCTTGGGACACTGTGAGCGTCATAAGTATGAATCAGTTGCCAAGCATCCGAATGTAAATCACAAGACCCTGGGGATGCTGCAACAGTCATAAGTGTGAAAATTGATCATAATTCACTTGTAACTTCAAACAGTCACTAAGCGAATTGTTGTAAGTTGAGGACTACCTGTACTTTCTCATTTTTTTTTCTTTTTTTTTTTTCTTTTTTTTTTTGGTCAAGTTTTTGATACCTTGCTGGGCGAGTGGTGGTACTCGGATATGGCCTTATCCGAAAAGTGGTACAATGGGTGAAAAGGTTGAAAAGCCCTGGACTAGATGACCTCCAAGGTCCCTTCCAACTTTATTATTATTATTATTATTATTATTATTATTATTATTATTATTATTATTATTATTTGGATTACGAACAAAATATAATAATAATATTCATGTGCTTTTCCTGGTCGGGGACATTCCTTATTCTCTGTTTCCTTCCTTAGGTCTGAATGGGGGCCCATCAACCACCCAGAGCGAGTATACGGAGGTGCCTCTTGGCTGCCTGGAGCTGCCTAATGAGGGGGCACTGTCCCCCAACAATGCCGGTGTGTGTCCATCCATCCCTCCTCTCCCTTTGGAGCAGCAGGGTTCAATACTTCAAGCTGTGTTGCCTTGGGGGGGGTAGTTTTGAGCGTATATATTTTCCTTTTTTTAAGAGGGACTTTGTTCACAACTTTCGCTGTACTACGCAGGTGAGAAACGTTGACTATCGAAGCAAAGCTATCGTGGTTTATCTGACTAACAGACCAGAGGAAAAGAGAGTGGGCTTGGGATACCTTTTGAACGTTGCCTTCTCCCAAATAATCTTATTGCTGTCTTTTTTTACAACTTGGGCTTCCTCCACTGCATCTGCTACCTCAACAGCAAATCATCCTGGATCATTGGTGGCTCATCGTTCATGGACCCATAAGTTGAGCAGAGCCTGGAGGCTCAGGGGAAGGGGCGCTGTTGAGAAGGATGGTGTTGATTTAAGACCCCAGAGTTGGAAGATGGGAAGTTGCAACCGGAGCTGTAGGTTGACCTCCATCTCTTAAGCTAGTGTAGCTAAAAGCTTGGGTGGCGCAGTGGTTGAAGTGCAGTGTTGCAGGCAAACTCTGCACACAGCATAGAGTTTCATCCTGACAGGGCTCAAGGTGGACTCAGCCTTCCATCCTTCCGAGTAAGATGAGGACCCAGATTGTTGGGGGCAATATGTTGATGCTATAAACTGTTTAGAGAAGGCTGTAAAGCACCGTGAAGTGATATTTAAGTCTTAAGTGCTAGTGCTATTGACTCACCCTTCCAAGGTTGGTCAAATGAGGACCCAGATTGTTGGGGGCAATATGCAAATAATGCTTACATTGTAAACTGCCCAGAAAGTGCTATAAAACATTACCAAGCAATACATAAGCCTAAATGCTATTGCTCGTGTAGTGCCTTCATGTGCTATAGAACAATTAATTTTCTTAAGAGGCCACATGAAAAACCAGGACAGTTGTGGAAGGCTGAACCAATAAGGTGCGAAAGTGTGTAGGCAGGCATGCAGGTATATATGTAAATTGGGGAACAAAATAGTCACCTTCAAAACCAATCCATGTGGGTCAGACAGGGACAGCAAAGGGCCAAATGTAGCCCTGGGGGCATAAAATGCTCAGGTCTGTTGTAGAAGTTGCTCTCCAGTTGCCAGTGTTGTAGAACAGTTGCATTGGTGTTTGTACATGGAGAGGCTGCCATCTTCTCTTCAAACTCAAGGCACAGGTGTCTAAAGATTTAGACCAGGGGTCTCCAGCCTTTGGCAACTGTACAACTTGTGGACTTCAGCTCCCAGAATTCCTCAGCCAGCTGGGATCATGGTCCTCGGATCATGGCTGTCTGAGAAATTCTGGGAGTTGAAGTCCACAAGTCGTAAAGCTGCCAAGGTTGGAGACCCCGATTTAAAGCATCTAATAAACTTTGGGATGCCCAATTGATAGAGCTTGACCTAGATGGGCAAAGAACATGGACCCGCATGGCTGACAAGTAGACTTTCCAGGAGACACATCATCTCCTTCTCCCCCCTTCCCAGGTGTGTCTAATGAGACAAGTTCGCTGGAAACCGAACGCTTTGAGGAACTTCCGTTATGTTCCTGCCGCATGGAAGCCCCAACCATTGAGCGGCTTAGCCAGCAGGCTGGAAATCAATGCATGGCAACCGAGAGTGCTGATGGGGAGGTAAGCAAAGATGGAGAGTCTGGAAGGAAGAAGTTCCAGATGGTTTTATTTAAATACTTTCCATTTTGCCCTATTGATTTTTAAGTCAAAATATTCATTGCAGCCTCTCTGTTACTTCTAAATAATGATAATAAGAGATCTGTGTAATGCAAGTAGTCCTCAACCCAATTTTAAGCTGATCTTTGATATTAAGTTTTAGCTGAAGATGGCAAACTTAACATCTGAATGAAATGGGTCTTTTCTGCCGTCTGAAACAAAGACAGTTTAGCCCCCAAGGCAGGGTTTCTCAATCTTAGAGGCTTTAAGATGTGTGGACTTCAACTCCCAGAATTCCTTAGCCAGCATGGCTGGCTGAGGAATTCTGGGAGTTGAAGTCCACACATCTGAAACATTACCTTAATGAATGACCTCAGTGGGACCTGGCCCACAAAAAAGTGGAGACAGCTTCTCCTTTCTGCCTTTACAGCTAAATGGCTGCAGCAGCAGCATTTTGAAGCAAGAAACGATGCGTCCCTCCAGCCGGGTTCCCCTCATGGTCTTGTGCGAAGCCCATCGTGCCCGGATGGTGAAGCATCACTGCTGCCCTGGATGTGGCTACTTCTGCACGGCGGTGAGGAATGAAAATCGGCATGTGGGGACCTGAAAATGGGGTGAGAGGGTCACCATCCACCCTCTGGGGGTATTTGAGGGGCAGAGCGCAGTCCTGAGACTACCTGAATGAATCCATTGGTGGCCATTTTGAGCTAAGACCTCAAGGTCAATTAGAAGAAAGCCTGGCCAGGTTGGTCAGGAAAGTAGAGAGGACCACTTTTAAAGCGCTCCATGGCATAGGACCCAGTTATTTACAAGACCGCCTTCTGCCAATAAATACCTCCCATCGACCAGTTCGCTCCCACAGAGAGGGCCTCCTCAGGGTGCCATCGGCTAAGCAGTGTCGGCTGGTGGCGCCCAGGGGGAGAGCCTTTTCTGTGGGGGCACCGACGATGTGGAACGAGCTCCCCCCAGAACTCCGGACGTGTCATGATCTCCGCACCTTCAGAAGAGAGTTGAAGACTCATCTCTTCAATCAAGCCGGCCTGGCCTAGATCTCCTCGGGTTTTAAATTTTTAAACAAGGCTGTTCGGGTTTTAGAATTGGGTTTTTAACAGGTTTTTAGTAACAGCCTTGTATTTATTTAATTTAATTTAATTTTAAATATTTATTGTTTTATATGTTTTTATTGGGTTGTAAACCGCCCCGAGTCCTACGGGAGAGGGGCGGTATAGAAATTTAATAAATATAAAATATATATAATATAGGACCAGGCATCAGTTACGTCTCCTAGGCCTGCTCATCCTGGAGCATTTGGCTGCTTGCTAGCGGCAAAGGTTGGGTTTTTATATCTTGTTCTTCCTGAATTTTCAGTTCGACTATCTCTAGCAAGCCTGGTTGTCAACTCCAATGTTGGCTTAACTCAGTAACCTTTCAAATGTTGGGAAACTACAATCCTCATCATGTCTGTGGAGATTCTCAGTCATCCAGGTCATAGTTGTCCCAAAGGTGCTTTTGTCATGAGGCAACGGGACTTACTTCTTTTTCTTTGAAGACGTTTCGCTTCTCATCCAAGAAGCTTCCTCAGCTCTGACTGGATGGTGGGAGATGGAAAGATTTATATTCCTTGCAGACAGCTGGTCCTTTGCCTTCTTTTAAAGAGCCATTGAGGCCCTTTGGAGGTTCACCTGTGTCCTCAGGGTCACCTGAGTGGTGCAAATGTGTGTGGAGCCTTCTTGGAAGTGTTGTAGACTGGAGGTAGATGGTGTCGTATCCCTCTCCCTCTGTTGAGAGAGAGCTGTTCAGTTTTGACACAGATGGTCTCTTTGACCTCCTCTTTCAAACCAGCGGTCCCCTCTGTCCAAAATGTGGACTTTGCCATCTTCAAAAGAGCGGCCTTTATCTTTTAAATGCAGATGGGCTGCTGAATCCTGTCCTGATGGGTGTGTTCTACGGTATGTTGTGCCATCCCTTTATGAAGTGGTTGTTTTCTTTCCCTAGGGTACAGATCGGCACACATGGCTCACTGCATTGTACTGCATATATACTACGTTGCTCAGTTTGTGTCTGGGTGTTTGATCCTTGGAGTGGACAAGCTTCTGCCTTAGTGTATTCTTGAGTTGGAAGTGTGCACGTATGTTGTTTTATTCGCTGAAGATCCTCCTGGGCTCTTCCGGTATTCCTGCAACGTATGGAATGACTACGTTGCTTCGTGTATTGTTTGTTTGTTTTTTTCTTCCTTTGTTCTGGAGGAGCTCCTGCTGTGTCTTTTTTGAGACACAGTGAAGGCCCACTTGGGAAGGTGAAGGCCCACTTGGGACAGCCACAAGTTCCTTGATGTGTCTCCTTTTTCTTTTCCATCTTTGCTGGGAGGCAGGGCTTCAGCTTTTGTGCTTCAGTGGGTGGTGAGAATCAAAATGTAAACGCTGATCTCTGTGTGGGTGTTCTGTAAATTTCAGGGTTAAGGCTTCTGTCTTCCTTAATGTATACTGCACAGTCCAGGAAGGCTAGAGCAGGGCTTTTCAACCAGTGGTACGGGTACCACCTGTGGTACATTGGCACCTGACAGGTGGTACGCGACCATCCTAAGAAAGGGGTAGCAGGGGAGGGGAATGAGCTGAACCGGTGGCAGCACCGCACAAGCCTGAGCAAGAGACAGCTGGAGCTGCAGGGCTGCCAGGGCTCAGCGGAAGCGCCAGGATCGGTGCCGCTTTCCAGCTGATCGGCGCTTCTTCGGGGCTGCCAGGGCTCAGCGGAAGCGCCAGGATCAGCACCAGGCTCTAGCTGGAGCGCAGTGCTGATCCTGGCGCTTCTGCTGAGCCTGAAGAAGCATCAACCAGCTGGAAAGCGGCGCTGATCCTGGCGCTTCTGCTGAGCCTGAAGAAGCATCAATCAGCTGGAAAGCGGCGCTGATCCTGGTGCTTCTGCTGAGCCTGAAGA
The DNA here is from genome assembly GCA_034064705.1 of Bothrops alternatus. Taxonomy (NCBI): domain Eukaryota; kingdom Metazoa; phylum Chordata; class Lepidosauria; order Squamata; family Viperidae; genus Bothrops; species Bothrops alternatus. The sequence goes on from JARGCV010000172.1 coordinate 2,702,052, forward strand.
AGCATCAATCAGCTGGAGCTCAGCGCTGATCCTGGTGCTTCTGTCGAGCCCAGAAGAAGCGCCGATCAGCTGGAATATTGCAGCCCTCCAGGGTCTTGTGATTTACATTCAGATGCTTGGCAACGGATTCATATTTATGACGGTCACAGTGTCCCAGGGTCATGTGAAGTGACCAAAACCTGCTGCAACCACCCAGCAGACGAGGGAATAAAAACCAAACACCCCCCACCTCACGCCCGCTGCCAATCCTCAACAGAAATGCTCACAACAATGAAAACCTCGGACAGGAGGAAGAGCGCCACCGGGCAGGCAGGCAGGTGTCTTGCTCGGCTGTGGCTTGGGGGGGCATTTTTTTCAGTGCCACTGTAACTTCAAACAGTCACTAAGCGAACTGTTGTAAGTCGAGGACTACCTGTACTTTATCACCTTTTTCCTTTTTGGGGGGGTCATCAAGTTTTTGACACCTTGCTAGGCGACGGGTGGTACTCGGATATTGCCATATCCTAAAAGTGGTACAATGGGTGAAAAGGTTGAAAAGCCCTGGGCTAGACTATTTTCCTTAACATCTTCGCGTGTGAATTCAACATATCTGTCCACCGAGTTGATAATGTTTGGGGAATGCTTCCAATTCCTGTGTTTTGATTGTGACCCAAATATTGTCCACATACTTATACCAGTGAGTGGGTTGAATTCCTGTGAAGGAATTTAGGGCTTTGGTTTCTTATCTCTTCCATGTAGAGCAGCGGTTCTCAACCTTTTCCGGGGCTCAACCCCGGCCCGCATTGCGCATGCGTGGCACAATGGGCGCATTGCGCATGCGCAGCGCGATGGCCCGCATCGCAAAGGGGGAAAAAATGGCCGACCAAAAAAAAATGGCCGACCCAAAAAAAAATGGCAGGCCCACATCGCGCATGCACGGCGCAACGGCGCACATCGCAAAGGGGAAAAAAATGGCGGACCAAAAAAAAGGGCGACCAAAAAAAAATTAAAAATGGCGGACTGCGGTGTTTGGCGACCCCCGTGAAATGGTCGTTCGCCCCCAAATGGGGTTGCGACCCACAGGTTGAGAATCGCTGATGTAGAGATTGGCCACAGTGGGGGACACAGGTGAGCCCATGGCGCAGCCATGTTTTTTTTTTCTGTAGAAATCTTCACTGTATTTAAAATATATAAATCCTTCCATCCCTCACCATCCAGTCAGAGCTGAAGAGGCTTTTTGGATGAGAAGCGAAACGTCTTCAAGGAAAACAAGAAAGCCCAGTTGCCTCGTGAAAAAAGCACCTTTGGGACGACACTCCCCATCATTATTATTATTTTTTTTGTGAGTTTGGCCAGTGGAGGAATCCTAGGAATTGTTGCTGAACACTAATATACATAAAGTGTGGTGGGACCAGCAGATCCCTGACAGCTTCTTTTCCTTTTTCTCAGGGCACCTTTCTGGAGTGCCACCCGGACTTCCGTGTGGCTCACCGCTTCCACAAGGCCTGCGTTTCCCAACTGAACGGTATGATCTTCTGTCCACATTGTGGAGAAGATGCTTCAGAGGCCCAGGAGATCACCATAGCCAAGGCGGACACTTCCACGCCTGTCCCCATCCCGCTGTCACATGGCCAAGGCGCTTCCGAGTCCACCGGCCGTGCTGACACCACCCAACCCAGGTGAGTAGGCTGCATCTGGCAGGGATCCCAATGTCCGGGTTTTCAGAAAATAAAAGGATGTGTATTTTTTTTCTTCATAAATGGAACCTTTCTAGTTAATGCCAAAGGTCTTCTTCAGTATCACTCTCAAGCTGTAAAACGGGTGGGGAGCTATCGCCCTTTTATGGCTTGTGGACTTCAACTCCCAGAATTCCTGAGCCGACCGTGTTGATGCATGCTGAGTCATGCTAGCTCAGGAATTCTGGGAGTTGAAGTCCACTACTCATAAAGGGGCCATAGTTCCCCACCTCTGCTGTAAAACAAGTAGACAATCTACAGCAGACATGTCAAACAGAAGGCCCGGGGGCCGGATGTGGCCCGCGAAGTGGTTTCATGTGGCCTGCGAAGCCATCCTGGAAACAGTGAGGGAACGGCCCCCCGCTGCCTTGGCCCTGGCCCAGGCCATCCGGGAGGCAATGTACAATTTTGTGGTGGCCATCTTGGCACTTGCCCCGGTGGACCATGCCTTGGCACTTGCCCCGGTCCCACCCCCTTCTGCCAGAGACCCTCAGATCTGTCCCACTCCTGCCCAGGCCCCCACAGGCACCCTTGACGCGAACGATGTAGAAGTGGCCACGCCCACCCAAGTAGGCCACCCCCACTCCATTCCCATCCAGTAGGCTGCACCCACTCTGGCCACACCCACTCGGCCTCCCCAGGGCAACCACAATGCTGATGCAGCCCTCAGTGGAATTGAGTTTGACACCCCTGATTTACAGGCTCTGTGCGTACCTCCTCCTCCTCCTCCTCCTCCTCCAAAGGACACAGAATTGACCGAATCTTTGAAATGTTCCAACTTTGGCACTGCCTGTGGAGAAAGCAGTTTCTTCTTTTCTATCTCTAAATCCCAATAAAAGAAAAGTTGCACTTCTAGACCTCACAGGCAGCAAAAGGGCCACATTTGAGCAGGGCTGAGGAGGGCTAGCATAAATTTGATCCTCCATTCCACCGTTCCCCACAAATACGCACACAAATATGCTTCCAAAGGTTTTCAGCCTCACTCTTCCCAGTGACATCGTGTCAGCCCTCTGAAGTAAGCGAGGTCAGGAAAAAAGATCCCCAAGACATACTACAATTTTCTAGGCCAGTGTTTCTCAGCCTAGCAGGCTTAACAGGTGTGAACCTCAATTCCCAGAATTCTCCAGGCAGCATGCCGGAGTCTACACCTCTTAAACTTGTTGAGGTTGAGAAACACACGATCTAGGCTATCATCACAGAATCTTGAAACCTGCCAGTGTTTCTCCTTTCTTTCCTCTTATACCAGGGGTAGGCAACCTCGGCTCTTTTATGACTGGTGGACTTCAACTCCCAGAATTCCTGAGCCAGCCATGCTGGGGAAGGGAGAGGTTTCCAAGCTGAGCCGTGCTGGCTCAGGAATTCTGGGAGTTGAAGTCCACGAGTCATAAAAGAGCCAAGGTTGCCTACTCCTGTCTTATACCAAAGAAAGTCAAGGCAGGACCATCTTGAGGTTTTTTTTCTCTCTCACATTTTCCTGATTTTCTAGACTAAGTTCATGTTTTTTCTAATGGTTGCCACAAGGCCATTTCTGTATTCTTCTGTATTCTTCTCTTCTTCTGAAGAGACGCCTTGGTCTCTTCAGCCTTGAAAGACGGCGTTTAAGGGGTGACTTGATAGAAGTGTATAAAATCATGCATGGGATAGAAAAGGTGGATAGAGAAAAATTCTTTTCTCTATCACACAATACCAGGACAAGGGGGCACTCCCTAAAGCTCATAGCTAAGAAAGTGAGGACAAATAAAGGGAAATATTTCTTCACCCAGAGGGTCGTTGATTTATGGAATTCACTTCCTGAAGGGGTCGTGACAGCTGTCAGCCTTGACAGCTTCAAGGCAGGGCTAGATAGATTCATGGATGCAAAGTGTATCGATGGTTATTAAAACGGATGTCCATGTGCCGCCTCTATGTTGGTTGAGGCAGGCAGGATTCCCTTGGGTACCATTTGTTGGGGGTCAAGGGAAAGGGAGGGTTTTGCCTTCTCTTTATGCTCAAGATCCCCATGTACAATTGGTGGGCCACTGTGTGACACAGAATGCTGGACTCGATGGGCTTTGGCCTGATTCAGCATGGCTCTTCTTATGTTCTTATGTTCTGTACATCATTGTGTTATTTGCAAAGGCAGCTGGTACAGCTTGTGATGACACAAAAAAAGATGAACTGTGTATTGTCCCGGCACAACGGAGTACACGAAGGTTAATATCAGACACAAGGAAACAGAACGACACTGTGACCTGATCAGAGTTGCCTTTTATTGTTGCTTGCCTTTTTGCAAGAATTTTGCCAGACTGACTGCATTCTCTTGGGAACAGCTAGATACAGGCTTCAGAGATTTTAGGGGGAGACAGATATCTGTCACTTCCACGGCTGCAGGGATTCCAAGCTCACCCGCAGTCTCCTCACTCTTCATGCTTTAGCTCAGTGATGGCGAACCTTTTAGAAACCGAGTGCCCAAAAACTGACCCTGCCCCCGCTCCACCCCTGCCTTGCTGCCACCCCGCCTGCCCGCAGGGGCACTCATCGCCTCCAGGGCCCGCTGCACATCGGCCAGCAGCGCCATGGCAGCCACGCCCTCTGCCCGCGCCCTGCAGCATCAACTGTGTGCAATGTGGCATGAGGGCAGAGTCTTGTCTACGCTGCCTGGCTGCCATGTCCTTGGCTGCACTGCTCCGTGTAGGCCACGCTTGGGGGCGACTCTTCTCCAGGAGGGCTACTGGTGAGGAGGGGGTCACGGGGGGAGGCAAGGCTAGGGCAACGGCACGTGTGCCCACAGAGAGGGCTCTGAGTGCCGCCTCTGGCACCTGTGCCATAGGTTCGCCACCACCGCTCTAGCTGAAAAGTCCACCACCTACAGGTGGTCCTCGACTTACAACCATTCATTTAGTGACCGTTCAAAGTACAACTGAAAGAAGTGACTTATGGCTGTTTTTCCATATTTAGGACTGTTGCACCATCCTCATAGTCCCATGATCAAAATTTGGACTCTTGGCAATCGGCTCACGTTTATGACGGTTGCAGTGTCCTGAGGTCACGTGATTCCCTTTCTGACAAGCAAAGTCAACGGGGGAAGCCAGATTCACTTAGCAGCCCGCGTTACCAACTTAACCACTGCGGTGATTCACTTAATAACAGTGGCGAGAAAAGTCGTAAAATGAGGCAAAACTCACTTAACTGTCTCGCTTAACAGAAATTTGTTTGTGTTTGTAAGTCGTGGGCTACCTGTATTACGACATGGTGATTTCTTAACTTGGTGCCTTACCGATCTGTTTGGCCTTTCCTCAGTGCTCGGATGCGTGGGGGCTCAGGTGTTGAACACTCAGCAGATGACACAGTGGGCTTCGGTGGCCCAAGTATTGATAGCGCAGGACCACGGTTGACTCTTCCTAACGGGGCTGTGCTTTCAGCACAAGGATTGCCACCAGGGGCTGGACGGGAACAGCTAGAGCGAGCCCTGGTGGTACAGGAATCCGAAAGGTAAGCAAACCGCTATTCTCCCCCTCTCTGCCTTGATATAATCATTAGCATTATTCCAGCAAACATTGGTTGTTTGATAGCAGGGGTCAGGCCTTGGCAACGAAGCAGGGTGTGAGAGCTCCTAATGGGTGCTAAGTTGCCATAATTTTCCCCGTCTGCCCTGTCTCTTGCCTTCCACAGTTTGCCCTTTTCTCCAAATTTCCTTTGCCTGACGCTCTTTCATTTCTCTCCTCTGTCGCTGCCAGGCGCAAGAAGCTGCGATTCCATCCGCGTCAGCTCTACCTCTCCGTTAAGCAAGGGGAACTCCAGAAAGTGGTCCTGATGTTGTGTAAGTTATCCGTGGTCTGCTTGCACCCACTTCCCTGCTGGAAATGTGGACTGAGGAGGCCAGTGATAGGAGAAGGGCACCCTGTTGGGTACCTCTATAGCAGTGTTTTCCAACCTTAGTAACTTTTAAGATGTCTGGACTTCAGCTCCCAGGGTTCCCCAGCCAGCCATCAAGAGCTTGTGAAAGAGATTTCTTTCAGTGCCTCCTTATGGGGTTAAAATTTACCATTTTATTTTCATGAATCTAGCCAATCGGGGCAATCGTTTATTCTCTTTTCTTTTTCATTGCCACTCATCTTTTCTCTTTTTTCCCCCCAGTAGACAGCTTGGACCCCAATTTCCAGACCGAACAGCAAAGCAAGCGTTTTCCACTGCATGCTGCAGCACAGAAGGGCTACATGGAAATCTGCCATGTTTTGCTGCAGGTGTGTATGTGTGTGTGTATGAATAAACCTGGGCCTCTGGGCTCCACTGGTTTTCCTCTTTCCTTCATATGTGCTGAGTATGAGCAAAAAGTAAATAAGCATCCTTCATCAACTTTTCAAGTTGAAGTAGGTAAACTCCCCATTCAGTAGCTTAAAGATGGCAGGCAAAATTGAGAGTAAAAGGAAATAGATAGTATCTCCTTGGATCACGGGTGTCAAATTCGATTGCGTCACGGGGCATATTGTGACATTTTTTTGCCTTTGCAGAGCCAGGGCAGGTGTGGCCTGTGCGTGACGCATCCAGCCCACGGGCCGCCAGCTTGACACCCCTGCCTTAGATCATCACACCCTTTTTCCAGTTATAGTATTCTAAATCTATAAAAATACGCAGCACAGATTCGCTGCTTTTTGGAAATTCTGCAGCCCATTTTGAGTAAGGGCGGCTCAGATCCTCAGTAACTCACACATAGATTTGAATATACGTATCTTTGCCCAGTGGCTACAGCTGTGCCCGACAGGCACAATTTTACACTTGAAGGAGGCTTCTGAAAGAGGGAGGGATGAAAAGGTTAAATGCACAGTTCTGGGTTTGCTGAGACAGAGAGAAGAGCTGTTGACTAGTCAATATCTCAAAATATGGCTGTATTAAGCTGCTCTTAAGTCAGTTGGTTGAAATTGGCATAGGGTAGTCCTTGCTGAGCGACTGCAATTGTTCCAGTGGCTGACACAGTCACTAAGCAGACTAGTGACAGAGAGGGTGACAAAGATGCTGCAAAGGTTACTAGTAGTCCTACAGTCTCATTCAGATAAAAGTTCTCTTGGTTGGTGCCGTTTTGTTTTGTTTGAGGGTTTTGGGGGGTATTTTTTTTTTTTGCCCCTGAAACAAATGTTCTCTTCCTGAGTTACTTTCATATGCAGCCCAGCTCTTTCCTAAAAAGGACTAATTAACAAGCTCAGCTCTGAAACCTTAATTAGTTGATTAGAAGCCTCCTGGCAGTTTTCCAGCTGCTGCTGAAACTGACCACGCATTAATCAGTTCCACATTGAAGGTTTTTATTGTCCTAAATCAGGGGTCTTCAAACTCGCCCTTTTAGGACTCATGGACTTCAACTACCAGCATTCCTCAGCCAGTGGACCTGGCTGAGGAATTCTGGGAGTTGAAGTCCATGAGTCCTAAAAGGGCCGAGTTTGAAGACCCCTTCCCTAAATACTGGTGACAAAACTATTTTTTCTTAAGCTGGTAATTGCAAACTGTGGCTATCCGAGACAAGTCACTAAACTGGTACTACCTACCATGTATATCAGTTAAACATGTAAAGAAGTCAATTAGTAATAAATCATAAATATTCTCTCTGGCAGGCTGGAGCCAACATAAATACGGTGGACAAGTTGCGTCGGACCCCTTTAATGGAGGCGGTTGCAAACAACCACGTGGAGTTAGCCCATTACTTGGTCAAGAGGGGTGGTTGTGTGTACACAAAGGTCAGGAGATGAAAGAAATGGTCTTTTGGTGGAAAGATTGCTGTGTGGAAGGGAGTGGGGTGGAGATACATTATTTCTTAAAGGGAGTTGGTGTGGCATTTATTTTTTATTTTTTGCAACTGTCCTGTGCTTTTAATAGATATATATGACAAGTGTTATTTTGGTACACAACAGTTTCGTTTCTATGTGCCTTGCTGCTTTTAAAAGGGTGAGACTCTTCAAAATAATGTGTACCAAGGGCCTAATTGTAGCATTTCTTCGCAACGTGTGCTTTTCTTTGAGAACAATCATAGTTCAGTGGAGAAACAAATATGTGTGTTTAACCGGCTCATCTCTCTGTTTGAAGCAATTTCTCCTCAGAAACTTGACATTTTCAACATCAGCAATGCTTTTTTTTAAAGAAATCTTTTTAATGACAAAATAGTATTTAATCTTAAGAAATTTAAACATAGAAACTCAGAAAGAAAAAGAAAAAAAACTATCTGATATTTTATATTTATCAATAATCACTAGTTCACCACTGAAACTTCAATAATTGAAATCAGTGTTTCTCAATCTTTAAGACAGCGGTTCTCAACCTATGGGTCGCGACTCCATTTGGGGTCGAACGACCGTTTCGCGGGGGTCGCCGGACACCGCGGTCCGCCATTTTTTATTTTTTTTATTTTTTTTCGTCGCGTGCGCGCCGCACATGCGCAGTTCGGGCCGTCGCGTGCACCCCGCGCATGCGCGGATCGGCCCATCGCGGTCCGCCATTTTTTTTATTTTATTTTTTTGATTTTTTTTTTTTGTCATGCGCCGCACATGCGCGGATCGGGCTGTTGCGCACCACGCATGTGCGGATCGGCCCGTCGCGGTCCGCCATTTTGTTTTGTTTTTTTTTTATTTTTTTATTTTTTATTTATTTATTTTTTTCATCGCGCGCGCCGCGCATGTGCGGATCGGCCCGTTGTGCGCACACACACACGCGCGCACGCGCCCGGGTCGGGGTCACGGCGCACATGGGCGGCGCAAGTGGGGTCTCAACCTGAAAAACGTTGAGAACCACTGCTTTAAGACATGTGGACTGCAACATGCAGAATTCCCCAACCAGCATGGGAGTTGTAATCCACACCTCTTAAAGTTGCCAAGACTGAGAAATACTGAAATACACAATTGAGTATATTATTGTAAGATACCACAGGATTTCTGCCATAGTAACATATATATCGCTACTTCCTTTGGTAGAAAATACCACCTTTTCCGAAACAGATCACACATTTCCAACAACCTTGATTAACAATGCTAGTTCCAGCTGGTTTAATAGAATAACTCAGTGACGGGGTTGAACCTTTATATTAAGCATGGTTTGTTTTAACCATGGTTTGTTGAGCCTGTCAGAGTGGCCGGGGTTGCACATAATACTAAGCCGTTGTGTACAAACCATATTGACTGGGTTTATAAAAGACCCTGAGCTAAAGCCAAAAAAAAAAAAAAATCGCACAAAGCTTAGTGCAGTGGTTCTCAACCTTTTTAATGCCGCAACCCCCAACTTGTTGGAATTAGAGGACTTCCCAACCGGTCGTAAGTCGAGGACTTTCCCTGCCTGGGAGCGCCGCGCATGCGTGGTGCTGCCCCCTTTGCCGGCCGAGGCGTAGCTGGCAAGGGGCAGCAACGGCACAGGGCCACCACCGGCTGGGCCACCAGCTGGCCCAGCCCAAGGGAGGTAAGGCTCTCGCCGGGCCCCACATGCGCCAACAACCCTCCCTGTGCCTGCCGGCCTCCCACCTCCCACCCCTGGCCCTCTTTTACTTATATTTTTAGTAGTTGCTCAGCAGGGAGGGGTGGAAACTTCTAGACAGCTCACCTTCGCTACAAACAACTTGCAGCACCGTTTGCAGACTGGGACTTTTGGCGGTCTCAGCAGGGCAGAGACAGCCTGGACAATTCCTATTGGCTTTTGAAAGCCAATAGAATTAGACTCTATTCAAGAGAGTCTATTCTATTGGCTTTCAAAAGCCAATAGAATAAGAGGGAGTAGCACAGTTAAGAAAAAGGGGGAAAAAATGGCGAACTGGGTTGTTTGGCGACCCCCGTGAAATGGTCGTTCGACCCCGAATGGGGTCGCGACCCACAGGTCGAGAACCGCTGGCTTAGTGTAATGCAGGGGTTCTCAACCTTGGCAACTTTAAGACGTGTGGACTTCAACTCCCAGAATTCCTCAGCCAGCTTTGCTGGCTGAGGAATTCTGAGAGTTGAAGTCCACACGTCTTAAAGTTGCCAAGGTTGAGAACCCCTGGTGTAATGCATGAAAGCAGAGTTTGAGGTCTCTTCTTAAGGGACTAAAGTTCATGATTCCGTCACTGTTTTGTGAGAAGGATAAAAGTAGGGAGGGAATCACTATGGGGAGAGGAAGTGCTTACATGCGACTAAAATTAATTCTGTGTCATTCTTCCCGATGTTACCGCCAAAAGGAGGATGATGGATCTACCTGTCTTCATCATGCGGCCAAGAATGGGAATGTGGAGATGGTCAGCTTGCTCCTTTCCACGGGACAGGTGGATGTCAATGCCCAGGTAAGTGGGGAGGCTGGTCCCCCTTGGTTGCTGATGGTGGCTACCAGCTTCACCCAGCTCTCCCTGGGCCTTCACACACACTGCTTGTTCTTCCTGTTCCTTGTTTAGGATAATGGAGGTTGGACCCCCATTATCTGGGCTGCCGAGCATAAGCACATTGAGGTGATCCGTATGTTGCTCACCCGAGGCGCTGACGTCACCTTGACTGACAATGTACGTGAGTTTGGGTTTCCTGGGAAAGCACCAGGCTTGTGAAATTGATATAAAACAGAAATGAGTGAGATTTGTTCCCGGGAGCCAGACCCGGATACTTACAGGACCGCCTACTGCTAGCAAATACCTCCCGCCATCCGGTACGCTCCCACAGAGAGGGCCTCCTCAGGGTGCCGTCGGCCAGACAATGTCGGCTGGCGACCCCCAGGGGGAGAGCCTTCTCTCTGGGAGCTTCCACGCTATGGAACGAGCTCCCCCCCCCCAAACTCCGTACGATGACAGATTTACGCACCTTCCATCGGGAACTAAAAATGTTCCTTTTTCGACAAGCCGGCCTGGCATAGAAGCTCCGGTTCCAGCAGGGTTAAAATGTTTTAAGGGGATTGAGTAATTTTTAAGATTCGCAAGTGTTGGGTTTTAAATGGGGATTTTACGGCCAAAATTGTTTAATTCATTTTTAATTATTTTAATTTTGTATATTTATATGTTTTTAAATTTTTTAGGCTGTACACCGCCCTGAGTCCTCCGGGAGAGGGGCGGTATAGAAATTTGAATAATAATAATAATAATAATAATAATAATAATAATAATAATAATAATAATAATAATAATAATAATAACTGTAGCCTGAGGGGGGGCGAAATCTCTGGTTGCATTTATCTGCATAACAGAATGGACAAGGTTGATTAGTCCAGGGGTTCTCCCACCTTGGCAACTTTAAGACTTGTGGACTTCAATTCCCAGAATTCCCCAGCCAGCCTGGTTGGTCCACAAGTTTTAAAGTTGCCAAGACTGGAGATCCCTGGGTTAGGCCACCCCATTGCTGTTGGGCCCTTGCTTTAAAACAGGGGTGTCAAACTCACATCAGCATTGCGGTTGCCCTCGGGGGCGGGTGAGTGTGGTCAGGGTGGGTGTGGCCTACTGGGTGGGCGTGGATGGAGTGGGTGTGGCCTGCTGGGTGGGCGTGGCCAGTTCTACATCGTTCGCGTCAAGGGTGACTGTGGGGCCCTGGGCAGGAGTGGGATAGATCTGAGGGTCTCTGGCAGAAGGGGGGGACCAGGGCAAGCGCCAAGGCATGGTCCACTGGAGGAGCCTCGCTGTTCCTCTCAGGCCATGCGGGGGGGGGAGGGCTTATGGAGCTAGGACTGAATGCATTTCAGCATAGAGGGCCACCACAAAATTGTACATTGGCTCCTGGCTGGCCTAGGCCAGGGCCAAGGCAGAGGGGGCCATTCCCTCACTGTTTGCAGGATGGCTTCATGGGCCACATGAAACCACTTCGCGGGCTGCATCCGGCCCCCGGGCCTTGTGTTTGACATGTCTGCTTTAAAAGGAAATCCTTGCAGTTAGGAAAGTTTAACACTGCTAAGGGGGAAGGTGGGTAAAAGGAGTCACATGGTAGACATGGCAATGCCATTGAAGTCTCATTTCTTTGTACACGCATGCAACATTGATGGATATTCAGGCTTTGGGCCTGCTAGTGAGGATGGCCATCTTGATTCTTTGGATCCCTCCTATGGCTACTGCTGAGAGTGATAGAAGAGAGCAGATCTGCAGATCTTTACGGTCCTCTACAAGGGAACATGCGGAAGTTTGGACTTCCGGCCTGTTGCCTGTCACTTTTCTTTAACGCCTTCCTCTTCTTCCATCCAGGAAGAGAACATCTGTTTGCACTGGGCCTCCTTCACCGGAAGTGCAGAGATTGCTGAAGTCTTACTAAATGCCCAGTGTGATCTCCATGCGGTCAATTTCCACGGAGACACGCCTCTGCATATAGCTGCCCGGGAGAGCTACCACGATTGTGTCCTGTAAGCAACAGGCAGTTGAGAAGTTTCTGTTTTGGGATCCTACACTGCAAGATGGTGGGAGGCCTTTGCTCTAATCGACTACGTCTTCTTCCTGGCACAGCTTGTTCCTGTCAAGGGGAGCCGACACTGAAATACGGAACAAGGAGGGGGATTTGCCGGTGGACCTGACCTTGGAAAACTCGGATGTTTGGTTCGCCCTTCAACTCAATCGCAAGATCCGCCAAGGCATCCTGAACCGTTCGATGCGCACGGAGCGCATCATCAGCAGGTAAGGTGGTTGGGTGGAACCTGATGCATGCAATGCATGTCCAGCTGGGTTTGAGTTTCATTTTTCTAGTGCAGCGGTTCTCAACCTATGGGTCGCGACCCCATTTGGGGTCGAACGACCGTTTCGCGGGGATCGCCGGACACCGCGGTCCGCCATTTTTTTTGCCCGTTGCGCGCGCGCCATGCATGCACAGTTTGGGCCATCGCGCGCATGCTCTGCGCATGCGCGGATCGGGCCGTTGCACTGCGCATGTGCGGATCGGGCCGTCGTCTGCATGCCGCGCATGCGTGGATTGGTCCATTGCGCGCACGTGCGCGGATCGGATCGTCGCGCGTGCGCGGGTCGGGGTCGCGCCGCGCATGGGCGGTGCAAGTGGGGTCTCAACCTGAAAAAGGTTGAGAACCACTGTTCTAGTGCTTGTCATGTGTTTGGGCACGTGATTCTGGTTGGAGGGGGCTTCTGCTTTAGGGCGGGGCCAAGAGCTGCATAAATCTACACGGAGCTTCAATAAGGAGATTATAATTTGGAGCAAGCAAAGAGGAGGCTCAGATGGAGTTTTTAAAAGTTAGGAAATAGAGCAGGTGCAGGCGGTCCTTGGATTTACAACCACTCATTTAGTGACCGTTCAAAGTTACAACAGCACTGAAAAAAAGTGATTTGTCACCGTTTGTTTTTACACTTATTACCGTCGCACCGTGCCCGTGGTTGATGTGATCAGAATTCGCATGCTTGGCAACTGACTCATATTTACGACGGTTGCAGTGTCCCAGAGTCGTGTCATCACCTTTTGAAATCTTCTGACAGACAAAGTCAATTTTGGGAGCCAAATTCACTTAACAACAGTGTTACTAATTGAACAACGGCCGTGATTCACTTAACAAGAAAAGTCATAAAATGGGGCAAAACTCACTTAATGACTGTCTCACTTAGCAACAGAAATTTGGGGCTTCATTGTGGTCATAAGTCGAGGGCTACCTGTATTTAAGACAATCAATTTAACAAAAAAAGTGGGAAATCTATCAAGTGGCACTTAGCAGCGGTGAAAGCACTTAAGCAAACAGATGCAGTTTATCAGGAGGGGGAGATGAACTGGATACCTGACATTTAACAGCGATGGGGCTTTGGATTTATTCTGCATAGCACCTGAGAGTAAGCCCCCCCCAAAAAAAAACTGGGTGGAAGCTTAATGGAGGTAGTGTTCATTTAGCAAGCACAATTTGGATCAGTAGATCCATTGTTAAGCGAAGCAGTACTTATAATTTTACTCCAGCTTTCCTCTACACACCTGTGAAGGTCATACGTATGAGAATTGGTTGCAAAATCACTGTTTCATTACTGTGGTAATTGCAAATGGTCAGTAAATGAGGCAGTTGTTAAACAGGGACTACTAGTAGAGAGAGAGTGTGTGAAATGTGAACTATAGAGGAATTTCCTGAGAGTAAGACCTGGTAAGCAATGGAAGCTTAAGCCCGTCTCTTGAAGCTCTAGGGGCGCCATCTCTGTAGGTGTTCAAGAAAAGGTTTGGCAGCCATTTTGTCTGGAGGGTATGAGAATTCCTACACAGGATGTGTTTTTCCTGGGGTACGCAATGGATAAAGCACAATAAAGAGCATAATCGGTGAGAAATAAAAAAAATAAAATGACTGAGGCTTAGAGAATCCAGCAATCATCCTATTTTAATAGAATCATTTAGCAAAAGCTGTTAAAACAGGGCGATGTGCTTAAAAACTGCCACTTAAAAGTAGCCTCCATCTTAGGTTCTGCCCTCTTTTCTTTAACCAGGGATGTGGCTCGGGGCTACGAAAACGTGCCCATCCCCTGCGTCAACTCTGTGGATGATGAACCCTGCCCAGATGACTACAAGTACATCTCCGAAAACTGCGAGACCTCCACCATGAACATCGATCGCAATATCACCCACTTACAGGTATCCTTTTGATCCAACCCAAAGCAACAGGTCTCCTGGGCACAGCCAGCAGAGGGGAAAGCAGAGAAATCAAAAGTCAAGAAATACAGCCTGGCTCTGGACAGTTATTTTAGCCAATCGGCGGGGGGGCGGGGGGGGCGACCACGGCATGGTGGGAGAGCAGATGCTTTGCAAGGCAAAAGGTCTCTGAGCTGACTCCTACCGTGTTTCCCCCAAAATAAGACCATCACCTGCCATGTCACCTCCGTTTTCACCTCTCTTTTTTACGTTGGCAGCATTGCACGTGCCAGGACGACTGTTCCTCCAGCAATTGTCTCTGTGGACAGCTTAGCATCCGCTGCTGGTATGACAAGGTGAGGTGGTGCCTTTGAGTGGGGCAGAAGAGCTGCTTAGCAAACTGGAAACCCTCAGACTGAGGATGTGCGGAAAAATCTACTTGGATGCATGTGAGAAATGTTACTCGGCTACAATCTGCCTTTGCTTAACCCGCTTCCCTGGGTTTTTAATACTTAATAATAATTTCTTACCAGGCACCTAAAGCAGCAGACACCTACCCCCATCCTTTAAGGCAGGGTGAGCTAAGAGAGAAGTACTGGCCCCAAATCATCCTGAGCTTTCATGTTCAAATAGGACTTGAACCCAGGTCCTCCCTTCCCCAGACTGGACAACTGTTTATCTGAAATGGGATAGGTCTCCTGCTCCAGTAGAGGGTTGGACTAGAACAGGGCTTTTCAACCAGTGGTACGGGTACCACCTGTGGTACATTGGCACCTGGCAGGTGGTACGCGACCATCCTAGAAAAGTGATAGCAGGGGAGGGGAATGAGCTGAACCGGTGGCAGCATCACACAAGCCTGAGTGAGAAACGGCTGGAGCTGCAGGGCTGTCAGGGCTCAGCGGAAGCGCCAGGATCAGCGCTTCTTCGGGGCTGTCAGGGCTCCATGGAAGCACCAGGATCAGCGCCAGACTCCAGCTGGAGCTTGGCGCTGATCCTGGCGCTTCTGCTGAGCCCAGAAGAAGCGCCGATCAGCTGGAATGTTGCAGCCTCTCCAGGGTCTTGTGATTTACATTCAGATGCTTGGCAACTGATTCATATTTATGATGGTCACAGTGTCCCAGGGTCATGTGAAGTGACCAAAACCTGCTGCAACCACCCAGCAGACGGGGGGAATAAAAACCAAACACCACCCCACCCCACCCCCACTGCCAATCCTCAACAGAAATGCTCACAACAATGAAAACCTCGGACAGGAGGAAGAGCACTGCCAGCTGGGCAGGCAGGTGTCTTGCTCGACTGTGGCTTGGGGGGCACTTTTTTCAGTGCCATTGTAACTTCGAACAGTCACTAAGCGAACTGTCGTAAGTCGAGGTCTACCTGTACTTTATCACTTTTTTCCTTTTTGGGGGGGGTCATCAAGTTTTTGACACCTTCCTAGGGAAGTGGTAGTACTCGGATGTTGCCATATCCTAAAAGTGGTACAATGGGTGAAAAGGTTGAAAAGCGCTGGACTAGATGACCTCCAAGATCCCTTCCATCTCTATTATTCTGTTACTGCCTCTTCTAGAAGAGGTTTCTTCGTCTTCTCCTTGCTTTTCCTTATTCTTATGGAGATGCTTCCTCATACGCTGGACAGGGGACTTTGCTTCGTCCCCTCCCTCTTCGGAGAGAACAAGAGCAGTACAAGAAGTCCTCAATTTACGAGAATTCGTTTGGTGACCACTCAAGAGTTACAACGGGACTGAAAAAGTGACTTAGGACCATTTTTTTCACACCATTGCAGCATTCCCATGGTCACGTGATCCAAATTCAAATGCTTCGCAACCGTCTCATATTTTTGACGGTTGCAGCCTCCCAGGGTCATGTGATCACCTTTTGGGACTTCCTGATCAGCCAAGTCAATGGGGAAGCCAGATTCACTTAACAACCGGGTTACTAATTTAACAACTGCAGGGATTCGCTTAGCAATCGTGGCGAGAAAGGTCGTAAAATGGGGGGAAACTCACTTAACAGATGTCTCGCTTAGCAACAGAAATGTTGGGCTCCGTTGTGGACTACCTGTATCTCTTTTACCCACTGAGTCAACAACTGATTAACTAGAAGGCTTTTGTCAACTTGGGGCAACTTTCAGAGGTATGGACTTCAACTCCCAGAATTCCCAGCCAACCCCATGCTGGCTGGAGAATTCTGGGAGTTGAAGTCCACACCTCTGAAAGTTGGTCCTGGTTGAGAGACACTGAATTAGAACTTCGGACAGGGCTGGGCAACCTTGGCTCTTTTATGACTCGTGGACTTCAACTCCCAGAATTCCTGAGCCAGCGTGGCTCAGCTTGGAAACCTCTCCCTTTCCCCTCAGTGTGGCTGACTCAGGAATTCTGGGAGTTGAAGTCCACGAGTCATAAAAGAGCCAAGGTTGCCTATCTCTGGCCTAGGCCTAGGCTGCTTTATGACTCGTGGACTTCAGCTCCCAGAATTCCTGAGCCAGCTTGGCTCAGCTTGGAAACTTCTCCCTTTCCCCTCAGCATGGCTGGCTCAGGAATTCTGGGAGTTGAAGTCCACGAGTCATAAAAGAGCCAAGGTTGCCTACCCCTGACTTAGGAGATAGCAACATCAGACTTATCTCCCTTGGCATTGCCATAGTTTATGGGTCTAGACCAGGGGTCCCCAACCCCTGGTCTGTGGACCGGTACCAGGTCGCAGCATGCTGCACAAACAAGCAAAGCCCCATCCGTAGGATGCAGGCAGCACACAAAACCACGCACCCTCCAGTCCGTGGAAAAGCCTCTCTCTATGGAACCGGTCCCTGGTGCCCAAAACGTTGGGGGGATCTCTGGTCTAGACTAGTGTTTCTCAACCTCAGCAATTTTAAGATGTGCGGACTTCAACTGCCAACGTGACATTAAGGTCCAGAATAACAGAGTTGGAAGGGATCTTGGAGGTCATCTAGTCCAACTCCCTGCTCAAGCAGGAGACCCTATCCCATTTCAGACAAGCGACGGTCCAGTCTCTTTTTAATCCTGGCCATGGCACGACTAGATCCTGATCCTTATCCCCTGGTAACCCAGACCTCTTGGCAATTCTCTTGTTCATTGAAATGTGAACTCTACATCTCCTCCGTGGATTTAGCAGTAAGCACCAGTTCTTGAAGAGGAGAACATGTATAATATCAACAGCTTTCCTGACATCGGCTGCCTTCCAACGGGCACTGCGGTTATTTATCCTTTCCAAACTTTCCAGGTCGGTCTGCATTTCTGGAAGTTGTAGCCGCCAATACAGTAGTCCTCAACGTAACACTCATTTGTTTAGCGACCCTTTGAACAGTGGCACCATAAAAAAAGTAACTTACAAGCAGTCCTCACACTTAACGATCGTTACAGCATCTCCACAGTCCTGTGTTCAAATTCAGGCGCTTGGCAACTGACATGCATTTGTGATGGCTGTAATGCCCTGAGATTGTGCAATCGCCATTTGTGAGCTGCTCAGCCAGCTTCTGACAAGCCAAATGAATGGGTGAAGATGGATCTGAGGGGTGCTCTCTGAACTTGCTTGTTTTCTTGCAGGTGTTTCATTACCCAAACTAGGTAGCATCCTCAGTGCTAGTCACAAGAAAACAAGCAAGCAAGCTAAGAGGGCACCAAGGACCCTTCATGTCAACCCTGAGCTTACAAATATTCTCCTTTATTAGATACCACATATGGGCCCCAAACGCTTCAGACAGCACACACTAGCACTGATGACATTACCTAGTTGGGTAATGAAATGTCTGCAAGGAAACAACCAAGCTCAGAGAGCACCAAGGACCCCTCGTGTCAACCCTGAGCTTACAAATATTCTCCTTTATTAGATACCACATATTTATTTTTTTTATTTTATTTGGGTTTGTATGCCGCTCCTCTCCAGGGGACTCGGAGCGGCTAACAACATATACATAACAAAAAATACAATATAAAAAACCCAAACAGACTATCTAAAAACCAATAAACACATTCAATACATCAATCAACCACAATCATCCCCAGGCTTGCCGGCAAAGATGAGTTTTTAGGTTTTTCCGGAAGGCCAGGAGCGTGGGAGAAATGCGGACTTCAGGAGGCAGTTGGTTCCAGAGGGCGGGCGCCACAACAGAGAAAGCCCTCCCCCTAGGGCCCACCAGACGACATTGTTTCGCTGACGGGACCCGGAGGAGGCCGACCCTGTGCGCTCTCACCGGTCGTAGGGAAGTATGTGGCAGAAGGCAGTCCCGTAAGTGAGCCTCAAAACGCTTCAGACAGCACGCACTAGCACTGATGACATTACCTAGTTGGGTAATGAAATGTCTGCAAGAAAACAAGCAAGCTCAGAGAGCACCAAGGACCCCTCAGATCCATCTTCTCCCATTCATTTTGCTTCTCAGAAGCTGGCTGAGAGGTTCACAAATGGTGGATTACTTAATCCCAGAACATTACAGCCATCATAAGTGCATGTCAGTTGCCAAGCGCCTGAATCTGAACACAGGACTGTGGAGATGCTGCAACGGATCGTTAAGTGTGAGGATTGGTTGTAAGTTACTTTTTTTATGGTGCCACTGTAACTTCCAACGGTTGCTAAGCGAATGAGTGCAAAGACTACCTCTACATAGACTTACCACGTGAGAAAGTGAGGCCTAAATGATTCTCGTCCCAATGAGAGGAACCTTTATTTTTAATTTAAGAAAACAGGAAATTGACAATTCCTCTTTACCCCTCCCTGCCTCTCCCCAACTCTTGCTCATTTGGAAAGCAGTTGCGGAGGGGAAAAGGATGCCAGCATGCATTCCCACAACCTCACGTGAAAGAGAGGCTGTCACTATGGCAACGGAACCATCAGCGTCACCTCCCTTTTTCTCTCTGCAGGACGGACGTTTGCTACAAGAGTTCAACAAGATTGAGCCCCCTTTGATCTTTGAATGCAACCAGGCCTGCACCTGTTGGAGGAACTGCAAAAACCGGGTGGTGCAAGGCGGCATCAAGTGAGATCTTTTTTTTTTTTAAATATATTTTATTAGATTTTTATATGGGTAGGGAAAAGGTAGGGTCGGTATGGGTACAGGAAAATCGGGATAAAAGGGACAGGGTGTGGATAACTATAGTAAATACGTAATTCAGCGAACAAGCTGTCGTCCGGGTCTTCATATTAAGTATTATTGTTTATATTAGACATTTATAAGAATAAATCAGTATAGTTACAACTGACACTTGGTAAAACACTAATATTCCTTTAAATAATGTAACATAGTTGATAGCATAACAACTATTTCCAATCATCGACCTTAATACTTCATACAGTAAAACTCTACAATCTCTTCTTATTCTCACGTGTTTCAACCCACTGATAAAATTTTCCCCAGGTTTTATAGAAGATTGAATCAAGTGAAATCTTTGATTGCTTTATTGCTCTCACTGTCTCCCAAACTGAAAAAACATTGCAGAAATTGTTTCTGGGTTAAAAGAACAGAGACTAAAATATCCAGGAGAGGACCAATTTGGTCCAGCACTTTCACAGCTGGAGTAGGAGCATAAAGGCTCCAGTTCTAATTCTGCCTTAGGCACAAAAGCCAGTTGCGTGACTGGTTCCCTCCTCCACCCTCTCTCTCTCTCTCTCTCTCACACACACACACACACAAGCACTTTTGTTCTCACACACACAGACACACACACAGACAGACATTTGTTCTCTCTCTCACACACACACACACACACACACACACACACTTTTGTTCTCTCTCACACACACACACAGACAGACAGACATTTGTTCTCTCACACACACACACATGCACTTTTGTTCTCTCTCACACACACACACAGACACTCACACACAGACATTTGTTCTCTTTCACACACACACACAAACATGCACTTTTGTTCTCTCTCTCACACACACACAGACACTCACACACAGACAGACAGTTATATTATATTTATATTTATTAAATTTCTATACCGCCCCTCTCCCGTAGGACTGGGGCGGTTTACAACCCAATAAAAACATATAAAACAATAAATATTTAAAATTAAATTAAATTAAATAAATACAAGGCTGTTACTAAAAACCTGTTAAAAACCCAATTCTAAAACCCGAACAGCCTTGTTTAAAAATTTAAAACCCGAGGAGATCTAGGCCAGGCCGGCTTGATTGAAGAGATGAGTTCAACTCTCTTCTGAAGGTGCGGAGATCATGACACGTCCGGAGTTCTGGGGGGAGCTCGTTCCACATCGTCGGTGCCCCCACAGAAAAGGCTCTCCCCCTGGGCGCCACCAGCCGACACTGCTTAGCCGATGGCACCCTGAGGAGGCCCTCTCTGTGGGAGCGAACTGGTCGATGGGAGGTATTTACTGGCAGAAGGCGGTCTTGTAAATAACTTTGTTATTTATTTGTTCTTTCTCTCTCTCTTGTCATTGTCATTGCCTCATAATTACTTGTTATATTATGTCCCACCTTCTTCCAGTGGATATCATAGCCCAGTGGTGGCGAACCTATGGCACGCGGAGCCCTCTCTGTGGGCATGCGCACCATCGCCCCAGTCCTAGGCCTTCAGCTGGGTTTTATAAAACCTTTTCGCTTTGGGCCTCCGCCGCCAAGTGCAAAAAAAAAAAAAAAAGGTTCAATCAATCAATTTCAACTTCTTGTGGGGAAAAAAAAGATCTTGCAAAGTTGGAATTGATTGATTGAACTTTTTAGTCCCACCCAGTCTGCCGTTACCACCGCAGCCACGCCCACCCAATGGGCCACGCCCACCCAATGGGCCACACCCACCCAGCACTCGACGATGCATAAGTGGGTTTTGGGTTGCCGTTTGGGCACTCAGTCTCTAAAAGGTTCACTGTCATAGCCTATTCTTTGTAATGTTTTTATTGGGTTCCCCCCTTTGTTTTTAGTACTCTCTAGCAGTGTTTCTCAACTGTAGTAACTTAGCAACTTTCTGATGCATGGACTTCACCTTCCAGAATCCCCCCAGCCAGCAAACATTTACCTATTCACAACTGCATCTTTCTGTTTGGTATGTTCTTGATTGAAGGGTTCGCCTGCAGCTGTACCGAACGGCAAAAATGGGTTGGGGGGTCCGCGCCCTTCAGACCATCCCCCAGGGGACCTTCATATGCGAGTGAGTGACACTTGTTTTTCATCTGGAGCTTCCCTTTATATACGGGGGGAGGGAGAATTGCTGTATGCCTCCAGGATTGGGGGCTTGTAGTAACCTGCTGGCTTTAAGGAGAGAGATCATCCTCTAATCCAGCGGTTCTCAACCTGTGGGTCGCGACCCCATTTGGGGTCGAACGACCATTTCACGGGTCGCCAAACAACGCAGTCCGCCATTTTTTTTTCCCTTTTCCCCTCAGCCAGTGCAGGGGGCAGCACCGCGCATGCGCGGGGTAGCACCGCGCATGCGCAATGCGGGTTGTCGCACCGCGCATGCGTGATGCAGGCCGTCGCGGTGCGGGCCGTCGTGCTGCGCGGTGCAGGTCGGGGGCGTGGCATGCGCAGGTTGGGGTCGCGGCCCAGAAAAGGTTGAGAACCGCTGCTCTAATCTCTCTCCCCTTATTATGCTTCCTCCCCTTAAAAGGTATGTAGGAGAACTGATTTCTGATGCAGAAGCTGACGTAAGGGAAGATGACTCGTACCTGTTTGATCTGGACAATAAGGTAAAGTTAGAAATTGGGATGAGAGAAAGACTGTTTCTTAACACCTGTCTTCGTACAGGTAGTCCTCGACATACAACAGTTCATTTAGTGACCATTCGAAATTACAGCAGCACTGAAAATAGCAACTTAATGACCGTTTTTCACACTGATGACGGTTGCGGCATCCCCACCGTCACCCGATGAAAATTCAGACACTTGGCGACCGACTCGTGTTTATGACGACTGCCGTGTCCCGGAGATCATGTGATCCGCTTTTGCAGCCTTCTGACTAGCCACGTTAAAGGGGAAGCCAGGTTCATTTAGCAACCGGGTTAATAACTTAACAACTTCAATGAATTACTCAACCTCTGTGTCAAGCAAAGTTGTAAAATGGGGCAAAATTCACTTAACAACTGTCTCAAAATTTAGGGCTCGTTTATGGTCATAAGTCCAGGGATACCTGTATTTCCTCGGTCTGTATTTTCATGACACACATTTCTAGCCGGGCACAATGCAAAAAAACTCTTAGCAAGTTCCATAGAATAGAAACGGGGCGATTAAAATATCCACAGCAGGAAGGCAAAGGTTTATTGGAAAAATATACATATGTGGTTAGAAAAAATATTGGATGAACAGGTGGATTTTAAACCTGAACTTTTTTTTATTAGGCATTATGCCTGAAAAGACTAATAAGCAGAAACTATATCTAATTCTACATATTACCACAGCAGCAAGAATAATTTTTGCACAATATTGGAAGAATGAAGCTTTGCCATCAGAGGAAGAAATAATCAGGAAGATTTTGGAATGTGCAGAAATGGACAGATTAACCATGAGGCTGAAAGACAAAGAAGACACAGACTATTATCAAATTTGGAACTTATTTTATACTTGGTTAGAGAAAAAAAGCAAGGAGTAGGAATTGAGTATGTATTAATTTAGCAAATTTCAGACAACTTGTTGATTGGAAAAATTTACATATATTGGGGAAAAAAACTAATAAAAAAGATTGAAAAAAATAAAATAAAATATCCACAGCAAAACCCAGCAGTTGGCACTGCACAAACCTTACTTGAATAGGAATAATAGCACAACGCTAAAACAGGAACCTCCATAACAGGCAATGCTTGACTTACAAGCACAGTAGGGACCAGAATTTCCATTACTAAGCAAGTTGGACATTAAGCAAGTTGTGGCCAATTTAACGACCATTTTTGCTATGATTGTTAAGCAAATCATTTGCAGTATGAAATGAATCGGGCCGTCGTTAAACAACCTTAGCTCCTCCCATTGGCTTTGCTTGTCAGAAGCCAGCTGGGAAAGTCGTAAACGGCGATCATGTGACCCCAGGATGCCAAACACCCAAATTTTGATCACGCGACCATGGGGATGCTGCAGTGATTGTAGTAAGCGCGAGGACCATTTGCAGGTCCCTTTTTTTCAGTGCTGTTGTAACTTCAAACAGTTGCTAAACCAGCGGTTCTCAACCTTTTCTGGGGCTCGACCCCGGCCCGTGTTGTGCATGCGCGGCACGATAGGGTGCGGCGCGCATGCGCGGCACGACGGCCCACATCGCAAAGGGGAAAAAAATGGCCGACCAAAATTTTTAAAAAATGGCGGGCCCGCATCGCGCATGCACGGCACGACGGCCCGCATCCCAAAGGGGAAAAAACATAGCCAACCCAAAAAAAAATGGCCGACCAAAATAAAAAAAAATGGCGGGCCCGCATCGCGCATGCGCGGCGCAACGGCCCGCATCGCAAAGGGGGGAAAAATGGCCGACCCAAAAAAAATGGCGGGCCCGCACCGCGCATGCGCGGCGCGACGGCCCGCATCGCAAAGGGGAAAAAATGGCCGACCAAAAAAAATGGCCGACCCAAAAAAAATGGCGGACTGCGGTGTTTGGCGACCCCCGTGAAATGGTCGTTCGACCCCAAATGGGGTCGTGACCCACAGGTTGAGAACCGCTGTGCTAAACCAATGGTTGTAAGTTGAGGACTGCCCATAACATAAAAATAGAAAAAAAGATGGCAACGTTGAACCAAATCAGGTAAAGGCTGTCGGAACGGTTTCTTTGTCAAAAGAGTTTTCAAAAGATCGGCAGAGGGGCCAACCTAATCTTCCACAAAGTCCTGTTTCTCCTTTCGGCCCTCACAAACCACCCAGAAGTGTGGGATTTGTAGTAGTTTCCTCTTCAATGCAGCTTTACTGCTGGCTGGAGCAGACGCCTCTGCAGGTATTTTGAGCAGCACCACACAGGAGATGAAGTCCCAACACACCTGGGCCAGTTTACGGGTGGGTTCCCCTTTTAAACAACACAGCCATGTTGCAGCTGGCCCTGTTTCCCTGAGAACCGCCTTCCCATGAAGCAGCCACTCCACTTTTAAAATGCTGCTGGTCCTCTGTAGTTTTATGCTGCTATTAAAAATCGATGTTTGTAGAGGGAAAGAACTGAGAATATTACTTGAACAAAAAGGCTTGTGGTTGCTTAAGGACAAACATGAATGTAAAGTTGATCATTAAGGCAGAGGTCCCCAACCTATGGCCTGCGGCCCACTAGCGGGCCGTGGCTCCTTGGCATTGGGCTGCGTGAGTGGCTTGCCAGTGTCCACACACGTGTGTGCGTGCTCACTCCCTTGCGTGGCGCTAGCCGAACTAGCTGAGCCACGAGCCTCGCGCCGGCGCTAGCAACCCCATTTGCGGAGCGCACACACTCACGCTCCTATTTGCACGCACATGCGCGCAGCCACATTTGCGTGTGTGCACATGCGTGCGTAAAAGTGCTGCCCCTCCCTTTCCCACTGAGCCACCAACCCAGAAAAGTTGGAGACCCCTGTGTTAGGGAGTCACAAAGCCCTTCTGTTAAATCGGGGTCCCCAACGCCCAGTCTGTGGACCGGTACTGGGCTGCGGCATGCCAGGAACCAGTCTGCACAAACAAGCAAAGCCCCATTCGTGGGATGCACGCACCCTCCGGTCCGTGGAAAAACCTTTCTCCATGGAACCGGTCCCTGGTGCCCAAAAGGTTGGGGACCTCTGTGTGAAATAGCAGTTTTGTTCAAGTAGCATACTCTGTTGCTGTTTTCTCCCCTCGAGATTGTGCAGGGCCTCGATGCACAACCGGTTGCTTAGCAACCGTTTGGAGTTATGATGGATCTCCCTGAGGCTAACTTACAACCTGGATTGGAAGTTCCAACCGTCGCCCGTGCCCTCATCCCCGTGGTTACATGATTGCATTTCAGGTGTCCAGCAGCCAGGTCCCATTTGCAGCATCCTGCAGTCACATGACCATGTTTTATGATGGTTTTCTGGCAAACCAGCATTTGCTTTTGAGATTTTGGCAAAACCATCCCATAGTGTGAACCGTGGGTTCCCTTAACAATCATGACATTCGCTTAATGGCTGCCATGAAAAAAGTTGTAGAAATCAGGCATGCGGGTGACCTGATTTACAACTGTCACAAATTGTGACCACGATAGGTAGGCTCCATTACGGTTGTAATTGGAGGACTGCCTGTATTCTTGGGGAGGTTTTAGGACATAACTCCTGTTTACCAAATGAGGAGCACAGATCCTCATTTCAGAAGGAGGGCTGCAGGAGCTAGGCCGTGAGGCATAAATACAGATTAGGCCGGAGTAGCAGCTTCCGTGAGGCGTGGAGGGAGCGCAAATCTTAGATCCTTCAAGAAAAAGAAAGCAACAACCTGGTTACGATCTGCAGGGCTGGAGTTTGTAAGGGAATTTGCTTAGAGCAGGGGTAGGCAACCTTGACTCTTTTATGACTCGTGGACTTCAACTCCCAGAATTCCTGAGCCGGCCATGCTGCCTACCCCTGGCTTAGAGAATCACAGGAGGAGGGGCTGGAGCAGGGGGGGGAGCTGACTGTGAGTGATTAGATTGACCACTAGGAGGCAGCAAAGGGATGCATTAAAGCGTGAGCGCTCAACTCCATTTGCACAAGGGGAGCTTCATGTGCCAGCGCGACCGCCCACTTGTACAAATGGAGCTTTGCGCGCCAGTGCTCACCCATTGCACAAGTTGAGTTTTGCACACATGCATGCTCACCTGTCGCTTGTGTGGCTCAGTTCCAAACAGGCGGCAGCCCGGTAGTGGGCTGCGGCCAGAAGGTCGGGCAGCCTTGCATTAAAGCAGTGGTTCTCAACCTTTTTAATGCCGCAACCCCCCCAACCGGTCGTACGTCGACGACTACCCAACCGATCGTAAGTCGAGGACTACCCAACCGGTCATAAGTCGACTTTCCCTGCCCGGGAGCGCCGCGCATGCATGGTGCCGCCCCCTGCGCCGGCCGAGGCGTAGCTGGCAAGGGGCAGCGACGGCGCAGGGCGACCACCGGCTGGGCCACCAGCTGGCCTAGCCCAAAGGAGGTAAGGCACCCGCCGGGCCCCACGCGCACCAGCAACCCTCCCTGCATCTGCCGCTGCCCCGCTAGCCTTACCTTGGCCACCGCCTGTTCAGGGTGGCGGCAGGCAGGCCCAGGCACTCCTGGGTGGCCGCGGCAGCAACGGCGCAGGGCGACCACCAGCTGGGCCACCAGCTGGCCCAGCCCAAGGGAGGTAGGGCACCGGGCCCCACGCGCATCAGCAACCCTTCCTGTGCCCGCCGGCCTCCCACCCCTGGCCCTCTTTTACTTACATTTTTAGTAGTTGCTCAGCAGGGAGGGGTGGAAACTTCCAGACAGCTCGCCTTCGCTGCAGACAACTTGCAGCACCGTTTGCAGACTGGGACTTTTGGCGGGCTCAGCAGGGCAGACAATTCCTATTGGCTTTTGAAAGCCAAAAGAATTACTCTATTCAAGAGAGTCTATTCTATTGGCTTTCAAAAGCCAATAGAATAAGAGGGAGTAGCACAGCTAAGGAAAAGGGGGAAAAAATGGCGGACTGCATTGTTTGGCGACTCCCGTGAAATGGTCGTTCGACCCCAAATGGGGTCGCGACCCACAGGTTGAGAACCGCTGCATTAAAGCATACCTTTAGCCGTTATCTGAAGGCCATACATAACAGATTTTTGCAGCCTAGAGCTGTTATCTCTAGTATTTTTGCAGCCTCCCATCTCTACTCCTCCTAGAGTAGCCCGGAACTATGGATGGCCATAGGCAAACCCTGCGTCCCACGAATCCTATACAGATTGCAAGTGTTTCACAATCTTGACTGCTTTAAGATAGCCAGACGTCCACTCCCAGAATTCCTCAGCCATCTGCCAGGGGTGGCCTAAAAATTCCTGCCCTGGCCATCTAATTGGACTAGATGACCACTAAGTTCCCTTCCAACCCTGGGATTCTAGTACTGTTCAAAAGAGTTCGGATCATAATTTGGGTCTTTCCTCTTACAGGATGGCGAGGTTTACTGCATTGATGCCCGTTACTATGGCAATGTCAGCCGCTTCATCAACCACTTGTGCGATCCTAATATCATCCCCGTACGAGTGTTCATGTTGCACCAGGACCTGCGCTTCCCCCGCATTGCTTTCTTCAGCAGCCGGGACATTCAGACTGGTGAAGAGCTTGGGTCAGTCTCAGAGGGGGGGGGGAATTGTGTGTTTTGTGTATATGTACGAAGAGACATTGTGTGGAATTGGCCAGGAAGTGGTTGCAGATTCAGAACACTGAGGGGAGATGCACTCTTCTGCAAATATCGTCAGGGCGACTCTCAACATTTAGCACAGTAAATCTGTCTTATCAAGGAAACCGGGTCTTTGGCAACAGAGGGAGAGTTGTATTGTCAGACCTGCAAGATGGTGAGCTAGTCAAGGTACAGTAGTCAGCCACGTCCGTATGAACCAATTCTACTTTATTCTAAGGTATCATCAACAGAATCTTGCAAGTCTGATAATCCAGTTCCCCCCTGGTTGCCTTTACAGTCCAAGAAACTTGGGAGAGTCTCTTATGAAACGTTTGCCATGCCTACCTTCCTGCTGCAGGCTCTGCTGCCTCTTATCTGATTATTGTCTGGTCTGCAGCTCTTCCTCCTGTCTCCCCAGGTCATTCTCACACCGTTAACGGGAATTGAACAAACATGAGCGTGGGCTCAGAACCTCCCCTAGGTAGGGAACCTCCCCTAGGTAGGGACCCCCAATTGAAAGACTCCTTTCAATTGGAGCATGGGACAGAAAAGGTGGATAGAGAAAAATTCTTTTCTCTATCACACAATACCAGGACAAGGGGGCACTCCCTAAAGCTCATAGCTAAGAAAGTGAGGACAAATAAAGGGAAATATTTCTTCGCCCAGAGGGTCGTTGATTTATGGAATTCACTTCCTGAAGGGGTCGTGTTCAGCCTTGACAGCTTCAAGGCAGGGCTAGATAGATTCATGGATGCCAAGTGTATCGGTAGTTATTAAAACGGATGTCCATGTGCCGCCTCTATGTTGGTTGAGGCAGGCAGGATTCCCTTGGGTACCATTTGTTGGGGCTCAAGGGAAAGGGAGGGTTTTGCCTTCTCTTTCTGCTCAAGATCCCCATGTACAATTGGTGGGCCACTGTGTGACACAGAATGCTGGACTCGATGGGCTTTGGCCTGATTCAGCATGGCTCTTCTTATGTTCTTATGTCCTTTCCTTTATAACTTCTGCCTCCTTTCACTGGGGAAGGGTGCTCGGAAAAGTGGACCGAAGAGATAGTATATGTATGGGAATGACCTTTGAAGAGGAGAGGAGATGCTGCCTATGGAACGATCAGATAAAAGTCTTATTATCTTGGGGGTAGAGGGAGCCCAGAGCCGCATAACGGGCAGAGAAAGAAACTTAGAAAAAAATCCTCCCTAACTTATCAGGCGGGGGGGGGACTTGTATTTTCAGACTTATAAGGTTCTGTTGAGATAGGGTTACTATAAAGTAGAATTAGCTCATCCGGTTGTGTATCCTGTCTGGTCTGCCTGGGAAGGCTGACGAGAATCCATCCATTCATAAAAGAGAGGAAGGAGACCTGACCCATGAGATATTTTGCTGTGAGCCGCCCTGAGTTCCCGGAATAGGGCGGCATAGAAATTTAATAAATAATAATAATAATATTTTGTCCTCGAAACACTTCAGGGTTTTAAAAAATCTGGATCGTTCAGGTTTTCAGGCTGAACTAAGTCATCTTTATGTTGTCGTTTTTCCCTCCCGTGTAACCTGGGCTGCAGATTTGACTACGGGGACCGTTTCTGGGACATCAAAAGCAAATACTTCACCTGCCAGTGCGGTTCGGAGAAATGCAAACACTCGGCGGAAGCGATTGCCCTGGAACAGAGCCGCCTGGCTCGTCTGGAGGCCCACCAGGACGTGTTGCCGGACAGCAGCAGCTTCCCTGCCTCCCAGGCTTAAGCGGGGGTCCGTTGCCCATCTGCCTGTGAAATCGTTTCTCCTTCTCCCGGCCCCACCCCTCCTGACTTCCCCCGTTCTTCCACCCACCGCAGACTTCCGCTTTGGCTTCGCGGTTTGGAACACTGAAGCTGCTCTGCTTCAAAAGGAATTTGCCTTAAGAAGTGTCGCCTTGGCAGAAGGAGAGAAGAAGGCGGAAGATGTGTGTCTGGAGACGGGCGGGCTAGGGGTGTCCGGGTGTGAAAGGAAAGGAAACCTCCGCCACAAAAGACAACTCTTGGCCCAGGAGATCTGTGCTCCTGAAGGCTTTCCTCACAACTGATGCACCCACAAAATCTGACTCTTGTGGTCGGCTGGAGAAACAGCTGGGGGAGACCAGAGAAGCGGGGGAGAGGGGGGTGTCTTCTTCATTAGATTTTATTTTGAAGTGACTCTGAGGCAGGTGCCATTTTGCCCTTTTCTCGCTTCCCTGAGCTCACTAACCGTTTTATGTGACCCAGCCAAATCTTTGACACCTGCCTCTGTGGGTCTACGACAGGGGTCTTCAAATCTGGCTCTTTTATGACTTGTGGACTTCAACTCCCAGAATTCCTCAGCCAGGCACTGCCTGGCTGAGGAATTCTGAGAGTTGAAGTCCACAAGTCAAAAAGGCCAAATTTGAAGACCCCTGGTCTACGACAACTGGCCCATGGCCATCTTACCACGGTCAACTCGCCTCAGAACAAGAGACCAATGGTCCCCCTAGAATCATGAAAGAAAGGATGCCAAAGGAGGGACAAAATAAAATGTAAATGGCAAAAATTAAAATTATTTTTAAAAATTATTTTAACAAAATAAATGTAATTGTTGGAATTGTCCTGCAGCGAATTGGTCATGGCGAATTTGGCTGAGGCGAGTTGTCCCATTCCATGCCTCCATTTCCTCTATCTCAGGGGCCTTCAAACTTGGCCCTTTTATGACTGGTGGACTTCAACTCCCAGAATTCCTCAGCCAGCGTGACTGGCTGAGGAATTGTGGGAGTTGAAGTCCACCAGTCATAAAAGGGCCAAGTTTGAAGACCCCTGCTCTATCTGGAGGCAGGCAGCAAACGCAGGAAATTGGGAGCTCGCTCCAGCTTTCTGGGCCAAAAAAGCAGCCTCCACCAAAGGCTTGGGAATGCTCTATTTTTATTTTATTTTATTTTTTCCTGAGCAGAGAAACAAGAAAGGCGTCCAAATTCCATTGCAGCCAGGTTGCGCGCGGGGTTTTTTGTGCATCAACACATCCTGGGAAGGCTTAGAAGTTTAGAAACCAAGGATCAACTTGAAATGCCTTTCTGCCATCACCTAGTGTACTTGTGCTTATGTGTGAATGTGTGTTCTGACTGGAGGGGCCTGTGTCCGTAGTTTCCCTTCTCGGGGGAAGTTCATTTTGGATCAAGGTTCACTTTTGAGTTGGAGCAGTGGCTTGTCTGCTCTCTGTCTTCGAGGTGGATTTTATTTTATTTTATTAGTTCTTTTCTCCCTGTTCAACCCCAGCAAAAGAGGTTTGACTCGGTTTTGGAGGGCCAGCCTTATCTCAGTCTCTTTTTGTATGGGTTTCATAACGGGGTTTTTTATAATGTAATTTTCTCGCACCGTAAAACCAATAAAGGTTGGCAACCTGGTGGATTTTGATATGATGAAAAGTAACTGCAGCAGCTTGAATCTTATTTGATGGCTTTATTCTCCATTCCCCGGTCAAGGAAATGCCTGCAACCTGCACTTTTCTTCCTAATTCCCATATCTTCCCCAGGGCTGCCCCAGTATATTTCATTTTGCTATTGGGGACAAGAAATAAATCAGATCTCCAAACCCACAAGTCCCAGAGCTAATCAAATCCCTTTGGCATCAGATATATGATCCCCTAACGTTCCTATCTCTTCCTGAAAGTGAACAGTGTTTTAAATCAGCGTCCCCAAACTTTTGGGTACCAGGGACCCGTTCTGTGGAGAGAGGTTCTTCCGTGGACTGGAGGGGGGCTGGTTTCGCGTGCTGCCTGCATCTCACCGTTGGGGGCTTCGCTTGTTTGTGCGGCCTGGTTTCTGGCATGCTGCGGCCTGGTGCCAGTCCATAGACCAGGGGTTGGGGACCCCTGTTTTAAATGATAGCAA
Source organism: Bothrops alternatus (assembly GCA_034064705.1). Taxonomy (NCBI): domain Eukaryota; kingdom Metazoa; phylum Chordata; class Lepidosauria; order Squamata; family Viperidae; genus Bothrops; species Bothrops alternatus. Next base: position 2,733,325 of record JARGCV010000172.1, read on the forward strand.
TTTAAATCTTTGCCTGCCTGCTCTTGAGACCAAGTTAGCCAAACTTGACACGCCCCCTGTTGCTAGGAGATCCAGTCTTGACTTGGTCTCAAGCTCTTGAAGACGTGTCAGGTTTGGCTCTCTGATTTCAACAGTCTCTGTTTGATTAGATAGCAGATAGTTTTCCATTGTTGGATTCTCCTCTTGCCTTTCAAATTCTGCAGGTTGGTGGATTCTTTGATCCTCTCCTCACACCCCATCTCCTTTCCAGAAACGCTGGGATCAGTGCTGCCTCAGATTGGAAGATCTGAGGCTTGGTTGGGGGGGGATGTGGGGGGGGCTGCAGCCGTTGTTTTTTTTTTTTCCTTCCCCAGGGATCTGGGTGAATTCCCTTCTCCCCTCACTCGTGGGACCCCTTGTGCTGCTGCTCCGATCAGCTGCTCAGTGTAAACGACCCCACGAGGCTTCAGGCAGCTTCCCTAACGGCCGGAAAGTCGCAGCCGCCATTTTGGGTGTCGCCGAAGCCTCCGAGCACTGTAAACAAGCCGTTTTGCTGCCGAAGACACCGGCACGCGTCCAGTGCTACCTTATTAACAGCTACATTAATAAGCCACTGCTTTCCACTCAATGATACAGCTAGCCCTTTACAAGTAGTCCTCAATTTACAACAGGTCGCTTAATGAGCATTCAAAGGCACAATGGACCTCCCCCCCTAAAAAAAGGTACTTAAAATTGGGTTCTGATGTCTGCCCCGCTCAGTCACATGACTGCATTTTGGGCTCTTGGCAACCAGCCCATAGTTACATCCATTTGCAGAGCTCCACAGACAGGTGACTGCAATTCGCTTTGTTTTGCAGGAAACAGGTCTGTTTACTTCTGGTTTCTGGCAAAACACAGTGAACAATGGGTTTGCTTTAACAATTGACAATGTTTATTTGGACCACTGCGTTCATTTCGCTGCCACAAAAAAAAAAAGTCACACGGTGACCCACTTTGCAACTGTCCTGACTTAACGACCATAATTGCAGTCTCAATTATGACTGTAAATCGAGGGCTACCTATATATGGCTAAAATAAGTTTGGAAAGCAAAGGTTCCCATTGTCAGAAGAAGAAAAAAAGGCGTACAATTTTATAGCCTCAGGCCTGTGACAAGGAACTAACAAGCTACTTACTGAGTGCACAACTTTTCAGGCCGCCTGGATTAATCTCAAGAGAGCAGAGACAGATGGGTAAAGCTTGGTTTTTTTTTCCCTGGGCAGCAAGAAATAGTCTACTTTTTGTTCAGTGTGTTTGTTCCTTGAGGTATACAAAATAGCATCTCCCGCCTCTTTCGGCTCCTCACCGTCAAAATGACAAGGAAGAGAAGAAACAATGGCCGTGCCAAGAAGGGCCGAGGACATGTCCAGCCTATACACTGTACCAACTGTGCCCGTTGTGTCCCCAAGGCTAAAGCTATTAAGAAGTTTGTCATCCGAAATATTGTAGAAGCAGCTGCAGTCCAAGATATCTCTGAAGCGAGTGTCTTTGATTCCTATGTGCTACCCAAACTATGTCAGCGGTTCTCAACCTGTGGGTCGCGACCCCATTTGGGGTCGAACGACCATTTCACAGGGGTTGCCAAACACCGCAGTCCGCCATTTTTTATTTTGGTCGGCCATTTTTTTTTTTTAGGTCTGCCATTTTTTCCCCTTTGCGATGCGGGCCGTCGCGCCGCGCATGCGCGATGCGGGCCGTCGTGCCGCGCATGCGCGATGCGGGCCATCACACCGCGCATGTGTGATGCGGGCCGTCACGCTGCGCATGCGCGATGCAGGCTGTCGCGCATGTGTGATGCGGGGCGCCACGCATGCGCAATGTGGGTCGTCACGCCGCGCATGCATGATGCGGGCCGTCGAGCCGCGCATGCGCGATGCGGGCCAGGGTCGAGCCGCGCTTGCCCGGTGCAGGCCGGGGTCAAGCCCCAGAAAAGGTTGAGAACCGCTGCTCTATGTGATTCTTCACTATTGTGTTAGCTGTGCTATCCACAGCAAGGTGGTGAGGAACCGATCCTGTGAGGCCCGGAAGGACCGCACTCCTCCCTGGTTTAGGTCAGCAGATGCTGCACCGAGACCACCCCCTAAGCCTATGTAAGGAAATATTTTAAAAGATGTCAATGTCAAATATTGAGTCAATAAATAAATTTTATGAGTAAAAAAAAATAGCATCTCCCGTATTCCAGCAGTTGTGACTCCCAGGGGACAGAGGTCACAAAAAGGACTTGGCCACCCCAGATTGTCATTAATCTTGCCGGTAAACTGATCTCAAGCCATTGGTGCCTTTGTAGATTGTAGCTACCTGTTTAAACTGGAGGAAGTTTGGGTATGGGAACTGCTAGAATAGACTGACGGAAGAAGGCGGGCGTGGCTGTCTAACCAGCCAGAACTTTGAAAGCATCTATATTTTATTTTGTGAAAATACGCAGCTCCTTAGTTCTGCCTCTCCCTTGTATAATACTTCTGTAAAGAGGTCCTCTATACCAGTGTTTCTCAACCTTGACAATTTTAAGGCATGTGGACTTCAACTTCCAGAATTCCACAGCCAGCGTTGCTGGCTGTGGAATTCTGGGAGTTGAAGTCCACATGCCTTAAAATTGTCAAGGTTGAGAAACACTGCTCTATACTTTCAGACTTTGCTGATGGAGAAAACTTCTCAGCAGGAAGGAAACCCGGAAGCGGTGGGTTGGTGACTTCCCCCCCCCCCACTCCCACTGAAGTAAATAAGGGAAGAAGTTTAAAAGAGAGGAGAGATTTTTTTTTTCCCTACAAAGCATCAAGGGGAGAGAAAAACAGGCAAATGGAAAATAAAAAGCATAGGGCTAGCAGCTGAGGCTGATGGGAGTTGAAGTCCAACACAACAGGCAACTGGAACCAGTGTTTCAGGGTGGATGAATTGTGACCAGGAAACCGAATAGGGTTTGGGTGTTCTTGGAACAAGTAGATCAGGGGTAGTCAGCTTTGGCTCTTTTGGCTCAGGAATTCTGGGAGTTGAAGTCCACGAGTCATAAAAGAGCGAAGGTTGACTACCTCTGAAGTAGATGTATTTCCTTATGCAGTAAAAACTCCAGGCAGAGGGTGGAAGTAGAAGCAGACATGGCCCCCTCAGGGATGATGAAATGATTCAGAAAAAGAGAACTAACCCACCAAGCCCCCACTTTAACCTGTAAGGGGAGGTTGGAAATCAGCTCTCATAATCCCCACTGATTGATAAGGGATGTTTTGGTGCTGCTTCAGTCAAAGTACAGCACCTAACTTTACAGGGATTAGGAAATTCTCAGTATTTTCAAATCTATTGAAATATACAATCAACACAAACACTATTGCAATCATGGAAAGTATAACTTCTGTCGTTGAAATAGCCAGATTCATTGCAAGCTCTCACATCCTTGAAGGAGTCCTGTTTCCAAAGGCTTCCTAAATGTTAAAATGTGAGAATATGGTTCCTGTCACTGGTGGTGGGGATACTCCTACCCAGAGATTCCTTTTTCATAGTCTCTAGATGTCCGGGCCTCAAGCTATCCTGGACTCTAAAAATGATCAACAATACCTTGATTAGCATCCAGAAACACGGTTTTTTTTTTATTTTATTTACATTGGCATCCAGTGCAGTTCCTATACAGATCCTTTTGTCAGGATTCCAACTGATGAACCCAACTAAGTAAACACTTTTGAGTCTTTCCGAACTCTTAATGTAAAACTTTATTGAGTACATCATTCTGGCACACATGCAAGCAAAACCAGCTCGGGCAAAACCCCACTTCAATCCCATATAGTAAAAGTATAGAATTCCCCCTCCTCCTTCTTGGTCAGGTCACGTTGCCCAATTAGGTGGAGAGATATTGTTATGAGAAAGTGTCTCTGGGTCTGGCCAGACACCTGGTGAATTGTCCTTGGGTCTCACGGTCTGCTGTCTTGATCTTTTGAAGTCTGCATTCCAATCCTTTTCCCTCCCCCAAGTTCGTTGACAAGCTGAGAAGCAATAATTGTCAGACCAGCAAAAACACGCTTCGAACTTGATATCCTTGACTTATGGCCATTCCTTTAGAGACTGAAGTTGTGACAGTGCTGAAAAAAAGTGTCTTATGTAGGTCCTCACACTTAATGACTGTCACAGAATCCCTGCAATCATGAGATTGTGATTCAGGTACTGGGCAATTGTTGTGCATTTACAACAGTTGCAGCATCCTGTGGTCAATGATTGCCACCTGCTACCTTTCCAGGTAGTTTCTGACAAAAAAATGGGGCAGCCAGAGTGGAAAGTTGCAAGACACTATCGTGTGATGTGTCATTTAACTGCAGTGATTCACTTAACGACCATGGCAAGAAAGGTCATAGAAAATTAGATGCAGTCATACAATGTCTCACTTAATGACCACACTGCTTCACAATGAATTTTCCAGTCCCAGTTTTGAAACTCCCATTTGGCAACAATAACAAGCTCAGTCTATCTATGTCTCATGGTTATCCTGAAGATACAAAGCAGGAGACAAAGCTGTATCAGACTCAGACCTTGAGATCTGGAGTTATAACAAAGTTTATATCAAAAACACAGGTAGTCTTTGAATAATAATAATGATGATGATGATGTTGGAAGGGACCTTGGAGGTCATCTAGTCCAAATTTCAGACAAATGGCTGTCCAGTCTCTTCTTAAAAACCTCCAGTGTTGGAGCATTCACCACTTCTGGAGGCAGGTTGTTCCATTGATTCATTGTTTTTGTTTTGTTTTTTTATTAAATTTTATCCTTTATTTCAAATAGACAAAAAGTTTCCTTTTAACGATAGGATTTTTGGTAACGTGCACGGGCACCAGGTCCACCAAACTTCTTGGATTCACAACGTCGAGGATCAGCAACTAACAGGGTCCTATCATACTGGATGAGGATATCCTTTATTTCTTTCTTAGAAGCTTCATCAACATATTTCTGGTAATAAGCTACCAGTGCTTTGGAAATAGATTGCCGAATTGCGTATATCTGTGCCACATGACCGCCACCCTTCACACGGACTCTTATGTCAACTCCTGCAAAGCGTTCTTTGCCCAAAAGAAGTACTGGTTCAAGCAGTTTGTATTGGAGAGTTCTGGGTTCAATCATTTCCAGAGGCCGTCCATTCACCTTAATAAGTCCATTTCCTCTTTTGGAGTGAGCAACTGCAGTAGCAGTTTTCTTCCTGCCGAAAACCTGAACGCTCTGGAGGGGCCCCTTAGCTGGCATGGCGCCTGAAGTAGAGAGACAGACAAACCGACAAAGCTAGTGAATGACCAAGCCGAGAGCTCCCCCCTCCCCCAACCCATTGATTCATTGTTTTGACTGTCAGGAAATTTCTCCTTAGTTCTAGGTTGCTTCTCTCTTTGGTTAGTTTCCATCCGTTGCTTCTTGTCCTGCCTTCAGGTGCTTTGGAAAATAGCTTGACTCCCTCTTCTTTGTGGCAGCCCCTGAGATATTGGAACACGGCTATCATGTCTCCCCTCGTCCTTCTCTTTATTAAACTAGACATACCTAATTCCAGTAACCATTCCTTGTATGTTTTAGCCTCCAGTCCCCTAATCATCTTTGTTGCTCTTCTCTGTACTCTTTCTAGAGTCTCAGCATCTTTTTTACATCGTGGCGACCAAAACTGGATGCAGTATTCCAAGTGTGGCCTTACCAAGGCATTGTAAAATGGTATTAACACTTCACGTGATCTTGATTCTATCCCTCTGTTAATGCAGCCGAGCACTGTGTTGGCCTTTTTGGCAGCTGCAGCACACTGCTGGCTCATATTTAAGTGATTGTCAACTAGGACTCCGAGCTCCCTCTCACAGTTACTACTATTGAGCAAGGTGCAGGGATGGCCACTGCTAGGTGCTGCAGTTCTAAACCTCAAGATTGCGTGACCACATTGCTTAGCAACAGCAATCCAGGCCGCCCCGGTTGTTGTAACCCCAAGACCTGGGTCGTTAAGTGGGAAGTTGAAAGAGTCCCAGGTAAGGAGTGCGAGAGCATTCAGTTTTGATCGCCACATTACAAAAAAGATGTTGAGACTTTGGAAAAAGAGCAAAGAAGGGCAACTAAGATAACTAAGAGTCTGAAGACAAAAACACTTGAAGAACGGTTGCAGGAAGTGGGTGTGGCCAGTCTAGAGGGTCAGCCTATTCTCCAAAGCACCAAAAGACAAGACAAGAAACAATGGATGGGAACTAATCAGGGAGAGAAGCAACTTGGAATTAAGGAGAGACTTCCTAACAGTGAGGACCATTAACCACTGGAAAAATTTGCCTTCAGAAGTTGTGGGTGCTTCACCCGTGTAGTCTTTAAAGTGGGCAGCCATTTGCCTGAAATGATGTAGGGCAGGGGTTCTCAACCTTGGCAACTTTAAGACTTGTGGACTTCAACTCCCAGAATTCCTCAGCCAGCAAAGCTGGCTGAGGAATTCTGGGAGTTGAAGTCCACAAGTCTTAAAGTTGCCAAGGTTGAGAACCCCTGATGTAGGGTCTCCTATTTGAGCAGGGGGTTGGACTAGAAGACCTCCAAGGTCCCTTCCAGCTCTATTCTGATTAAACTTCTGATTGAATACTGCAGGGTGTGTGTGTAAGGGGCGGTCTGGCACAGTTGGGGGGCTGCTGCAGTGCAGCACAAGCTCAGGGAGGCCAGCGAAAGGATGCAGGGTGTGTGTGTGTGTAAGTGTGTCACTGCTGGTGGATATAGGGGAGTGAAGGGCAAATGAGGGTGCAATACATGTGAGCCAGAAAAGACTGGGGGAGGGAGGGGAGACTTACCAAAGTGACTTGTTACCTTCCTTGCTGGCTTCCCCATTGATTTTGCTTGTGGGAAGCAGGCAGAGAAGGCCAACAATGGCAATCACCTGATTGCAGGGTGTTGCAACCAGTGGTAGGTGCATGCTGGTTGCCAAGCACTGGAATTTTGTATCACCACTGGGGGGCTGCAATGGCTGGAACTTCGAAGGCCAGCTGTAAATTCCTTCACTGGTGTTGTAACTCTGAACAGTTGCTGGCCGAACAGTCTCAGCTTAAGGACTATCCATATACTCATGCACTAATTAGAACTTTTTTGAGACTCTGAGCTCCAAAGTCCTTGAGCTTCAAGATTAAGGTGTAGATGTCATGGTTCCAACAGATGAAACTCTTCAAAAGAACTTCGAGGCATTGTTTACCTTAAAGAATCCTTATTTTGAGTAGCATAACATCGGCACTGCCTAATCGAAGCCAAAAAACTGAATTCCCCTCCCCCTGGCACATAGTCTCAAAGCACAATTCCCTCCTCCAATTAACAGTCATAAATCACATTCCCTAATTAGCTTGAAGGGTGGGCCTCCTCTCCAGCCCACCAATTCCTTATCAGCTCTGGTTACAATAACCTTGTTTCTCACCCTAAATTTAGTGTTGTTATGTCTAGCTGGACTGTGTTCACACACACCCCCCCAGCATCATCTAACTCAGTGGTTCTCAACCTTGGGGTTGCGACCCCATTTGGGGTCGCGCGACCATTTCGCGAGGGTCGCCGGGCACCGCCGGCCACCATTTTGTTTTTTTTATTTTTATTTTTTTTTTATTTTTTTAAAAAAAATTTGTGTGCGCGCAGATCCGCCCATCGTGCCGGAAAAAAAAATTTAAAAAAATTTAAAAAATTTAAAAAAATAAAAAATAATAATAAAAAAAACAAAATGGCGGACCGCAACGGGCAGATGCGCGCATGCGTGGCGCGTGCGACAGGCCGATCCGCGCATGCGCAGATCCGCCCATCGCGGCCGCCATTTTGTTTTTTTTATTATTATTATTTTTAATTTTTTTTAAATTTGTTTTTCCGGCACGCGCATGCGCGCACGCACCCAGGCCAGGGTCGCGGCGCGCATGGGCGGGGCAAGTGGGGTCTCAACCTGAGAAAGGTTGAGAACCACTGATCTAACTCTAAAAGCAAAAGGTAAAAAGATGGCTATATTTCTATCTGTTGTCAATGCAAAAACATCCAATGTAAGCAGCGTTGACAGTACGTTCCTAATGTTGCTCAACTCTTGGTAACTTTATAGACAAGACCGTGTGGTTTTCTTAATAACGGTCCTGAGGTTGTTTCAGATGCCTGCTTTAGAGTGTTTTTTTGACAAATCACTCAGTTACAACATTTTCTAGCAAGGTTACATCACAGGGTTTGGGTGAGAATGCAGTTAATATACAGTCCAGATATGCTGTAACTGAAGAAAATGGGATTCGGAGTAGGTTGAAAACTCCTGGGCAAGTCCTCCCCTCTCTGTACAGGTAGTCCTCGACTTACAAACACAACTGAGTCCAAAATTTCTGTTGCTAAGTGAGACATTTGTTAAAGCGGGTTTTGCCCCATTGTACAAACCTTTCTTGCCTCAGTTGTTAAGTGAATGACTGCAGTTGATAAATGAATCTGGCTTCCCCCCTTGACTTTGTTTATTGGAAGATCACAAAAGGGGATCACATGACCTTGGGACACGGTTAACGGTCATAAGTATGAACCAGTTGCCAAGCATCTGAATGTTGATCACAGGATCACGGGGATGCTGCAAAAGTTGCAACTATGAAAAATGGTCATAAGTCACTTTTTTTCAGTGCCGTTGTCACTAAATGAACTGATGTAAGTTTTGGACTACCCGTATATTTTTATGTGGACCAGAAGGGAAGACTTTGTCCACACAGTGCTAAACTACATTAATAGAGGGATAGAATCAAGATCACGTGAAGTGTTAATACCACTCTACAATGCCTTTGTAAGGCCACACTTGGAATACTGCATCCAGTTTTGGTCACCACGATGTAAAAAAGATGTTGAGACTCTAGAACAGTGTTTCTCAACCTTGACAATTTTAAGGCATGTGGACTTCAACTCCCAGAATTCCACAGCCAGCAAGGTTGAGAAACGCTGCTCTAGAAAGAGTACAGAGAAGAGCAACAAAGATGATTAGGGGACTGAAGGCTAAAGCATATAAGGAACGGCTGCTGGAATTGGATATGTCTAGTTTAATGAAGAGAAGGACAAGGGGGGACAGGATAGCAGTGTTCCAATATCTCAGGGGCTGCCACAAAGAAGAGGGAGTCAAGCTATTTTCCAAAGCACCTGAAGGCAGGACAAGAAGCAACGGATGGAAACTAATCAAGGAGAGAAGCAACCTAGAACTAAGGAGAAACAGTTAGAACAACTAACCAGTGGAACAATCTGCCTCCAGAAGCGGTGAATGCTCCAACACTGGAAGTTTTTAAGAAGAGACTGGACAGCCATTTGTCCAAAATGGTATAGGGTTTCCTGCCTGAGCAGGGGGTTGGACTAGATGACCTCCAAAATCCCTTCCAACTTTATTATTATTATTAGCATTATCATTATCGTTATTATTATGGATCATCACAGTCAGCCAGATGTTCAGACTGGATTTGGCATTTTGTCTACATATCGAGTCCTTACCAAGGACCTGAGATAGGCAGATGTGGATGTTTGATGGTATTACAGATGTTTGATAGTATTACAGGATGGAGGCGGTTCCTAGTAAGGCCGCCTTTTGCAATTGACTAATGGTGAATTTGTCTACATATCGAGTCCTTACCAAGGACCTGAGATAGGCAGATGTGGATGTTTGATGGTATTACAGATGTTTGATAGTATTACAGGATGGAGGCGGTTCCTAGTAAGGCCGCCTTTTGCAATTGACTAATGGTGAATTTGTCAATGCCAATGGTGTTCAAGTGGTGCTCCAGTTGTTTTGGGATTGCACCCAAGGCGCCTATTGCTATTGGTACTACCCTTGCTTGCTTTTGCCACAGTCTTTCTATTTCTCTTTGTAGGTCTTTGCATTTTGTTATCTTCTCCAGTTCTATTCTGCTGTCTCCAGGCACTGCCACGTCCACTATCCAGACTTTTTTTTAAATAATTTTTTATTAAAGCAATCAACATCAAACATAAGATCATGTTAAGAAGCAATCATCATACCTCAGGATCTTTTGTTAGGGTTCATAAAAGATTGCACTACTACTGAGACGAATTTAATTCTGAATTTGGGCACAGCAGCTAGACTGCTGGTGGGACAATACTGGAAGAGGCCAGAATTACCATCTATTGAAGATTGGACTCCTAAAGTAATACATTTGGCAGAAATAGCAAAAATTTTGGCATACTTGAAGGATCGCTCGAGTGAACAATATGTGATAGACTAGAAATAGTGGATAGACTATATATAAGAGAAACACCAATCAAATAAAATGTATCAGGCGTATAGTTGAGGCTTGACATGAGGAGGGAGGAATGTCTATCCAGACTTTTTTGTCTTTCTTATCGACAATTGTTAAGTCCGGGGTGTTATGTTGCAGGTGCTTGTCTGTTTGAATTCTGAAGTCCCATTGCTGGCTGTGGAATTCTGGGAGTTGAAGTCCACATGCCTTAAAATTGTCAAGGTTGAGAAACACTGCGCCTGGAGGAACGTTGTCCAGGGGGTCGCGATGGGTCGGACACAACTTCGCAACTAAACAACCACAAAATCCCCGATTGAAAAAAAACCAACACAAAAAACCCATCCACAGGCACTTTCAGGAGACCGATCAAACTTACACCAAAAAGTTCTTCTCTTTTTTGGGACCCCCCCCCCCCAAAGGTCAAGCTGACGCTTCCGGAATCTGCGGTAGGGAAGTGGGGGGGGGAGAGAGAAGCGGCGAGTGCAGGGCGATGAGAACAGCTCGGAGGCGCCGGCGCGGAGGGGGTTAAAAAACGGCCTGGCCGGCAGGGGGCGTGGCCGAGGCTAACGGCAGGTGAGCATAGCCAGCAGGTGTGTGGCTCGGCGGGAGGCGGGGCGGCGGTGACGTCAGCGTGGGCGGCTGTCTGTGTGTGGGTGTGGGAGGGGGGGGGAGAAGCACTGCCAAGCAACAGGTTCCAGTTCAGAATCGCCCCGTTCGGAGACTTTCTCCGCTCGCCTTCCGTCACTCCCGGGCTGCGCAGGGTCGGGGGAAGCCGCCTTCTCCCGCTCCTCTCCGGCCTCGAAATGGGGGGCAAAAAGAAAGAAGACAACGAGGCTTCCAGCCAGTACGGTGAGTCCCCGCCGTGGGTCTCAGGCTGCCCCGGGGGAGGATGGGAAAAGCGGTGGGTCGAGGCGGGAAAGTCCAGTGGTTGGAGCAGAGACCCCAGTTTCCAGCCCCTCAGAAACCGCGGGGCGCTCCGTCCCCGGGGTTCTCAACCTTGGCGACTTTAAGACTTGTGGACTTCAATTCCCAGAATTCCTCAGCCAGCTTTGCTGGCTGAGGAATTCTGGGAGTTGAAGTCCACAAGTCTTAAAGTTGCCAAGGTTGAGAACCCCTGGCACTAGACAGTCCCTTGTCTGAAATGGTATAGGTTCTCCTGCTCGAGCAGGGGGCTGGACTAGATGACCTCCAAGGTCCCTTCCAGCTCTAGCCTATTCTCCTTTTTTCCCTAGTCTTGAGCGCCGGGAGCGTTGTCTGGCGTTTGAGAAAGGGAGAGCGAGGGGATTTTTGGAACTAGGAGGATTTTTGAAGGATTATTATTATTATTATTATTATTATTATTATTATTATTATTATTATTATTATTATTATTTTAAAGTTTGAAGTTTTTGCCGTTGGGGAAAATTGACAGCTGATGGCTGGCGTTTCGTCTTCATGCGTTTGTTTGTGCATACGCCCCGTTTTAATTCCTGGCTCTGCTCGCCAGAAACTTCAGAACTGCAACCGGGAAAGAAGAGAGAAACTGTGAATCCAGACTCGGTCTTGGCCGATATCTTTATTATTTTTTAATTCACTTAAAGCAGTTGGGCTCTGGCTATATTCTTCGCCAGGTTTTAGACAGCCGAGGAATTTTAATTTTAAGCAACTTCCTACTGGTTTCTTAGTCTACCACAGTACAGGTAGTCCCCGACTTGCAACAGTTTGTTTAATGACCTTCGATGTTACAATGGCACTGAAATAAGGGACTTATGGCCGTTTTTCACACTTAACGACCGTTGCAGCATCCCCATCATTACGTGATCAAAATTCAGATGATTGGCAACTGGTTCATATATATGACCGTTGCTGTGTCCCAAGGTCACGTGATCATCTTTTGAGACCTTCTGACAAGGAACTTGGATGGGGAAGCCAGATTCGCTTAACAGTCGGGTTAGTAACTTAATAAACTGCAATAATTCACTTAACAACTGAAGCAAGAAAGGTGGTAAAATGGGGCAAAACTCAATAAATGTCTCACTTAACGATGGGCTCAGTTGTTGTAAGTTGAGGACTGCCTGTACTTTTGTACGTGTGTCTGTGCCTTTGAATCCGGGTTCTGGCAATTTCCTATATACGTCCTTGCAGGATTTCTTTTCTTTTTCTTTTCTTTTTTTTGGGGGGCAACATTTTGGAAGTGGTGTGTGTAGGTATGGGTACGATTACGTGTGTGTGCCTTTGAGGCAGTGTGGACTCTTGGCAAGTACCTGGATTAGTCCCTGCAGATTTGTTTGAGCAAGATTTTAGAAGTGCTATGTGTATATGTGTGTGACTTTGATTAGTGTTGATTCCTGGCAACTTCCTGGACTTTCTCTGCAGATTTTTTGGCAAGATTTTAGAAGTCGTGGGTATGTGTACCTTTGAGCCAGTGTCACTAGCCACATCCTGGACGGATCTCTGAAGATTTCTTGGCAAGATTTTAGAAATGGCATATGTGTGTTCCTTTGATCAGAGTCCTGACAACTTCCTGGAAATTTCTTGGGAAAGTTTTGGAATTGGTTTGTTCTTGCCTGTTTCCTAGGGCTGAGAGAGAGGGACTGGTCCAAGGTCACCCAGCTAGCTTTGAGCCCAAGGCAGGACTAGAATTCACGATTTCCTGGTTTGTAGCCTGTGCCTTAACCACTATACCAAACTGGCTCTCTGCATTTTGAAGTGAGAAGGCAAATGTCGTCATATTTATTTTTTGTTCCCCCTTTATTGGATATCAAACATAACTTTATTGTATATCAAACATAACTGATGAAGATTCTCAGTCATCCAGGGTACAGTTGTCTGGAAGCTGAATCATGGCAACTGGACAACATTTTTGTTTCAAATGTTTTGCAGCAAAGTATTTCAAACAAAAAAAAAAAGAAAAGTCGGTCATGGGGACCTTAACCAACTTTGCTCAGATTGAAGAAACTACTTGGATAAGTAGCAAAACTTTTCAGACAAGGCAAGTTGGTCAGGGGGAACTTAACCAACTTGCTCAGACTGAAGAAGTTACTTGGATAAGCAACAAAACTTCAAACAAAAAAGAAAAGTCCAGTTGCCATGACTCAACTTCCAGACGTACCTAGTGCTACTTCCTCCTATTTTCCCCACAATCACCACCCAGCGATTAATTGGGCTGAGAGAGAATGAATCACCCAAAGTCACTTAGTTGGTTTTACGTGCCTAAGGTGGGACTTGAACTCACGGTCTTCTGGTTTACCACTAGACCAAACTGGCTCTGCATAGCAGAAGATAAGGTTGGTTTGCAGAAGGATTTTGACTTCCATCTCTGGTGCCTTCGGCATGATCCTTTCTGTCAGTCAGAATGCGTTTGATCCTTTCTGTCAGTCAGAATGAAACCTTCAGGGCTAAACTGTTTGGTGAGTTGACCCTCGTGAAAATATATCGGAATGTAAGACTCCTTTTAAGCCCAATTCATGAGGCACAGGGTCAGTGTTAATCACCGAGAAGAGTTTACCCGTTATTTTTGACCAGTTAGAAATTCTAGAGCAGGGGGTCTTCAAACTTGGCCCTTTTATGACTTGTGGACTTCAACTCCCAGAATTCCTCAGCCAAGCACACTGGCTGGGGAATTCTGGGAATTGAAGTCCACAAGTCAGAAAAGGGCCAAGTTTGAAGACTCCTGTTCTAGAGAACATTCGTAGTTTGGGTTATAGATTTAAACAGACATTTGTCCCCCAAGCTTGCTACCTGACTCCTAGATGTTTCATTACCATACTAGGTAACATCTTCAGTGGGATTTGGGGTGAAGTGCCTTGTTCGTCTATATAGGTCCTGGTGGTCAATAAGTCTTGTGATTCAACCAGTCACATCACCAACCGACTATCCAATCCTTGACTAATGTTTCTCAGCCTCAAATCCAAGATGTATGGACTTCAACTCACATCTGAAAGTAACTGAGATCGAGAAACGCTGTTCTAGACTATGAAGGGATGATCGTTGATGGTTTGTTCCTAAGCACAATTATTTGGGTTCACCCAACCCAACCCATTGAGGAAAAACTAAAGAAATTAAATGATGTATCTTGGTAATATTATGGGATATTATGCCAGACATATCAAACTGGAGGTACATAAGGGAGGTAAAAAACTCAACATAGTGATTGTACTTATGTGATCAAAGCCACATTCATTTTACATGCATCATGTATGTTAGGAGCAGAGCTTGAACTGTGCAGTTGCAGCCACCATCCTGACTTTTTCCCCCCTCCCTCTGAAGATACCTATATCTTTTTTTTATATAAAACTTTATTAAAGTTTTTCGAAAGTAAAAAAATAAAGCTGACAGTCAAGAAGGAGAATAGAAAAGAAACCATACTTTTACCTAAAAATTCTTGAACTGAAATACATATATTAATTCAAAAAATGTTGAAGGTCAATATACAATCCAGACCAGAGAAGTTTTTTGTTAAGCTGATGGAGAAAAGTCTTGAAAAATTCCATGGTGTTTTGTTCTTAACGCAGGTTGTCCTCGACTTACAACAGTTCATTTAGTGACTGTTCAAACTTACAATGGCACTGAAAAAAATGATTGATGACTGTTTTTCGTACGACCATTGCATCATCCTTATGTTCATGTGATCAAAATCCAGATGCTTAACAGCTGTTCATATTTATGACAGTTGCAGTATCCCGGGATCATGGGATCACGTTTTGGGACCTTCTGACAAAGTCAATGGGGAAGTCAGGTTCACTTAACAAACCGTGTTACTATAATTTAACTACAATGATTTGTTTAACAACTGTGGCAAGAAAGGTCATGAAATGGGGCAAAGCTCATTTAACAAATGTCTCACTTAACACCAGATGTTTTGGGCTCAGTTGTGATCTACCTGTATGTGACAATGGGAGCAGGACTTTGATGTGTCCAATGAAGGCTTCTACAGTGGAGAAATGGTTGGTAAAGCTGATGGAGTCAGCTGGAATGGTGGAATTGCAGCTTGGATTAGAGAAAAGACATTGACTAAACTTAGTATCAGTTGGAAGTCCCACTTGGACTTTTTGCAAAAAAAAAGAAAAATTTGAAATCATAATTTATGGATTGAATAATAGTGTTGTGTCTTGCCCTTCACAGTTTAATTAAATCCACATTAATATTTCTTTAAGAGTTTTATTTAACACAGTTCAATAAATTCACTTCAAAGCAAAATGCTGACAGTCCGTTTGCGGAATGGCCGAGTCAAACTTATTTACATTCAGCTTAAACATGCTCTCCCACCTTCCAATTAACTCACTCTTTATCTCTCACATTGTCCAAGATCTCATTAATCTTCCGTAGATTACAAAAACACCAGAAAACTGAGTTCAAACTAACTCGGTGATGCATCAGACTGCCTCTTGATATAAACGTTGCTCGTGACAAAGAATTAGTCCCTCCTTTAACCTTCTAATATAGTTTTCAATACGTCACTTCCTTTTTCCACGTAACTGACACCTCCGCCTATCAAACCTTCGGATCAATCCATCTATCTTCCTGTTCCAAATCTGACCCCTCACTTTGAGAATCTGACCCAGACTGCCTGTAAATCTCCTCCCTGTCAGTGTCAGCTGCCGGGAGGGGAAAATACCCAGAGGGGCCCGGCTGTTCTTCGTCATCCTCTGATATGTCCCCAGCCGGTCTAGAGACACCCACAACAAATAGTAATATAAATTCTTTTAAAAATGGAATGTACAATTGTGGAGTCAAAGTTGAACTCAAGTTTTATTTATATCTGCTAGAAGTCGAAAGTCAATTTTTCTATATTTGTGGGGAGGTTGCACTTCTTTTTTTATAGATTTTATTAGTTTTTATAGGGTTAGGGATAAGGTGGGGTCGGGGTTAGGTTGGGATTTGGGTTAGGGTTGGGGTTGGGGTTTTTCCAAATAACATTTTCAATATTTAGCAAACAGCATAATGTCTGGGTACATGTATTTAACAATAATAGATATAGTTAATTATCATAAACAATATGTTAATTCATCACTCAATAGCCTTCTTCTTGCTAATATATATTCAAAATTACATATCACGTTCCTTTCTCTCTGACATTGACTAAATTTAGTATCAATTGGAAGTCCCGTTTGGACTTTTTGCAAAAAAAACAACAACCAGAAAGATGTGAAATAACTTATGGATTTGAGTATTAGTAATATAAATTCTTTAAAAAATGAATGTGCAATTGTAGAATCAAAGTTGAACTCAAGTTTTATTTATATCTGCTAGAAGTTGAAAATCATTTTTTCTATATTTTGGTTTCTTTTTTTCTTTTTGCACTTCTATCAGACACCTATCTTTTACTGCAGTTACAGGTAGTCCCTGATTTAGAACCACAACTGAGCCCAATATTTCTGTTGCTAAGCGAGACATTCATTGTGTTTTGCACCATTTTAAGGCCTTTTTTGCCACACTTGTTAAGTGAATCACTGTAGTTCAGTTACTAACATGGTTGTTAAGTGAATCTGGCTTCCCCATTGACTTTGCTTGTTCAGAAGGTTGAAAACGTTTATCACATGATACAGGGACTCTGCAACCGTCATAAATATAAGTCAATTGCTAAGCCTCTGAATCACATGACCCTAGGGATGTTGCAACGGTCGTAAATGTGAAAAACGACCATAAGTCACTTTTTCCAACCCTAACTTCAAACAGTCACTAAACAAACTACCAGGACTGCTGATAGTTAATTCTCTGATTCAAGACTTTCTATGATGGGGGCTCTTTAGTATCACTTTTTTTCAAAATAAAGCTAGTCTTCTAGTTGATTCTGCTAAAAGGGACCCTGGGAGATCTACTCAAAATTCCTTTCCTAACGGCCTCATGGTTTCAGAAACTGGCTCTGTGGTTACTAGGTTTCCATACGCAACAAAGATTACTTCCTCATTGAGGCAGCTAAGTCTTCCGAACTAATCCTAGATCCCGTAAATTCTTCTGTTGAAGCCCCCTTAAGGTAAATTGACTAAGGACCCCGGGGAAAAATACCAGTCAGGTGTCTTGGCAAACACCTCCAAGATTTGATCTTGTTGACATTCTGATTGTACTACCATAGGAATTAGCGTTGACATCTTTTTGAAGGTCTTTTGCCATAGAAAGTACCTGGGCGTGAGAAAATGAGGAAGTTTGTAAGATTGCCTACATGTAAAAATAAAAGTCAATAGGAATGAGAAGCTGTTCTTAATGAACTGAGTGACACAATATAAGAAAAGTCAGCAGTCAATTTGAGGTAATAATTTACTTTTATAATGTTTTGCGAGTGTCTTAGACAAGTGTTCCGCATGTTTATCTTGAATTTATTCTTTGTCACCCACCTTTCCTGGTTGGTCTAAAATTAGACTTGCAATCATGTGGGGAAGAAAACAAAGTCTAATCTCACACTAATTGTTTCCCAGAAAACAAGATTGGCCAACCGGAGGCCATGGGATTTTATACGGGCCACGTCAAATCAGCCATGGGGGGATGGGGAGGGTGGGCGGGTAGATGTCAAAAAAGCCAGGATGAAGCCCCATATTCCCCTTTAATGGCCATTGCACATGTTTGACAAAATGGGGGTGGGGATGGTTTCAGTCACACCATCCTGGGCATCAACTTGACTTCTTTGAATTGCAGACATTTCTAGGATGCCCGAAGGAGGAGAGGCAAGGGGAGGGAGGGAGGAAGGAAGGAAGGAATGAGAGGGAGAGGGAAGGAGGGAGGAAGGAAGGAAGGTTAGGAAGGAAGGAAGGAGAGGGAAGGAGGGAAGGAGGAAGCAGATGTAGGGAGGGAGGGAATGAGGGAGGGAGGAGAGGAAGGGAGGGAGGGAGGAGATGTAGGGAGGGAGCGAGGGAGGGACGAGGGGAGGGAGGGAGGGGGAGGAAGGAAGGAAGGAGAGGGAGGGGGAGGGAAGGAGAGAGTAAGGAAGGAGAGGGAGGGAGGAAAAAAGGAAAGGAAGAAAAGGAAGGAAGGAAGGAAGGAAGGAAAGGGAGGAGGAGGGAGGGAGGGAGGAAGGAACGAATGAGAGGGCGGGAGGGAGAAGGAGATGGAGGGAGGGAGGGGAAGGAAGGAAGGAAGGAGAGGGAGGGAGAGGGAAGGAGGGAGGAAGGAGAGGGAGGTTGGGAGGTTAGGGAGGAAGGAGAGGGAGGGAGGAAGGAGAGAGATGTAGGGAGGGAGCGAGGGAGGGAGGGGGAGGAAGGAAGGAAGGAAGGAAGGAAGGAAAGGAAGAGGGAGGGAAGGAGGGAGGGAGGAAGGAAGGAAGGAGAGGGAGGGGGAGGGAGGGAGGGAGGAAGGAAGGGCTTTAAACTATAATTAATTTACTTTGGGGACACAAAATTTTATTTTAAAAGCGAATCAACTCAACTTTCTTTCCCCAAACTTAGAAAGAAAGAGCCCTGAGCGCTTTGCATCATTGGGCCACCTAGGTCAGCCCAATATATACCGGTACGTATCCATGAGCACCAAGGACATGAGGGATCCTTGGTGCTCTCTGAGCTTGCTTGTTTTCTTGCAGTCGTTTCTAGACACACCCACCCACAACATACTTTAGATATCACATGATTGATAGCCTTGAGGCTACTTGCTGAACATGCCTCAGGAGATGTGAAATAGAAGTCAAATCTTAGGGACAGAGTTTTACATGAACAAGTTCAAGCCTTAAATTCTGAGATTTTTCAAGGAGAATTTTCTCCTGCACAAGGATGGGTGGGAACTTTCCAGCAGGGCAACAAACACGAGGGGAAATGGCACAGGCGCTGCCATGCTGCCTAGGTCTATCTCTGGGAAACCCCTTCAACATCTTAGCTGCTCTTTGGGATCATTTTTGACATTCCCATCAAACTCCAGCAATGTTGACCTGACACGTTGAAAGACACACCAGCCCTTTGTTTTTCACAATGTGTTCTTTGGAACCCTGCCTGGATCGCTAATTTATAGGTTGGTGTGTTTTGCCAGCATAGGAAATTGGTTCAATTGGGCTGGGTAAACTGTGGTGAAGTTAATGTTGGAGAAACATCATGCAGACATCATGCTGAAATGGGTCAAGGCCCGTTTTTTTCCCTAACTGAAGAGGCAAGACCCTAAAGCAGTGTTTCTCAACCTTGACCATTTTAAGGCATGTGGACTTCAACTCCCAGAATTCCACAGCCAGCAACGCTGGCTGTGGAATTCTGGGAGTTGAAGTCCACATGCCTTAAAATGGTCAAGGTTGAGAAACACTGCCCTAAAGCAATGTTGCTTGTATGAGCTGGACACTACAGGTAGTCCTTGATTTACGGTAGACACAAGGCCCGGGGCCCACGAAGTGGTTTCATGTGGCCCACGAAGCCATCCTGAAAACAGTGAGGGAATGGCTCCCGCTGCCTTGGCCCTGGCCCAGGCCAGCCAGGAGCCAATGTACAGTTTTGTGGTGGCCATCTTGTCACTTGCCCTGGCGGGCCATGCCTTGGCACTTGCCCCGGTCCCAACCCCTTCTGCCAGAGACCCTCAGATCTGTCCCACACCTGTCCAGGCCCCCACAGGAACCCTTGACGCAAATGATGTAGAACTGACCATGCCCACCCAGTAGACCACACCCACTCCATCCATGCCCACCCAGTAGGCCGCACCCACTCTGGCCACCCCCACCCCACCCCCAAGGGCAACTGCAATGCTGATGCGGCCCTCAGTGAAATTGAGTTTGACACCCCTGATTTACAGCTACAATTAAGACCAAAATTGATGTGGCTAGGCAGGACAGTTAAGTGAGTTTTGCCCCATTTGACAGCCTTTCTTGCCACAGTTGTTAAGTGAATCACAGCAGTTGTTCGGTTGATAATGTGGTTGTTAAATGAATCCGCCTTCCCCATTGACTTTGCTTATTAGAAGGTAGCAAGAGGTGATCACATGATAAAGTAACCTTTATTGTCATTTTTTACTATGAGCACACTGGCCCACATTAAAAATGAAATTCTGTTGCCTGCTCTCCAAAGAAAATATATATCTACCCATACACATACTTAACATCCATATGCACATGCTATACATACAAACATATCTGCACCCCTACATATATATATGTTTCGACGAAGTCCCATTCGTCATCTTCAGGCTGGTGCTTTCGGCTTTGTGCTTCTAGGAGCAATGTGTGATTGTAGCTGTTTCTTCCTTTTAACCGCCAGTGGGGGTTTGAAGCACGAAGCGGAAAAAAGAGTTCACAAGGTTGATGCTATATATGACCCGGGACACTGCAACTGTCAAAAATATGAACCACTTATCAATCATCCAAATTTTTATCATGTGACCCAGGAATCTGCAGTGAGTCGTAAGTGTGAAAAACGGTTATAAATCATTTTTTTTCAGTCTGTTGTAACTTCAAATGGTCACTAAATGGATAGTTGTAAGTCAGGGATTACCTGTACTTAAATTTCAAATGTGCTCCCTCTTGGGAAACTGGATGCCTTCACACATTTTATTAACTTTAATGGCCAAAGAATAAGGATAGGTAGAGGGTTGAAAATGTCAAAATAGGCAGGGCTTTTTTTCCTCATAGAATGCCCAGAACGGAGTTCCGGCACCTTTTTTGGAGGGTAGGCAAGGCGGGTTGTATGACATGTGTGAGATCCAGCACCTTTTTTTTTTTTTTAGAAAAAAAAGCACTGAAAATGAGTGTCACAACTAAATCGTCCTCTTTTTTGTTCATGTTGAGACTCTTTAGGCTCCCCTACCCCAGGAGGCATTTTCAAATACCTCTTGTTCCCAGTTATCATCACTGGTGAATTTGTTTCTCTTAAAGTTGTGTATGTGTTTAGTTTCCTCAGATGTATTTAAAAAAAAACTTCTTCCAAATGCTTCTCGGATTCATGATTTCTTAAAATGGATGGTTCTGTAGTAGCTTTGGAACAACTACCAGACAATTCAAACAACTTCCATCTCCCCCTCTGGGCCAAGGGACTGCATGTCCTTCAGAGGATGGATGGGTGAGAGGGATGATGACTCCATGGAAACTGACCAATATGTTTGATCAGAAGGGTGCAGCCTGACAAGCGGGAAGGAAAAGAAAGAGCAGAACAAGGAAATGGAACAAAGCAAATAAGAATAATTGTTATGGATTATGTTTCATGGTTGTTTATGTAATAAACAGGAAGCAAAACTCAGAAAAGTGCACTTCGGCTGTCCCACAGTTTGTGCCCTCCAGAAGTGCTGGAGTTCAGGTCCCATAATTCTCAGCAGGTCTAGAGCAGCGGTTCTCAACCTGTGGGTCGCGACCCCATTTGGGGTCGAACGACCATTTCACGGGGGTCGCCAAGCACCGCAGGCCGCCTTTTTTTTTTTTTGGTCGGCCATTTTTTTTCCTATCGCGATGCGGGCCGTTGCGCCGTGCATGCACAATGCGCCCCGCCGCACATGCGCGGTGCGGGCCCGCAATTTTTTTTTGCGCGATGCGGGCCGGGGTTGCGCCGCGCTTGCGCGGTGCGCGCCGGGGTCGAGCCCCGGAAAAGGTTGAGAACTGCTGGTCTAGAGGGTACAAGGTTGGAAAAGCAAAGTGAGCCCACTCCCTTAATTATCTCTTCAATTAAGAGCAAGGCTCCAAATGTTATGATCTTAATTCTAATTAAGATAACTAAGGATTGAGGTGGAAGGCAAAAAAAATCACAAAACTCTGTCTCACTTGTTTTAGCCATGTCATGCAGAGGAATTCACTGGAGAAAAGTAATTGTGTTTGGAAGAGTTAGTGCTAAAAGGAAACCAACGCTGTTAAAGAACACAGTGGCTGGACACCCATCACAGCTGATACCAGCCAGATGTGGGAAAACTCAAAGAAGTAGTGCAAGATTGGAAGATGTGGAGAGATCTGGCCCATAGAATTGCCAACAGTTGAACATGACTGAATGGATATCATTATTGTGGGTGGGTGGGTGGGTGGATGGATCTACTAAAGCAGTGGTGGTGAAGCTATGGCACGCGTGCCAGAGGCGGCACTCAGAGCCTTCTCTGTTGGCACGCGTGCCACCGCTGCCAGCAGCAGGTCCATCAGGCCGTCACTGCCGCCCAGAGCAGGAGCCCCGCCCAGCACAAAGGAGGCAAAGCGGCCGACTAGCAAGCTTGAGTAGAGGTGGTAGAGCAGAGGTCACCAACCATTGTTGATTGGTGGACTGGAAGAAAAAGGAGGGGGAAGCATTTTACATGCATGCATGTGTGCATGCGGGCACGGGACCGCGAGCATGCACGTGCTGCAAAACGGGCGGGGCTAGTGTCTGTGTGATACTCACTAGCCCTGCCCTGTTCTTGCATGGTGCAGCCCCTTGTATTTGCACCCCGTGGTGCGGCGGCGGCCATTTTTGCGCCTTGCAGCACGGTGACCCATTTTTGCGCCCCCACTTTTTGCGTGCCAGAGGCGGCACTCAGAGGCGCCTCCCTGCCCCCCCCCAGGGCACCACAATGCTGATACAGCCCTGGCACTTTGCAATAAATAAGTGGGTTTTGGATTGGGGTTTGGGCACTCAATCTCTAAAAGATTCGCCATCACTGTACTAAAGCTTCTGCAAGCTGGGGGTCTGCCCATAGACATGATGATGGAGAACTGGGGAAGTCTACCACTGATCCGCCCTCAGTCCTTCATCTCATCCTGCACTTCAAAGACATAAACTTGGAACTTACATCTTGGCTTATCGAACCTGGCAGTTACTGGCTATGGAATGAAACTTGAACGCTGGCTTAGTTCCCAGCATAAAAGATCTTTGCTGTGGATCTGCATGATCGGGTAAAGCAAATCTTCAGTAGCTAGGGAGCAAAAACACCTTCCGAGAAAGACCAGGACAATAGCTGTTATCTTGTTTGTCATCTTGTTTATAATGGATTAGATGCATTGTATGCCATGTTTGTTCAAGAAGCTACAGCTTTTCACGCTATATGCCAGGGGTTCTCAACCTTGGCAACTTTAAGACTTGTGGACTTCAACTCCCAGAATTCCTCAGCCAGCAAAGCTGGCTGAGGAACTCTGGGAGTTGAAGTCCACAAGTCTTAAAGTTGCCAAGGTTGAGAACCCCTGCAATATGCTAAGACGTCAGCTAGAGTTTCTAAACCATGACAACAGAAACAAGCCACACCATAGACCAATGCAGCTTCTGAGCCCAGTCAATATGGCGGGCCTTACGTATAATCACATATATGACGATACAGGTAGGTCTTGATTTACAACAGTTCATTTAGTGACCGTTTGAAGTTACACTGCAGTTCATATAGTACGAACCATAGCGCAACCCTGAAAATGCACTGAAAACGTGGCTTATGGCCGTTTTTCACACTGACGACCGTTGCGGGCATCCCCAGGATCACAGGATTAAAATTCAGACGCTTGGCAACAGGCATGTATTTGTGATAGTTGCAGTGTCCCGGGGTCATGTGATCACCTTTGGCGACCTTCTGACAAGCAAAGGCAATGGGGGAAGCCAGATTCACAGTTAAAAAACATGTTACTAACTTCACAGCTGCAGTAATTCACTGAACAACTGTGGTAAGAAAGGTTGTAAAATGGGGCAGACGTAAACAACTGTCTCACTTAGCAACAGAAATGTCGGGCTCAATTGTGGTCGTAACTCGAGGACTACCTGTAATGCTATTGCTATTGTTTATAACTGAGGGCCAGAAATGGCTGATCTTCTGTTGTTACGAAGAGAAGGACGAGGGGGGACATGATAGCCGTGTTCCAATATCTCAGGGGCTGCCACAAAGAAGAGGGAGTCAAAGCTATTCTCCAAAGCGCCTGAAGGCAGGACAAGAAGCAACGGATGGAAACTAATCAAGGAGAGAAGCAACCTAGAACTAAGGAGAAACTTTCTGACAGTGAGAACAATTAACCAGTGGAACAACCTGCCTCCAGAAGCGGTGAATGCTCCAACACTGGAAGTTTTAAAGAAGAAACTGGACAGCCATTTGTCTGAAATGGTATAGGGTTTCCTGCCTGAGCAGGGGGTTGGACTAGATGACCTCCAAGGTCCCTTCCAACTTTATTATTATTATTATTATTATTATTATTATTATTATTATTATTATTATTATTGCATAACTCACCCAGGTATCTACCGGTAGATGCAGAACTGTAAAAGCAACATTCTAAACTGGCATATCAAGCTGCTAAAAACAATGCACGACCATCGAGCAAGAAATAATCACAAAACTAAATGACACTATTAAAATCTACTTTGTTGGATTCCTCCTGACTTGCTACAGTAAAAACATTTAGTACTTCAAGAACACACCCCGTTCCTGAAACACTCATCCCAGAGTTTGAGGATTACCTGAAATTACCTCGTGGAATGAGGCCTAACCGACTGCTACTAGCATTGGTTATTATTACTTGCCTTAGGCATGAAAGCAGGCTGGGTGAGTTTGGGCCAGTCCCGTTCTCTCTCAGTCCAACCAACCTCACAGGACTGTTGTGGGGAAAATAGCAGAGGAAGAAGTATTGGGTATGTTCACCTGCCTGGGTTATTTATAAAAGTAATGAAGGCAGGATTATGTATGTGTATGTAAATAAATAAATAAAATAAAGTAATAGCACTTAGGCTTATGTACTGCTTCACAGTGTTTTACAGCCCTCTCTAAACAGTTTTACAAAGCCAGCATATTGCTCCCCCCTCCCCTCCAACAATCTGGGTCCTCATTTTACTGACCTGGGAAGGATGGAAGGCTGAGTCAACCTTGAGCTGGTGAGCCTCAACTTGCCGAACTGCTGGCAGGGCAGTCAGCAGTCAGCAGAATTAGCCTGCAATACTGCATTCAAAAGAATGGAGGCCTTTGAATTATGGTGCTGGAGAAGACTCCTGCGAGTCCCCTGGACTGCAAGGCGATCAAACCGGTCAGCCCTAGAGGAGATCAACCCTGACTGCCCTTTAGAAGGCCAGATCCTGAAGTTGAAACTCAAATACTATGGCCACCTAATGAGAAGGAAGGACTCACTGGAGAAGGGCCTAAGGCTGGGAAAGATGGAGGGCAAGAGAAGAAGGGGACGACAGAGAATGAGGTGGCTGGATGGAGTCACTGAAGCAGTAGGCATGAACTTAAATGGACTCCAGAAGATGGTAGAGGACAGGAAGGCCTGGAGGAACATCCATGGGGTCGCGATGGGTCAGACACGATTTCGCAACTAACAACAACAACTGCATTCTAACCACTGCGCCATCACGGCTCAGAGCTGCCAATCACAGCCAACTAAGAAAATAGATGTACTATATATATACCTGATTAGGCAGGTATGGCCTCTTTACAATCTGTGGACTTCAACCCCCAGAATTCCTGAGCCAGCTGGAATGTGAGGCAACATTAAAAACTGAATATGTGATGGCTTTCCTCTTTTCTGAGTTTCTTTCCTTAAGAGGAAATGCCTAGTAAATTTGCATTTATAATGCACATAGAACAGTTTAAATATGCTGGCTTGCTAATGTCTTCCTTGATCTCTGGTATATAAAAGAACCCATAATAAAACCACAAAACTAACAATTCCATGTCGTGGGTTGGGGCGAAACCTTTGTATTCATTGTAAAGAAACTAAGCTACAGTTGTTAAAGGTTAACTACAGTTGTTAAGTTAGTTACACGGTTGTTAAATGAATCTGGCTTCCCTATTGACTTTGCCTGTAGGAAGGTCGCAAAAGGTGATCACCTGATCCCAGGACACTGCAACCGTCATAAATACATGCCTGTTGCCAATCATCTGAATTCTGATCACGTGACCATGGAGACATTGCAATGGTTGCAACTGTGAAAAACAGTCGTAAGTCACTTTTTCTGTTGTAATTTTGAACGTTCGCTGAACGAATGGTTGTAAGTCAAAAACTACGGTACCTGTAGTAAATTGCTAGTCAGTCCCATACAGTTTGATCCAAGCATGAAAAGCGAAGGATATTGCTTGGGAAGCATTCAAATCAACATTTAAAACTGGAATGGATTTCTTGTATGAGCATATCAGATTGACAGAGAAGGAGAAAAAAAACAGAACCTGCTACAAAACCTACAGTGATGTTGGGAATATGTAAGTCCTGCAGAGGCTTCACTAACGGGTTTTTTTTTTTTTGTGGAAAAACCAACCTGGGTCTGTTGCCCCACAAGAAAACTCAGCATCTGGCCTCAGCACTCTGCATTCAAGAAAGAAGACCGCAAAGGGGGAGAGAGGAACAGAGGCCTTTGTTAGATCTTTTCATTCCAGGAATGTGGAGTGTCAATTACTGGGAATGGCCTCCGGATCAACTCTCTACTACGGTATATCTTTAAAGACGCTACACTAGAGAGAAGGCCTCTTTCTGGCCTGCCAAACCATAAACCGCTCTAGGCCTCCCTTAAGAAGGATGGAGTTCAAGCTATTTAAGTCTGTCGCTTAGGAATTCCAAAGCTGTAGGCTAGCTGATTGAGAATGCCGTGAACAGCCAAGACAATAAATGGATGGATCATCAAATAAACCCGATGTTTTCACTCCAGGCACAAATGACCAAGCTCAAATTATCCTACTTTGGACATCTTATGCAAAGATCTGCAGCTGCAGCCACAAAAGAAACCAACCGAACCTTAGGCTACATTAATAGAGGGATAAAATCAAGATCATATGAAGTATTAGTACCACTTTATTGTGCCTTGCTAAGGCCACACTTGGAATACTGCGTCCAGTTTGGGTTCCCACAATAAAGATGTTGAGACTCCAGAAAGAGTGCAGAGAAGAGCAACAAAAATGATTAGAGGACTGGAGGCTAAAACATATGAAGAACGAATGTATGAAAGGGTATGTCTATTCTAATGAAAAGGACTAAGGTTGACATTATAGCAGTCTTCCAAAATTTGGGGGGGTTGACAGAAAGAAGAGAGGGGGGTCAACCTGTTCTCCAAAGTACTTGAAGGTAGGACGAAAAGCCATAGATGGAAACTATTCAGCTATGTCAAAAGAAAACAGAAGTAGAGGAGAATGACAAGCCACTATTACTCCAAAGCAAATTATGTGAATGAGGCCATGAAGATGATGTCCCCAGGACTTGTTTGCAGCCAACACTTGTAGACTATAGGACCTGTAACTCTCCAGAAATTTGACCTGGATGGAACTAGCCCTGGACCACTGGAATGAGCGAGCATTGTTGATGGGAAACTCAACCATTGTTTGAGCCTGTTGTATGAACACAGGGAGGTGCCTTTCGCCTGTAGAGATTCACAGTAGGAGGCAACACCTGGCTGGTATTAAGTCGTGAATGCTCCAACACCAGTGGTGGGATTCATCCGGTTCGCACCACTTTGGCAGAACCGGTAACTAATTTTTTGTTGCCCAGGCCCAGAATGGACTTCCGGAAGTGGCATCCACACCGAGAACTGGTTGTTCACATATTTGAATCCCACCACTGTCCAAACTGGAAGTGTTTAAGAAGAGATCGGACAACCATTTGTCTGAAATGGAATAACGTTTCCTGCCTGAGCAGGGGGTTGGACTAGAAGACCTTCAAGGTCTCTTCCAACTCTGTTATTCTATTCTAAGTAGTTTGTGCTTGCATGGATTACTGCTAGGAAATCCCAGGGTTGAGAGACAGACTAGGAAGATTTTAAAAAACTCTTAGAAAAGGGGAGTGGCAAGCTACTTCTGTAAAGTTGCCAAGGCAGTGGCATGGGCATGTCTATCAAGTCCAGGTAGTCCTCGACTTACTGCCACAATGGAGCCTGAACTTTCCGTTGCAGAGCAAGACGTTTGTTAAGCGAGTCTTGCCCCATTTTACGACCTGTCTTGCCACAATATTGTTGAATGAATCATTGCTGTTGTTAAGTTAGTACGGTAATACGGTTGTTAAGCGAATCTGGCTTCCCCATAGATTTTGCTTGTGCAGAAGGTCGCAAAAGGAGATCACGTGACCTTGGGGACACTGCCGCCATCATAAATATGAGCCAATTGCCAAGCGTCTGAATTTGGATCGTGTGACCGTGGGGAAGCTGCCGCCGTTGTAGGAGGGAAAACCAGTCTCATAAGCCACTTTTTGCAGTGCCGTTGTAACTTTGAACGGTCACCAAACAAATGGTTGCAAGTCAATGACGACTTGCAACCTGGAATCAAGATCAAATTGGAGGAAAATTTTGAAGGAGGTTGCATTGACCATCAGGAGGCCCACATGTGCCCCGTTCCATCCTATTGGGACTCATCAGATGTTATTTTAAGGAGTTCAAACCCTCACCTCGGTATTCAACTCATGAAGTTTTGTGCTTCAGGTGACTAGTATGTACAATGCATGAGCTTTGGAGCTCTTCAAGTCCTGGTCCTCAGTGATTGCAGGAGGTGATATAGAGATGCTCTCTGAGTGGTATCTACACACAGCTTTACCCTAAGCCAGGGGTAGACAACCTTGGCTCTTTTATGACTCGTGGACTTCAGCTCCTAGAATTCCTGAGCCAGCCATGCTGGCTCAGGAATTCTAGGAGTTGAAGTCCACGAGTCATAAAAGAGCTAAGGTTGCCTATCCCTGCCCTAAGAGCAGAGATATAGGTGTTACCTTATGTTGTGGCCCCACTGTGGGGTTCTCTGTAACTTTCTGGAGGGAGGGGAATTCCTCAGTCTTTACACAGTGGATATCCTGTGTGGGGTTTTTATTTGTACTGACTAGCAGGAGACACCACGGGGCAACTTTCATCCCTTTGGGACTCATCATTTGTCAAACAGTCAGCTAAGTTTTTAGAGTGGATTTGGCATTTTTCTCCACCTATCGAGTGCTTTCCAAGGACCTGAGATAGGCAGATGTTACTGTTTGATGGTGTTAAAGATACCATTGCAGGATGTAAGCTGTTCCAAATAAATATACCTTTTGCAATTGACCAATGGTGATTTTGTCAATGCTGAGAATATTATGATTATTATTTCTTCTTCTTCTTCTTCTTCTTCTTCTTCTTCTTCTTCTTCTTCTTCTTCTTCTTCTTCTTCTTCTTCTTCTTCTTCTTCTTCTTCTTCTTCTTCTTCTTCTTCTTCTTCTTCTTCTCCTTCTCCTTCTCCTTCTCCTTCTCCTTCTCCTTCTCCTTCTCCTTCTCCTTCTCCTTCTCCTTCTCCTTCTCCTTCTCCTTCTCCTTCTCCTTCTCCTTCTTCTTCTTCTTCTTCTTCTCCTCCTCCTTCTCCTCCTCCTTCTCCCTCTTATGCTTATTATTATTATTTTTATTATTATTGATCATTGCACAGTCAGCCAGATGTTCAGACTGAATTTGGCATTTTTGTCTATCTATCGAGTCCTTCCCAAGGACTTGGGATAGGCAGATGTGGATGTTTGATGGTATTACAGATATTGTCGCAGGATGGAAGCAGTAAGGCCTTACTAGGCCTTCCTAGTAAGGCCGCCTTTTGCAATTGACTAATGGCGAATTTGTCAATGCCAATGGTGTTCAAGTGGTGCTCCAGTTGTTTTGGGATTGCACCCAAGGCACCTTTTACTATTGGTATTACCCGTGTTTGCCTTTGCCACAATCTTTCTATTTCTTTGTATTTTGTTATCTTCTCCAGTTGTTTCTCTATTCTGCTGTCTCCAGGCACTGCCAAATCCACTATCCAGACTTTTTTGTCTTTCTTATTGACAATTGTTAAGTCCGGGGTGTATTATTATTATTATTATTATTATTATTATTATTATTATTATTATTATTATTATTATTTGGTTTACAGTCTGTTTTTTGGTGTTTTTGGTGTTAGTTGGGTTGTGTATTTTTTTTTCTGGTGCTTTTGTGCATTTCTTAAAACTTGTCATGAAGTAAATAACATTAAACAAACTTTTAACAAAGAGGAATAATAATAATTTATTAAACTTTCATGTCACCCAAGTCTAAGCAACTCTAAACCAAGTAATTACAATAGAATCACTAAACACAAGAAACAGAAATAATGCCTCTTTTGTCCCTGTGAGTGAATTGATTCCAGGTAAACAATGTGGCTAACATATTTTGACAATCTGATAAGTTGCTTTTGTTATAGAGGAAATGAAAAAAAGGAGAATATTTCAGAGATAAAGTGTCCATTTTATGATATTTACATACTTTGACAGTGACTTTTCCTAACCTTGGGCATATCTCTGGATTGTTTTCAGATCACTTTATTTCCTGGTTAATTTTTTACATCACTCTTTCCCAGCTTATCTCTTATACAAAAGAGTTGGACCTAATAGTTTTATAATTAATTTGCAATTGACCCTGGAGGTGAAGAGGACAAAGAAATAGGCTGTCAGGCTTGTCCCAGCTTGGGCATTTAGGAAAGAAAGACCCCGGACTCCATTTGTAGCAAAAGGTACACTTTTACTAAAGCCAAATGGTTGCAACATAAGCAAAGCTGGATCTGAATATTCCTGCTCAAAACCTGCCTTTTCCCCAATTCTCAGGCCCTCCCTCCTTGACCAGTTCATGAGCATCCAATGATATTTGAATTTGGTGTTTTAGTAACAGCTTGGAGGCTTGGAGCCTCGTTGATGTAGTTTTGCATTCAGTTCTCACGCTCATGTCCTTGGATGCACCAGTCTGTTCTGGATTGGAACCTCTGATTCCTGTCATCCCTCCCGCCCAACTTATATTCTCTTTCTTCTCCTTCCCACATTTTATGGCAGGATGCCCGCGAAGTGACGCAGGCTGAAGCATTTACAATGGCAGACCTGACATTGAGCCCTGGTGGCGCAGTGGTTAGAATACCGAACTGCAGGCTACCTCTGCTGACTGCTGGCTGCCTACAGTTTGGCAGTTTGAGTCTCACTGGCTCAAGGTTGACTCAGCCTTCCATCCTTCTGAGGTCGGTAAAATGAGGACCCAGATTGTTGGGGGCAATAGGCTGACTCTATAAACCGCCTAGAGAGAGCTGTAAAGCACTGTGAAGCGATATATAAGTCTAAGTCAGCGGTTCTCAACCTATGGGTCAAGACCCCATTTGGGGTCGAACGACCGTTTCGTGGGGGTCGCCGGACACTGCGGTCCGCCATTTTGGTTTTTTTGTGTGTGGTTTTTTTTGTTTTTTTCGTCGTGTGCGCGCCGTGCATGCGCGGTTTGGGCCATTGCGCACCGCGCATGCGCGGTTCGGGCCGTCGCAGTCTGCCATTTTGTTTTTGTTTTTTTTGTCGCGCGCGCACCGCGCATGTGCGGTTCGGAGCATTGCGCGCGCGCCGCGCATGCGCGGATCGGCCCGTCGCGGTCCGCCATTTTGTTTTTGCCTTTTTTTTATCGCACACGCGCCGCGCATGCATGATTCGGGCCGTCGCGGTCCGCCATTTTTTTTTTCTTCATCGCGTGCGCGCCGTGCATGCGCGGTTCAGGCCATCGCCCGCCGCGCATGCGCGGATCGGCCCGTCACGGTCCGCCATTTTGTTTTTGCTTTTTTTTCCCGTCGCTCGCGCGCCGGGGTCGCGCCGCACATGGGCGGGGCAAGTTGGGTCTCAAACTGAAAAAGGTTGAGAACCACTGGTCTAAGTGCTATTGCTATCAACCAAGATGCCACATTTTTTCCTGTATTGAGTAGGAACAGAAGATATTGCTTGTTTCCTGAACTGATGCCTTCTAGACAAGATAGGAAGCCATGATGATTGAGGACATTCCTAACACATCTGTGGAAATCGCTGTGGGGGAACATAATGGCCTCTACATGGGAACATAACAATATTTTGGGATTCTCCACTCTGCAACATTTCAGGGGCTTACAATAAAGAAATGAGCCAATGAAATATATTAGCCAGCACCAAATGTTAAAACATGGGCAATGTGAAGAATGTATTATTGCCATGAAATTTTAGGCTGCCAATGTGTGTGATCAGGATTTGGAGGAACATTACTGTTGGTTAGTGTGGATTTGTGCAGTGTCCTGAGGTCACGTGATTTCCTTCTGACAAGCAAAGTCAATGGGGAAGCCAGATTCACTTAGCCACCGTGTTGCTAACTGAACAACTGCAGCGATTCACTTAACGACAGTTGCAAGAAAGGTCTTAAAATGGGTCAAACTCACTTAACGAATGTCTCGCTTGGCTACAGAAATTTGGGGTTCGATTGTAGTCGTAAGTCGAGGACTCTGTGTTTAAATTAAACTCTGCTAATCAGGTCTAATAAACTCAGCCATAGAGAGCAGATTTCATGCAACCTCTTCTTTTTTTTTGTAATACTTTTAGACCAAATCTGATCTCACTCTTGCGTTTTCTTTTCCCCAGGGGAGAAATATCAATACGATCCTTCTTTTCATGGTCCTATCCAGAACAGGTAAGAACACTTTGTGCTAGGAAAGGATGACTAGAGTGTCCAGTCGTAGATCGAGGCTGCTGGAGCTAAGGAGGAGAGAGAAACTTTAGTTGCTCAGAAGGGAAGGAGGAACAAGGACATCCCTGGCCCTAAAAAAATTGTAGGGGCCCCGGGGGGTTAGTTGCAGGAAGGCGTGTGCAAGAGATCTACATTTTGTTCAGGATGCTGAGTTTTATTTCTGGGCGTCAAGAATTAGATCTGCTGTCTGATACACATTTGGGAACCGTCAATATTTATTTGACCCATGACTGTTGTGCTAGGTTTGCCACCAACCATATTGTGAAGTTCACAGATGATGCAACCGAAGTGGGCCTTATTCATGATGACAATAAGGGTGCTTACCGCAAGGAGGTTGAGGGTTTGGTGAACTGGTGTAAGGAAAACAGCCTAGTTTTAAGTACTGGAAAAACCAAAGAGATCATTGTCGATTTCAGAAAAGGCAGGCATAACCACACTCCTCTGTGCATTAATGATTCACCTGTGGAGATGGTTACCAGCATCAAATTCCTGGGTGTGCAGTTAACAAGTAGGCTAGCTTGGTCGCTCAAAAGCGAGACACTGGTGAAGTCTCTCTGCATCGCATGAGAAAAGCACATCTTCCTTCCCCTGTCCTGACCACTTTCTACAGAGGGACAATCGAGAGCATCCTGTCATACAGCATCAGAGTCTGGTTTGGAAGCATCCCTGCTTCAGACAGGAAGGCGGTGCAGAGAGTGGTGAGGATGGTCGAAAAGATCATTGGCAGTTCCCTCCCTCCCATCCAGGACATGGCACAGAAGCATTGCTTGAGCAGGGCCTGCAAGATTGTCTGGGACACGACACATCCCCTTCACAACCTGTTTTCCTTGTTAACCTTCTGGGAGGAGGCTCCATGGTATCCGAAGCAGAACATCCAGATTCAGTCACAGTTTTGTTCCATACAGTATTAACCTTGTGAACTCTAAAGCTTCCTCCTTCCTTTATGTATTCAAGATGGACAGTGATTAATAGTTATATGCAGTGCTTTTTTTTGTAAAAAAAAAAAAAAAAAAGGTGCCGGAACTCATACATGTCATACAACCCGCCTTGCTTTCCACTACAAAGTTCCATCCAAAAAAGGTGCCAGAACTCCTTTCTGGGCGTTCTATGACAAAAAAAGCCCTGGTTATATGTTACTTATATGTAAGGGTGTAGGTTTATACATATGTTGTATATAGTATGTTTAAATGTGTGTTATGTATGTGTACGCTTTGAGAGCAAGCAACTAAATTTCATTTTTAATGTGTGCTGTTGTGCCCACAGTAAAAAATGACAATAAAGGTTATCTAATATCTAATATGTCAATAGTCTGACTAGCGAACCCAACAAAAGGATTCCTCAAGGCTGTTGAGTCCCAAAAGGTAAAACTTTATTGGATGCACCATGTCAGAACTGAAGAAGCAAAACCAGCTCTGGGTTTTCCCGTATGAAAGCTTGCTTAGCTAAACAATAGATTTCCTTGCCCCCACCCACCAGGTGTTCACATTGTCCAATGGTAAGACTTCTTTTTCTTATGGGAACAGTCCACTTCTCCATCAAGCACCTGTGGTAATGACCTTCATGGTTTGCAGGCTCTCATGGTCCGTAAGCGGCTTCTTGGCGTTTCGTTTCCTCCCTTCGCTTTCTACCCCTCCCCCCTTTTCTATGGCACATTGATTAGCGATCATAGTGATTCAATCTTGATATCTGAGATTCTGAAAAAAACATTTTCTTTCATGTAAGCCTCTTGGTTTTCGCTGCTGTTTGCTCCTGCGTCAGCCTATTACAAAATGCATGTTTAGTGTTTGTAATCTTAAAGGGGGAGAGGAGCCACTAAATTCATTTATAGTTACAATGAGAGTTGGGAGTTACTTCTTTCTCTATTTCTTTCCTTTTGCTTTATTACAGTCTCCCCTTTCTCCTTATCTTCCTTTTCCATTTTCTGCACTTTTTACTGTCTCTTCTCTTTCTTTAAGTTCGGTTTGAACTAGCTTTTACTGTTGTAATCAGAATCCCTAATAAAATGTATATGCAAATAATCTATGTTTAATGTTTTAACTTCCTGTGGACGATGCATCAGCATTATCCACTGCGGCTGAGACTACGGTCAGCCTTCCCAACTCCAGACGGGTTGGACTTGAGCCCCATAATCCCCTAGCAAGCAAGACTGGTCCTGGCACTGTTCTGCCAGCTCTGAACCTGTACTCTGAATTCCAGGGCATGGGTTGGCTGACAAGGACACTGCAGTTTGAAGTTCAAGGGGACTGGAGGGGTACCATGCTGGAATGTGCCATTTTATGAAATGGGGGGGGGAGAGGAATAGGTTACTTGGAGAAGAGTCTTGTGTTCCTCCCAACCATGAACTATGGAAGAGCCCAGCATCCAACGATAGCAATAGAATTGCATTTAGACTTATGTTCTGTTTTATGGTGCTTTACAGCCCTCTCTAGGCAATTTACAGAGTCAGCATATTGCCCTGCCAACAATCTGGATTGTCATTTTACCGACTTCAGAAGGATGGAAGACTGAGTCGAGCCAGTAAGAACTGAACTCCAGATTGTGGGCAGAGTTAGCCTGCAATACTGCATTCTAACCACTGTGCCAACATGGCTCTACTGAGCAATTATGTTCTGGATCCAACTTTGCATAAAGTTTAGTGTAGGTCGGGGGTGTCAAACTCAATTTCATTGAGGGCCGCATCAGCATTGTGGTTGCCCTCAGGGGCCGGGTGGGTGTGGCCAGTGTGGGTGCGGCCTACTGGGGTGGTGTGGATGGTGTGGCCTACTGGGTGGGTGTGGCCAGCTCTACATCGTTCGCGTCAAAGGTGCCTGTGGGGGCCTGGGCAGGAGTGGAATCTGAGGGTCTCTGGCAGAAGGGGGTGGGACCGGGGCAAGTGCCAAGGCATGGTCCACTGGAGGAGCCTCGCTGTTCCTCTCAGGCCATGCGGGGGGGGGCGCTTATAGAGCTAAGACTGAATGCGTTTCAGCATAGAGGGCCACCACAAAATTGTACATTGGCTCCCAGCTGGCCTGGGCCAGGGCCAAGGCAGAGGGGGCCGTTCCCTCACTGTTTCCAGGATGGCTTCGCGGGCCCCATGAAACCACTTCACGGGCCGCATCCGGCCCCCGGGCCTTGTGTTTGACATGTCTGGTGTAGGTGGAATAAATGAACTCTGTGCATTGTATTTAAGGACATTTTTCTTCTTTCTCCCCCCCCCCCCCAGTTTTATAAGGCTTGATAAAAAAATTTCCCCAGCAAGGTGTGTCAGTGTGGATGTGTACACATCCCTGCTGCAGCACATGGCAGTACCAAGCCAACTTTGGCTGAACTCAGAAAAAAACTTGGCTTGGGTAGTGCTTGTGTAAGAAACTGGAAGAAATCCCATGTGTGTTTTCTGGCTTGGGAAATCATAAAAAAAAAAGCTTTATGGATTGATGCACGAAGGCAGTAGAATTTGAGACTTTTAGTATTTCCACTTGATGTAAATACCCATGTGTCGATAAGTTAGTATGTTGTTGACTGATCCCTCACTTTCTCTGTTCCAGGAGCTGTACAGATATTATTTGCTGCGCTATCTTTGGGGTCTTCCTTGTTGGCTACATGATAATTGGGCTTTTGGGTGAGTAAGTTTCTTAACTTAGAGAAGAGGACTGAGGGAGCTGAATCCAAATATATTATTCTATTGCAGAGGAGGCGGTTTAGTAGACTTCCTATGAGAAACAAGTGTACACACATAGTATTAACTCCATAGATGAGCAGTGTGGTGGCCTAGTGGTGAAGACGCTCGCCTCCCACTTGGAAGGTTGACAGTTCAATCTCTTAGGGTACAAAGAAAAAGTATCTGCTGTGAACCCCGCATGATGTTAGGAAGGGTATCCAGCCAGTAACTGCTCAGCTCTATCCAGTCATCACAACTCTATCCCGAATTAAGGGATTACAAGGATGTAAAAGGGAATTATAATTGCTGTACAATGAATTATACCGATCATCTCTATTTATTATACTAGATAAGGCAAACCTCATATTTATTATTCTGTAAATAATATGTGTACATGTAAATAATATGTGTAATATATCCTCTGTACTCTAGAAAGAGTACAGAGAAGAGCAACAAAGATGATTGATTAGAGGACTGGAGGCTAAAACATATAAGGAACGGTTGCTGGAATTTGGTATGTCTAGTTTAATGAAGAGAAGGACGAGGGGGGACATGATAGCTGGGTTCCAGTATCTCAGGGGCTGCCACAAAGAAGAGGGAGTCAAGCTCTTCTCCAAAGCACCTGAAGACAGGACAAGAAGCAATGAGTGGAAACTGATCAAGGAGAGAAGCAACCTAGAACTAAGGAGAAATTTCCTGACAGAACAATTAATCGGTGGAACAACCTGCCTCCAGAAGTTGTGAATGCTCCAACACTTCCTTCCTAAACTTTCTTAAAATAAATTATTTCTTTTGTCCAGCAAATAATTTGGTTAAAAGTCCCTCTGGGCTCTTGAAGGAAAAACTCTTCTCTTGAAGGCTTTAGATAGGACAAATTTATCTCTCCACAGTCTTCCTACTCTCCATCACACCCATAATAGCTAAAATAGTAGAACTGAACCTCTGTAATTGAGAAATAAGGAGAAAATTCTCCAAAAGGTGCTTTTTCAAGAGGCAACTGAACTTCCTTGTTTTTCTTGGAAGATGTGTCACTTCTCATCCAAGAAGCTTCTTCAGCTCTGAAGCTTCTTGGATGAGAAGCAAAACATCTTCAAAAAAAACCCCCAAAGTCCAGTTACCTCTTGAAAAAGCATCTTTAGGACAATCATGACCTGGATGTCTGAGAATCTCCATAGAAATTAAAGAGAAAGTTGTTTGGACATAAGAAAGAAAAGAAAAGAAAAGAAAAGAAAAGAAAAGAAAAGAAAAGAAAAGAAAGAAAGAAAGAAAGAAAGAAAGAAAGAAAGAAAGAAAGAAAGAAAGAAAGAAAGAAAGAAAGAAAGAAAGGCATCTGCAGTTACCATGCGCACATGTTTGTTTGGGTTTTTTTGTCTAATCTGGTGTTTCTCAATAGTAGTAACTTTAAGACATATGGACTTCAGCTCCCAGCATTCCCCAGGCAGCACACGTTGTGGAAGCCCACACTTTTTAAAGTTCTGACTTTGTGGTGCTCCAAAGTCCTGGAGGTTTTCAGATGCCTGGGGAATATCAATCTGACCGAACACTGGTAAGAGACCATATTAGGTCCTACCTAGCGGCGATAAAAGCAGAGAAGTGTTCTTACCTCACTGCTCTTATTGCGTCATCAGATAACCACCCAGCCTCCTTGTTTAGGGTGACCTGCTCCCTCCTTCATCAGGAGGTGAGGGGAGACCCCTTAGAGGGTAGAGCTGAGGATTTCGGACAATATCTGCATGATAAAATCGCTCAGATACGGGAAGGCTTGGATTTCAACTGGGTATGTCCGGTGGGAGAGACGGAGTCTGGTCTTGAGACTGTTATTTGGGCTGAGTTTGACCCCGTGACTCCTGAGGACCTGGACAGGTTGCTCGGGGGACTTAGGGCGACCACTTGTTCATTGGACCCGTGCCCCTCCTGGCTGGTGTTGGCATCCCGGGAGGTGGTACGAGGCTGGTTCCAGGCAATTATTAACACTTCTTTAAGTGAGGGTGTCTTTCCTGCCACCTTGAAAGAGGCGGTAGTGAGGCCCCTCCTTAAGAAGCCTACCCTGGATCCAGCTGTTTTATCAAATTATCGTCCTGTCTCCAACCTTCACTTTCTTGCGAAGGTTGTTGAGAGCGTGGTTGCCCGACAGTTCTCGCGGCACCTGGAGGAATCGTTATAATTGGATCCACACCAATCGGGCTTCAGGCCTGGTTACAGCACAGAAACAGCATTGGTCGCGTTGGTGGATGACCTCTGGCGGGCCTGGGACAGAGGTTGTTCCTCTGCTCTGGTGCTATTGGACCTCTCGGCGGCTTTTGATACCATCGATCATGGTATCATGCTGCAACGGTTGGAGGGGTTAGGTATGGGGGGCACTGTTTTGCGGTGGTTCTCCTCCTTCCTCTCCGGCCGGATGCAGTCTGTGTTGACAGGGGGTCAGAGGTCAACTCTGAGACCCCTCGTATGTGGGGTACCTCAGGGATCGGTCCTCTCGCCCCTACTGTTCAACATTTATGTAAAACCGCTGGGTGAGATCATCCGTGGTTTTGGTGTGGAGTACCATCTGTATGCTGATGATACTCAGTTGTACATTTCCATACCGAACCACCCCAACGATGCTCTTGCCGTGCTGACCCAGTGCCTGGAGGCCGTGCGGGTCTGGATGGGGAAGAACGGACTCAAGCTCAACCCTTCCAAGACCGAGTGGCTGTGGCTACCGTCGTCCCGGTTTAGTCAATTGACTCCTTCGTTGTCCATTGGGGGCGAAAAAGTGGCCCCTGCGGAAAGGGCTCGCAATTTGGGAGTCCTCCTGGATTCACGGCTGTCTTTAGAGGACCATCTGATGGCCGTGGCTGGGAGGATGTTCTATCAGGTTCGCCTGGTGCGCCAGTTGCGTCCCTTCCTAGACCGGGACTCACTATGCACAGTTACTCATGCCTTCGTCACTTCCAGGCTGGACTACTGTAATGCTCTCTACATGGAGCTCCCCTTGAGATGCACCCGGAGGCTTCATCTGGCCCAGAATGCGGCCGTGCGGGTAGTGACCGGAGCATCATGGTGCTCCCATGTAACACCGCTCCTGCGCGAGTTGCACTGGTTGCCGGTGGCCTTCCGGGTGCGTTTCAAGCTGTTAGTGACCATCTTTAAAGCGCTCCATGGCATCGGACCTGGATATCTACAGGACCGCCTTCTGCCAGCAAATACCTCCCGCCATCCGGTACGCTCCCACAGAGTGGGTCTCCTCAGGGTGCCGTCGGCCAGACAATGTCGGCTGGCGACCCCCAGGGGGAGAGCCTTCTCTGTGGGAGCTCCAACGCTTTGGAATGAGCTCCCCCCCGAACTCCGTACGTTGACGGAATTGCGTTCCTTCCGTCGAGAATTAAAAACACATCTTTTTCGACAAGCCGGCCTGGGATAGCAGCTGCAGTGCCAACAAGGTTATAATTGTTTTAGGGGATCGAGCTTTTAAGATAATGTATTGGGTTTTAAATGTTTCTGGGCCAAATTGTTTAATCCATTTTTAATCATTTTACTTTTTGTATGTTGATGTTTTTAATTGGGCTATACGCCGCCCCGAGCCCTTCGGGAGGGGGGCAGTATAGAAATCGCAAAAACAAACAAACAAACAAACAAACAAACAAACAAACAAACAAACAAATAAATAATGGTAAATTATGAAAAATTAATTTTTCTCTCTTCCCTTCTTTCCCACTTTCTTCTTCCTTTTTTCTTTTTCTTTTTGGTTTTGCAAGCCTGGCTGTACGGTGATCCGCGACAAATTATTTATCCCAGAAATTCAACAGGATCCTATTGTGGAATTGGTGACAATCGGTGCGTTTCGCATCCTGAAAAAGGATGAATTCTTCAAAATGGTGGCTTGGCTAAACAGGGAGGGGCTTCAATAAGCGGAGATTTAACCAAGCTCAGACAGCAACAGTTTTCCTGGAATAAGAAACCTGTACAGGTAGTCCTCGACTTACAACAGCTGGTTTACTGACCATTCAGTGACCGGCACTGAAAAAAGTGACTTATCACCCTCTTTCACACTTACGACCGCTGCAGCATCTCCATGGTCACGTGATCAAAATTCAGAGGCTTGGCAACCAACTCATATTTATGACGGTGGCCGTGTCCCAGGGTCATGCGATCACCTTCACAGGCCAGATTCACGTAACAATCATGTCCCCAGCTCAACAACTGCAGTGATTCACTTAACAACGGTGGCGAGAAAAGTCATAAAATGGGACAGAATTCACTTAACAAACATCTCTCATAGCAACAGAGATCTTGGGCTCAGCTGTGATCTACCTATAATAGTGCAGGTAATCCTTCCATAGCAACCACAATTGAGACAGGCAACTCAGTCACGAAATGCCACAGTTGCCAAGTGGAAAGTCGTGTGGTTGCAAGAGGCTTACGACCTCACTTTCCCTCTGGTTGTTAAGTGAGATATCACGTGACTGCAACTTGGCAGTTTCGCTTTTACTTTTTTTTTAATTATTATTATTATTAACTCTGCTTGTTGGACGCCATTTGCAAATTATGCAAACACCCATGGTGTGGCCATAGGATGCTGCGATAGCCGTAACGGTGAGGATTGGTCTCCAAGTTGTTATTGTTGTTGCTGAACTTACAAACAGTCTCTAAATGAGGCAGTTGGTAAGCAAGGACTACTGGTGTAAAAATGCAGGAATTTCAGGAGCTTTTGGGGAGGGCAACTGAAGCAATACCAGGCTCAGAGGAGGATCTACTTGTTTTACTCAAACTCCACAGATCCCCCAGCTGGAGTCATGTGCAAAAAACCAGGTAGAGGTAGTCCTTGACTTACAATGATTCATTTAGTGACCGTTTGAAGTTACAATGGCACTTGAAAAAGTGACTTATGGCCGTTTTTCACACTTACAACCACTGCAGCGTCCCCATCCATGGTCATGTGATCAAAATTCAGATGGCCGGCAACTGGTTCCTATTTATGACGGTTTCACCATCCCGGGATCCCCTTTGGCGACCTTCCGACAAGCAAAGTCAATGGGGGAAGCCAGGTTCACTTAACAACCTGGTTACTAACTTAACAACTGCAGTGATTCACGTAACAACGGTGGCGAGAAAGGCTGTAAAATTAGGGCAAAACCCACTTAACAAATGTTTCACAAATTTTGGCCTCAGTTGTGGTCGTAAGTCAAGGACTACCTAGGCAAAATAGTGTCCAGCAGTTGGTTAACCAGATCTGCCTTGGGAACTGAAGCAATCCAAGGGTCTTTTTTTTTTTTTCTCATTACCAGGATTTCTTTCTTTTAATATGTTCTTCAATTCTCTTTTTCTGTTTAGTGGCAAACCTTACCTTCTCTACTTCAACCTCATGAAATGCATCACGGACGTAAGTCCACTGACAATAGCAATGAAAGGCTTGCAATGCCCTACCCCACAGGTAAGGTCTATCCTGCCGTCTGTGTGTTTGTGTGTTGAACATGGTACAGGTAGTCCTCAGTTAGCGATTGCCCCTTGGTCACTAAGCAAAGCAGTCATTAAGGGAAACCGTGACCGTACTTAGGTTCTTTGTTCAGCTTTGTTTTATAGACCTGAGAAGGTCATAAATATGAGCATTGGTCATAAGGTTACTTTTCTTTTCTTTTTTTAAAAAAATATTTTATTAGTTTTATAATTATAAATATAACTCAAGTAAATACAATCGTTTACAACTTTTTCAACACAAAACAAAGCATGAAAAAGTTACATAGAATAGTTAAAATAACTATAGGTATTGCTCAGCAGCACCCCCTTCACCACATCCCCCTCTTCCTTCCTCCCTACCTCCTACTTCTATCCCCCCACCCTCTCTCTCTCCCTCCCTCCCTCTCTCTCCACCCTCCTCCTACGGTACAACCTCCCTACTTCCCTCCAATCCTTCACTCCTCAATCTCCGCCCCCTCCAGATGTGGTTCCGAGGTACTGTCCGAGCAACCCCTCTTTTATCAAAAAGTATATCATACTTATATAATACCAATATTGCAGTTACATACATTGTAACACCCCCCCCACCCCACCCCACCCCCGACTTCCCAAAGTGAATACAGGTTAAAACACAAGAAAACCCACTAAACTAAACCAAATTATTATATAAATTCTAATAAGAATTTAACTATATTTTTCAATCCCACATATAAAAATTTAACTATATGCTAAGTACAATTTCTTAGATTGATATTTCCCTTGTATATACTCTATCCATTTTTTCCAATCCAACATATATTTTTCATTTGAGTGATCCTTCAAATATGTGGATGTTTTGGCCATTTCTGCCAAATTTATAACTTTCAAAGTCCATTCTTCAATAGATGGTAATTCTAGCTTCTTCCAGTATTGTCCCACCAAAAGTCTCGCTGCTGAAGGTTACTTTTGCATTACCATTGTAACATGTAACATGTGAGCATGAACCAGTTGCTAAGCATCTATATTTGTATCACAGGATTATGGGGGAATGCTACAAGGGTTGTCAGCGTGAAAAAAATTGTCATGTCAGTTTTTTTCAGTGCCGCTGTAACTTTGAGCGGTCACCAAATGAACTGTTGTAAGTCAGGGACCACTTGTAGCTGGTTGCAGATATTCTTTCTGCACTCTTGACTATCCGTTGAAGTCTACACTGGTCCAGTTTGGTGGCTATGCTAAACCAGACCATGATAGGAGTACAAATAACAGACTCAGTAGTTCCTCTGCAAAACTGGATCAGCAGCTCCGGGGGGGGGGGGAGTTTGAGGTTCCCGAGTTGACGTCGGACGCAAGAAAAAACATGGCAGATGGCTTTCAGACTGATTCCCTGCCCTCCTTCTTTTTTTCAGATTTGTGTCGCCACTTGCTCCAGCAAATTCTGGCCGATGCCTCCCATTGATTTTGTGTCTCCAGATAAGAAACCTTCTGAGCTGTGGAATCAGACAATGTGCCAGCCCATCATTGATCTCGAAACTACAAAGTTGGTAAGATGCCTTTGGATG
This sequence comes from Bothrops alternatus, assembly GCA_034064705.1. Taxonomy (NCBI): domain Eukaryota; kingdom Metazoa; phylum Chordata; class Lepidosauria; order Squamata; family Viperidae; genus Bothrops; species Bothrops alternatus. The sequence goes on from JARGCV010000172.1 coordinate 2,776,359, forward strand.
GCCCGATCTTAATTCCTTGCCTAATCTTGAAGGGTGTTTCAAGTTTCCTTGGATATGAGTGGGGCCTTAACCTCAAAGTGCTTTTTTTATTCAGAAGGCAACTGGATTGTTTTGTTTTGTTTTTTCCTTCAGGAGGAAGAAGAAAACGTTTTATTATTATTATTATTATTAATTTAATTTCTATGCCGCCCTATTCCGGAGAACTCAGGGCGGCTCACAGCATAATAGAAATTACATACATATAAAAAACCCTTAAGTTAAAAAAAAAAAACAAAAAAAACAAAAAACAAAAAAACAAAAAAAACCAATCCAAACTCATCCAAGAAGCTTCATTAGTTCTGCTGGTGGGGGAATGGAAGGATAGATCCTGATAGGATGATTGGGGAAAGGGGAGGAAATAGAAGGATTGTATTTCTTTGCAGTCATCTGATTGTTAGTGCTCTCTGTGAGAGCCGTTGAGGCCCTTTGGGGTTTATCTGTGCCCCTCAGATAATCAGGGTGCAATTGCTTGTGAAATTTTGTTAGAACTGCTGCAAGGTTGCATGGTAGACTGGAGATAGGTGGTGTCTTGTCCCTCCCCCTCTGTTGAGGGAGGGGTGTTCAATTCCAACATAGATGGATTCTTTTACTTCTCTTTCCAACCATTGGTCCTCTCTAGGATCATTGTCTATGTCAGTGGTTCTCAACCTTTTTAATGCCATGACCCCCAACCGGTCGTAAGTCGAGGACTTCCCAGCCAGTCATAAGTTGAGGACTTTCCCTGCCCGGAGTGCCGCACATGCGTGGTGCCGCCCCCTGCGCCGGCCAAGGCGTAGCTGGCAAGGGGCAGCAACGGCGCAGGGCAACCACCGACTGGGCCACCAGCTGGCCCAGCCCAGGGGAGGTAAGGCACCCGCCGGGCCCCACGCACACCAGCAACCCTCCTTGCGCCCGCCGGCCTCCCACCTCCCACCCCTGGCCCTCTTTTACTTACATTTTTAGTAGTTGCTCAGCAGGGAGGGGTGGAAACTTCTACACAGCTCGCCTTCGCTGCAGACATCTTGCAGCACCGTTTGCAGACTGGGACTTTTGGCGGGCTCACCAGGGCAGAGACAGCCTGGACAATTCCTATTGGCTTTTGAAAGCCAATAGAATTAGACTGTATTCAAGAGAGTCTATTCTATTGGCTTTCAAAAGCCAATAGAATAAGAGGCAGTAGCACAGCTAAGGAAAAGGGGGAAAAATGGGGGACTGCATTGTTTGGTGACCCCCGTGAAATGGTCATTCGACCCCAAATGGGGTTGCGACCCACAGGTGGAGAACCGCTGGTCTATGTGGACAAATGTGCAAAGCCCACATTTTGGATAGAGAGGACAATTGGCTTGAAAGAGGATCCATCTATGTTAGAACTGAACACCCCTCCCTCAACAGAAGGGGAGGGATAAGACATCACCTATCTCAGTGGTGAGATTCAAATACCTGAAACAACCGGTTCTCTGCGTGGGTGCAGGCCTGGGCCTCCGAGGCCTAGAAAGGACTTCTGGAAGTGGCATCCACACACTTCTGGCTGGCCGTTCTTGGCCTGGGAGGCCTCCTCCAGGCCTCCGAGGCCTAGAAAGGACTTCCGGAAGTGGCATCCACACACTTCTGGCTGGCCGTTCTTGGCCTGGGAGGCCTCCTCCAGGCCTCCAAGGCCTAGAACGGACTTCCAGAAGCAGTGTGCATTCAGCCAGTTCTCTGAACTCAACAAACTTTAGTTACTGGTAACCAGAGCGAACCGGCTGAATCACTGACCTATCTCCAGTCTACAACACAACCCTTGCTGCAGTTCCAAGAAGGCTCCAAAACCAATTGCACTCTGATTCAGGTGATCCTGAGGGGCACAGATAAACCTCCAAATGGCCTCAACAACTCTTCCATCCGCCCCCCCCGCCGCCATCAGAACTGATGAAGCTTCTTTGATGAGAAGCAAAATGTTTTCTTCTTCTTCCTCAAAGAAAAAAAAAAACAGTCCAGTTTCCTTTTGAAGAAAACTATGACCTGGATGACCGAGAATCTCCATAGACAGTGGGGCTTTGCATTTGCTGGGCACAATTGTAAAGCCATGCCTGAATTTCAAGTAGTTCTCAATTTATGACCGGCTGCTTAGCGACTGTTCAAAGTTACAGCGGACGGCAAAAAAAAAAGCTACTTACAACCCAATTTTGAAGTTACAATTCTTGACTTACAACCATTCATTTAGTGACCATTTGAAATTAACAATGACACTGAAATTAGTGGCTTATCACTATTTTTAACCCTTACAACCATTACAACATCTCCATGGTCATGTGATCAAAATTTGTCAGCTTTTTCCTATTTATGACAATTGTGGTGTCCTTCTGCAACCTTCCAACAAGTCAATGGGGAAGCCAAATTCACTTCACAGCCATGTTACTAACAACTGCAGTGATTCATTTAACAACTGAAAGGTCGTAAAATGGGGAAATACTCGTGCAACAATGGTCTTACTTAGCAGCAGAAATTTTGGGCTCAGTTGTGGTCGTAAGGTGAGGACTGCCTATACAATGCCTGCACCACCTCTGGGGTCATGTGATTGGATTTTGGGCGCTTGGTTCACCTTTACAACTGTTTGCAGCATCCCACAATCACCTGGCTGTGATTTTTGCTCTTTTTAGTGTTTACTTTGGGTTTCCTGACTAAAATGCCCATTGGGCTAAAATGGGTTTGTTTAACAACTGCTGCACTCACTTAAAGACTGCTGAAAAAAATATTACAAAATCAAGTCCAATGACATGGGTCATGGGTTGTCTAGTTCTGTATAATAGTGGGCCCTGTAACAGTATATCATAGTCTTGTTTCCTTCTAAGGGGATCACCTTGTTCCAGTTTTCCTGTCTCACTGTTCCTCACCCTTTCCCCTATGCCACAGGTAGGCAACCTTGGCTCTTTTATGACTCGTGGACTTCAACTCCCAGAATTCCTAAGCCAGCGTGGCTCAGCATGGAAGCCTTTCCCTTTCCCCTCAGCATGGCTGGCTCAGGAATTCTGGGAGTTGAAGTCCACGAGTCATAAAAGAGCCAAGGTTGCCTACCCCTGCCCTAAACACTCAGTATTTTGGTGCTTGTTGCTTTAATTTTTTTAATATATATTTCTGCAAATCTTGGAGTTGTCCTGAGAGTGATAAAATCTATTTTTCCCTTAATGACTCTTGTCTCATTGCAATATTCCTGGCATTTAACCCCTTGTTCTAGTATCTGAATGCAACATTGTTACGGATCTCTTGCTTTTCCCCCCAGACGGTGTCACAAATTCTCAACCAGCAACTTTGTCCTCGATTCACCATCCCAACCGAGCCGGGTAAGTGTTGATTCTGCAAAGAAGAAAAGGGTTCCATCCCTTGGGATGAACTGTTATGTTGCTGAAATGACAAAAAGCAAAATAGGAAATTGGAAGATGGACCACAGGGGAGTTATTGGTGCTGAAAAAGGAAAAAAAAGTGAATTAAATGAATTTTAATAAGTTGTAATTCAAAGTCTGGGACTTTGAAGAGAAGTTTATGCCAATTGTCTTTCCAGAATGACCCCTAATTTATATCCCCGCCCTTTTATTTACAGTTCTTAATCGTTGCTTACCTTTTTTTAACATCTCTGAAGTTGGAAGCTTTAATGTGGGTACAATGACAATGAATGAAACCATGAGGAACATCACAGATGGAACAAAGTAAGTCTTTTTTATACTTTGAAGTCTTCATCAAGGCCTTTTCTCCGGGCAAATGTCTTACAGCCAGTGGCAATTTCCCTCTCCTGCCAGACCTCGTTCTCAAAACCCAACAGGACTGAGAAAACACAGAGATCCATGATCCACAATTCTAGTCCATTTTTCATCACAGAGTTATCTCCCTCAGTGAGAACTCTCCATTGGCTTGGCTGTTTGATTCTTTCTGGGGATACGTGTGATCCAAGAAACTTGCTGATCTTTATCAGAATTGCAGATATTTCATTATTCAACTAGGTAACATCATCAGTACTAGTGAGTACAGGGGTTTGCTCCCTGTTTATATACAGTAGCTTGCTTTGCCAGGGTGGTGGGGGTATGATTTCAGACAATCAGCCATCAGTAGATACATAAACGTACTAAATTACATTTACACACCATTCAAAAGAGGCATTAAAAAGCTAAGAAGGAAACAAAAAGACCAGGGTATATCATATCCAGCAAGCAACACCCAGATAAGCAGGGACTGACACCAGACAAACATCAAGTAGAAAATAATAATCAAGGAACTGCCAAGAAGAAAACCACTTCACCAACACTGGAAGGGCAAGCTATTATATATAAACAGGAAACAAACCCCACATTCACTAGCACTGATGATGATGTTACCTAAGGTAACAAAATGCCTACAAGCAAACAATCAAGCTCAGCACCAAGGACTCTGCAAACTTTGTGTAATTTACATACAGATGGAAGTACTGTACTGCTGGAGTTTATACTTGCAAAAATAGGGGATTGCTGCACCTTAACCTGTCCAGCAGTAAATAGACAATGCCACAACTACTGAGGCAGGGTAGAGAATGGTTTTGTAGATCTAACGAATTGTGTGGGCATACTTTTGCCCTGGAATGGAGGAAAGCACATTAAACTGACTGTATGGATTCCCTTCTATAATGTCTCCAATTTTCTTTCTTGTCTTTATAGACAGCTCCTGAGTTCTCTCAATGTGAAGGATATTAGCGTGAAAATCTTTGAGGATTTTACACGGACGTGGTCTTGGATTCTCATGTGAGTACTTCTTGCAGCAGGAGGAAGTTGTCCATTGGGGCTGAGGAAATCAAGAGGGCTTTGTGTCTTACATTCAAATGAATCATGATTCTTGAAGCTATGGGGGTAGGACTGCAGCCAGAGCTGTGAGTCTTAGTTTCTCATTTCTTTAAGGCAGGAAGATTGGCTCTAACTTTGTTGCTCAACTGGGCATTTAATGAACATGGCCACCCCATAACATAACTGAGAAAATCCTTCAGAGCTGTTTTGGGTTTATCCTACTGCTCAGGAAGAGGGAGAAGAGGGATTAGACTAGGGGTCTTCAAACTTGGCCCTTTTATGACTTGTGGACTTCAACTCCCAGAATTCCCCAGCCAGCGTACCTGTCTGAGGAATTCTGGGAGTTGAAATCCACAAGTCATAAAAGGGCCAAGTTTGAAGACCCCTGGATTAGACAGAGAGATTAAGCTCTACAAGCGAAACAGGTGGAGAAGAAAGTCACTCCACCCCATCCTTTCTCTCTTATGTTGTTCCCTTCCCAGAGGTCTCCTGCTTGCCATGTTCCTGAGCCTCTTGTTTCTCCTGCTGCTGAGATACGTTGCTGGCATCCTGGTATGGGTTCTCATTGTGGGAGTAGTAGCCATCATTGCATACGGTGAGTAAAATGAGAGCAAGTAGCTGAACTAGAGGTCTTAATATATTGCACCAAATTGATGAATAGGTTAAGGGTGCTACCACAGGAGATAAAAGTGGACAATGGTTTGGTGAACCTTTTTAAACCAGTCAGGTCCATTCGCATCAATCATTTCGCAAATGGGTAACCTTAGCAAATTTAAAATGCAAGTGGACTTCAACTCCCAGAGTTCCCCAGCCAGCATGAATTATGGCAGTTGAGGTGCACACATTTTAAAGTTCCCAGGGTTGAGAAACACTATTGTACGCATTTATATTTAGGGTAGGAAAAACTGTCTTTCTGTCCAAACCTTGAAAAAAATGTCCATAACAAAAGGTATAATATTAGCCTAGATTGGGGTCTCCAAACTTGGCAAATTTAAACTTTAAGCATGATTGTCTGAGGAATTCTGGGAGTTGAAGTCCACAAGTCTTAAAGTTGCCAGGTTTGGAGAGCCCTGCACTAGATGGTCAGAAATCTATTTAGGCCAAAGTTTGTTCAGTTCTCAGAATTATATTTTCTCCTACTGATTCTATTCTATTCTGTTCTGTTCTGTTCTGTTCTACTCTACTCTACTCTACTCTACTCTACTCTACTCTACTCTACTCTACTCTACTCTACTCTACTCTACTCTACTCTACTCTACTCTACTCTACTCTACTCTACTCTACTCTACTCTACTCTACTCTACTCTACTGCAGATTGACCACTGCAGAACATTGATTCTCACACATACATGTATCTGTCAGGTGACATAACAATAACATAAGCCATCCAGCATCTTTGAATATATTTAGTAAGTAAATATAGGAAACAAACAGCCAAGCTTGGTATGGGTGACCTGTGACCCTCTAGATGTTGATCAATTCAGTCCTTGCACCATCAGCCCATTTGGCTAGCAGTGAGGGATGCTGGGACTTGTAATTCAGTAGCATCTGGAGTGTGATGATAATAGTAGCAATAGCACTTAGATTTTTTTATACCGCCTCACTATGCTTTACCGCCGTCTCTAAGCGGTTTACAGAGTCAGCCCACTGCCCCCAACAATCTGGGTCTTCATTTCACTGATCTGGAAGAATGGAAGGATGAATCAACCTTGAGCCCCATCAGGATCAAACTCCAGGCTGTGGACAGAGTTTGCCTGCAGTACTGCACTTTAACCACTGAACCACCAGGGCTTCCATTCTGATACTTTAACGATCACCAAGATATGGTGTCTTAGTGCCATCTTGTATGCACATCACACCACTGGTTGGTCACTGGAGGAAAGAAGGTTGAAATGGGGAAAGGAGTCTTCTGAAACCAGATGGCAGAGGGAGGGAAATGGGATTTGAAGAATGCTCTTGCTTAGTATTTTTTTTCCCATCAGTCTTTCTTTTCCCTCTCTCCCCCTTCCAGGAATCTACCACTGTTACACAGAGTATGATATCCTCAAAAATAAGGGAGCCACTATACAGACCATCGGATTTACCACTAACTTGGGCGCTTATGGAAGTGTCAAGGAGACCTGGTTGGCAGCCTGTAAGTCTTGGGTTTAGGGATGGTTAACTTGTGTGGCTGTGCTTTTGATCTAATAAGAATTTTTTTTAAAATCATGGGTGTCTTTATAGGTTTTTAAAGATTATCTCTGTGTTATTTTGAACTGTTTTTAATATGTGGTTAGCCAGCCGGAATCTTTATGATGAGATGGCAGCCACATAAATTCAGTGTAATCAAATATGAAGCTTCCCAGCTTCTTTTGAGGTGGGCACAGTCAAACCATCTCCTTTCTCCCTCCCTCCTCCAGTGATTGTCCTCTGTGTGGCAGAAGGCATCTTGCTGCTTAGTCTCCTGTTCCTCCGCAACCGGATCTTCATTGCCATCGCCCTCATCAAGGAAGCCAGTCGGTAAGTGGAGCCCCACAATGCTTTAGTGACGTTACAGTTTCAGATTCTGGGTGGGAACCAAGGGAGAGACTGATAGTTCTCTGTTGTCTCTTTTCTCCAGAGCTATTGGATATATGATGTCCACCCTGGTCTACCCACTGCTGACTTTTGTCTTAATCGTGATCTGCGTGGCCTATTGGGGCATGACAGCTCTGTATCCTTTCCTTTTTTCTTTTTTTTTTACAAAAAAATTATTGGTTTTTTTAATTTTTACAACAAAATGCTCAAAGCACACCATGGTGTTAGGGTAAACAATCATCCAAAAGTAAAACATTTATACATACTTCAATCAATACCTCTAGTATTCCCTCTCTTTCCCCTTAACTAACATAGTTTATTTAAAATAGTTCAGTCTGATTTAAATTTAGTCAACCTATACCTGTTTCTAACACTTTAAAAAATTTATACAACCATAATCAAATTAACTTTAAATACAAACTCTATCAGTTCGGGTATTCCTTCCAACTATATTCTGGTACCTTAGTTTTTATTGTAAATTTTATTTAACTCTTCTTCGACTAATATCCCTTAATTAAACTAAAACATTAATCTATCCTATAAATATATCTATTCTATCAACTAATCAATCTCTTATAGCTAACAGATAAAATCAAATCTTAAATTTTTCAATCCATTAAACATAATTTAGTTCATATCCAATTAAATTGTCATAACCAATGACATCAATCTTATCAAGCAGAAATCATCTTATTAGGTTAGTTCAAGATTACATAATAATTTTCTTACACATAACCCTATTGTCCTAAACAAAAAGAAAAAAAGAACAAAGAACAAATACATTCTTAAAGGATTTAATATGTATTTCATTAGTCACTCCTTTTTTCTCTTATATCTCTTTTTTAAACTAAAGTATTAATCTGTCCTAAAGCTATTTAAACCATCAGTCAACTTTAAACTAACAAGATAACATCAAACTTTAAAATATTTCAATTCATTAATCATCAAACCAGTAAATCATCAGTAATTTCCATATAGATAAATTTTATATCTTCCATTAATCCCATTTTTCTTACATCTAATTTATAATCTTGGTCCTTAAGTCAGTCCATAGTTCTAGATTGCCTTTAGTCCATTACTCAAAACTTTAACTTTCATTTTTTAAAAAATCTTATTTTAGTTTTTTTCAAATGCCAAGTAGGTTTCCATAGCAAAGCTTCCTTTCCAACAGATAATCTCTCTTTGTTGCTTGTAATATCTTTTGAATCAGTGAGAACCATCTTGACCTCTGAATTGGCCTTCTGATTTTTTTTTGCATAAAGTCTCGTTGCTTTGGAGTTCCAAGTCCCAGTCTTTGCTTTTCCTGATTCTCAACGCCATAACTGAGTTGCATATAAAGCAGAGTCAATTTCTCTTTGTTCTCAGTTAGGTCCTCTTTTTGTAGGATCTGTTTAATAGAAGAGTCAGGTGCAATCTGGAAGTCAGTTTTAAAGTTTGAAAAAGAGATTCTGGCTCTTAGTTCTGTAGTAAGCTCTTTCATTGTAGCACATATTTCCTCTTTAGTCTCATAAATTTTCTCCAGAATAAGTTTGCAATTTAAATGTGAGTACAGCTCCATTTTAGAAAAAAAATTCAAACATCCAGTTAATTTTCATATAAAAAGATCTCCTCTCCAATTGCAATATTACTTTTTAACCAGTAGATGTCCTCAGAAAGCTAAAATAAATAAATAAATCCATTTCCCCCCCAAAGTCATTTCACTTTTCATTCTTCTTTCTTTACTCAAAAAAACAAACAAAAAAACAACAACAACATAACTAATAATAAAGTTCGTAAAAAAAGTTTTTCCGATACCCCAAAGTACTTATATGAAAAAAACAATGTAATTTCTAAAACTTTACTTTGTTCCTTTGTTCGCCTTTCTTCCCCAACGAGTAAAAGCTGCCTTTCCAAGCTAGGGAAATCTTTCCAATACAGCTCTTACAGGCAAAAAACAAACACAAAAAAAAAATGAAGAGAGGAAAAAAAAAGGAAAGGTCTCACCCGGATTCACCATGGTGGGTCTGCAGCTTAGATGTTCTTTGGACTTGCGGTTTCTTGCGGCAGAGCGATCGGCCATTTTATTGGCCAATCTTCTTGTCCGTCGGCCCTCGGAGTTCCGTCCGGACAGCTGGAGGAGCTACCGCTCCTCCACTGCCGGAACGCTGCCTCCTCATAGGAAAGTCTCGCCCTCCAGGGCGACTTTGGACCCGCATAAGGGTCCGCCGACGGAGGGAAAACTAGTCAGCGGGGAGAGCAATCTCCCCGCTCAACTAGCAACGCTGCGACCGGAACCGGAAGTCAGCTCTGTATCCTTTCCAATGGTACTGTGAATCTTTTATTTATTTATTAAATTTATATGCCACCCATCTCACTCTAAAGTGACACTGGGAGGTTTTTTCTTGCATTCCTGTAGGAGAATCAGCCAATGCCATATCTGTACACGATGATGATGTTATCCATTTGGTCATGTCCGGTTCTTGGCGATTCTATGGGGCAGGTCTCTCCACGTCTTCCGATCTTGCACTACTTCTTTGAGTTGTTCTATGCTGTAGTTGGTGTTAGCTTTGAGGGTGTCCAGCCACCGTGTTCTTTGGCAGCCTGGTTTCCTTTGACTGCTTCTGTACACAAATATGTTGCAATACACCTTTCTATCCTGCCTCTCCTTGAACCTTGAGTTTGAAAATAAGGAACTTATTAACAGTTGGTCTATGAACCGTGGTGGTGCGGTGGTTAAAATGCAGTATTGCAGGCTAACTCTGCCCACAATCTAGAGTTCGATTCTTACTGGCTCAAGGTTGACTCAGCCTGCCATCCTTCCGAGGTTGGTAAAATGAGGACCCAGATTGTTGGGAAGGCAATATGTTGATTCTGTAAACCACTTAAAGAGGGTAGTAAAGCATTGTGAAGTGGTATGTAAGTCTAAGTGCTATTACTATTGCTATTACACACCGGAGACACATTCCTTGTGTGTCTAATCACACTTGGTCAATGTTCTATTCTAGTCAACATTGTGAAAGATAAAAGGGAATATTTTGTTCGTAAACTTCCTTGACTATTTCCTATTTTTAAAGATATCTTGCTACTTCTGGAGAGCCCCTTTTTCGTGTCACCCCAACAAATGATAGTGCCCCGGGCTGTGAAAAATTCCGTGGTAATGAAAGTTGCAAGCCGCTGGTAAGTGGACAGAGGCAGAACCGAAGTATCTTTGATCCTCAGAGCCGTTTTGGCTATTAGTCCTTTAGCCATTGGGGCATGATGAAAAATACAATCGTACTTTGGGAACCTCTCAGTTTTTCTTATGAATCAACTTTGGCATTAAGTGGGACAGAAGGACATTAAATAATCTCATGAATGAATTGGTTACCTTTTGGCCATCACCACCACTTTTTCAAAGTTTAGAATGATTGGGAGAAAATGGATCCTGTTCTTCCAGGAGAGAAATTTCAGGAGCTGCCTAAAATCAATTCAGTTCTGTATAAGTTAGCCCAGGGGTAGGCAATCTTGGCTCTTTTTTATGACTTGTGGACTTCATCTCCCAGAATTCGAGAGTTGAAATCCACGAGTCATAAAAGAGCCAAGGTTGCCTACCCCTGAGTTAGCCTCATGTCGCCTGTATCAGAAATGGGTAATCCAACGCTTTTACATTACAAACAGCTTCTCCCCTGGTTCTGCCTGCTCTCCTTTGCCCCTAAAATCAGGCTTATAGCAAATCAGCCAGAGTGGAAGCTGAATGCCAGGCAAGATGGACATTATTCATTGATTTATTTATTTTAGAAGCCACCCATCTCATTGTTGCAGCAACTCTGGGAAGCTTACAAATTGATTAAAAGGTAAAAAAAAGATAATACAAAACAATGAAAAGGGTTAAATAAGAAACTAAAAATCTGTAGAAGAGTAGCCGGCGCCGGAAGGTGGAGTTAAAAACATCATCAGCTTAGAGTCAGTGTGTTCTCACAAATGGTCCCATTTTAACCGCTCTGGAATTCCGTTGGCCCTTATCTGGTACCAATTTAGTACTGAACTTTAGTTGACTATAGATTCAACAATAAATCTTTTGAACGGCAACACCATATGGTCACGATCCTGTGTGCCTGACAAAACCAAGGAAACAGGCGACATGGAGGTAGGGATCTTCTCTCTCTACCCCATCAGCCACCCCAACATAGAATGCTTCCATCAAGGCCCAGACCAAACAACAGAGGCAGGTTTTAAGGCTCTTCTGGAAGACCAGAAGTGTGGGGACTGACCTCACCTCCAGGGGGAGAATATTCCAGAGGGTTGGGGCCACAGCAGAAAAGACTCTTCTCCTGGACCTCACCAGCTGAAATTATTTGAAATATAGGGTCCAAAGTAGACCTCTTCTGCTGGAGTGAGTTGACGGGCCAATACTATTGGGTGAGACAGCCCCTCAGATGTATGGACCCATGCCATAAAGAGTTTTAATAGTTGGACCCTATAAGCTTCTTAATCCAATTTGTACAAATCCGGCTCTTATCCAGTTTGCACTCTTCTTATCTAGCTTCTGTGTTAACAGCGCTCTTATTCAGAAGTCTTATCCAGTTCCTATTGCTAAATTTCAGCCCTTTGGAAGTGGTGGCTAACTGAGACAACTGAACCCAGACTCCAGGATTTAAGATCCGGCCTTTGACCAAGCTAGTTCCTCAGATCTTATTGTTTTTTCCTGCATTTTATGATGTTTCTTTCTTCAGTTGTGTACGTAATGGCATGGTGTGGTGCATTTTGTTCTATTGTCTTGCATTTCACCCTTCCAACAATTCAGTGAGATAAGCTAGGTTGTGCTTCAGTGAAAGAACGAGATACCGGCTGAACAAAAAAAAAATGAGAATGAAAGTCAAAGTCAAAGTCACTTTTACCAACTGGGTCTGCCAGAATTTAAAATGAAGTCTGCAACTCTGCGGAATAGCTTGTTCAAATGCCTCTCTTGTTTTGCAGCCTCTCACCAGTACAAATAGTTGTCGACTTACAGCAGTTCAATTTGTCTGAACTGGTATATTTGTCTGAACTGGTATATTTGTCTGAAATGGTATAGGATTTCCTGCCTAAGCAGGGGCTTGGACTAGAAGACCTCCAAGGTCCCTTTCAACTCTATTATTATTATTATTATTATTATTATTATTATTATTATTATTATTATTATTATTATTATTATTATTATGGATCATCGCACAGTCAGCCAGATGTTCAGACTGGATTTGGCATTTTGTCTACCTACCGAGTCCTTACCCAGGACCTGGGATAGGCAGATGTGGATGTTTGATGGTATTACAGATATCGTCACAGGATGGAGGCGGTTCCTAGTAAGGCCACCTTTTGCAATTGACTAATGGTGAATTTGTCAATGCCAATGGTGTTTAAGCAGTGCTCCAGTTGTTTTGGGATTGCACCCAAGGCGCCTATGACTATTGGTGCTACCCTTGCTTGCTTTTGCCACAGTCTTTCTATTTCTATTTGTAGGTCTTTGTATTTTGTTATCTTCTCCAGTTCTTTCTCGTCTATTCTGCTGTCTCCAGGCACTGCCACGTCCACTATCCAGACTTCCTTGTCTTTCTTATCGAGAATCGTTAGGTCCGGGGTGTTATGTTGCAGGTGCTTGTCTGTTTGAATTCTGAAGTCCCAGAGCAGTTTAATTTTTATCATTTTCTATGACTTTCTCTGTTTTATGATCCCACCAGTTTTTGCTTACAGGCAAATGATATTTCTTGCAGATCTTCCAATGCACCACTGTTGCTACTTTGTCATGCCGCTGCTTGTAGTCAGTCTCTGCGATCTTCTTGCAGCAGCTTACCAGGTGGTCCACTGTTTCTTCTGCTTCTTTGCATAGGCGGCACTTACTGTCTGTTGCTGTCTTCTCAATTTTGAATTTATATGCATTTGTCCTTAAGGCTTGGTCTTGTGCAGCCAGAATTAGTCCCTCGGTCTCTTTCTTCAATTTTCCTGCTCTTAGCCATTGCCAGGTCTTGTTATTATCTGCTTTCCCAGCTATTTTTTTAACATATTGGCCATGTAGTGCTTTGTCTTCCCATGTCTCTATTCTGTTCTTCATTTGGTCTTTCTTGTAGGCCAGTTTGGTCTCTCCAGTAGTCAGTAAGCCTTCCTGATATACTAATTTCAGTGCATCTTCATCATTGTTCTTCAGATATTCTTCCAAAGCCATTTTTTCTTCTTCAATCATCTGAAGTACTTGTAGCATTCCACGCCCACCTATTTGCCTTGGTAGATAAAGTCTGTCAATGTCACTGCATGGATGAAGGGCATAATTCATTTTCATTATTTTTCTGGTCTTCCTATCCATTGCTTTTAGTTCTGCTTGAGTCCAGTCCACTATTCCAGCTGTGTACCTAATGACTGGAATTGCCCAGGTGTTGATTGCCTTTATGGTATTTCCTTCATTGAGTTTGGACTTTAAGATCTACTTCACTCTCTTGATGTATTCACCTCTAATCTTTTTCTTGACTTCAGTGTGCTTGAGGTTGTCAGCTTAAAGGATACCCAAGTATTTGTAGTAATCTTCCTCATCCAGACTCTTAATGTTATTTTCATGGGGCATCTTGATTCCTTCAGTTTTCACTATTTTTCCTTGTTTGGTAGTAAGTGTGGCACACTTGTCCTAGCCAAACTCCATTACAATATCTTGGCTATATATACGGACAGTGTTGAGCAGCAATTCTATTTCTATGTTTTTCCATACAGCTTCAGATCATCCATGTAAAGGAGTTGGGATAGTCTGGGAGATTTTTTTGATGTTTGATAGCCATGTCCTGAGTTATTCAGTATTGTTGACAGAGGAAACAGTGCAATAACAATTATTATTATTATTATTATTATTATTATTATTATTATTATTATTATTATTATTAAGGATCATTGCACAGTCAGTTTCTCGTTAATTCCAGATTGCTTCTCTCCTTGATTAGTTTCCATCTATTGTTTCTTGTCCTGCCCTCTGGTGCTTTGGAGAATAGGTTGACACCCCCCCTCTTCTTTGTGGAAGCCCCTCTTATACTGGAACACTGCTATCATGTCACCCCAAGTCTGTCTTTTCTCTAGACGGGTCATACCCAAATCCTACAACCATTCCTCAAATATTTTAGTCTGCGACGGCCCGCATCGCAAAGGGGAAAAAAAATGGCCGACCAAAAAAAATGGCCGACCAAAATAAAAAAAATGGCGGGCCAGCATCACGCATGCGCGGCGCGAGGGCCCGCATCGCAAAGGGGAAAAAAATGGCTGACCCAAAAAAAATGGCCGACCCCCCCAAAAAAATGGCCGACCAAAAAAAATGGTGGGCCCTCATCGCGCATGCGTGGCGCGACGGCCCGCATCGCAAAGGGGAAAAAAATGGCCGACCAAAAAAAAATGGCGGACTGCGGTGTTTGGCGACCCCCGTGAAATAGTCGTTCGACCCCAAATGGGGTCACGACCCACAGGTTGAGAACCGCTGTACTAGATTGTATTCACTTAACAACTGTGGCAAGAAAGGTCGTAAAAGGAGGCAAAACTCAATAAATATCTCACTTAACAACAAAATGTTTTGGGCTGCGTTGTGGTTGTAAGTCACAGACTACCTATATATCGTACACGTTTTGTTCTTTCTTTTCTCAGGATTTCAATGCCTCCGCCAATCTCCCTTGCATAACCGAATGCATCTTCTACAGATATAATGATGAAGGGCTTTACCAGCGCAACCTCTTCAATCTTCAGATCTACAACGTTGTGGGCTTCCTTTGGTGTATCAACTTCGTCATTGCTCTGGGACAGTGTGTGCTTGCGGGAGCCTTTGCTTCCTATTACTGGGCCTTCAAGAAGCCTCAAGACATCCCAGCCTGTGCCTTGCCTAGTGCCTTCCTCCGGACATTAAGGTGCGTAGCTTGGGGAGAAATGTCTGTGGAGACTCTCAGTCATCTCGGTCAGTGTTTCTCAACCTTGACAATTTTAAGGCATGTGGACTTTAGCTCCCAGAATTCCACAGCCAGCATTGCTGGCTGTGGAATTCTGGGAGTTGAAGTCCACATGCCTTAAAATTGTCAAGGTTGAGAAACACTGATCTAGGTCATAGTTGTCTCAAAAGCGCTTTTTCAAAGGGCAGCTGGACTGTTTTTTCCTTGAGGAAGCAGAACAAAACGTTTCGTTTCTCACCCAAGAAACTTCATCCGTTGTGATGGTGGTGGGGGGGGGAGAGCGATGGAATGGATTGTATTTCTTTGCAGTCACCTGGTCCATTAGTACTCTTTCTGAGAGCTCTTGGGGAAATTCCCCCACATTTTTCTGAAAGACCATTCCAGGGTCCATGGGAGTTTGGCAGTGGTAATGATAGACCAGACAAGGAAGCCAAAGTTATGATTGCTAATACTACTTTTATTATAAGGTAACCCTAACAGAATCTCACAAGTCTGAAGTCGCTTCCCCCCCCCCATTTCCCTTTAGCTTCATGAGAACTAGGGAGGAATTTTTCTGAGATGCCTTCACATATTACAATTCTGATCCCGGGTCAGATTTCTCTTATCTGTTGTCCTGGTTGCAGCTCTTCTTCCTGTTCCTCAAGGTTATTCCTTTTTTTTAATTATAATTTTTATTAGTTTTTTACACAAACATAAGTCATTCAATAGTTGGTAAACAGTGTGGTGTCTGGGTTACATTTGTAGAAACAATCCTTAACAATTAATTTCTATAGTCTGTATTTCATATATTAATTTTGTTTATTTTCCTCTTTCCCTAAAAACATCCTTTTTTGCAAACATTGCATTAATACAATTCTTATTGTTTTAATAACTGACAATTTGGTATATATTTTTTCCAATATTCCTAAAAAATAATCATCATATTAATACATTTCTTTTCTTTCCATTCATTTGGATTGCCTTATCATCAATCCTGTTACAGTCCTTATTTTAGTTTATTTCTCCCACCAAATTCTGAATATTTTTACTGGTAGCAATTAGTCACATTTACGTTGACAGACTTGATTCTATTTTTTCCATATAAGCCATCTCACATTTTTGTGTTTCTTAAGTATTCAAATATAAAAGTAAAAAGAGAGGGGAAAAGAAAAAGAATGAGAGAGAAAATAATAATAATAATAATAATAAAAATACGAAAGAATAGAAGAAAGCAGTTGTAACAGAACAGAGAGAATAATATAGTACTTAAAATATATATGTCTCCTAGTTTAGTAGTATTTATTTTCTCGAATTTCTAATTCTTTTTAATCATAGTTAAAAATACATTTAATCTTTAAACATTCTATTCAATAAATCTAGTCATCCAATCCCTTAACTCTAATTCAAAACATTTTATATATATTATATATATTTTTCTCCTCAAGGTTATTCCTTCTTCCCTTTACAAATATCAAACACAAGTATTGGCCTGCCTCCAGTCAGTGGGAAAATAAACTGAGCTATTACCAATTTCTCGGCTATCTTTTGTTCTAAACTGGAAGATGCCAACCCAGGCACCACTGATCCTATATCATCCCCCTCATAAATCTTCCAACAAGATTTTAAAAATTACCTATACTTGGTTCCATATGCCTAAGGTCAAATTCAAAAGTGGTGAAATATTGTTTTATCCTATGCAAGAATGCCAATATTTCATTAAAGATTAGGTATTGTTTTATTTTAATTTGGGCATAGTACAGATATATAGAAAAATAGGATAGGGTAAGGTAGGGTAGGGCAGGGCAGAGCAGAGCAGAGCAGAACAGAACAGAACAGAACAGAACAGAACAGAACAGAACAGAACAGAATAGAATATTCTTTATTGGCCAGGTGTGACTGGACACACAAGGAATTTGTCTCTGGTACATAAGCTCTCAGTGTACATACAAGCAACAAGTGATAAATCATGATCGTAATCATAAAATACAATCATCATAAATCATAAGATACAACAGTCAGTGATAGCCACAGGAGACTAAATGAGCAATCAACATAAATCATGATAGGATACTAAAAAAAAGGAATCAACATAAATCATAAGATACAAACAACAAAGTCATAGTCATAAGCTAAAGAAATAGTTAATAGGAAAGATGAGAGGGATAATAGTAATACATCCCTACAAAGTGGTTTGACATCCCAGGGACATAAGACAGCGCTGGGGGAATTAGGCGTTTAGCAGAGTGATGGCATGAGGGAAAAAACTGTCCTTGTGTCTAGTTGTTTTGGTGTACAATGCCCTATCAGGGATCTAAAGATAACCTTATTTTACCAGAAAGTTTAGAATTAATTTTCAACTCTGTGGTGATTGGCATTAATAAGAACTGGAATCCAATACTACTTGGAGGATTCTAAGTTCATACCATAAGGATATATATAGCCTTGTGCATAAAGATGTACGCAGATAGTCTTTGATTTATAAACACAATTGGGACCAGAATTTCCATTTCTAAGCCAGGCAGTTCTTAAAGTGAGTCGCCCCTGATTCTGTGACCTTTTTGGCCATAGTTATTAAGTGAATCCCTGCAATTGTTAAGGAAATTGTGCGGTCATTAAGCAAATCCAGCTTTCCCCATTGACTCTGCTTGTCGAAAGCCAGCGGGGGGGGGGGAAGCTTGCTAATGGTGATCGCATGACCCCGGGATGCTGAAACCATGGTAAACACTTGCCTCTTGCGAAGCGCCCAAAGTTTGGTCAGATGACCTGGGAATACTATGGCTGTCGTAAGTGCAAGCAACCGGTTATAAGTCATTAAATCTGGTTGAAAGTCGAGAACCACCTGTACGTGAATACTTCTGTCTCTGTTTTTGTTTTCTCAAATGCCTTTTTCTGCCTTTTTATGGAACGTTTATATGCAGTCCCCTCTGATTTAGAGCCTGTTTGGTCTAGTGGTTAAGGCACCAAGCTATAGAAAGCAGGAGACCCTGAGTTCAAGTCCCGCCTTAGCCATGAAAGCCAACTGGGTAACCTTGAGTCTTTCAGCCCAGCCCACCTCACAGGGTGGTTGTCGTTGTGGGGAAAAACAGGAGGAAGTAGGAGCATTAGATGTGTTTGCCACATACTAAAGGTGGGATATAAATCAAATAAATTACAATAAATAATTTATCCACAGATACCACATTGGGTCGTTAGCTTTCGGCTCTCTTATCCTCACCATCGTTCAACTGATACGCATGATATTAGAATATCTGGACCACAAGCTGAAAGGCAAGTGATAAACTGGCTTGATTTGAGGACAAATTAGCCATTATGGACAAATAATCACTTGGGTCTAAGACTGCTGGATATGACTAGTGTGAACCATCTTTCAAAGTCGGGAAGGGTTTGGGACATGGAATTCAACTGCTGGTGACAGAAATTTGTTCTCCAGTTTCATGCAGGCAAAACAGATGCAGCATCAGCACCTATATATCTGCATCTTGTCTAGCATGTAGACATATTGTCACTTACTGGGCCCCTTTAAGCCCAGATTTTGCACCAACCCTGCAGATTTTCAAGTGATTTACTTCCTACCAAACACTTCGGAACATAAGCCTCAACGAAAGAGCAGCAATAGTGCTTAGCAATTGCCCTTAGACTTATATATTGTCCCATAGTGCTTTATAGCACTTTCTAAGCGGTTTACAATGTCAGCATATTGCCCCCCCCAACAATCTGGGCCCTCATTTTACTGACCTTGGAAGGATGGAAGGCTGAGTCAACCTTGAGCCCCCCCCCCAAGATCGAACTCTGGACTGTGGGCAGAATTAGCCTGCAATACTGCACTTTAACCACTGTGCCACCAGGGCGCCTCTTAGAACAGTTCAGTCCACATTCTGACAGTTGAACAGGGATACTAACCATAGCCACGTCAGCCTTACTTCTAACTCTGCTTTGACATTTGCAGAGGCCGATAATCCAGTTGCCAACTTTTTAATGTGCTGTCTGAAATGTTGCTTCTGGTGTTTGGAGAAGTTCATCAAGTTCCTCAACCGAAATGCTTATATTATGGTGAGCCATGATTGCTACTATTGAACTCCACTGGGTCTGTCAATCATTCTACATCCACCAGTGGTATTTAAAAAAAAATAAATTGTTATTTTTGGTGGCTGTGGACCGCAGGATTGAACAATGATATAATCATCATGGAAGTGTAGGGATTGGAGAAAATGAAACCTCCCTGAAGTTCTAGTACACTTGCTTTATTCGTTTCCCATTTAAATTTGGGGGAAATTCAAAATTTGGTAACCAAATTTGCAATTTTGTAGGTACTGGGCGGTTGGCAATGGCATATGTCATGGATAAAACAATTCAGGTTTCTTTAAAATATGGTATGCACCACCAAATCCTGCATTCTACAGCCCCATTGTCAGTCATTGTCAGCCAGGCGAGAAAAGAGAGAAACATAAAATTGAGGTTTCAGATTATATGGAGAGGAGCTATAGGACCCTCTCAACCTGTATCAAAAACAGGGGAGAAATCTGGTGCTTTCAGAAGGCAAAGAGAGAAGTCTTATAGCTCCCTCAAAAATGTAATGTATCCTTTGTCTTTGGAAATCTTCACGAAAAAATGGAAGGACACTTTGATTCCTACAATGGATAATTTAAAGAAAAAAACACAATTAGTTTTGTTTCTACTTGGAAACCGCTTCTGGACTTTGTGCTTGAGGTGGAAAAAAATGAAACCTTGATTTTGGGTTTTACCGATTGGATAGGTTTGCTGTTACAGAAATGATTAGTTTATATGACTATATAAAAGTAAAAAGCTGAGGTTTGATGCTATTATCTTATTGATTGTACTGCACCAAAGGGAATCGGAAGATAACACCTTTTCTTTCTTTTTTTCATTTTGCCCTGCCCTTTCCCTTCTCCCTCCCTTACTTTCCCGCCATTTTCTTTTGTGTTTTATATTATGAACTAATTTTTAAAAAAGAAATCCTCCTTCATTTCAGATTGCCATTTATGGAAAGAACTTTTGTGTATCGGCCAAAAACGCCTTCAATCTCCTGATGCGGAATGTTGTCAGGTAACCATGGTGGGGAACGGCGGAGGCAGGCCCTCAGGCAACCAGGCCAAGGAAGGAAAGAAATCTTCTCTCCATTTCATTTTTTCTCTTCTCAATGCAGAGTCGTAATCCTGGATAAAGTCACAGATCTGCTGCTTTTCTTTGGGAAGCTCTTGGTGGTGGGAGGAATCGGCGTCCTGTCCTTTTTCTTCTTCACGGGACGAATCCCCATAGAGGACACCCGGTTCAAATCCCCAGTCCTCAACTACTACTGGCTGCCCATTCTGGTATGTCATGGTGGCTGTTCGGTGTGCACTTACACGGCTTCTTTCTACCTCCCTGAAACCTTTTTAAAACAATTTAACAACAACAACAACAAACAACAACAATAATAATAATAATAAATAGTTGATAGGAATATTGTAAAGGGAATAAGAAAGATGATAGTGGACGTGGCAGTGCCTGGAGACAGCAGAATAGACAAGAAGGAACTGGAGAAGATAACAAAATACAAAGACCTACAAATAGAAATAGAAAGATTGTGGCAAAAGCAAGCAAGGGTAGTACCAATAGTCATAGGTGCCTTGGGTGCAATCTCAAAACAACTGGAGCACCACTTGAACACCATTGGCATTGACAAATTCGCAATTAGTCAATTGCAAAAGGCCTTAGTAGGAACTGCTTTCATCCTGCAACGATATCTGTAATACCATCAAATACCCTTCCTAGATAGGGACGCGCTACGCACGGTCACCCATGCCTTCGTCACTTCCAGACTGGACTATTGTAATGCTCTCTACATGGGGCTCCCCTTGAAGTGCACGCGGAGGCTTCAACTGGCGCAGAATGCGGCCGCGCGGGTGGTAGTGGGGGCGGGTACGAATGGCCCCCATCCTGCGCGAGCTGCACTGGTTGCCGGTGGCTTTCCGGGTGCGCTTCAAGGTATTGGTTACCACCTTTAAAGTGCTCCATGGCATAGGACCCAGTCATTTACAAGTTCGCCTTCTGCCAGTAAATACCTCCCATCGACCAGTTCGCTCCCACAGAGAGGGCCTCCTCAGGGTGCCATCGGCTAAGCAGTGTCGGCTGGTGGTGCCCAGGGGGAGAGCCTTTTCTGTGGGGGCACCGACGATGTGGAACGAGCTCCCCCCAGAACTCCGGACGTGTCATGATCTCCGCACCTTCAGAAGAGAATTGAAGACTCATCTCTTCAATCAAGCCGGCCTGGCCTAGATCTCCTCGGGTTTTAATTTTTTAAACAAGGCTGTTCGGGTTTTAGAATTGGGTTTTTAACAGGTTTTAGTAACAGCCTTGTATTAATTTAATTTAATTTATTTTTAAATATTTATTGTTATTATATGTTTTTATTGGGTTGTAAACCGCCCCGAGTCCTACGGGAGAGGGGCGGTATAGAAATTTAATAAAACTAAACTAAACTAAACATCTGCCTATCCCAGGTCCTTGGGAAGGACTCGGTAGGTAGACAAAATGCCAAATCCAGTCTGAACATCTGGCTGACTGTGCGATGATGATGATAATAACAATAAATAGTTGATAGGAATATTGTAAAGGGAATAACATCCTAGTGTTCTAAAACTGAAATCTCACCATTTTCCAGTTCTTTCTCATTTTCCCCCTCTCTTTGTTTTGTTTCAGACTGTGGTTGTAGGTTCCTACCTCATTGCCCAGGGATTCTTCAGTGTCTACAATATGTGTGTTGACACCTTGTTCCTCTGTTTCTGTGAGTATTCCATTTCACATCTCATTTCCTAGCCTAGAGCAGTGTTTCTTAAACTCTGGTCCAAGGAAACTTGGGGGAAAAGAAAATACAAGAAAAATAGTAATATAATATTAAAATCCCATCAAACAATTGTGAGAAGTGGTAGGGGTAGCAAATGCATTCATTTTAATTTTTAATACAGTAAATATCAGTACATATAACCCATACAAGGAGGGGTTGGCAGATAGACCATATATAAGAGAAACACCAAACAAACAAAAGGTACTCGGAGTATACTTGAAGAGGGAAGGGAGGAGGGAAGAACGTTTACTAAAACAGATGTTTACAAAGATTAATACCTAATGTTGTATGCTATGTTCTAGGATGATTGTTTAGCAATAGGATCTTTGGCTTAATGTTGACCACATTAATATGGAACCAGATAAGAGAAACACCAATCAAACAACAAAGTGTAACAGGAGTATAGTTGAGGCTAGACACAAGGGGTGGGGAAAAGGCTTACTAATTCAGACGTTTTCAGTGACTAATACCTAGTATTGTATATCAGGTGCCATGATGATTGCTGCACAATATGTTTTTTTATGTTCAATGTTGATTGTTTTAATAAAAGAATTCTATATTAAAAAAAAAAGACACTGGAGAAGAACTATACTCTGGCGCTTCAAGTCCTACCACTGCGTGACAGAGTGAGTTCCCATTACTTGCCTCATCTCCTGCTAACGAGCAGTTGGAAAGCATGTACAGTAAATGCAAGTAGATAAATAGGTACCATTTCACTAGGAAGCTAACAGCTTTCCATGTTATGCTTTGCACTGTTGCGTGATGTCATGCTGGCCACATGACTGTGGAAACATCTTCGGACAGTGCTGGCTCAAGGGCTTAAAGAAATAGAGATGAGCATCGCCTCCTAAATTCAGCTACAACCAGCAGTGTTCAAACCCACAGGGACTCCTTTACCTTTTTATAACCCATACAAACAAAAGCTCTTTGGGGAGTCATCCATAATTTTGAAAAGCGGGAAGTTCTGAGAGAAAAAAAGTTTAAGAAATACTGCCGTAGAGAGTGGACCAGCTTTCCCCAATCTGGGGAAACCCTTCCAGATAGGGGTTGCGGCTGCTTCAGTTTGGGGTTTAGTCCAAATATATCTGGTGCTGTGGTTAAAGGTAGTGTATTTGGAGGAGGGAGTCTTGAGTTCTAATTCTACATTGGGTACCAAACCCAGCTATATGTTGTTAAGTCACAGTCCCTAGGAAGATATTCCTGGCAATTTAACCAGTGGAATGGCTTGTCTTCAGAAGTTGGGTGCTCCATCACTGGAGGTTTTCAAAAAGATACTTGTCTGAAATGGTATAGGATCTCTTACACGAGCAAGAGGTTGGACTAGAAGACCTCCACGGTCCCTTCCAACTCTGTTATTCTATGTACTTCAGTGAAAATTTTGCCAAGAAAGTTGCAAGGAGCTACCATGAGGTCAGCAGGAATCAAAGACCAGAACAGCATCTGGAGGATCTCAAGTTGGAGAAGAAATGTATCATACAAGCCAACCTGCTATAAATATCTTCTCTTTCTCCCCATAGTGGAAGACCTGGAGCGAAATGATGGTTCCGAGGAGAAGCCGTATTACATGTCCAAGTCTCTGATGAAGATCCTGAACAAGAAAAACAAGAAGCCCAAGGACAAATAGAAAAGCCTGAGTCTGAAGGAAACTCGTCACTTTATGTTATTGGTCCCCATCATTTCTTCATCGTTTCTTTTCATCCCGCATCAGAGACAACTTAATATACTTCCCTTCCCCTTCCCATGTTATGGACTTCCACAAAATGACTTGAAACTGTTTTGGGGAAGGGGCTATAGTGCCATTTTCAGAAAACAACCACCCATATAGCGCAGAATGTCTATTTATGAATAATTGGTCTACTTAATTTCTCTCCCATGCCATGCTTTCTTTGGAAACATTGTTTTGATCTCAGTCTTCCCAGACTCTTTCTGCTTCAGAATAGGTCACTTCGCTTCCTTGGTTTGGGTCCATTCATCATGGCTGTTTTGCACTCGTTCTGGTCAATTGTCTTTCCGATGGTCAAAATCAGGGCTCTTTTCTTAGTCTTTGGTTGTCCACTTGCTCCATTTTTAGCTACATTCTTCTTTTTAGCTACATTCTGGGCCAAATCAGGCAGTGGTGAATCACAAGCTCCTTCTAAAACATCTCCTACAGAAGCACCTCTTCTCCTGTTGCCATCCCTGTGTGGGACAATCTCAGAAACATCCTGCTTCCCTGGCACACTGAGTGGATACCCTGTGGGAAAGTGTCTGGGATCAGGTCTCCAGGTGTTCTCCAGATGTTTTGAATGTGAACTTCCAAGCTGAGTTGGAGTCCAATTCATTTTGATTGCTCAGCCCATCCTTCTTCAGCTTTGGTGACCGGTAGTACATGGCTGGCCTTTCCAATCTACTTAGAGGACTGTTCCTACATCGTGTCTCTGATTTATATTTTTACCCTTGACACTCCTTACCTGGCCAAAGATTTTTCTGAAACTGATAAATTATTCCAACGTGCCATCTTATATTTCAGATCAAATTGTTCTTTTTCCTGTTGAGCCAGTTCTCTCTCTGAATGTCTTACTGGTTGAATTGTTCAATATTGCACTAGCCAAGCACCAAATGAAAAATGGGCTTTGGTATACTGAATGTTGGCCATCTTATTTCCTAAGTGCCTTTGTGGCTAAACTCCATTTCACTTTCTGATATTACCATGCCAACGTTTGGCCTGAGTTTATGATTTGCAAATTGCCTTAATTCAGACCAACTTCCGATCACCTCTATTTTTGCTTTGTTTCCCTCACTTTTACCTTCCTACAGTCTCTGCACTGGTTTTCCTCTCCTTCCCCCCCCCCCCCAGGAGTATCCCTTGCCAGTAAAAAAAGAATCATAAAAACAATATTGTGGCCAGATGCAAAACACAGCCACTGCTCTTCAGATCAATTTTTATCTTATGCAAGGGTGCTGTTGCAGCAATTCTCTGTATATAGCCTTTTCTCTTATGTATAAAAATGAAAAGCTTGTTTTATACAAAGAATACGTGTATATTAAATATGATTTTTAAATATGAGTGATTGCCGTCTCCCTTCTCTGTGCAGGCTGTTTGCTAATAAAAATAATTTACCAGGCTCCAGTAATCCCACTCTTTATCACAGGCCCTGGTTCCTGTTATGAGTTCAGGAGCCAAAGTCAGCTGGGTAATTTTGGGCCATTCTGCCTCAGCCCAATTCACCTCAGAAGATTGTTACTGAGGGGGAACATAAGGAAGGAGGGTTTTGTGTGTTTGCTACCTTGAGTCTGTAACAATAATAAAGGTGTAATACAAATAAATTAATAAATAAGGAATCAGGGAAGCTGGATGCCAAGAGCTGGAGAAGGTGATAGACCACTGCCTCTTGGAACTGAAGTCCAAACATTTTCAAGTTGGGACTCTAGAAAGTGTACAGAGAAGAGCCACAAAGATGATTAGGGGACTGGAGGCTAAAACGTATAAGGAACGGTTGCTGGAATTGGGTATGTCTAGTTTAACGAAGAGAAGGACGAGGGGGGACATGATAGCAGTCTTCCAGTATCTCAGGGGCTGCCACAAAGAAGAGAGAGTCAAGCTATTCTCCAAAGCGCCTGAAGGCAGGACAAGAAGCAACAGATGGAAACTGATCAAGGAGAGAAGCAACCTAGAACTAAGGAGAAACTTCCTGACCGTTAGAACAATTAACCAGTGGAACAACCTGCCTCCAGAAGCGGTGAATGCTCCAACACTGGAAGTTTTTAAAAAGAGACTGGACAGCCATTTGTCCAAAATGGTATAGGGTTTCCTGCCTGAGCAGGGGGTTGGACTAGAAGACCTCCAAGGTCCCTTCCAACTTTACTACTACTACTACTACTACTACTACTACTACTACTACTACTACTACTACTATTATGTTGCCAAGTTTGAAAAGCATTACTGTAATTGGGCAAGCTGATGGTCCAGGCAGACCTGTTAAGTACCCGTGGCTTTTATAGCTCAAAACCAGCAACTAAAAATATATCCAGAAATCAAGTGGCAACCAGTGCAGGGACCCACAAATGTGTGTTGTCTCCCAATGCCAGGAGTCGGTTAATGTACCAGCCAATTGGACAAATTGCAATTTTCAGATAGTCTTTAAGGGCAGCCCCGTGTAAATCACATTGCAGTATTCACATTGCATGAGTCTCTGTAGCCAGGTCCTTTTACATTACTAGCCTATCAGCTTATCAACCCAAAAGTTTATTTTAGTGGAATTAAATCAGGTAGCTGAGAGAAGAATGGTTTAGCAGAGCTCCCAAGCAGTGCGAAAGACAGCCTAATGCTTTTATATACAGCTAATCCTCGGCTTACGACCATAATACAGCTTGCTCATGGTCATAAATTGTGAGTCATAACTCATGTGACCAACCCAATCTTACAATACTTTTCTTGCAGCAGCCGTTCTTAAGTGAATCCACACGGCCATTAAATGAAGCCACAGTTGTTAAGTGAATGCCACACGGTCGTTAAGCAAACCCATTGTCACGGGATGTTAACAACGTTAAATGCAGGCCAGTTGCCGAGCAACTGAAATGTGGTCATGTGACTGTGGAAGAGGGGGCAGCTACTTGAACTTTGCAACTGGGTTGTAAGCAGCTTTTGGGGGTCCATGGTAACCTCAAATGGTCACTAAGCAGCCAGTCACAAGTCAAGGACTACCTGTAAAGTAAAATGCATGATGAACATCTGGGCAAGATTCCTGGGGAACCATACAAAACCAGGACTAACCTTGCTTTATGAGCATGGCTACTTTCTTAAACTTCAAAAATATCCTGCTTTGTAAACAAGGGACCAAGGCAGTAACTGGAACTTAAAACATTTTTAAAGGAAGCTGTGTAACCCCCATCCAGATATTCTACAGCAGTGGCCCCTGATCTTTTGGGTACCAGAGACCAATTCTGTGGAGAGGGTTTTTCCCCATGGATCAGAAGGGGGCATGGTTTCATGTGCTGCCTGCATCCCGTGGATTGGGCTTTGTTTGTTTGTGTGGCCCGGTTTCTAGCATGCTGGGGCCTGGTGCCAGTCCACGGATTTGGAGTTGGTGACCCCTATTCTACAGCTCTTTGCTCCTGGCACCAGGCTGCCAATCTCTGACTTCGTGCAAAAGAAAATAGATTATTAATTGGAAAAGAGGGAAAAAAAGGTAGTATTACTACATTTCCAAAGGTAAAGAATGCTTTTTTCAACAAAAGGGCTTTGTAGCAGGATTCCAGCAGGCTCTGCTCTCTTCCTGCTTCAGAGGATGTCTTCAGTCCCATGTCCTAAGGGAGATAACATGATAGCTGTCTTCCAATATTTGAGGGGCTGCCACAAAGATGGCGGGGGGGGGAACTATTTTTCAAAGCACCAGAAGGCAAGACAAGAACCAAAAGATGGAAAGTAACCAAGGAGAGATTCATCCTAGAACTAAGGAGAAATGTTAACAGTGAGATCAATCAACCAGAGGAATGGGCTTGCCTTCAAAAGCTGTGGATGCCCCATCACTGGAGGCTTTCAAGAAGAATCTGGAAATCTGTTTGTCTGAAATGGAACAGACTCTTCTGCTTGAACAGGGGGTTGGACTAGATGACCTCCAAGGTCCCTTCCAACTCTGTTATTCTGTACTTTTTTATGTTTTTCAAAACATACCTAAAGATTTCTCCCATTCCCAGTTTTATTACTGGAGCAAGACCCTTGTTGTTGATGATGAAGATCTCACAGTGATTATGCTTTCCCACAAGTTTGCTCTTTGAGAAACTGAGGCACCAAAGCAGAACTTCAGCCTTCCGTTTCAAAATTAGGAGACTGAAGCACCTTCCAGGATGCAGCCCTGGGATTTTCCTAAGCAAGAAGCCACAAATCAGAAGGTGAGCTTCCAAAGATAAGAGAGGCAGCCTTACTGTACAGGTAGTCCTCAACTTACAACCACTATGTAGCCCAAAATTTCTGTTGCTAAGTGGGACATTTGTTAAGTGAATTTTCCCCCAGTTTGCGACCTTTCTTGCCACAGCTGTTAAGTGAATCACTGCAGTTGTTAAATTAGTAACACTGTTGTTAAGTGAATCTGGTTTCCCTGGTGACTTTGCTCGTCAGTTCACAAAAAGGGGATCACGTGACCCCGGAATACTATAACCGTCATAAATATGAACCAGTTGCCAAGCCTCTGAATTCTGGTCACACGACCATGGGGATGGTCATTGTGAAAAACGGTCATAGGTCACTTTTTTGAGTGCTGATGTAACTTTAAATGGTCACTAAACTAACTGTTGTAAGTTCAAGGACTATCTGTAGATTCAGCTTTTTAAAAAAGACCTGTTTTCTGAATTCTGGGTTAACCAGTAGTTTCGAAAGCCACAGAATTCCAGAAAATACAGCGAATCCCAAGGTCTTAATGCTGAATCTTGTGTTTTGGTTCTGGTCTGATCTTCATTAGAATGAGCCACCCTGTCCTGAAAAAAAAAAAACCAAAGAAACCTCAAACACCTCAAGGGAGACTTCACATTATAATTTTAATTTATTTCAGGCCGTGAAGTTCCAAAGCAGCAGTCTCTACCTTGCAAAATCTTCTGATGCTGATACAGTGAGAGGCAACCCCATCAACATTCACCCAGCTGCCCACGCTTTCCCTCCCCAGCAATGAAAATCAAAACTCCACCCCGTTTCTATCAACTTCCGCTCCTTATTGCCAGCCATCAAGTGACGGTTCTTTCTTTGGCATCTCTTGTTCTTTGGATCTTCTTTGGCTTCAAATGGGAGGAAGCAGGAGAGGGCCTGAAAAATGAGGGGGGGGGAAGAATATTTATTTATTTATTTATTTATTTATTCATTCATTCATTCATTCATTCATTCATTCAAATTTCTATGCCGCCCTTCTCCTAAGACCCAGGGCGGCTTACAACAACAATAAAATTACATGTGAGGAATTTAATAATAATAATCAAGCATCCAGTACAAAAACACATTCATTCAATCTAAAACACATACATACAACATGCAATCACAATCAAACACACAATCAACGATGGAGGCACATTCCTAGGCCAGGGGGCAGAGCACTGCTCATACGCCCCAAGCCTGTCGGCATAAATAGGTCTTCAATAATTTCCGGAAAGCGACTTCCGGTAGCTGCCTCGGGGTTGAAATAGCCTTATTCGGAGGCTCTGAGATCCGGGACTTGTAAAGCCGCCAAAACAGCGCAAAACAGCTGTTTTTCGCGGCGGAAAAAAACCCTCCTCGATCGGAGAAGGGGCGAAGAGCTGTGAGTGGGGGTTGAGATCCTCTGAAAACTCCCCGAAAAAACGTTCAGGGGGGAAGAAAGAGGACTCCCCGTGCGCTCACAATAGCTCCAGCCCGGAGCAGCATCTGTCAGCTGACAGACCAAGACGCTGAGACCAGCCACCGCTCGAGGAAAACTTTTCAAAGAGGCACAGAGATTGACAGACTGAACGCAGGAGCTTAAAAAGCAAGTATTTCTTATATTTTACCTCGGATCAATTACGTTCACAATAAACAAAATGCACCCAAGATGGCGACCACTTTTACTTTAAAGTGAAAGCGACCGGAAGAGAAAGGCAAAAGAGAAACTGTAATGCGAAAGAAACCGCTAGAGGGCAGCAGAGACGCATAACTTAAAAACTTTGCAAAATAAACCTAAGGAAGAATAAAAGAGAGTACATCTTGGCAATATAAGCGTAAGGACTAGTCCTCTGCATAAAAAAGCTTGGCTAACAGCGAATTGAAGTTAGGATAGCCACTATGCAGTCCAAACTGGTGCCTTCAAAGGTGGCAGCATCCTCCCCAGCCCAGATCCTTAAAACACCAGGGAACAACTTACCTGCCCCCCCACCTTCCTCCATATCTACAGAATCCCAGGCCCCCCTGTCTACTCAGGCCTCTCCAGAAATGCATATGATGAAAGAATTAAAAGATGCAATGTTAACACCGTTTGAAAAAATAATGAGAAAGATGGACATGATAATAGACATATATGAGAAAAGGAGGGAAGAAAGGGTAAGGACGATGGAGGCAGTGGAACAAAGCAGAGAAGTGGAGAAGAAGGGGGAAGATCAAAGCAAAGCAGTTATTGAGGACTTGGACCAAACCGGAGAAACAGTACAAACGCACAGTGGAAAAATGAGAGAAGATATTGGGAGAAATTTTAAGAGGGTCTGGGAAGGGGTTGAAGAAAAGATGGAAGAGGTGGAGAGACAAGAAGAGAGACAACTTGCTGAAATGACAAGCGAGGTGCAAAACCACTCAACTATGATGTACTATCACCAGATGATGACAGCAATTAGGGTCAGGGGACTGGAAAAATCCCCAAATGAGAAACAAGAAGATCTGAAAAGAATTGTGGTAAAAGCATTGGAAAAATATCTAGGAGAGGAGGCTAAAAATTTTTCTTGGCAAACTGACAGAATCCACAGAGTATGGCTTATATGGAACCAAGTGATATTGCAAGCAATAAAGAGAGACTTATTACTTGGAAGGGAAGCTGTGTTATGGAAATCCACCTGGCAGAAGAAGAAGCCCAGAATTCGACTGAAAAGAAGAGAAACTTAATATTTTATGCAAGGAATTAAAGGCAAAGAATTATGGACTGATTTAAGGACTAAGTGTAAGAGCAAGAGACATGAGAGGGTGATTAATGGAAGATATATATTAAATAGACTAAGAATGTACTTGTTGAAGGGATGGGTGTATCGACATGAAAATTATTAATTTTAATAAGATGACTTGTTTGTTTGATGTCCAATGGATTGATCTGAAAAGAAGTGAAATTTAAAATTTTTAAAATGTAGTTGGCTTATAGTTAAACTTGGATATACGGAGTGAAGGTCTACAAATTTAAAATGATTGTATTAAGTTGAATGGCTTTAACTTGAATTTTTTCTTTGTTTACATGTACAAACGGTTATCTAATAATAAAAAATTTAAAAAAAATAATTTCCGTAAAGCTAGGAGGGAGGAAGCAGTGCAGACCTCTGTGGGAAGTTGATTCCAGAGGGCTGGGGCAGCAACAGAGAAGGCCCTAGCCCTAGGCCCCGTCAGATGACATTGCCTAGTAGACGGGACTCGTAGGAGGCCAACCCTGTGTGCCCTAACTGGTCGCTGGGATTCATGAGGCAGAAGACGGTCCCGCAAGTAACCTGGTCCATTGCCATAAAGGGAATAACATTATTATTGCTTTTTGAGGAACCCCTCCCCCCATCCGAATTCTAAAGGGTTGCAGGTGTTGTGAGATTCATCATTTCTGACAGCCTAAGAAGGACCGCTCTGAAGGGGTGAGGCTGGTTGGCCAAAGAACTGGATTGGAGCCCATGCCACTTCAGTTACACACGGCATGACTGGTCGCACAGCAGGCTGAAGTTGGAGAGGGCCTAGCATTCTCAATCAGGAAGCATCCTCTAATCGCGTCTCCCTTTTTAACTGATTGTTAGGGTGAGAAAGTAAAACTGAAAAGATGGGAGGAATACAGAGGATGGTTATAAATGGCAGGTGATCCTTGATTTACAACCATTCGTTCAAAGTTACAGCAGCACTGGAAAAGTGATTTACAACTGGTGCTCGTTATGATGGTTGCGGAATTCCCCCATACGCAAGCTGCATTGGCTGCCTATTGGTCTCCGAACGCAATTCAAAGTGTTGGTTATGACCTATAAAGCCCTACATGGCATCGGACCAGGTTACTTATGGGACTGTCTGCTGCCCCATGAAACCCAGCGACCGGTTAGGGCCCACAGAGTCGGCCTTCTCCGGGTCCCGTCAGCCAGACAGTGTCGCCTGGTGGGGCCTAGGGGAAGAGCCTTCTCTGTTGCGGCCCCAGCCCTCTGGAATCAACTCCCCCCGGAGATCTGTATCGCCCCCAACCTCTCCGCCTTTCGCAAATCATTAAAGACCCATCTTTGCCGACAGGCCTGGGGCAGTTAACACCTGGCCCCAGCCAGTGTATGTATGTTTGCATGTCTGTTTTGGGTGATTGGTTTTAATTAACGGGTTTTTTACAATGTATTTTAATTTTAGATTTCTTCATGTTGTATCCATGTTGTGAGCCGCCCTAAGTTCTTGGAATAGGGCGGCATAGAAATCTAATTAAATAAATAAATAAATAAAAATAAATACCCACACAATCAAAATTTGGGTCCTTGGCAGCTAGCTTGTACTTACAATGTCCAATTTTTCTCTCCATTACATTTATCCTTCCTTCCTTCCTTCCTTCCTTTCCTTTTCTTCCTTCTTTCCTTCTTTTCCTTCCTTCCTTCCTTTTTCCTGTGATTGCTCAGTGGTTAGAATGCAGTACTGCAGGCTAATTCTGCTGACTGCCAACTGCTAGCAGTTCGGCAGTTCAATTCTGACCAGCTCAAGGTTGATTCAGCCTTCTATCTTTCTAAGGCCGGTAAAATGAGGACCCAGGTTGTTGGGGGGTGGGTGGGGGGTAAACGATATGCTGACTCTGTACACTGCTTAGAGAGGGTTGTAAAGCACTGTGAAACAGTATATAAGTCCAAGTGCTATTGCTTTCCTTCTTCCCTTTCCTTCTTTCCCCTCCCTTCCCATTTCATTCCTTCTTCCCTTTCCTTCTTTCCCTTCCCTTCCCATTTCATTCCTTCTTCCCTTTCCTTCTTTCCCTTCCCTTCCCTTCCCTTCTTCCTTCCCTTCCCTTCCCTTCCCATTCCATCCCATCCCATTCCTTCTTTCCTTTCCCTTCCTCCTCCTCCTTCCTCCCTCCCTCCCTCTTAGTATAGAGTTTATCAACAAGCCAAACCCAAAAGGAGGACACAGCTGTGTGTGCCCAGCATCTCCAGTGTCGTGTGGTGTGGTGAAAGCTGGTCTCCTCCTCTAACTCTCTGTTGAGGTTCAGTTCCCACCCACAAGTGTTTTCTTTGCCTCTTTCAAGAGCTGGCAATGGGCTGGCCCCGGTTTCCACTCCCACACTCTCCGCCTTGTTCCCGTGGCTTACTCCGTCCCTCTGGAACAGGCTTTTTTGCCACGGCCCAGTGGGCCTCCAAGCGTTGTTGAAGGAGCCGGTCCTTCTCCTCTCCTTCTCGTAAAGCTTTCTGCCAAGAACAAAAGAGGAAGGTGAAGTCGAACCTGGACAAACAGAGGCAGTAAAATCCAGGGATATCTGGGAAGGGGCAGAGGGTCAAAGAGGTCAAGATGGTGGGTGCAGCCTTGCCCTCCAAGCTCCCTCCTTTTTTTTAATGTGGGATCACGTGGCTGCCATTTTGATTATGCAGCTACTCCTCGAATTACGACTGGTCACTGAGCGACCAAAGTACTGTACAGACAATAGAGGTAGTCCTCGACTTACAACTTTGTTTAGCAACTGTTCCAAGTTACAACAGCACTGGAAAAAGTTACAACCGGTCCTCACGCTTACGACAGTGGCAGCATCCCCAAAATCAGGTACTCAAAACTTGGGCCCTTAGTAACCGGCATGTAGTTACAATGGCCACAGTGTCCTGGGTCACAGGGCCACCATTTGCGAGCTTCCCAGCCAACTTCCAACAAATCAAATCAATGGGAGAAGCCGAATTCACTTAAAAAACTGCTGTGATCTGCTTAACAACCCTGGCCGAAAACAGGTTGTGACTCACTGAACAACTGTCTTGCCTGGTGGTAGAAATTGTGGTCACAATTGTGGTTCTTAACTTGAGGACTACCTGTAATTTGGAGAAACACCGAGTCGCTAAACAAATGATTGTTAAGGGCTACCTGTATTGTCTGTACAGTACTTTGGTTGCTCAGTGACCAGTTGTAATTCGAGGACTATATATATATATAACTATATATAAAACTTCTCTTCATACAGCATTAATCCTAGTCCTGGTAGACAATCACTTAGATATGAGCCAGCCGTGTGCTGCAGCTGCCAAAAAAGCCAATACAGTGCTAGACTGCATTAAGAGAGGGATAGAATCAAGATCACGTGAAGCGTTGATACCACTTTACAATGCCTTAGTAAGGCCACACTTGGAATACTGCATCCAGTTTTGGTCACCATGATGTAAAAAAGATGTTGAGACTTTAGAAAGAGTGCAGAGAAGAGCAACGAAAATTATCTGAGGACTGGAGGCTAAAACATATAAGGAACGGTTTCTGGACTTGGGTATATCTAGTTTAATAAAAAGAAGGACTAGGAGTGACATGACAGCAGTGTTCCAATATCTCATAGGTTGCTACAAAGAAGAGAGAGTCAAGCTATTCTCCAAAGCACTGGAAGACAAGAAGGAATGGATGGAAACTAATCAAGGAGAAAAGCAATCTAGAACTAAGGAGAAATTTCCTGACAGAATAATTAATCAACGGAACAACCTGCCTCCAGAAGTTGTGAATGCTCCAGAACTGGAAGTTTTAAGAAGAGACTGCACAATCATTTGTCTGAAATGGTATAGGGTTTCCTGCCTGAGAGGGGGTTGGACTACTAGATGACCTCCAAGATCCCTTCCAACTATTCTATTCTATTCTATTCTATTCTATTCTATTCTATTCTATTCTATTCTATTCTATTCTATTCTATTCTATTCTATTCTATTCTATTCTATTCCTGTTCTGTTTCTATTCTATTCTATTCTATTCTATTCTATTCTATTCTATTCTATTCTATTCTATTCTATTCTATTCTATTCCTGTTCTGTTCTGTTCTGTTCCTATTCTATTCTATTCTATTCTATTCTATTCTATTCTGTTCCTATTCTATTCTATTCTATTTCTATTCCGTTCCGTTCCGTTCCGTTCCTATTCCTATTCCTATTCTATTCTATTCTACTCTATTCTATTTCTATTCTGTTTGTTTCTGTTTCTATTCCGTTCCGTTCCTATTCCTATTCCTATTCCTATTCCTATTCCTATTCTATTCTATTCTATTCTATTCTATTCTATTCTATTCTATTCTATTCTATTCTATTCTATTCTATTCTATTCCATTCCAGCTCTGTTCCAGCTCTATTCTATTCCTATTCCTATTCTATTCTATTCCTATTCCTATTCCATTCCATTATTATTATTATATTCATTACTGTTTCTGAGCCCAACTTTGAGAATCCTATTCCTGTCATTCAATTGTTTCCCAAATCGAGCGCAAACGCCTTGATGGCTTTGATTACCGCCAGAGCATGTGCCTTTATGTTCTCCACTTCTTGGAGCCGAGCCAATTCTATGCCACGCTCCTCCAGGAGAACAGCTCCTTGGCTTAGTTTGGCTTCAGCCTGGGCCAGCTGCCTGCGGAGATGTGCCATTTCCTGGCCTCGCTCTTTGGCATCCAGAGATTGCTGAAGTAGCTGCTCCTAAAAAGGCACAGAGAAGTACAATTAAAATACATACATACATACTGTTGTGAGTGTCCCTGGACCAGCTTGGGAAGTATCAGAGGATGAGGATCAGCAGCCAGGTCCCTCTGGGTGTTTTTCCCTCCCGGCAGCCAGGATCAGCAGCCAGGCCCCTCTGGGTGTTTTCCCCTCCCGGCAGCCGAGGATCAGCAGCCAGGCCCCTCTGGGTGGTTTCCCCTCCCGGCAGCTGAGATAGACAATGAAGAGCTTTGTATGCATTCTGAATCAGATTCTCAAAATGATGAGTCAGATTTAGAACAAGAAGATAAATGGATTAATCCGAGGTTCCGAAGGTTTGATAAGCGAAGGTGTCAGTTAACTGGAAAAAGGAAGTAATTGGGGAAGTGACGTATCGGACACTATATTAGAAGGGGAAAGAAAGATTACGCCTTTGTCACGAGCAACGTTAATCAAGGAGTGGGCTGAAAACTTTGGCAGTGTTTTGGAACTCAGTTTTCTGGTGTTTTGAAAACCTATCGAAGAATAATGAGATCTTGGACAATGTGATAAAGAAAGAGTAAGTTAATTGGGATGTAGGAGGAGGAGAGCATGTTTATCTAAATGTAAATAGATCTGATTTGGCCGTTCAGGCCAACATAATGCCAGCAGCTTGCTTTGAAATGAATCCTTTTGAAATGTATTAAATAAACCTCTTAAAGACATATTTACGTGGATTTTAATGAGCTGCGAGAGGCCAGACATAACAGATTGCTCGTGACCCAAAAACAGAAAAGACGAAAATTAGTCCGAGCTTTCAGTGACGTCATGGAGCAACTCCTCGCTGATAACCCGGCTCTGCATCTATTAGTTCAAACTCTCCAGCAACAAATTGGACATTTGCAACAGCAGATTCAGCAAGCTGCAGGAGCCCCAGCTCCAGCCCCCCCTCCCAGACGGAGCAGATGTTATTTAGCCTTGCCTGATAAGTTTACTGGAGAGCGTAGTAAATTTCCAGCTTTTTTAAACCAATGCAAAACATTCATTGCCTCAACTCCAGCAGACTTCCAGCTTGATGAAACGAAAGTAGCTTTCATTTTAAGTTTACTCTCTGGGACAGCTGCTGATTGGTCGTCTCCTCTGATAGACGGACAAGATCCTGTCCTGCGCAATTATGCAGGATTCTGCCAGCTGATGGAAAGAGAATTTGTTGACCCTCTTCGTAGACAAAATGCCACCCGGCGGATACGAGAGCTACGTCAAGGATCGCGCTGCGTAGCGGACTATATATCAGATTTTCGCCGCCTAGCTCAAGAAATTAATTGGAATGATGAGGCTCTCATGGAAATCTTTCAAGATGGCCTGTCTTCTCAGATCTTGAATGGATTGAAAACTACTGTAATACCTGCAACCCTGGATGCATTATACCAACATTGTTTGGCTATTGAGGCGCAAACGCAAGCCATGGATGCCCGCCTGGTCAAACAGATGGTTCCAGTCACCGGAAGTGCCAAGCCAGTTCCTGCACCACGCAGAGGATTCCAGACCCTACCTATCGCTCCACCTATCCCGGCACCCAGACGTATTTTCCAAACAGGGCCGGCTTACACTGAGAGGCGCCCTGCACCCATGACCAGAGATGAGCCCATGGATCTTGGTGCAGCCAGATCTCGTTTGACCGAGGCTGAGAAGGCAAGACGGAGAGCTGAGGGCTTGTGCCTGTACTGTGGAGAGATGGGTCACTTCGTCATGGCCTGCCCCCAGAAAAGACGTGGTACGGCAGGTCCTACTCCTGTTCCAGCTCGGCCTTCCACTCAGCAGTTTCAAGCCACCTTGCCGGGAAACGGCCAGAGCCCGGCCTAATGGAAACATTGGGTCGGGCAGGCGCCAAACCCAGTTCCAGTTCCGCAGACAACGACCCCGGTCCTCCGAGACATCTGATCCTAGCAACCAATATACTTCTGGGAAATCATGCCCAGGGCATTCCGGCCCACGCCTTGTTGGATTCTGGAGCCACCACCAATTTCATGAATGAAGCTTTCGCTCGTCAGCATGCCATACCTTTGTGCTCCGTGAAGCCGCCTATGTTGGTTGAGACAATCGATGGTCGTGAGTTGTTGTCTGGACCGATCAAGTTTATGACCCAGCCCATACGCCTGGTCATAGGACAACATGAAGAAGCCATCCAATTCTATGTTACCAAGGGACTTCATTTCCCCTTAGTTCTCGGCCTAGCCTGGTTGAGAACCCATGATCCTTGTGTGGTGTGGTCCCAGAACTTTGTTTCATTTCCCAGTTGCGTAGACCACGTACGCCAAGTTTGTGCAGCCCAGCTACCATCCCACCCTGACATCACCTTGCCGGCCGATCTAGCGGACTTTGCAGATATATTCAATGAGAAAGAGGCAGACCAATTGCCTCCGCATAGACCATATGACTGTGCCATTGATTTGCTACCAAATGCCAAGCTTCCAAGGGGACGCCTTTACTCCATGTCAGAACCCGAGTTGGCCGCATTGAAAGACTTTGTGGACAAAAACCTGGCCAGGGGTTTCATTCGTCCCTCTTCCTCGCCTTTGTCAGCTCCTGTGTTATTCGTGAAGAAGAAAACCGGAGATTTACGCCTATGCTGTGACTATCGCAAGCTCAATGCCATCACGGTGCGCAACCGGTACCCTCTGCCTTTGATTCCTGATCTCATGGACCGTCTCCGATCAGCGACCATCTTCACCAAGATAGATTTAAGGGGTGCTTACAACCTGGTTCGCATTCGAGAGGGGGACGAGTGGAAGACCGCGTTTGGAACCAGGTATGGTCATTTTGAGTATACCGTTATGCCCTTTGGACTCACCAATGCTCCGGCCGTCTTTCAACATTTCATGAATGACATCTTCCGGGATTTATTAGATCAATTTGTGGTGGTTTACCTTGATGACATCCTGATTTATTCCCCGTCACGAGCAACTCATCTTCAGCATCTCCGGCGAGTTTTGCAACGCTTGAGAGAGCATCACCTTTACGCCAAGTTAGAGAAATGTCAATTCTATCAAACCACCATTGAGTTTCTGGGACATGTGATTTCTCCACAAGGCATCGCCATGGACCCTGGCAAGGTTGAGGCCTTGCAAACCTGGCAACCACCGTGTAAAGCAAAAGATGTCCAAAGACTTTTGGGATTTGCGAACTATTACAGGATATTTATTCCAAGATTTTCTACCTTGACTGCGCCCCTTACTCGACTGTTACGGAAAGGCATTAAGTTCCAGTGGGGCGATGCCGAGCAACAGGCGTTTCAGACCCTCAAAAAGGCTTTTGTTCAAGAACCCATTCTCAAGTATCCAGATCCTTGTCGTCCCTTTGTAGTGGAGGCTGACGCCTCAGATGTTGCGGTAGGGGCCGTGCTACTTCAAACACGCCAAGATGGCGGCCTCCTGTTCCCGTGTGCTTATTACTCCAGGAAACTAACTCCCTCCGAACGCCATTATACCATTTGGGAAAAGGAACTATTGGCCATCAAGACTGCTTTTGAGACCTGGAGACACCACCTGGAAGGAGCCCGCTACCAAGTTGAAGTTCGGACTGACCATAAAAACTTGGAATTTTTGCAATCTGCCAGGAAATTGAATCAACGTCAGATCCGTTGGTCTTTGTTCTTCGCTCGATTCAACTTCAAAGTCACCTACATTCCGAAAGGGTACAACAAAAGAGCAGATGCCCTGTCCCGTAAACCTGAGTATCTACAGATCAAGGATCCCTTACCGCTTCGAACCATTCTGCCTCTCGAATCGATCGCAGCCGTGCACGATCCGGTAGATCTACGACGACAGATTCGGGAAGCGCAACAACTAGATGACTTTGCGATACGGAAGAGACAAGAGGTGGGTCCCGACTCACCTTGGACCTTGTCCGAGGGACTATTACGCTTCCGCAACCTGTTATATGTTCCAGCAGGCCCACTCCGGGGTCTCATCCTGACTCAATGCCATGATAACCCTGCGGCAGGTCATTTTGGTTTCTTTAAGACTCTTCACTTAGTGTCTCGGACTTTTTGGTGGCCCAGGCTTCGCCATGATGTGCAATCCTATGTGAATTCCTGTGTACGGTGCCGTCAGGCAAAACATGCCACAGGAGCCCCTCCGGGATTATTACAGCCTTTACCCACGCCGGAAAGACCCTGGGGAGCTATTTCCATGGACTTCTTGACTTGTCTACCTGTTTCTGCCGGCTACACCGTTGTCTTTGTAGTGGTGGACATGCTGACCAAAATGGCACATTTCATTCCTTGCCGAAGAATACCGACAGCCAAGGTCACTGCTCAGCTGTTCATTCAACATATCTTCCGGCTACACGGTTTGCCTGACAAAATAGTGTCCGACCGAGGAACCCAGTTCACCTCGGAGTTCTGGAGAGAACTCATGTCTGCGCTTCAAGTCCAAGTTAATCTAGCCTCCACGCATCACCCAGAGACTGATGGGGGTACAGAGAAAGTGATTGGCATTCTGGAACAGTATTTGCGTTGTTTCATCAACGACCAACAGAACGATTGGTCCAAATATCTCTCCGTGGCCGAATTCGCTTTCAACAACTCTCAGCACACTTCCACTCAGACCACTCCGTTTTTTGCCAACTACGGCTATCATCCCAGGTTTTTCCCGCTCACGCTCCTCGATTCTCCAGTTCCAGTTGCAGAAGACTACTTAACCGAACTCCAGTCTGTCCAAGAGATGGTTAAGCACCATTTGACTAAGGCCAAGGAAGACTACAAGAGGGTTGCAGACCGCTCTCGTCGCGACACGCCGCCGTTAGCTGTTGGAGATCGGGTTTGGCTCTCCACCAAGTACTTGTTTCCAGGGAGAATTCACCGCAAGCTTGATCAACGTTTCCTGGGTCCTTTTCCTGTGGAGACGGTCATCAATCCGGTGACCTATCGTTTGACTTTACCTAGGTCTCTTCGTGTACATCCCGTGTTTCATCGCTCCTTGCTTGTTCCTGTTAACCCTGATTCTCCGCTTCGACCTCCTGATCCGGGCCCGACAGCTCGCCGTGCTCACGTTCCCGTTTCCCGGTTGGATGTGTCCGGCATCCGAGATTCCCGATGGCTCAACGACCGCTTCCAATATTTGGTTGATTGGACCGGGGGTGGGCCAGCCGCTGGCTGTTGGGTCGATGCTCGTGATATTGAGGCTCCTCGGTTAATTTGGGATTTTCATTCTGCGTTTCCCTACAAACCACATCCCCTGCGACGGCCCCGGGGGGAGGGGCCTGCGGGGGGGGATAGTGTTGTGAGTGTCCCTGGACCAGCTTGGGAAGTATCAGAGGATGAGGATCAGCAGCCA
The DNA here is from genome assembly GCA_034064705.1 of Bothrops alternatus. Lineage (NCBI taxonomy): Eukaryota > Metazoa > Chordata > Lepidosauria > Squamata > Viperidae > Bothrops > Bothrops alternatus. Next base: position 2,817,046 of record JARGCV010000172.1, read on the forward strand.
GGTCCCTCTGGGTGTTTTTCCCTCCCGGCAGCCGAGGATCAGCAGCCAGGCCCCTCTGGGTGTTTTCCCCTCCCGGCAGCCGAGGATCAGCAGCCAGGCCCCTCTGGGTGGTTTCCCCTCCCGGCAGCTGAGATAGACAATGAAGAGCTTTGTATGCATTCTGAATCAGATTCTCAAAATGATGAGTCAGATTTAGAACAAGAAGATAAATGGATTAATCCGAGGTTCCGAAGGTTTGATAAGCGAAGGTGTCAGTTAACTGGAAAAAGGAAGTAATTGGGGAAGTGACGTATCGGACACTATATTAGAAGGGGAAAGAAAGATTACGCCTTTGTCACGAGCAACGTTAATCAAGGAGTGGGCTGAAAACTTTGGCAGTGTTTTGGAACTCAGTTTTCTGGTGTTTTGAAAACCTATCGAAGAATAATGAGATCTTGGACAATGTGATAAAGAAAGAGTAAGTTAATTGGGATGTAGGAGGAGGAGAGCATGTTTATCTAAATGTAAATAGATCTGATTTGGCCGTTCAGGCCAACATAATGCCAGCAGCTTGCTTTGAAATGAATCCTTTTGAAATGTATTAAATAAACCTCTTAAAGACATATTTACGTGGATTTTAATGAGCTGCGAGAGGCCAGACATAACACATACATACATATATATTAAGTTGCATTGGCTGATAGTTGCAGTGACTATACAAGTGGTCTTTGACTTATGATTGTACAGGTTGTCCTCAACTTACAATCATTCATTTAGTAACTCTTTGAAGTAACATCAGCAATGAAAAAAGTGACACGACCATTTTTCAGCTCCGATCTTTGTAACATCCCCATGATGACATGATCAAAATTCAGATGATTGGCAACTGATTCATATTTATGACCACTGCTGTGTCCCAGAGTCATGTGATCATCTTTTGCAACCTTCTGAACAAGCGAAGTCAATGGGGAAGAAGTCAGATTCACTTAACAATTGCAGTCATAAAGATGGTAACATTTTTGCAACCTTCTGAACAAGCAAAGTCAATGGGGAACAAGCCAGATTCACTTAACAATTGCAGTCATAAAGATGGTAACATGGGGCAAAACTCTTTTAACAACTGTCTCGATTAGCAGCAAACATTTGGGGCTCAAATTGTGGTCGTAAGTCAAGGAGTATCTGTAATTGAACCCAGAATTATGTTTGAAAGTCTTTCAGTTATTAAGTGGGCCCCAGGTGACTGGACCCAATTTTCTGAACTTTTCTGCAGAAGTCATTAAGCGAATGCGGTGGTTGTAAAAATGAACATAGCAGTTGATAAATGAATCCATTGTCTACAATGGGTGTTTTTGGCTGAAAACACCCATTGTAAATGATGGTTTGGGGCACAAAAGTCATAAATCACAGTCATGTGACCACAGGATGCTGCAAATGGCCGTAAATGGGGGCCCAAACTACAGTCACGTGACTACTGTCAGAACTCTGAGTCCAGTCATAAATAGCCCTGAGGAGGCCTGCCACAAATTCAAACTGGTCGTAAGTTGGGGATTACCATACATCGTTTATTTCAATACGCTGTCCTTTAGATCTGTTTATTTTTCAAAAAACCACTTCTGTCTTTATTTTAATCGTTTCCCTTTTTACCGTACAGACAGTGCCACTGAAATGTACAGTTTTTCACAATTTCATGGGGAAAAAATTATCTACCGGTATGTGGTCACTTGGGCTGTAAAAACCAAAAAGAGAAGCAACCTAGAACTAAGGAAAAATTTTCCGACAGAACAATTAACCAGTGGAACAACCTGCCTCCAGAAGTGGGGAATGCTCCAACACTGGAAGTTTTAAAGAAGAGACTGTACAGCCATTTGTCCGAAATGGTATAGGGCAGCGGTTCTCAACCTGTGGGTCGCGACCCCATTTGGGGTCGAACGACCATTTCACGGGGGTCGCCAAGCACCGCAGTCCGCCATTTTTTATTTTATTTTTTTGGTCGGCCATTTTTTTTCCCTATTGCGATGCGGGCCGTCGCGCCGCGCATGCACGATGCGCCCCGTTGCGCCACACATGCGCGATGCACCCCGTCGCACCGCGCATGCGCGATGCGGGCCGGGGTCGAGCCCCGGAAAAGGTTGAGAACCGCTGGTATAGGGTTTCCTGCCTGAGCAGGGGGATGACCTCAAAGGTCCCTTCCAACTTTTTATGGTGATGATGATGATGATGGTGATGGTGATGATTAGATGGGGGAAATGTACGTTAACACATGCAAAAGACAGTCCTCAACGTACGACCACAACTGGGCCCCAAATTTACGTGGCTAAGTGAGAAATGTGTGAAGTGAGTTTTGCCCCATTTTGACGACTTTTCTTGCTACGTTTGTTAAGTGCATCACTGCCGTTCTTAAATTAATAACACAATTGTTTAAGGGAATCCGGCTTCCCCGCTGACTTTGCTTGTCAGAAGATTGCAAAAGGAGATCACATGACCCCCCCCTTGACACTTGCAACGGTCATCAATACGAACCAGTTGCCAAGCCGCTGAATTTTGATCACAAGACCATGGGGTTACTACGATGGTCATTAGTGTGAAAAATGGTCATTAAGTCACTTTTTTCAGGGACAAGACTGAAGAGAAGACTGAAGAGAAAGGCCAAGCTTTTTTAGGGTTCCCAAACCACGCGATGCCCCCGGTCGTACCTATCATTACCTGCAGTTTGTGTTCTCGGGCAACGGCTGCATCTTCTACCACCTGCAGTTGCATTTGCCATTCAGCCTGGACCCGTGTCTGCGCAGCCAAGGACTGGGCCAGCAAATCTTCCTTCTCCTGGATCTGCTGGAGCAACGCTGGAGCCAAGTTGGAGCTGCTGAGGGAATTCGCAAGGGCCTAGACCCAAGACAGAGGCGGGTGGAGATATACCAGAGTTGTTCAATCTGGAAAGAGCCATGTTCCATGCACGCTACCCGTATTTTTCCCCCAAATAAGACGGGGTCTTATATTAAATTTTGCTCCAAAAGACGCATCAGGGTTTATTTTGCAGTTCGGTCTTATTTTCAGAGAAATACGATACTAAATGCATCCATCTGGCTGACAATCTTAACTGGGGCTTATTTTTGGGATAGGGTTTAAATTATGAGCATCCTGAAAAAATCATGCTAGGGCTTATTTTATGATTAAGTCTTAGTTTGGGGAAAACAGGGTGCATTTAAAAATATCTGAATGTGCAGGTAGGGTACTAGAGAAGGTGCCAGATGAGAAGCAAGGAGGCCCAGGTCCTAACTATCGCTCAGCCATGTAGTTTCTTTTTCTTTTTTTTATACGTAACAATCTCCAGTGCCTAGTGTACAGTGTGTTGTCTTGGTTTATGTTTTAATAAAAGAAAAAAACAATAATCAATTAACAATCAGTAATGATTAAGTTTGATAATTCCATAATTAGTGTCAACGCTGCAAATATTGTATATTCTTGCTTTGACAACTGTCTGGTATTTTTGGGGTTAATACAGAGCAGATGGGGGTGGGAGAAAAGCACGGGAAAGAAAGAGGAAGGAAACCTTTTACCTTCACACTAATTGGATAACGTGAAATATGACGGCTAATTTAGGGAGGGAACATGCTGATAATTAAACTGCTCAATTTTTTAAAAGAAAAAAAAAGAACTGTATTTGTTGGACCTATATTATTATTTTAAATATGATAACTATGTTGTAATAGAGAGAGAGAAAGAGTTATTTGTGATAAGGGGAAAAAAATCTGTCTCAATGAACAATTGTGTATTAAGGCTACCTGAAATCACAATTATATACTTACTAAAATGTAGTTGGAGTATGACAACTGTAAGGAGTATAGCCTAAAAACAGGATATAGATTATAATTGCATGTGTTTGATGACTTTTGCAATTGTATAAATTTTAATAAGCAATACCATATTCAATTTGAGCTTCATTTATATGACTTTGTCGTTGAATGATTGGACATCCTGATCACTATGTTGTGTCTTAAGCTTTTGGGGAAAGATGGGAAAAATCAGTAAATATTTACTGAGATAGAAGTATTAATGTAGGGAAATTTGGAGAGAGGAGTTGCTCGGACATTACCCCTGAACTGCATCTGAAGAGGGATGAGAGGGAAGAAAAAGTGAAGGAGGGGAGAAGGAAGTAGGAAGGTTGGAGAAGAGGAGAAGTGGAGAGAAAGGGAAGGAGAGGGGTGAAGGGGAAGAGGGAAGTAGGAAGAGAAGAAAGGGAGAAAGAAGGTAGAGAAGAAAGAGTGTGGAAGCGGTGAAAGGGGAAATGGGCGAGCAACACCAAAAGTTACATGTAGGTATTTACCTCATTTCATTAAAAGTATTGTATATATGAATGTAAAAGAATGTATGGTAACACCTTATAAATATCATGGTATATGTATCGGGGAGAGTTTGGAATGAAATTGACAAAGTCTTAAAATAGGTTTAACAGACATTTATGACAGAAATGGACTATATTAAATGTATATGTTTTTGGTTTTTTGTCTTGTGTGGGAGAGGGAAATAGAAAGATGAAAGTGAATGTATTAAGTTGAGCTGTTTATGTATGTTTTTATTCTGGAATTTTTGTTTACCCAATCACCACGGTGTGTTTTAAGCATCTATTGTTAAAATCATAAAATCAATAAAATATTTTTCAAAATAAATAAATAAATAAACGGCTCAGAGGAAGAGAACTTAGATCTTAGCATGAACCTTCGTTATGCCTGTGCCGACATTTTGTAACAATAACAGACTTTTAGGAAAATAAAGGCCTGGAAGTTCTTTGAAGTGTTTCATTAGCCAGAATCATAACAATTAGTATATTTAGTAATATATTTCTTTGATCTTCCCTTCTCCCGTTTATATTCTCCTTCAACCTTAAGCAAAGTGTAATTCTTAATATTTTCAGTATATAAATGGTTAAATATAAACACTTTTTTATATTTGTACAAATAATAATCTCTATGTATAGCATTTTTTTTAGCTTATATTATTCTTATAACCTTAATTTCCCTCAGCCATGTAATTTCCTTGGAGTACTCTGGGCCAGACCCTCTCTTTCAGCCCAACACCTGGGGTGGGGTAGAAGGGAAGGTTCTGGCCCAGCAGAAAAGAGACCCGGGTTCCAATCATTCTTCAACCCTGGAAGCTGCATGGAACCCTTTTTCTACCCTACCTACCTCAGAAGACTATAGTTGTGTAGAAAAGTAAGAAAAAGAGCACCATTAGGGTGCCTCAAGTTCCTGAATGAAAGGTGGGATACAAATACAGGTACACCTCGACTTATTACCACAACTGAGCCCCAAATTTGTTGCTGAGACCGTTGCTAAGAGAGCTTGGCCCCATTATATGGCCTCCCTTGCCACAGCAGTTAAGCAAATCACTACAATTGTTACGTTAGTAACACGGTTGTTAAGTGAATGTGGCTTCCCCATGGCCTTTGCTTGTCAGGAGGTCACAAAAGGGGATCACATGACTCCGGGATGCTGCAACCCGTCATAAACATGAGTCAGATGCCACGCCTCTGAATTCTGATCACGTGACCATGGGGGACGGTGCAAATAGCCCTAAGTGTGAAAATGGTCATGTCCATTTTTTCAGGGCCGTTGTTAACTAAACAAACTGCTGTAAGTCGAGGACTACCCATACAACATATCAATAACTAAAATCTGAATTTGGCAGAGGAAGAGCTACCTCCACATCCTTGGTGCTACTGGTCAAGGCTTCCTGGAGGGCTTTAATTAAGGTTTCTTTCTCCTTCAAAGCGAAGAGCAAGCTTTGGTCCTGCAGTTGCCAGAAGTCCTGAGTTGAGGCAGAGAGAGATTCCAGACGGTGGATTTCCCGGTCCTTCTGGTTCAAAAGCTCCCGCAGAGCCTAGGGGGAAGGGAAGGAGAAGAAGGATCACAGAAGGTCAATAAATTTGGCAGAAATGGCTAAAATATCGGCATATTTGAAGGATCGCTCAAATGAACAATATATGATAGACTGGAAACAGTGGATAGACTACATACAAGAGAAACACCAATCAAAGAAAATGTATCTGGCTTATAGTTAAATCTTGACATAAGGAGTGAAGAATGTTTACAAATTTAAATCGATTGTATTAAGTTGGATAGCAGTTAGCTTGAATTCTCCCCTGGTTTACATATACAAATATATATCTATTGATTATTGGAAGATATATATCAAATAGACTAAGAATGTACTTGTTGAAGGGATGGGTGTATCAACATGGAAATTATTAACTTTAATAAGAAGACTTGTTTGTTTGATGTCCAATGGATTGATCTGAAAAGAAGTGAAAGTTAAAATGTTTAAAATGTAGTTGGTTTATAGTTAAACTTGGATATATGGAGTGAAGAAGGTCTACAAATTTAAAATGATTGCATTAAGCTGAATGGCTTTAACTTGAAATTTTTTCTTCTTCTTTGTTTGCATGTACAAATGGATATCTAATAATAAAAAATGTTAAAAATTAAAAAAAAAATAAGAAAGAGACTACCTACAGCTGCAGATATAAGGAACAGTTGCTGGAATTGGGTATGTCTAGTTTAACGAAGAGAAGGACGAGGGGGGACATGATAGCAGTCTTCTTTGGGGCAGCTCAGGGGCTGCGCCAAAGAAGAGGGAGTCAAGCTATTCTCCAAAGCGCCTGAAGGCAGGACAAGAAGCAACAGATGGAAACCAATCAAGGAGAGAAGCAACCTAGAACTTCCTGACAGAACAATTAACCAGTGGAACAACCTGCCTCCAGAAGCGGGGAATGCTCCAACACTGGAAGTTTTTAAGAAGAGACTGGACAGCCATTTATCTGAAGTGGTATAGGGTTTCCTACCTGAGCAGGGGGTGGGACTAGATGACCTCCAAGGTCCCTTCCAACTTTATTACTATTATTACTATTACTATTATTAGATTCTCATCTGTCCCAAGCCTCCTTCTCGATAGTCACGATTTTCAGTACAGGTAGTCCTTGACTTACAACAGTTCACATTTAGTGACCGTTTGAAGTTACAACAGCACGGAAAAAAGAGACTTAGGACCATTTTTCACACTTATGACCCTTGTAGCATCCCCATGGTCACGTGATTTACATTCGGATGCTTGACAACTGAATCACATTTATGACGGTTGCAGTGTCCCAGGGACACGTGGTCATCTTTTGCGACCTTCTGACAAGCAATTCATTTAACAACCCTGTTACTAATTTAACAACTGCAGTGACTCACTTAACAAATGTGGGAAGGCATAAAACGGGGCAAAACTCACTTAGCAAATTTCTCATTTAACCACATAAATTTGGGGCTCAGTTGTGGTCGTTGGCTGAAGACTACTTGTAGAGATTTTGCAACAAGGATTATTCCTCCAAACTTGGAAAAAATCTACATTATGGCTGGTCCTTGACTTATGACTCTAATGGACTCTGCCTATTAAGTTATGGCAGTCGTAAAGCAGGTCACCCACGTGACTGACCCAACTTTATAACATTTAAGCAGTTGTCATTAAGCGAACGCCATGGTCATTGAGCAACCATCATGGTGGTAAAGTGAGCATCATGTCATAAAGCGAACCCATCATTTCCCATGAGCTGTTTCTGCCGAAAACCAGAACTAAATGCTAGTTTTCAACAAAACCGTTATAAATATGATCATGTGGACACAGGATTGTTGCAAAGGACTGTAAATGTGGGCTGGTTGCTAAGCGCCTGGCATGAGGTCACATGACCACAGGGAGGGGGCGGGACATTGGAACTTCGGAACTGGGTGGTAAGCACCTCTGGGGAAGTCTGTTATAACTTTAATTATTATTATTATTATTTAATTGGATTTCTATGCCGCCCTATTCCAGGAACTCAGGGCGGCTCACAACATGGATAGAAATCTAACATTAAATGGTCACTAAGCAACCAGTGTAAGTTGAGGACTACCCTCAACTCATTCAGCAAGAATGCATACCTTTTAAAAAAGAAAATAGAAAACATATAAATGTTATTAAAAACATGTGAATGTATAAATAATATATAAGCAAATACACAAGGTATGATACAGTGTATCTGGCATGAAGTCCTCCTTGATCCACAGCTGACATTGGATCATCATTTGTCGGCAGTGGCGAGGGGGGCATTTGCCCAGGTTCGCCTGGTGCACCAGTTGCGTCCTTACTTGGATCGGGAGTCACTCCTCACAGTCACACATGCCCTTGTCACCTCGAGGATCGACTACTGCAACGCTCTCTACATGGGGCTACCCTTGAAGAGTGTTCGGAGACTACAATTAGTGCAAAATGCAGCTGCGCGAGCAGTTGTGGGTCTTCCTCGTTGTGCCCACATTTCATCAACTCTCCGCACGCTGCATTGGTTGCCTATTGGTCTCCGAGCCCAATTCAAGGTGTTGGTTATTACCTATAAAGCCCTTCATGGCTTGGGACCAGGATACTTACGGGACCGCCTTCTGCCACATACTTCTCTACGACCGGTGAGAGCGCACAGGGTCGGCCTCCTCCAGGTCCCGTCAACGAAACAATGTCGTCTGGCGGGCCCTAGGGGGAGGGCTTTCTCTGTTGCGGCGCCCGCCCTCTGGAACCAACTACCTCCTGAAGTCCGCATTTCTCCGACCCTCCTGGCCTTCCGAAAGAATTTAAAAACCTACCTCTGCCGGCAGGCCTGGGGATGATTGTTGATTGTGGTGTGATTGATGAGTATGTATGGGGTTTGTATTTTTAATGTTGTTCGGATTTGTTCAATTGTTTATATATATATGTTGTAAGCCGCTCCGAGTCTTCGGAGAGGAGCGGCATACAAATCCGAATAAATGAAATGAAAATGAAATGAAACCACCACTCAATGCTTCTCTGTGATCCGAGAGACAAGAAACTTGGAAAGAAGGAAAAGGCAATATTGTTAAACACTATTTCAAGTTATACTAGACTTCCATGTCGGACATCACCATTGCTCAGGAGACACCGAGATGGGGATTCTTTTCGTGTCCCTGTTCAGTTGCCCAGCAAAGTGGTACCCGTCTATCTACTCGCAGTTGCCCACTTTCAAACTGCTGGGTCAACAGGAGTTGGAGCGAGTGACAGGAGCTCACCCGCCAGGTGGCAGCACCAGGGTCTCAAACTCAGGCCTGCCAATCAACAGCCCAGCAGCCTAATCACATGAGCCACCACACTCCTACTGTTTGAAGTTGTCACACTCTTTCCAAAAATCTCACACACTCAGAAACATGAGAAAAAAACAATTAAGAAGGAAGCCAGGGCTACAATTTCTTTTCCCATCATGTTGCACTAAGTCAGCGGTTCTCAACCTATGGGTTGCGACCCCATTTGGGGTCGAACGACCGTTTCGCGGGGGTCGCCGGACACCGCAGTCCGCCATTTTGTTTTTGTTTTGTTTTTTTGTTTTTTTGCCCGTCGCGCGCGTGCTGCGCAAGCGCGGATCGGCCCGTTGCGCCGCGCATGCGTGGTTCGGGCCGTCGCGCACGCCGCGCATGCGTGGATCGGCCCGTCGCGTGCACATGCGCGGATTGGCCCATCGTGCGCGCGCGGCGCGGGTCGGGGTCACGCCACGCATGGGCGGCGCAAGTGGGGTCTCAACCTGAAAAAGGTTGAGAAGCACTGCACTAAGTCAATTAATCTTCCACCACATTGTCTGCATTACCAGATCCTTCCCGACTTGCCCCCATATCTGCCCATTCATACATGCATGGTCTCCTCTTCAGTGCGGAGGCTGGTGTTGAGTCGTGCCAGATCAGCATCTTTATCTTTCAGTGCTTCTTGAAGGTGCCTCAACTGACGGTGCACGAACTCCAGGGCCAAGAAATGGCTGGATAGAAGCTTCTGAGGAGATCAAAGAAAAGAGAGAGAGAGAGAGAGAGAGAGAGAGAGAGAGAGAGAGAGAGAGAGAGAGAGACAGACAGACAGACAGAGAGAGACAGAGAGACAGAGAGACAGAGAGACAGAGACAGACAGAGAGAGACAGAGAGACAGAGAGAGAGAGAGACAGAGACAGAGAGAGATATGATACATAGACAGAAAGAGAGACAGATGATAGAAGATAGAATACTTTATTGGCAATAAATATATTGTCTTCCTTGAGGTTGGAAGCAGGATCTATTATCCTAAAGATCCTCAGATATTTCGGATTCCCAATGCTTTAACAACTGTAGTAATCCTGTACAGGTAGTCCTCAACTTACAACCGTTCATTTAGTGACCATTCGAAGTTACAACGGCACTGAAAAAAGTGACTTATGGCTGTTTTTCACACTTACAACTATTGCAGCATCCCCAGGGTCAAGTGATCCAATTTAGATGCTTGGCAACTGGTTCATATTTATGACGGTTGCAATGTCTCCAGGGTCATGTGATCAACTTTTGTGACCTGCTGACAAGCAAAGTCAATGGGGGAGCCCAATTCAATTAACAACCATGTTTCTACCTTATAAATGCAGTGATTCACTTAACAACTGTAGCAAGAAAGGTCATAAAATGGGGCAAAACTCACATAACAGCTATCTGCTTAGTAACGGATATATTGGTCTCAATTACACGTTGCGGACTAACATAAATAAGTAGACTTAGCCACAATAATTTATAACAATAATTTATAACACAACCTTCAGAAGTTGTGGATGCTCCATCACTGAAGGCTTTTCTGAAAAGGTATAGGCTCTCCTGCTTGAGTAAGGGGTTGGACTAAAAGACCTCCAAGATCCCTTCCCAATCTGTTATTCTATACCAGCGGTTCTCAACCTGAGATTTCTCCCCATCCCAGCACTTTGGGGGGGCAAAAGGAGTGACTGCATCGTGGAATAATGTCTATAGCAGCGGTTCTCAACCTGTAGGTCGTGACCCCATTTGGGGTCGAATGACCATTTCATGGGGGTCACCAAACAACGCAGTCCGCCATTTTTTCCCTTTTCCTTAGCTGTGCTACTCCCTCTTATTCTATTGGCTTTTGAAAGCCAATAGAATAGACTGTCTTGAATAGAGTCTAATTCTATTGGCTTTTGAAAGCCAATAGGAATTGTCCAGGCAGTCTCTGCCCTGCTGAGCCAGCCAAAAGTCCCAGTCTGCAAACGGTGCTGCAGGTTGTCTGCAGCGAAGGCGAGCTCTCCGGAAGTTTCCACCCCTCCCTGCTGAGCAACTACTAAAAATCTAAGTAAAAGAGGGCCAGGGGTGGGAGGTGGGAGGCCGGCGGGCACAGGGAGGGTTGCTGGCACGCGTGGGGCCCGGCGGGTGCCTTACCTCCCTTGGGCTGGGCCAGCTGGTGGCCCAGCCGGTGGTCGCCCTGCACCATCGCTGCCCCTTGTCAGCTACGCCTCGGCCAGCGCAGGGTGCGGCACCATGCATGCACGGCGCTCCCGGGCAGGGAAAGTCCTCGACTTACGACTGATTGGGAAGTCCTCGACTTACGACCGGTTGGGGGTCGCGGCATTAAAAAGGTTGAGAACCACTGTTCTATACATTTTCATTTCATTTCTATGAAAATGTTGCCAAGAAAATTGCAAGGTGCTATCCATGAAGTCAGCAGGAATCAAGGATCAGAACAGTATCTGGAGGATCTCAAGTTGGAGAAGAAATGTATCATACAAGGCAACCTGGTATAAATATCTTCTCTTTGTCCCCATAGTGGAAGACATGGAGCGAAATGAAGGTTCCCAGGAGAAGCCATATTATACATCCCAGTCTCTTCTGAAGATCCTGCACAACAAAAACAACTTCCCTTCCAACTATTAAAATTTCAAGGTAGGTGTCATGGTTCCGATTAACACTGGATGTTCTTGCTTTGACAATAGGCTTATGCAAGTAGGCCATCTCAGTGGTCAGAAGGGAAACGAATTTCATGCCTGGGCAACCATTTTACACCTTCTTATGTCAGGAATGAGGGACTTCTGGCCTATAAGGATATATGCTTGCAGAATTCCAAACAAGGCCTCTTTTTCTGTCACAGCAGGAAGAGTGACACTCGAGCTAAACTGCCTCAAAATGTTGCTGCTCACCCATTACACTGTATGCCCTTCTTTCTTCTGAGAGCCAGCTTCTCGCCATCATTCTGGATTTAAATATACTCGGAAAATATTAAATGTATAGTATTTTGGGGTCATCTCAAGAACTAGCATCATTCCCCACATTAGACAACATTCGTGTCACTCTTGGCTCTGCTATCCAATACTGACCCTTTGAATTGGAGAAGCTTCTGCATGTAACTCGGGATTTCAACCTCAGATTCTGGTGCTTTGCTATCAAGCTTCTAATCTGAGGAAGTATTGGGCTAATCCAAACTTCCAGATGTTCTTTAACTACAAATCCCAGAATCCCTCGCCTTGGCTTTGCTGGCTCAACTGTTGGGAGTTGTAGTTCAGCTACAAAGGGAGAACTCACAGGTTGTCCATCTAACCAACAAGGAACACAAGCTCCCAAGTTCTGATCCTGAACAACCCAGATCTTTGGTTGCTCCCAAAGAGGATAATGCATGTCCCTTTCCTCATTATGGTTTACCTCTAATGCTTGGTCTCTATCTTTCAGACGCTGGGCCATCTGCTTGATCAGGGTTTCCAACTTGGGGGCATTCACTCCAGGCGATCTGAGTGATGACAGGATGACCAGGCAGTCCTGGAGAAGAAAAATCGGACAAAAGGATCAGAGTTCCTCTCCCAAAGGACCAAATTCCTCTTTCCTTCCTTTCCTTCCTCACTTTCATATTTTCCTTTTTATTACCATCTGGGATATTATTTAATATCTCGTGGACGATCACTTAACCATGAGCCAGCAGTGTGCAGCAGCAGCCAAAAAAGCTAATACAATCCTGGGTTGTATAAACAGAGGCATAGAATCAAGATCATGTGAAGTATTAGTACCGCTTTATAAAACCCCAGCAAGACCACACCTGGAATATTGCAATCAATTTTGGTCGCCATACTACAAAAAAGATGTTGAGACCTTGGAAAAAGTACAGAGAAGAGCAACTAAGATGATCCAAGGCCTGGAGAGTAAATCATATGAAAAACGCCTGCAGCACTTGGGTTTGGCTAGCCCAGGGGTAGGAAACCCTGGCTCTTTTATGACTCGTGGACTTCAACTCCCAGAATTCCTGAGTCAGCATGGCTGGTTCAGGAATTCTGGGTATTGAAGTCCACGAGTCATAAAAGAGCCAAGGTTGCCTACCCCTGGGCTAGTCAAAAGAAGAAATAGGAGTGACATGATAGCAGTGTTCCAGTACTTGAGGGGCTGCCGCAAAGAAGAGGGAGTCTGGTGCTTTGGGAGTCCAAAGCACCAGAGGGCAGGACAAGAAACAATGGTTGGAAACTGACCAAAGAGAGAAGCAACCTGGAATTAAGGAGAAAGTTCCTAACAGTGAGGACAATTAACCAGTGGAACAGCTTGCCTCCAGAAATCGTGGGCGCTCCATCAGTGGAGATTTTTAAGAGACTGGACAGTCATTTGTCTGAAATGGTATAGATTCTCCTGCTTGGGGGAGGGGCTGGACTAGAAATCCTCCAAGGTCCCGTCCCATCCCGTCCCATCCCATCCCATCCCATCCCATCCCATCCCATCCCATCCCATCCTATTCTATTCTATTCTATTCTAGTCGTCTAGTCTAGTCTAGTCTGGTCTAGTCTTTATATCCTTCCCATCTCACACTGCAAAGTGATGGTGGATCACTATTATATATACATATACATACATACATACATACATACATACATACATACATACATACATATGTTTTCTGAGGTTTTTGCGGGTGTTTGTATGTAGGTCTTTGGTTATTCAGGTTTTCTCCAATCAGAGCACAGTCAACCCCCCATCCAATCAGAGCACAGCCAAGCCCCTACAAGGGTCTAATCCCCTTGTAACACTGACTAACCTGAGCACAACAAAGCCCCCACCCAAACAGAACACTCCCCCAGCCAATCAGAGCACAGCCAACCCCCCATCCAATCAGAGCCCAGCCAAGCCCCTAACCAATCAGAACACACCTCCACCCAATCAGAACACAGCTGAGCTCCCAGCCAATCAGTTCAAACCCCCACTGGCAGTTAAAAGGAAGAAACAGCTAAAATCTCACATTGCTCCTAGAAGCAGAAGCCGAAAGCACCAGCCTGAAGATGATGAATGAGACTTATAACATTTTAGTCCATCGATTACTATGTTATTTGCTTGTTCTACATTTTCCCTAGGATACTCAAGCAATACAGGTCTTGATTAGGGCAGATAAAATTATTGCCTTGTTGAAATTTGCACTATTCCGAGTGCTATTTTTGTGGAAATTATGGTGATTGATTCTAGCTTGATGGAAACAGCTTGAATAGAACAAGCTTGAGAGGTTAAGACTGATCAGGAACAGGCTGCTGATCAAGAACCAAGCAGAGATTTAGACCTGATCCTTCCAGTTCTTTAGGAGATCAAAAATGAAACAGCGGAAGTATTCCAAATGTTTTATTTTTCGAGGCAGAAATAGGAAATACTTGAGCCAATGAGAATTTGGCTCAAAAACGGCCCTCTTGCTGTAGTTCCTTCATCTTCCCTTATGATAACTGTCACCCAGGAAATGAGACAGGTGAGGCGTTCCTTTCGTCACCTGGAAGACCAGGAGAGTCTCTATTGCTCAGCTTACCTGTAGCACTTCCTCCTTGCTTTGCAGACACCTGGTCAGTTGAAGGATCAGCTGCTCCTGGTGATCCATGGCCTTCTCAAGTGGAAAACCGGCTTCCTGTGCCACAGAGAGTGGGGTGGGGGAAAAAGGGAAATACTCCAGCCTTGAGAGGTAGTCCAGGCAAGAAGCATAGCCAGAATGATTAACTTTGTCTTTAATGCAAGGTTACACTAACACAGGGGTAGTCAACTTTGGCTCTTTTATGACTCGTGGACTTCAATTCCCAGAATTCCTGAGCCAGCTATGCTGGCTCAGGAATTCTGGGAATTGAAGTCCACGAGTCATAAAAGAGCCAAGGTTGACTACCCCTGCATCCATGTGTGAAAGTACAGGGAGCCTTTGACTTACTACCGGTATCATTCATTTAGCCACCTCTTGAAGTTACAATCGTGACTTATGACCAGTTCGCACTTATGACCAGTTACACGAACCACTGCACTTGTTAAGTTAGTAACACGGTTGTTAAGTGAATCTGGCTTCCCCATTGACTTGGCTTAACAGGTGGTCGCAAAAGGGGGATCACGTGATTCTGGGGACGCTGCAACCATCATAAATACGAGCCGGTTACCAAGCATCCGAATTTTGATCACGTGACCATGGGGATTCTGCAACCGTTGTGTGAAAAATGATCGTTAAGTGCTGTTTTTTTCAACGCTGTTTTAACTTTGAAGGGATGCTAAATGAAAAGTTGTAACCCGAGGACTACCTGTACCATCACTCTGAATTCAGGTATAAGCCCAGAGGCAAGATGGAGTAAGACAGAAGGAACAATTAGATAGGGAATTTAAAAAGCCCTGCATTTTTTAAAAAAATGTATTTTAAGCTTTTTCATTGTGAGTTAGAACAAGCAACTTTAACAATAATAAAATTTACACCGATGGTTATATAGCATAGAAAAACCTCAGTGAAAAAAAAATTAAGAAGAATCATAAAAATGGGATCAAATAAATATAAATATATAAGGATGGGAATGACAAATATTATGAAGATTTCAAAGTCTGAGCAGATTCAGTAAGAAATAACATCTAAGCACCCAGCCAGACCTTTTAATGAAACACCTAAAAATCTCAAGTTGGTTTTAAATCCCAGGGAATCTGAACGGGACAGACAGACATGGATCTCAGTTAATTTAAACCCTAATTCTGCTTGCTTCTTTCTAGCTGTGCATAATGCATCCGCTCATTCCAAGAAGAGAGCTGTGTTTTATTATAGGCAACAAAGCAGTCATTGGTTTACTAATCCTCTCTTGCTTTAATCACAATCTATCCTTACATCTGTATCCGGGATCCTGGCTTATGCTCCTCTGCCTCCTTCTTCTTTCATCTAAGCAGGCTAAGCCCATCACAATCAGTTGGCATTACCGACAAGAGGAAGGAACAAACCAGGCTTTGGTTAAACAAGTCACAGCGTCTTCCCTCCTCTGCCACTTTAATTCTGACTTAAACGGGTTCGAGACCTGAGCTCCACACAACGGAATAAGCTCCCGTTACATGGCTCAGCTCCTGCCGACCTAACAATTAGAAAGAATGCAAATGCAAGTAGATTAATAGGTACCACTTCAGTGGGAAGGTAACAGTGTTCCGTGAGCCTTTGGTGGATAGCTATGCTGGCCATGTGACCGCGGAAATTGTCTTCAAACAACACTGGCTCCCTCGGCCAAGAAACAAAGATGACTGACAGGGAGACCTTTATCTTTTTAGCCAATCAGATATGGCTCTTTAAACACATCTGGAACAGGTCAAAAAGGAGGTGTTGTGGTGGCAGAATAAGGTTACACAAGCATAAAGGCCCCCTTAAGCACAGGGGCCGGACTAGTTCTCTGTCAACCTGCACCAGCCCAGTTTTTGGGGTGTGAAACTAATTTGCTGCTGGAGCAAACAAATGGGGATGTTCTGAGCCAAATAGGGCGATCCAGGGGTTGGGGGTCAATTTCTCTACCCTCGGGTGGCACCAGTTAATTGGGAGGCACTGCTTAATAAAGGAGACAAGGAAGACTTAAAGTTTTACCTGGTTGGGTGCCTCTCCTTGTTTCTCCTGAAAGCTCTTCAGCTCTCCCTTGGCTGTTTCAAGGAGTTCCTTCAAATTATCAAAAGATCTTTGGAGGTCCTGGTAGAGAGACCGCTGAAGCTGGAGCTTTGGGAAAGACAGAATAAGAGAACAAAATAAGACTTGGAAGGGACCTTGGAGGTCTTCTAGTCCAATGGCCTGCTCAAGCAGGAGACCCTATGCCAGCGGTTCTCAACCTGTGGGTCGCGACCCCATTTGGGGTCGAACAACCATTTCATGGGGGTCGCCAAACAATGCAGTCCGCCATTTTCCCCCTTTTCCTTAGCTGTGCTACTCCCTCTTATTCTATTGGCTTTTGAAAGCCAATAGAATAGACTCTGGCTTTCAAAAGCCAATAGGAATTGTCCAGGCTGTCTCTGCCCTGCTGAGCCCACCAAAAGTCCCAGTTTGCAAACGGTGCTGCAAGTTGTCTGCAGCGAAGGCGAGCTGTCTGGAAGTTTCCACCCCTCCCTGCTGAGCAACTACTAAAAATGTAAGTAAAAGAGGGCCAGGGGTGGGAGGTGGGAGGCCGGCGGGCGCAGGGAGGGTTGCTGGCACGCGTGGGACCCGGTGGGTGCCTTACCTCCCTTGGGCTGGGCCAGCTGGTGGCCCAGCCGGTGGTCGCCCTGCACCATCGCTGCCCCTTGCCAGCTACGCCTCGGCCAGCGCAGGGTGCGGCACCATGCATGCACGGCGCTCCCGGGCAGGGAAAGTCCTCGACTTACGACTGGTTGGGAAGTCCTCGACTTACGACCGGTTGGGGGTCGCGGCATTAAAAAGGTTGAGAACCACTGCCCTATGCCATTTCAGACAAATGGTTGTCCAATCTCATCTTAAAAGCCTCCAGTGATGGGAGCACCCACAACTTCTGGAGGGAAGTTATTCCACTGATTAATTGTTCTCACTGTCAGGAAATTTCTCCTTAGTTCTAGGTTGGTTCTCTGATTGGGTTAGTTTCCATCCATTACTTCAGCGGTTCTCAACCTTTTCCGGGGCTCGACCCTGGCCTGCGCCGCGCAAGCGCGGTGCGACCCCAGCCCGCATCACGCATGCGTGGCGCGCACATCGCGCATGCGCGGCGCAACAGCCCACATCGCAAAGGGGAAAAAATGGCCGACCAAAAAAAAATGGCCGACCAAAAAAAATGGCGGACTGCGGCGTTTGGCGACCCCCGTGAAATGGTCGTTCGACCCCAAATGGGGTCACGACCCACAGATTGAGAACCGCTGCATTACTTCTTGTCCTGCACTCGGGTGCTTTGGAAAATAGGTTGACCCTCCCCCTTCTTTGTGGCAACCCCTCAAATATTGGAACACTATCATGTCACCCCTAGTCCTTTTTTTCATTAGACTAGACCAGGGGTAGACAACCTTGGCTCTTTTATGCCTCGTGGACTTCAACTCTCAGGAATTCTGGGAGTTGAAGTTCACGAGTCATAAAAGAGCCCTGGACTAGACATTCATTCATAAATTACACTTCCAATAGCTTGTAGAACATCTGAGATTGCCTGGAGTCCCGATTCCCCACCTCTGCTAGTTTCTAACTCAGAGCTTAGATAGGGCTGAATTTCTAAGCCAGTATTTCTCAACTTGTTAAGGTAGGTGAACTTCAACTCCCAGAATTCCCCAGCCAGCCTTGCTTCTACTATCCAGCCCAGTCTTTGGTAACAGAGACAATCTTCTGTTTATGCCTCACAAGAGTCCTTTCTGAGTTCATTTCATTCCCACCTCCTTCTTCACCCTTGAGTTGTCAGCAACAAGTGTCCGTGTGATCTCCTTTAGAAACTGGGTTTCTCAACCTTGGCCTCTTTAAGATGTGTGGACTTCAACTCCCAGAATTCCCCAAACACTCCTCTTTTTCTGGTGCTCTTGAGATAGGGCATGGACACACCTAGGCTCCAGCCCAATACAATGATGTAGCCCAGTGGTTCTCAACCCTTTTCAGGTTGAGACCCCACTTGCCCCGCCCATGCGCGCGCGACGAAAAAAAAAAAACAAAAAAAATGGCGGACCGCGACGGCCCGAACTGCGCATGCGCAGCACGCGCCGGAAAAAAAACAACAAAAAAAACCAAAATGGCGGACCGCAACGGGCCGATCCGCGCATGCACAGCGCGCGTGCGACGGCCCGATCCGCGCACGCGCGGCGCGACGAAAGAAACAAAACAAAAAAACAAAAAAACAAAAAGGTGGACCGCGACGGCCCGATCCGCACATGCGCGTCGCGCATGCGACGGCCCGAACTGCGCATGCGCGGCGCACGCGCGACAAAAAACAAAACAAAACAAAAAATGGCGGACCGCGACGGGCCGATCCGCGCATGCGCGACGCACGCGCAACAAAAAACAAAACAAAACAAAACAAAAAATGGCGGACCGCGACGGGCCGATCCGCGCATGCGCGGCGCGTGACAAAAAAAACAAAACAAACAAAACAAACAAAATGGCGGACTGTGGTGTCCGGCGACCCATGCGATACGGTCGTTCGACCCCAAATGGGGTCGCGACCCATAGGTTGAGAACCCCTGATGTAGCCATTAGGGGGCAGGTACCCTGAGCAATTGTAGCCCCACCTATTTTTACTGGGAAACGCAGATGCCAGAAAAGGACAGGCTTTGCCTGCGTGGATGCACCTGCCTGCCATTTTGGCCTCCCCCGTAGACACCTCTGCAGAGGAAGTCCCGACATCCTCAGGCATGATAAGACGTGAAGAAAGGAAGGTCACCTATCAGTCTGACACCAAAGGAGGCTTGTGGAAGGGAAGTGCCTCTTCCACCATGGCTGAAGCTGTCCCAACGTCATTTTGTCCTTTCTCAAGAAAGGAAGACTGAAGGCTGAATGGAAACTTTACAGCTGAGGTCACATCCCAAGTTCAGCCCTAATATGATGTTTCATTGTGGCTTTGTGGAATGCACAAACGCCCATCGCTACGTCTCAGAAACTCCAGCTTTGCAGGATGTCCAAAACCAAGGCAGATAGTCCTTGACTTACAACCACAATTAAGCCCAAAATTTCTGCTGTTAAGGAATATACAGGTAGTTCTCAACTTACAACAGTTCCTTTAGTGACAGTTCAAAATTACAACAGCACTGAAAAAAGTGACTTAGGACCATTTTTCACACTTATGACCACAGCATTAAGTGAATCACTACTGTTGTTAAGTTAGTAACTGTTGTGGGTGTCTCTGGACCAGCTGGGGAGGTGTCGGAGGATGAGGAGGGGGAGCCGGGCCCCTCTGAGTGTTTGCCCATCCCGGCAGCCGAGCCAGGCCCCTCTGAGTGTTTGCCCCTCCCGGCAGCCGAGCCAGGCCCCTCTGGGTGCTTTCCCCTCCCGGCAGCCGAGGCAGACAGGGAGGAGATTGAGATGCAGTCTGCATCGGAGTCTCAAGGTGCAGAATCAGACTTGGAACAGGAGAATGTATGGCTGGATCCGAGAGTTCGAAGGGTTAATAGGAGGAGGGTTCAGTTAAGTAGAAAAAGGAAGTGACGTATCGGAAACTGTAGTAGAGGAGGAGAGAGAAATTAAGCCTTTGTCACGAGCAACGTTAATTAGAGATTGGCATGGAAACTTTCGCAGTGAGTTGAAACGGAGTTTTCTGGTGTTTTTGAAACCTACCGAAAAATAATGATGTCTTGGACAATGTGATAAAGAAAGAGTGTTTTAAATTGGAAGGTGGGAGGATAGCATATTTATCCTAAATGTAAATAAATCAGTGTTGGCCGTTCCAACCAAAATAATGCCAGCAGTTTGCTTTGAAATGACTTCGTTTGAAATGTGTTAATTAAAAACTATTAAAGACATCTTTATGTGGATTTTAATGAGCTGAGAGTGGCCAGACATAACAGTAACATAGTTGTTAAGTGAATCCGGCTTCCCCATTGACTTTACTTGTCAGAAGGTTGCAAAAGTAATATGACTGGAGGACACTGCAACCGTCATAAATATGAACCAGCTGTCATGCGTCTGAATTTTGATCATGTGACCAAAGGAATGCCACAATGCTCATAAGTGTGGAAAACGGTCATAAGTCACTTTTTTCAGTGTCATTGTAACTTCGAACCATCATCAAACAAATGGCTGTAAGTTGAGGACTATCTGTAGAACACATGGTGGTTAGAACACACCACAGCTTAGGACAGGGGTAGGCAACCTTGGCTCTTTTATGACTCGTGGACTTCAACTCCCAGAAATCCTGAGCCAGCCACACTGAGGGGAAAAGGAGAGGTTTCCAAGCTGAGCCATGACTGGCTCAGGAATTCTGGGAGTTGAAGTCAACGAGTCATAAAAGAGCCAAGGTTGCCTACCCCTGGTTAGGATAATGCCTGAACTCAGCTGATCCCACCTTTCCTCTTTGTGGCTCTTACCTTCGGCTCAAGAGGCAGAAACTCATCTACCAGTTCCTCGTAGGCTTCTTCTCCCACTGGGCTCTCTCTCTGCGGAATAGCCCCACGCCAATTGCCCACCAGGACAGGGATCTTACTACCCAACGGGACCTTCAGCTGCTTCCTTCTAATCTCCTTCAGGTTTTTCAGTGCTTCCCAGGCTAGTTCCGATTCCGGCAAAGTGTCCAACGATTGCATTGAACAAGACTCGACGTCCCCCAAGCTCTGGGATCGCAGAGAGGCCTGGGAGCCAGCGCAGTACATGGTGGGCATGCTCTGCGACTTGTCCCGGCAGAGGGAGAAGACAGGGGACGACGTTCCCAGCCGTCTCGGTGTCCGGCACACCCACTCGTAATTGTTGTCATCTACCCTCAGCCCGTGGCAGCTGCGACATTGGCGGTTCCGACACGGGGTGCCTGGCTGGCTGCTCTCCGGGGTGTCAGCCCAACACTCATATTCAGACAGGGCCATATCGTCCTGCAGGAGGCGCTGGTACTGTACTTGGGGCAAATCCGCTATACTGGCTGAGATTTCTTGGCCCGTGTAGGACACGGAGGCCCCGTTATCTGGGAACCGCCGCGTGTAGATATGGCGCAGAGAGCGGGCCAACTGATCTTTCTCCGAAAGCAGGCGCTGAAGGCGGTCAATGGAGAGAGCTTTAACCCGGGCAACGACAGTGTCGAAATGGTACACCCGCCCCAAGGCCTGGGCGCATTTCCCACAGAGGAATTCACCGCGCCCATCTCCACGCTGGGGAAGCTCTCGGTCGAGGACATAGGACAGTATCACCAGCAGGTCAGGGCGCGAGCCACTGCTGCTCCGGCTGAAAAGCCACCGCCGATGATTCCCGCGTAGCCAGGAGCCACAAAGGCGGCATAAATTGTTGGGGCTCTCCATGGGATTCGGAAGGGCTGGAAGTGGGGAAAAAAGCAATTTTTTATTTTCAATTTTTTCCTCAGACTTCCATGGACCCAGGGAGTTCCGGACGGTGATAAATCTGTTTCATATACAGTATTAATAAGAAATCTTAAGAATATTTACAAGCTTTGGCATGATGGCATATGCTATCTGCATCTGCAGTGAGATTCCTTAACGAATGATAGTCCTCGACTTACAACAACTGAGCCCAAAGTTTCAGTGGTGAAATGAATTCGCCCCGTTTTATGATCTTTCTTGCCACAGTGAATCACTGCGGTTGTTAAGTTGGTAGAACGGTCGTTAAGTAAAACTGGCTTCCCCCTTGACTTTGCTTGTTAGAAGGTGATGATCACATGTCGCTGGGACACTGCAACTGTCATAAATATGAGTCAGTTGCCAAGCAGCTGTTGATCACATGACCACAGAGGTGCTGCAACGGTCGTAAGTGTGAAAAATAGTCATAAGTCACTTTTTTCAGTGCCATTGTTACTTCGAACTGTCACTAAGTGAATTGTTGTGAATTGAGGACTATCTGTAATGTTTATTTCAGCTGGGGGTCAGTGTAGAGAGAAAATATAGCTTGGCGGAGCAGCTGAGGGCTAAAGTTTGGGTATTGCCATATTAAGAATTACTGAGATGGGCTTCCGGTGGCTCCGCCGGCGTCGCTAGAGTCTCCACTGTGAGGCTCCGTTCCCTGGGTTAGTAAAGCCGCTAAAGTCCATGTGATTCCATGGACGCTACTTATTTTCACATTTGGTGGACTTGTAAAAAAATTAAGGCTTTTTGGATAAAAATATGGTGGATTCTTCAAAATATATTGAAAAAGCGTATTGAATTTTCACCACAGTTATTTTTGTTAGGTATTATAAAAGACTGTACCACCATAGAGACCAAGTTGATTTTGAATTTGATTACGGCGGCAAGACTGTTGGTGGGACAATATTGGAAGACATCTGAAACACCATCTATTGAAGAATGGATGTTAAAAGTTGTGAACTTGGCGGAAATGGCTAAGATATCTGCATATTTGAAGAACCACTCAAATGAACAATTTTTGATGGAGTGGAAAAAATGGATAGATTATACACAGAAGAAATATCAATTGAAGGAATTATATTTGTTTTATAGTTAAATAATTATGTATAAGTAGTTTAGCGGGGGTTCTTGCGTTTTTACCCTGTATTCACTCTGGGAAGCCTGGGGGGGAGGGGGGAGGGTTTTAATAATTGTTATTTTATGTTTTTTCAACTGTTTTGGGGATGGATATTTTCTTTTTTCTTTTTAGGTAGCAAGGGGTTGCTCCGGTGGCCTCTGGGCACCACATTGGTTGGAAGAAGAAGGAGGAGTGAAGGCTAGGGAAGTAGGAAGAGGGTATGAGGGAGAGGATAGGATAGAGGTGGGAGGAGGGGATGGAAGTAGAGAAAGGTGTAAGTAGGTTGTTAGAGGGTAAGAAGAGGGGGTTAGTTTTGTTTTAGGAGGATGTGAGCTGCACTGGTTGCCGGTGGCCTTTCGGGTGCGTTTCAAGGTGTTAGTGACCATCTTTAAAACGCTCCATGGCATCGGACCCGGATATCTACAGGACCGCCTTCTGCCAGCAAATACCTCCTGCCGTCCGGTACGCTCCCACAGAGTGGGTCTCCTCAGGGTGCCGTCGGCCAAACAATGTCGGCTGGCGACCCCCAGGGGGAGGGCCTTCTCTGTGGGAGCTCCAACGCTTTGGAACGAGCTCCCCCCCGAACTCCGTACGATGACGGAATTGCGTTCCTTCCGTCGAGAATTAAAAACATACTTATTCCGACAAGCCGGCCTGGGATGATAGCTCCAGCTCCAACAATAGCCATAACTGTTTTTAGGGGATTGTGTTTTTAGCTGGGTTTTTAAATATTCGGCCAAATTGTTTAATTTATTTTTAATAATTTTAATTTTTGTGTGTTGTTGTTTTAATTGGGCTGTACACCGCCCCGAGTCCTTCGGGAGGGGGGCGGTATAAAAATTGTAAATAAAAAAAAAAAATAAAAAAATAAAAAAGATGTGGTGGGGAGGGGGTACCGAGCAGTTTTGTTTGATTGTTTGGTAATTGTATATGTACATGATTGTTTACAGTTGAATTATTATTTTATCCTTTGTTAAAAATTTTGTAAAAATTAATAAAAATACTTAAAAAAAAAAAGAATTACTGAGATGGATCCAAAATATCTGAGAATGGGCCAATCCTACAGGTTGGTCTTACAAACCTCATGGCCTCAAATGATCATTCTCATATATGTAGTCCTCAAGTTACAATATTTTGTTTAGCGACCGTTCAAAGTTACAATGGCACTGAAATAAAGTGACTTATGACCATTTTTCACACATATGACCACAGCAGCATCCCCACGGTCACCTGATTTACATTCAGATGCTTGACAACCGGTTCACATTTATGACGTCTGCAGTGTCCCAGAGTCACATGATCCGCTTTTGTGACCTTCTGACAAGCAAAATCAATGGGAAAGGTGAGTTTCACTTAACAACGGTGTTACTAATTTTTTTTAAAATTATTTTATTAAAACCATCAACATTAAACATAAGATCATATTAAAAAGCAATTATCATATAACCTGCAATACAACTCTAAGGATCAGTCTTTGTAAACGTCTGGTTTAGCAAACATTCCTCACTCCTCGCGTCCAGCCTCAACTATACGCCTGATACATTTTATTTGATTGGTATTTCTCTTATACATGGTCTATCTACTGTTTCTAGTCTAACACCTGTTGTTCATTCGAGCTTTAGAAGTAAATTCATCTCAACGGTGTTACTAATTTAACAACTGCGGTGATCCACTTAACAATTGTGGTGAGGAAAGTCATAAAATGGGGCAAAACTCACTTTAACAAATTTCTCACTTAGCAACATAAAGTTTGGGCTCAGTTGTGGTCGTAAGTTGAGGACCACCTGCAATTGTCAAGTGAGTTTTGACTTTTCTTGCCACAGTTGTTAAGTGAATCACTACTGTGATTAAGTTAGTAACATGGTTGTTAAGTGAATCTGGTTTCCCCATGGACTTTGCTCATGACTTTCACACTTATGACTGTTGCAGCATCTCCACACTCAGATTCACTTAACAACCGTGTTACTAACTTAACAACTGCAGTGATTCACTTAACAACTGTGACAAGAAAGGCCATAAAATGGAGCAAAACTCATTTAACAAACTCTCTCTCTTAGCAACAGAAATTTTAGGCTCCATTGTGGTCGTTAAGTCAAGGGCTACCTGTATTCCCAACAAGGTACCTTGAAATGTGTTAGGACCACAACCCACTGAAAACTTTTGATTTACTGTGACTATTTCATTTTGGCTGGGAATTTTATTTATTTTATTTATTAATTTTATTCGGATTTGTATGCCGCTCCTCTCCGAAGACTCGGAGCGGCTCACAACATATATATAAAACAATTTCGACTAAATCCGAACAAGAAACATTAAAAATAAAACCCCATACATACTCATCAATCACACCACAATCAACAATCATCCCCAGGCCTGCCGGCAGAGGTAGGTTTTTAGATTCTTTCAGAAGGGAGAGTCGGAGAACGCGGACTTCAGGAGGCAGTTGGTTCCAGAGGGTGGGCGCCACAACAGAGAAGGCTAGGGCCCGCCAGACGACATTGTTTCGCTGACGGACCCGGAGGAGGCCGACCCTGTGCGCTCTCACCGGTCGTAGGGAAGTATGTGGCAGAAGGCGGTCCCGTAAGTATCCTGGTCCCATGCCATGAAGGGCTTTATAGGTAATAACCAACACCTTGAATTGGGCTCGGAGACCAATAGGCAATGCTAGGATATGTAATCCCTACACATCCAGAGAGAACTAAATAGGAGTAGATTAGTGTAAAAGATTGCAGCCTCAAGACACCTTTTCTCTGATTGCAGAAGTGGGAATTGTGAAAACAGCATGGAAAAAGTTCTGATTATGAAAGCAAAAAATTATTAGATAAGAGATCTGCTCATCTGAAATATTTTCTTTATATATTTTTCTTCTTAAATACGAATGAGAAAGCTTATGTGGGTAGTCCTCAACTTACCACCAAATGGAGCCCAACATTTATATTGTTAAGTGAGACAGCAGTTAAGTGATTTTTGCCCCACTTTACGACCTTTCTTGCCTCAGTTCTTAAATGGCAGTTGGTAAGCTAGTAACCCGGTTGTTAAGGGAATCTGGCTTCCCCACTGACTTTGCTTGTAAGAAGATCTCAAAGAGTGACCTGGGGACACTGAAGCCGTCATAAATATGAGCCGGTGGCCAAGCCTTTGACTTTTGATCACGTGACCCCGGGGGATGTTGCAGTGGTGGTGTGAAAAACCACTTAAGTCACTTTTTTCAGTGCCAACTTCGAACAGTCACTAAATGAACTGTTGTACATCGAGGACTACCTGTAATCATCTATAGACCTGTTATATAAGGGGAAGAGAATTTATCAGCTTTCTCTGATTTTCTTTCCAGCATCCAGCCAGGATGGAATTTTTTGTATGTTCAGTGTTAAACTTATTGATGTTTGGGTCTTTTTTTTTTACAGATTTTTTTGTTGTTGTTATTATTATTTATTAAATTTCTATGCCACCCTATTCCGGGAACTCAGGGCGGCTCACAGCATAAATAGAAATCCAATATAAAAAACTACATAATACATATATAAAAAATACATATATAAAAAAGAGAACCCCTAAATTAAGAAACCATTCATTCAGCAAACGTACACACAAACATACACTGGCTAGGGGCAAGATGTCAACCGCCCCAGGCCTGTCGGCAGAGATGGGTCTTAAGGAGTTTACGAAAGGCGGAGAGGGTGGGGGCGATACGGATCTCTGGGGGGAGTTGATTCCAGAGGGCCAGGGCCGCAACAGAGAAGGCCCTTCCCCTAGGCCCTGCCAGGCGACACTGTCTGGCTGACGGGACCTGGAGAAGGCCGACTCTGTGGGCCCTATGTATGTATGTATGTTGTATGTTTTCCTGTTTTCTCTGTTTTGCATTTATTCCTGTACATGAAACATAATATATAATAATAATAATAATAATAAAAAAGGAATGCTTTTCTTGGACTGTGCCTCTTAAGAAGCCCTAAAGAAAACAACTGTACATTTGAAAGCCAATCTGGAACACAACCCCTATTCCTAATATAAAAATGAGGATCGCAAGACAAACTCAATGACTCATTAAACGAACAGGGCTTAAGACCTTCCCTTAAGGACACCCCACTGACATGTTTTTTTTTTAACTGAAGAGAGGAGAAGTTTAGGTTTCTAGACAGTCTAGATTTAATAACATGTCACAGGACATAGTTGTACATTAACATTATATGGATGCTTTGTTTATGCTTTAGTTTACCTTAGCAGTAACTTGGCACTTTTTGGGGCTTGTTTTGTTCTCTTCAAAACAAAACAAAGCCACAAAATTGTCCCAAATATAAATTACACTGGTGCAAGCTTAATATAGATCAGACATGTCAAACACAAGGCCCGGGGGCCGGATGTGGCCCACGAAGTGGTTTCATGTGGCCCGCGAAGCCATCCTGGAAACAGTGAGGGAACGGCCCCCACTGCCTTGGCCCTGGCCCAGGCCAGTCGGGAGCCAATGTACAATTTTGTGGTGGCCATCTTGGCACTTTCCCCGGTGGACCATGCCTTGGCACTTGCCCCGGTCCCACCCCCTTCTGCCAGAGACCCTCAGATCTGTCCCACTCCTGCCCAGGTCCCCACAGGCACCCTTGACGTGAACGATGTAGAGCTTGCCATGCCCACCCAGTAGGCCACATGCACTCCATGCACGCCCACCCAGTAGGCTGCACCCACCCAGGCCACACACCCCCACACCCCCACACCCCCCCAGGGCAACCGCAATGCTGATGCGGCCCTCAATGAAATTGAGTTTTACACCCCTGAGGTAGTTTATAAAAAATGTGGATGAAAAGTATTACTTTAAAAAGCCACATTCATTTTCAGCTTTTCCTCCCCTTTATATTAGCAGGGATGTCTTTCCTAAAACAACCAATTTTTTTAACCCATAACATATTTCAGGGACATTTTTATGCTTATAATTGCCTTTCTTTCCGTTCCCCTTGCCTTTCCTTCCCCTCCCTCTACAATTTTTTTCCCTTCTCCTTCCTTCCTTTCCTCTCTTCCTCCCAATTTCTTCCTTCTTCCTTTCCTCCCTCCCTCTCCTTCCTTCTTTCCATCCCCCCTCCCTCTCTCCCTCCCCAACTTCTTCCTTCTCCTCCTACCTTTCCTCCTTCTTTTCCCTCCCTCTCTAACATTCTTTCTCCTCCTTCCCCTCCCTCCTCCCTGCTCCTCCCTGCTCCTCCCCCTCCCTCCCTCCCATTGAACTTGATCACTGCAGAAATTTTTTTTAACATTATAGACACTTTGGAAAAGAATGGATTGAAAAGCAGGGCTTGCATAACTGAAAGAAATACATTTTATCACTTGTATTATTTATTAGATTTTTTACTACCTTTATTATTTTATAACTAGCTCAAGGTGGCAAGCATACTTAATATTCTTTCTTCCTCCTGCTGTTTTGCCCTTGGACCATTCCAGATAGTTCAAATTTATAGTACATTTCTTTTCTGCTTTTATCCTGGAACTACTTTCTATTTCTTTATAAGTAAAATGCAAAATCAGTTCCAGTTAGAAAAGCTGATTCACGAAAGAAGAACGAACTTATACGTGTTCTTTCCCACCATAGTCATGTACACAAAGGTGTCCCCAAGGGGTGGTCAAAAAAATGAAGAAGGTAACCACAACGGTAGGACTGAAGCTCCACCCATGCACTGCACAGAGGCAGAAATTTTGTTAAACCATCATGGCTGCCTTCTTGACCTTTTTTGACCACTCTCTGTAGATCTCTGCAGGTACACAACATGAACCAATGGACAACCACAGATTCCCACTGCGAATCTTCCCACCTTACACTACAAAACTGATTCTCCAAAGGTGGATCTTCACAGAACCAAAACCAGAAAATTCCGGACAAGAAGGAAGTTTGAGAAAACAGCAAGCAAGCAAAATAATCTGGAAAAACGAAAGCGGGGATCTCCTCTTCCCCCCCCCAAAAGAATTCAGTCAAACCAATTGTGCCTGACTGGCGAGGAGCAAAAAACATAAAAACATGCTTTAAAACAGGGGTTCTCAACCTTGGCAACTTTAAGATTTGTGGACTTCAACTCCCAGAATTCTTCAGCCAGCAAAGCTGGGAGTTGAAGTCCACAAGTCTTAAAGTTGCCAAGGTTGAGAATCCCTGCTTTAAAAGATTAAGCAATATTCTATGCTGTGATTTTGTTCCAGGCCTTATAGATATAATAATTACACAGTGTGGGAAACACAGGGCAAAAATAGACAAGCTTTCATCCTTTTCCTTCCTCTGAAAGGCTGTCTGGGTCAGGCAAGTACCTAGGACAGGGGTAGGCAACTTTGGCTCTTTTATGACTCGGGGACTTCAACTCCCAGAATTCCTGAGCCAGCCATGCTGAGGGGAAAGGGAGAAATTTCCAAGCTGAGCCATGCTGGCTCAGGAATTCTGGGAGTTGAAGTCCACGAGTCATAAAAGAGCCAAGGTTGCCTACCCCTATCCTAGGACATACAAACTTCAAAGGAGAACCGGCATTTTTAGATGAGCCACTGGCCCAGAACCCAAGTGGGCAGAGAGTTGTCTCTGGAGAGCAGAACGATGGACAAGGAAGTCCCACTTGGATCACAAAGCAAGGAGGCAGATGGTAATTAATTTATATGAGGCTTAAGGGAAAAGATCAATAGACAGAAGGAATTACATAGGGTTGGTTCACTATCATAAATGTTTGCATTCAACAATGTTTACAAAACTGATAAGGGTAAGGAGTGAGTGTGTTAAGAGAGAGAAAGGGAGGGAGGGGAGAGGGAAGGAAAGGGGGAGAGAGGGAAGGAGAGGAAGAGAGAGAGGGAGGGAAGGAGAGGGAGGGGGAGGGAGGGGGAGAGAGGGGAAGGAGAGAGGGAGAGAGGGGAGAGAGGGAGGGGAGAGTGAGGGAAGGAGGGGGGAGAGAGAGGCATGACCTTGTCTTATTTTGATGAGAAGACCCCATGGGTCATGCTCCAGTTTAAAAATGATAGAATCAGGCACATTTCCACAAATATGAGGTAAATGACGCCGTCAACCGCATTAAAATTCAACAAAGCTAAAAGCCTTCCAATCACATGAGTTTGTGTCACCCCACCCTACATCTTTACAGACCAAACCCCAGAAACTCCCAAATCAGCAGGTAACCCTACACCGTTTCCAGCTGGCGTGGAGCAACCTGCTAGCCACTGGACTGGTGTACTTCTCTCCTTAGAATACAACTTTCCTGTTCTCAGCCCTGCCCAGATTCAGAAACAGGAAGAACCAGATGCTAAGTCGGGCGGGCGTTTGGTCCTCCTGCCTAGCCATGTCACCTTTCAGCCTTTGCTAAATAAGGAGTTGCCACAAATCCCACTCGGTCCTTTTGGCGTGCAATTTGCAAACCAGGGTTTGGGCCTCCAAAGCGGACCCGGGAGACCAGCTTACAGCAAACTTCTTCTGCTGGACTTTGAGCATACCAAGAAGGGCTGAAGAAGAAGGAAGCCCTTGCCCACTGAAACTCCGTTCCTACTCCCCAGTTTGGAAAGGAGGGGAGGCACTCCCTGGAGAGGGGGGGGTGTCTCCCTTGTCGGCTGCAACTTCTTCCTCTTACCTTTCTCCTGCCCTTCGGCCACTCCACTCAAAGCAAAGGGCAGGAGATCAGAGCACACCTGGCTCAGAAGCTCCGCCTCCCAAGGGGGGGGCCGAGGGAAGGGCTTCTCCTTGGATGAGAGCCTCCCTTTGGGCTTTCTACCCTCTCCTTCCCAGTTGCAATGTATGGCTGTGAAAGTTGGACCATAAGAAAGGATGAGCGACAAAGAATGGAGGCCTTTGAACTATGGTGCTGGAGAAGACTCCTGCCGAGTCCCTTGGACTGCAAGGCAATCAAACCGGTCAGTCCTAGAGGAGATCAACCCTGACTGCCCTTTAGAAGGCCAGATCCTGAAGTTGAAACTCAAGTACTTTGGCCACCTAATGAGAAGGAAGGACTCACTGGAGAAGGGCCTAAGGCTGGGAAAGATTGAGGGCAAGAGAAGAAGGGGACGACAGAGAATGAGGTGGCTGGAGGGAGTCACTGAAGCAGTAGGCGTGAACTTAAATGGACTCCAGAAGATGGTAGAGGACAGGAAGGCCTGGAGGAACGTCGTCCATGGGGTCGCGATGGGTCGGACACGACTTCGCAATTAACAACCACCACCCTCTCCTTGCAGGTACGGGGAGGGGCCAGAAGTTTTGCACTGCTTCTCCCCCACCTACAGGGTCCAGGATACAAAAAGGTTACTTCTTTGTAATCTTGGCTCTTTATCTCCCCGCATTATCAGACCCTTACTCGGTGCATCAAATACCCAGAACAAAACCTCAGCTCCACCAATTATTCCGTTTGCAAACGGCCTCCCCCCTAACCTCTCGAAAACCGTTTTTGGAGATGCATCTTAAAATGCACAGTTGGTGTGCGTGCGTGCGTGCGTGCATTTTTAAGATGCATCTCCAACAAACTGTAGTAGCGCCACCTCCTGTTGCAAATCCAAATCCAAATCCAAAATCCACCCAGGAAAACTCCCATTGCTGTAACAAGCTGCACCTGACTCACGCTTGCCCGTGGCGGGCCCCGGACTCTCTCCGAAGCGATCACTTTAACGGGATCGCTCCACCCCGCCCTCGGCGAGAAGATCAGAGTGGTCGGAAGGGATTCCCGGTCTGTCCTCTTAACCCTCTCGCGCGTCGAAAACCACAGGCGTCCTGGAGCCTCACTTCCGGATTTTAGCAAACTTCGGGAGAAAATCCTAACTAGCGCCAAGTTCCTCGGATCCCAGCTGATCCCTCTACCGGGGGGGGGCTCTCCCTGCAAGATCGAGCTGTATGTTCAGAAAGAGCCCCGTTTTTCGCCGTCTGCTGCTCTGCTTCTTCTTGCCTGCGAGGCTCGTCCCGGTTAAACGCCCCTCCCCTTCCCTTCCCTCGCCCGCTTGCCTTGCGCCTCCGGGCTGCCTGGCGGAGCGGGTTTCAAGGTAACCAGCCCCTTCGAGGGTCGTGTGAACGCTTGTAGGGAAAAGGCTCCGTGCCCGAGCTGAGCGGCGCAACGATTTGCCCAGCAGCCTTGAGATCTGGGCAGGATCTTGAGCTCCGCAGTGAGCACAGTGGCGGAGCGCCGGCCTGCCTACTTAAGGGAGCCCAGATGAGTTTTCTGCACGATCTTGCTTGCCATTTAGAGGCGGCCCGGAGTTTTGCAAGGTGGATCTGGCGACAGTTTTTCCCCTTTCGGTCGGGAGTCTGGTAGTATGGGCGCACAGCTAGCAGTTCCCGGACGCGCCACCAGAGGGAGCCGCGCCGCCAGATCTGAAAGCGGCGAGGACTAGAGCCTTGCTCACCTGAAGACAGGCTGGTTCCTGCCACGTCGCGCCCTCGGCCTCCACCCTGCCTGTTGACGCCGGCTGCAGCCGTGCAAAGCCGTCGGGCCGTGCTTTTGAGGCCCGGCCTGCTGCGGAAAACCTGTGGTTTAAGGGCAGCCTTTGGGTCATGGGAAGCCTGCCAAGGGTAATGCCTGACAAGCAAGGCTCAAAGAGGGAAGGGTGGCCTTTCCAAATGGTCTACTCAGGAACAAAGAGATTTCCCCCCATCCCAGCACTTTGGGTGGGCAAAAGGAGTGACTGCATCATGGAATAATGTCTATAGCAGCGGTTCTCAACCTGTGGGTAGTGACCCCATTTGGGGTCGAATGACCATTTCACGGGGGTCGCCAAGCAACGCAGTCCACCATTTTTTCCCTTTTCCTTAGCTGTGCTACTCCCTCTTATTCTATTGGCTTTTGAAAGCCAATAGAATAGACTCTCTTGAATAGAGTCTAATTCTATTGGCTTTCAAAAGCCAATAGGAATTGTCCAGGTTCTCTGTCTTGCTGAGCCCGCCAAAAGTCCCAGTCTGCAAACGGTGCTGCAAGTTGTCTGCAGCGAAGGCAAGCTATCTGGAACTTTCCACCCCTCCCTGCTGAGCAACTACTAAAAATGTAAGTAAAAGAGGGCCAGGGGTCGGAGGTGGGAGGCCGGCGGGCGCAGAGAGGGTTGCTGGCGTGCGTGGGGCCCGGCGGGTGCCTTACCTCCCTTGGGCTGGGCCAGCTGGTGGCCCAGCCGGTGGTCGCCCTGTGCCCTGGCTGCCCCTTGCCAGCTACGCCTTGGCCGGCGCAGGGGGCGGCACCACGTATGCGCGGCGTTCCCGGGCAGGGAAAGTCCTCGACTTACAACCGGTTGGGAAGTCCTCGACTTATGACCGGTTGGGGGGTTGCGGCATTAAAAAGGTTGAGAACCACTGGTCTATAGAGATTCTCTGTCATCTAGGTCATAGTTATCCCAAAGATGCTTTTTTTCACGAGGCAATGGACTGTCTTGTTTTTCTTTGAAGACGTCTGGCTTCTCATCCAAGAAGCTTAAGAGAGCTGAAGAAGCTTCTTGGATGAGAAACGAAACGTCTTCAAAGAAAAGTCCAATTGCCTCATGAAAAAAAAGCATCTTTGGGATAATTGTGGAACAATGCAGTGGTGGGGTTCAGCTGGTTCACACCACTTCGGCACAACTGGTAGCTAATTTTTTGTTGCCCAGGCCCAGAACGGACTTCCGGAAGCGGCATCCACACAAACGGTTGTTCACATATTTGAATCTCACCACCGGAACAATGCGCTGAAAAACATTCAACATCCAGATTCTGGAAAATTTTGCAATTGCCCCACCTCTGACCAAAAACCATTGCAACTTTTATTTGTATTTTAAACACACACACTTTTTTGTGTTTGTGTGGGTGAGGGTTTGTCTTCCACAAAATGTGACAAGAAAAAAGCTGTTTTGTTGAGCCGCAACCTTGGGACATGGAGCCAGGATGCTCTTAAGGTACTTAGAGATTTGGAAATGGAACATGAGTTGGACCTTCCATATTTGCATGTATAGCGTAGTTCTGATAAAGGAGGTTCAGGATTGGTCATCAAAGACTGACCTAACTTACAACTTACAATGTAGTTTTATAATACAAGTAGTCCTCAACTTACAACAGTCCATTTAGTGGCTGAAGTTACAACAGCACTGAAAAAAGTGACTTAGACTTACGACTTTCTCACAAAACCAGTGCAGCACCCCCATGGTCACGTGATCAAAATTCAGATGCTTGGCAACTGACTCACATTTATGACAGTCCAGGGGTCATGGGATCACCTTTCGTAACCTGACAAGCAAAGTCAATAGGGAAACCAGATTCACTTAATAAACATGTTACTAACTGAACCACTCCAGCGATTCCCTTAACGAGGGTAGCGAGAAAGTTCATAAAGTGGAGCAAAACTCCGGCTTGAGCAAGGGGCTGGACTAGGAGACCTCCAAGGTCCCTTCCAATTCTATTCTTCTATGTATCTATGTATCAAATAATAACTAAAAGTAATTTGTACCCGTCAAGCCACAATTCATCTGCATTATCCTTGCCAATTTGAAGACTCAACAAGATTGACATTTTTTGATATACTTCTACAGCAACTCGTGGCTCTTTGAGCCTTCTCCTGCAGCTCCCAGCATCCTCCGTCATTTGCAGAGAGAGAGAGAGAGAGAGAGAGAGGCACTTGCGCTTCCCTTCTCTCTCTCTCTCTCTCTCTCTCTCTCTCTCTGTGTGTGTGTGTGGTGTGTGTAAAAAAGAGAGTAGCCTCATGCTGTTCTCTGACAAGCTGAAAAGCTTATTGGGCGGGCCTCCTGCCTTTGCTGCGTCTCCGCAGGAAGCAGCAAAAAGCAGCTCTCTCTCTCTCTCTCACACACACACACACACACTGAGTGGAAGAAGAGGACTGGCAGACCAAGGGCAGGAGAGAGCCAGCCCAATGTCTGTCAGTTTGTCGGAGAACAGCGTCAGGCCAGATGAGTAGGAAGATTGGAGAGAGGGGGAGGGGGTGAGGAAGAGAAAGAGGGAGAGAGAGAGAGAGAGAGAGAGAGAGAGAGAGAGAGAGAGAGAGAGAGAGAGAGAATAGAGAGCAGTCTTTATTTCTTTTTAATTAAACTCTTCAATCACGCCCCCCCCCCCCGGCACGCGCGCATGCACGTGCAAGTTTTGCAGCTCCCAGTGATTTCTGTGGGAAACAGGTCTAAGTGGCTCTTTGTGTTTAAGGTTGCCGACCCATTCAAGGAAGACACTGACAAACTGGAGCAGGTTCAAAGGAGAGCTACCAAGATGGTGAACGGTCTACAAACCATGTCCTATGAGGAACGGTTAAAGGAATTAGGAATGTTTAGTCTACAGAAAAGAAGACTGAGAGGAGACATGATAGCTGTCTACAAATACCTGAAGGGCTGTCACAGTGCAGAGGGATCAGCCCTGTTCTCACTTGCCCAAGGAAGGACTAGAAACAATGGGATGAAACTGCAGGGGAAAAGATTCAGATTAGATGTTAGAAAAAAATTTCTACGGTAACAAGTAAGGGTGATGGACCAGTGGAACAGGTTGCCACAGGAGGTGGTGAGCTCCCCTTCGATGGAGGTCTTCAAGCACAGACTGGACGGCCATCTGTCTGGGATGGTTTAGGGAATCCTGCCTCGAGCAGGGGGTTGGACTCGATGACCCGGGAGGTCCCCTCCAACTCTACGATTCTATGATTCTATGATTCTAACAATAACCAAGCATTCTGACACATGTAGTACAGAGTGAATGTGGAGATTTATTTACTTCCCACTTTTATTATTTTTATAAATAACCCAAGGTGGAAAACATATAAATACACTTTCTTCCTTCTATTTTCCCCACAACAACCCTGTGAGGTGGGTTGGGCTGAGAGAGAGTGACTGGCCCAAGGTCACCCAGCCAGCTTTAGTGGATAAGGCAGCATTAGAACTCAGAGCCTCCTGGTTTCTAGCGTGGTGCCTTAACCACTAAACCAACCTGGCTCTGTACATATTTGTATGTATGTATGAAGGAAGGAACGGCCTTGGGGAGAAAATGGATTGGGATGAATTGCTTGTTTTTTGGGCTACCTGTAGCAAATTAGCAGGTATATCTGAACATCCAACCCTTTTGCTGGAATCAACAAAATGAGGAATACTTCTTCAGATATCCTGCCTCACCCAGTTTGAGATAATTGCAAACTCTTGTATGGAGAGATGTTGAACAATGCTTTGTTCCAGCATTCAAAGCAAAAAAAAAAAAAAGGGGGGGGCTGATACTTGCGAGTCTCTTGTCTGATTGCCAGAGTTTTCTCTCAAAAGCTTTTTTTTTTCCCCCCTGAAAACCTGATCCTATCCCCACCTTGCTAGAGTGCATCAAAAAGTCACACGTGTTTCTGGTTCCATAGACTGACACATCTCTAATCCCCCTGTGTCAAGTTTGTGGATTGCTTTGTTTACTGGGAAGCAACTCAGTTGTGTCACTTTCTCCTAAGCAAGCAAAACAGAGAATTCGGGGATACCCAAAGCCAGAAGTGTGTGGACAAAAACTCTAGTAGCTCACAGTTAAACCACAAACCAGAGTTCACAAACCATAATGACTGGCCCTTATGAAGGATAGAAGGCAGCTGGAAATATGTAAAAGGGGGTTTCAGAGGAGAAATTACAAACCCAATCTTTTCAAGTAACAGGATTATATCACTTTAAACTACAGATATGTGTGTGTCACATTCTGTATTGTCTCCCCTAAAGCAGAGTTCCCCAACCTTTCTGGGAAGAGAGGCCTGGGGGGTGGAGGGGGGGAAAGAGGGGATGGTTTTGTGGGAGGGACAGGTCTGTGTGTGCGTGCATACCCGCGCACAAGCATCCGTTGCTCACGTGAGTGGGGCCCCAAGCACCCACGATGCTCGTGCGAGTGGGGCCCCAAGCACCCACGATGCTCGTGCGAGTGGGGCCCCAAGCACCCACGATGCTCGTGCGAGTGGGGCCATGAGCGCCAGCGACACTCGCGTGAATGGGGCCACGAGCACCTGGACACTCACGCCGCCCGGTTACACATAGGCCATGGACCAGTAGTGGGCCATGACTCACAGGTTGCAAACCCCTCCCCTAAAGAACTGTCTTCACTGTAAGAAGGTTGCCGACTCCATTTGTAAGGACTTTCTACATGAAGTACACAGCTGTAAGCTTCCAGATGCTGCTAAACCAGCAGCAGCCCAGCCAGCCTCCTCCAGAATCTGGGACTTTAGTTCAGAAACATCTGGAAGGCAAAAGATACTTTACACATCTCGTGTCTAATGATAAGCATCCTCTTGGAATCTCAGCTTAAATTTAACTCATTTCTCTCCCCCCCCCCCATACCTGATCTAATGTTAAAAGTTAAACCTGAGTCCATGTAAACATCTTATTGTAACTTGGTAAAAATGTAAAGGTTTAATACTGTTCGCACACAAAACTCTTGAGGCTCCTGCTCTAGAAACAGGGAGAAAGGTCATCTTATTAGAAGTTCTGGTCTTTTAAAAATGGCTAGTCACTCTTAAATACACATTTTTAAAAAAATAAAGCGAGATCATGAATGTTTTTGTCTACATTGGCTTTCTGTTGGCCATCCTGAGGTTGTGCTTCTAAGGAGAGAGGAAATATACACTGATGCACTCTGCCCTCCAAAGTCAATTGATAATTTATAATATTGATTTTGATGTAGAACTGGAGGCAGAGATCCTTAAACTATTTCCAGCTTGATTATGTAAAGAAACAAAAAAAAAACGCTTTCCACTGGAACTCTGAGCTATTCAGTCTTCTGTCATTCCACTGACGTTTTCTTTAGGGATGTGGAACTGGAATCTGGATCAAAGTTTACACATTTACTTGTCTTCCCCCTCTGGTGAAAGTCAAAGCAATAATTGGAGCACAAAACTCAAATTAACTGAGGGAATAAAAGATTTTTTTTCCCTGAATTTGTTCTCACAAAAGTTGGGCTGGTCTCTTTTAAGTAGTCCTGGATAGCTGTTGCATTATTATAATATGAAAAATATATGCAAATAAAAAACATTTCCAAACGGGATAAAATGACACTAAACACCAGAGTTGAAACATGAAAGGGTAAATACCTCCAGTTCTCACAGTTAATTACGTTTCTGCCATAGGCTTGGTGCTAGGAAATATATTTGATTACAGTGTAACCATAACCCTTTTGCGCTCTTCTTGTCTTCTTTTTTGCTTGTTTGTTTGTTTTGTCTTGTAGCTTAGCCGCAACAAAGGACTAAGGATCCAGTTCATTTGAGGTCTTCCAGGCAGCATCTTAAGAGCACCCAAATTTGCTACTAGTTTCCACCAAAGAGCCTTGCAGAGAAAAAGTTCCTTCTGCTGTGAAAAAAAAAAAAAATCCTAGAAAAGTTACAGGCAATGACATTTTTTCACTGTGGGAGGAGAAATGCCAAGTTGAGGTCAGAGAACGCAGCTCGAGTTTTTGCACACAGTCTCTCTTCCTCTTCCTTTTCCCAGGCTCGGCCAGCTACGTCAGCCATTTGGCAATGCAGGTATCATACACGGTGCGGTTGGCGTGCCAGTTCGTGTGAGAAACATTGGCCATTTTGCAGAAAACAATGTCACCACGCGCGTGCAGAGTCTTCAAGCCAAACGTGTCAAGGAGGTAGACCTGAGAAAAGACCAATAAAACCCCAAAGTTTAATTGGGGGTGGGGGGGAACCTTCAAAGCTATCCAGCAGCACCAAGGCACGCATCAGAAGTGTTGCAAGGCCAATATACCAGTGTTTTTCAACCTTAGCAACCTTAGGATGTGTGGACTTCAACTCCCAGAATTCCCCAGCTGGCTTCTTGCCTGAGGAATTCTGGGAGTTGTAGTCCACCCAGTTTAAGTATGCTGAGGTTGAGAAACTTACTGGTTCAGAGAAGTGTTTCTCAACCTCAGCAACTTTTTAAGATGTGTGGACTTCAACTCTCCGAATTTCCCAACCAGCAATCCCCCGGTTTTACCGTAATTAGGACTTGCCTCAGTCCCCTCTGGCACGCTTAAGTGACAAAACGGGAAACAGCCACTTCAATTCTCTGCCCCACATTGCAAAATAACTGCGTCAGCTTTGCTCTAAACCAGGGGTGTCAAACTCAATTTCACTGAGGGCCGCATTAGCATTGCGGTTGCCCTGGGAGGGCCAGGTGGGTGTGGCCAGAGTGGGTGCAGCCTACTGGGGGGCATGGATGGAGTGGGTGTGGCCTACTGGGTGGGCATGATCAGTTCTACATCATTTGTGTCAACGGTGCCTATGGGGGCCTGGGCAGGAGTGGGACAGATCTGAGGGGCTCTGGCAGAAGGGGATGGGACCGGGGCAAGTGCCAAGATGGCCACCACAAAATTGTACATTGGCTCCCGGCCAGCCTGGGCCCGGGCCAAGGCAGTGGGGGCCATTCCCTCACTGTTTCCAGGATGGCTTCGCGGGCCACATGAAACCACTTCATGGGCCGCTTCCGGCCCCCGGGCCTTGTGTTTGACATGTCTGCTGTAAACTATGTCAGGACAGACAACCTATTACTTCATCCAACAAATGGACAATTCAGCCCAATGCTGCAAGTTCACCCTTTGTTATTTTCCTCAGCTTCGCTTCCTGCCTCTACTACTTTTAGTCTTCTTTAAATCTGGATTGCAACTACTTCTGGAGGCGCATCTTTCGTTTGCTGGTACACCTGCTGGAGATGTCCATGCCTGTGCTCCCAATGGATCCACCATCCAATAAATCCTGCTTTCCCCTATTTTAATTAGCAAAACCCTGGCATTTAAGCTAAGAAAAGCTCCTGGAGAATAAAGTCAGAGTATATCTGACTTTATTCTTCAGGAGCTTTTCTTAGCTTAAATGTAATCCTCAACTTACAACAATTCCTTTAGTGACCATTTGAAATTAAAATGGCACTGAAAAAAAGTGACATGACCTTTTTTACACTTACGATTGTTGTAGCATCCTCCTGGTCATGTGTTTAAAATTCAGATGCTTGGCAACTGACTCATATTAATGCAGTGTCCAGGGGTCATGTGATCACCTTCTGCAACCTCCTGACAAGCCAAATCAATGGGGAAGCCAGATTCACTTAAACCACTGTGTCACTAAATAACTGGAGAGATGCATTTAACAACAGTGACAAAGAAGATTGTAAAATGGGGGCAAAACTCACTTAACAAATGTTTCACTCAGCAACAAAAACAAATGGGCTCAGTTGTGGTTGTAAGTCGAGGACTATCAGCATAACACTTGTTCTCAAATCACAAAGAGTTAACAAATCACAAAATTTAACAATCCACATCTAGTGGATTATTTCTGTTTTGTTTCCTACATGTACCAAATACTTCTAGTTTCTTTCAAGTCTTTAAAAATGGAACACTCCTAGGCCATGTAAATCTGAGATGAACTAACATGGTGAGGTTGGTGTAGTAAGTAGTTACGGCTAGGACTGGCCTCAGATATTTAAAATCTTGAGTTTCCCTTTGTTAAAGAACACAATGGGTGATCTTGGGACAATGTTCGGTTCTCAACCCAACCAATCTCACAGAATTGTTGTGAGGACAACATTATGGGTAAAGCCTCTATATCAGCGGTTCTCAACCTATGGGTCGCGACCCCATTTGGGGTCGAACGACCATTTCACGGGGTCGCCAAACACCGCAGTCCGCCATTTTTTTCCCCTTTTCCCCTCGGCTGGCGCAGGGGGCAGCACCGCACATGCGCGATGCGAACCGCCGTGCGCATACCGCGCATGCGCGATGCGGGCCGTCGCACGCGCGCCGCACACGCACAATGCGGGCCATCGCACGCGCGATGCGGGCCGTCGCACGCGCGCCACGCATGCGTGATGTGGGCCGTCGCGCCGCGCATGCGCGGCGCAGGTCGGGGTCACAGCCTGCAAAAGGTTGAGAACCGCTGCTCTATATAAACTGACAACCAATTTATTTAACTCTGAAATATAAGCAAACATAAACTTCTTTAGTTTTGTTGTAGATCATCCAGAGCAGGGGCAGGCAACCTTGGCTCTGTTATGACTCGTGGATTTCAACTCCCAGAATTCCTGAGCCAGCTTGGCTGGCTCAGGAATTCTGGGAGTTGAAGTCCACGAGTCATAACAGAGCCAAGGTTGCCTACCCCTGACCCAGAGTCACATGTTTGTGAGATGGGCAGTTATGTAAATTAGATAAACAAATAAAAACAGTCATTGCCAATCCTGTCTCAGAAGGTCTGCAGTACGCACTTTCATAATGTAATGGATTGTAAAAATAACCCTGAGGAAAAGTCGCAGCTGAGGTAACAAGTCAGATAAGAGAAATCAGAGGCTGAATCAGAAATGTAATTTGAGAAAACTTCTCAGACTGGATTCTCCCTAGTTCTTTTTAGGAGAAAAGCAGTGGGGGGAATACATTCAAAGTTGCAAGACTCTTATTATTGTAACCATTATAATAAAAATATAGGTAGTCTTTGGCTTACAACAGTTTGTTTAGTGACCATTCAAAGTTACAATGGCACTGACAAATGTGACTTAACGACCATTTTTCATAATTAGGACCTTTGTAGCATCCCCCATGGTCACATGATCAAAATTCAGACACTTGGCCACTGTTTCACATTTATGACCTTTGCTGTGTCCCGAGGTCACGTGATCCCGTTTTGCGACCTTCTGACAAGCAAAGTTAACGGGGAAGCCAGATTCCCTTAATAAGTTGATACTAACTTATCAACTGCAGGGATTCACTTAGCAACTGTGGCAAGAAAAGCCATAAAATGGGGCAAAACTCACTTAATAAATGTCTCACTTAACAACAGAAATTTTGGGCTCAGTTGTGGTCCTAAGTCGAGGACCACCTATACTTTTAATATTCATCACTTTGGTGTTCAAGTCTGGTCTCTATCAACAGCTGAGGGGTGAGAAGATTCACCGTGAACTGATTCTCCATTCATCCTTGCTGATTCATTTTTGACGGTACATGATGGGTCAATCTCCATTGGTGCATCCATTTATATAGGCTAATTGGAGAAAGGCTGGCGATGTCTGTGAGTTTTCAAGGCAGAGGTGTTACTTAGACATCCCCAAAAGTGCTTTTTCCAAAAGGCCACTGAACTTTCTTGAGGTTTTTTTTTTCTTTGAAAATGTTTTGCTTACGAGAAAGTTCTTGAATGAGAAGCAAAAAAATTTCAAAGAAAAAAAAAACAAGTAAGCCCAATTGCCTTTTTGAAAAAGCACCTTTGGGACAAACATGACCTTGGTGGTTGAGAATCTAGCTAGACATGTTACTTAGAACAAGCTGGTTTTGTTGGGCACCTGTTTAAAGGGCTAGGTGTGTGAGAACTTTTACGATCTGCAGGACAGCCCACATGGATGGAATCCCTCCTCTCAGGAGCTTGTTTTTGAGACGGGCGTGAAAGACTATTGCAGTGGTGGCGAACCTATGGCACAGGTGGCAGAGGCGGCACTCGGAGGCACAGGCGGCAGAGGCGGCACCTCTCTGTGGGCACACATGCCGTTGCCCCAGCCTTGCCTCCCCCCACGACCCCCTTCTCTCCAGAAGCCCCCCCTGAAGGAGAGTCGCCCCTGAGCGTGGCCCATCTGAAGCAGCGCAGCCAAGAGCAT
This sequence comes from Bothrops alternatus, assembly GCA_034064705.1. NCBI lineage: Eukaryota > Metazoa > Chordata > Lepidosauria > Squamata > Viperidae > Bothrops > Bothrops alternatus. The sequence goes on from JARGCV010000172.1 coordinate 2,859,652, forward strand.
GGCAGCCAGGCAGCATAGACAAGACTCTGTCCTCACACCCCATTTAATTTAATTTAATTTAATACTCGAACTTATATGCCACCCTTCTCCTAGGACCCAGGGCGGCTTACAGACAATACAATAAAATTATAACAGTAAAATTAATCACATTCATACAACATACAAGCACAGTCAGCTCAGATTTGTGCACAGCTGATGCCACGGGCAGAGGGCGTGACCGCCATAGCACTGCTGGGCTGCTTGGGCGATCTCCGGCGGGCCCTGGAGGTGGTGAGTGGCCCTGCGTGCAGGTGGGGCAGGGGATGGGGGGGCAGAGCGGGAGCAGGGCAGGGGGCGGAGTGGGGGCGGGGCCAGTTTTTGGGCACCTGGTCTCTAGAAGGTTCGCCATCACTGGACTACATCATACCCAAATTATGCAGAGCGGCTCTTCAAAACTAAGAATAGCCCCATGTTTTTGGTTTTTAGAAAGAACTAAGACACATCTCTTTACACTGATCTTTTGAGTTACTTTTAGTCTTCTACTGTGACTTTAATGTTTCATGGGACTGATAGTCTTTAAATCGTTATAGAGGCTTTGTTTCTAACTGTCGAAACATTTGTAAAAAGGTCTTTCTGATAAGCGGTTTTGGATATTGAGGGAAAAATTTGGGGATGCACGGCACTGAAGGGAGGTGTGAGGGCAAAAAGTTTTGGAACCACCACAATAAACCGAAACTTATTCTTCCTGCCACATTTTTTTCACCTCACATTGTTAGTTTGTCCTTACTCACCGGCTGAGATGTCATTTCCCTCACCGTCTCATTAACATCATAGAAGGCAAACATGCTATAAAAGAAACAGAACAATCCTTGTAGATTTATACAATGTATCTAATAAATCTGGAAGACCCCCTCACACCTTTTTCTTTTTAAATATTTTAATTCCTTCTTCTTTACTATTTTTATAACCGATGTAGAATTTTACATGTATAGGCATATACATGGTCAAAGACCATAACAATAATAATACCTCTTTACAAGAGGTACATATGATACATGTATACAGAGTGAAAAAATAAAATTAAAGAGAACAAAGGATGGTTCAGAGGAAGAAATAGAAAAAAATGCAGAGAATCGGAAATAAAAAGTTGTTTTAGAAGTGGATGAAGAGGAATGAAAAACTCTCTCTCCAAGGGAAGAGTGAATAAATTTAAAGGGAAAATAGATGGAATGATTTGTGATTAAGACTCAGCAAGGGAACGTTGGAAAGAAAAAAAATTAAACATTTGCAGGGGAAGTGATGATAAGGCACAATAGCGATTTTGAAGAGGGAAACCGAAACAAACATTATACAGGTGGTCCTCGACTTACAGATGTTTGTTTAGTGACTGTTCACAGTTACAACAGCACTGAGAAAAATGACCTAGGACCAGCCCTTTGCAGCATCCCCATAGTCAGGTGATCAAAATTCAGATGCTTGGCAACCAGCGATGTATTTGCCATGGCTGCAGGGAGTCCTGGGGTCATGTGGTTGCCATGAGTGGCCTTCCCAGCTGGCATCTGACAAGCAAAGTCAGCAGGAGAAGCCAGATTCACTTATCAAATGCACAATCCATTTTAACAACCACAGTGATAAGGAACGGTTGCTGGAATTGGGTATGTCTAGTTTAACGAAGAGAAGGACGAGGGGGGACATGATAGCAGTCTTCCAGTATCTCAGGGGCTGCCACAAAGAAGAGGGAGTCAAGCTATTCTCCAAGGCGCCTGAAGGCAGGACAAGAAGCAGCGGGTGGAAACTAATCAAGGAGAGAAGCAACCTAGAACCAAGGAGAAACTTCCTGACAGTCAAAACAATGAATCAATGGAACAACCTGCCTCCAGAAGCGGTGAATGCTCCAACACTGGAAGTTTTTAAGAAGAGACTGGACAGCCATTTATCCGAAATAGTATAGGGTTTCCTGCCTGAGCAGGGGGTTGGACTAGACGACCTCCAAGGTCCCTTCTAACTTTTAATATTATTATTACTATTATTATTATTATTATTATTATTATTATTATTAACATCCGTGCAAAAAAAAAGCTTGTAAAATTGTGAATGGCTCACTTAAAAACCACCTTGCTAAGCAACAGAAAATTATGACCAATTGTGGTCATAAGTCGAGGACCAATTGTAAATGTTATCTCCAACAAAGAATTACGACCCCAGGACACTGCAACCATTGTACATACATGCCAGTTGTCAGATGTCTGAATTTTGATCACCTGACCGTGCAGTGAATGTTAAATCATATGATGCCCTGAAGAGGGTGAATCTAAAAAGTAATCCACCGAAGAACAAAATAATAGTGTTTAATGAAAATGGATTGCATGATTATAGATTAGAGATGCAGTGTTTGAAAACAAACAGCAAAGGCAGTTGATAGTGTGCTAAACAGAACAGATGTTAATATCTAATACAGATGCTAATATCTGTCCTTAGTATCTAATATCTATCAAGGTGGGTGCTGCAGCCATCTTATTTCACAACATGTAAGATTCACTATTAGATCTTACTGTGAATCTTATATGTTGTGAAATAAGATGGCTGCAGCAGCCATCTTGGGGCCCTTTTGCTTTGATCTACAAGAGTAAAGGATCCTTTACTGACAATGGTCTTATCTGATCAAATTCCCTAACTGGCAATTGGAGGCAATAGTTCAAGTTTTGGAAATGGTCAATTACGGTAACTAGTAGATGTTAAGTTCTACTAGTCTTCTATTTCTCATTTCCCTGCAAGCTGTAATTGACAAAAGCACCATAAAGTTCTTTTCTGCCAACTAAACCATTTCAGACAGGTGGCTGTCCAGTCTCTTCTTAAAAAAACCTCCACTGATGGAGCATCCACAGCTTCTGAAGGCAAGCCATTACACTGGTTAATTCTTCTAACTGTCAAAAAATTTCTCCTTATTTCTAGGTTGGTTCTGTTCTTGATTAGTTTCCATCCGTTGCTTCTTGTTCTGCCTTCAGGTGCTTTGAAGAATAGGGTGACTCCCTCTTCTTTGTGGCAGCCCATTAAATCAGGGGTCCCCAACCCCCGGTCCGTGGACCAGTATCAGGCCGCAGCATACCAGCAACTGGTCCGCCCAAACAAGCAAAGCCTCATCCGTGGGATGCAGGCAGCACACAAAACCACACACCCTTGGACCTGCGGAAAAACCTCTCTCCACAGAACCGGTCCCTGGTGCCCAAAAGGTTGGGGACCTCTGCCTTAGAGGTTGGAACACTGCTATCGTGTCACCCCTATTCCTTCTTTTAATTGGACTAGACATACCCAGGTCCTGCAACACTTCTTCATATATTTTATCCTCCAGCCCCCTAATCATCCTTGCTGCTCTTCTCTGCACTTCTACATGGAAAATTGAGGGCTTTCCATGTAAGCCAAGAGAATGGCTCTGCAGATTGCTGCAGAAAATCAAAAACAGGAGTAGCAGGGAAGAGGTAGGGCAGTGATGGCAAACCTTTTAGAGACTGAGTGCCCAAAAACTGGCCCCGCCCCCGTTCCACCCCGCCCCGCCCCCACCCTGCCTGCCCGCAGGGCCACTCACCGCCTCCAGGGCCTGCCGCAGATTGCCCAGGCAGCCCAGTAGTGCCATGGCGGCCACGCCCTCTGCCCGCGCCCCACAGCATCAACTGCGTGCGATGGGACGTGAGGGCAGAGTCTTGCCTACACTGTCTGGCTGCCATGTCCTTGGCTGTGCTGCTCCACGTGGGCCACGCTCAGGGGCAACTCTCCTTCAGGGGGGCTGCTGGTGAGGAGGGGGGTCATGGGGGGAGGCAAGGCTGGGGCAACGGCACATGTGCCCACAGAGAGGGCTCCGAGTGCCGCCTCTGGCACGTGTGCCATAGGTTCGCCACCACTGAGGTAGGGTATATGTTTGTCTCTTCCCACATGCCAGATACTGGAAAGCGTGATTAGGTTCTGTCAGAATGATCAGTGCAAGCTCTCTCTCTCTGGCTCCAATCGATTATTAAGGAACCAAATTAAGCATCTCAAGTCTGCACCAATTCCAATATTCTCATGGTTGCAAGTGGTGCTAAACAGCTTCTCCTTGCTAAAACCTGTAAGTGGTGATCAGCACTCAGCTCCTCTCAGTTCAGAACAGAATCTCTTTCTTGCCATGTCCGAAAGCTCACCTGGATTCCCAGGGCATGATGACCCCATCGTCTGGGCCGCCGATCAGAATCAGTTTGCGGATGCGCAAAAGGTTTCTCTTCCATGCTGCAAGAGGAGCAGAATTTCAGAAACTTGGTTGCCTTTCCAGTTTCTCCTCTTTCCCTTTTGTTCCCTTTCCCTCTTCCTGCCTGCTCAGCAGTCAACAAACCTTTCCCTGCGCCCTTATTCTTAAGTTTACGGAGACCTTGCAGTGTTTCCTCCTGCTTTTATAAAAGACATAAGCAATAAAACAAGTTCTACTAGAGGCTAGACAGTCACTTGTCTGAGATGGTATAGGTCAGTGATGGTGAACCTTTTAGAGACTGAGTGCCGACTTCCGGTTCCGGGTCGTGGCACCTCTAGTCATACAAGGAGACTTGTCTCCTTGTTGGCTAGCCTCCCTCCGTCGGTAGACCCTTATGCGGGTCTAAAGTTGCCCTGGAGGGTGCGACTTCTGTCGAGGAGGCTTTGCTCGGCTGCGGAGGAGCAGCGGCTCCTCCAGCTGTCCGGGCCAGACTCTGAGGGCCGACGGAGAAGATCGGCCAGTAAAATGGCCAATCACCTAGCCGCAAGAAACCGCAAGTCACAGAACAGCTAAGCTTTGAACCCACCGTGGTGAATCTGGGTGAGATCTTTCTTTTTTTACCCTCTCTTTTGCTTTCTATTTTTTTTTTTTTGCCTGTAAGAGCCCTGTTGGAACTATTTCCCTGGCTTGGAATGGCAGCTTCTACGTGTCTGGGAAGAAAGGCGAACAAAAAGAATAGAACGAAGCTTCAAAAACTACGTTTTCTTTATATAAGTTTATTTTGGGGTACTGAAAGAAAAACATTTTTTTCCTAAGAACTTTATTATCAGCCTATGTTGGTGTTTTTTAATATTTCTTCCTCTATTTGTCCCTGAAAAAACAGAAGAAAAGGGATGAGGGAGGAAAAAAGAAAAAAAAATGAAATGAAATGAAGGATATTTGAAAAAAGATTTTTTTAGCTTACTGAGAACATCTACTGGTTAAAAGCTAATATGGCAATTGGAGAGGAGATGATTTCTTTATGAGAAAGTTAATTTGATGAAGTTGAATAACTTTTACAAAATGGAGCTACACTCACATTTAAACTGCAAACTTATTTTGGAAAAGATCTATGAGACCAAAGTGGAAATATGTGTTACAATGAAATAACTTACTACAGAATTAAGAACTAGAATTTCTTCTTCAAACTCCAAAATTGACTTTCAGACTATACCTGATTTTTCTACAAATCAGATTACACAAGGAGAGGACTTAACTGAAAATAAAGAGAACTTGATTTTGCCTTATAAACAATTTACTTATGATGCTGAGAACCAGAAAAAGCAAAGACTGGGACTTCAAATCTTAAAGCAACAAGTTCTCCTGGTTAAGAAAATCAGAGGGCCAATGCAAAGATCAGGATGGCTCTTACTGATCCAAATACTACTACAAGCAATAAAAAGACTTATCAGCTGGAAGGGAAGCCTTGCTATGGAAACCCACTTGGCATCTGAAAAAACCTAGACTAAGACTAAAAAAAAGACTGAAAATTAAAGTGTTATGTAATGGACTAAAGGCAATCTAGAATTATGGACTGATTTAAGGACTAAGATTACGAGTCAGATGTGCGATTAATGGAAGATATATAAGACTTACCTATATGAAAATTATTGATGATTTATTTGTTTGATGACTAATGAATTGAAATAATCTAAAGTTTGATGCTATGTGGTCAGTTTAAAGAGATTGATTGATGGATTAGACAGTTTTAGAATAGATTACTATTTCAACTTAAAAAGGAGATATTTTTAGGTAATGGATTAAAGGTAATTCAGAATCATGGGTTGATTTTAGGATTAAGATTGTGAGTTAGAAGTAAGAGAAAAAGGGGCGATTAACGAAATATACATTAAATGGATTAAGAATATGTTTGTTCTTTTTTTTTCTTTAGGACAATAGGGTTACTTGCAAGAAATTTATTATGTAACTTTGAGTTAATCTAATAAGATGATTTGTTTGTTTGATATTATGGATGTTATTAGTTATGATAGATTATCATTTCAACTTAAAAAGGAGATTTTTTAGGTAATGGATTAAAGTTAATTCAGAATCATGGATTGATTTTAGGATTAAGATTGTGAGTTAGAAGTAAGAGAAAAAAGGGTGATAAACGAAATATACATTAAATGGATTAAGAATATGTTTGTTCTATTTTTTTTCTTTAGGACAATAGGGTTACTTGCAAGAAATTTATTATGTAAATTTGATTTAATTAAATAAGATGATTTGTTTGTTTGATAAGATGGATGTTATTAGTTATGATAATTAATTGAATTCTGTTTAATGGATCGAAAGGACTTAAGGTTTGATTTTCTCTTGTTAGTAAAAAGAAATTGATTAATTGATAGACTAGATATATATAGGATAGACTAATACTTTATTTTAATTAAGGGATATTAGTGGAAGAATTAAATGAAATTTATGAAAAAATTAAGGAACTAGAATATATTTAGAAGGGATACCCAAATTGATAAGGTTTACATTTAAAGTTAATTTGACTATGGTAGTATAAATTTCTAAAAGTTTTAAAAACAAGTATAGGTTGATTAAATTTAAGCTAGACTGAACTACTTTTAATAAGTTATGCTATCTAAGGGAATAAGAGAGGGAATACTAGATGTATTGATTGAAATATGTATAAATGTTTTGGTTTTGGATGTTTGTTTGCCCTAACACCATGGTGTGCCTTGAGCATTTTTTTCTGTAACAATTAAAAAACCAATAAAATTAAAAAAAAAAAGAGAGACTGAGTGCCCAAACCGCAACCCAAAACCCACTTATGCATCGTCGAGTGTCGGGTGGGTGTGACCCATTGGCTGGGTGTGGTCAATTGGGTGGGCGTGGCTACGGTGGTAACAGCAGACTGGGTGGGACTAAAAAGTTTAATCAATCAATTTCGACTTTGCAAGATCTTTTTTTTTCCTGCGAGAAGTTGAAATTGACTGATTGAACCTTTTTTTTTTTTTGCACACGACGGCAGAGGCCTAAAGCGAAAAGGTTTTATAAAACCCAGCTGAAGGCCTAGGACTGGGGCGATGGCGCACCATCAGTTTTCTATGTTTCATTAAGTGACTAGAATTAAGGAGAAACTTCCTGTCAGAATAATTAACCAGTGGAACAACCTGCCTCCAGAAGCGGTGAATGCTCCAACACTGGAAGTTTTTAAGAAGAGACTGGACAGCCATTTGTTCGAAATGGTATAGGGTTTCCTGCCTGAGCAGGGAGTTGGACTAGATGACCTCCAAGATCCTTTCCAACTTGATGATGATGATGATGGTGATGTTTGGGGGGGACTTAAGTAGAAAAGGCACCTATTTTCTCTTTAAAATTACTAAAAAAATGAGCCTGAGTATTTCAGATTCACCTATTCCAATGACATCATAGTTTCACTGGCCCCACACCTCACATGGCTCCAGGTAGAGAGTTAGTTCCAGGCCAAAAATAGATTTTCCTGCTATACTTGTAGATAGATGAAACAACTATTTATCCTCCAGGAAATTTCTAGTAAAGGTGTCGTGTCTAATGCATTTAATTATCTCCTTTTCCCCTTTTGGTTTTGCTCCTTTTTAATATTTGTGATCTGGCAATTATCTTTATGAATTAATGTGTAGTTTAGACTACTGTTTCCCAACCTTGGCCAACTTTAAGACGTGTGGACTTTGACTCCTAAAATTCCCCAGCCACTGAGAAATTCTGGGAGTTGACATTCTGCTGGGGAATTCTGGGAGTCCAAGTCCACACATTGCCAAGATTAGAAAATGCTGGTTTAGGTAGTTAGCAGAAATGATGCAGAAAAATAAAATTAGGCCATGTCATAAAAAGCTATCTCCAAAGCAAGGATTTCGAATGGCATTTCATGATTATCCCAAAGCCTGAAAAGTCAGGAAATTTGACAAGCTTGAACTTTAAAACCCCCCAGGCGGATCTGGCTTGGCCAAGCCTTCATGAAAGGCTCCGGCAGGGGGAAAAAAACCCGAGCAATGATTTTTCCAGTCACCTTGTATTCTCCATATTAGGAAATGCTTCACTTGCAAATAAAATCATGTGTACTACTGCTTCTAAACTTTTGCTGGAGGCACAGAGCCAGCTCTAGCTGAAAGGCAGAGTTTGGACAGGCTCCTAAAAATAATCCCTTTTGGCAGGAATTCATTGGAGATTTGACTTGCTCTGCAGGTTTGAACAGAGAATTGTAGAGTTGGAGAGAGCTATTTAGAGTCCAACTCTTGTAGGTGCAGGAACTGAATTAAAGCATCCTGGGCTGATAGCTGCCTAGCCAGTACAGGTAATCTCTGAGATCAATAGAGCCTAGAATTTTGGTCATAAATTGAGATACCGCATGAGCGGACTTTATTTTACGATAATTTTTACGATGGTTGTAAAGTGAGTCACAACCATTGTAAAGTGAGTCATGTGGTGGTTAAGCAAATCTATTCTTTTTTTTTTTTGCCAGAAAAGAGTCACTCTGAGAGTGAGAAGGGTGGTACCTAAATTTAATAAATAAATTTTAAAAGTAGCAAACTGCAGTCATGTGTCCACAGGATGACACAGCCAGTCATAAATGTGAGCTGGTTGCAAGTGCTAGTGTGATCACATGACCATGGGGGAGAGAAGGAGCAGCAGTCATAACTTCAACAACGGGTTATAAGTAGCTTTTTGAATGTGTCTGTCGTAACTTCAAAAGGTTGTTAAATGACCAGTCGTAAGTCAAGGACTACCCGTATAGCAGTAACGATAGCACTTAAGATTTATATACTGCTTCGTAGTGCTTTACAGCCCTCTCTAAGCGGTTTACAGAATCAGCAACAATCTGGGTCCTCATCTTACCGACCTCAGACGGACAGAAGGCTGAGTCAACTTTGAACTGTTCAGAATCGAACTCCTGGCAGTAAGCAGTGAGTTAGCCTGCATAACTGCATTCTAACCACTGTGCCACCATGGCTCTTAGCCCAATGGTAGCGAACCTATGGCATGCGTGCCAGAGGCGGCACTCCGAGCCCTCTCTGTGGGCACGTGTGCCGTGCCCCGGAGATGGTGAGGGACTGGCCTCCACCGCCCTAGCACCACCCACCTAGCCTGCCATGACCACCGTGGCCACGCCCACCTGGCACCCAGTGATAAATAAGTGGGTTTTGGGTTACAATTTGAGCACTGGGTCTCTAAAAGGTTCGCCATCACTGTCTTAGCCTATCTCGTTTGGCTCCAACTTAGAAATGAAGTCTCTGCAGCCTTCCATACATTGATGAACTAAAACTCCCAGCATCCTTCATCATAAGTCTTACTAGCAGAGTCTTGTGGGAGTTGTACTTTAGCAAGGTTCAAAATGCCCTTTTTTCCCATCCAACTTGAATCATTTGTTTCAAGGTGGCTTCAGCTGTAGTTTTCTCTCCCAGGAAGAACACCGATTCATGGTTTAGGGGCAAATTCTCGGTTGGTCCAAGTATTAAGGCAGCTAAGACAATACAGGTAGTCATCAACTTACAACAATTTGTTTAGCGACCATTTGAAATTACAACAGTGACTATGACCGTTTTTCACACATGATTTGTTGCAGCATCTCCACGGTCATGTGATCAGAATTCAAACGCTTGGCAACCTGCTCATATTTATGACGGTTCCAGTGTCCTGGGGTCATGTGATCACCTTTTACGACTTTCTAACAAGCCAAGTCAATGGGGAAGCCAGAGTCACTTCGCAATTGTGTTACCAACGTAACGGTTGCAGTGATTCACTTAACAACAGTGGCAAGAAAGGTCAAAAAATGGGGCAAAATTCACTTAATAACTATCTTGCTTAATATCGGAACTTTTGAGCTCAACTGTGGTTGTAAGTCAAGGACCACCTGTATTTTGAATTAATCACCAAGCAGGAATATGTGGTGCTTGCTACCCTACCACTCTCCCTTCTGTACTGGAATTGAAGGATGTCAAAACTCATTTACCACTTGCATTGGGGTGAAGTCTCTCATCATTCAACACGGCCAAGAAATTGCTATTGTTGAGGTAAAGATCTCTGTGGTGTGGGTCTGAAAATGCAAAAGATGGGAAGGGGGAGAGAGAGAAAAGTTGAGTCACTTTATTTTGTTTCTGTATCTAATAGGATATGTTAATTAACTCACTAAATCAACTTGAAGGTTCAGGGCAACCTATCAGCCCACCTACATCTCTCTTTCCTCTAGATTTAAGATATGAAACTAGATCTTAACCAATTTTTAATACCAGAAATGAGCAATTAATTAACATTTTTGGCATAGATAATACTATTTTGGCTGTGTAAGCAATGCCTCATACAGCCCCCACACTGGGAACCAGAAAATGTGGATAAATATTGGCCTATTAAGGAATTATGTTGACGCACAGGCCAAATGAAACACCCCATTAAGACATTATTTAGTTTTAGCTAAATCTATAAGCATGAATTCAGTGACTATAATTTGAAAGCCTCAGCTTATGGTTTAGTGAGTTGAATTCACCCAACCCAATTACATTTGGCCATCCAACTTGGCTTAAGACAAGAACCTGGCCAAAAGATGAGTTCACCCATTGCATTAGCCACAGTGCAATTTCTTTGGTTATGGGTTAGTGTTATTAGCTGAGCTACTGGAGCTTCAACAAACCACACTTAAAACAAACCATGGCCTCACACAATATGTGAATTCAACAATATAGGTCAAAACATTCTGGAGAGAGAGGAGTTCCCGGAGGATGGAATCCAGCACAAGTCTGAAAGCTTGGAAGACAAAACCTCTGGTCCTGGTGACCGACCCAGATTGGATCTTGCAACATTATCCTGGGACATGCATATTCATTCGTAGGTGAAAACAGTTTAAACCCTCAAAAGCCACCCATGAAATGAAGAATAACTGCTGAAGTCACAAAGCAGACCGAATTTTACCATTCCAGTAGTTACAGATGGAGACATCTTGACCCAGCTGTGTGTAGCAGAGGCGGTAGAGGTTGCTCTTCATGTAGTGTGGAAAGAGCCACTTCAAGTACTTGGTGTCTGAATTGAAAAAGAAATGTTAGAGAATGCCAGTGAATAGTTTTCCCGCCACTGTTTTAAGCTCAGGATCTTCTATCCTTTTGTAACCCGGTCTGATGTTTCCAGACAGGATGGCCCAAATCACTCATAATCCCCAGACATTACAGGTAGTTCTCAACTTACAACAGTTCATTTAGTGAGCATTCAAAGTTTCAACAGCACTGAAAAGGCAACTTATGACCATTTTTCATACTTATGACCGTCGCAGCATTGCCATGGTCACATGATCAAAATTCAGATTTTTAGCAACGGACTCATATTTATTGCAGTTTCAATGCCCCAGGGTCGTGTGATAGCGTTTTGTGACCTTCTGGCAAGCAAGTCAATGGGGAAGCCAGATTCACTTAACAACCATGTTACTAACTTAACAACTGCAGAGAATCACTTAACAACTGTGGTAAGAAAGATCGTAAAATGGGGCAAAACTCATTTAACAAACGACCCATTTAGCAACAGAAATTTGAGGCTCAATTGTAGTCATAAGTTGAGGACCACCTATATGCCTTTGGGAAGGCTAAAGCACACATACAACTAATTGGGTAGCCATCCCTAATCTTAGCTCCTTTTCAAAGTAAATAGCTCTACACATGCCAGCTGTCAACGCTACTAACATTGGATGTTCTTGCTTTGAGAACATATGGAGATGCAGCCTTTTTCTTTCTTATGCTTTACTCTTAGAATTAGATGATACTGGGGGAGGAGGAGGAATGTGATAGGAGTTAGTTAGACATAACAATATTGTAATAGTGTGTGAACTCAGGGCTTTTGAAATAAGAGATGATAAGAAAGGGCGGGTTGGAGAACAGGAGGGAAAGCCCGCATTTCAAACTAATTGGAGAATGTGATTTATGACTGTTAATTATTAGAGGAGGAAATTGTGTTTGATACTATGTGCTAAGAGAAGAGGAATCCAGATTTTGGCTTCGCTTATGTATGTGCCGATGCTATGCTGCTCGAATAAAGATTCTTTAAGGTAAACAATGGCTCAAAGTTCTTTGAAGAGTTTCATCTGTTGGAACCATGATACCAAACAGCTAATTTGGGAGCTGAAATCCCATCTATTTCGAGATGGCACCAGTTGGAAAAGCTAGGGCTGTCAAAATTCCAGCGATTTCCATCTTAGTAATATAAATATAAATATAAATACATGTATAAGAGTAAATACAGTTATTCTTCAATTTACAACTGTTCGTTTAATGACCATTCAAAGTTACAAAGGCACTGGAAAAAGCGACTTAACAACCGTTGCAGCATCCCCATGGTCATGTGATCAAAACTCAGATGCTTGGCAACTGGTTCATATTTACAACGGTTGCAGTGGGCCGGAGTCTTGTGAACAGCTTTTCCTGACCTTCTGACAAGCAAAGTCAATGGGGAAGCCAGATTCACTTAACAACCGTGTTACTAACTTAACACCTGCAGTGATTCACTTAACAACTGTGGCTAGAAAGGTCATAAAATGGGGCAAAACTCACTTAACAAATGTCTCACTTCACAACCTAAATTTCGGGCTCAATTGTGGTCGTAGGACTAGGACTGCCTATATCAGGGGTAGGCAACCTTGGCTCTTTTATGACTCATGGACTTCAACTCCCAGAATTCCAGCCGGCTCAGGAATTCTGGGAGTTGAAGTCCACAAGTCATAAAAGAGCCAAGGTTGCCTACCCCTGGCCTATATAAACCCATGTTTAAATATAATACAAACAAATGCATAAATGGAGGTGCAAAAATGAAACTTTTAGATTGGTGAGACATGAATGGTAAACCAAATAGGATAAGGGAAAAGGTACTGGAAATGAAATATTATACTTCGCTGTTATAGAAATGGCCGGTATCCATCAGAAATGTAAAACAAAAAGCTGAGGTTGCAACTGTACTTGGTATTCCATTGAGCCGAAAAGAGTTAAGTCCCTGGTTTGGTTTGGTTTTTTCCTTTTCCCCTTACACTCCAGTCTTGTGTCCCAAAGTCCCACACAAATGTCACCAGAATGTCCCTTATCCTTGTTTCATTGCTTACCCCCATATTGCCCCATTTGCGGGGAGGAGAGAGAGATGAAGGTGTCCACATTGTGGTCGGGGATCGTAGAGAGCAGAGCACGACAAATAAGTCCACCTGTAGGACAGAGTGAAAATGTCAGGGAATTGAGCAGCCAAATGGAGTCAGAGACACTGACAAGAACTTGTAGTTTTCCATAAATAAATATATTTAACATCTATATTTACAGTACAGTAAAGAAGATAGTCAGGCAAATGGGAGAATCGTGAGGTAAATCACAGAGCGTACAAGGCACAGAGAAGAAAAAAGGCGGGAAAAAGGGAAACTCCCCCTCCACACCCACAGCAGCCAATCACAGCGCAGATCGCCTCACGCAGGAGCCAGCTCTTTCCAAACTATCGATCACAATTGTGTGTTCTGGCTCACTGCACAACGCCACAGCTCCTCCAGCTACTAAATTGAAAGATCTTAACCGAAAAGAATCAAGAATCAAGAATCAAGTTTTAGAAAAGGGCGAAATGGCAATATTTATCTCTAAATCTTCACCCAAATAAAAAAATCGTCTTCCTCTACATTGACTTTTTTTGGGCCTTCTATTAAAAACACCAACCTTTCACACAATGTAGAAGATTTACAAATGGGGCCTTTGGAGTACAGTAGTCCTCAACTTACAACTGAGTTCCCGGAATAGTGCGGCATAGAAATTTAATAAATAATAATAATAATAACTACTTGTTTAGCAAGTGTTTGAACTTGCAATGCCACTGAAAAAAGTGACTTATAACTGGTCTTCACAGTTATGACCGCTGCAGCAGCCCCACAATTACATCCTCCAAATTTGGGGGGTTGGCAACTGGCATGTTTTTAAGAGAGATGCAACGTCCCAGAGTCATGTGATCATCAGCTGCGACCTTCCTAGCCGCCTTCAGACAAGCAAAGTCAATGGGAGAATTCGGATGTGCTTAATCACTGCGTGATTCACTTAAAAACTGTTTTAATAACCATAGCAAAAAAAGTCACAAAATCAGGTGTGACACACACTTAACCACTTTGCTTAGCAATGGAAATTCTAATCCCAATTGTAGATAGAAGTTGAGAACTACAGATAGTGCTCAACTTACGACCAAAATTGAGTCCAACGTTTCTGTTGAGAAGAGATTTGTTAAGTGAGTTTTGCCTCATTTTACGATCTTTCTTGTCACTATTGTTAAGTGAATCACTGCAGCTGGTAAGTTAGTAACCCGGTTGTTGAGCAAATCTGGCTTCCCCATTGACTTTGCTTGTCAAAAGGTCACAAAAGGGGATCTCATTACCTTAGGACATAGCAATGGTCACAAGAATGAACCAGTTGCCAAAGCAGCTGGACTTTGATCACATGATCATGGGGATGCTACAAGGGTCATAACGGTGAAAAACGGTCATAGATCACTTTTTCAATGCTGTTGTAACTTTGAACGGTCACTAAATGAACTGTTGTAAGTTGAGGACTAGCGGTACCAGTACTTCTCCTCAAATTTGGAAACATTTGTGGGGTTCGCAAATAGATTATGACAAGTGACATCAAAAATTATGACAAACATTACAAACATTTGCACGCACAATGAACTTCCTAAATGCAAACTAACAGAATGATACTTGCCCTGGATCGGCCTTTTGATGAGCAACCGGAGGCAGAAACTCACCAACCCTTTTAATTTCCCACAGAGTCTTTAAGCTAACATGGTTTCTCAACCTCAGAATCTTGAAGATGTTTGAACTTCAACTCCCAGGTCAAAGATCTGAAGGGAGGCTTAGAGATGGCTGGGTGGTGGCCATACAATCCAATCATATCTTTCTTGAATGCATATTTATCTAGGTCCCAAGTTGCAAGCCAGGATGTTATGAAAATCACCACCACTTTACTTTAGGCATCCAGGGCAAACAAATATGGGAAAGGAGACAAAGTGAAGTGCACACACAAAGGAAGCATTTGAACTCTACAGGTGAACTATTATTATGGCGGATCCATTTATGGTTCAGTGTAGGCCTTAAATATGTGGTTGTTCAGTTTAAGCAATGCCACTCAAACCTAGACCTCTCTCTCCAGACCAGTGACAGCGAACCTATGACACCCATGTCAAAGGTGACACGCCACAACATTTTGAGTGATGCACCAAATTCACCAATACCCAACAACAGCTACGGTATTCTCAACAGCATCCCCTGTTCTTGTGCGATTTTTGGAGGATTCACTGGCCACACAAGAATAGGTTAGGGGTTGGGTCACATGAGAATGGGGTGTGAGAATGGGGCATACTTTTGCACAGTTTTTGGAATCCACAGAGATCACCAAAAAGCATTTTCAGAAGCTGCTAAAGGAACGGAAGCCTTGTGCAACCCAAAACTGCCTTGGATGGGTCACAGGGGCCCATCAACAGAAAGCCTCTGGAAGGTAACTGGTGCATGGCAGGGAAGGATAGAGAGAGAAAGAGAGAGGGGGGAGGGAGAGGGAGAGGGAGGGAGACAGGGAAGGGGGAAAAGGGAGAGGAAGAGGAAGAAGAGGGGAGAGAGGGAGAGGGAGAGGGAGGGGGAGACGGAAAGAGGGAGGGGGAGAGACGGAGAGAGGGAAGCAGAAAAAGGGAGAGGAAGAGGAAGAAGAGGGGGAGAGGGAGGGGGACAGGGACAGAAAGGGTGAGGAAGAGGAAGATGATGAAGAGGAGTGGGAAAGAGGGAGAGAAAGGGAGGGGGAGGAAGAGGAGGGGGAGGGAGGGAGAGGGAGGGAGGGGAAGAGAGGGAGATGGGGAGGGGGAAAAGGGACAGGGGGAGAGGAAGAGTAAAAAGGAGAGGAAAGAAGGGGGCAAAGAGAAAGATGCTGGACCATAAGCCATCCAACCCCATTTTAAACTGGCCTAGTGCATTATGGGAACTTCTTTTGGCCAGTGTTTTTGTGGTGCTGGTACCCTGGTTACTCTCCCTTGTAAGTACCAACTACACAAAACACAACTATTGTATGGAGAATTGTGTGAGTGTATGATGGTATATAAATTTAATAAACAAATAAGTAATACAATTTCAGGAAAAACAGGCAAAGAAATCACTCATGTTCCCCAGATCATTCCTGATAATCTTCTACCTCTATTTTTGAACAGACAAAAATCATCTCCATGCACAACAGGCCACCTGGATGATGCTTCTTGTAGATTGGCTCTTGAGAAGCGACAGAAGGCAAAACCTCACACAACTTTTAATTTCCCACAGCAACTCGGAGCTAACATTGCTTTAGGCCAGTATTTCTCAACCTCAGCAGTGTTACAATGGGTGGACTTCAACTCCCAGAACTCCTCAACCAAAATGTGAGAATATGGCACCTTTACAATAGGTGGACTTCAATTCCCAGAATTCCTCAGCCACCATGAGGGAATGTAAGGAAAGGAAAGGTGGTACAAGTAGTCCTCAACTTATAACTGGTGACTTAACGACTTGTTCAAAATTACAACTTTTAAAACTCTTAGTTACAACCTGCCCTTGAAGTTATGACTGCTGCACTCCTTTCCTGTGGTCACATGATTGTATTTCAGGTGTTTGGAAACTAACCCACATTGATGATTGGTTGCAGCTTTTCAAAGTCATGTGACTGCAATTTGTGATGTTTTTGACTATTTTTGGCAAAAAAAACCCCACCACTGGCAACACTGGATTCACTTTATAACAATGTAAAAATGGTTGTAAAATCAAAATCCAGTTACATGGTGCCTTGACTTTCAGCCACAATGGCTAACAAGCACAATTCCAGGTCATAAGTCAATTATGATTCAATTAGCCTCTATTCCTTCCAATATGGAGCCAGATCTGCCTTTGGCCATACCAAGAGTCCCATTACCTTGTGAGTAGCAGTAAAGGTGGACCCCATCAACAGCATTCTGCATAATAGGGTAAATCGCTTGTCTGAACCCGTCCACTTGCATCCATAGAGATTTCAGGCTTTCAGTTCGGTCAAACAAATCTACAACTGAAACGTTGGTTCCCGGATGAGTCTATAGGAATTTGACAGGGATAAAAAGCACGAGATATTTTCAATATTTTATCACATTCTTTAGACATTGGGGGAATCTAGGCTGAAGCTGAACCTAAACTGAACATTTAGACTGAAGCATAAATATTGAAGCATAAATGTAACAATGCCATAAAAAAATCTTACACATGAACTACCAAGTTACACAGAGTCCTTTTTCTATCAATAAAGTAACAACACACAACTTTCAACAGCGAAAGAGGATGAGGAAGTGTAAAATATTTACAAAGAGGAAACATAAGCCCTGCACTATTCCAATCTCTGTCTCTTCCTTCTAGATACAAATATCACAAACATAAAGCTACATCTGTTACTTGTCCCTTATCTCCTTCAGGGAAGATTTGATGATCCAGTTTCTCCTTAATATTCTTACCCAAACCAAGAAGGGTTGCTCAAAGTCTAGTCACAACACAACCACAGCTATCCACTGTGGTCACTTTGTGCAGAAAGCAGCAATCCTAAACTTGTTTTGCCTTGACATTTGAATAAAGTTCCTTTGATGACACACCAAGATAAGGGAAAAAACACCTCCTGGTGGTGATTTTTTTCCCTTTCTCTTTCCTGTATGGAGGCAGCGTGAAGTAGTGGTTAGATAATGCCAGACTTGGATTAATGAGAGTTTAGTTCATAGTCCTACTGAGACATACAATGGTTCCTTGGTACTCAATTGCTTTGAAATTCATAAAATTTCACATTTTGATATGAAATGTTTGTCCCGGTACTCATTGTTTGTTTGGGACTCAACACATAAACTAGAACTTGTCAGTGTCAGCTGTCTTGTGATTCACTACATTATTCCTTATGAGAAAAATCTGTTTGGTACTCATAGTTTTTGGCACTCATTGCACCTCCTGGAACCAATTAACAATGAGTATTAAGGTGCCACTATCGTTCTCAATCTAAACTACTTTATAGGGTGTCACAAAGGGAAAAAAGGAGTAGAGGAGGAAGCATGCTGACTAACTTGAAAAAAGAGTGGGACAGTTAGGGAGGATAAATTACAATTATCTTTACTGCAGCAGGATTTCCATAATCAAGATGAATGCTTTACCAAAAGATGTGGTTTCTATTTCATAAATTATCAGTACAGATGATTGATGTAGTGTGTAACTTAAACAATGCCAAAAGGACATTTCTATGTTCATATGGCAAGAGAGAGAAAAAAACGGAGAATAAGTATAAATTGTTGCAAGATGCTAAAGAAAAAGGAGGTTTGGGTTTACCAGATTTAAAATTGTATTTTGTGGTATGTTGCTTGGTCTGGATGAAAGAATGGGTGACTTTCCAAAACAAGAGACTATTAGATTAGAACGGTCACAAATTGAGATTTGGATGGCAATAAAACAAGCATTTGGCAGCTTCAGAGTTTCAACCCCCATCTTCCCCTGCCCAGAAAAACCAGACTTTCCAGCTTAATCCCTGTGCAATGTCAGCCTGTTTATCACACACCACGCAGGAGTATGTATATTCTGTCTACAACCTGCCCAGAATGAGTCACCCGAGGCCCAGAAAAATAAATTACACCGTAATCCAGATTCTCATCAGATCAAGATGACTACAACATTCTCCCTCCCAAATTATCAAAGCAGAAGAGAAGGATAGGAGAAGGAGGGAAGGAGAAGAAAGAGGTGGAGGAGAAAAAAAGGAGGGGAGAGGAGAGTGGAGGGGAGGGAAGGAGAAAGAGATGGAGGGAGGGGGAGGGGGAGGGAAAGGGAAGTGGAGGACTGAGAGGATACAAATAATTATTTATGAAGTCAGTGTCTATACTTCCCATCATCCCCCATTAGTCTGACCAATGTGGCCTCTCCCACTCACCTCATTGATGAAATTAAGCAAGAGCTGGAAGTCAGAAGGGCTGTCAAACAGGCCATGGACAACGATGACAGGCTTATAAGAGGCGGTGAACGTGAGGAAGAGGAAGATGAGGCAGAAAGCAGCCAGTAACCGGAGATAGCCTCGGTGGTGTGGCATGGTCCCATCAGCTGGAGGAGAGAGAAGGGTTAAACTGACCTCCAGTCCAACCCTAAGAAATTTCTCACTGTCCAATTAAGCCTGCAAATCCTTTCTCTGCTCAACAGTGTATTATTATGGAGTGACTGCCCAGCCTAGAAGCGGAAACGAGTCTACGGCCATGTCAAGAACAATCACAAAATGGGGGAATCTGGCTGTACACACATCCCCACGCACAAACCCGTTATTTACTCCGAAGGCAATTGTTGAAATTCCTTCCCATTCACCTTCACTTGTTCCTGGGATGCTTCCCCTCCCCCCTTACTTAATTTTGTTGCTTTTCCTGGGCAAGAGGATGCATTTTGAATCCAAGCTTATAACCCACTCCTCATTTTATTTCCTAAAAAGGTCAAGGGAGCCAAAGGTTATCTTGGAATAAAGATACCTTGCAGTTTCTCGGGTGTTTTTTTTTTTTTTTTTTAGACTACAGACCTTTCAGGGATTGTCCTTTCCACAATTCCTCACTCATATCTTTGCGCACTCTAAAATATTCTCCCCACCAGCAACATTGTAAGACGTCCTGTGGGCATGCTGTATAGTTCACCAACCCAGGACCCCCCCCTAAGGCAGGGGTAGGCCACCTTGGCTCTTTTATGACTCGTGGACTTCAACTCCCAGAATTCCTGAGCCAGCATGGCTCAGCTTGGAAACCTCTCCCTTTCCCCTCAGCATGGCTGGCTCAGGAATTCTGGGAGTTGGAGTCCACACGTCATAAAAGAGCCAAGGTGGCCTTACCCCTGCCCTAAGATGTTGCTAATCTTGCAAGATCTGGAGAGATGTTAGGCAAGAACAGCAAAATCACATGAAAATTCTATTTATTTTTTTAATTTTTGTTTTTAAGTTATGAATACTAGGTGCTCTTTTGGGGTGGTGAGCATTTAGATGAGCCTCTAAAGTAGCCTCAAACATTACAGGCGGTCCTTGACTTACAACCATTCATTTAGTGACCATTTGAAGTTACAGTGTCACTGAGAAAAGGACCTATGATCATTTTTCATACTTATGACTACTGTAGCATCCCCATGGTCATGTGATCAAAATTGATTCATATTTATGACGGTTGCAGCGTCTCGGGGTCAGGTGATCCCCTTTTGCAACCCTCCGACAAGCAAAGTCTATGGGGAAGCCAGATCCAGATCCATTCATTTAGTGACCATTTGAAGTTACAGTGTCACTGAGAAAAGGACCTATGATCATTTTTCACACTTATGACTATTGTAGCATCCCCGTGGTCATGTGATCAAAATTGATTCATATTTATGACGGTTGCAGCGTCTCGGGGTCAGGTGATCCCCTTTTGTGACTCTCCGACAAGCAAAGTCTATGGGGAAGCCAGATCCACTTAACAAACGTGTTCCTAGCTTAACTGCAGTGATTCACTTAACAACGGTGGCAAAAAAATTCATAAAAAGGGGCAAAAGCCACTTAACAATTGAAATTTGGGACTCAGTTTTGGTTGTAAGTTGAGGACTACCTGTATTCACCTATAGAGGAAGGTGAAATATCTTGTTTCCTTTGCTCTGGCTCAGAACTTCATCCTCTCACGTTCATCCCATCCTTTTTACTCTTTCCAATTCCTAAGAACATGTGAAATAAATTATGATAAAGTTCTCTGCCTGACTATCAGCAGGATAACTCTGGGACCAAATTCAGATCAATAGGAAAAGCTACTAAAAAAAAGAGAGAGAGAGAGAGAGAGGGAGAGAGAGAAAGGGAGGGAGAGAGAGAGAGAGGGAGAGAGAGAGGGAGGGAGAGAGGGAGGGAGGGAGAGAGAGAGAGACCGAGTTTTGAAAATGCACTGGATCCAGTCAGAGGCTACAGAGAAAAATTATTCCCAATACATTCCCATAACAGCAATAGGGGGCAGCAGCAGCTTGAAATGTTATGGAGAAAAATGGACACTTAAGAAGTGTGAAATATAAATAAAATATAGAAGTTTAATGTTCATTTTAAGAGTTCATGTAGTCAGGGGCCTCTGGCTTAATTCGTACTCTGATTGAAAAAAAAAAATTGTGAATGTGGGATGTACCGTTTTAGACAGTTGTTTAATTCACCTCTCCGTTATCTGAAATAAAAAATGTCTGTCATGGTGGACTTGCGAGGCAGCCTTGCTCGCAACCAGACAACAGTAACGAGAGGCGGGGAGGGAAGGCATTGAAATGTAATGGACGTTTGGGAGGGAAATTTGGAATGCAAGTGTGCCGACTGGAAGCCTGAGATGGACCCAACACCCCAAGGTCACCGGCTGGGAACCTCTGAGGCAGAAAAATTGTTCCCAAAACAAAGCAAGCGCAAATGATTGGTGGACAATGGACAATGGGAGATTGGGGGGGGAGGGAACGTTTTCCTAGGCCTGTGGTGGCAAACCTGCGGCACACAGAGGCGTCTCTAGTGGCACGCGAGCCATTGCTGGGCCGAGCTGCTCCCTCCTCCTCTCTGCGCATGTGCAGCTTTCCGCAAAGCTGAACATGCGCAGCTCTCCACACATGCGGAGTCTGGGAATAGGCAAGAGGCTATAAAGAGAGCAACTTTTGGCGGAAGCAGGCACGGAAAGCAGCAGCCCTATGTGCGTCCCCATGCGCAAGCGTGCCCCTGCCCTGCCAGGCAAGCGGAGCTGCGGAATCTTCAGCAGAAGAGCGCAGGTGGGCAGCGGAAGGCACGAGGAGCCCCAATTCCAGCACAGCCCCTCCTCGCCCCCCCTGGAAGAGCTGCGGGGCTCAGGAGCCTCCCCCCATGCCCCCCACCCGCTGAGAAAGATGCCCTCCTGCCCACTGCCCCACCCACCAGAGCAACATCGAGTTGGCCACGCCTACCATGGCCACACCCACCCAGTCTACCATGCCCACCATGGCCATGCCCACCCGGCACCCGGCGATACATAGGTGGGATTTGGGTTGCAGTTTGGGCACCCGGTCTCTAAAAGGTTCACCATTACTGTCCTAGGCTGTTTGCACGCAAAAGAGTTAGAACTGGCTTTTCTGTTTCTGTACCCATATGGAATCCTCAGTAAAGTTATACTCTTGGTAAAAATACGTCCCAGGAGCTTTTTTTGCTATCCACCCCAATGTGATGGTTGACAATCTCTTTGCATTAAGCTTCTCAAGAACAAGGAACTTCGTGTTATCCGTAGCAGAATATTCAGATTCAGCCAGTTTCATTCCATACCAGCGGTTCTCAACCTTTTCCGGGGCTCGACCCCGGCCCGCATCGCGCATGCGTGGCGCGATGGGGCGCATCGCGCATGCGCGGCACGATGGCCCGCATCGCAAAGGGGGAAAAAATGGCCGACCCAAAAAAAAATGGCCGACCAAAATTTAAAAAAAAAATGGCGGGCCCGCATCGCACATGCGCGGCGCGACGGCCCACATCGCAAAGGTGAAAAAAAATGGCCGACCAAAAAAATGGCCGACCAAAATTAAAAAAAAATGGCGGGCCCACATCGCAAACGGGAAAAAAATGGCCGACCAAAAAAAAATGGCGGACTGCGGTGTTTGGCGACCCCCATGAAATGGTCATTCCACCCCAAATGGGGTCGCGACCCACAGGTTGAGAACCGCTGTTCCATATAGCATTAACCTTGTGAACTCTCAAGCTTTCTCCTTCCGTTATATATTCAAGATGGACAGTATTTAATATTTATTTGCTACATATATGTAGGGATGTGGGTCTATACATATGTTGTTCATAGTATGTTTAGGTGTGCGTCATGTATGTTTCACTTTGAGAGCGGGCAAGTAAATTTCATTTTTGATGTGTGCCGTTGTGCCCACAGGAAAAAAAATGACAATAAAGGTTATCTTATCTTTATCTCCCTGACATCGTGGGCACTGTGTTTCACATTTTACAAAGTTCACGTTGGTAGAGTCCAAAGTAGGAGTTCTGTTCATTCTCGCTGATCCAATCCTCCTGACCTTCCATGAGACCTTAAAGACTTCCGTAAGACTTTAAAGACCTGGTTCTCCAGCTGGCTTGGGGCTCCAATGGGAAGGCATCACATAGGAGGTGGTTGATAGATTAAGATCAGATCCTACCTCCTCCCCTTCTCATTCTACTACTTCCTTCCCCATCGTTTAGCTAGAGCTGCGTGTTGTATTTTGCGTTTTTGTGGTATTTTATTTATGTTTTTAATATTGTAAGCCACCCATAGTTACTCCGTGGTAAAATGGATGGCCAATAAATTTAATAAATAAATAACTCACATCATCTTTTTGCCTTTGACCGGGAAGGAAAAAAAGGGGGGGGAGAGAGAATGAAGGATCAGTAACCTATTAGGTACAGGTAATTTGGAAGGTATGCCCATTATCAATGTAAAATCAGAAATATAAAACATAAAAACATACTCCCATTGCCCCTGTGAATGTAACAATGCACTGTATATCTCGAAAACAATGTTATCTTTCAGTATTTCTTTGATCTCAGTCACGGCAACTCAACCCAGACTATGCTATTTATTCTTTCAAACAGAGGCATCAGGACTGATACAAGAGGAGATGATTTGCCTTAGCCTACTCGGTGTCCGTAAATGCAGGATGGATGTGAAAGTGAACCCTGATCCGCTATTATTCCTCACCCAGCAGGAATTCCACTGACCTACTTTCACACAAGCAGGCACTGTCCCTTGCAAATCAGCCTTGAAAAGCACGGCTTGCCTCATCCAGAGGAAATCTGTTTTCCAACTCGGAAGCATAATCCAAGACCTGAATGCATCCCATTCATCTGAATCCATAAACAAACACGTTCAAATTTAAGGCTCTCCTGGTTAGAAAACTAAAATCCAGAGCTTGCAATATAACAAAGAACAAAGAAATGGATGTTTAGAGAAAAAGATGCTGACTAAATTTATTACCAATTGGAAGCCTGTTTTGGACTTTTTGTGGGAAACAGGAAAAAAAATGAAATTATAGCACAGTGGTGGAAAACCTATGGCATGGGTGCCAGAGGCAGCACTCAGAGCCCTCTCTGTGGGCACGCGCGCCGTTGCCCCAGTCCTAGGCCTTCAGCTGGGTTTTAGAAAACTTTTTCACTTTAGACCTCCACCGCTGTGTGCAAAAAAAAAAAAAAAAGTTCAATCAGTCAATTTCAACTTCTCGCAGGAAAAAAAAAGATCTTGCAAAGTTGGAATTGATTGATTGAACTTTTTAGTCCCACCCAGTTTGCCGTTACCACTGCAGCCACGCCCACCCAATGGGCCATGCCCACCCAATGGGCCACGCCCACCCGGCACTCGACGATGCATAAGTGGGTTTTGGGTTGCAGTTTGGGCACTCGGTCTCTAAAAGATTCGCCATCACTGTTATAACATATAGATTTGATGACTAGCAATACTCAGAAACTGCTTAAAATGGATATTAATTTGTGGTTTTAGATGGTGCGGGGGGCCTAGAGGTGCAGACACTCGCCTCACACTCAGAAGGTTGAGAGTTCAATCCTAGACAGAGACAAATGTTTCTCTATCAGGGCCCAAAGAGAAAATATCTGCTACTAACTCCACATGGACATCAGGAAGGGCATCCAGCATCCCAATACAAAGGGATTCAGTGTCATAAAAAGAAAAAAAAATCTGTAATTTTAGAGTAATGAACTTAAGTTTCATTTCTATCTGCTGTAAAAGGAATCAGAAGTCATTCTTTCTTGTGTATTTTTCTACATTTTTTTGTATTTTACTACATCTCTATTTCCTATTTTTCTCTCTACTATATCCTCTTTACCATTTCCTTTCTTGATAATTCTTTTGGTATTTTAACCTTGAAAAAATTAATAAAGTTATTTTTAAAAAATAGCTAAACAGATGCTAGTAAAACCCAAGTTAAGTGCCCAGTCAGATCCACCTATGTCAATGTACCCTAAAAGAAAGCTACAGTTATTGGTCTAAGATATTTCTGCCCTCTTGGAAATATATACAAAGGAGATTGCAGGTTACTAGGACACAGAAGACCGATCCCCTGTAGAAGCTTATTAACTAGCCAGTATTTCCCTAGATCAGCTTTCTACAACTTTGTATGTACACATGTTGTGGATCTATTTATAGACCAAGTTCACATATGCTATGCTGCATTGAGGTTTGCTTGGCTTTGGGCCAGTATATTGGGCTTGTGCAATAAAGTTCATAAATCAAGGTTTATGGCTAAGCACAACATTGCGGTTTTATTTAATACAATGCAGGGTGAAACATGACTTGCTTGACACAATATGTGGACTGAGCCAACTGATACTTTTTCAATAAACCATAGTTAAGCAAGTCTCCATGGGCTGACTTTGGAGGAAATATCAGGTAATAGATCTCTGTCAGATGATCCAGATTCAATAAGCTGAAAATTCAACCAAGCTTTGCCTACCTTTTCTCACTATCTTGTTCCTCCCCAGAAAAATTCCCCATGGATTTTAAGGCTCTTAAAACTAGATTTTCAACTGATCTTCACAGCAATCCTATAAAATGGGTTAGACAGAGAGAAATAGAGAGAGGGCAGGCAGCTGTCAACTAACAACCACAATTGAGCCCAACATTTCTGTTCCTAAGGGAAACATTCGTTAAGTGAGTTCTGCCAAATTTCACGACCCTCCTTGCCACAGTTGTTAAGTGAATCACTGAAGTTGCTAAATTAGAATCACGGTTGTTAAGTGAATCTGGCTTCCCCCATTGACTCTGATTGTCAGAAGGTCGCAAAAGGGGATCCAATGATCCCAGGACACTGCAAGGGTCATAAATATGAGTCAGTGGCCATCTTGCCTGAATTTTAATCACTTGACAATGGGGATGCCACATCAAGCATAAGTGTGAAAAGTGATCATGAGCCACTTTTTCCAATGCTGTTGTAATTTTGAATGGTCACTAAATGAACTGTTGTAAGCTGAAGACTGCCTTTACATAGATGCCCAAAATGTACCAAGTGAGTATCTCAGTCTTTCTTGTTTTGTGACTTCTAATTGTGGGATGATTGTGGACTGTTGTGTGAATGTTGAATGTGTGTGGGGTTTCTCATTTATAAATATTTTTGTTTGGATTCAGATTATGATCTGCTGTTTTATATATATATTGTAAGCCGCTCCGAGTCTTTGGAGAGGAGCGTCATATAAATCCAACAAATAATAAATAATAATAATAATACTGGATTATGACTGCCATAATCTACAGTTGAAGAGGATGAGGGAAGATTTGGACCTGCCAAACTGTGGGACCCTCCTCTCCTATACCAGAACCTTTTATTAAGGGGGGGGGAGTCTCGATGATCAGTTCCGTTAAGTATAGCTGTAGGACAGAGGGAATGAAGAGCGGCTATCAAGGCCACAACGAGATAAGAGGGATTTGAGCTAGCCAAGAAAGTAATCTGAGGAAACATCTCTGACAAACCCGTCCTTTGTTCAACACAAAGATAAAGGGAGGAAAAAAGAAGCACATTCAGTCTTTTAAGATTCAGGGATCCATATGGATCAAAGCCAATCAGAAAATGTTCCCTGAACAAATATTGCTAGCTTTCCCAAACAATTACAACATGTTTAATACGGAGACAGATCACTAGCTGGTCTTTCAACACTGGAAGTTTTTAAGAAGAGACTGGACAGATATTTGTCTGAAATGGTATAGGGTTTTCCGCCTGAGCAGGCGGTTGGACTATATGACCTCCAAGGTCCCTTCCAACTTTATTATTATTATTATTATTATTATTATTATTATTATTAGTAGTAGTAGTAGTAGTAGTAGTAGTAGTAGTAGTAGTAGTAGTAGTATTTTGCCACCTACTGATTCTTTTTTCTGGGATTTGGTGCAAATTTCCCACCTTTGCTTGATGGTGACAGAAACCAGAAACCAAACATATAACTTCTTGAATGCAACATATAATGTCACTACAATGCTTTGTCCCAAAGGTGCTTTTTCAAAAGGCAACTGGACTTTTGTTGTTTTTTTGAAGACCTTTCACTTTTCATCCACGAAGTTTCTTCAGTTGAAGAAGCTGTATGAAGTTGGAAGGCTACATGAAGTTGGAAGTCTTTGTGCTTAACACCAGGGCTCATTCTGATATAAACAATTCATACCAAGCATGTTGGGAATACAGAGTAACCATCCAGGACAGGGGTAAGCAACCTTGGCTCTTTTATGACTTATGGACTTCAACTCCCAGAATTCCTGAGCCAGCCATGCTGAGGGGAAAGGGAGAGGTTTCCAAGCTGAGCCATGCTGGCTCAGCAATTCTGGGAGTTGAAGTCCACGAGTCATAAAAGAGCCATGGTTGCCTACCCTTGATCCAGGACAAAGCCTATAATTTCTTGGAAGCATTACCCACACTAACAACTGTCTCACTGACATGCTGTTACATGAAAGATCTGCATCTATCAGATGTCTCCAGTGGTGAAGACAATATATTCCGGGAATTAAAACAGGGAGACCCAAGATAAACACGAAGTCATCCCAGAAGTCTTACCTGCTCACACCTCTATCGGCAACTCCCTCTTCTGGACGATTTGCTTGGAGAAACCTCGAGCACTATGGCATGGTTCTGGCCAGGATGTTGGGATTAATAAGGACTTCTCTTAGCTCCGCCCCTTTCCTTTCAAGGAACAGCAACACCTATGGGTGGAGACAGAATTCCTTTCGTCATTGATCAACACAAGACTTGACAAGCAACAGGCACCAATGGCTACAGAAGGCAGCCCCTGACCTTTTCCAAACTATGGTTCCAGATGATGTGAAGATGAGGGGCTAAACGGAAGGCTGAGCAGCCTCCGGAGCCTCCATATTTTCCTCCATGGGTATCCCTACCACAGAAGAATGTCAAAGTTAGAGATTCTTGAGGATGCCTTCAACAGAAGCCAAACTGAGTTATGGATGCATGGAAGAGTCTGTGAAGACACGCATACAAAGAGAAGATTCTTTGAGTGACCTCAGTCTGGTCAGCCCAGAATCAACCTGAAAGAGTGCCACCAATTCCCAGGTCCTGCAGGAAGGCCAAGAAGATACCATAGCTGGTGGCACTGAAAACCACCAAGAATTGTAAAAAGATCAAGATGAGAGAACTTTCTCCATTCAAGTCTCATCCAACAACATACCAATGCCATTCCAATTCCATACAGGTAATCCTCAACTTACAGCAGTCTGTTTAGCGACCATTCCAAGAATCAACGGAACTGAAAAATGTGACTTATGACCATTTTTCACACTTACGACCGTTCCCATTCCCAATTGATCCCATTCCCCACAGTCACGTGATCAAAATTCAGACGCTTGGCAACTGACTCATATTTATGACAGTGGCAATGTCCCAGGGTCATATGATCCCCTTTTGAGAAAGTCAACGGGAGAAGCCAGATTCGCTTAACAACTGCAGTGATTCACTTAACAACTGTGGCTAGAAAGGTCGTAAAATGGGGCAAAACTCACTTAGCAACTGTCTCACGTTGCAACAGAGATGTTGGGCTCAGTTGTGGTTGTAAGTCAAGGACTAACAGTGTGCAAGTCTGAGGCAATCACCCCCTCCAACAGCTCGGAGGAATCGGATGAAATAAGGATGCAGGGGGCAAAGGTCATCCTAGAGGGCACTCCACCCGCTTTCTCAGAAGTCACAAGCCAAAATGAATCCCAGATAACATGGCAAGATAGGGTCTTACTCACACCCTAGATCCCGCCCATGTGGAATCAAGACTGAAATGGATCTGAGTGACTTTACTGGCAAAACATTGCACTATCTAGTTCAGGGGTTCTCAACCTTGGCAACTTTAAGACTTGTGGACTTCAACTCCCAGAATTCCTCAGCCAGCAAAGCTGGCTGAGGAATTCTGGGAGTTGAAGTCCACAAGTCTTAAAGTTGCCAAGGTTGAGAACCCCTGATCTAGTTAGAGCAGCCATACAGAAGCTCTTGAAGCTGACTCCAGGCAGAAGAAGTAGAGGTGCTGCTTCACTTCTCATTAAGCCAAAACACCAGCACTCTAGGCCAGAGGTCCCCAACCCCTGGTCTGTGGACCGGAACCGGGCCGCGGCATGCCAGAAACCAGGCCGCGCAAACAAGCAAAACCTCATCCATGGGATGCAGGCAGCACACAAAACCACACCCCCTCCGGTCCGCGGAAAAACCTCTCCCTACAGAACCGATCCCTGGTGCCTAAAAGGTTGGGGCCCTCTGCTCTAGACATTATTTTTACCGCTTTTATCTCCAAAGGGCCCCCAGTCAGGATGAAGGGAGTAACAAGTAGTCCTCAAACGTTCTGACTACCACAATTGGAACCAGAACTTCAGCTATTCAATGAGGCGGGTTGTTAAGTGAGACCTTTTTGCTGTGGTCATTAAGTGAATTGCATGGTTGTTAAGTAAATCTGGGTTCCTCCCATTGACTTGCTTGTTGGAAACCAGCTGAGAAAATCATAAATGGCAATTTAATGCCTGTGGTGATGGTGCAACAATTTTCAGTGGAAGAACTGGTTGCATGTTAACTTTTTTTCCTGTGCTGTTGTAATTTGAGCAGTCACTTAATGATTGTATGGTTGTAAGTCGAGGACTTCCTATATAGAAAAGGCCACCAAAGTTTATCTCAAACTAATATGAAAAAATAAATCCATATAACTGGATCAAGAACTGATGCAATATTAAAGAAAAAAGACTGGGGAAATTACAACATAAAACAATTCCTAAGATATTGTTCAAAATTCCTTTCTTTTTTCCTTCCTTACTGAAAATCTAATTCAAATAGTGACAAACCAAATTTATCAATAATCTACTACAGGGAGTCCTCGATTTACGACCACAATTGAGACCAAAATTGTTAACTGAGACATTCGTTAAGTGAGTTTTACCCCATTTTATGACCTTTCTTGCCACAATTGCTAAACGAATCACTGCAGTTGTTAAGTTAATAACACGGTTGTTAAGTGAATCTCGCTTCCTCATTGACTTTGCTTTTCAGAAGGTCGTAAAAGGGGATCATATGATCCCACGACACTGCAAAGGTCATAAATATGAGTCAGTTGCCAAACATCTTGAATTTTGATCACGTGATCGATCATGAGGATGCTGCAACAGTCATAAGTGTGAAAAATGGTCATAAGTCACTTTTTTAAGTAATGTTGTAACCTCAAACGGTCACTGAATGACCTGCTGTAAGTTGAGTACTGTAGGTATGCAGATCAGAATCTATTGGAACTGGGTGGCTAATAAATTCCAATAAATAAAAACAAAATAAAACAACGTATATGCAGATATACATTTCTGGTACTGAAAATTAACTTTTTGATCATCTACAATTATTGACATCCTTACAGATTCCAAATAAAGCCCTGTTTTATTGCAATTTATCAGAGGAAAACCTTATTCTCCAAATGCTCTAAAATCTTTTGCTATGGCTTCTGTGGTCTGAAGCACGGACATACATACCTGTGAAGCCTTCTGGAGAGGTCCAGTTGTTTATTCCTGCCACATGTTGTCTGTAACATTTTGAATATGGCAGCCTAAGGAAAATGGGCTGGAAGCCTATTTTGTCCCATGCATGCAAAAGTACGGTATTTAAAAATAAATGCAAAACAACCACATTTTTTATTCACAAAAAAAGACCTGGAGGGTTCCCCCCCCCATTGGGAAATCACATCTATTATGAGATAATAGAAGGGGGTTTAGGTGTGGTAAAGGAAAAAAGCCTACCTAAATTAAATTATAGTTTTAGGAATACCAAACTGGATTAAAACAGTTTCCTGAGGGACAGTCACGTGTCATACCTTAAAGTTCAGAGAACATACCGTTCCCTAGTTACCTAAGGTGAAGAATGAAACTCCAGGGTGAATATGCAGAGAAGAACTAGTTCCTATCTCCCAGCGTGGTAGCAAATGACAAAGCAGACCTGGGTGATCCCGAAGAAGGCAGAATGTGGCTTTGGAAAATTCTACGATGGTATTTTTGCTACCACAAACTAGGCCCGCCAAGGATTTTGTGTAAAAGCTTTTATTGACCCACATTCTTTAATCAGGGCAGCTGGACCTCATAAAGCTTCCATCTGAAAGATGAGAAATGTTACTAAAAGCATAAAGATTTAGAGTGAAGGTCAATTGTGGATGATCACGGGCATGACTTTGTAATTTCCTGGGCAACAGTATGGAAGTGGTTCACCACTATCTCGTGGTTCGTCATTATCTTCTTTTGGGGATGTGTTCTGCCCAAAATGGCAGAATCAGGACCTCCAAACACACTGGCCTTTTCTATAATATGACATCCAGCGCATGTGGGGAGTATTATTACGGATGTGTAATTATTAGTATTCTGTCTATCAGCCAAGAAATATTATCAGCAAGAAAGAAACACATCCCAAAAGGTAATCTGAAGGAACATGACAATGGTCATTTCCCAACATCCAACTATAACAGTAATAAAGGAGTTATAACTAATCCTTGGCTTACAAGCATACCTTTAGCAACCGTTCAAAATTGCGACAGCACTGAAAAAAAGCAATTCGTGATTGGTCCTCTTGCTTAATACCATTGCAGCATTCCTGATCACATGATCATAATTTAAGAACTTGGCAACCAGCATGCGTTTAGGATAGCTGCCGCATCCTGAGGGGAGGGTGTGTGTGTGTGTATGTGTGTATGTCACATGATTATCATTTGCAAACCTTCCCAGCCAGATTTTTGACAGGCAAAGTCAATGAGGAAAGCTGGATTCACTGAACAACCATGTGATTCACTTAAAGACGGCAGGGATTCGTCTAACAGCGTTGCAAAAAAGCTCATAAAATCAGCTTTTTTAACTCAGCAACTGCCTTGTTTTGCGATAGAAATTCTGATCCCGGTTGTCGTATGTCCAGGACTACCTGATATCCTTTCAGTAAAGGCTGGATGATGGTGTGAGGATGCTGTAAGTCACTCAAGTAAAAACAACCATCATCTATTTGTCAAAACAAAGCTGGTTAGGAACAACTCTGTGAAGGAATTTAAAAGACCAAACAGCCATTTCCTCTCCTGAGAGAGGCAGGGGCTGGCATAAAGGAGAAGAAACTAGGTGTCTTATCCTCTTTAGTTCATCCATGGAAAGCAAAGACTGGATAACATTTGTACAGCTCTATCCCCTGAGAATTAATGCTTGCTCCATTTGGGGTAATTCTGCATCTGCTCCAATTCTGTGTTACTCTATTAGCTTAGATTGCTCATTCTTCAGAGACCATGTACTACCGGTACCTCTAGCACAGCGATTCTCAACCTGTGGGTCGCGACCCCATTTGGGGTCGAACAACCATTTCACGGGGGTCGCCAAACACCGCAGTCTGCCATTTTTTTTGGTCGGCCATTTTTCCCCCTTTGTGATGCGGGCCATCGCACCGCGCATGCGCGATGCGGGCCCGCCATTTTTTTTTATTTTGGTTGGCCATTTTTTTGGGTCGGCCATTTTTTTCCCCTTTGCGATGCGGGCCGTCGCGCTGCGCATGCGCAATGTGCCCCGTCACGCCACGCATGCGCGATGCGCCCCGGGGTCACGCCGCGCTTGCGTGGCGCGGGCCGGGGTCGAGCCCCGGAAAAGGTTGAGAACTGCTGCTCTAGCATTATCATTTGGTAGATAACTTACATCAAAGCATCAGGAAGGACCTGTGTTTCTTACCCACAACAACAACAAACTTGGTAGGTTAGTCTGACCTCTATCAGAATCAGGACCTCCATAAATTCAATCCAGCATGGCATGGTCCAGTTCTTCTCCTTCAGTTCCCCTCTTCCCTTCACGAAATAACTGTTAAGATAGTTGCAAGAACTATGGCAATGCAAGAACTGGATGGTGTAAGAGACATTGATTATCTGCTTCATATACATATGTGGTGCAAATACCATTTTTTTTCTGTTTTGCAAAAGAGTATGTCTTCACAGAATATTTTTTAACTCAGCCTATGCATGCCTAGCTGCATAGGAAAATTGGGATTGTTTCAACATGACAGATAATTCAGTTTAGCCATCCACCCATCCATCTTTTTTTTTTTTTTTTTGCCTGCTGGAAGAGGAATGTGGGCAAGTTGTCAACTCATGACTCAACTTCAAGTTAACTTACTGTGCAATTCTACAACAATAGAAAATTTACAAGGGTGTCAGAGGCAAGCAAAATTTCTACTAACCCAGGATGATGGAGAGCTGTAAAGTGACTCATGATGATCAGGTACGACCTGCTCAAACGTTAAGCAAATAAAGGTCACCAGGTGAAAACAATCGTGGAGTGGATTTAACAAAATGCAACTGGACAAGGCCACAGAGGTCAACTTAGGCCAACCACTTGCTGAATACAGGATCTATAATGCAGGATGCAGTCGAGATACCCCCGAGAAGCAGACATTTTGTTTCTACTTAAATATCGCTTGTGGCAGCCGGAAGCCTTACTAAACAGCTTCTACCAATCGGATATTTTACTCAAATCTGATTCCCTTTTATTTCACCCATGATTCCAATCTTGCCCTTGACAAGACTACTGTTATATTTCCTCCGATGATAACTTCCTTTTCATCTTTTCTTCTGTGATCATGTAGGCCACCTGTTCCCCATACAACTTGATCTCCAAACCCTGCTTCTCCTGGCTAGGCAATATTGCCTTTGTAAACTATGTTTCAACGATACGTTAAGTTGTAGTTTAATCACAAATCATAAGATTATACATGCTAAACAAATTATTGTTCACCCACCACAAGCAGGTTAAACTCACACAATGTTGGAAATGTAAACATAACTCAGGCACCTATTATTATGTTTGGTGGACATGTGACCAAGCAAAGAATTATTGGAAAATGATACACGCTTGGTTAGAAAAGATGTTGGGAGAATATGAAGACTTTAAACCTGAACTTTTTTTTACTAGATATAATGCCAGAAAAGATTAACAAACAAAGCCTATATTTGATTTTACACATCACAACAGCGGCAAGAATAATATTGGCACAATATTGGAAAAAATGAAGGAATACCACCAGATGAAGAAATAATTAAAAAAATACTGGAATGCACAGAGATGGACAGACTAAATATGAGATCGAAAGAAAAAGAAGAAACAGAATATTATCAAACATGGGACTTACTTTACCAGTGGTTAGAGGAAAGAATAAAGGATTAGGAATTAAATATGTACTAGTCGCAGTGTTTCTCAACCTTGACAATTTTAAGGCACGTGGACTTCAACTCCCAGAATTCCACAGCCAGCAATGCTGGCTGTGGAATTCTGGGAGTTGAAGTCCACATGCCTTAAAATTGTCAAGGTTGAGAAACACTGTACTAGTGTTTTCAAACTCAGACAGCACGTTGGTTGAAAAATTATTATTGTATGTAAAGAAAAATTAATAAAATCTTATAAAAAATTAATAAAATAAAGAATTTCCCAGCCAATATGACTGGGAATTCTGCGAGTTGGAAGTCCATGCATCTTAAAGTTGTCAAGGTTGAGAAACATTCCTCCAAATTAACTACAGACTACTATCTTGCCTGGCTAGTGAAGAATGTTCTCCTGCTATAGTGCTTTTTCACACACACACACACACACACACACACACACACACACACACACACAATTTAATTGAATAATAAAAAAGAAAAAAGACAAAGAACACGAAACAATCAAAACATTAAAAAAGATACATAAAAAACCACCACATATGGACATATTATCCCTTCTAGTTGAATACTGATTCATACATTACTACAACATTAGTTCAATTAAGTTCTTGAAGTATTATTTGTTCAATAAAAACTATTGCTTGCCTTTCTCTGATACAACCATCCCAGCAAGCAGTATGGTGTTGCAAGGTTTCCCCTTTATCTGGTGCCTTTCACAATTCTCAAATAGATTGTTTGACTTGTGCAATTATATTAGGTAACTACTGCCAATAACAAGCCACCCAGAACTCGTGATGGAAGCTGCTTACAGTCTATGTGGATTTTGATGGCAGATAAGTTGCATCAATGAAATAATTAAAACCGCTGATTTAATGAAGTCGACCTACTTACAGAAAACACTGTGCGGGAAAAATCTGAATAGTCCTTATGACTTCTGTTAGTTGCATTGGCAAAGGGAAATTTGCCCTGTTCCCTACAAGCTTACAACTCTACTAAATCTATTCTGCAAGTTGAGAAGTTGGGAGATTGTCTGGATCTGGTTTTAGGAGTAGGTAACAATATGGAATGAGGATGTAGAGTAGATAGGAAGTTCTGGATAAGGAGTTAAGCTAATCTGTATTTTCCTTGACTTACAACCATTCATTTAACAACCATTTGAAATTACAACACTGAAAAAAAAATGACTTACAAGCCTGTCTTCACAGTTACAACCATCGTAGCATCCCCCCTTGTCATATGGTCGCTGTTTGTGACCGTCCCACCCAGCTTCTGACAAGCAAAGTCAATGGGGGAGCCCAGATTTACTTAACAATTGCATGATTCCCTTAGCAACTGCAATGACTAGATTTACAAATGTGATTTTAAAAAGATCATAAAATCAGGCATGATTCACTTAACAGCTGCCTTGCTTAGCAACTGAAATTCTGGCTCCAAAGATAGCAATAGTACTTAGCACTTAGACATATATACTGCTTCAGTGCTTTACAGGCCTCTCTAAGCAGCCTACAGAGTCAGCATATTGCACCCCCAACAATCTTACCGACCTTGGAAGGATAGAAGGCTGAGTCAACCTTGAGCTGGTCAGGATCGAACTCCTGGCAGTTCGCAGAATTAGCCTGAAATATTGCATTCTAAACACTGCGCCACCACAGTTCATGATGGTTGTAACTTGAGGACTTCCTCTGTCGTTTTAGTAGTATTTTAAATTGTGACCTGGTTCATGGTCAAATCTGACTTGCTTGTCACTTTATCATTCCAAGCAAGCCAACTGGTTTAATGATGGTTAAACACATCATTAAGCAAACTGGAGTTTAGTGTATTGTGTGAAACCTATCACTGAGTAGTTTCAGATTATAAAAATGTTTTAAAAAGAGAGAAATGCAATAATACAAAGGGTAGGCAGAAAGGATAAAGAAATGCCAAAAAGTATGCTATGCACATAAAGAGAACATAATATTTATTGCCATTATTGCTAATCATTTCCAGTATCATATTTTCTATTATTTATGAAACCCATTTTATCCTGATATTCTACACCATTATAGTACAGCCAGAAACCACTAGAATAAAATACTTATTAAAATATATCAGTATGCATTCAATAAAAAAAATAGGTCTGTTCAATTCCCTTCCTCTAAAGAAAGTATATGAATATATGCTTAGTATTATAGTCCAAACATTAATAGCAAATAATTGTACTGAAAACAGAACTGCACTGTGCCAGGGATCATGTTTAAAAAGTGGACAAGAAAAATGTATTTTAGATTACTTAGAAATATAAGGATAATCAATGCCCGGGAACAGATACAAAAAGCTGAAATATTTAACAGTACAATCTTCTGCATGTCTCCTCATAAAGAAACTTCAAACGGGTTAATTTTCAAATAAAGAATTTCTGGATTGTAACCTCAATCCTTTTAAAATCAGTATCTAATGTTGCCATCTGAAAATGTTAAAATGTTAGTTTCAGACAAAAATTATAAAGTTACAGTGGTGACAGCCAACTTCTTAACTATTGCTACAAAAATAATCCCTTAGCTAATACTGATACTTTAATACATTTTAGTTTTGAAATATTTTACATAATACCTATCAATGTATATTATCTATTTAATTGTTTTATGCTCAGCCTCTTAGATTATAGCTGGACTTTGCTGTTCAGATCTTTCTTGTATCATTATACAAGAAAGAAAGAAATTAAATGTCAATCAAAATGTTGTTGTTTTGACTTGGGGTAAATACAGGCATTGTGGCTTGTAATTTTGAACTTACAGCTTGCTCAACCACATCAAGCCAACCACATTTTATCACAACAGATAAATCTGTGGAAAGTGTTCCATTACCCAAGCGACAATGAATAAAGCCTTTGTCCCAAAGATGGACTACACATCTACACCTTTGTACACCTACTCCCTGATCTCTTTGTATTCATATAGACAGCAACATGGGTATGTCTAGTTTAATGAAAAGAAGGACTTGGGGTGACATGATAGCAGTGTTCCAATATCTCAGAGGGTGCTACAAAGAGAGAGTCAAGCTATTCTCCAAAGCACAAGGAACAACGGATGGAAACTAATCAAGGAGAGAAGCAAACAAGAACTAAGGAAAAATTTCTGGTCAGTGAGAAAAATTAATCAGTGGAACGATTTGCCTCCAGAAATTGTGAATGCTCCAACACTAGAAGTTTTTAAGAAGAGACTGGACAACCATTTGTCTGAAATGGTATAAGGTTTCCTGCCTGAGCAGGGGGTTGGACTAGAAGACCTCCAAAATCCCTTCCAACTCTGTTCTTCTGTTCTTCTGACTAATTCCCAGAATTTCCCCAACCAGCATACATCTTAAAGCTGCTGAGATTGAGAAACACTGCGCTAGTGAGTTAATCAAGGGCCTGGATATCCCACCTTATTAATATCTTGTCAGTTCCTAGGTTAATATTTTAATTACAGGATACTGTTGTATCACAGGGCATTGTTTGAAAGATGCACGCTGTTGTGTTTGTCTTCATCGTTAATCTTTGTGTACTGGTTTGACTACTGGATTTTTTTTTGTTGGATTTTTGTTGGTTTTTATTTTATATACTTCACCTTAAAGGTGCACGGTCACACTATTATTATAACCATTACCCTAACCTCTGAAATCTCTTCCAACCTTTCTGTACTAAACAGTTGGTTAAATATTTTGATGTCACAGGATGTGAAGATGAGCCATTGTTTCCCTGCTCAGTTACTGCATAACTATTCAACAAGTTTGGGACTCTTAAATAGGAATTAGTGACTGTTAAGTGCTATAAATAAGCATAAAATAAACATCTTCCTGAACTGTGATGGCTGTTTCATGCAAACACTAAACAAGCCAAAATCCTAATCCATGATGAATCCAGTCATCATATGCAAAGTAGGGCAAGGAGACCACAGAGAGAGGAAGCCTGCAGGATTCCTCAACGTGATCCAATGAGATTGATATAAACATTTATTTGGTATTTACTCTCCTGGAAAACATCTATCCTACATTGACTTCCCTGAAATGGCGTTCTTCTAATACATGGCAATACCAATGCCATCATCCTCAGCCAGATGTGGTTGTTTATATATTAATTCAATTTGTGGGTCCTCCCATCTCAATAAGGGATCCTGGGTAGCAAAATATTCCAATGTGCCTGGGAAACACCAGGCTCAGGGATCCGTTCTAGATTCTCTAAATCCCAAATGTTTTACATACAAATGTGTTTCTCTTTTTTTTTTTTTAAAAAAAGAAATTTTTATTAATTTTATAATCATAAATATAACAAAAAATCAAATTAAAAACAACTCAACTGAATACAATCGTTTACAACTTTTTCCAACACAAAAACAAAGCATAAAAACTTAGCTAAAATAATTAAAATAACTATGGGTACTTAGTCACTTAACTATTTACTTAGTTACTAACAAAGTCACTTAACAACCATGTTACTAACTGAAATGATTCAGTTAACAACTGTAGCAAGAAAGGTCAAAAATTGGGGCAAAACGCTCTTAAAAACTGTCTTGCTTAGCAATAGAAATTTCGGGTGTAATTGTGGTCGTAAGTAATTTATTATTATCTGTAATAATTCTTGTTAACAACTTGAATGTTGTAGACCCGTAAGAGATTGGAGGAAAATCATTGGATGTTGTTTATGTTGTCCTTCATAATCAAAATTTTTGGCCTGTGAGGAATCAGCCACACTGGAACACTGAGATGATTTGAAATATAAGAATGTAAAATTGGTAGAAGGTTGAGTCAAAATCCACAAAGCACAACTTTTTGTGCTGCATATGAATTCTTCATCTTTTGTTGTTGCTTTATTTACAGTTCCTTTTGTTACTATAAATTTTGACATTTGTTCAGGTTTTCCTTATTAGTTTTTTTTTATTTTTTTTAAAAAAAACTTAGATAAGCCATTTTATTCTGTTTATTCTATCCTAAATGTTCTTTTTCCAGAATTCTAATATTTGTTTCTTATTTTTAGGTGATTCAATTGATTTTTGGGTTTTGTGTAATCTTGAGGAGGGGACAATATTGATTTTGTCTGGAGTTGCTTGTTTTATTGTAATTGCTTGATCCTATTTTCATATCATTCAATTTCCTTAAAAGTTGCTACCACTCTGTGTTTCAATCCCCCACCACCACATCCCCCTCTTCCTTCCTCCCTACCTCCTACTTCTATCCGCCCACCCTCTCTGCCTCCCTCTCTCTCCTCCCTCCTCCTACCACCTCCCTACTTCCCTCCAACCTTCACTC
This sequence comes from Bothrops alternatus, assembly GCA_034064705.1. Lineage (NCBI taxonomy): Eukaryota > Metazoa > Chordata > Lepidosauria > Squamata > Viperidae > Bothrops > Bothrops alternatus. Next base: position 2,899,288 of record JARGCV010000172.1, read on the forward strand.
CTCAATCTCTGCCCCCTCCAGATGTGGTGCCCAGGTGCCGCCCGAGCAACCCGTCTTTTATCAAAAAATATATCATTCTTATATAATACCAATACCATATTACAGTTGAGTACATTATAAGACCCCCCTTATACAAATGTGTTTCTCCATCATCTGTTTCAGAGACAACTCATTACTTTGGAAGCAGGAGAGCTGATCTCCTTGTTTATTTATTGCAAAAATGACAAAAATGCCATCAAGAAGGAACTTCATTATAGCTTATCAGATGAGGAAATGATCATTTAAATGAACACGTGTAACATTGTACAGCAGCTGGACAAGGATTATTATTATTATTATTATTATTATTATTATTATTATTATTATTATTATTATTATTAATTAAACTTATATGCCGCCCTTTTCCCAAGACTCAGGGCGGCTCACAACAAGAATACAAGTATAAAAAACATAACATAAAATCAATTAAAATTACTAATTTACAGTATAAAAACTAAGTAATTTATTTCACTCATACCACACACAGTCACAGTCAAAGGCCCAGGGGCAGAGTGCAGCTCACATGCCCCAAACCTGTCTGCATAAATGAGTTTTCAACAGTTTTCGGAAAGCTAGGAGGGAGGAAGCAGTACAAACCTCCGAGGGAAGCTGGTTCCAGAGGACTGGGGCAGCAACAGAGAAGGCCCTAACCCTAGGCCCCGCCAGATGACATTGTCTAACAGACGGGACCCGTAGGAGGCCAACCCTATGTGCCCTAACCGGTCGCTGGGATTCATGAGGCAGAAGAAGGTCCCGCAAGTATCCTGGCCCATTGCCATAAAGGGCTTTATAGGTCATAACCAACACTTTGAATTGTGTTCGGAGACCAATTGGTAGCCAGTGCAGCTCACGGAGGGCTGGAGTGATATGAGCATTCTGGACTACTTGCAGTTTCCGGACATTCTTCAAAGGTTGCCCCATGTAGAGAGCATTACAGTAGTCGAATCTCGAGGTGACAAGGGCATGGGTGACTGTGAGGAGTGACTCCCGGTCCAAATAGGGATCCTGTTATTACGTTGATCCTGTAATGTTGATTAACAAAGCAATGGATGGAAATTCAAGAAGCAACAGATGGAAACTCAAGAAGCAACAGATGAAAACTAATCAAGGAGAAATAAGCAGAAAGATAAGTAGATAAGACTATCACATGGAACATGTCATCAATGAGACATCATTAACTACCATAATAATAATAATAATAATAATAATAATAATAATAATAATAATAATAATAATAATAATAATAATAGAACTAAGGAGAAACTTATTGACAGTGAGAACAATTAACCAGTGGAACAACCTGCCTCCAGAAATTGTGGGTGCTCCAACGCTATGAGTTTTTAAGAAGAGACTGGACAGCCATTTGTCTGAAATGGTGCAGGGTCTCCTGCCTGAGCAGGGGGTTGGACTAGATGACCTCCAAGGTCCCTTCCAACTTTGTATTATTATTATTATTATTATTATTATTATGGTAGTTAATGATGTCTCATTGATGACATGTTCCATGTGATAGTCTTATCTACTTATCTTTCTGCTTATCTTACCAAGGAGAGCAGTTGAAATGCAGATAGTCCTCCACTTACAACAGTTTGTTTAGTGACTGCTCAAAATTACAACATGACTGAAAAAGTGACATTTTTTTTTCACACTTACAACCGTTATAGCATCCCCACGGTCACGTGATCAGAATTCGGATGCATGACAACTGACTCATAGTTATGACGGCTGGGGTGTTCCGAAGTCATGCGATCCCCTTCCGAGGCCTTCTGACAAGCAAAATCAAGAGGGAAGCCAGATTAGTATTACTAACTTAACAACTGCAGAGATTCATTTAACCACTTTGGCAAGAACGGTCGTAAAATGGGACAAACCTCACTTAACATCTGTCTCGCTTAACAGAAAGTTTGGACTCAATTGTGGTCGTAAGTCGAGGACTACCCAGCTTCCACCTCGGCTTCTTTCATACAGTGGCATGAGTGAAAAGGTTCAAAACAGAAGAAGTGGTTGTTGTTAGTTGCGAAATCATGTCTGACCCATCGCAACCCCATGGACAATGTTCCTCCAGGCCTTCCTGTCCTCTGCCATCTTCTGGAGTCCATTTAAGCTCACGTCTACTGCTTCAGTGACTCCATTCAGCCACTTCATTCTCTGTCGTCCCCTTCTTCTCTTGCCCTCAATCTTTCCCAGCCTTAGGCCCTTCTCCAGTGAGTCCTTCCTTCTCATTAGGTGGCCAAAGTATTTGAGTTTCAACTTCAGGATCTGGCTTTCTAAAGAGCAATCGGGGTTGATCTCCTCTAGGACTGACCGGTTTGAACGCCTTGCAGTCCAGGGGACTCGCAGAAGTGGTTGTTACACTAACATTAATTGCAACCACCAGCAATGTGTGAGGTGCAATTCTGGCTGCACCACCCCAAGTGTACATATCTTTACTGGTCCTTTCAGTGGGAAAATATATTATATATATTATATAATGTGGAAATGGGAGTAAATTCTTGCTGGCTTGACCAGAGCTGGCCACCCTCCGGTAGCCAATAGCAGGATTGGTCTAACCAACTGCTGACAGCTAGATGGCATTAGTTTACCTTGTGTCTGGTGCTTAAGGAATACACTAAGAGAATAACAGAGTTGGAAGGGACCTTGGAGGTCATCTAGTCCAACCCCCTGCTCAGGCAGGAAACCCTATACCATTTCAGACAAATGGCTGTCCAACCTCTTCTTAAAAACCTCCAGTGTTGGAGCATTTACAACTTCTGGAGGCAGGTTGTTCCACTGATTAATCGTTCTCACTGTCAGAAAGTTTCTCCTTAGTTCTATGTTGCTTCTCTCCTTGATGAGTTTCCATCCGTTGCTTCTTGTCCTGCCTTCAGGCCCCTTGGAGAACAGGTCGACCCCCCCTTCTTTGTGGCAGCCCCTGAGATATTGGAACACTGCTATCACGTCACCCCTCGTGCTTCTCTTCGTTAAACTAGGCATACCCAATTCCAGCAACCGTTCTTCGTATGTTTTAGCCTCCAGCCCTGTAATCATCTTTGTTGCTCTTCTCTACACTCTTTCCAGAGTCTCAATATCATTTTGATATCGTGGCGACTGAAACTAGATGCAATATCCCAAGTGGGGTCTTACCAAGACATTATAAAGTAGTACTATCCCTTCATGTGATCTTGATCCTTTTGTTTAATGCACTAGGACAGCGGTTCTCAACCTATGGGTCGCGACCCCATTTGGGGTCGAACGACCATTTCACGGGGGTCGCCAAACGCCACCGTCCGCCATTTTTTTCTTTTTTTTCAATTTTTTTTCATTTTTTAAAATTTTTTTAAATTTTTTTTTATATTTTTCGGCCGGCGCATGCACAGTTCGGCCCGTCGCGTGCACGCGACGGGCTGAACCACGTATGTGCAACGTGCACGACGACCCGATCCGCGCATGCACAGCGCAACCGGGCCGCTCGCCTCCCACCACTGCCTCAGAGACTCCAGCAGGCACACCGAGGAGCGGTTCGGAGCAGGCGGGCGCAAAGCTGCCTCCTTCCCACTCCGCTCCACCACGTCCCAGGCCCGGCCTCCAACTCGCCCTCCGGCAGCCGGCCAAGCGGTCAGGGCAGCCGGACCTCGAGGCGGGCCCGCACTTCACCGAGACCTGCTCGGCTGTGGCGAGAGGCGCCCGGCGGCCGCCTCCGGCCCCCAAGTCCGCGCTCCGGACTGGCGTCCAGGTCGCAGCGCTCCGCCTGCCAGGCTCGTCCGGGACTCCCGCGCCTTCCACAGGGCCGGCAGCGGCCGCAGGTAGGTAGGCGGGCGGCAGGACTGGGGAGCCCGCCCGGGCCAGCTCCCTCCCTCCCTCCCTCGCTCGGCGGCAGCGGCCGAAGCAGGCGATAAGGCGCCCAGCCAGTGGATCGGCAAGATGAAATACCTGGTAAGTCCCTGTCGGGCGTGGGGGGAGGCCGAGCCGGGAAGGGAGCTGGGGAGCCTGGCCAGATGCCCCCCGCCCAGCTGGCCAGCCCGACCCGAGCGGGACTGGCGCCGAGAGCGAGCTGGCCCGGGCGGGCTCCCCAGTTCTGCCGCCCGCCTACCTACCTGCGGCCGCTGCCGGCCCTGTGGAAGGCGCGGGAGTCCCGGACGAGCCTGGCAGGCGGAGCGCTGCCACCTGGACGCCAGTCCGGAGCGTGGACTTGGGGACCGGAGGCGGCCGCCGGGCGCCTCTCGCCACAGCCGAGCCGGTCTCGGTGAAGTGCGGGCCCGCCTCGAGGTCCGGCTACCCCGACCGTTTGGCCGGCTGCCGGAGGGCGAGTTGGAGGCCGGGCCTGGGACGTGGCGGAGCGGAGGGGGAAGGAGGCAGCTTTGCGCCCGCCTGCTCCGGACCGCTCCTCGGTGTGCCTGCCGGAGTCTCTGAGGCAGCGGTGGGAGGCGAGGCTGGCCTGGTCTGGAGCCGGCCGGCCGGCCCGCCGGTTCTGCGCATGTGCAGTTCGGCGCGTCGCACGCATGCGTGGTTCGGCCCCGTCGCGCAGATCGGCCGTCGCACGTGCATGCACAGATCGGCCATCGCACGCACATGCGCAGATCGGCCCGTCGCGGTCTGCCATTTTGTTTTTTTTGTTTTTTATTTTTTTGATAATTTTTTTTATTTTTGGGGGGGCGCGCGTGCGCGCGCCCAAGTTGGGGTCACAGCGCACATGGGCGGCGCAAGTGGGGTCTCAACCTGAAAAAGGTTGAGAACCACTGCTCTAGGAGATTGCATTGGTTAAGGAGAGACTAGCTATTGCATAGGGCTATGCAATTCGCTCAACCTATGGGTGGCAGCACAGTGTCATGACAACACTGAGTCAGCCACAACTTTGCCAAATTTAAATCCCACTGAAGTCAAGGCCCTGGATTTTGCATGCATTCTGTAAGTTAGTCGATCTGCGTTACCTTGGTTCAAAAACTGTTGCCCGATGGTGCACCCTGTCACCCAAGTGAAGGTTACAGATAAAGAGACACAAAGAGTTCATTATACAGGTAGTCCTTGATTTACAACAGTTGACTTAGTGACCGTTCAAAGCTATAATGGCACTGAAAAAAGTGACTTACGACCATTTTTCACACTTGTGACCATTGCAACATTCCCCACGGTCATGTGATTTACATTGGGATGCTTGACAACTGATGGTTGCAATGTCCTGGGATCACCTGATCCCCTTTTGCAACCTTCTGACAAGCAAAGACAACGGGGAAGCCAGATTTGCTTAACAACCGTGTTACTAATTTAACAACTGCAATGATTTACTTGACAAATGTGATAAGAAAAGTCGCAAAATAGGGCAAAACTCACTCAAATTTTTTTTTAGTTAGCAACATACATTTTGGGCTCAATTGTAGTTGTAAGTTGAGGACTACCTGTATAAATAAAGGCACAGTGCATATAATAATAATAATAATAATAATAATAATAATAATAATAATAATAATAATAATAATAATAGTAACAACAACAACAACAGACGTAGAAATGTCTGCTTTGTTTGCATATGTAGCTTGACATCACCTTGCTGTCTGCGTAGAAGGTGGTAGACAGTAGATCAAGGCACAAAGTCTTCACTGTCCAGTTGGTGAGCTTTACAGCCAAGGCGGTACCACATAGCTCTAACCTTGGTACTGTGTGGCCTTCTTGCATTGTTAGTCTCGCTTTTCCAAAGAAAACACCGAGACTGCAGCAATCCCCGCTATAAACTCTGATGTAACTTATGGTTGCAAACAACGTAAATTGCAAAAGGCGGCCTTACTAGGAACTGCTTCCATCTTGCGACATAATACCATCAAACATCCACATCTGCCTATCCCAGATCCTTGGTAAGGACTCGATAGGTAGACAAAATGCCAAATCCAGTCTGAACATCTGGCTGACTGTGTGATGATCCATAATAATAATAATAATAATAATAATAATAATAATAATAATAAAGTTGGAAGAGACCTTGGAGGTCATCTTGTCCTGCCTTCAGGCACTTTGGAGAATAGCTTGACTCCCTCTTCTTTGTGGCAGCCCCTGAGATATTGGAACACTGCTATCATGTCCCCCCTCGTCCTTCTCTTCATTAAACCAGACATACCCAATTCCAGCAACCGTTCCTTATATGCTTTAGCCTCCAGTCCCCTAATCATCTTTGTTGCTCTTCTCTGTACTCTTTCTAGAGTCCCAATATCTTTTTTACATCGTGGTGACCAAAACTGGATGCAGTATTCCAAGTGTGGCCTTACCAAGGCATTGTAAAGTGGTATTAATACTTCACGTGATCTTGATTCTATCCCTCTGTTAATGTTAGTTAGAATCCCAACATAAAGGATGGGTAACATTTCCAGTTACCTGGGAACCTCAGTGTAACGACTTATGGCTCTCTTCCCTGTTTCTAGCAAATCAGGGCTTTACTAAAATCACAAATAACAAATTAAGCAAGAGAAACCACTTGCTGAAAATCTGCATTCAGGTAGTCCTCAACTTATAGCCATTCATTCAGTGACAGTTGGAAGTTAAAACAGCACCCAAAAAAATGTTGAGTTATGACTATTTTTTTACCCTTGTGACCGTTGCAGCATCCCCATGATCATGGGATCAAAATTCAGATGCTTGACAAATGATTCATATTGATGACGGTTGCAGCGTCCCCAGGGTCACGTGATCATTTTTGGGACCCTCTGGCAAGCAAAGTCCATGGGAAGCCAGAATCACTTAACATCTGGGTTACTCACTTAATAACTTCAATGATTCTACTGAGCCACTGTGGCAAGAAAGATCATAAAATGGGACAAAGCTCACATCTCGCTTAGCAACAGAAATCTTGGGACTTAATTGTGGTCGTAAGTTGAAGACTACCTGTCCTAGCCCTAGGATTTGGGTTTTAACACAGACTTCAGGCCGACTAGTTCCAAAATGTTATGGTCCTTTTTAAAAGTGGAAAGGGAGAAGTACAGATCCATAACCAGAAACTGCAGGAAGATAAAAGGCCCTCAAGGGATATAACTAAGTGATGGCACTGGAAGCCAGTGCAGCACAGCAATATCTAAAATATATGCAGCTTGTTATTTTCATCTATTCAGGAAAAGTACCAATGTCCAAGATGATGCAGCTACAGCTACAAGTTGTGCTGGGAATTGTTTATGCTGGCTTGGCTAATAGAAGCTTCTATCCAACTCCATCATATATTTTCCCCTCCTAACATGTGGACTTTAAAAAATAATAATAATAAAAGCTAAAGATTCAGGGAAATGATCCTTGGACACAGGTGGGGAAAATTCATTCTGAGAGCTAACAATTATACCTGGATGACTTGCCATGGATCAACAAAGATTTCAGCTTGCCAAATGATAAAGCAATCATAATGTGACATTTGTTGTTGTTGGGTATTTCACATACCCAACTCAGCCAAGCACGGTTTGTGGGAATCCAGCAACCACAGTTTGTGACCTCGTGTGCCCAGCAAATCAAACTTGTAAGCCTGGTTAAATTAAACTTAGAGAAAGGCACACTCTATCGACATAATTACTCTCTTCAGTTACAGAAAAAGTAAAAAGCTAGGTTTGGGGTTTTTAAAAAATAAACCTGAAATTTTAATTCTGCTGAAGAAGATAATCTGCCGAGCTGAGCATGTGCTCAAAAATACGCACACTCCCATTCTACTGTGCCCTTTCAGCATTAGCAATGTTGTTATGTGAACTGTAGAAAAAGAGTCAAGAATATTAAGCAAGAGAAAAGGCTTCAGATAAAAAGGAAACACAAATATAGCTAAATCTAGTTACACAAATACTGTTTACCGTGCTTCTCTATTTTCTATCCTTACATCATTCTCTTTTACAAATCTACGAGAATGGTAGAGTTCATATTTTGTTCTAAGCTAGGAACCCTGATATAATAAAACAAAACTTCACATTACTTCAAGTATGAAAGATGAACTAAGCCAAGTTGGGTACTCAAAATACACAAGCTATGATATACAGGTAGTCCTCAGCTTACAACAGTTCATTTAGTGACCGTTCAAAGTTACAATGGCATTGAAAAAAGTGATGTATGACCGTTTTTCACACTTAACAACTGTTGCAGCATCCCCATAGTCAGGTGATCACAATTCAGACACTTGGCAATCGATTCATATTTATGATGGTTGTGGTGTCCTGGGATCATGTGATCACCTTTTGCGATCTTCTGGCAAGCAAAATCAATGGGAAAGCCATATTCACTTAACATCCGTGTTACTAACTTAACAATTGCAGTGATTCACTTAACAACTGTGGCAAGAAAGGTTGTAAAATGAGGCTAAACTCACTTAACAACTGTCTCACTTGGCAACAGAAATGTTGGCCTCAATTGGGATCATAAGTCGAGGACTACCTGTTCTAAATGTGTTACAACTGCTTATGTATAATATGTTAAATCAACCACGGACCCGCTTTTAAATTCCTTTTGGGGCCACAGACAACCAAGACTTCACTCAAGATTTAATCATACCATTTCTTCAAGCCTTCACAGACCCAGTGACGACATTGTGGATCCCCTGAGGTCCCCGGATCACAGTTTGAGAACCACTGTGCCAAATCATATTTTATTAACGTAATAGTTGGCTTCACACATGCTAAAGCAAGGCAAATGAACTGTTCTAGGTATGCACACAATCTATGTCTCCCCTCAATACAATGCACGGGCTCCACGTGAGGAACTTTTTTTTTTTTAATCTACAGTAGTTTGCTCTTGTTGTTTTTGAAATGAGACATTTGAAAACTCTGCCTGTCTCTTTTCCCTAGACTGTAGTCACTTCTTCACCCAGTTCCAAATTTCAGAATTTTCCCCACCCCATCAAGAGTTTACCAGATCACAACCTAGTAATCTTACACTGCAAATGTCAATGAGGCAATCATTTACCAGGTCAAACATCTATTTGTAGATATAAAAAGTGCTGCCTTTTATTCTTCCTGTTTGCTAAGATTGCATGACAAAGTTGGCCCACCTTTAGAATGACTGAGATGGAAAACAATGAACAAAACTGCTTAATGAAGGCTGATTCATGGCATGGGAAAATCCAAAAGTTAGCTACCACAATATCTAACTTAATTACAAAGGAAACGATTCCTACAGAAGTTCTAGCACTACAGTTAACTATAACTGAAACACACACTACACAATTATCCCACTTTTTTGGGGGGGCACTTATCTATGACGCATGGCATCACACACCAGGCACGCTGGCTCAAATGTCATTGGCCAGCTTACATCCAAGTCTTTTGCCAATACAGGTAGTCCTCGACTTACGACCACAATTTATGTTGCAAAGTGAACAATTTGTTACCTTGAGTTTTGCCTCATTTTACTACCTTTCTTGCCACAGCTGTTAAGTGGATCACTGCAATTGATAAATTAATAACACATCTGTTAAGTGTGATCACGTGAACCTGGGACACTGCAAGTGTCATAAATACAGGTATGAATCACTTGCCAAGCATCTGAATTTTAATCACATGACTTCTGGGATGACTGTAAGTGTGAAAAACATTGGTAAGTTCCTTTTTTTCCAGTGCTGCTGTTAACTTCAAATGGCCACTAGACAAACTGTTGTAAATCGAGGAGTACCTGTTTGCAGAAAAATCCCTCAATTGCCTCACAAATCTTAACCATACCAGGAACTACTAACCGGCCACCCACCCAATGTGTTGTGTGAACCCACCCTACCATCCTCGGTAACGCCACATCACGTGAATGCAAGAATCGTGTACACCGTGGCTCCATTTCCCGTGTCACGTGGACCCAGCCGGAGATCGGATTCCTACCTGTCTCCAAACACAGCTAGGAAACCCGAGTGTGTCCCAGGCCTCCCGCCAAAATGAATGGGCAAGGCCTGTCGCGAGTCGATCACCTGGCTAATTCCCGCGTCCCCCAATCGTGCAAAACGGTCCCCGCGAAAAGCGACTCCCGTGTCAGGGCCCGATGAGTTCCTCCTCTTATCTCCGGCTGCCCCGGAGCAGATCCAGCAAAGGGCGGCGGAGAAAGCGAGAGCGCCTGCCTGGCTTTGCAAAGCCGCTTAAGCTCCCCAGTCCGAGCTGCCTGCGCACCGGGCGGCTCTTAAAGGCACAGCAGCTGCGGGCAAGCCGCTCTTCTCGGCGAAGGGCGAGGAAACAGCCCCGATGCCTGCCCGGTTTAAGTAAGCCGGCCCCGTCCAGGAACCTTGTTGTTTTTTTTTCCCCTGAAATCTTTCCCTTCTCGGATTTGCAAGGGATGAGATGGCAAGAAGCGTCAACTCTGATCCTCGAGTTTGCCCCTGCCGGCGCCCTCTAGTCGTGAGAGACTACACCGCCCATGATCCTTTAATCTCAGGACCCTTTTTTTTTTCCCCTCCGCAGGCAGTTACAAGTCTATCCTTGCAAGTTTGTGGCCTTAATTTGGGCAAAACAAAACAAAACAAAAAAATCCATTGGGAATTTCCCTTAAAATCCCATTAGCTTCTCCCCCTTACTTGCAAACCGTGGATGGATGGAGGAAGGGACGGGGGAGCTTTCTCGGGGTGGGGGGGTGGGGGGGGAGTCCTGTCCTGCACAAGATTTAAAAAGAATAAGAACTTCCCCGGATCGAGACCGAGTAAATCACTCGGGTCTCATCGGGTAATAAATACCTTTCTTCGGTTAAAATAAAATAAAATAAAATAAAAATACACTTTGAATGATTGGGGAAGTCCAACAATGCCGCAATCAACTCCGTTCCAAGACACGGTCATGAAGCAATTCGAGCCCCGTCTAGATCTCTTACGTGTTCCCAATTTGTGCATCCATAAATTTCCCCCTCCCAATAAACTACCCATTGATTTCCCCGATCACCCACCAGATCTTGCCCTGGATCAAGCCGGCAGCCGCTTTTCTGCTCCTTTCCGCCAGCTGATCTCGCTCCCTCCTTCGCTCTCCCTTGTTGTTTATTTCCCCTCTTGTGTTAGCGCGCCGGCGCGTCAGATCCGGGAAGGGTCTCTCAACTAAAGCCTTAGCAACCGCGCAGGCGTCCCCGGCAACACGGGGTACCAACGTTCTAAGCCCGCCCCCAACCCCTCCACGTTGCCTTTAGAAGCTTTGAGGGTGAGCGTTCCTCCTTCGAGCTTGTGGGAAGCTTTTCCAGGGAAAGAGGTCGGGAAGATGCACTTGGATTCGAACCAGGTTTATTCCCTGTTCCAAGTCCAAGATGTTCTTCCCGAAGTTCTGAAACTTGTTTCTTCAAACAGTTCCACTATGTATTCTAAATAATCTGTGATTAATATATACTGTACTCTGTTTGTATGCATGTGTATGTATATATAGCATATGTATATGTATGTGCGTGTAGGGATATGGGTATATATTTCTGTTTTCGCGGGTGTTTGTATGTAGGTCTTTGGTTATTCGGGTTTTCTCCCGTGTAAAATTGGAAGTGTCTTGGCGACGTTTCGACAAAGTCCCATTCATCATCTTCAGGCTGGTGTTTTCGGCTTCGTGCTTCTAGGAGCAATGAAGCACGAAGATGAAAGCACCAGCCTGAAGATGACAAATGGGACTTTGTCGAAACGTCGCCAAGACACTTCCAATTTTACGCGGGAGAAAACCCGAATAACCAAAGACCTGTGTGTGTGTGTGTGTGTGTATGTGTGTGTGTGTGTGTGTTATCTTATTTAAAGTCAGCCCAGAACTATGAACACATCCCCCCAACTTTTCAAAGGATCCCACCACCTGAACCACGCCAGCATTGCTCAATTTCTGCAAGATTAAATAAAATTAAATAAGGATGCTGCCCATGGTTCTGGAATGGCAACTCTGTTAATTATTAGAACAGTCTTCCATCAATCTGGTTAATCTCTGACTTTTCAGTGAGTGAGGCTTCCTGAATCCAATTGGTTGGATTCATATCATAACAAACTTGTTAAACACAGACAATGGCAGAGTTCACACAATAAAGCTTAACAGGGTCGGCTAAAGCAGCGGTTCTCAACCTGTGGGTCGCAACCCCATTTGGGGTCGAACGACCATTTCATGGGGGTCACCAAACAACGCAGTCCGCCATTTTTCCCCCTTTTCCTTAGCTGTGCTACTCCCTCTTATTCTATTGGCTTTTGAAAGCCAATAGAATAGATTCTCTTGAATAGAGTCTAATTCTATTGGCTTTCAAAAGCCAACAGGAATTGTCCAGGCTGTCTCCGCCCTGCTGAGCCCGCCAAAAGTCCCAGTCTGCAAACGGTGCTGCAAGTTGTCTGCAGCGAAGGTGAGCTGTCTGGAAGTTTCCACCCCTCCCTGCTGAGCAACTGCTAAAAATGTAAGTAAAAGAGGGCCAGGAGTGGGAGGTGGGAGGCCGGCGGGCGCAGGGAGGGTTTTTGGCACGCATGGGGCCCGGTGGGTTTTTTACCTCCCTTGGGCTGGGCCAGCTGGTGGCCCAGCCCGTGGTCACCATGCGCCGTCGCTGCTGTGGCCGCCCAGGAGTGCCTGGGCCTGCCTGCCACCGCCCCAAACGGGCGGCAGCGAAGGTAAGGCTAGCGGGGCAGCAACGGGCGCAGGGAGGGTTTTTGGTGCGTGTGGGGCCCGTCAGGTGTCTTACCTCCTTTGAGCTGGGCCAGCTGGTGGCCCAGCCCATGGTCGCCCTGCACCGTCACCGCTGCGGCCGCCCAGGAGCACCTGGGCCTGCCTGCCGCTGTCCCGAACAGGCGGCAGCCTATCCCTTAGCCGCCGCAGGGGGCATCACCACGCATGCGCAGCGCAGCACCATGCATGCACGGCGCAGGGGGTAGCACCACGCATGCACGGCGCAGGAGGTAGTACCACGCATGCACGGCGCTTGACAGGTCAGGGTTGCGGCCTGAAAAAGGTTGAGAACCGCTGGGCTAAAGGCTTTGGATATGGATTTGTACACTATAAACTTGGTTGGTTTTCATCTAAGGCTAGATTTTAGGGTGGCTAAGCCTGCTGTGTAGACAGAGCAGATTGGATTGGTTTCTTCCCAACTTGATATGTTGTCTGAATCTGGAAAATGAACACATTCAATTAAGAACATGTCAATGTGTTTGCGAAGGCATCAGTTTTCTCCAGTGTGTAGTACAAGTTCAGCATTAGCTGTTTTCGGTACACCTGCTTGCAATTTGTTTAACCATAAAAAGAGCACATAACTTAGTTTCCATAGCATTCTGGGTCAAAAGTACTGGAGCAGAACTTTCGTTGTTATTAAATGAGTCATGCCCTATTTCAGTGGTGGCGAACCTATGGCACGGGTGCCAGAGGCAGCACTCAGAGCCCTCTCTGTGGGCACGCGCGCCGTCGCCCCAGTCCTAGGCCCTCTGCCGTGTGCAAAAAAAAAAAAGGTTCAATCAATCATTCAATTTCAACTTTTCGCGGGAAAAAAAAAGATCTTGCAAAGTTGGAATTGATTGATTGAACTTTTTAGTCTCACCCAGTCTGCTGTTACCACCACAGCCACGCCACCCAATGGGCCACACCCACCCTGCACCCAACGATGCATAGGTGGGTTTTGGGTTGCAGTTTGGGCACTCAGTCTCTAAGAGGTTCGCCATCACTGCCCTATTTTATGATCTTTTTTTGCTGTCATCATTAAGCAAATTCAGCTTCCTAATTGACATTGGTTGGGAAGCTGGCTGGGAAAGTCGCAAGTGGCGATAATATGATCCCAAGATGCTGCCGCCATTGAAATTACATGCCAACTGAAAAGCATCCATATTTTGGTCATGTGACCATGGGTAAAGCACAACAGTCATAAGTCCAAGGAGTGGTCGTAAGTCATTTTTTTTCTAGTAGCTATAATGTCAAATGATCACTAAATGAATGGTTGTATGTTGAGGACTACCTGTACAGACAGACGTATGTGTATGCATATGCATATATAAATACATGTACACAAGCCAATTTGGTGTAGTGGTGAAGACGCCAGGCTGTAAACTGGGAGACTGTGAGTTCTAGTACTGCCTTAGACATGAAGGCAGTGGGTGACCTTGGGCCAGTCTCTCCGTCTCAGCCCTAGGAAGAATAAGGCAAGGGCAATCCCTGAAAAATTCAGGGATTATTCAGGCAATCACTGGGCATCAAGACTCACTTGAATTGATATTTACATTTATAACGATATAATTAATTTAAAAAAAAAAAGAAAGACTCACTTGAAGACACAAATTTTGTTTAATATATATGCCCACAGATGGATTTATTTACAGCAGAGGTTCTCAACCTTTTCTTCACCATAGACCCCTCCTTTAAATATCTTTTGTGGCCATAGATCATGGCCACAGACCCCCAAGACTTAACTCAAATTTAAATCATAACAATTATTCAAGCATTCGCGGACCCCCCCTGTGACGACATCATGGCTCCCTAGGGGTCCACAGACCACAGGTTGAGAACCACTGATTTACAGCATTCATTCATTCATTCTTTAATTAGTGCTGGTTCATGCTGAAAGCTGGAGACCATCAGTGTCATTTGTCCTTCTGATGTTCATATGCCCAACAGGATATAATAGACACCCTTACAGAATGTATGGAGTACCAATTTGTAATCAGTCCATCTCTTTGCCAGTATTCAAAAGCTTTCTCCTTCTGCGTCAAGTTCTAATGTTCCAGGCTGTAATTTTTCAGAGCTGACCCAGAAATTTCTAGGGCAACTTACTCCAGTTCAGAGGCTTCTAGCTCTAAAATAGTTCTCAATTAAATTGGAACTCTCACACTATTGAATCCTATTTCTCCTAACACTTAACCTAAAATTGCCCTTTACTGAGTCAGAAAAACATATGCCCAAGGCTGATCCCTCCATTACACACACACACACACACACACACACACACACAAGGGGGGGGAGAGAGAGAGGGAGAGGGACCAGTTCTTTAGAGTGGTTTCCTCTCCTAGCCTTGGGGTCTGTTCCAACCTTTCTGGAAGGAATTACATTATAAACAAGGGTTGATGCAGTGGCTTATGATTATATTTACTTGGAAAACAATCAGGAGCTGATAACAGTCTGTCAAGTGGAAAATGTCAAGTAGCTACTTAAGGAGATGTAAAGCAGCAGAGCATGATCTGAAAATCTAAGAGTGGAGTGACTTGAGAAGGTCTGGCTGTAAATCATAATTATTATTCCTCCTCCTCCTCCTCCTCCTCCTCCTCCTCCTCCTCCTCCTCCTCCTCCTCCCACTGAGAATTCTATGATTTGAGCCACAGTAGCTATTTTTAGATTTTGTTTAGGCCAAAGAGAGAGCTGGGCAAACTGCCCACCCTTAAGAGGGTTGTTGCAATACTATCATTCCAGGCTGCAGATTCTCCTGGGCAAAATGCCCTCCATGAGATTTGGTGCCCCACCAAACTCCTTTCCCAAATCCAACACAGCTACCAACTCAGCCTTGTTTCCCTTTAAGTATGTCCAGTTTAGCTGGGATCTAAAAGCTGTTGCACTTTCTCTATTAGGCTTCTAGCTGGACTGGAAGAGGTAAACTGGCACGCAAGGATATAAGGACACCTGGTGTCCTGTTTTAAAAAAAAAAATCTAAAAAATTAAACAGCAACTGCAAGGGACTTCCAGAGACTGCTATCTACCAGATATAAGATTCTACAGGTAGTCCTCAACTAACAACCACAACTGAGTGCCAAATTTCTCTTGGTAAGCGAAAGATTTGCTAAGTGAGTTTTGCTCCATTGTGCAACCTTCCTTGCCACCGTTGTTAAGCAAATCACTGCAGCTGATAAATTAGTAAACACGGTTGTTAAGTGAATCTGTCTTTCCCATTGACTTTGCTTGTCAGAAGGTCGCAAAAGGAGATCATGTGACCCTGGGACACAGCAATGGTCATAAATATGAACCAGTTGCCAAGCAACTGAATTTTGATCACATGACCATAGGGATGCGGCAAAGGTCATAATTGTGAAAAACAGTCATAAGTCACATTTTTCAGTGCCGTTGTAACTTTGAACGGTCACTAAACGAACTGTTGTAAGTCGGGGACTACCTGAATTTGTACACAATCATTAACATTCTTGCTCCTTTGTATCCTGCCTGCTGTATGTAAAGGGCCAGAAATGATTTGGTCAGGAGACGGAGTTTCCACCTGTTCCTCTTTTAATAGCAGCCAGTTCCGATATGAGGCTGTTTGCTTTGCACTGTGTAAGAAATGGTTGCCATACCTTCCTTGTTCATCTGGCTTTTTTTTTAGCAGAAACATTAGAACTGCCTGTCTGATGAGTCGGCTGCATGTGGAACACATGCCACAATGTACTCATGGACGCTCTTCGTGTGTACCTAAATGTCGTGCTTTAAGAGTACCCTGCAATCTTTCATGCAGCTTTTATCAGCAGAGGTCTTGCTTGCTGTAAACACAAGGAGGGAAAACAGAGGCACAAGCACAACACCACCATCTTCAACTCACACCCTATTATAGACATAATCTGTTCCAGTGTTTCTCAACCTGGGCAACCTTAAGAAGTAGGGACTTCAACTCCCAGAATTCCCCAGCTGCAAACGGCCATAAATCCGGGCAGATTTCTAAGTGCCCAAAATGTGATCACATGACCGATGAAGGGACAACCATCAGAACTTCAAATCTAGGTCGTAAGTACCATATTTTTTTTTTGGAGGGGCCTGTCTGTCATAAGTTCAGTCACCTGAGTGATTGTTGGACGACCTGTAGATGAAAACTAAATCATTTGCCTTCTTTCTTAGGAATGCCTTCTTATCAAGGGGATTGATGAGAACCTGCTACCAAGTTACTTAGGAATGCTTTTAGTGTAGGAATGTTGGTGATAAGGTAGAAGCTTTGGCATGCCTTCCAACATTTAGTTGAATCAAACCCTTGGCTGAACCACGTTGTATGACTACTAAAATGCAGGGCTTTTTTTTTGTTATAGAACGCCCAGAATGGCGTTCCGACACCTTTTTTGGATGGAAACTTCTAGGGTAGGCGAGGCAGGTTGTATGACGTGTGTGAGTTTCGGCCAGAGCAGGAGCCCTGCCCAGCACAAAGGAGGCAAAGTGGCCAACTAGCAAAAATGGCTGTCACCGCACCACGGGGTGCAGATACAAGGCACTGCACCACGCAAGAACGGGGCAAGGCTAGTGAGTATCACTGCAAATGGGGGGGGCTAGTGCCTGCATGATACTCACTAGCCTTGCCCCGTTCTTGCGTGGTGCAGTGCCTTGTATCTGCACCCTGTGGTGCGGTGACAGCCATTTTTGCGCCTTGCAGCACGGTGGCGCATTTTTGCGCCCCCGGTTTTTGCATGCCAGAGGCGGCACTCAGAGGCGCCTCCCTGCCCCCCTCCCAGGGCACCACAATGCTGATGCAGCCCTGGCACTTTGCGATAAATAAGTGGGTTTTGGGTTGCAGTTTGGGCACTCGGTCTCTAAAAGGTTCGCCATCACTGGTGTATAATAATGCATGCTCCGACAATTGACTCCTGACAACATGTGCATTTTAAAATTGTATAAAATGGGTTCCACTCCAAGCAGGGGTGATCCACATTTTTGGACAACTTTTTATTTGCAAATAAAAGTCTTATTACTTTCATTTTTCTTCAATCAGAATAGAGTTGGGACCTTGGAGGTCTTCTAATCCAAGCCCTGGCTCAGATAGGAAACCCTATACCAGCGATTCTCAACCTGTGGGTCGCGACCCCATTTGGGGTCGAACGACCGTTTCACGGGGGTCGCCAAACACCGCAGTCCGCCATTTTTTCCCCATTTCCCCTCGGCCGTCGTGCGCGTGCTGCGCATGCGCGATTCGGCCTGTCACGCCGCGCATGCGTGGTTCGGGCCATCGCGCGCGTGCCGCGCATGCGCAATTCAGCCCGTCGCACCACGCATGCGCGGTTTGGCCCATCGCGCGATTTGGCCTTTCGCGCCGCGCATGCGCGGTTCGACCCGTCGCGCGTGCACCGTGCATGCGTGGTTCGGCCAGTCGCGCACACACCGTGCACCGCTCATGCACGGTTCGGCCCGTCGCATCGCGTATGCGTGGTTCGGCCCGTCGCGCGATTTGGCCCGTCGCGCCGCGCATGCGCGGTTCGGGCCATCGCGCGCGCCGTGCATGTACGGTTCGGGCCGTCGCGCGCGCCGCACAGGTCGGGGTCACGCCGCGCATGGGTGGGGTCTCGGCCTGAAAAAGGTTGAGAACCGCTGCCCTATACCATTTCAGACAAACAGTTATCCAGTCTCTTCTTAAAAACTTCCAGTGTTGGAGCATTCACAACTTCTGGAGTTTAGTCGTTCCACTGATTAATTGTTCTCACTGTCAGGAAATTTCTCCTTAGTTCTAGGTTGCTTCTCTCCTTGACTAGTTTCATCTATTGCTTCTTGTTCTGCCTTTGGAGAATAGGTTAAGTCCCTCTTCTTTGTGGCAGCCCCTCAAATACTGGAATACTGCTATCATGTCACCCCTAGTCTTTCTTTTCTCTAAAGTAGCCATGCCCAATTCCTTTCCTTTCCATACCCTTTCCTCCTATCTGGTGCGGTTCATGGGCCCCACATGCTAGGTAAAAGGACTGGAGTCTTCTGAGATAATTATTCTGGGTTTACACTGTTGCTCTTAGTTTTAGTTGCACATATAACCCCAGGTAACTCTAGGCTTGCATATGACCCGGTTTGACTCATGTTGTATTGGTTTGATACTCCAGTCTGGAGGTGTCAGGACATTTATAAAAATGTCCCAGAAAGTAGGGCTGACTCCACTTGCAAAGGGGGAATAAAAGATTTGGCCATCTGGTGCCCACTCTGCTTGCAGGATTTCAAGTTTAGCCATTCAAACTTACTGCCCTTTGCAGAGCAGGAAATTTTGAAATAGCATCGAATTGCCTCACCTCTTGTTTTGACTGCTTAGCCTTAGGACCACAAGAGATGACCTTTTGCTGCTTAAGTGATTGGAGCCGTGCTACATCTCCAATCTTGGGCAAAATCACACACATGATGGGGATCTCATATGGCAGAGGTCTTCAAACTTGGCCCTTTTATGACTTATGGACTTCAGTTCCCAGAATTCCTCAGCCAGGCAGACTGGCTGAGGAATTCTGGGAATTGAAGTCCAAAAGTCATAAAAGGGCCAAGTTTGAAGACGCCTGCCATATGGCTACTAACTAATCTGTGACAGAGCCCTAGCACTAAATTAGAGTTGTGAAGTACAGTTAATCCTCAACTTACAAATCATTTATTTAGCAACCCTTCAAAGTTACAATGACATTGAAAGATATGACTTATGATCACTCCTCGTCCTTATGAGTGTCACAGCATCCCTGTGGTCAAGCGATCAGAATTTGGATGCATGTATTCATAAAAATGGCAACATCTTGGGGTCAGGTGATTACTCTTTGTGACATTCCCAGACAGCTTTCAACAATCAAAATTAATAGGGGAAACTGGATTCACATAAAGTCCAGGTGATTTGCTTAAGAACTGCAGTGATTTGCTTAACAAACAAGGCAAAAAAGGTCATAAAGTCAGGTGACTCACTTAATGACCGCCTTGCTTAGCAATGAGAATTCTGGCCCCAACTGTGGTTGTAAGTCAAGGATTACCTGTAGTTACTCAGATGGACTGAACCCTCGGAGATCCAGACTCCTATCTACCTTCAATCACCAAAGATCCATTGGATGATTTGGGGGCCAATCATTTTTCTACCTTGCAAGGTTATTGTGAAAAAAAAATCAGACAATGAAGGGCTATGCACACTGCTGTAGGCTCCTTGGGCATAATCTAATAAGCCATAAGCAAGTAAAGAGCATTTTGTGGGAGAATTTTCTTGCTCTTTCTCACCAGCATAACTTCTGAACAGGAAAAACTGGTTGCCGGCATTGCAAAAGGAGATGCTGATGATATTGTAACGTGAAGCCTCCTGGAAATCCTGGTGTAAACTGAGTCAGAACAGGGCAGGGTTCCCATAAAGGGAGGCTCACAGAAAACAGGCTTGACAGGTGCATCTTCGGGAGTGTCCCCAGACGTTTTGCGGCAAACTATAGTTTCTTTTCAGGGGGTTTGGTGGATAGATAGAGAAATAATTCATCCAAACAAATTGCTTTTTGGAAATCCAAAAGGCTTCCTTGGTGTTTCCCTGGCTGGCACTGTCAGACAAGCTTTAGGGGCAGAGGTGGGGAACAATGGGCCCCTTTATGACTTGTGGACTTCAACTCCCAGAATTCCCGAGCTGGCCATGCCGGCTCATGATTTCTGGGAGTTGAAGTCCACAAGTCATAAAAGGGCCCATTGTTCCCCACCCCTGCTTCAGGGCGAGTGATCTGATTGGGAACTTTAGAGGCATCTCATGGCACATTCATGACTTGATCGAAGTGTATAAAATCATGCATGGGATAGAAAAGGTGGATAGAGAAAAATTCTTTTCTCTATCACACAATACCAGGACAAGGGGGCACTCCCTAAAGCTCATAGCTAAGAAAGTGAGGACAAATAAAGGGAAATATTTCTTCACCCAGAGGGTCGTTGATTTATGGAATTCACTTCCTGAAGGGGTTGTGACAGCTGTCAGCCTTGACAGCTTCAAGGCAGGGCTAGATAGATTCATGGATGCAAAGTGTATCGGTGGTTATTAAAACGGATGTCCATGTGCCGCCTCTATGTTGGTTGAGGCAGGCAGGATTCCCTTGGGTACCATTTGTTGGGGGTCAAGGGAAAGGGAGGGTTTTGCCTTCTCTTTCTGCTCAAGATCCCCATGTACATTTGGTGGGCCACTGTGTGACACAGAATGCTGGACTCGATGGGCTTTGGCCTGATTCAGCATGGCTCTTCTTATGTTCTTATGTTCTTATGTTCTTATAACACGGTTGATAAGGCTGGCACGACAAGTCCCAAAATATCCAGTTATCAGAATATAAACAGCTGAATTTGCTTTCTGGCATCTGGCTTTTGATCTGGGGAGGAGGCAGTAGCCTAAAGTCCCCAACGGAGCTTCTGCGGGTGAAGAAAGAACCTGAGTCCACTGGTGCCAGCCCAACATTTTCACCGCTAAATCAGGCTGAGAAGGAGGAACTGTCCCAGAGTCCTCAGGTAGCTTCTCTGGCTAAAGAGGGATCTAGAACCTGGGTCTACTCGTACCAGCCCAATATTTTCACCACTAGACCAGGCTGAGTGGGAGGAACTGTCCCTGAGTCCTCAAGGGAGCCTCTGTGGCTGAAGAGGGACCTGGAACTTGTGTCTGCTGATACCAGCCCAACATCTTCCCCACAGGACCAGGCTGAGAGGAACAATCTGGCCCAGAGTCCCCAAGGGTTACTGGGTTGAAGGAGGACCTAGAACAGTGATGGCGAACCTTTTAGAGACCGAGTGCCCCAAAACTGGCCCCGCCCCTGCTCCACCCCCTGCCCCGTCCCCACCCCACCTGCCCGCATCGCCTGCAGGGCTTGCCACAGATCGCCCAGCAGTGCCATGGTAGCCACACCCTCTGCCTGCGCCCCGCAGCATCAACTGTGTGTGATGGGGTGTGAGGGCAGAGTCTTGTCTACACTGCCTGGCTGCCATGTCCTTGGCTGCCCTGTTCCACGTGGGCCATGCTCGGGGGTGACTCTTGTCTAGGAGGGTTGCTGGAGAGGAGGGGGTCGCGGGAGGAGACAAGGCTGGGGCAATGGCACGTGTGCCCACAGAGAGGGCTCTGAGTGCTGCCTCTGGCACCCGTGTCATAGGTTCGCCATCACTGACCTAGAACCTGGGTCTCCCTAGTGCCAGCCCAACATTTTCACCACTAGACCAGGCTGAGAAGGAGGAATCCTCACAAAGTCCCCAAAGGAGCCTCTGTGGCTGAAGGAGGACCTAGAACAGTGGTGGTGAACCTATGGCACGTGTACCCGAGGCAGCACTCGGAGCCCTCTCTGTGGGCATATGTGCCGTTGCCCCAGCCTTGCCTCCCCCCCTGCAAACCCCTCCTTACCCCAGCCCCCCTGGAGGAGAGTCACCCCTGAATGTGGCCCATGCAGAGCAGCACAGCCAAGGACATGGTAACCAGGCAAGCGTAGACAAGATTCTGCCCTCATGCCCCATCACACACAGTTGATGCTACGGGGCACGGACAGAGGGCATGGCTGCCATGGCGCTGCTGGGCTGCCTGGGCGATCTGCGGCGGGCCCTGGAGGCAGAGAGTGGCCCTGTGGGAAGGCAGGGCAGGGATGGAGCAGGGGCGGGCCAGGGGGTGGAGCGGGGGCAGGGCTAGTTTTTGGGCACTCAGTCTCTAAAAGGTTCGCCATCACTGACCTAGAACCTGGATCTTCCCACTCCTGGTTCAGCACTTCATCATATTTTACCCTACTCCAAATAAAATGTGTGCATGAACAATGAAGGGCAGCCAGCTTTTGCACTCCTCTAGCTGGATCACTCTGCCCAGGATGAGGGTCTGGGGAATGTTTCTCCTTCCAATCTCATTCCCTGTATTAATTAAAGCTCAGCATGGCTTCTTACAGCCAGCATCCCAAGACAGGATCTCTTCTCCCATCCAGAAGGCAGCCTCCTTATCCCAAGTGTCCTAGGGAGGGGATCTGATTCTGATGGCCATGTGGCTTGCCGGAGTTTACATTTCACAACATTCAGAAATAACAACAGTCACCACCTCCCTGGCGTTATTGGTCGGCCAAGTTATTCAATATCCTGACCTTCTGAACACAAACAGCGACACCAAGAAAACCCGGAATGGTTCAAAGTCCTCAGGGCTGGGAATGACGATCTGTCAAGTGCTACCTGTACTTTTCAGACAACAAATGTTTACAGGGTTTCTAGCTGTCAAGGAACAGAGACTTGTGGATTTGTAATACTGCAGAGTTTCTGCAGCACTTCTTTGCTGCTTCTTTTTAATTCAGACAAAGCAAGAGGGAAGGAGGGAGGGAGGGAGAAAGGAAGAGGGAGAGACACAGAAAGAGGGAGGGAGAGAGAGAAAAGGAGGGAGAGGGTAGGAGGGAGGGATGGATGGATGGAGAGAGGGGGGGTGAGGGAGGGAAAGATTTTCTAACCGTTTATTATCTCTAGGCTAGGCCAGCAAGAAATGCACATTGATTCTGGTTTTCCATTTGAATCATACATCATTTCTGGAAAATGAAGACATTTAACAATGGATTTGTCAGCCTCTGAAAGTCTAAGGAAAGATATTTTTACATTACCAGATTTTTTAAAAAAAAAATCTAGTTCCTCTGACACAGGTTGTTGACTAATCCATGTATCTATGCTTTAACACAGCAGCAAAAGGAAACCTTAGGTTTCTCCTACCCCAAGATAATTTTTAATACCATTTATTTGGAATAAACTGAATTTACACAATATGATAAACAACTGAAGCTATGTACAACCTCTGAACCTGGCCACTGAGGACTTCCAACAACTGTATCTGGCTTAATGCAATGTGACTTAATGCAATGTGTGGCAACTCTTCCAGCTTGTTCAATAAAGTATGTTGAAACCACTGCATATATCTTAATGTGATGCTTTTATCAATAAATTATGCTGACTGGACAGCAAACCACCATGTCTTCTTCAATAAATTATGATCACAAGAAACCATGAGGGCTCGTCTAAACCATTCCATATGTCTTAATGAAGTATTTCTGAAACTTTTTTTTTCTCAGGGCCTCTTCCCACTTTTAACAATCCTGAAGGACCCCAAAGCAGATTTTGTTGGTATGGGTTATATTTATCAATATTTACCCAATTAAAAATTAAAGCTGAATTTTAATATTGTATTATTTTTCAACATAGACTGGCAAATAATTTTGATTTTGTGGGTTGCTGAAGGCGCCTAGGGGAGACCTCCAGAGATTGTAGGATCACATTTTAAAAAAACACCGACTTAAATGTTTTTGTCTTAAATGTTTTTCTCAAGCCATTGCTGATTAGTCAATACATTAAGTTGACCACAAACTATAATGTACAAATAAACATATGACTGAATAAACGTATGAATAAACATACTCATTAAGAAGCAATAATCTTCTTTCTGCATTTAAGATTCACTTGAACTTATCTACCCACCAGATGTTAAAATGTTTCATTCAAAACACTGGAATAGAATATTCTGGTTTTCGGGGGGGGGAATGGCCAACAGTAGACATGTCATCATGTTTGATGGGGTGACAGAATTTTTGTTTTGCATGATGCTGGATTACAGATAGTCCTCAACTTACAACCACAACTGAGCCCAGAATTTCTGTTGCTAAGTGAATCATTTGTTAAGTGAATCTTGTTCCATTTAACAACCATTCTTGCCACAGTTGTTCAGTGAATCACTGCAGATGTTAAGTTAGTAACACAGTTGTTAAGTGAATCTGGCTTCCCCACTAACTTCCCCATTGACAAAAGGTAGATCTCATAACTCCAGGGACACTGCCACCATCATAAATATGAATAAGTTAAAAAACAAGTGCCTGAATTTTGATCGTGTGATCATGGGGATGCTGCGATGGCCGTGTGAAAAGTGGTCATAAGTCATTTTTTTCAGTAATGTTGTAACTTTGAACTGTTACTAAATGAACTGATGTAAGTTGAGGATTGCCTGTATTTGAGGAATAGCAAACAAGCACAGTTAGATGTCAACAGATCCCCACATACAAAAAAGGTCTTTTTAGGGGCTGCCACAAAGAGGGGGGGTCCACCTTTTCTCCAAAACACCAGAAGGCAAGACAAGAAACAATGGAGGGAAACTAATCAAAGGAGAGAAATTAAGGAATTAAGGAGAAACTTCTTGAGGACAATCAACCAGTGGAACAGCATTGCCTTCAGAGGTTGTGGGTGCTTCATCACTGGAAGTTTTTAAGAAGAAACTAGACAGCCATTTGTCTGACATGGTATATAACAGGGGTAGGCAACCTCGGCTCTTTTATGACTCGTGGACTTCAACTCCCAGAATTCCTGAGCCAGCATGGCTCAGCATGGAAGCCTTTCCCTTTCCCCTCAGCATGGCTGGCTCAGGAATTCTGGGAGCTGAAGTCCACGAGTCATAAAAGAGCCAAGGTTGCCTACCCCTGGTATATAGGGTCTCCTGCCTGAGCAGGGGGCAGGATCTGAGGTCCCTTCCAGCTCTATCCTGATTGATAGTTTTATGTTAACAGAGTAAAGTCATCTTTGAATCCTGTTTTCTGCCCTCAGTCAAAGGCAACTACTCTGGCTTCACACACAGTCACAAAGTTACAACTCTGGGGAGGAGTTGCAGCCATAATAGAGAAGTGAAAAATAGAAAAGTCTTTTAATAAATTCGATTAACAGATTCTTTCCCAATGTAGTCTCCAGCCATGTTTTCAACCTAGCTAGCCTAGCTCTTTCTACGACTACATTACAACCCTGAGCAATTCAACCCTGTGTAGTAGCCTTCGAGTGGGTGTGATGAAAGCCACGCTGTTAAAATATTGTTTTATTTTCTTGCATGTTAGCCCGTTCCTTGTCAATGCAGAGCAGGGGAAGTCGGCTGAGGAATTCTGGGAGTTAAAGTCCACACATCTTTACACTAAGGCCAAGGTTGAGAAACACAGGGATAGCCCAACATTGTAGGATTTCAAGTGGTTTCCCTCCCCGGTTCTTTGCCAGGTCCAACCTCGCTTAGCTTTTTTCGACATTGCGGAGGTCTTGATTGCCTCAGTCTGCACGTTTGCAACACTGCACTTCCCCGTAACGGTTGCAATCTCTGGTGCTGCAATGCCTGCAGCTACAATGTACCCGCGGTTTCCCGGCCAAAAGAGCTTCCCCCTTCCTCTGTTCAAAGCAAAATAATAATAACAATCCAGATTGAGAATAATAATTGATTGCATTTCCAGGGATTGGGGTGGGGTGGGGGGAGAGAGGGAGGCACCCTCCCGCTTGCAGTTTCCTCCCCTTTTGCAGGAAGTGACACACGTTCGCAACCGGGTCAGCTGGGACTTCGCTTTCCTCGCCCACCCCTCGCAACTTCGCAAAGCCTGGGCGCTCAGGCGGGCGCATGGGATTCCTGCAATGGAAAGGTGGCGGCTGTTGTGGCGGTCTTGGGGCTGCAGTAAGGGCAATCTCTCGGCACCTACGGTCAGTAAAATGCTCTCCCTACCGCCTCCCCTTCTCTTTGTTTTTTGTTTTTTGCAAAACGCCGAAGTGTGCAAAAAGTTAAGGCGGGGTTGTTTTGCAACAATTGCCACCACGCACGGCTAGCTCCCAAGCCCGCGGACGTGCAGAAGGCAATGCTTGCCAATGGAGGCGGAGAGGTGTGGACCCTACGATCGGTGTGTGTGTGTGTGTGTGTGTGTGTGTGTGTGTGTGTGTGTGAAAGAGTTTAAAGGGGAACTGGGAGTTGTATGCAAACCGTCCTGTGAAGCCATTCCGTGCAAATGCAGAGCCAGGATCGCGTGCAGGTGGTTTTTGCGTGCAGCGAAGCCAGCCCCGTTTCGCTTTGCTAAGCGCGAACCTCCGACGATCCAGATGGCCAGGACGCTGGCTTTGTCCATAGCATGGGGAAGAGCAGTGTTTCCTCTCTCCCCCTCCCCCCCCAACTTCATGGAGGTGATGATAGCTCCCGTTTTAAAAACTTTTATAAAATTAAGTGCGTTTAATGCCAGAAAGGTCCTCCGATTCCAGTAGAGGATCCTTTGATTTCGCCGCGAAGTTTTATATTCTCGCTTTTTCCGCAGTGTGGATTATTTATACCTAGAATGATATACATCGCCTTGCCCTGCTGTATTCAATCGTGGGTTTAGTTATCTTTCGGGAAGCAAATAAAACCCGTTTAAATACAGGTTTGCTGCTGGAGATCACTCTAGAAGAGATCTGTTGAAAAACGAATGCGGGGGGGGGAAGGGGGGATAAGAGTCAGAAAATCAGCATAAAACCACCACGGATTGGTAAAAGATTTGCTAGCTTTCCTTAATAGAGGTGTCTCTTTCTGTTCTTTCGACATTCACCATCAGCCTTTAGCTCTGTTCATTCCAATTTTCCATTTATAACGAAACCACATCTAGCTAAATAAGCAATGATACCCTCTCGGTTTGTGTGTGGGATGCGGACAGGTGACAAGAGACTAGGTTTTGGTGGGTAGATGGGAGGGAGAAGGCAGCTTCTTTGAAGTCTTTGAAATTCTAGTTTCTCCTCCTTGAGAAGCGGGAAGGGTACAACTTTAATAGATACAATATATGTAAGATACAGTAATTTATCTCCTCCTGTAAGACATAATCTCTCGGTCTCTGGGTACAAACAATTTAAGGATCTTTCCTCCACATTAAGAAAAGGAAAACATATAATAGCCATCAAAGTTTTAGTGAAGGATTGCTGAATTCTCATGGTTGTGCTAAGCCATAGTTTTAACCATGATTTATTACACTTTATTGAGTCCAAACATTACGCTAAGCCGTTAGCCACCCATTAATGAGAAATTCTCTCACTAAACCAGAGGAGCCAAATTCTAGTTAAAAAAAGTTTATTGAGGAAATACAGGAACAAGGAAAAGGATGGTTATACAAAACTGCCAATAAAATCAATACAATCTGTTTAAATAAACAATTTTTTTACCTCCTTGAGTAAGATGTTGGATTCCAATACATGTTGGAGGTTCATTGATCAGAATATAGTTTGAGGGATGTCATCAGGGCCTTCTGCTTGGATGTTGACAGCAGGGATGTCTTTCCTTGTTCTTTCTTGGAGTGCCTCTCTCTTTTACATAAAGTGGAAGGTAGATCAGAGCCAACCTCTCTGGGCAGAGTGACTTTTATTTTGTCCAATCAAAGCCGGTCCTTTTTGTCTGATGTCTTAAATCCAGCTAGCAAATCAGAAATTACCTAATGGTTAGACCCACCTTCATAGCAAGGTAGAATATAAAGACTATATAGTTTAGTGTTTAGTAGTTGTGTTATATCAATAGAAATTTCATTTGAGCAAACAAAGTCTGGATCCCATTTATTTACACCTCACAGTGCATGACTAATGTATTAGGTGTATATTGGGCAGTTAAGATAACATAGTATCTGTGCCTAAAGAGTTTAAACAGTTACATGTTAAAAATTACAAATGTTTCCCTTACTCCCTGCAGAGGAGCCATTATTTTTTCCAAAGCTTTTGTGACTTTTCTTCCATCATTATCCTCTGGGAAATTCTAGTTAGGATACAGATGTTCATGGGGAGTTACATCTCCAAACACTAGATCAACCTTGAACCCTGTCCATTTCATCAAGATGGCTGCATCATGGGTTTTATTTAATGATACCTCTTTCTCCAAGCCTGTTTTATACCCTGCCTTTCAGTGGTAGCTCAGAGCAAGGTAGATGGTACAATCATTGAGAAGAGCAACAAAGATCATCAGGGGACTGGAGACTAAAAATATATGAAGAACAGAATTGGGTATGTCTGCTTTAATGAAGAGAAGGACTAGAGGTGACATGACATGTTGTTGTGAGCCGCCCTGGGTCTTAGGAGAAGGGCGGCATAGAAGTTTAAACAAACAAACAAATAAATAAATAAATGATAGCAGTGTTCCAATATCTCAGGGGCTGCCCCAAAGAAGAGGGAGTCAAGCTATTTTCCAAAGTGTCTGAAGGCAGGACAAGGAGCAACGGGTGGAAACGAATCAAGGAGAGAAGCAACCTAGAACTAAGGAGAAACTTCCTGACAGTTAGAACAATTAATCAGTGAAACAATTTCTATCCCGAAGTTGTGAATGCTCCAACACTGGAAGTTTTTAAGAAGAGATTCGACAACCATTTGTCTGAAATGGTATAGAGCAGACATGTCAAACACAAGGCCCAGGGGCCAGATGCGCCCCGCAAATTGGTTTTATGTGGCCCACGAAGCCATCCTGGAAACAGTGAGGGAACGGCCCCCGCTGCCCTGGCCCAGGCCAGCCGGGAGCCAATGTACAATTTTATGGTGGCCATCTATGCTTAAACACATTCAATCTTAGCTCCACAAGGCCGTCTGGAAACAGCGAGGAACCAGTCCCTGCCGCGTCGGTCCCACCCCCTGAGTGCATGCTGGGGAGGTGTCACCCTTTGTGAGGAATGAAGAAATGGACCATGCCTTGGCGCTTGCCCCGGTTCCACCCCCTTCTGCCAGAGACCCTCAGATCTGTCCTACTCCTGTCCAGGCCCCCACAGGCACCCTTGATGCAAACAATGTAGAGCTGGCCATGCCCACCCAGTAGGCAACACCCACTCCATCCACGCCCACCCAGTAGGCCGCACCCACCCTGGCCACACCCACCCG
Source organism: Bothrops alternatus (assembly GCA_034064705.1). Classification (NCBI taxonomy): domain Eukaryota; kingdom Metazoa; phylum Chordata; class Lepidosauria; order Squamata; family Viperidae; genus Bothrops; species Bothrops alternatus. Next base: position 2,928,453 of record JARGCV010000172.1, read on the forward strand.
GTCCCCACCCCCCGAGGGCAACCGCAGTGCTGATGCGGCCCTCAGTGAAATTGAGTTTGACACCCCTGGTATAGAGTTTCCTACCTGAGCAGGGGGTTGGACTAGAACAGCGGTTCTCAACCTATGGGTCGCGACCCCATTTGGGGTTGAACGACCATTTCACGGGGGTCGCCAAACACCGCAGTCTGCCATTTTTCCCCCTTTTCCCCTCGGCCGGCGCAGGGGGCAGCACTGCGCATGCGCGGGGTAGCACCGCGCATGCACATGCGCGATACAAGATCCCAGAAATTAAAGGATTGAAAATAAAAGGTGAAACCTATAAATTGCAAGTATTTGCAGATGATTTGGTATTCATTGAGGAACCTTTAGAGGCGATTCCTAAACTGTTGGAAAAGATAGAACAATTTGGAGAGATAGCAGGACTAAAGATAAGTAGAGAGAAAAACCAAAGTGATAGTTAAAAATCTTACAGATAAACAAAAAAAAGCAACTATCAGAAAAAATAGAATTGCAAATAGTCAAAAAGGTTGAATACTTGGGAATGTATCTGACAGCAAGATGTTCAACAATAAAAGAAGATAACTATATTAAATTGTTGAATCAAATAAAGCTTGATTTGGAAAAATGGAATTCCATCCCATCCCATTCCTAAAGCAGGGCTTCACTTATCTCTGGTCCATGGTGAGGGGTATGACAGTTGTAGACAGAAAATATCCGGAAGGGACCAGAGGGAGAGAGTATAGAGAATGACCTTGAAGGACAGAAGCACTGAGCAGCTAAGCTCATCTAATGTCAGCTAAGAAGGGCTGGAGCCCCGCCCAAGAATGTAAGGTGAGTAAACATTTCAGAGAAGCTCCTCCCAGGTTCACATGAAGATAAAGCGAGGGATGTGGAAGCAGTTATTATAATAACTGTATTCTGATCTACATGGCTGTATAGATGACTAACCTGAGCCCAAGGGTGGATTCAAATACACCATCAGTTTGGTGTCTCTATGCCCCTGTAAGAGACTTAAGTCCAGCCCCCTCCCCTTTGAAGTCCATTGACTCTTATCTGGTGCCAATTTACCTTGTCCGTTAGTAGTTCAGAATCTTAAGTATTGGTAGCATGGAATAAACTTGTTGCATTTTTGAACTCTATTCTGGTTCCATTTTGATCATAAGTTGTGATGATCATTGAGCAGATCACCGCATGACCGTTTTTAAGAACCTTTTGTGTGGCAGTTGTTTTAGCGACAATTTTGCAACCTTTTGTGTGTGTGTGTGGCAGTCATTTAGTGAACACCATGGTCGTTAAGCAAATCCATTATTTGCAACATGCCAGAAGACATAAAACACCAGTTTCCAGCAAAAAATAAAATAAAATGAGGTCCCATGACTGCAGGACACAGCAAACAGCAGGAAAGGCGGGCCAGTTGCCCATCATTTGAATTTTGGTAACTATGGGTACGCTGCGATGGTCATAAGTATGAAATAGGATTGTAAGTCGTTTTTTTTAAAAAAAAATCAAAGGGTCACTAAAGGAATGGTTGTAAGTCAAGGACTATCTGTATTGTGTTTTGTGTGTATATTTCAATGGGTTATTACAGTGGTGGTGAATCTATGGCATGTGAAAGATGGCGTTTAAGGGGTGACTTGATCGAAGTGTATAAAATCATGCATGGGATAGAAAAAGTGGATAGAGAAAAATTCTTTTCTCTATCACACAATACCAGGACAAGGGAGCACTCCCTGAAGCTCATAGCTAAGAAAGTGAGGACAAATAAAGGGAAATATTTCTTCACCCAGAGGGTCGTTGATTTATGGAATTCACTTCCAGAAGGGGTCGTGACAGCTGTCAGCCTTGACAGCTTCAAGGCAGGGCTAGATAGATTCATGGATGCCAAGTGTATCGGTGGTTTTTAAAACGGATGTCCATGTGCCGCCTCTATGTTGGTTGTGGCAGGCAGGATTCCCTTGAGTACCATTTGTTGGGGGTCAAGGGAAAGGGAGGGTTTTGCCTTCTCTTTCTGCTCAAGATCCCCATGTACAATTGGTGGGCCACTGTGTGACACAGAATGCTGGACTCGATGGGCTTTGGCCTGATTCAGCATGGCTCTTCTTATGTTCTTATGTGTGCCACAGGTGGCACTCAGAGCCCTCTCTGTGGGCACATGCGCCATCACCCCAGCCCTGCTTCCCCGCCGCGGCCCCCTCCTCACCATTAGCCTCCCCGGAGGAGAGTTGCCCCCGAGCGCGGCCTGCATGGAGCAGCGCAGCCAATGATGTGGTAGCTGGGCAGCGTGCCAAGACTCCGCCCTTGCGCCCCATCATGCGCAGTTGATGCTGCGGGGTGCAGTCAGAGGGCATGGCCGCCATGGCGCTGCTGGGCTGCCTGGCGATATGTGGTGGACTGTTGAGGCAGTGAATAGCCCTACGGGTGGGCCGGGCAGGGGTGAAGCGGGCAGGACGGAGGCGGAGCGGGACAGGGCGGGGCTGGATTTTGGGCACTCAGTCTCTAAAAGGTTCGCCATCACTGGGTTATTAGGAGAACCCAGCTCCAAGAAAGAGTGTTGCTTAAGCAAATATGCCAAGTTTCGTCTTGCCTCCTTTTGACTCTCCAGGTACCCCACTACCGGAATGCCTCCTCCCTTGCCCTCCCCCGCCAACCTGTGCCATCGCTGGCTCAAACCATGAGCCAATACCTACACTCTCTGGAGCCCCTGGTGAGCCCCAAGGACCTGGAGCAGACACGGCAGCTGGTGGCAGCCTTTGAGGCCCCAGGCGGAGAAGGCGAGAGACTCCAGGTGCGGCTGAAATGCAGAGCGGCCCGCATGGAGAACTGGGTAAGGAAGGGGACTCTAGAGGGCAGTGGGAAAACTATGGAGCCCTAGGGGCACAATGGGCAGAATGCAGTATTGCAGGCCAACTTTGCCCACAGTCTGGAGTTTGATCCTGACTGAGCTCAAGGCTTAACTCAGCCTTCCATCCTTCCGAGATTGATAAAATGAGGACCCAGATTGTTGGGGGGTGGGTGGGGGGGGTAACATGCTGACATTGTAAACTGCATTGTAAATCACTGTAGGGGCAGTATAAAAATCTTATTGCTATTGCTGTGTTTCTAGGGATTCCTATCCAATGCTTGTTCCTATGGCACTATCGGAAGGTTGCAAATTCTGATTCCTGGAGAGTAATTGAATGGTGGTGATCCAACGTCTGCTCCCATTTTGCTTTCCTGAGAATGACTCCTTTCTCTCACTTGGTGCCCACAAGATGTATTGCAACCAGCCCCCCCCCCCCCCAAATTCTACAACTTGTGAACTAGATGTTCCCAAAGGAGCCACAAATGCTAAATCAAGAAAAAAAGTTCAAACTTGCAGTTCTGCCTTGATAAGGAAGTTTCAAGCCAGCATCACTGGTCCAGCCATCCACTAACACCCCTTTCCTGTTTTTGTGACTCTGAAACCCACAAATAATTCTGGGTTTATGTTGGTTGCTTTCTTTCTTGTTAAGCCTTCACTTAAAAATTAATGCTTCTGTCTCTCCAGTAATGTCACCATGTCATCAAAATAGCTTTGTGGCCTTAATGCCCTGATTCTTTTGTGTTGTTTTTAAGTGCAATTCTTTATCTCCAAAGAAGTGTCCTCTCCATGCAAAAATCTTAAGGATTTCAGCATTCATACTAATGGGAAAAGTGGTGAGGGAACTACTGGGCACTACTACCCATAGTTGCTTATTTGATGGGAACTAAAGAGCTCTGTAGCTGTCTTGTCACAGAAATGAATCACCAAGTGGATGCCAAGTCCATGATGATCAATATAGGGCCTACTTACGAGCATTTGCTGGGGGCAAGAGGAGGACAGATAAAATGGATGTGGCAGTGTCATTGTGCAAAGTTACAACTCACATACTTGCACTAGATGTTGGACCTCAGGTGCACAGTGGCAGTGTTTGCACGATGATTCACTCCATGTGCATCACGATCTAGGAATCATCGTAGTTTGCCGTAGAGTCTGTTGGGTCTTCTCACAGTAGCTGGTGAGCTCCAGATGTATTGGATCAATTTCTGCACATCTGGGGGGACACTTAAGCAGGGGAAGGCTGTCATATCAATTTACACTAAAACTCTTTGTTTCTTGATTGTTTGTAACCTTCAATTGTGCATAATGATGTATCACAGGGCAACAATTTTTTAATTCAAACACCTCAAATGGGCTAACTTACAAAATGCACTCAAAATCCAGGACCCATGACTCCCTTGAGTCATAAGTCCTGGAGTTTGGGTGCATTTTGTAAGTTAGGGACTAGGGATTGAACTTTGGCAAAGTTGTGGCTGCCTCAGTGCTGCCACTCTGTCCCACCACCATAGTAAGCTGATTGTCATTTTCAGTGCTCCCTGCCAAATTCCCACAAGGAAAGTCAACGGGGAAGCCAGCAAGAAGTCCAAAGTTTATTTATTAAATGCATATGCCACCCATCTTTCTGTTGAACCACTCTGGGTGGCTTGCAATATCATAAAACAGCAATATAAAACCATTAGAACATTAAAACATTAGAAACATTGAATTTTAAAAGCTGCGCCTACTCCCACCGCTTTTTTGCCTAGCTGTGGTCATTCTGTTTCTCTATTTAACTAAGGAAATATCTCTGAAACAATGACCCAGCGGGTCACAGGTTGTCTAGTTTGAATTAGACAATTGAACTTCTAAACCCTTCCAAGTATGCAAACAAGCAAACATGATAGTCTTATTAGACTTTGTCTTCAGTGTTCACCACACAGTGTTCTTTTTCATTGTTATTTTAATGACCCTTGCGACAGTGGGGAGCTGATAATTAATAGTTTGGAGGAAGATGTTAAAGCTGTCTCTGTTTTGGTCCACTGAAGCTAGACCAGTGGTTCTCAACCTTGGGGTCGCGATCCCATTTGGGGTCGCGAGACCATTTCGCAGGGGTCGCCGGGCACCGCCGGCCGCCATTTTGTTTTTTTTATTTTTATTTTTTTATTTTTTTTAATTTTTTAAAAATTTTTTTATTTTTTTTGGCACGCACGCGCCGCACATGCTCAGATCCGCCCGTCGTGCCGGAAAAAAAATTAAAATTTTTTTTAAAAAATTTAAAAAAAATTAAAAAAATAAAATAAAAACAAAATGGCGGACCGCAACGGGAGGATCCGCGCATGCGTGGCGCGTGCGATGGGCTGATCTGCGCAGGCGCAGATCCGCCCGTCACGGCCGCCATTTTGTTTTGTTTTTTAAATTTTTTTAAAAAAATTTTAAAATAAAAAAAAAAAAAACAAAATGGCGGCCCGCGACGGGCGGATGTGCGCATGCGTGGAGCGTGCGACGGGCCGATCCGCGCATGCACAGATCCACCCGTCACGGCCGCCATTTTTTTTATTTTTTTAAATTTTTTTTAAAAAAATAAAAAAAACAAAATGGCGGCCCGCGACGGGCGGATGCGCGCATGCGTGGCGCGTACGACGGGCCGATCCGCGCATGCGCAGATCCGCCCGTCACGGCCGCCATTTTTTTTTAAATTTTTTTAAAAAAAATTTGCGCGCGCCCCCGGGTCGGGGTCACGGCGCACATGGGTGGGGCAAGTGGGGTCTCAACCTCAGAAAGGTTGAGAACCACTGAGCTAGATTTTCCTTTCAGGGAGAAATAATATTCAATCCATGCTTGGCGGACTTTATGAATTATCCTGGCTGGATGTGGCACAAATGCAAAAATGCAATTTATATAACTTCCTTTTGGTGCTGTATAAAATTGATTTTTTTTTAACCTTAAAGCAGTAATGGTGAACCTTTTAGAGTCCAAGTGCCCAAACTGCAACACAAAACCCACTTATACATTGTTGGGTGCCGGGTGGGTGTGGCCCATTGAGTTGGTGTGGCTGTGGTAACGGCAGACTGGGTGGGACTAAAAAGTTCAGTCAATCAATTCCAACTTTGCAAGATCTTTTTTTCCCCCTGCGAGAAGTTGAAATTGACTGATTGATTGAACCTTTTTTTTTTTTACACACAGTGGTGGAGGCCTAAAGCAGAAAGGTTTTATAAAACCCAGCTGAAGGCCTAAGACTGGGCGACGGTGCGCGTGCCCACAGACAGGGCTCTGAGTGCCGCCTCTGGCACCCGTGCCCTAGGTTCGCCACTACTGTCTTAAAGCATGGCAAGTTTCCCACCCTCTCTCTTGGAATTTACAAATATAAATTCCTTGGAGCAGAAACTTGTACTCTGCAAAAAACAGTTCTATGTATTGCTTGAAAAGTTTTCATATATTTTAAATGTCTTGGTGCTCTGTATACTTGTTGCTTTTTTAAATTTACTAACAGCATTTATTGGCTGCCCCCATCTGGCCAGTTAAGGGCAGTGTACATCAGCAAACCAATACAGAATATTTCAGTAATTATACACAGCTAAAACCTCATTCACAAAACAATAAACAAGCACAAATGAGATGAGCTGCTCTAATCACTCTAAAATAAGTCCTCTTTAAGGGCCATCCTGAGCACAAGGAAGCACAAGCAATCATTCCTTAATTATGCGGCTGTCACATGTAAGCCCACTTCTTGTCTTTTTATGGAAAAGCACTGATATCAGAAATGAATTTTCCTTCATTAGGGCCAGAAGGGCAAAATCCTATTGGATAAGTCAGTCCCTAGTACATCTTTGTGCATAGTATTCTGGTCTGTTAAAAAAAAAATTGCATCAAAGTCCTAGAGACTAAAACTTACGAAGAACGGCTGTAGGACTTGGGTTTGGCTAGTCTAAAGAAAAAAAGAAACAGGGGTGGGGCCGACATGATACCAATGTTCCAGTATTTGAGGGGCTGCCACAAAGAAGAGGGCATCAAACTATTCTCCAAAGCACCAGAGGGCAGGACAATACACAATGGTTGGAAACTAACCAAAGAGAGAAGCAACCTGTAATTAAGGAGAAACTTCCTAACAGTGAGGACAATTAACCAGTGGAACAGCTTGCCTCCAGAAACTGTGGGCACTCCATCACTGCAGGTTTTTAAGAAGAGACAGTCACTTGTCTGAAATTATTCTCCTGCTTGAGCAGGGAGTTGGACTAGAAGATCTCCACGGTCCCTTCCATATTCTGTTCTGTTCTACTCTACTCTACTCTACTCTACTCTACTCCTCATATAAGTAGTAGTAGTGAATTTCTCTCTGTCTTACAGAAATGCTTATAAGACTTATAGTCTCCCCAATTCCAGAGGCTCTAGGCCAGCGGTTCTCAACCTTTTTCAGGCCGAGACCCCACCTGCGCCGCCCATGCGTGGCGCGACAGGCCGAACCGTGCATGCACGGCGTGATGGGCAGAACTGTGCATGCGCAGCGTGACGGGCATAACCGCGCATGCGCGGCGCGACGGGCAGAACCACGCATGCGCGGCGCGACGGGCAGAACCACGCATGCGCGGCGCGACGGGCCGAACCGCGCATGCGCGGCGCGCGCGTGACGGCCAAGGGGAAACGGCAAAAAAATGGCGGACTGCGGTGTCCGGCGACCCCCGCGAAATGGTCGTTCGACCCCAAATGGGGTCGCGACCCACAGGTTGAGAACTGCTGCCCTAGGCATTTTTTTTGTAGCTTCATATATTTTTAGAAGCAAAGTACTTATGACCACAAATGAGCCCAAAATTTATGTTGCTGTGAGAAATTTGTTGAGTGAGTTTTGTCCCATTTTACGACTTCTCGCCACGTTTGTTAAATGAATCAGTGCAGTTCTTAAATTAGTAACTTGGTCGTTAAGTGAATCTGGCTTCCCCGTTGACTTTGCTTGTCAGAAGGTCGCAAAATGTGATCACATGACCCCAGGACACTGCAACTGTCATAAATATGAGTCGGTTGCCAAGTGTCAGAATTTTGATCACGTAACCGTGGGGATGCTGCAATGGTCGTTAAGTGTGAAAGATAGTCGTGTATCCGTTTTTTCAGTGCTATTGCAACTTCAAACAATCACTAAATGAACTGTTGTAAATCCAAGACTAGCTGTAGGTCCCTTTGTCTAAAGGCAACAGGGTCAGGGCAGGATTGTATATCAGAGGCCTCAGTGGGTGTGGCGCAGGAGCAGATTGCAACCTCAGTTGCGTGTTGCATCCTGATGCAGCTGATTCTATAATAAATTCTGTAATTATGATAAATTCTGTAATCTGGGTTTGCGTGACGATATCATGACAGACGTACCTTCACTGTGACTTCTAACAGTTTCCTAGGCATCCAATAGACCTTTCTCTTTTTTTAAAAAAATATTTTTTTTATTTTTTTATTTTTCCAAACTCTCCCCCATACATATACCGTAATATTTATCAGACGTTACCATACATTCTTTTTACATTCATATATAAGATACTTTTAATAAAATGAAATAAATACATACACATGACTTTTGGTGTTGCTCACCCATTTCCTCCTTCTTCTCTACCTTCTTTTTCCCTTTCTTCTCTTCCCTACTTCCCTCTTCTTCCTCTCCTCTCCTCTTTCCTTCACCACTCTCCTTCCCTTTCTCCCCACTTCTCCTCCAACCTTCCTACTTCCTTCTCCCCTCCTTTACTCTTTTCTCGCTCGCCTCTATTTAATTAATTAATTAATTAAATTTGTATGCCGCCCCTCTCCCAAGACTTGGGGCGGCTCACAACAAGAATATGAACATAGATAAAAAACAATAACAATAATTACATCCAATTAAAAAATCTGACACACATACAACAAGCAAACACAATCAAGTAAACACTCAACAATGGAAGGAGATTCCTCGGCCCGGGGGCAGAACAAAGTTCATACCCCCCAAGCCTGTCAGCATAAATAGGTCTTTAAAAGTTTACGGAAAGCTAGGAGGGAGGAGGCAGTACGTACCTCCGGAGGAAGCTGGTTCCAGAGGGCTGGGGCAGCAATGGAGAAGGCCCTTGTCCTAGGACCCGTCAGATAACATTGTTTGATGGACGGGACCTGTAGGAGGCCAGCCCTATGCGCCCTGACCGGTCGCTGGGATTCATGAGGCTGAAGATGGTCCCGCAAGTAACCTGGTCCATTGCCATAAAGGGCTTTATAGGTCATAACCAACACTTTGAATTGTGTTCGGAGACCAATTGGAAGCCAGTGCAGCTCGCGAAGGGCTGGAGTGATATGAGCTTGTCCTTTCTTCCCTCTCATCCCTCTTCAGATACAATTCAGGGGTCATGTCCGAGCAACTCTTCTCTCCCAATTTCCCTATCTGTATTATATACAATAAGACTAATTTTCTCTTACATTAATACTTCTATTTATCTAACCTTCTCGGTATATACTTCTACAAATATTGATGTTAACTATCTTTTAACCGTATTCTCTTTTCAGCCAGTCATAAAGAGTTCCCCAGATTTCATAGTAGTCTGACTCTTGTCTTATCTTTAATTGTCATTGTTAGTCTATTCATTTCTGCACATTCCAGTATTTTCCCAATCACCTCTCCCTCTGAGGGGGCTTTCAGTGCTTTCCAATTTTGTGCAAACACAATCCTGGCTGCCGTAATTATATGAGTAATTAAATATGTTTTCTCTTCATTGTATTTCCCTGGTAGAATACCCAACAGGAATATTTCTGGACCAATAGACCTTTCTCCTTCCCCACACATTCTGACAATTGATGGATGACACCTATTCTAACCTTACCTAATTCATCCTAGATCAGAGATTGGTGGATTCAGACAGCCTATTTGGAGAATCACCTTCCACTGGTTGTTCACTCAAGCCCAGCTGTTGTCCTACCCAAGCAGGATTTCAGTGACTGGAGAGGACAATTGAGGTAAGACATCCGGGTGAGATCTAAAAAATAAAATAAAAAAATGACTCCTTGGGTCAAGGAGTGGAGGTGTCATGGTTGTTGAGAGAGGGATCAGGGCTTTGGGGAAGAAAAGGGAATGACGAAGACAGTGATTGAATTGATATGTGGGGTTCAATCATGGTTTAACCCCGAGATGCTGCAACTGTCATAAAGATGAGTCAGTTGCCAAGCATCTGATTTTTGATCACGGGACATGGGGATGCTGCAACGGTCGTAAGTGTGAAAAACAGTCATAAGTCAGTTTTTTCAGTGTCGTTGTAACTTTGAATGGTCACTAAATGAACTGTTGTAAGTCATGGACTATCTGTACTCCAGCCTAGAAGCTGAACCAGCACTGGCAAAATACCAGCAGGAATCATAATACCGACAATAGGTCTGTAGTGTGTGCTAAACATAAATGCTTTGAAGCTAGGAGCATTGTTTGAAGAACTCTTTATTCCAAGATACACATCGAGCTGAGTCTGGTGTAAAATGAAGTGTAATTAAAATTTGTGTGGGTGGCCAGTCAAACAGAGATCAACATCACATAAATACACCTGTGGCTGGCAGCCACTGGAAAGGGGTGTGACCTAATGAGTATCCTTAACTAGATTGTGTGAGAGGAACAAGTGTGGGGGTATAGCTCAGCGGTAGAGCATTTGACTGCAGATCAAGAGGTCCCTGGTTCAAGTCCGGGTGCCCCCTTATTTTAGGGGGGAAAAGGAGTGTTTTGTCTTCTGTGTCACCAGAATGAGTGGAAAATAAATATTGAGGCAGTTTCCCAAGACTACAGTCTTAATTTGACATTCGTAGTTATTGGGGTTAGATGGTGGTTGGTTGCTTGCTAACTATTCTCAGCCACACCTCCTTGGGAAAGAAGGAATATCTTCCTAATTTGAACTATTTGGATATAAAGGTTGGTAGTTGGTAAAACCTGGAGGACTTGTAAACAGCAGGGAATTTATTGTGAAATATATTTTCCCATCCACACTGAGAAGCAAGAAGGGCCCTTTTCTCCAGCACAGGAGATGGAGAATCCACCAATGGGTTTAGACTGTGTTCCTGCCCAATCAGATCAAGTCAGCCAAAGTTGCCACGCCTCTCCTGGGCTAGAGAATCCCAGTCTTGACTTGATCTTGCCCAGGACAGACTTGCAAGTTTGGCTCTTAGGCAAACTTTGGTGGATTTTCCATCTTTTGCCATTTACCAGTTTTCTGAACAGTGCTGGGTTCAGCACTGGGTTCGGATTGCTGTTTCTTTCCAATCCCCCCCCCCACCTCCCTTAGTTTCAAAGAGAGGCTTAGCAAAGCCTTTTCTTGCGTTTCTTGACTTTCTGTTTCGTTTTCCACCCTCCCCCCCCCATCCAGCTTCTATTACTCCTGGATCTCGGCTGAGATCAGTGTTTTTCTCATTCTTCTGGGGAGCCTGCTTTCATCCCTCAGAGGCAACAATAATTGCCTTTTCCTTTATGCTTCTTTGCGTGCTTGCCGGAGCCGGTGGCTGCAGCTCCAAGGCCGTATTTCTGAGGCCACGTGGAGGAATTTCTGTTTGTGGTGTTCAAAGCACCACTTGACAATTCCAGATCTGATGATTCCTCACATATTGGACTACCTTCTGGAGGGTCTGGAGAGGAGTTTGGCTCCAAACACACTACGCAGACAGGTCGCTGCTCTTTCCACCATACTTACATGTAATTCTGCAGCCTCCCTAGGTCACCACACCAAGCCCCTTGTAGTCCATAGATATCCCTCCTGGGAACTACCGAGGGTTTTGCGGGTTCTTACCAATCTGCCCTTTGAACCTCCCAAAACATGTGATTTGCGATACTTATCACACAAAGTAGCATTTTTGGTGGCTATCACCTCCGCGCGGCGGATTTCGAATTAGCTGCTCTCTCCACTAGAGATGATTTGTGCATTTTTCACCGAGGCCGAGTGGTCCTTCCTCTTGATCCGACCTTTGTTCCAAAGGTAAATTCTTTATTTCACAGGACTCAGGAAATCGTGTTACCAGATTTCTGTCCTAATCCATCGCATGCTCTGGAACGACAGTGGCACTTGCTAGACCTCCGCAGAGCACTCCGTTATATCTCGCGGACAGCTGCCTTCCGCACTACCGAGGCACTTTTCGTTTCCTATCATCCTCCTTCTAGGGGCAGGAAAGTCTCCTCCTCCACAATTGGCAGGTGGATTAAGGCTTGTATTGCGGAGTCATATCGGGTGGATTCAGTGCCGGTTCCAGGGCGCATTACGGCCCATTCCACCCGTAGCGCAGCTACTTCTGCGGCCTGGGACACTCAAGCGTCCATTGAAGACGTTTTCAGAGCAGCCACATGGTCCGCTCCGTCACCCTTCGTTAGACATTACAAAATCGACAAGTTCGCCTCGGCAGAGGCCTCCTTTGGCAGGAGAGTTCTACAGCAGGTACTACCTCAAAATGCCATACTGGGCAGGCCTGATTCCCTTCCTCAGGGACAATAGATTTTGATATGTCCCATTGGTGGATTCTCCATCTCCTGTGCTGGAGGAGGGGCGTTGTCTTATCTGAATGCCTTTTCTCAGCACGGAGATGGAGAATCCACTCCCACCCTAGTAGGTTATTAGGCCTAGATCTATGTTTATGAGCCAACACGTCTTGCTTTCAGTCATGGCTTCGTCTGCGTCGAGACTGGGATCCTCTAGCCCAGGAGAGGTGTGGCAACTTTGGCTGACTTGATCTGATTGGGCAGGAACACAGTCTAAACCCATTGGTGGATTCTCCATCTCCGTGCTGAGAAAAGGCGTTCAGGTAAGACAACGCCCCTTTTATTTTTAAAAGAAAGCGGCCCGTCATTTATACAGGTAGCCCTCGACTTACAACCACAGTTGAGCTCAAAATTTCCATTGCTAAGGAAGAAGGTTGTTAAGTGAGCTTTGCCCCATTTTATGACCTTTCTTGCCACAGTTCTCAAGTTAAGTCACCGCAGTTGTTAAGGTAGTCACGTGTTTGTTTAGTGAATCTGGCTTTCCCCTTGACTTTGCTTCTCAGAAGATGGCAAAAGGTGATCACATGACTCCGGGACGGGGCAACCGTCATAAATATTTTGATCACGTGACCACAGGGATGCTACAATGGTCATAAGTGTGAAAAATGGTGAAAACAGTCACCATTTTCGGTGCCATTGTAACTTCGAACGCTCACTAAATAAATAAATGTAAGCTGAGGACTACCTGTACTAGGTTGGGTGGGGTAGGGAGTCTTCTATTTTAACTGGCCTGGGTATCTGACCAGAATTCACCTTGACTTCTCCAAGGGAGAAAGGAAGTTGATGCTAAATTAGAAGAGGCAGCCTGAAAATCCTTCCTGATCAGGACAAGATCCTGGATCTAAATGAGGAGAGGAAAGGATGGCTTGTCTTCTCAACGTTGAAGAGATTTAGACCCTTGGTTCTTACCAGTGCTTCCAGAGAAACAGGAGACCTGGAAAATGTTTTGAGCTTCACGACCTTTAGGAGAAGCTGGAGAAAGTTGCTAGAGCAGACATGTCAAACACAGGCCTGGGGGCCAGATGCGGCCCACGAAGTGATTTCATGTGGCCCGCGAAGCCATCCTGGAAACAGGCCAGCCGGGAGCCAATGTACAATTTTGTGGTGACCATCTATGCTGAAATGCATTCAGTCTTAAGTCCACAAGGCCGTCTGGAAACAGCGAGGAACCAGCCCCTGCCGCGTCGGCCCCGTCCCGTGGGTGCATGCTGGGGAGGTGTCACCCTTTATGAGGAATGAAGAAATGCACCAGCACCTGAAAGTGGCCAGCAAATGGCCCTCGCCTACTTCACATATCTGGCTTGATGGGCTCTGCTCTGGTCCCACCCCCTTCTGCCAGAGACCCTCAGATCTGTCCCACTCCTGCCCAGGCCCCCACAGGCACCCTTGATGCGAATGATGTAGAGCTAGCCATGCCCACCCAGTAGGCCACACCCACTCCATCCATGCCCACCCAGTAGGCCGCACATACCCCCGTGGGCAACCGCAATGCTGATGCGGCCCTCAGTGAAATTGAGTTTGACACCCCTGTGCTAGAGGATGAAAAGATTCCTCCATAAGCAAGTGGGCAAGGTGTTTTCCATCCCCTTTTGAGCATCATCAAAGCATTATTCTCTTCACATAAGACCAGGGTGGAAAAGGCCATTCTCCAGACACGGGTGAATGTTGTATCTTGATGATGCTCACTATTGAGGATCTTGGTTGCAGGTGTAGTTCAACAACAGAGCTTTCTGTTTATATCTGAAGAAGGGCATTGTTGGCAGAAATGGTACTCACCATCCCTCTCTTCCCATAGAGAGAGCATCCCTAGAAAGTTAGGACCTTTTTTTTTTTTTTAAGATTAGAAGGTCTGATGGAGAAGATGTGGCTATTCAGACTGTCTCCTAGAAGATTGTTCTGCTACAGCAGTGGTTCTCAACCTTTTTTAGGTTGAGACCCCACTTGCGCCGCCCATGCGTGGTGTGACCCCGACCCGTGCGCGCGCGATGGAAAAAAAACCAAAAAACAAAATGGTGGACCGCGACGGGCTGATCTGTGCATGCGCGGCACGCATGGTGAAAAAAAATGGCGGACCGCGACGGGCCGATCTGCGCATGCGCGGCGCACGCGCGACGAAAAAAAAGGCGGGCCGCGACGGGCCGATCTGCGCATGCGCGGCGCGCGTGCGACGGCCTGAACCGCGCATGCGACAAAAAAACCAAAATGGCGGACCGCGTGTCTGGCGACCCCCGCGAAACGGTTGTTCGACCCCAAATGGGGTCGCGACCCATAGGTTGAGAACTGCTGTGCTACAGGAAAATGGATGTAGAATTATAGGTGTAATATTTGAAAAACGATTGCTTCTAAACTGAGGGAAGAGAAACATGCAGTAAAACCAGTACTCAAAATTAGACCTTAGGTGAGGCTCACCTATGCACTGGGGGTATAGCTCAGCGGTAGAGCATTTGACTGCAGATCAAGAGGTCCCTGGTTCAAGTCCGGGTGCCCCCTTATTTTTCCTCCCCCTAAACTGAGGAGCTTGGATCCTCACTGCCCTTTCTCCAAAGAAGTGGGAGACTGGGAAATTTTTGAGCTTCGTGACATTCAGGAGAAGCTGGAGAAAGTTGCTAGAAGATGAAAAAAAATCCTCCATAAGCAAGTGGGGAGAGTCCTTACCAGGCTCCTCTCTAAGCATCATCAAAGAGTTATCCCCTTTCCTTAAGACCAGGCCATTTTCCATCCACTGATGAATGCCCAATCTGGATGGTGGTACCTATTATATGGTTTGGCTGCAGGCGTAGTTCGGCATCATCATCCAGGTTTTTCTGTTTCTGTTTTCTGAAGAAAGACATGGATTGACAGAGTTGGTGCTCACCATTCGTATCTTCCCACAGAAAGAGCATCCGTAGAAATTTAGCACCCTTTTTTATTTCAGACTAGAAAGTCGGGTGGAGAAAATGTTGCCATTCAGATTGTCCTCCAGATTGTTTCCCAGAATAATAGAGAAGGATCTTCTGCTCCAGGAAACTTGTTACAGAATTACAGGTGTAGCATCTGAAAAGGATTAGTCATAAATTTAGGGAAGAGAAATATCCAGTAAAACCAGTATCCAAAATGGAGCTTGGGTGAGGTTTAGCTATGTGTTGGGGGTATAGCTCAGCGGTAGAGCATTTGACTGCAGATCAAGAGGTCCCTGGTTCAAGTCCGGGTGCCCCCTTCTTTTGTTGACAACAATTTGTCTGAAATAGTATAGCATTTTCTGCCTAAGCAGGGGGTTGGACTAGAAGACCTCCAAGATCCCTTCCAAATCTGTTTTCCTATCCTATTTTTTCTATTTCTAAACTAGCTACATAGGTTTTATTAGAATGAGCGGAAGATAAATATGGAGACATATTCCATATTCAAAACTAAGGTTTTAATCCTGTATTCCTGTATGTTGAGAGTAGAAGTCGACTGCTTGCTGATCCAGAGATCATATTCTCAGCTACACTCTGTTTTGGGGATTAAGGAATATCTTTCTAAATTAAACTATTTTAAGTCTAAGGGTTGATAGCTAGTAAAACATTGAAGAGCTTAAGCAACAGCTAATGTGCTGTGAGATATATTTTGTCGTGCTAGAAAACTGGAATGGACTCTTTCTTTTTAAAACAAGGCAATTCATCATTTATACCAGGTTGGAATGGGGTGGAAAGTCTTGTATTTTAAACTGGCTTGAGTATCTCACTAGAATTCACCCTGATCTCCCCATGGGAGAATGAAAAGTGATGCTAAACTAGAGGCAGCTTGAAGTTCTTCCTGATCAGTGCAAGATCTTGGATTCCTCCCAGTTCTATATCTAGCAAGATGAGGGAACAACTCATCTTCTCAACATTAAAGAGATTTGGACCACTTGCTCCTCACTGCCCTTCCTCCAGAGTAGTGGGAAGCTTGGGAGATGCCTATTTTTCACAATACTCAGGAGAAGATTAAAAGATTCCCACCCATAAGCAAGGAGTAGAGTCCTTCCCAGCCCCTCTTGTAGTATCGTCAAAACATTATCCTTTTTCCTTAAGATCAGGATGGAAAATGCCATTCTGCAGTCCCTGATGAAGACCTTAGTTTGCTGGTGGTTCACTATTCAGGATCTTGATTGCAGATATGCTTCAGCCTCCTCTGGAGAGCCAGAGTTTTCCATTTACCGTGGTTCTCCAAAAATAAGACCCAACTGGAAAATAAGCCCTAGCATGTCAGCCAGACAGACATATTTAGTACTGTATTTTCCCAAATATAAGCCCTAGCTGGAAAAATAAGCCCTAATGTGTCTTTTGGAGCAAAAATTTATATAAGCCCCGGTCTTATTTTCAGGGAAACATATTATGTCTGAATAAAGGCATTGATGGAAAAAATGATGCTCGCTGTCCAATTTTTCCTGTAATGAGTACATCCACAGAAGTTAGGACATTTTTCCAGGTTAGAAGATTTGATGTAGATGTAGTTAGTAGATGTAGGGCTAGATAGATTCATGGATGCAAAGTGTATTGGTGGTTATTAAAACAGATGTCCATGTGCCGCCTCTATGTTGGTTGAGGCAGGCAGGATTCCCTTGGGTACCATTTGTTTGGGGGTCAAGGGAAAGGGAGGGTTTTGCCTTCTCTTTCTGCTCAAGATCCCCATGTACATTTGGTGGGCCACTGTGTGACACAGAATGCTGGACTCGATGGGCTTTGGCCTGATTCAGCATGGCTCTTCTTATGTTCTTATGTTCTTAGTTGCCACAAAGGCTGACCTCCAGAGTGTTAAGATACAAATATAGTTTCCATGAAGGCTCACCTCTAAACTGTATCCCAAAATCATAGACTTTGCTCTAGGAAAGTTGTTGCTGAATTATAGGTGTAACATTTGAAAATGATTACTCACAAATTTAGGGAACAGAAATATCCAGTCAAACCAGTACCCACAACTAGACCTTGAGTGAATCTCACCTGTGTGCTGGGGGTATAGCTCAGTGGTAGAGCATTTGACTGCAGATCAAGAGGTCCCTGGTTCAAGTCCGGGTGCCCCCTCCTTTTAGTTTTTTTTAGGCGGGAAAAAGACAGTTGATCCTTTGTATTATTCCCAAATTACATGCATATATTTTCTTAGAACAAGTGGAAAATAGGTATTCAGCCGATTCCATATCTGAAGCTAAGATTTTTATCCCATACTCCTCTATTTTGAGAGTAGAAGTTGGTTGTTTGTCAATCAAGACGTATCATTTTCAGTTATAACCCCTTTGTGGAGACGAAGGAATATCTGTCTAATTTAAATCTTTGGGTCTGAGGGTTGGTAGATGGTGACATCTGGAAGACCTTCAACAACAGGGAATGTGTTGTGAAATGTATTTTTCCCATCCATGCAGATGAACAAGAATGGGCTCCTTTGCTTTAAAACAGGGCTTTTCAACCAGTGGTACGGGTACCACCTGTGGTACATTGGCACCTGGCAGGTGGTACGTGACCATTCTAGAAAAGTGGTAGCAGGGGAGGGGAATGAGCTGAACCGGTGGCAGCATCGCACAAGCCTGAGCGAGAGATGGCTGGAGCTGCAGGGCTGTCAGGATCAGTGCCAGGCTCCAGCTGGAGCTCAGCGTTGATCCTGGCGCTTCTGAGCCCAGAAGAAGCGCCGATCAGCTGGAATGTTGCAGCATCTCCAGGGTCTTGTGATTTACATTCAGATGCTTGGCAACTGATTCATATTTATGACGGTCACAGTGTCCCAGGGTCATGTGAAGTGACCAAAACCTGCTGCAACCACCCAGCAGATGGGGGGAATAAAAAACAAACACCCCCCACCCCACGCCTGCTGCCAATCCTCAACAGAAATGCTCACAACAATGAAAACCTCTGACAGGAGGAAGAGCGCCGCAGGGTGGGCAGGCAGGTGTCTTGCTTGGCTCTGGCTTGGGGGGCACTTTTTTCAGTGCCACTGTAACTTCAAGCAGTCACTAAGCAAACTGTTGTAAGTCGAGGACTACCTGTACTTCATCACTTTTTTTCCTTTTTGGGGGGGGTCATCACTAGGCGGTTAGTGGTACTCGGATATTGCCATATCCTAAAAGGGGTACAATGGGTGAAAAGGTTGAAAAGCCCTGCTTTAAAAGATAAAAGATCATTTAAACTAGATTGAAGTGGGGTGGGGAGACTTATTTTTAACACGTCTGGATATCTCTCCAGAATTCTCCCTGAGCTCTCCAAGGGAGGAAGACAATTGATGCTAAATTAGAGGAAGCAGCTTGCAATCCTTCCTGGTGCAGGATGAGATCCCGGATTTCTTCCAGTTCTAAACCAAGAAGATAAAGGGAGGACTCAACATTGAAAAGACTTGGACCTTAGGGGACTGGAGGCTAAAACATATGAGGAACGGTGGCTGGAATTGGATATGTCTAGTTTAATGAAGAGAAGGACTAGGGGGAACATGATAGCAGTGTTCCAATATCTCAGGGGCTGCCCCAAAGAAGAGGGAGTCAAGCTCTTCTCCAAAGCACCTGAAGGCAGGACAAGAAGCAACAGATGGAAACTAATCAAGGAGAGAAGCAACCTAGAACTAAGGAGAAACTTCCTGACAGTTAGAACAATTAACCAGTGGAACAACCTGCCTCCAGAAGTGGTGAATGCTCCAACACTGGAAGTTTTTAAGAAGAAACTGGACAGCCACTTGTCCGAAATGGTATAGGGCAGTGGTGGCGAACCTATGGCACGCGTGCCAGAGGCGGCACTCAGAGCCCTCTCTGTGGGCACTTCTCCGAATTGCTGGTGGCAGGCTGCGGAGCCCCAGAGTGAGCCGGTCGAGGGGCCGGCAGGCTGTGGCTGCTGACAGACACTGTCGGCCCCCATGCGCTCGCTGGCCTCTGTGTGTGGGAGCCAATGGTGTCAGGCAGCAGCGGCCCCGGCCCCTGCCTTGCCTTGCCCTGTGACAATGGCACCCCCACCCTGCCTCACTCCACCCCGCAGGACGAGCCTCCTACCCACCACCCCACCTGCCAGAGACCCCCTGGATCTTGGCCACACCCACTCAGTCTGCCATGACCACAGCCACACTCACCCAGTGGGCCATGCCCAACTGGCACCCGGCAATAAAGAAGTGGGTTTTGGGTTGCAGTTTGGGCACTCAGTCTCTAAAACGTTTGCCATCACTGGTATAGGGTTACCTGCCTGAGCAGGGGGTTGGACTTGATGACCTCCAAGGTCCCTTCCAACTTTTATTATTATTGTTATTATTATTATTATTATTATTATTATTATTATTATTATTATTACTACTACTACTACTACTATTACCACCTTCTCCTCCTCACTGCTCTTTCTCCAGAGTGACTGGAAAATGTTTTATGTTTCACGATATTCAGGAGAAGCGGGAGAAATCTGACAGAAGATTAAAAGGTTCCTCCCTAAGCAAGCGTGCCAGGTCCTTCCCAGTCCCCGTCTTTAAGCATTGTCAAAGAATTATCCTCTTTCCTTATGACCAGGATGGAAAATGCTATTCTCCGACGCTGATGAATTCCATCTTTTGGTGGTGCTCACTCTCCATGAATATGATTGCAGGTTATAATCCAGCATCACCTGGAGAGTCAAAGAGTTTTCTGCTTTCTTCTATCGGTGATCGTCTTGATTCCGAGAAGGAAAGTTTGCCTACTATGCTTTGCTTTCCAACCGCGAAAAGTTAGGATCTATTTTCAGAGCTAATTGTGAAGAAACTGTAGCCCAATGATGACGAACCTTTTAGAGACCGAGTGCCCAAACTGCAACCCAAACCCCAGTTTGGGCCCTCGGGTGGGCGTGTTTGTGGCCCACTAGGTGGGCGTGTTTGTGGTCATGGCAGATTGGGTGGGTGTGGCGTGATCACCTCGATGTTGCTCGTGGGGAGGGATGCCTGTGGGGGCAGGGTTGGGGGAGATCCAGGGGGTCTCTGGCAGGTGGGGCGGTGGGCAGGAGGCTCGTCCTGCTGGGTGAGGTGAGGCAAGGCGAGGGTGCCATTGTCACAGGGCAAGGTGAGGCAGGGGCCGGGGTGACTGCTGCCTGACACCATCAGCCGCTGCACACAGAGGCCAGCGAGTGCATGGGTGCTGGGATGCATCTGGCCATGTGGGACCTCGGCGAGTTAGCGGGCGGCTGGTTGAAGAGGGACGGTTGCCATCTCCGGGGCATGGCGCACATGCCCACAGAGAGGGCTCTGAGTGCCGCCTCTGGCACGCGTGCCATAGGTTCGCCACCACTGCTGCAGCCATTTAGAGTGTGCTCCAGATTGCACCCCAGAATAATACCGAGACGGTTGTTCTCTTCCACAAAAGAAGTCGTGCAATCCTGGGTGTCCTATTTGGAAACTGGTACTCGTACTTTTTATAAATCAGAGTGTTTTTTCAAACTTGGCAACTTTAAGATGTGTGGACTTTAACTCCCACGCATCTTGTTTTTTGGGGTTTTTTTGTTTTTTTTTTTTAACTTGGTGTTTTGCCCTGGTTGGAAAATTGTGGGAATTGAAGTTCACACATCTTAAAGTTGTTCAAGTTTGAAAAATACTGGTCTTAGGGCACCTTTTCAGTCTGATATAATTATAAGGCCTACTCTTTTGAGAGCTGCAGGACACTCCTGTCAGAGGCCTGGATGGTTATGCAAACAAAGGTTTGGGATGGGGAAGGGGAGATGACAGGTAGCCTGTCAGTTAACAACTCTTTGTGGGGGGCCAGAGGTCCACCTCTAGGTTACTCCCATGTGGGGTGCCTCAGGGGTCGGTTCTCTCCCCCCTACTTTTTAACATTTACATGAAGCCACTGGGTGAGATCATCCACTGCCATGGAGTGAGATACCATCAGTACGCTGATGATACTCAGCTGTACATCTCCACTCCTGGCCATATCAGTGAAGCGGTTGAGGTGATGTGCCGGTGTCTGGAGGCTGTGAGGGTTTGGATGGGTGTTAACAGATTAAGGCTCAACCCCGATAAGACAGAGTGGCTGTGGGTGATGCCTCCCAAGGACACTTCTATCAGTCCTTCGATTACCCTGGGGGGGGGTGAATCTATAAACCCCTCAGAGAAGGTTCGCAACTTGGGAGTCCTCCTCGATCCACAGCTGACACTGGATCATCATTTGTCGGCAGTGGCAAGGGGGGCATTTGCCCAGGTTCGCCTGGTGCACCAGTTGCGTCCTTACTTGGATCGGGAGTCTCTCCTCACAGTCACACATGCCCTTGTCACCTCGAGGATCAACTACTGCAATGCTCTCTACATGGGGCTACCCTTGAAGAGTGTTCGGAGACTACAATTAGTGCAAAATGCAGCTGCGCGAGCAGTTGTGGGCCTTCATCATTGTGCCCACATTTCATCAACTCTCCGCATGCTGCATTGGTTGCCTATTGGTCTCCGAGCCCAATTCAACGTGTTGGTCATTACCTATAAAGCCCTTCATGGCATGGGACCAGGATACTTACGGGACCGCCTTCTGCCACATACTTCTCTACGACCGAGAGCGCACAGGGTCGGCCTCCTCCAGGTCCCGTCAGCGAAACAATGTCGTCTGGCAGGCCCTAGGGGGAGGGCTTTCTCTGTTGCGGTGCCCACCCTCTGGAACCAACTACCTCCTGAAGTCCGCGTTTCTCCGACTCTCCTGGCCTTCCGAAAGAATTTAAAAACCTACCTCTGCCGGCAGGCCTGGGGATGGTTGTTGATTGTGGTGTGACTGATGAGTATGTGTGGGGTTTTATTTTTAATGTTTTTTGTTCGGATTTAGATTAAAGTGTTTTATATATATGTTGTGAGCTGCTCCGAGTCTTCGGAGAGGAGCGGCATACAAATCCGAATAAAAAAAACCTGTAAGTTTGTTAAAATCCCATTGTGTTTGTTGAAACCTTCTGAGATATAGCCTGACCTCTTTTGATAGATATGAGTTCACTAACCACCCACTCAATTGTGTCCTGAAATTTCTTTGTTCCAAAACTGCTACCTGAGATATCTATAATTGAATGTTTTAAAACCCTGTGCCACACATTTGATGAAGTGACCTTCAGTTTGCAGAGATTTATGCCTTGCAATAAAATTTGCTAGGCTTGAAATGGTTACCAGACTCTTTCTCATTTTTTGGCTACCCAAAATGTAACACATCCTCTTCCTGCCATGTCATTAATTTATGGGAGAAAACTATGCAGTGAAACCAGTATCCACAACTAGATATTAAGGGAGGTGTGCTGGGGGTATAGCTCAGTGGTAGAGCATTTGACTGCAGATCAAGAGGTCCCTGGTTCAAGTCCGGGTGCCCCCTCCTTTTAGTTTTATTTTTCCAAGCAATCTGTATTTTTAAGTTCTCAAAGACACACAGTGGATGCCAGGTAGTAAGAAATAACTCCTTCTGAAAGCTTGAAGGAATAATAATAATAATAATTATTATTATTATTATGAGAATATACATGGATGATACAAAATACTTAAGTACAGGTAATCATGAATTGAGAATTGGGACCAGAGATTCCATTTCTAAGCAGGGCAGTTATTAAGTGAGTCAGGATCTTTTTTGCCATGGTTGTTAAGCAAATCACTGCACTGGTTAAGGGAATCATGTGGTCAGTAAGTCAATCTGGTTTCCTCCATTGATTTTACTTGTTGGACGCTATATCAAAAGATCATAAATGGTGATTACATGACCCTGGGAGGCTGCAACCCTTGTAAATACATGCTGGTTGCCAAGTGCCTAAGTTTTGATCTCATGACCATGGTCAGGTGTAGGCAACCTTGGCTCTTTTATGACTTCAACTCCCAGAATTCCTGAGCCAGCCATGCTGCCTACACCTGACCATGGGGATGCTGCAATGGTTGTAAGTGTGAGAACTAGTTGTCAGTCACTTTCCAGTGCTGTTGTAAGTTGGAATGGCTGCTAAATGATTGGTTGTAAGTCAAGGACTACCTATAAGTTTCCCCATAGCTGGATTTGCCTATTCGTAGATGGCTAATATGTAAAAAGCATCTGGAAACATAGAAGAGGAGATGTTGAGATAATCCTTTTAAATAAAATTCTTAGAGGTAGGATAGTTCAGAGTTTACGTACAGGTAGTCCTTGACTTACGACCACAACTGAGCCTAAAATTTCCTGTTGCTAAGTGAGACGTTTGTTAAGTGAGGTTTGCCCCATTTTACGACTTGTCTTGCCATGATGGTTAAGTGAATCTGTTCTTCCGTTAGTCACATGGTTGTTAAGTGAGTGTTGCTTCCCTATTGACACTGCTGTCAGAAGATCGCAAAAGGGGATCACGTGACCCCAGATCATTGCAGCCGTCATAAATATGAGTCAGTTGCCAAGTGTCTGAGTTCTGATCACAGGACCCCGGGGATGCTGCCAATGGTCGTAAGTGTGAAAAATGGTCATATGTCATTTTTTTCCAGTGCCTTTGTCACTTTGAGCGGTCACTAAATGAACGGTTGTAAGTCGAGCATTACCTATAATTACGGTATCTAGGTGCCCCCCCTTTCCTGATTGGGGGAAGAAGAATTGATTAAACAAATGTCTGTTTCTAGTCTTCCCAAGCCTCCAAATGTTCTTGGTTGGGAACATGAAAAGAATCCTGCTGGATCACATCAAAAGACCCATTGTCATCCTTCCCTCATGGACAGCAGATGCCTCCAGGTTACGCACAAAAAAATCCTCTGTTTTATGCTTCTACTCATGTTCCTTTTAAAGTGCTTTTATCTTTCACCCTGGAAGCAATATATACACTATCTTGTGACATTGTCCATGAGTGCCCTATACTTTATGGCCTCTTTTTTTCCTTGAATCTGGCTGATGGCTTCTTTAAAAAGTCAGAGTTGGCAGCCTTTTTTCCATGGTCTAGGCCACAGGTAGGCAACCTTGGCTCTTTTATGACTGGTGGACTTCAACTCCCAGAATTCCTGAGCCAGCATGGCTCAGCTTGGAAACCTCTCCCTTTCCCCTCAGCATGGCTGGCTCAGGAATTCTGGGAGTTGAAGTCCACGAGTCATAAAAGAGCCAAGGTTGCCTACTCCTGGTCTAGAAACTTTGCATGGGTAGGCAGAAAGTTGTTTCTTGCCTGATAGCTGGAAGAGGAGGAGTTTGCTTTGGGAGGAAGGCTTAAAACTCCCATTTCGTTTGAGGTAGGCAAATAGGTGACCAAACCAGTATACATGAGTAAACTTCCTGGAGCCATATAGGAAGTGCTGGGGGTATAGCTCAGTGGTAGAGCATTTGACTGCAGATCAAGAGGTCCCTGGTTCAAGTCCGGGTGCCCCCTTTTTTTCTTTTCTTTTTAAAGGACTCTAATCAGATTTGTTTCCTTTTTAGAATTGGTTATTGTTGGCAATCTAGTAAAATTAGGAAAGCAAACTGGTAAACAGAAATGTGGCTTTTCCTCTATACTTCATCAAGCAATATCCTGGTTAGTAATTATGGAGTTTAAACATGACCTGTCTATGTATCTTTTCATGAAAAGAGGTGTATAAATTCCATAAAAAATATTAAGTAGTAATAAGAAAATTCTGATTGTCAGTAGAAAGGACTGAAATACGAATCAACTTCTCTCTCTCTTTTTTTTTAACAAAACCAAAAAAAGAAAATTAAGTTTTAAAAATCAGTTTGACTAAAAAGCAACATTAAATCTTTCCCCAACCTTTCTACTGCCTTTGGTAAATGATCAAACTTTGTTAATAGGGTACTTTAATTCCAGGTTTCTAAATTTTAAAAGAATTGGCAGGATTGTGCAGTCTTTTTGTTTTATTTAGTTGGGCTTTAAACTGCATTGATAAATCATTTTCTATTATGAAATAGTCCGTAGGACAATATGGAGGAAGAGAAATTGCACTGTTTAGGTTAGTCCGATCCCTTACAGATATTCTTGACTTAAATTCTCCTAACTTCTACAATTGGGAGCACCAAAAGGGGGTGACTGATGTACAGGTAGTCCTCGACTTACGACCACAATTGAGCCCAACATTTCCGTTGTTAAGCGAGACACTTGTTAAGTGACTTTTGCCCCATTTTACGACATTCCTTGCCACCGTCGTTAAGTGAATTGCTACAGTTGTTAAGTTAGTAATCTGGTTGTTAAGCCAATCAGGCTTCCTCATTGACTTTGCTTGTCAGGAGGTTGAAAAAAGTAATCACATAATCCCGGGACACTGCGACTGTCATAAATATGAAGCAGTTGCCAAGCATCTGAATTTTTTTTTTTTTGATCAGGTGACCGTGGGGATGCTGCAGTGGTCGTAAGTGTGAAAAATGGTCACAGTTGTATTTTTCAGTGCCTTTTTAACTTCGAACGGTCACTGAATGAACTGTTGTAAGTCGAGGACTCCCTGTACAACACAGCGTTTACAGCTGTGTTCTCCGTTGGACTTGCCGTTTAACTTTTGTGTCTTTTAGTCCTTGCTTTTTCCA
Source organism: Bothrops alternatus (assembly GCA_034064705.1). NCBI lineage: Eukaryota > Metazoa > Chordata > Lepidosauria > Squamata > Viperidae > Bothrops > Bothrops alternatus. The sequence goes on from JARGCV010000172.1 coordinate 2,954,130, forward strand.
AGTCTCAGGGCAGTGATCAGGTGCCTAGGCCAGGGGTAGGCCACCTTGGCTCTTTTATGACTCGTGGACTTCATCTCCCAGAATTCCTGAGCCAGCCATGCTGAGGGGAAAAGGAGAGGTTTCCAAGCTGAGCCATGCTGGCTCAGGAATTCTGGGAGTTGAAGTCCACGAGTCATAAAAGAGCCAAGGTTGTCTACCCCTGGCCTAGGCAACTGGTTATTTTAGATCCAGAGACATTAAGCCCACCAGTAAATAAAGAGATTTTAGGCTTTATTTAAGCTAAAAGAAACAGATTGAAAGGAATTATATAAAAAGCGTACATGCCAAGCAAAATAATACTGAAAACTCTTACAACTGCCAGGAACTCCTTAATCAAAACAACAATAGAGATGGGTGTTGTTTTTTTAATGGGCGGCCAGTTTACACAGTAGAGGTAGTCCTTGACTTCCAACAGTTCATTTAGTGACCATTCAGAGTTTACAACGGCAGTGGAAAAAGTGACCTATGACCTACGACTGTGCTGCAGCATCCCCCAAGGTCACGTGATCAAAATTGGGATGCTTGGTAACTGGCTCATGTTTATGACGGTTGCAATGTCTTGAGGTCATGCGATCCTCTTTGACAAGCATAGCCAATGGGGAAGCCAGGTTCATTTAACAAACGTGTGCGACGAACTTAACAACTGCAGTGATTCACTCAACAAGGGTGGCAAGAAAGGTCGTAAAGTGGGGCAAAACTCACATAGCAACAGAAATGTTGGGCTCAATTGTGGTCGTAAGTCGAGGACTGCCTAGGTCTTTAAAACTGCCAGGAGTTCCTTAATAACAAACACAGAGGCTTTTTTTTTATGGGTTAGGTTAGGTTAGGTTCCCTGCAGAAAGTCCCAACAAACAACACAGCCCTCATCGTTTTTATCACAGCATGGCACCATGCTGTCATGGCCCTGCTATGGTCAGGAGACTGCAAGACTGGCTGGCACCTCGCTCCAGGTGGGAATCGAAAGCCTGAGACTTTCACAGCTTTGAAGGTACATGATGTTTACACACACACACACACACACACACACGTCACACACACACACGTTAGAACAATTACTGAGTGGAACAACCTGCCTCCAGAAGCAGTGAATGCTCCAACACTGGAAGTTTTAAAGAAGAGACTGGACAGCCATTTGTCCGAAATGGTATAGGGCAGGGCTTTTCAACCTTTTCACCCATTGTACCACTTTTAGGATATGGCAACATCTGAGTACCACCAGTCGCCTAGCAAGGTGTCAAAAACTTGATGACCCCCCCCAAAAGGAAAAAAGTGATAAAGTACAGGTAGTCCTCAACTTACAACAGTTCGCTTAGTGACTGTTCGAAGTTACAATGGCATTGAAAAAAGTGTCCCGCAAGGCACAGCGGAACAAGACGCCTGCCCATCTGGCTGCGCTCTTCCTCCTGTCCGAGGTTTTCATTGTTGTGAGCATTTCTGTTCAGGATTGGCAGCAGGGGGGCGTGTTTGGTTTTTATTCCCCCTGTCTGCTGGGGGGTTGCAACAGATTTTGGTCACTTCACATGACCCTGGGACACTGTGACCGTCATAAATATGAATCAGTTGTCAACCATCTGAATGTAAATCACAAGACCCTGGAGATGCTGCAACATTCCAGCTGATCGGCACTTCTTCTGGGCTCAGCAGAAGCACCAGGATCAGTGCTGCTTTTCAGCTGATTGGTGCTTCTTCAGGGACAAGCAGAAGCACCAGGATCAGCACCGAGCTCCAGCTGGAGTTTGGCGCTGATCCTGGCGCTTCCGCTGAGCCCTGACAGTCCCGAAGAAGCGCTGATAGTGGCGCTTCCACTGAGCCCCGATAGCCCTGCAGCTCCAGCCATCTCTCGCTCAGGCTTGTGCGGTGCTGCCACCGGTTCAGCTCATTCCCCTCCCCCGCTACCACTTTTCTAGGATGGTCGCGTACCACCTGCCAGGTGCCAATGTACCACAGGTGGTACCCGTACCACTGGTTGAAAAGCCCTGGTATAGGGTTTCCTGTCTGAGCAGGGGGTTGGACTAGATGACCTCCAAGATCCCTTCCAACTTTCTTATTATTATTATACATCCATTACAGGTAATCCATGCGTTTAATGACCATTCAAAGTTTCCACAGCACTGAAAAAAAGTGACTTATGACCAGCTTTCACAGTCATGGCCATTGCTGCATGTCCATGGTCACGTGATCAGAATTTGGGCACTCGGTAATTGCAAGTATTTATGGGGAGTTGCACTGCCCTGAGGTCCTGGGATCACCAGTTGTATCCTTCCCATCCAGCTTCCAACAATGAGGGAAATCATTTCCTTAATGACCATGTGATTCGCTTAACAACTGCCTTGTTTAGCAACAAGAACGTCAGGCTCAGTTGTGGTTGTATGTTGTGCTAACTGCTAACTACAATGCCTGCTTAGACAACACGCTAAGCAGAAAGGAACCAAATGATATTCCGGCTTACTACGAAAACTCAGCCAGTGTTACCTTCTTCTTTAATACAACTCATGGATACCATGTCTCCGTGCATGCAGAGAGTGGTAGTTCTGGGATTCAAGAAGTCTCAATAATTGTGGGCTTAGTTGCAAGTTAATGGGAGGAAAGAGTGCCCTCTACTATATGGATTATAACAGGTGGAAGAGAGGTGGACTTGTATCTCTGCAGCTTTTAACTTAACAGAATAACAGAGTTGGAAGAGATCTTCTAGCCCAGGGGTGTCAAACTCAATTTTACTGAGGGCCGTATCAGCATTGCGGTTGCCCTCGGGGGGCCGGGTGGGTGTGGCCAGGGTGGGTGCGGCCTACTGGGTGGGCATGGATGGAGTGGGTGTGGCCTACTGGATGGGCGTGGCCAGTTCTACATCGTTTGCGCTAAAGGGGCCCTGTGGGGGCCTAGGCAGGAGTAGGACAGATCTGAGGGTCTCTGGCAGAAGGAGGTGGGACCGGGGCAAGTGCCAAGGCATGGTCCACCAGGGCAAGTGCCAAGATGGCCACCACAAAATTGTACATTGGCTCCCGGCCGGCCTGGGCCAGGGCCAAGGCAGCGGGGGCCGTTCCCTCACTGTTTCCTGGATGGCTTCGCGGGCCACATGAAACCACTTGGCGGGCCGCATCCGGCCCCCGGGCCTTGTGTTTGACATGCCTGTTCTAGTCCAACCCCCTGCTTAAGCAGGAGACCCAATATCATTTCAGACAAATAGGTGTCCAGTCTCTTTTTTCTGAAGGCAGGTTATTCCATTGGTTAATTGCTGTCACCGTTAGGAAATTTCTTCATAGTTGTACATTGCTTCTCTTCTTGGTTAATTTCCAACTGTTGTTTCCTGTCCTGCTTTCAGGTGCTCTGGAGAATAGGTTGACCCCCCCCTCTTCTTTGTGGCAGCCCCTCAAATATCGGAGTACTGCTATCATGAAGAACCCCTAGTCCTTCTTTTCACTAGAGCACACATATCCCAATTCCTGCAACCATTCTTTTTATATTTTAGCCTCCAGCTCCCTAATCATCTATGTCAGGGCTTTTCAACCAGTGGTACGGGTACCACTTGTGGTACATTGGCACCTGGCAGGTGGTACGCGACCATCCTAGAAAAGTGGTAGCGGGGGAGGGGAATGAGCTGAACCGGTGACAGCACCGCACAAACCTGAGCGAGAGATGGCTGGAGCTGCAAGGCTGTCAAGGCTCAGCGGAAATGCCAGGATCAGTGCCGCTTTCCAGCTGATCGGTGCTTCTTCGGGGCTGTCAGGGCTCAGTGGAAGTGCCAGGATCAGCTGGAAAGCAGCACTGATCCTGGCGCTTCTGCTGAGCCCAGAAGCACCAATCAGCTGGAATGTTGCAGCATCTCCAGGGTCTTGTGATTTACATTCAGATGCTTGGCAACTGATTCATATTTATGACGGTCACAGTGTCCCAGGGTCATGTGAAGTGACCAAAACCTGCTGCAACCACCCAGCAGACGGGGGGAATAAAAACCAAAACACCCCCCACCCCACCCCCACTGCCAATCCTCAACAGAAATGCTCACAACAATGAAAACCTCGGACAGGAGGAAGAGCGCCACTGGGTGGGCAGGCAGGTGTCTTGCTCACCTGTGGCTTGGGGGGGCACTTTTTTCAGTGCCATTGTAACTTCGAACAGTCACTAAGCGAACTGTTGTAAGTCAAGGACTACCTGTACTTCATCACTTTTTTCCTTTTTTTTTGGTCATCAAGTTTTTGATACCTTGCTAGGCGACTGGTGGTGCTCGGATGTTGCCATATCCTAAAAGTGGTACAATGGGTGAAAAGGTTGAAAAGCCCTGATCTATGTTGTTGTTCTCTGCACTTTTTCCAGAGTCACAACATCTTTTTTATATTGTGGCGACCAAAATTGGATGCCGTATTCCACGTGTGGTCTTACCGAGGCATTATAAAGCGGTACTAACTTGTTTTTCCATTTCTCCTGCCTTCTCACCCTCGCACAGATTTGCAGCCAAGCTCATTGCGGGTGTGCTGGATTTCAAGGCAAAGATTGATCGGTGAGTAGGTTCCTTTGGATCTTCTGGTCAGGTACAAGGGTGTTCATGGGGATTGAAACCCACTGGGCAAATCTAGAGGACAAATTCTATTTCCAGTGGAAGTTGGAAGAAGAAATGGGTCATTCTGCCAGGGAAGAACATGGGAAACCCCCCCCCCTTGGAAAACCCTAAATGGGTCAAAGGTAGCATTTGGGTCCAGAGACAAGACACTGGGTTTCATGACTGTTGCTTCTTCTGGGTGGATGTCATTTTTGTTTCTGTCTGATGGTGTCAAAAAGAGTTTTGCTTCCGCTGAGGAGCACCATAGTTGGGCTGTGCTTAGAGCATCAGTTGGTGAAGGTGCTAGACTAGAAATGTGGAGATCTGGGTTCTTGTTCCCCTTTAAGTCTCCGACGCTCTCTGGGGCACTCATTCATTTATTTTAATTCGAACCAGAATAACAGAGCTAGAAGGGACCTTGGAGGTCATCTAGTCCAACCCCCTGCTCAAGCAGGAGACCTGTACTATTTCAGACAAATGGTTGTCCAGTCTCTTTTTAAAACCCTCCAGTGATGGAGCTCCCATAACTTCTGAAGACAAAGCTGTTCCACTCGTTAATTGTTCTCACGGTTAGGAAGTTTCTCCTTAATTCCAGGTCGCTTCTCTCCTTGGTTAGTTTATATCCATTGTTTCTTTTGCTGCCTTCAGGTATTTTGGAGAATAGATTGATCCCCTTCTTCTTTGTGGCAGCCCCTAAATATTGGAATACTGCTATCATGTCATCCCTAGTCCTTCTTTTCACTAGACTAGACGTACCCAATTCCTGCCACCGTTCTTTTTTTCTTTCAATCTTTTTATTAGTTTTTTTCCCCAATATATGTAAATTTTTCCAATCAACAAGTTGTCTGAAATTGGCTAAACTAATACATGTTCAATTCCTAATCCTTGCTTCTTTTCTCTAACCAAGTATAAAATAAGTTCCAAATTTGATAATAGTCTGTATCTTCTTTGTCTTTCAACCTCATGGTTAATCTGTCCATTTCTGCACATTCCAAAATCTTCCTGATTATTTCTTCCTCTGATGGCAAAGCTTCATTCTTCCAATATTGTGCAAAAATTATTCTTGCTGCTGTGGTAATATGTAGAATTAGATATAGTTTCTGCTTTATTAGTCTTTTCAGGCATAATGCCTAATAAAAAAAGTTCAGGTTTAAAATCCACCTGTTCATCCAATATTTTTTCTAACCACATATGTATATTTTTCCAATAAGCCTTTGCCTTCCCACATGTCCACCAAATATGATAATACGAGCCTATATTATGTTTACATTTCCAACATCTATCTGACATATTTTTAAACATTTTTGCTAGTCTTGCTGGTGGAAGGTGCCATCATAAAACATTTTATACAGATTTTCTTTATATGAAGTTGACATTGTCAATTTATAGTTTCTCTCCCATAATATTTGCCATTTTTCTAATTCCTGCCACTGTTCTTCATATGTTTTAGTCACTAGCTCCCCAATCATCTTTGTTGCTCTTCTCTGCACTCTTTGCACCATCTATATATAGACTTTGAGCCGCTCCATACTTTTCAGCCAATCTCCTTCAAAGGAGGGAAATTGAATTTGAAGGCCTGCCTGAATGAAAAAAATAGGACAAAGGACTATCAGAAATCCATATATAAAGATGCCCACAGCTTTCTTATGGACTGAAACTGAAAGAATGCTGATTTGCTTATCTTTTTCTTTCCATCCCCATGGCAGCCAGACCCTGCTAGTTGAGTATTCCCACAGCCACCCACTCAGCATGGATTGCTATTCTCGCCTCTTTGCCTCTTGCCGACTCCCTGGACGAAAACGTGACTCTATTTTACTGCCTCCACCTGGACGGAAGCCCCCAAATTATATTACTGTTGTTCGCAACTTCCAGGTAAATACTTTCATCTTGGCCCAGCCATTGGTCCCTGGATCTGTTGACAGCAGTTCTTGGGGCCTGAATATAAGACCCCATACTTCTGTGCTGCTATATAAAAAAGAGACAAAATACTATTTTAATATTTTTAAAGTGTGATGGTATAGTTCAGGTATTGACACATATTTGGAGCCACCCAAATTCTAATCTCCCTTCAACCACGGGAATCCCCTGGATTACTTTGGATCAGTCATGCTCTCTTAATCCACTGTACCCCATAGAATTGTTTGTGGATAACATGGAGAGCAATTTGTATGCTCCCTTAAGCTCCCGAACGAGGTGTGGTATATAAATCCAATGCATCGGTATGGTATATCGTGGATATAGGATTGGAGGCAATGCGCTAAGGTCTAGGAATGTGAGGCTCCTGTGTGGCCTTTCAGAAACCGCTGTGGTAGACGATCTTAGACGAGGGGTAGGCAACCTTGGTTCTTTTATGACTCGTGGACTTCAACTCCCAGAATTCCTGAGCCAGCCATGCTGAGGGGAAAGGGAGAGGTTTCCAAGCTGAGCCATGGCTGGCTCAGGAATTCTGGGAGTTGAAGTCCACGAGTCATAAAAGAGCCAAGGTTGCCTACCCCTGCCTTAGACTAAATGCCTCCAAACCTAGCAATTTTAAAACTTGTGGACTTCAACTCCCAGAATTCCTCAGCTAGCCCTGCTGACTGAATTGCTGAGTTGAAAGTCCAGAAGTCTTAAAAGTCACCAAGTTTGGAGACCTCTGCCTTAGAGGAAGGATACAGGTAGTCCTTGACTTACAATCACAAGAGAGACTGGAAAATTCCTTGTTTAAGTGGCGCAGACATTAAGCGAGGCATCACATGACAGTACCCAACTTTATGACCTGTTTGCCATTTGCCGTTGAGTGAAATATGTCACCGTGACTTATGACCTTCCCTGCCTGCTTCCCCCTTTGACTCTGCTTGGGAAAGTTGCAAAGGGTGATCACATGTCCACCTCATTATGACCGTCATAAATGTACATTTGGCAAGCAGCCAAATCATGTAATTACATGACTGCAGGGATGATGCGACAGTTATAAGCACAAGGGCCGGTCATAAGTTGTTTTTTTTCCAGTTGCTAAATGGATGGTCATAAGTCAAGGACTACCTGTAGCACCACTCAGTGCCTTTTGAGGATAGACGGTCATGCTAGGTTCTTAGAGTTCCCGGAAGGGTGTGAACCCCAAAACATTTGGGGACTTGCTCAGTGAAACCAGAAGTGCACAGCTCCTTAGTGTGAATGGGGTTCCCCTCACTTCTCTGCTTCTTTGTTCCTTTCTCAGTTCTTCCGGCTTGAAGTATACAACAGTGACGGGACGCCCCTGACCATTGACCAGCTCTATCTGCAGCTCCTAAAAATCCGTTCTTTTTCTTGGAAGTTGGATAAAGAGCCCTTGGGGGTCCTCACCAGTGACCATCGACATACCTGGGGAGAGGCCTTCACTACTCTCATGAAAGGTGGGAAGCCGAAAGGATTACCTAGTTACGGGCCTTTGATCCTGTACAAAGAGGCTGCTCCATGCAGGAATCCAGATTAAAGGATCCGTGTTAGATGGCTGTTCATTCTCCATTTTGAGTGAAGGGGAATGTGTTGACCCAGGGCACAGCACAGAGGCAGTGCAGTCAGCTGGCAATTCAAACCGCCCTTTAATTGCTCCAAATTTTCCCCAAATGCTCCCACGTTTCTGGCAAGCCCCGGAACAAGTAAGACACACACACACCTTCAGCAGCCTCTGGCTGCAAGTAGTTTCACATACGGTTAGATTAGAAGAGTAATTTACTCGAGGCCATGTAGATAACAAGGAATGAAACATACATCCTGAGCAGTTTCAGAAGAGAAGCCAAAATACAATCCGAGGTCTTTGAACACCCAATCAAATTTTTCAGCCAGTCCAATGGTCAGAGTTTCAGAGTTTTCAAACAGAAATCACAACACAGAACAAGAGATCAGAGAGTTGTTTCCAAGATCAGCAACAGCACAAAAGTCCAAGGAATCAGCGTTTGTTCCCGACAAAGCCTCTCCCCACAGCATCTCCTTAAGTCTCAGTCTCCAGGTGTGCCTTGTGGAATGGGGTGAGGTGCTCTCCTCCCAAATAGTTGAACCTGCCTGCGTTGTCCCCTCCTTCTCTCCACTCTCCCGTGCTCTAGGATCAGGAGGGGAGGGTGGCCCTTGCTCATCGCCTGAACTCTGTCTCTCACATTCCTCCTGTCCCAATCCTGAAAGGCCCTGCCATGCCTCGGCCTGCTCTTCCCCACATTCCTTTGAAGCACAGACACCTCTCCCTCAACCTCCAGAGCAGCTGTTCTCAACCTGTGGGTCACGACCCCATTTGGGGTCGAACGACCATTTCATGGGGGTCGCCAAACACTGCAGTCCGCCATTTTTTTTAATTTTTTTTGGGTCGGCCATTTTTTTTTTGGTCAGCCATTTTTTTCCCCTTTGCGATGCGGGCCGCCGCGCATGCGCGATGCAGGCCCGCCATTTTTTTTTTTTTTGGTTGGCCATTATTATTTTTTTGGTCGGCCATTTTTTTTCCCTTTGCGATGCGGGCCGTCGCGCCGCGCATGCACGATGCGGGCCCGCCATTTTTTGGGGGGGGTCGGCCATTTTTTTCCCTTTGCGATGCGGGCCGCCGCGCATGCGTGATGCGGGCCAGGGTCGAGCCCCGGAAAAGGTTGGGAACTGCTGCTCCAGAGGGTCCTGTTCCAGCTCATTTTCCTCAGCAGATTCAGGCTTCAATGGAGGCCTGGCAGGGAGCCCTGCTGCTTCTCAAGATCAACTGTCAGACTGCTCCTAAATTTATTTTCGTGCCATTCCACAGAGACGGATCCAGATGTAAACAAATGGCTTCTTTTAAACGTATTTCAGGGGTGCATTTAAAATACCTACTCCACAGCTTCTTTAACGTGATACAGGTAGTCCTCAACTTAACCGCTTGTTTAGTGACTGTTCAGGGTTACAACGGCACTGAAAAAAAACCTGACTCATGACCAGTCTTCACACTTATGACTGCTGTAGCATTCCCATGGATACTTGACCAATGGTTCATATTTATGACGGTTGCAGTCACCTTTTGCGACCTTTTGACAAGTAAAGTCAAGGGGGAAAGCCGGATTCACTTAACAGCCAGCTCACTAACTTAACAACCGTAATGATTCACTTAATGACCGTGGCAAAAAACGGGGGCAAAAGTCACTTAACAAATGTCTCACTTAGCAACAGAAATTTGGGGTTTAATTGTGGCAAGTCAAGGACTACCTGTACTCTCTAAATCAGTGTTTTTCAACCTTGCCAGCTTTAAGATGTTTGGACTTCAACTCCCAGAATTCCCCAGTTCCCCTTTGGAACTGTAGTAGCTGGCTCTTTAAGATGGGTGGGGAACCATGGCTCTTTTATGACTTGCGGACTTCAACTTCCAGAATTCTTGAGCTCAGGAACTCTGGGAGTTGAAGTCCACAAGTCATAAAAGGGCCATGGTTCCCCACCCGTTTTAAGAAATACAATCCTAGCTCAGTGGAAGAGCACCAGCTTGGAGATGCCTGACTTAAGCCACATTAAATCCAACTAGGTCCCTGAGCAGAAAACAATGATTTCTTTTCATGTTAAAAGTTTTGTTGGAACAGATTTTGAGAAAGGGGTTTCCACATCTTTCCAGCCTTCTGATTGCAAAGGGACAAGCAAGTTATCCAACTGTCTTTCAGTACCTGCAAAATTTAGGTTGGTAAAGTACATGTAGTCAAGGCCGTGGTTTTCCCAGTTGCAATGTATGGCTGTGAAAGTCGGACCACAAGAAAGGCTGAGCGCCAAAGAATGGAGGCCTTTGAACTATGGTGCTGGAGAAGACTCCTGCGAGTCCCCTGGACTGCAAGGCGATCAAAGCGGTCAGTTCTAGAAGAGATCAACCCTGACTGCCCTTTAGAAGGCCAGATCCTGAAGTTGAAACTCAAGTACTTTGGCCACCTAATGAGAAGGAAGGACTCACTGGAGAAGGGCCTAATGCTGGGAAAAATTGAGGGCAATAGAAGAAGGGGACGACAGAGAATGAGGTGGCTCGATGGCGTCACTGAAGCAGTGGCATGAGCTTAAATGAACTCCAGAAGATGGTGGAGGACAGGAAGACCTGGAGGAACATTGTCCATGGGGTCACGGTGGGTCAGACACGACTTCGCAACTAACAACAACAAAGGATATTAGGATAACTATACAGGTAGTCCTCAAGTTATGATCCTAATGAAACTTGCCAATCACAGTCGTAATTCATGACTGTCATAAAACGGGCCGGTCCCATGGCCAATCCAATTTTACAACTTTTTTTGTGGCAGTTAAGTGAATCACCATAGTCATTAAGTGAAACAGTGATTTGCTATGACGCAGTTTTGCTGAAAAGGGGAAGAAAATGCTGGATTTGGGCAAAAACACTGTAAAATGTGGTCATGTGACGCTGCAAATAGAAATAAATGGGGCCCAGTTGCCAAGCCGCCCAAGTGCAGTCCTGTGACTACAGTTGGTGGGGCTGACCGTCGTATCTTTGACTCCAGGTCCATAAATACCCCCGCAGGTAGGTTCATCAAAATTTCGAACAATTATTAAGCCACCAGTCATAAATCAAGGACTCCCTATATTTAAGGAAAGGAAACAGGATTAAGTATTTAGGCAAGAAAAACAAAATGCACAGGTGTAGTATTGGGGGTACCTTGCTCAATAGTAGTAACTGTGAGAGGGACCTCGGAGTCCTAGTGGACAATCACTTAAATATGAGCCAGCAGTGTGCTGCAGCTGCCAAAAAAGCCAACGCAGTGCTAGGCTGCATTAACAGAGGGATAGAATCAAGATCACGTGAAGTGTTAATACCACTTTACAATGCCTTGGTAAGGCCACACTTGGAATATTGCATCCAGTTTTGGTCACCACGATGTCCTGTGTTACAACACAAACATGTCAGGAATTAAATCTGGCATTTCTTGTTCCAGATAAGCTGAACCAGGAATCGGCTCTGACGATACAGCGTAGCCTCTTCACCGTCTGCCTGGACGCCCCTATCCTGAAGGTGTCCGACACTCATGCCCAAAGCCGTTTGGCAGCTCAAATGCTGCACGGTGGAGGCAGCTATTCCAACAGCGGCAATCGCTGGTTTGACAAGACGCTGCAGGTGAGAATAAAAAGCAGGACGTGAATTAGGTTTCCTCAGTTGTACACCAATAAATAAAAGTAAGGTTCTACACTTAAGTAAGAAAAACCAAATGTACAAACTTGACTAGGTGAAACTGGGCTTAATGCCAGTAACTCTGAGAAGGATCTCAGAATCCTAGTGGACAATCACTTAAATATGAGCCAGCAGTGTGCTGCAGCTGCCAAAAAAGTCACAGTGCATTAACACACTCTGGTCACCACAATTACAAAAAACAGGTCGAGACTCTGGAAAGAGTGCAGAGAAGAGCAACAAAACTGATTAGGGAGCTGGAGGCTAAAATGTAGGAAAAACAGTTACAGGAATTGGGTATGTCTAGTCCAGGGGTAGGCAACCTTGGCTCTTTTATGACTCGTGGACTTCAACTCCCAGAATTCCTGAGCCAGCCATGCTGAGGGGAAAGGGAGAGGTTTCCAAGCTGAGCCATGCTGGCTCAGGAATTCTGGGAGTTGAAGTCCACGAGTCATAAAAGAGCCAAGATTGCCTACCTCTGGTCTAGTCTATTGGAAAGAAGGGTTAAGGGGGACCTGATAGCACTGTTCCAATATTTGAGGGACTCTACAAAGACAATGGGGTCGAACTATTTTCCAAAGCACTGTTTCTTGCAGACAAGAAACAATGGTTGGAAACTAACCAAGGAGAGAAGCAATAAGGAGAAATTTCCTAACGGTGAAAGCAATTAACTAATGGAATAATTTGCCTTCAGAGGTTGTGGGTGCTCCCTCACTGAAGGATTTCAAAAAGAGGTTGGACGCCCATTTGTCTGAAACGATATCAGGTCTCCTGTCTGAGCAGAGGGTTGACTCCGAGGTCCCTTCCAACTCTTATTATTCTATGTCCTACCTAGGTAATCAAGCTAGGGTAATGAATATTGTGCCATTACATATGAGATTTAAGAAGGAAGCATCTCAAAAAGCTTCGGAGTTTTGGTTACAGCATAATCATTTTGATCATTTTTAGAATTGTTTTTTAAAGAGACGGGACAGCTGCAGGCCAAATCCTAGATTAAAATGTAAGCATTTAGATTTTTGATACGAACAGAATAAGGCTAGGCCCGTGTGCTGTGCTGAACTCTTATTTAATGACATTTTATTTATTTATTATTTATTTATTAATTGGATTTCTATGCCGCCCTATTCCAGGAACTCAGGGCGGCTCACAACATAGATAGAAATCAGACATTAAAATACATTATAAAAACCCCTTAATTAAAAAACCAATCATCCAAGACAGACATGCAAACAAACATACACTGGCTGGGGCAAGGTGTTAACTGCCCCAGGCCTGTTGGCAAAGATGTGTCTTCAGTAATTTGCTTTTTTTTAATGATTTAAGAAAGTTACGTTGCTACGAACGCACAGTAACTTAGGCTGTATGCAGTCAGAAACTGATAAGCAAGGAATACATTTAAAAATTGTATTTGGGAATATACGTTATTTTATTCTGCTTTTTCATAATCCAAAATAAAAAAAAAGACTTGAGAGAATCCTCTAGCTCAGCGGTCCCCAACCTTATGGCTTGGCGGCCTCATGGACGGGGGGGAGAGGGGAACTGGCCTGTGCAAGCAGTGGGCCGGTGCGGCCTACTTTCGAACTGGCCATGGCCCAATAGTGGGAGACACCTCCTCTAGCTGAAACCAGCTTTTTAATATTATAATCTCGGTGCCTAATAAACTATTTCTGTTCCTTCTTTCCACTCGTTCTTTTTCCTTGGCCTTCAGTTCATTATCGGAGAAGATGGCACCTGTGGGGTCCTTTATGAACAAGCCATTGCTGAGGGGCCACTGATTGCCACCGTCATTGACTACGTCCTTGACTATTGGTAATGTCCCTGTGGGGGATGTGGGGTGGGGGTGGGTAGCCTGACTGGACTCCCGTGGGCAGATTTCAAACTGGTGCTACAAAAAGTATTTCTTAAGACTCTAGTCCTCGAGGTTGCATCTCTGAACTAAATAGCCAGTGACAAGGGAGACCACATTCCCCTTGTCAATGCATGGCAGAATGAAACAAGCCACGTTAGGGCTTAGTGCACGGTATGAACCTGGTTAGAGGGATGGTTGTTTTCGTATAACACAGAATATATTTTAATTAGGTGTGTATGTGTGTGTATGTGTGTGTGTTAGTTTTATTAAATCACATTTACATATATATTTATATTAGTCACAAGGAGCAACTCTGGGCATCATGCAACGATTGGCAGAAGCACATATAAAAACTTTAATCGTTATAAAAATAGAAAAAGTCATTATTAAAAACAAAAATATTAAAAAATTTAAATATAATGCATCTTTTCTCCCTTTCTTCCACCCCCCCACCAGCAAAGATCCAGTCATGACACGCAGCCCAATGATCCCTCTACAGTTGCCCCAAAAACTTTATTTTTCCATCACTCCAGAGGTCAAGCGTGACCTTGAGCGTGCAAAGCAGAACCTGGATGTGTGAGTAAGCAGGGCGTGTGCTCCGGGGTGGCCTGTTTCGGTAACACACCTTGTCAGTCCCTACTGGAGGGGTGGAAAATACAGGTAGTCCTCGACTTACGAATGGCTCATTTAGTGACCGTTCAAGGTTCAAGTGATTTAAGGCTGTTTTTCACGCTTACGACCGCTGCAGCATCCCCATGGTCATGCAATCAAAATTCAGAAACTTAGCTACTGACTCATATATATGACGGTCGCAGTGTCCTGGGGGCACCGGATCCCCTGTTCCGACTTTCCGATGAGCAAAGTCAATGGGGAAGCCAGATTCACTTAACAACCCTGTTAGTCACTTAACAACTGCAGTGATTCACTTAACAACTGGCAAGAAAGGTTGTAAAACGGGGCGAAATTCACTTAAATGTTTCACTTGGCAACAGAAATTTTAGGCTCAGTTATGGTCGTAAGTCAAGGTATACCTGATTTCTTTATTTCTTCCTTCTGGAACATTTTATTATTATTATTTGATTGATTATGTGCCATTAAGTCATTGTTGATTCTTATCAGTCATATAGATAGATATTTTTTTTTTCATAATGAACTGCCCCCAGTCAGGTCCTTCAGCTCTTCCTATAGTGCAGTGGTGGCAAACCTTTTAGAGACTGAGTGCCCAAACTGCAACCCAAAACCCACTTATGTATCACCGGCTGCCAGGTGGGCGTGGCCCATTGGGTGGGCGTGGCTGTGGTGGTCATGGCAGACTGGGTGGGTTTGGCCAAGGTAGGCGTGGTCATCTTGATGTTGCTCGTGGGGAGGGACGCCTGTGGGGGCCGGGCAGGGTTGGGGGAGATCCAGGGGGTCTCTGGCAGGTGGGGCAGTGGGCAGGCGGCTTGTCCTGCGGGGTGAGGCGAGGCAAGGTGAAGCAGGGCGGAGGTCCCATTGTCACAGGGCAAGGCGAGGTAGGGGCCAGGGCAGCTGCTGCCTGATACCATCAGCCCCCGCACACAGAGGCCAGTGAGCGCATGGGGGCAGACAGTGTCCATCAGTAGCCACAGCCTGCCGGCCCCTCGAACAGCGCACTGGGGCTCCGCAGCCCACCACCAGTAGTTCAGAGAAGCCACCCCTGAGCTTGATGGCCAGCCGAGAGCTGAGGAGGCGATGCAGTGGGTCGTGCCCGGAAAAAGGAGAAGCATGTGAGGTCAGGAGGGATGGGACGGGGGGGGGAGGGAAACCAACTGTGCTGGGATGCAACCGGCCACATGGGACCTTGGTGAGTTAGCGGGCGGCTGGTTGAAGAGGGACGGTTGCCATCTCCGGGGCATGGCACACGTGCCCACAGAGAGGGCTCTGAGTGCTGCCTCTGGCACGCGTGCCATAGGTTCGCCATCACTGCTATAGTGCCTCCATCGCCACTCTAATGGAGTCCATCCATTGGCACGCGTGCCATAGGTTTGCCATCACTGCTATAGTGCCTCCATCGCCACTCTAATGGAGTCCATCCATCTTGCTGGTCATCCTCTTCTCTTTTCTTCCGCCTTTCCAACCATAGCCTTTGGGTTTTTTTCTAGACAGGTGACTCTATCTCCCAAAAGAGTTAAACACCTAATTTGATGGTTGCTTTTCATTAAAATACTATAATGTCAAACAAATGTAAAAAATCTATGGGGCAGGGTGTCAAGACTGATTCACCTAGATGTTTTGCTCATATCTTGACAATGGAATGCAAAGGTGGGGAGGGGTGGTGTCTAGGCAGCCGAAAGCCAAGGCCATGGATGAAGGAGAAGTGGACTGTTCCCATAACAAGAAGAAATATTACTATTGGACAGTGTAAACACCCAGTGGATAGGGAAGTCCCTCGTTTAACTAAGAAAGCTTCCTAGTGAAAACAGCAGAGCTGGTTTTGCTTTCTTCTATGCCAGTGTAAACATTCAGTAAAGTATTATACTCTTGGCAAAGTCATATCCCAGGAGTTTCCTTTTCTGGAAATGCCAACTGGACAGTTGACACAGGGAGGATGGTGGCTGGGCAGGCCTTGGGAGAGGATGATGGCCATAAGTATCCCATCGAGGCCTGCAGGAGAGGGGATGTTTCTCTACATCTGGCACTGCATCTGCAAACATGGCCTGAGCTCTGAGCCTCTCTCTTTCTCTGTTCAGCCTGATCAGTGACCTGGACATCCGCTGTTTCACCTTTGACGGCTTTGGAAAGGAGTTCATCAAAAGCCAAAGCTTGAGTCCCGACTCGGTTGTCCAGGTAGTGCTGCAGTTGGCGTATTACAGGTGAGCTGGCAGGTGCTTGGAGGGATGCTTGGAGAAGTGGGAGGACGAGGGTGGGGTCCGCAACCTTGAAACGGTTTTTTTTAGATGCAGATGGTTTGCAGGTGCATTTTTGGTGTGTGTGTGTGTGTGAGAGAGAGAGAAAGAGTGGCTTTGTGTCCCTTAGAGACGAGCCAAAAGTAAGTTGCTTTTATAGAGATGTGAACGTTTTGATTGGGAGCCACCCAAAGTTGGTTCAAAGATCGGCAGCTAATAAACATTTTAAATAAAATACATGTAGTCCTTGACTTACAACAGCCCATTTAGTGACTTTTCAAAGTTAACATTTACAGTGAAAGTGAAAAACTTTTTGAACACCTGACTTATTTTCACACTTACGGCCGTTGCAGCATCCCCCATGGTCACGGGGGTCAAAATTCGAGTGCTTGATAACTGACTCACACTTACGGCGATTGCAGTGTCCCAAGGGTCACGGGATCACCCTTTGCGACCTGAAGAGCAAAGTCAGTGGGGAAGCCGCTTAACAACTGTGTCACTAACTTAACCATTGTAGGGGTTCACTTGACAGTTGTGGCAGGAAAGGGTCATAAGATGGAGCAAAACTCGCTTAACAATTGTCTCGCTTAGCGACAGAATTTTGGGGGCTTCGTTGTGGTTGTAAGTCGAGGACTACCTGTGAAACCAAACATAACCTAGGGGCGTGGGGCATAAAAAAGATTGGGAACCCCTGATGTAAGGAAAGCCACAGGTTGGTGGCCAAGCTAGTGATAACTAAATTAAGCGGGAGGGGGATCTGCTTTTGTCCATGTAGGTGTCTGTGGAGATTCTCAGTCATCCAGGTGTTGGTTATTACCTATAAAGCCCTTCATGGCATGGGATCAGGATACTTACGGGACCGCCTTCTGCCACATACTTCTTTACGACCGGTGAGAGCGCACAGAGTCGGCCTCCTCCGGGTCCCGTCAGCGAAACAATGGCGTCTGGCGGGCCCTAGGGGGAGGGCTTTCTCTGTTGTGGCGCCCGCCCTCTGGAACCAACTGCCTCCTGAAGTCCGCGTTTCCCCGACTCTCCCGGCCTTCCGAAAGAATTTAAAAACCTACCTCTGCCGGCAGGCCTGGGGATGATTGTTGATTGTGGTGTGACTGATGAGTATGTATGGGGTTTTATTTTTAATGTTTTTTGTTCGGATTTAGTTGAAATTGTTTTATATATATGTTGTGAGCCACTCCGAGTCTTCGGAGAGGAGCGGCATATCAATCCGAATAAAATAAATAAAAATAAATAGTTGTCCCAAAGGTGCTTTTTCACGAGGCACCTGGACTTTTTTTTTCTTCTCTTTGAAGACGTTTCGCTTCTCATCCAAGAAGCTTCTTCTGCTCTGATTGGATGGTGGGGGAATGGAAGGATTTATATTCCTCACAGATAGCTGGCCATTTGCCTTCTTTTAGAGCCGACCTGTCAAACTCACGACGTCACACAACGTATCGGGACGGTTTTGCCATTGCCGGCAATGGGGTGGGCGCAGCTTCCAGATGATGCATCCGGTCTGCGGGCTGGCAATTTGACACCCCTGTTTTAGAGAGTGTCCTCAGAGGTCACCTGAGTAGCAAATGGGCGTGGAGCCTTCTTGGAACTGCTGAAAGGACTGTGTTATAGACTGAAGATAGATGATGAACTATCCCTCCCCCTCTGTTGAGAGAAGTCTATTCAGTTTTGACACAGATGGCCTCTTTGAGCCCTCTTTCAAACCAGCGGTCCTCTCTGTCCAAAATGTGGACTTTCCAAAATGTGGATGACACAGATAAGCCTCCAGGTGGCATCACCGACTCTCTAAAGGAATGCAAATGACCAGCTGTCTACAAGGAGTATAAATCCTTCCATTCCTCACCATCCAGTCAGAGCTGAGGAAGCTTCTTGGATGAGAAGCGAAATGTCTTCAGAGAGAGAGAGAGAGAGAGAGAGAGAGAGAGAGAGAGAGAGAGAGAGAGAGAGTCCAGTTGCCTCCTGAAAAAGCACTTTTGAGTTGTCTGTGCAAGGTTTCTCACCAACAAGGTATAACTCTGGCAGTACACACAGAGTGTGTATTACAACCGACCTCTTTCCCTCTTCTAGAGCACACGGGCAATTGTGTCCCACCTCAGAGTCAGCCTCGCTTCGTCGCTTCCATCAGGGCCGGTCAGAAGTCATACGCTCTGCTACCTCGGCCGTGCTGGCTTTTGCCCAGGCAATGGCTGATGAGAAGTGCCAGGTATTCAGCTTTCCAACTTGGTGTCTTTTTTCTTTTTCAAGGCTGTGGTGATAACCCACTTCATCAAGTCCCCCCAGGATCTTGAAGTAGGCTTACTGAGAGAGAGTGCTTGAGCTCTGCACTCGGTTCTCTTGGTTAGTATTCTATTCCGGAACCATGAACTAAGATGCTTTGTAGTTCTGGTCTGGACAGCATAAACTCAATGAGAACAATTTTGAAACAATATTAATTATCCAGGAATCCTTAGCAGAGACTTACTTTGCAGACGATATTATTCAAAGAAATAATGGATTCTTCTGTCCTGCGTAAAACTACATGTTGGCATGGAGCTTCTGGCCTGGCAGCTGGGACCCATGCGGAGAGAAGATAACAATGGCACAAAGCCAGGAAGTGCAGTCATAAACTTTGGAACTCCTCCCACTTAACTAGATAAGCTATAACATTAACAGCTAAAACTACATTACCCATAAGCCATCTCTTAAGGAAACAGCATTTAACCCTGTAAATGCTAAACACAATAACACAGTTCTCAAGTATATGCCCTGGCAATATGGTTACATACTGGTCCAGCACATATTCAGTTTTCCCTCCAAAAAGAGGTTGATAGTAATTGAGTTAAGCATCTTGTGCTTCCAATGATAATTCCTAGAAGAATAGAATTGTGGAGCTGGAAGAATCACAGGGATCATCCTGTCCAAGCTTCTGCAACTGCAGGAAAGTTGGTTAAACCACGTTTGAGAAGCGGCAACCCAGCTTTTTAAAACAACAACAACAACAAAAACCTTCAGAGATGGAAAAGCCACAACCCCCATATGATAACAGAATAACAGAGTTGGAAGGGACTTTGGAGGTCTTCTAGTCCAACCCCCTGCTCAAGCAGGAAACCCTATTCTAGGGTCCGTGAGTCATAAAAGAGCCGAGGTTGCCTACCCCTGCCCTATACCATTTCAGACAAACTAGAGCCAATTGTTTTGGAAGCAGCCTTCCGTTTTTAACCTGCCTTGTTCAAAATGCTTCTTTGGAATGTAAAACTTTGGTTTGCAGCTGTTGGCAACGTTTGTTTCTGGCTGATGGTGTCAAAGAGTTTTGCTTCCGTCGAGGGTCACCATGGTTGAGCTGTGCTTAGGGCAGGGGTAGGCAACCTTGGCTCTTTTATGACTCGTGGACTCCAACTCCCAGAATTCCTGAGCCAACCACGCTGAGGGGAAAGGGAGAGGTTTCCAAGCTGAGCCATGCTGGCTCAGGAATTCTGGGAGTTGAAGTCCACGAGTCATAAAAGCCGAGGTTGCCTACCCCTGGCTTAGGGCATCAGTTGGTGAAAGTGCTAGACTAAAAGTGAGGAGATCTGGGTTCTCATTCCCCTCTAAGCCACAGAAGCTCTCTGAGGGACTCATTCATTTATTTTATTCGAACCAGAATAACAGTTGGAAAGGACCTTGGTGGTCTTGTAGTCCAACCCCCTGCTCAAGCAGGAAACCCTACACCATTCCAGACAAATGGTTGTCCAGTCTCTTCTTAAAAACCACCAGTGTTGAAGCACCCACAATGTCTGGAGGCAAGTCGTTCCACTGATTAATTGTTCTCACTGTCAGGAAATTTCTCCTCAGTTCTAGGTTGGTTCTTGTCCTCATGTGATTGAGTAGAATGAAGGATCGTTCCAGCCAAGGAATGGTACCCCAATTATTGAAAGACATTCTACCTTGTTCGCTCAGGGTATTTGAGGGCCTTCAGATGCATTTCTGGATTAGTTCATGTGGGGTGGGATTTGGTTCTGCCAACCCTGTTAGTTTCTGTATACGGAGAGGTCAATTTTTTTTTCTTCAAGAAGTCTTGGCCTTGTTCTGACCTTGGTCATTGGGACAAGTAGGAAAGGCTACTGTTACCTATGAAAATCTCTTTTCCATGCAGCTGAAATGAAGAACACAGGTAATCCTTGACTTATGACCATAATTGAACCCAGAATTAGGGTTATAAGTCATGCTGGTCGTTAATTGGGTCACCGTGTGATTGTGTCTGTTTTTACGAACTTCTTTGTGGTCATTAAATAAATGCAGCAGTTGTTAAGCGAACACAGAAGTCATTAAGCAAATCCGTTGTCTGAAAAGGTTGGGGGGTTTTGCCCGAAACCAGAAGTCAACAACCTTTTCTTTGCTCAGTGCCCAAAATGTGATCACATTATGTGACCGCAGGGTGGTGGTGGCAGTAGCAGCTATCAGAACTTTGAATTTTGATCATAACTCGCCCTGGAGACAGTCATCATAACAGTCGCTAAACCGGCCTTAAGTCAAGGACTACCTCTACCCATGTCAACAATTACGATTTCTCTAAACACAGGTAGTCCTCCACTTACAACAGTTCATTTAGTGACCCAACGGCTCTGAAAAAAGTGGCTTATGACCATTTTTCACATGTAGGACTGGTTCATCTTTAGGACTGTTGCTGCAGGTCACGTGATCACCTTTTGTGATCATCTGACAAGCAAAGTCGATGGGGGTAACCAGATTCACATAACAACCGGTTACTAACTTATCCGCTCCAGTGATTCAGTTAACAACTGTGGCAGGAAATGGGGCAGAACTCAGTTGACAAACGTCTCACTTAGCAACAGAAATGTCGGCCTCCATTGTGGTCATAAGGTGAGGACTACCTGTATGTTAGCAGTGAGACTTTCAGTATGTATGGTTTGAACGTTTTTGTGTCTTCTGGTATTTTAATCCATGTCTCTTTTTCTTTCACTAGGCCCCTGAAAGATTATCTCTCCTGAAAGAAGCAGCTGAGTTCCACAGCACCCTCACAGAGCAGGTAACTATCTCCCTGTAGCGTGGTTTGGTAGGAATATATATTTGTTTTCTGAGGTTTTCGCGGGTGTTTGTATGTAGGTCTTTGGTTCATCGGGTTTTCTCCCACGTAGAATTTGAAGTGTCTTGGCGACGTTTCGACAAAGTCCCATTCGTCATCTTCAGGCTGGTGCTTTCGGCTTCGTGCTCCTAGAAGCACGAAGCCGAAAGCACCAGCCTGAAGATGACGAATGGGACTTCGTCGAAGTCATCCAGTTGGTTTCACACATAAGGTTTCCCCCTCTGGGTTTTTTTACCCTACTAGTTGTAACCGACTTTAGGGGTGGTGCTCATCTCTGTTTCTGAAGCCAAAGGGGCAGCACTGTCCGAAGGTATTTCCACAGTCATGTGGCTAGCATAACATCAGGCTGCAGCACAAAACTTAGGGCAAAACAAGAAGTGCTGTTATTTTCCCCCATGCTTATTATATGTGGTACCTATTCATCTACTCACATATGCACACTTTCGAACTGCTAGGCTGGCAGAAGCTGGGACAAGTGATGGGAGCTCACTCTGTCTCGCGGCACTCGAGTCTTGAACTGCCGAGCTATAGATCTTTTAACAATCTAAGACTCAGTGTCCTAACCGCTGAGCCACCTTATCCCTTATTTCAGGGGTCCCCAATCCCCGGTCTGTGGACCAGTACCGGGCCGCGGCATGCCAGCAACCCGGCCGCACAAACAAGCAAAGCCGCATCCGCGAGATGCAGGCAACACACAAAACCACACACTCTCTGGCTGCAGAAAAACCTCTCCCCACGGAACCGATCCCTGGTGCCCGAAAGGTTGGGGACCTCTGCCTTATTTCATGCATAAGCCAAGACTAGAATTTAAAGTTTCCCCATTTTTAGCCCAACACCTTTAACAATCCCGGCTCACCAATATGAATTGCTAGCCCTCAAATCTTCCAAGTTGGCCCTGTTCTGCAGAAATAATTTTGGAATGTCACCTTCTTTAGGACAATGAATGACAGCAGTATGTTTGGCAAGGAAAATGGAACAAACGATGGGAGGTTTATTTATTTATGAATGAAATGGTTATTTACTAGTTTAGAGCAGTGCTTCCCAACTTTTTGCAACTTTGAGACATGGATTTCAACTTCCAGAATTCCCTAGTCAGCCATGTTGGCTAGACTAGAGGATTCTGGGAGTTGAAATCCCTAAATCTTAAAGTTGCCAAGTTTGTAGACCCCTGATTTAGTGTGTTGAGCAAATGAGTTCAAACCACTTTCCAGTGATAGCTGATTTTGCGTAATGTCTTGCAGGCTCTGGATGGGCAAGGCATCGACTGCCATTTGCTTGGGCTGAAAATGGAGGCCATAGCAGATGGTTTCCATGTGCCTGAGCTTTTTATGGATATTTCCTACACCATGGCTTCGTACTGGAAACTCTCCACAGGACAGGTACAGATAGCCAGCTCCAAATTTGTACTTCTTTGCTGTATCCCTATAGTACCCGGGTTATGATATTCTCCGTACAGGTAATCCCTGTTTAGTGACTGTCTTGGATAGCGATCATTGGCAAATGCAATGATAACAAATGCTAATAAAAATTTATTTTCCTACAACAAAAGCCAGTATGAAACTGATTAAGGTCTGGTCAGTTTCAGGCAGCAATTGTGAGACAAGGCTGCTGAGAAAAATAGCTCAGGAAGAGATTCCTTGTTTAGGCAAAGAGATTGTAAGGGAGAATTTTATTTGAATGAGATGGCAGCAACCACAGATCTTCGTGCATTTCTCTCTCTCCCTGTTTGTGTGTCACATCTTCACTTAGCAACTATTTTACTTAATGATTGAGTCATCGGAACCAATTGCAGTCACTAAACGAGGACTATCACTTATTTATTTATATCCTACCTTTATTATTTTTACAAATAACTCAAGGCAGCAAAAATATCCAATACAACTCCTTCCTCCTATGTTCCCCACAACAACAACAACTCTACCATTTTGGTTTTCTTGCAGTTACGAGTAAGATTCTTCATAAATTGTATCTCTCTTCCTGCTCTAAATTTTTGCACCAAAATGTGTTCTTCATAAGCATCATAATGTTGTTCTGGTTTTGTATTCCCATAGGATCTCTGTGACCGTTTTACCTCTTAGTACTATGGATACACAGAACAGGGCCTTTTCGGTGATGGCGCCTTGACTGTGCCTTATCCTTCCCCCAGAGACCTGCAACATGATTTTCCCCCTTTCCCTTCAAGAAACTTAGCAAGTTCTTTCCCCTCTTCCCATTCTCTCCCCTTGAGAGAATTGTGCTGAGAAAGAAGGATGATTTTGGAGTTCATCTGAATGCAGTTCCTACCTCCAGTAGCTTTTTTTAAAAAAAATCCCAGCCAAGAACACAGTCATAGCAATAGCATTTAGGCTTATGTACCACCCCATAGTGCTTTACAGAACTCTCTGGGTGTTTCACAATGTAAGCATTATTTGCATATTGTCCCCAACAATCTGGGTCCTAACATTTTACCAACCTCGGAAGGCTGAGTCAACCTTGAGCCTATCAGGATCGAACCGCTGGCCGTGGGCAGAGTTAGCCTGCAATACTGCATTCTAACCACTGCGCCACCAGGGGTCTTGTATTCAGATGTTTTTTTTTTGATCCCAGTTTCTTTTGTCTTTCAGGTCGCTTCCCGCACGGACTGCATCATGTGTTACGGGCCCCTCGTGCCTGACGGCTACGCTGTTTGCTACAACCCTTTGCCTTCCCATATTAATTTTGCTATCACCGCTTTCAACTGCTGTGAGGAAACCAACGCCACTTACTTCTCCAGAAACATCCAGGACGCCCTGGCTGATGTGGGGGCCTTGTTGGGGAACTTTGGAGAGGGCCACCCTGAAAGACTTGGAAAAATATTTTGAACTTCCCTTCAGACTTCCAACATGACCGAAGGCGTCTCTCTAGTTTGGCCAACAGATGACCCTATCTTTGAGAAATCCCCAATCTCTTCCTTGCCTTCCTTTGGGCCAAAATTTGGGATGCAGCATCCTCCAGCATTCCTAATCCGTAATGTCCTTTGCCAGCCCTAGCAGGATTTGTGGGAAAGTTGGCTGTCTTGATATAAATATATACATATATACACATCTTTCAAATGCAAGATCAGGTCTAATTTATTTCCAGAATAAAGAAATTCAAAACACAAATGCCACAGGAAAACTCCTGACTTAATTTCTTTTTTAGATCAGTGACTTTTTTTAAAAGAAAAAGAAAAAATGACCGAGATGCTGGTCCATTCCGAACTGGCATTTATAGTGTAGTGAAGTATGATTAATAACAATAATAATCAAGTTGGAAGGGACCTTGGAGGTCATCTAGTCCAACCCCCTGCTCAGGCAGAAAACCCTATACCAGTGTTTCTCAACCTTGACAATTTTAAGGCATGTGGACTTCAACTCCCAGAATTCCACAGCCAGCGTTGCTGAAGTGGAAGTCCACATGCCTTAAAATTGTCAAGGTTGAGAAACACTGCCCTATACCATTACAGACAAATGGCTGTCCAGTCTCTCCTTAAAAACTTCCAATGTTGGAGCATTCACAGCTTCTGGTGGCAGGTTGTTCCACTGATTAATTGTTCTGTCAGGAAATTTCTCCTTAGTTCTAGATTCTGATTCATGATTACATTGTACCTTACATCTGTGACCCCCGACCTTTTGGGCACCAGGAACTGGTTCTTGAGAAAAAAATTTCCATGGATTGTGGGGCATGTCTGGTTTTGCATGCTACCTAGATCCCCTGTATTACCTGTGATAGGAAGACCTCCTGAAACGATGAATTGATTTCTGGGTCTTCCACCCCTTAAAAGAAATTGCTTTCATTGGGATGAGGTTTGACAAGAAACAAAGGCATCACAGTTCATCTCTAATCTCTATATAAAAGGGATTCTTAAAACTTTGCAGGATTTACAGTGGGATGATGTGAGGAGCAATGCCTGAAGTGTCTTGTGGCATCTTCCATTCTGTAAACGTAGCTCTTTAAAAAAAAAAAAAAAGTCGATCATATTGTCAAGTTTTTAATCAGGATTGCAAGATCCCGGAAGAAAGATTTCCATTGACATTTCATTTTATTTCAGATTTAATGCTGGGAAAATCAATGGTGGTAAAGGGGTGGATGTGGGATCGATTGCAGAAAATTGAAGAAGGAGAACTCCAGCTGTCATTCATTAGCAAATTCATTAAAGTGGGATGTCGGTGCATTACTTGAATTTCTTCCTGCAAGATTGCTTAGCTCACTGCTTTCCTAAACCTTTCCCTTCATTATCCAAAAGCGCTAATCAGAAAACCTTATCAGACTTGGAGGACCGGTCCAAAGTCCTTTCTTTCAGCACCGTCATGTCTTCAAACTGATGCTGAATGAATGGTTGAAACGTGAGGACCGTCTATATCGGATAGGCAGCCTTGGCTCTTTGATGACTCGTGGACTTCAACTCCCAGAATTCCTGAGCCAGCCATGCTGAGGGGAAAGGGAGAGGTTTGCATGCTGAGCCATGCTGGCTCAGGAATTCTGGGAGTTGAAGTCCACCAGTCATAAAAGAGCCAAGGTTGCCTACCCCTGTCCTAGACTAAATGGGTAGAAATGCCCATGGAACCATCAACAGAGATGTGGTGCAGTGGTTACAATGCAGTATTGCAGGCAAACTCTGCCTGCTGCCAGGAGTTCAATCCTGACTGGCTCAAGGTTGACTCAGCCTTCCATCCTTCCAAGGTGGGTAAAATGAGGACCCAGATTGTCGGGGGCAAACTGCTTAGAGAGGGCTGTAAAGCAGTGGCCCCCAACCTTTTGGGTACCAGGGACTGGTTTTGTGAAGAGTGGTTTTTCTGCAGACCTGAGGGGACATGGTTTCATGTGCTGCTTGCATCCCATGGATGGGGCTCCACTTGTTTGCATGACCCGCTTTCTGGCCTGTCATGGCCCGGTGCAGGTCCACAGACCAGGGATTAAAGACCCCTGTTGTATAGCACTATGAAGCGGTATATAAGTCTAAGTGCTATTTCGATCCGGGATGTGGGGATGTAGTTCTGACCATCACAGGATGGCAATTAGGAGCTGGGTTATAATAATATCCTGTCTTGTGTCTGATATAAATTATGACTTGGCAAAGCTTTTCTCTGATTGGACCCTGTTATTTGAAATTCTGCAAGACTTCAGCATTCCCGCCTGAAGGAGAAGAAAGAAGGCTCCGGTGAGGGCAAAGAAATTGCATGAGATTTAGCAATGTTGAGAGAATTTGAATGATTTTAAATATTCCCCCCTTATTTTTTTTTTATTACAGAAGTGCACAGGCACCATCTTGGGATGTCTGAAAGGAACTGGCATGTGTCATTCCTGTTTTCTGCTCTGATAAACGGAGCCTCAGAGCTTGCTGGAATTGAGATACTGATAGATGTAGAATCAGATTTTTGTGTGTGTGTGTGTGCCTTCAAGTTAATCTTGATTCTTGGCAACTTCATGGAGAGGTTCATGCCGTTTCCTTGGTAACATTGCAGAAGTGGTTTGCTTTCTTCTGGTGTATATATATATATATATATATATATATATATATATATATATATATATATATATATATATATATATATATATATATATATATATATATATATATATATATATATATATATATATATATATATATATATATATATATATATATATATATATATGTTTTCTGAGGTTTTCGCGGGTGTTTGTATGTAGGTCTTTGGTTCTTCGGGTTTTCTCCCACGTAGAATTTGAAGTGTCTTGGCGACGTTTCGATGAAGTCACATTCGTCATCTTCAGGCTGGTGTTTTCGGCTTTGTGCTTCTAGCAGCAATGTGTGATTGCAACTGTTTCTTCCTTTTAACTGCCAGTGGGGGTTTGAACTGATTGGCTGGGAGCTCGGCTGTGTTCTGATTGGGTGGAGGTGTGTTCTGATTGGTTAGGGGGTTGGCTGTGCTCTGATTGGATGAGGGGTTGGCTGTGCTCTGATTGGCTGGGGGAGTGTTCTGTTTGGGTGGGGGCTTAGTTGTGCTCAGGTTAGTCTGAGTTACAGGGGGATTAGAGGGTGAGCTGCATAGCTGTTTGGCTTCGCGTTCGTGGTCGTGCCTCATCTTCATGGTGGGTGTCAGTTTGCTTCTTGTATGGAATGGAGGGGTTTAAGGTGGCTAATGATGCAGCTGTGGTCTGGCTTCTGGTTTGTGGTCGTGCCTCATCATCGGTGTGGGTTTGGGTTTGCTTTTTGCCTGGATGTGTGGTGGTGACATCGTGTGTGGTTTTTGTGAGTGTAGGTCTGGTGTCATTCTTTGTGTTATGGGCTCTTTTGTTAATAAGGGCGGGTTTCCAAATGGCTGGTAGGCGGGAGGTATCATCTCGTTTGTTCATGCTGTGAGGGCGTTTTTCTATCTCGATGGCTTCTCTGATTATTCTGTTATTAAAGTGTTCAGTTTTGGCAATAGTTCTGGACTTTTTGAAATCAATTTCATGTCCTGTGGCTTTAAGGTGTTGGACCAGGGAAGAAGTTGGTTCCTCTTTTTTGACTGAGTTTTTGTGTTCTTCAATGCGTGCACTTATTCTTCTGTTGGTTTGACCAATGTATGTGGTGGGGTAAGCAGTACATGGGATTTCATATACTCCTTGATTTTCTAACTCAATTTTGTCTTTGGGATTTCTTAGGATGGTGGATATTTTTCTGTTTGTGCAGAATGCTGTTTTGATGTTATGTTTGTGCAGGATCTTGCTGATTCTGTCTGTGGTGCCTTTTATGTATGGGAGGAGGGCTTTGCCGTTTTCTTGTTCTCTGTCTTGGATTTTAGTGGGAGTTTCTTTTTGGATTAAGTTGGAAATCTTATTTCTTTGGAATCCATTGGATGCTAGTACATTAGTGAGAGTGTGTAGTTCGGTTTTTAGGTGTTGTTCGTCAGCTAGGCATTTGGTTCTGGAGATGAGTGTCTTGGCTACGGAGTTGATCTGTGCTGGGTGGTGGTGTGAGAGTGCGTGCAGATAGCGGTTTGTGTGTGTTTTCTTCTGGTAGATGGTGTGTCCTAGGGAGCCATTGGATTTCTTGTAGACTAAGACTAAGCAAACTGACACCCACCATGAAGATGAGGCACGACCACGAACGCGAAGCCAAACAGCTATGCAGCTCACCATCTCTAATCTCCCTGTAACTCAGACTAACCTGAGCACAACTAAGCCCCCACCCAAACAAAACACTCCCCCAGCCAATCAGAGCACAGCCAATCCCTCATCCAATCAGAGCACAGCCAACCCCCTAACCAATCAGAACACACCTCCACCCAATCAGAACACAGCCGAGCTATAAGTAAATATATATATTTACTTAGATTAGAACTGAGAGTTGGTGAATGCCCAGAGTCCCCCAGCTGACTCCCATGGTTAAACTGTCAGTCTCACTGCTCTTAGGCTATCACGTTCACAAATATATGTAATAGTAACAGCATTTAAACTTATATACCACTCCACAGTGCTTTACAGCCTTCTCTAGGCAGTTTAAAAAGTCAGCACATTGCCCCCCAACAGCCCCTGTTCTCATTTTACCCACCTCGGAAGGATGGAAGGCTGAGTCAACCTTGAGCCGGTCAGTATCGAACTCCTGGCATTTGGCAAGTTAGCCTGCAATACTGCATTCTAACCACTGTGCCACCACGGCTCTTGAGCCGTAATTCTCGATTTACGACCACTTAACAATTGTTTAAAGTTAAGATAGTCTTTCAACTGGTACTTACATGATGGTTGTAGCATCCCTGCAGTCACAGGATCAAAATTTCAGGCACTTGGCAACTGGTATGTATTCATGATGGCTGCATTCTTCTGGGCTCAGATTATTGCCATTTTGACCTTCTGTGCTGCCCCTCTCACTTACACACACAGGTGTAACTGTGGTTTAGGGAGTTTATTAATATTCTCCAGCTATTCCCTTCACCAAAACCCCAGAAATGTCCAATCAAGTCCAGCCATGAGTAGACCAAGTTTAGTCTACAGAGCAATACCACTAGCAATAGTGCTTAGACTGACATACCGCTTCATAGTGCTTTACAGCCCTCTCTAAATGGTTTACAGAATCAGCATATTGCCCCCAACAATCTGGGTCCTCATTTTACTGATCTCTGAAGGATGAAAGGCTGAATCAACCTTGAGCCGAACTGCCGGCAGCCAGCAGAGGTAGCCTGCTGTACTGCATTCTAACCACTGCGCCAATGGCCCAATAGTTCACCACGCACTTGAAAGTTGCTCAAACAAAATAACCCCACTAGACAAACTTAAAATCTACCAGGCAAAACTTAAATCCACGCATAAGAGAGCTCACTGGGCAAGAAAAGTTCAGAGTCTCCGAGGCACAATTCCAAGCACTGTATCAATCCAGAGTAAAGCAGGAATCATGATGACCAAACACACAGCTGGAAAACAAATACATTGTTCCCAGCAACACCTCCGTCTGACTGCTGGGATCAATAGCCAGCTTCTGGTGCAGCCCATCAAGACAGGCAGGGCCCTCTCCTCTTGAGTAGTCTGGCTGACCTCCTCTGCTCCTGACTTTTCTCTGACCTACATGTTCTCAGATCAGGTGCAGAAGGCAGTGCCTCCTCTTTGCTGGCCGTCTGCCACTGCAAGCTTTCTCCAGTTGGAGCCTCCATCAATTCTCTTTAGGCTGGCCATTCAGAGGCATCAATCAACTCAGTTCCTGATGTGCAAGGAATCCGCTCATCCTCCCCTGAGCTGACATCTGAGGTGTTATCTGGGGAATCATTCAAGAGAGACATCACACCTTCCACAGGGAACTTTGGATGAGCAAAATCAATGGGGGAAGCCAAATCTGCTTGATTCGCTTATCAACTACAGCAGTGGTTCTCAACCTTTTTAATGCCGCGACCCCCCAACCGGTCATAAGTCGAGGACTACCCAACCGGTCGTAAGTCGAGGACTACCCAACCGGCTGTAAGTCGAGGACTACCCAACTGGTCATTAAGTCGAGGACTACCCAACCGGTCGTAAGTCGAGGACTATTTCCCTGCCCGGGAGTGCTGCGCATGTGTGGTGCCGCCCCCTACACCAGCCGAGGCGTAGCCAGCCGAGGCGTAGCTGGCAAGGGGCAGTGACGGCGCAGGGTGACCACCGGCTGGGCCACCAGCTGGCCCAACCCAAGGGAGGTAAGGCATCCGCCGGGCCCCACGCGCGCCAGCAACCCTCTCTGCGCCCGCCGGCCTCCCACCTCCCACCCCTGGCCCTCTTTTACTTACATTTTTAGTAGTTGCTCAGCAGGGAGGGGTGGAAACTTCCAGACAGCTCGCCTTCGCTGCAGACAACTTGCAGCACCGTTTGCAGACTGGAACTTTTGGCGGGCTCAGCATGGCAGAGACAGCCTGGACAATTCCTATTGGCTTTTGAAAGCCAATAGAATTAGACTCTTTTCAAGAGAGTCTATTCTATTGGCTTTCAAAAGCCAATAGAATAAGAGGGAGTAGCACAGCTAAGGAAAAGGGGAAAAAATGGCGGACTGCGTTGTTTGGCGACCCCCGTGAAATGGTCGTTCGACCCCAAATGGGGTCGCGACCCACAGGCTGAGAACCGCTGAACTACAGCAAACCAGGTTGTAACATTGGGGTACAACTCACTGAACCCATTGCTTAATACAAGTACTCCTCAGCTTACAGCCATTTGTTTAGTGTCCATTTGAAGTTACGACGACACTGAAAAAAATGGCTTAGGACGGTTTTTCACACAACCGTGGCAGCATCCCCACATAGTCACGTGATCAAAATTTGGATGCTTGGCAAGTGTCATGTATTGATGATGGTTGCAGTGTCCCGGGATCATACAATCACCTTTTACAACCCAAATGTACAACTCATGTAACAACTGCAGTGGTTCACTTAATAACGGTGGCAAGAAAGGTCATGAAACTGGGCAAAACTCACTTAACAGCTGCCCTGCTTAGCAACATAAACTTTGGGTTCAGTTGTGGTTGTAAGTTGAGGACTCCCTGTAATGGAATGTCTCAATTTAATATTGTAACCTGCCCAGAATTAACCTTGTCTTATCTTACAACAATTCACTTAGTGACCATTTGAAGTTACAACAGCATTGAAAAAAGTACTTATCACCGTTTTTCACACGGACAACTGTTGCAGTATCCTCATGGTCACGTGATGAAAATTTAGACACTTAGCAACTGATTCATATTTATGACGGTTGCAGTGTCCCAGGGTCATGTGGACTATCTTTTGCAACCTTCTGACAAGCAAAGTCCATGGGGAAACCAGATTCACTTAACAACAATATTACTAACAACTGCAGTGATTCACTGAACAATTGTGGCAGGAAAGGTCATAAAATGGGGCAAAATTCACTTAACTGTCTCGCTTAGCAACAGAAATTTTGGTGTCTGCTGGATATTTTACCAGAGAAATATAATAAAGAGAAAACATATTTGATTATTCATATAATTACTGCAGCTAAGATTGTGTTTGCACAAAATTGGAAAGCACCGAAAGCTCTCCCCCCCCCAGAGGGAGAGGTGATTGGGAAAATATTGGAATGTGCAGAAATGAATAGATTAGCAATGACAATTAAAGATAAGACAGAGTCAGAGTATTATGAAATTTGGGGAATTTTTTATGATTGGGTGAAAAGAGAATATGGTTGAAAGATAGTCAACAATTTAGATGGAAGAAAAAGGAGGAGATAACGAGGGAGACCCAGGCGACACAGTATTGAATAATCGGAGGTCGTATAAATATTTATAGAAGTACATACCGAGAAGGACGGATAAATAGAAGTATTAATGTAATAGAAAATCAATCTTATTATATTTAATATAGATAGGAAAATGTAGAGGGAGGAGTTGCTCGGACACTACCCCTGAATTGTATCTGAAGAGGGATGAGAGGGAAGAAAGGAGAGGAGAGAGAGAAGAGAGTAAAGGAGGGGGGAAGGAAGTAGGAAGGTTGGAGGAGAAGTGGGGAGAAAGAGGAGGGGAGTGGTGAAGGAAAGAGGAGAGGAGAGGAAGAAGAGGGAAGTAGGGAAGAAAGAAGAAAGGGAGAAAGAAGGTAGAGAAGAGGGGAGAGAAGGAGTGTGGATACAGTGAAAGGGGAAATGGGCGAGCAACACCAAAATTTATATGTATGTATTTATTTCATTTTATTAAGAGTACCTGATAGATATGAGCCAGCAGTGTGCTGCAGCTGCCAAAAAGACCAACACAGTGCTAGGCTGCATTAACATCTAGGCTGCATTAACATTAATACTTCAAGATCATGTGAAGTATTAATACCACTTTACAATGCCTTGGTAAGGCCACACTTGGAATACTGCATCCAGTTTTGGTCACCACGATGTAAAAAAGACGTTGGGACTCTAGAAAGAGTACAGAGAAGAGCAACAAAGATGATTAGAGATCTGGAGGCTAAAACATATAAGGAACGGTTGCTGGAATTGGATATGTCTAGTTTAACGAAGAGAAGGACGAGGGGGGACATGATAGCCGTGTTCCAATATCTCAGGGGCTGCCGCAAAGAAGAGGGAGTCAAGCTATTCTCCAAAGCGCCTGAAGGCAGGACAAGAAGCAACGGATGGAAACTAATCAAGGAGAGAAGCAACCTAAAACTAAGGAGAAACTTTCTGACAGTTAGAACAATTAATCAGTGGAACAACCTGCCTCCAGAAGCAGTAAATAGGACCCAGTTAAAACTGGCATAGGACCCAGTTATTTACAAGACCGCCTTCTGCCAATAAATACCTCCCATCGACCAGTTCGCTCCCACAGAGAGGGCCTCCTCAGGGTGCCATCGGCTAAGCAGTGTCGGCTGGTGGCGCCCAGGGGGAGAGCCTTTTCTGTGGGGGCACCGACGATGTGGAACGAGCTCCCCCCGGAACTCCGGACATGTCATGATCTCCGCACCTTCAGAAGAGAGTTGAAGACTCATCTCTTCAATCAAGCCGGCCTGGCCTAGATCTCCTCGGGTTTTAAATTTTTAAACAAGGCTGTTCAGGTTTTAGAATTGGGTTTTTAACAGGTTTTTAGTAACAGCCTTGTATTTATTTAATTTAATTTAATTTTAAATATTTATTGTTATTATATGTTTTTATTGGGTTGTAAACCGCCCCGAGTCCTACGGGAGAGGGGCGGTATAGAAATTTAATAAATATAAATATATAATATATAAATGCTCCAACACTGGAAGTTTTTAAGAAGAGA
Source organism: Bothrops alternatus (assembly GCA_034064705.1). Classification (NCBI taxonomy): domain Eukaryota; kingdom Metazoa; phylum Chordata; class Lepidosauria; order Squamata; family Viperidae; genus Bothrops; species Bothrops alternatus. The sequence goes on from JARGCV010000172.1 coordinate 2,987,773, forward strand.
CTGGACAGCCATTTGTCCGAAATGGTATAGGGTTTCCTGCCTGAGCAGGGGGTTGGATTAGATGATCTCCAAGGTCCCTTCCAACTTTACTATTATTATTATATAAGAATGTAAAAAGAATGTATGTTAATACTTGATAAAATATTACGCTATATTTGTTGATATGTATGGGGAGAGTTGAAAAAATAAAAATAAAAATTGAGTGGAAAAAAAAGAAAAGAAAGTTTGGTGTCAATTGTGATTGTAAGTCGAGGACTATCTGTATTGTCCTAAGTCAAGGACCACCTGCAGAGCATTCTGCCTCTTGGGCTGAGAGGTTGGCTCCCCACTCCTCATTCAGCAGCTTCACCACTACCACATCCTGATTCTCACGCACCTCACTGAGCAAAAATTAAAGTGGAGAGAATCGGAGCTTCCACTAACCTATTAAGGCAGCAGAACATTCCTCAAAGGAGAATGAAACAAGATTGTGCCTAGGAGTAAGAGCACAGGAGGGATGACAAAGCAGCCACAGTCTGAATCAGGCAGCAGGCAAAGCAACTAATGTTAAAGTACCAATGAAGGAGAATATTGGTAACTCAGGGTTGAAATGAGGGGTCCTTGATGCTCTCTGAGCTGGCTTGTTTTTTTGCAGACATTTCATTACCTAACTAGGTAACATCATCAGTGCTACGGTAGTAAGGAGTGGGGTTTGCTGTCGGTTTATATTCTGGTGTCTTGCCTGTCTGGGTGGGTGGGGGGCGTTCTTAGGAATTCTTTGGTTGTGCTGTTTACTAATGGCTCTTCGGCAGTTTCTTGATTGGGGTATTGCTTACTTGACTGTAAGTAATACTTGATTGTAAATAATACTCAAGCAATACCCCAATCAAGAAACTGCCAAAGAGCCATTAGTAAACAGCCCAACCAAAGAATCCCTAAGAACGCCCCCCACCCACCCAGACAGGCAAGACACCAGAATATAAACCGACAGCAAAACCCACTTCTTACTAGCACTGATGACGTTACCTAGTTAGGTAATGAAACGTCTGCAAGAAAGCTAGCTCAAAGAGCACCAAGGACCCCTAATGTTAAAGTGGCTTGTTCATCAGAGCCTGCATTTAAAATATCTCATGGGCTGTTGGATCCTCTACACCCTCCTCCCCCCCAAAAAAAAAATCCAAAGGAAAAATGGGAGAAGGAAGGCAGACTGCAACATATCTGAGAGCCAAGGAAGAGAACATCTCTTGGTACTGAGAAATTATATTAAACCATGACGTCAGATGGACAGCCTTTGGTGCTATATTTCAAATGGGGGTGAAAGTCAGAATGAGAGGCTGGGAATGATGGTTCATGAGATCTTAAAGGGCTGACTTCTGCAAATGACCTTGAGAATAAATGACCAGGCTCGAAATTATTCTAATTTGGACATATTCTCTGAAGACCCAGCTGTCTGGAGAAGGTTCAAATGCTTGGGAATGGTGGAAGCAAGAGAAGACCAGTAGCAAGTGTAGAGTTTCAATTACAGTGGGGATGGGGGTCTCTGGAAGTGGAACAGGACAACTCGACGCAGGCAACTTGTCATGGGACAACTCGCCACGCAACAATTCACTGTGGGACAGCTTGCCTTGGGGCAATTTAACAATTCAATATAAAAGTGACAAATTTGGCGGAAATGGCGAAAATATCAGCGTACTTGAAAAATCGCTCCAATGAACAATTTTTGACGGACTGGAAACAGTGGATAGACTATATCCAAGAGAGACACCAATCAAACAGAATGCAGCTGGCGTTTAGCTGAGGCTCGATGGGAGGAGGGAGGAAGGGTTAACAAATCAAATGTTTACAAAAACTAACACCCAATGTTGAATGTATATGTTCTATAACTAATGCCTCTTAACATAAACGTATGACTAATGTTGTTTGCTTTAAAACTGTTAAAGCGGACTGAATCTCTACCTCAGGATATGAAACTTTTACCTCAGGATCTCCGGTTAGGGACTATAAAAGTTTGCACTAGTAATGGGATGAAGTCAATTCAGAAGCGCAAACGAACAATATGCAATAAACTAGATACAGCAGATAGACCATATATAAGAGAAACACCAAACAAACAAAAGGTACTCGGAGTATACTTGAAGAGGGAAGGGAGGAGGGAAGAACGTTTACTAAAACAGATGTTTACAAAGATTAATACCTAATGTTGTATGCTATGTTCTAGGATGATTGTTTAGCAATAGGATCTTTGGTTTAATGTTGATCACATTAATATGGAACCAGATAAGAGAAACACCAATCAAACAAAGTGTAACAGGAGTATAGTTGAGGCTAGACGCGAGGGGTGGGAAAAAGGCTTACTAATTCAGACGTTTTCAGTGACTAATACCTAGTATTAATACCTATCAGGTGCCATGATGATTGCTGCACAATATGTTTTTTTTATGTTCAATGTTGATTGTTTTAATAAAATAATTTTATATTAAAAAAATATATATTAATTTTTGTCCTTCATATTTAATGTTGTTCCTCTTCTGGCATCCTTTCTTTAATGGTTCTATTCTGCATTTCTTTGATATTAATGTAACTCTTGTCCCGCAGCTAGTTGTACAGTGACAAGTTGGCCGTGGTGAGTTGTCCCGCAGTGAATTGGCTGAGGCAAGTTGGCCGTGGTGAGCTGGCCAGCTGAAAGACCAGGTTAGGAGCAGATCAACATTAAGAAAAACTATTTAAGTGGTTGCTAGGAACTGAGAATGACTTGACGGCACACAATCATCATTTGTCCCCAAACCAGACAAAAATATAGGGGGCTAGGGAGTACAGACTAGTCTCCCATAATTGCAACTAGTTCCATTGGCAGCCACTTTTTAAAGAAAGGAAATCCCCCTCTAAAGAAATTGTGCACAAGTGTCTATAACCTCTGGAAACTTGTCCAGAATTGCTAACTTGGCCACCAACCTCTAAAGTTCATGCATCTGTTGAGTGTACATGAGCGTCTGTGTCTGAAGGAGGTCCAGAGTCACCTCACTGTTACAGTAACTTCACCATCATCCACCTTTGGGCTAAGAGGGGGACTGGTCACAGATCACCCAGAAGATTTATGAAGTAGATCCAATAGGTTTATGAAATATATGAAGAATGGTTGGAAGAATTGGGTATGTCCAGTCTAGTGAAAAGAAGGACTAAGGGTGAGATGATAGCCGTGTTCCAATATCTAAGACAGCGGTTCTCAACCTGTGGGTCGCGACCCCATTTGGGGTCGAATGACCATTTCACGGGGGTCGCCAAACAACGCAGTCCGCCATTTTTCCCCCTTTTCCTTAGCTGTGCTACTCCCTCTTATTCTATTGGCTTTTGAAAGCCAATAGAATAGACTCTCTTGAATAGAGTCTAATTCTATTGGCTTTCAAAAGCCAATAGGAATTGTCCAGGCTGTCTCTGCCCTGCTGAGCTCACCAAAAGTCCCAGTCTGCAAACGGTGCTGCAAGTTGTCTGCAGCGAAGGTGAGCTGTCTGGAAATTTCCACCCCTCCCTGCTGAGCAACTACTAAAAATGTAAGTAAAAGAGGGCCAGGGGTGGGAGGTGGGAGGCCGGCGGGTGCAGGGAGGATTGCTGGTGCGTGTGGGGCCCGGCGGATGTCTTACCTTCTTTGGGCTGGGCCAGCTGGTAGCCCAGCCGATAGTCGCCTTGCGCCGTCGCTGCCCCTTGCTAGCTACACCTCAGCTGGCGCTGGGGGCAGCACCACGCATGTGTGGCGCTCCCTGGCAGGGAAATAGTCCTCAACTTACGACCTGTTGGGGTCCTCGACTTACGACCGGTTGGGGGTTGCGGCATTAAAAAGGTTGAGAATCACTGATCTAAGAGGTTGCCACAAAGAAGAGGGAGTCAAACTATTCTCCAAAGGGCCTGAAGGCAGGACAAGAAGCAACAGATGGAAACTATCCTGGGTTGTATAAACAGAGGCATAGAATCAAGATCACGCGAAGTAATATTACCGCTTTATAAAGCCCTAGTAAGACCACACCTGGAATACTGCAGCCAATTTTGGTCATCACATCACAAAAAAAGATGTTGAGAGCTTGGAAAAAATGCAGAGAAGAGCAACTAAGATGATCAGGGGGCTGGAGACTAAAACATATGAAGAATGGCTACGGGACTTGGGTTTGGCTAGTCTAAAGAAAAGAAGAAATAGGGGAGACATGATAGCAGTGTTCCAGTATCTGAGAGGCTGCCACAAGGCAGAGGGGGCCAGGTTGTTCACCAAAGCACCAGATGGAAGGATGAGAAACAACGGTTGGAAACTGATCGAAGAGAGAAGCAAGCTGGAATTGAGGAGAAACTTCCTGACAGTGAGAACAATCAACCAGTGGAACAGCTTACCCCCCAGAAATTGTGGGCACTCCATCACTGAAGGTTTTTAAGAGGAGACTGGACGTTCATCTGAGACAGTATAGGTCAGTAGTGGCGAACCTATGGCACGGGTTCCAAAGGCGGCACTCAGAGCCCTCTCTGTGGGCACACGCGCCGTCACCCCAGTCCTAGGCCTTCAGCTGGTTTTTATAAAACATTTTTGCTTTAGGCCTCCACCGCCGTGTGCAAAAAAAAAAAAGGTTCAATCAATCAATTTCAACTTCTTGAGGGAAAAAAAGATCTTGCAAAGTTGGAATTGATTGATTAAACTTTTCAGTCCCACCCAGTCTGCCGTTACCACCGCAGCCACGCCCACCCAATGGGCCACACCCACCCAATGGGCCACACCCACCCAGCACCCGTCGATACATAAGTGGGTTTTGGGTTGCAGTTTGGGCACTTGGTCTCTAAAAGGTTCACCATCACTGGTATAGGTTCTCCTGTTTCAACGGGGGGCTGGACTAGAAGACCTCCAAGGTCACTTCCAGATTCTATTCTATTCTATTCTATTCTATTCTATTCTATTCTATTCTATTCTATTCTATTCTATTCTATTCTATTCTGTTCTGTTCTGTTCTGTTCTAGGAGAGAAGCAACCAAGAACTAAGGAGAAATTTCTTAACAGTGAGAACAATTAACCAGTGGAATGGCTTGCCTTCAGAGGTTGTGGTTGCTCCATCACTGGAAGCTTTTAAGAAGAGATTGGACAGCTATTTGTCTGAAATGTAATAGGGTCTCCTGCTTGAGCAGGGGGTTGGACTAGAAGACCTCCACAGTCCCTTCCAACTCTGTTATTCTGTTTCCAGTGGTTGAAAGTGGACTAGTAGCTGGGTCACCCAGTCCAGCTCCTTCAGTATCACCCCCTCGCTGGTACCTTTAAACACAGCACATGGAGGAAATTCTTACCTACACAGGAAATAAACCATTCTATTAATTATAGCTTTGTTTCAATGGAAATAAAATGATTTTGCCATCTTGGCTCACCTACCTCTCTGCCTACCCTCAGCTTGGAGGTTGTCAGCCCCTTAGGCAAAGATGGATCCTCTTCTTGGCCATTGATTACAGCTTTCTTTACAACACGTTCGCTTCCCATTCATTATCACTGTTTTAATTGAAGCCATGTTTTTTAAACAAGGAACAAAGTCAAGTGGGGACAGAGAGCCGGGTGAAGACTTAAAGGAATTAACTCTGACTAATTGGTGCCTGGAGACAACGCCATGGGGAAATCAGGCCATTCAAAAGGAAATCAGACTGCATTTCTAAGTAGCTCAACCAAGACAAAAGAGATGATCAAGGGAGCTGTGTAAAGAAAGAACACGTTTGTTGCCACCGATGGCTCAGCCAGTTTGGTCCTCTCCCTGTGCAGGTCTCTAGGTAGGCCAGTCCAAGTATCAAACAAGGGCCATCCCAGGCCAAGTGGGACATTTGCAAAACCCTGCCACAAGGAATGGAGAACTATCAGAATGGACTGGCAAGATGGAAATGGCCATCAATGGACAACAGAAGTTCTGCCCTTCTCTGACACATTTTTATACACCGGATGTGGTGGTAACTCAAAGAAGAGATGATTTTTCTGGAGTTTGGACTACAGCAGTGGTGGCGAACCTATGGCACGGGGGCAAGAGGCGGCACTCGGAGCCCTCTCTGTGGGCACATGTGCCGTTGCCCTAGCCTCGCCTCCCCCCACCACCCTCTCCTCTCCAGCAGCCCCCCGAAGAAGAGTCACCCCTGAGCATGGCCCATGCAAAGCAGCGCAGCCAAGGAAATGGCAGCCAGGCAGCGTAGACAAGACTGTGCCCTCACACTCCATTGTGCACAGCTAAACTTTCGTAAACTACTAAAGACCCATCTCTGCCGACAGGCCTGGGGCGGTTGACATCTTGCCCCTAGCCAGTGTATGTTTGTGTGTACGTTTGCTGAATGAATGGTTTCTTAATTTAGGGGTTCTCTTTTTTATATATGTATTTTTATATATGTATTATGTAGTTTTTTATATTGGATTTCTATTTATGCTGTGAGCCGCCCTGAGTTCCCGGAATAGGGCGGCATATAAATTTAATAAAATAAATAAATAAATAAATAAATAATGCTGCAGGGCATGGGCAGAGGGCGTGACCGCCACAGCACTACGAGGCTGCCTGGGTGATCGGCGGGCCCTGGAGGCGGTGAGTGGCCCTGCGGGCAGTCAGGACAGGGGATGGGGGGGCAGAGGAGGGGCAGGGCAGGGGTGAAGTGGGGGCGGGGCCAGTTTTTGGGCACTCGGTCTCTAAAAGGTTCGCCATCACTGGACTACAATCTTCCATAAAACCCTGCTGGGAGATGGTAACGCAGAAATTGGCATTTCTTGTACAGATAGTCCTCCACTTACGACCACATTTGAGCCCAAAATCTCCGTTAAGTGAGACATTTGTTAAGTGAAGCTTGTCCCATTCTGCGACCTTCCTTGCCACAGTTGTTAAGTGAATCACTGCAGTTGTTAAGTTAGTAACACGGCTGATAAGTGAATCTGGCTTCCCCCCATAGACTTTGCTTGTCAGATGGTTGCACAAAAGATGATCATGTGACCCCAGGACCCTGCAACCGTCATAAGATACGAACCAGTTGCCAAGCATCTGAATTTTGATGACGTGACCTTGTGCATGTTGCAATGGTTGTAGGTGTGAAAAAACAGTCATAAGTAAAACAGTAACTGTGAGAGGGACCTTGAGCATCGCTGTGGCCATCTTCCTTATTCATTTTTGGTTGACACATTGAAAGGAGGGAGGTGGGATTGCCAGGTGCTTCGCTAGACTAAGTAAACTTTTGTCCTGTGGGAACCAAGGTCATCGGCTGCTCCCAAGACTGCATTTGGGGTCGAACGACCATTTCACAGGGGTCACCAAACGCAGTCCGCCATTTTTCCCCCTTTTCCTTAGCTGTGCTACTCCCTCTTATTCTATTGGCTTTTGAAAGCCAATAGAATTAGACTCTCTTGAATAGAGTCTAATTCTATTGGCTTTCAAAAGCCAATAGGAATTGTCTTGGCTGTCTCTGCCCTGCTGAGCCCGCCAAAAGTCCCAGTCTGCAAACGGTGCTGCAAGTTGTCTGCAGCGAAGGCGAGCTGTCTGGAAGTTTCCACCCCTCCCTGCTGAGCAACTACTAAAAATGTAAGTAAAAGAGGGCCAGGGGTGGGAGCTGGGAGGCCGGCGGGCGCAGGGAGGGTTGCTGGCACACGTGGGGCCCAGCGGGTGCCTTACCTCCCTTGGGCTGGGCCAGCTGGTGGCCCAGCTGATGGTCGCCCTGTGCCGTCGCTGCTCCTTGCCAGCTATGCCTTGGCTGGCGCAAGGGGCGGCACCATGGGCAGGGAAATAGTCCTCGACTTACGACCGGTTGGGTAGTCCTCGACTTACGACCGGTTGGGGGTCACGGCATTAAAAAGGTTGAGAACCACTGCTCTAAAGAAGAAATGGGGGAGACATGATAGCAGTGTTCCAGTATTTGAGGGGCTGCCACAAAGAAGAGGGGGTCACATTATTCACTAAAGCACCAGAGGGCAGGACAAGAAACAATGGTTGGATACTGATCAAAGAGAGAAGCAACCTGGAATTAAGGAAAAACTTCCTGACAGTGAGGACAATTAACCAGTGGAACAGCTTCTCTTGCTTGGGCAGGGGGCTGGACTAGAAGACTTCTAAGATCCCTTTCTATTCTGTTCTGTTCTGTTCTGTTCTGTTCTGTTCTGTTCTATTCTATTCTATGTCACTTTTTTGAGTGCTGTTGTAACTTTGAATGGCCACTAATTTGAACTGTTGTAAATTGAGGACTACTTTTATGCTGGGCATGTATTTTGCCATTGATCTCTTCCCCTCGTGGAATAAAATTGCGACGGCAGCTTTCCATTGGTGTGTTTGAATGCTTCCCTTTTAATTTGAACACACAGGTGCAACCTCAGGAACCAATTTAAAAGTATGGAACGGAAGGTCTCTTGCAAGATTAAAAAAAAAAAAAGTTAATCTGGTGTTAACCAGTGCCAGCCACATGAATCAGCAAAGTAGATGCAATACGCAGGATCCTTTCCTTCCCAGCCGCCTGTTAATTTCTTGAGATAATATTGATCTGTTCCTGTTCGGGAAGCATTAATTGAAAGCCTAACCACCATGAGATCATCATCAGCAACAGCAGCAGCAGCAGCTCCTGCAATCCTGGAGCGCCCCAGGCCAACATGGGTAGCAGAATCCCAGAGTAGTAGTAGTAGTAGTAGTAGTAGTAGTAGTAGTAGTAGTAGTAGTAGTAGTAGTAGTAGTAATAATAATAATAATAATAATAATAATAATAATAATAATAATAATAATAATAATAATAATAATGACAAAAAGTCTGGATAGTGGACGTGGCAGTGCCTGGAGACAGCAGACGAGAAAGAACTGGAGAAGATAACAAAATACAAAGACCTACAAAGAGAAATAGAAAGACTGTGGCAAAAGCAAGCAAGGGTAGTACCAATAGCAATAGGCGCCTTGGGTGCAATCCCAAAACAACTGGAGCACCACTTGGAACGCCATTGGCATTGACAAATTTGCCATTGGTCAATTACAAAAGGCGGCCTTACTACGAACTGCTTCCATCTTGCCACGATATCTGTAATACCATCAAACATCCACATCTGCCTATCCCAGGTCCTTGGTAAGGACTCGATAGGTAGACAAAATGCCAAATCCAGTCTGAACATCTGGCTGACTGTGCGATGATCCATAATAATAATAATAATAATAATAATAATAATAATAATAATAATAATAATAATAATAATAATAATAATAATAATATTTCAGGTTCTATGATGATTGCTTCTTAATATGATCTTATGTTTAATGTTGATTGTTTTAATAAAAAAATTTAAATAATAATAATAATAATAATAATAATAATAATAAAAAATTGGAAGGGACCTTGAAGATCATCTAGTCCAAGTCCCTGCTCAGGCAGGAAACCTATACCATTTCAGACAAATGGCTGAATTTGAAGGGGACCCTGAAGGTCTTCTAGTCCACCCCCAGTCCCCTCACCCCCTCTCCCGCCCAGTGCAAGGAATCTGACACCCTTCTGGACAAACAGCTGTCCTCGTCACTTTCCCACGCTCTGCTGTCCTCACCCGTGGACACCCAGGAGGTCTTGTGAGCGTGCGGGTGTGTCGCGTCGGGCCAGCGCAAACGCAGTCTGACCCTCCGGCGACCTAGCTGAGGTGTGTGGGGAGGGGGGGAGGAGAGGAAAAACGGCGGTGCTGGTGGAAGAGGCGGTTTGAGCCCCGTCTCACGGGTGGGGCGGCCGAGGAGAGCCGCCTGTTCCTTTAATTTGCTCCGTTCCTCCTCGCTCCATACTTGGAAACCGCATCTTCGCAAGCAAGACCGCGTGGTTCTCTCGGCGGAGGGGGGGGGGCGCCGCTTCGGGAGGGGGGCTGACGCAGAAATTCTCCCTCCCTTCTCGGGTCTCTTCCCCACCCCACCTCTCCGCTCCCCAAATCCACCCTCGGTGGCAGCCGCTTCGCCAAGCAGCCGCGATGTCCTCGGAGAAAACAGGTGAAGCCCCTCTCTCGCGCGGCGGAGACATGAAAGGGGGGGGAAGGAAAAAAACACGCGGGGGATCGCGCGTGCGTGTCTGCCGCGGTGGCTCCATCCCCTTCCCCCCCCGCAAGCCCGGACAAAACAAGCCGGAGCGCCCTCGGCTAGCAAATGCCACGCGTGTATTCCCACGCAGTCCGGAGGTGCGCATTGGCGAGGGAGGCAGGAGAGAAGCGGGGGGGGGCATGCACGGGATCGGTGGCGGGGATGATAAAGCAAAGGGTGCAATTTGAAGGCTTGTCAGGAAGAGGGGCCCGCTGTGATGCCCCGTGTCAGGGACCGGCCTTGGGTGCAGCTTCATCTGGAAATCTAATATGGGGGGCGGGGAGCGCGAGGGGGGGAGAGAGAGAGCGGTTGTGCCTCTGCAAGGATCTGCCGCACGTGGCGTGCAGCAGATGCCACCCCTGGGAAAGTGTTTGGGGTGGAGTGCAGAATATTGCCCGTCCCCCCCCGCCCAAAAAACGAGCGTCCCAGCAGGGTCTGCGAAATGGGATAAGGCCCGGGTTTTGTGGGTCCGCGGAGTTATGCACCCCAAGGTGTGTTGGGAGGCAAAGAGGTGACAGCCTAGTCAGGGCTAGCACATGTGTGCGTGTACGTGGGAGAGAGAGAGAGAGAGAGAGAGAGAGAGAGAGAGAGAGATGCAACGTTCTATGTGTGTATGATAGGTGACACTCTCTCTGGCAAAAACCAAAACCAAACCATGTTTACTACCTGGGCAGATCCCAAGGTGTGACTCTACCGTCCAGGTGAATGGGAGGGTTGCTTGGGATGTGTCGTTAAAGCATGTGCAGTTGTGTATAAGATTATGCAGGTAGGGGAGAGGAACAGTGGGATGATGTCATGATAGGCAGAGACCTGGGGGAAGAAAAAAAAAAAAAAACCCGGAGCGTTTGGTTTAAGCTTCGGAGGTTTCATAGGAAATTGTCGTATCCTTGATTGTCGTCTGGAGAACCGGAGTTGAAATATGCAGACACTACGCTTTGGAGTGGGAAGCAGATGGCACTTGGCTGAGGCTGTGTGTGAGGAATTGGGTAGGACCGTCTGTTTGTATAGGATTGGGATTTCAAGCAAGTGGGCGCTGAAGTGTCCTGTGTGTGTTGCATTTTGGATGTTGTTGTGAGAATGTGGATGTTGAAGGGACTGAGGGGAGTTGTTAAGGACATCTGGCAGCGTGGAAACATTTGTGGAAAGTCTGCCTGGGTTTGCAAACACGATAAGCTAAATTGTAGTTGGTGAGTTCTTGGTTCAATGTGTATGCAGACTCGGACTGTATGTGAGAACCTGAACAATTGGGGCTAAGTGAACAAGCCAATCTGGTTCAATGTTTGGCACACATATCTGGGTTCACTGTGCATTTGGGATGTGCAAATAGGTGTGCACATAAGAAGGGAGTGAAGGAGAGGACCTTAAATCAGCCTAAAGAATTGGTAATCCATGCATTTAAGTGCCTTATGAGGGGATGTTGTTGAAGAGAGAACAAAACATGTGAATGTTGGGAAGAACCTTGCTGGATCAGGCTAAGATTCATCTTAGTCCACACCATGTTTTTCCCTGGGGCCAAGTAGAGGTTTCTACTTCCAGACATGTTCTCTTGCAACTGATATTTGGATCTAACCCCAACTTTCCATCCTATAGACCAGTGAAGTCTGTGGACTTCAAATTCCATAATTCCGTAGCCAGCTACAGAAGGCTGAGAGTTGAGGTCCACATGTCTTAAAATTGCCAAGATTGAGAAGTATTGTTGTAGGTCCTTGGTAGTCCCAATTGTCTATGAATTTATCCAGGGTCTGGATTAATTGCCACCATCAAGTCTTGTAATGATTGCTACAAATTAATTATGTCCTGTGTGAAGATGTGCTGCTTCCTTTGATCCCTTCTTAATCTTCTTCCAAGCTTCCGCCTTTCCTGTTTCAAGGGACTGTAACTTTCTCCAGATCAGAGGTGATTTTGTACATCTTGGCCATGTTCTAGCCTTGATCATCTTTTTTTCCCCAATCAAATTGTTCCCTATATTCAAGGTATTTTCTCATAGAGGAGATATTTCAATTCCTCCCAGTAATTTTGGTTGCCCTTTTCTGAACTTCTTCCAGCTCTATTACATTCTTTTTTAAAGGAAGTGACCACCAAAACCCTACCCTAGGTTTGCATAACCTAAGAATCACCTTATCAGTCAGAAGGGTGGCATATAAATTTAATAAATAAAACAGCTTAGATAGGGGGATTTGACTTTGTCAATGTGCTATCCTCTATGACTTCAAGCTTCTTTTCCTAATTCATTATAGACTACACAATCTGGATTAGGATTTGGGGACCTAATTCTTATCATTTTCCTGAAACTGAATGGCAATTGTCATTTGCTGGTCCGCTCACTAACCGTAGTTTATAGAGATCTTTTGCGATCACTTGTGAGCTTTATTGCCCAAAATGGTGTCTCTCTTGAAATTGTCAGATGCAAGAAACCATGAGCCAGGATAGAGTTCAAATGCACCGTGAGTGTATTCCGTGCAACTTGTTCACAACAATCTGGTATACTAACTGTCAGTATAAATTGGTGCCAGATAAGAGTCTACGGACTTCAAGGGGAGATGGACTTCGGCCTCTTTCAGGGGCACAGGGACGCCAGACTGATGATGTGTTTGACCTGCTCTCTGGCTCAGCCTGTCCATCTACAGCAGGGGTGTCAAACTGCCGGCCCACAGGCCGGATGCGTCATCCGGAAGCCGCGCCTACCCCATTGCCAATGGCGAAACTGTCCCAAAACTGTAGACATGTCTGATCTACAGAAATAGGTGCTGTGGTGGCACAGTGGTTGGAATGCAGTATTGCAGGCTGACTCTGCCCACTGCCAGCAGTTTGATCCTGATGGGGCTCAAGGTTGTCTCAGCCTTCCATCCTTCTGAGGTCGGCAAAAAGAGGATCCAGATTGTTGGAGACAGTATGCTGACTCTGTAAACTGCTTAGAGAAAGCTGTAAAGCACTATGAAGTGGTATATAAGTCTAAGTGCTATTGCTGTTGCTAAGTCAAGATAGTTTTTGAATAATCACACATGAAGTTCAGGGCTTACACAAACAACTCTGCAACTCAACATCCTTGAGCTCCTATTTCTTGCATAAGTGTAACAATCGCACAATATAATAATAATAATAATAATAATAATAATAATAATAATAATAATAATAATAAAACATTTTGGAAGGCACTTGGAGGTAATAATAATAATAAAGTTGGAAGGGATCTTGGAGGTCATCTAGTCCAACCCCCTGCTCAGGCAGGAAACCCTATACCATTTCAGACAAATGGCTGTCCAGTCTCTTCTTAAAAACTTCCAGTGTTGCAGCATTCACCGCTTCTGGAGGTGGGTTTTTCCACTGATTAATTGGAATAATATCATTAATATCTTATTAATTGGAATAATATCTTATTAACCACTGCACCACCACATCTCTGTTGATGGTTCCATGGGCATTTCTACCCATTTAGTCTAGGACAAGGGTAGGCAACCTTGGCTCTTTTATGGCCTACCCCTGGTCTAGGAGATAATAATAATAATAATAATAATAATAATAATAATAATAATAATAATAATAATAATAATAATAATAATAATAATAATAATAATAATAATAATAATAATAATAATAATAATAATAATAATAATAATAATAATAATAATAATGTTGGAAAGGACCTTGGAGGTCATCGAGTCCAACCCCCTGCTCAGGCAGGAACCCTACACCATTTCAGACAAATGGCTGTCCAGTCTCTTCTTTAAAACTTCCAGTGTTGGAGCATTCACCACTTCTGGAGGCAGGTTGTTCCACTGATTAATTGGATTAATATCATTACTATCTTATTAATTGGAATATCTTATTAATTGGAATTAAAATCTTTAAAAGATTTGAGTGTGTGTATCTGTAGCACATGAACTGTCCTTGTTATTTGTTCTATCGGATTAAACTTTTTGACCCTTTGGAAAAACTGAAGCAATCCATGGTTAGCCATCACGCTAAGAAGCCTCAGATGCATTTTCCAGAAGCCACACTTAGCATGCAGTAAACCTATTAAAAGGTTTTCAAGACTGATCCATTATTGGAATCCTGTACCTCTCAAAGATATATTCAAGATCTCAGAGAATCAACTATAGAGATCATTTTTGTTGCTGGGGAAGGAAAAGAGCTACATTATTAAATACAAAAGCCAGTTTAGCTATAGCAATAGCAATTAGACTTATATACCACTTCATAGAGCTTTACAGCCTTTCTAAGCGGTTTACAGAGTCAGCATATTGCCCCCCCCCCAACAATCTGTGTCCTCATTTTCCTGATCTCAGAAGGATGGAAGGCTGAGTCAACCTTGAGCTGGTCAGGATTGAACTCCTGTCAATGGGCAGAATTAGCCTGTAATACTGCGTTCTAACCACTCTGCCACAACAGCTCTTTAGTTTGGTCTAGTGCAGTGGTAGGCAACCTTGGCTCTTTTATGACTCGTGGACTTCAACTCCCAGAATTCCTGAGCCAGCCATGCTGAGGGGAAAGGGGGAGGTTTCCAAGCTGAGCCATGCTGGCTCAGGAATTCTGGGAGTTGAAGTCCACGAGTCATAAAACAGCCAAGGTTGCCTACCTCTGGCCTAGGCCTAGGCCGCTTTATGACTCATGGACTTCAACTCCCAGAATTCCTGAGCCAGCCATGCTGAGGGGAAAGGGGGAGGTTTCCAAGCTGAGCCATGCTGGCTCAGGAATTCTGGGAGTTGAAGTCCACCAGTCATAAAACAGCCAAGGTTGCCTACCCCTGGTCTAATGGTTATGCACCAGGCTAGAAACCAGGAAACCATAACTTCTAGTCCTACTTTAGCCATCAAAGCGGTTGGGTAACTTTGGACCAATCACTAGCAATCTGTGAATTCTAGTCTTACCTTAGCCATGAAAGCCAGCTGAATGGTTTTGGGCCAGTGTCTCAGCCCAACTCATCTCACAGGATTATTATTATGAGAAAAATACCGGTAGCAGAAGGAAGGACTATAAGGTATGTTCACTGCTTTGAGTTAGTTATAAAGAATAATAAATATGAGATGATAGAGAGAGAGAGAGAGAGAGAGAGAGATGATAGATAGACAGACAGACACAGACAGACAGATCTGGGTGAGTTAATGAGCTTCTTGAATACAAAAGATTTAAGCACAAACTTAAGATTCTATTTAAATGGATGGGATATCACTTTTCTTGGATTGCGCTTTCTAAACTATAACAGTTTTTGTGGTAGCAGAGGATAAATGAGAAAAGGGCAAGGATGGGAAATAACACGGATTTTGTAAGTGTTGTTGGCCCTGTATTGAGTCATCTTTCAATTATTTACCTACTGCATCATTTTAATACTTTTCGGATAAGACCATTTTATTCCGGAACAGTTTCCACAAGGGGCCAGTTTAATCCCTGGAATCCTTATGGGTTTTGTATTTGCTTGAGCTCACACACCCCCTCCTCCACCCAACCAGTCTTCTTGTATTATATGTAACTTTTTAAAAAATGAGCAGATCCATTTACACGTCCTTCCTCCCTCCCGCTTCTCTTCTCCCTCAGGACACTTCCTTTTCTTCTAGAAATAGAAAGCAGGCAGAATCAAGCAAGATGACCTAAAAAAAAAAAAAAACCACCACCAAACCAGTTGACCAAAATGAATTCACTCAGTAGGGGGGTGTCCTGTTTTGGAGAAAAAGGGGGTCCAAATGTCTTGGGAATGTTGGTTGCCATATAGCAGCTCCTATCTGTGTGTATGAGAGAGAGAGAGAGAGAGAGAGAGAGAGAGAGAGAGAGAGAGAGAGAGAGAGAGAGAGAGAGAGAGAGAGAGAGAGAGAGAGAGAGAGAGAGAGAGAGAGAGAGAGAGAGAGAGAGAGAGAGAATATGAATCAGTAATGTGGTGGGTTTTTTTCAAGTCATATCCCAGAAGCTTAATTTAGATAATGTGCGGTTGATGTTTGCAGAAACTGCAGTGTAGAAGAGAAGGCTCCCCAGCTATGTTAATTTGTCCATGCTTCATATTTATATATCAAGCCTCCTATCGTTAATTAATATTTTAACACCAAATACAAAGTCTTGCTTGAGTTGAGCTCAGCTGCTGCTGATTTCATGGATATGTCCGTGCTGTTTTCGGGAAGCAGCGAGGGAATTGTCTGGCAGACATTGTAATAGTAAGTGACAGGGATGTATCATTTAGGATGAACAGTTCACCAAAAATTCAACTTAAATCTTGATATGAGGAAGGGGAAACAGTTGACCTGGAGATGATTGGAAGCAAACTAGTGACATTTCTAGCACAAATGATGATTAACTGTCACAGAATTGGGTTTGGTGGATGGGTCCTTATATCCTAGAGCTATTTAGAGACCGAGTGCCCAAACCGCAACCCAAAACCCACTTATTTATCGCAAAGTGCCAGGGCTGAATCAGCATTGTGGTGCCCTGGGGGGGCAGGGAAGCGCCTCTGAGTGCTGCCTCTGGCACGCAAAAAACGGGAGTGCAAAAATGGGCCACTGTGTTGCAAGGTGCAAAAACGGCCGCCACCACACCGTGGGGTGCAGATACAAGGCGCTGTACCACACAAGAACAGGGCAGGCTAGTGAGTATCACGCAGGCCCTAGCCCCGCCCCATTTGCAGTGCATGCGTGCTCACAGCCCCGTGCGCGCATGCATGCATGTAAAATGCTTTCCCCTCCCTTTTCTTCCAGTCCACCAATCGACAGTGGTTGGTGACCTCTGCTCTACCATCTCTACTTGAGCTTGCTAGTCGGCTGCTTCGTCTCCTTTGTGCTGGGCGAGTCTCCTGCTCTGGGTGGCGGTAGTGGCCTGATGGACCTGCTGCTGCTTCTGGTGGCGCGCATGCCAACAGAGAGGGCTCTGAGTGCTGCCTCCGGCACGCGTGCCATAGGTTCGCCATCACTGTCCTATAATAATGACTGAAGGCAAAAAAAAACCCCCCATGGTTTGGCATAGCATACACTTTATACCAGAGGTCCCCAAACTTTTGGGCACCAGGGAACAGTTCCGTGGAGAGAGGTTTTTCTTTGGACCGGAGGTGCGTGATTTTGTGTGCTGCCTGCATCCCGCAGATGGGGCTTTACTTGTTTGTGCGGACCGGTTTCTGGCATGTCGCAGCTCAGTACTGGCCCACGGACCGGGGGTTGGGGACCCCTGCTTTATATGATAAACCTAAAAATTCGTACCTTGATGTTTGGCATTTTGGAACTTACCTGGAGCTACACATGGACATTCCTCGACCCAGGAACAGTCCATAACCCAAGGAAGTTTGGGTTTCTCCTTGCATTGATGAGCATAAACTCTCAGTAGAAAAGAATCTCTGTAGCTCAGATTGGACTGTGATGGCGTGCTCTGAGTTTCTTGCAAAGGTTTCATTACTCAACTAAATAACATCATCAGTGCGAAGGCGCATGGAGGTTTGCTTCCTGTTTATGTACAGTAGTTTGTCCTGCCAGCATTGTTCAGGGTGTGATTTCAGACCAGTCTGCCATCAGTAGATACATGGAGATAAACCAATTTACACACCGTTCAAAAGAAGCCATAAAAAGTTTCATAGGAAACGGGAAGACCAGAACAAATCCTCTCCTGCAACTAATAAGCAAGGATTAACACCAAACAATCAAGCAAAAAATAATACCCAAATCAAGGAACTATCAAGGACAAAAACCACACCCCAGCTTAAGTGAAATCACTGCAGTTGTTAAGTTAGTAACGCGGTTGTTAAGTAAATCTGGCTTCCCCATTGACTTTGCTTATCAGACGGTTGCAGAATGTGATCACGTGACCCCGGGACACTGCAAACCATCATAAATACATGCCGGTTGCCAAGTGCCTGAATTTCTATCACGTGACTACGGGGATACTGCGACGGTCGTAAGTGTGAGGTCTGGTCATAAGTAATTTTTTTCCAGTGCTATTGTAATTTCAAACGGTCGCTAAATGAATGGTTGTAAGCTACCTGAGGTAGGTTTTATTTACCAGTTTTGCTTGCCTCTGCCCAGCATCTGGCATGTCTTTCCATTTGCATCGGGTTGAAAAAGGAGAATGAAATTGCTGCACAAGTAGGGAACTTCTTGGATGGCCCTGATGGGATTGCTCCAGTTCCAGGTTCTTGTCCTGAAAATGAAATGAAAATGCACCTATGAGACAAACTGACCCCATAGATGTGAGGCAGTTCCTTCTATCACGGCAATGTCACAGGAAGGAGAGCTTCCCGGTGAAAAATCAAATGCTCACTTAGTCCAGCATCCAGAAGTCTCAGCCTTTAAAAAAAGCAACCTCCAGAGTTGTGAGTCAAAGTTCCTCAATCACTGCTTCAAGGACAGTATTTAATGTTCTGCTGTGTTGAAGCTGGAGAATTTGCAAAAGGGTGGGGCAAAACAACCCCTCCTTCACTTTCGGAGGCTTTTTTTTCCCTTCAGGAAAATTGATAGATAGGATAGAGAAAATCGATGTTCAAGATTCAAGCACACTGTTTACGATCAGCTTAAAGTAGAGTAGTGCTTTTGACTTCGGTTGCTTGCAGCTTGGGTTGGACCAGTGATGGCGAACCTTTTAGAGACCGAGTGCCCAAAAACCGCCCCGCCTGCCTGCTCCGCCGCCTGTCCCTGCTCCACTCCCACTCCGCCTCCACCCACTCACAGGGTCACCACCTCCACGGCCCACTGCAGATCGCCTAGGGGGCCCTGTAGCACCATGGCAGCCACACCCTCCACCCGCACCCAGCAGCATCATCTGCATGCGTTGGGACGCGAAGGCGGAGTCTGGTCCCTGCTGTCTGGCTGCCATGTTCTTGGCTGCGCTGCTCCGCGCAGGCTGTGCCTGGGGGCAACTCTCTGAGGGGGGCTGCTAGTGAGGAGGCAGCTGTGGGGGGAGGCAGGGCTCGGGCAATGGCATGTGACCACAGAGAGGGCTCTGAGTGCCGCCTCAGGCATGCGTACCATAGGTTCACCACCACTGGGCTAGACTCTGAAGTTAGGCTAGCCTTTCTCCTGTTGGTTTCTGGAAGGCTTCTCCTGGACCGATCGGGTTGACTGCCATCTCTCCGAGGTCCCCGGGACTTCCTTCCTTCATTGCCACCTCTCCGGGGCGGCTTCTGGCCCATTTAAGGTCCCCTAACAGGAAGAAACTCAGCTGGAGGGCACGCAGTCCTGAACCCCTCGACTGCTGTGTTGCATGCAGGACCGGAAGTCTGAAGCTGGAGGATTTGGTGTAATCATTATGGGCCATTATTTATTGTTACTCATCTGCAACCCTAATATGGTACAAGGTAGTCCTCAACTTACAACATTCACTTAGTGACCGTTCAAAGTTACAACGATGCTGAAAACAAAGTGACAACGATCGTTTTCACACTTACGACCATTGCAGCACCCCCCCACCATCACAACGATCCAAATTCAGATGCTTGGCCACTGGTTCATATTTATGACCGTTGCTGTGGCCCAAGATCACGTGATCCCCTTTTGCGACCTCCTGACAAGCAAAGTCAATGGGGAAGCCAGATTCACTTAACAACCGGGTTACTAACTTAACAACTGCAGTGATCCACTTAACAACTGTGGCAAGAAAGGTCATAAAAATGGAGCAAAAGTCACTTAACTCTCTGGCTTAGCCACAGAAAGTTTGGGCTCAATTGTGGTCGTAAGTCACGGACTACCTGTATGGGATTGGATCCATGTTCTGGGTGCTCAATCACACTCTTTCCTGCATAAAGCAGTGTTGGGATTACACACAAGAATGACAGGTGACATTTCTTCCAAGCTGGCTTCCCAGCTATAGGCAAATCTTGTCAGACTGAGGAATCTGCTATCTGTGTCTATCTATACCAGCGGTTCTCAACCTGTGGGTCGCGACCCCATTTGGGGTCAAACGACCATTTCACGGGGGTCGCCAAGCACCGCAGTCCGCCATTTTTTTTTGGTCGGCCATTTTTTTTCCTATCGCGATGCGGGCCGTTGCGCCGCGCATGCGCAATGAGCCCTGTCGCACCGCACATGCGTGGTGCAGGCCCGCCATTTTTTTTTGGTCGGCCATTTTTTTTGGGTCGGCCATTTTTTTTCTATCGCGATGCGGGCCGTCGCGCCGCGCATGCGTGATGTGCCCCGTCGCGCCACGCATGCGCGGTGCAGGCCTGCCATTTTTTTCCTATCGCGATGCGGGCCGTCGCGCCGCGCATGCGCAATGAGCCCCGTCGCACCGCACATGCGTGGTGCAGGCCCGCCATTTTTTTTTGGTCGGCCATTTTTTTTGGGGGGTCGGCCATTTTTTTCTATCGTGATGCGGGCCATCGCGCCGCGCATGCGTGATGCGCCCCATCACGCCACGCATGCGCGGCGCGGGCCCGCCATTTTTTTTGCGCGATGTGGGCAGGGGTCGAGCCCCGGAAAAGGTTGAAAACCGCTGATCTATACTATATTCAGTGAACGAAAATTGGAACAGAAATTTCCACCGTAACTCGGTGCAGTTCTAAAGTAACTGGATTCCATTTTACAACTATTTTTACTGTGGTTGCGAACTGAATCACATGGTCACGAAACAAATCCAGCTTCCCTTATTAACATTTTTTTGGTCAGAAACCAGCTGGAAGGTCACAGATGATGATCATGCAACTGCAGGATGCTGCCGCCCAGCGTCCGAATTGCGATCATGTAACCACAGGGGATAAGTGTAGTAGTTGCAAATGTGCATAAATCACTTTTCCCGAAGCCATCAAAACTTTGAACTGTTCTTAAACAGGTGTAAATTGAGGATTATGTATATAAGCAACAGCACCTCCTGGTGAGCATTAGAAGGACAGCTTTTAATGTGTGTTCTGCAGATAGTCCTCGACTTAGAACAGTTTGTTTAGTGACCATTCAAAGTTACACTGAAAAAAGTGACTTACGACCATTTTTCACACTTGAGACCTCTGTAGCATCCCCTTGATCATGTGATCAAAATTCAGATGCTTGGCAACTGGTTCATACTTATGACTGTCACTGTGCCCTGGGGGGGGTCATGTGTTCACCTTTTGCGACCTTTTGACAAGCAAGATCAAGGGGGAAGCCGGATTCGCTTAACAGCCGTGTTCCTAATTTAACAACTGCAGCAATTCACTGAACGAGTGTGGCAAGAAAGGTTGTAAAGTGGGGGGAAGTTCATTTGACAAATGTCTCACATGCACAAATGAAGCTTCGCCTGGCCCTTACCCGCTGCTCGCACAAGTAAAGCTGCATGCCTGCTCACTCCCCGCTTCTGTGGGCCGGTTCCGAACTGGCCACAGCCTGGGGATTGCGCACCCCTGTTTTAGAACACTGAATTCCAAATTTTAATTTAATCTGCCTACTTGGCTGCAATAAAAGAGAACTGTAAAGGAGCAAATATGGATAAAGCCAAATGATGTTTTTGGTTCAGCAAGTTGGATTCAGCCTGCATGAAGTAATGATAAGGAACCTTTTCTGGTTTATTATCATACCTAATACATTAGTTGCACAAAGTGAGTTTTGATAGAAGTCTTCTCATTATTTTCTTGGTTTTGTTTTTTTTCTGGCTAGGTGTCTCTCTGTGGCCTTGTCGGCCCTGTAAAAGATTTTTCCAGAAATGGTCTCATCAGCCTCTTTCCCGCTTCCAGGAAGCATTTGACAGGCCTACATGTGCTTTCTAAAGATTTGCTTCCTGAGAATGCCGGTTTCCCATCACTTGGTGGTTTTCCTTTACAAGCCAGTGACAAAACTGTGGTTGATTGAAAGACTGGGTTCAAAGTTGTCACTACGAATGGTGGAAGCAAACATTTCCAAGACATTGTGCTAGATCAGTGGTTCTCAACCTTTCTCAGGTTGAGACCCCACTTGCCCCGCCCATGCGTGCCGTGACCCCGACCCGGGTGCACGCGCGTGCGTGCGCGCACCCGCCGAAAAAAACAAACAAACAATTTTTTAAAAAAATAAAAAAAAACAAAAAACAAAATGGCGGCTGCGACGGGCGGATCTACGCATGTGCGGATTGGCTCGTCGCACGCGCCGCGCATGCGCGGATCTGCCCGTCGCGGCCGCCATTTTGTTTGTTTGTTTTTTTGTTTTTTTTTTTAATTTTTTTTAAATTTATTTTTATTTTTTTATTTTTTTTCGGCGTGACGGGCAGATCTGCGCATGCGCGGATCGGCCCGTCGCACGTGCCGCGCATGTGCGGATCCGCCCATCGTGGCCGCCATTTTGGTTTTTTTTGTTTTTTTAATTTTTTTTAATTTTTTAAATTTTTTTTTAATTTTTGTAATTTTTTTTAATTTTTTTTGGCGCGACGGGCGGATCTGTGCATGCGCGGCGCGCGCGCCAAAAAAAATAAAAAAAATTAAAAAATTAAAAAAATAAAAATAAAAAAACAAAATGGCGGCCCGCGGTGTCCGGCAACCCCCATGAAATCGTCGTGCGACCCCAAATGGGGTCGCGACCCCAAGGTTGAGAACCGCTGTGCTAGATCCTCCATGAAATAAGAAACAATGAGCTGTATCAGTCTCCAGAGACAAAGAAAACAACTTGAATGTAACAGTATGACAGAGTTGGAAGGGACCTTGGAGGTCATCTAGTCCAACCCCCTGTTCAGGCAGGAAACCGTATACCATTTCAGACAAATATTGTCCACTTTCTTCTTAAAAACTTTCAATGTTGGAGCATACTATGGTATTTCAGACAAGTGGCTGTCCAGTTTCTTTGTTAAAGCCTTCAGTGATAGAGTATCCACAATTTCTGGAGGCAAGTTGTTCTACTGATTAATTGTTCTAACTGTTAGAATAGAATAGGTTAGGATAGGATAGGATAGGATAGGATAGGATAGGATAGGATAGGATAGGATAGGATAGGATAGGATGGAATAGAATAGAATAGAATAGAATAGAATAGAATAGAATAGAATAGAATAGAATAGAATAGAATAGAATAGAATAGGGCTGGAAGGGCTGTATGTGGATGTAGTACCATTGAGGACTACTCGCTGAGTACGGTTTGTCAGCCAGCTACAGATCCATATGGTGGTAATGTTGTCTATCCCAGAGGTCTCCAACCTTTTGGGCGCCAAGGACCGGTTACGTGGAGAGAGATTTTTCTGTGGACCCAAGGGGGCAGCGTGGTTTTGTGTGCTGCCTGCATTCCACGATGGGTCTTTGTTTGTGCGGCCCAGTTGCTGGCATGCCATGGCCCAGGACCGGTCCATGGCCGGGGGGGTTGGGGACCCCTGGTCTATCCCACCTTTATTTAGCTATCTAAGCAGCAGGTTGTGGTCTACTTTGTCAAATGCCTTACTAAAATGCCTTACTTAATTTAGTCACTTTATCAAAGAATGAAATAAGATTGGTTTGGCATGATCTGTTTTTGACAAACCCGTGCTGGCTACCGGTTATAACTTTGTTTGCTTCTAGTTGTTCGCAAATCTGTTTTTTGATTATCTTTTTCAGGATTTTCCCAGGTATTGATGTTAGACTGATTGGTCTGTAGGCTCCTGGGTCTGTTTCTTTTTTCTTTTCTCAAAGATGGGAACCACAGGAGCCCTTTTCCAATCCTCAGGTACTTCTTCGGTGCTCCAGGACTTTTGAAAGATATGGTACAATGGTTCTGAGATAATATCTGCCAGCTCCTTCAGAACCCTGGGACGTAATCTGTCAGGTCCCGGTGATTTACAATCGTCAAGGTCGGATAGGTGTTCTCTTACCATTTTCTTGCTTATTTTAATTTTTGTTTTTAGTTTGTCTTTTGCAGTAGTTTTTTTTTTTTGTATGTTGGGCTATAATGTCAGGAAATTTCTCCTTAGTGCTAGGTTGCTTCTCTCCTTGATTAGTTTCCATCCACTGCTTCTTATCCTGCCTTCAGGTGCTTTGGAGAATAGGTTGTTGACCCCTCTTCTTTATGGTAGCCCTTTAGATATTGGAACACTGCTATCATGTCTCACACACACACACACGCACACACACACCAGTCCTTCTTTTCATTAAATTAGACATACTCAATTCCAGCAACCGTTCCTTATATGTTTTAGCCTCCAGTCCCCTAATCATCTTTGTTGCTCTTCTCTGTACTCTTTCTAGAATCTCAACATCTTTTTTACATTGTGGTGGCCAAAACTGGATGCAGTATTCCAAGTGTGGCCTTACCAAGGCATTGTAAAGTGGTATTAATACTTCACGTGATCTTGATTCTGTCCCTCTGTTAATGTAGCCCAGCACTGTGTTGGCTTTTTTGACAGCTGCAGCACACTGCTGGCTCATATTTAGGTGATTGTCCACTAGGATTCCAAGATCCCTCTCACAGTTACTACTATTGAGCGAGGTACCACCTATACTATACCTGTGCATTTGGTTTTTCTTGCCTAAATGTAGGACCGGAAAACGTGTTGCTATTGCACTCAGCCAAAAGGCAAAGAGAGTCTGAAAGCACAGTTAAGGTCTCCTGTTTGCAATGTTAAGCTGAATCCAATTAACCTCATTAAATAAAACTATGTAATGGCACTCTCAGGTATGTGGTTGCACTTGCATCAGTGGCATTGTTAGCTGGCAACTAAGCTGAGCTTGACACACAACGGCTTAAAGTGCTGAGCTGAGGACCGGGACTCATTGTCAGAATGGAAGTGTATAAAATTATCTTCTGCTTTATAAGAGGTGAAGTAAATGTAGGCAGGAGCTGACAAAAAAAAAGGGGGGGGGAATCTGCACAAAGCTACTTGCTATTGCCAGCGAAGCAATCCAGCATTCATTTCAGAACATGCCACCCACACCCAGCGCAGTGCCAACCTCTTTGCATTGATCGAGCACTTAAGAACTGGCGCCTCAGTGCCCTCTTAGTCATGAAGGTTTGTTTTCCAGCACGTGGATGTTTGGAAAAACGGGTATTTGGGAAAACAATTTTCTGCTGGGGAAGTGCCCTTGAGCCCCTTTGCGGTTTAGAAGGGGAAGGGACTCACGTGAGGTATTAAATCAAAATCCCCTGAAGTATTAGTAATCAAAAGCACGTGACGTATTAATACCGCCTTATAAAACCTTAGTAAGGCCACACCTGGAATATTGCATCCAGTTTTGGTCACCACGTTACAAAAAAGATGTTGAGACTTTGGAAAAAGTGCAGCTAAGATGATTAAATGCCTGGAGACTAAAACATATCAAGAACGGTTGCAGGATTTGGGTTTGGCTAATCTAGAGAACGGAAGGACTAGGGGTGACATGATAGCAGCATTTCAGTATTTGAGGGGCTGCCACGAAGAAGAAGGCGGTCAACTTATTTTCCAAAGCACCAGAAGGCAAGACAAGAAGCAATGGAGAGAAGCAATCTGGAATTAAGGAGAAACTTCCAGACGGTGAGAACAATTAACCAGTGAAATGGCTTGCCTTCAGATGTCGTGGGTGCTTCACTGCTGGAGGTTTTTAAAAAGAGACTGGACAGCCACCTGTCTGAAATAGTATAGGGCAGTGATGGCGAACCTTTTAGAGACCGAGTGCCCAAACTGCAACCCAAAACCCACTTACGCATCGTCGGGTACTGGGTGGGTGTGGCCCATTGGGTGGGTACAGCCAATTGGGTGTGACCCATTGGGTGGGCGTGGCTGCAATGGTAACGGCAGACTGGGTGGGGACTAAAAAGTTCAATCAATCAATTCCAAATTTGCAAGATCTTTTTTCTTTCCCTGCGAGAAGTTGAAATTGATTGATTGATTGAACCTTTTTTTTCTCACATGGAGGCGGAGGCCTAAAGCGAAAAAGTTTTATAAAACCCAGCTGAAGGCCTAGGACTGGGGTGACGGCGCACGTGCCCACAGAGAGGGCTCTGCATGCCACCTGTGGCACGCGTGCCATAGGTTCGCCATCACGGGTATAAGGTGTCCTGCTTGAGCAAGGGGCTGGACTAGAAGACCTCCAAGGTCCCTTTCAATCTGATTGATTGAACATAGTGAAAACAGATTCCTGACTTTTGCTTCTCCTGTTTCACCACCTAGATAGGCCTAACAACCAGGGTCTAAACAACTCCTGAGGCTAGAAATTTGCCTTGGTCAAGGGGAGAAGTTGGCTTGTATAGGTAGTCCTCCACATACGACCAAAATTGAGCCTGAAATGTCAGTTGTTAAACGAGACAGTTTTTAAGTTGAGTTTTCCCCCATTTCATGAGGGACTAGAACAGCGGTTCTCAACCTTTTTCAGGCTGTGATCCTGACCTGCGCCACGCATACGCAGCGTGACCCCAACCTGCACTGCGTGATGACCCGCATCGTGCATGCGTGGCACGTGCGACGGCCCACATCGTGCATGCACAGCGCACGCGACGGCCCGCATCGCCGCACATGCACGGCGTGACGGCCCACATCGCGCATGCCCGGTGTTACCCCGCGCATACATGGTGCTGCTCCCTGCGCCGGCCAAGGGGAAAAGGGGGAAAAAATGGCGGACTGCGGTGTTTGGTGACCCCCGTGAAATGGTCGTTCGACCCCAAATGGGGTCGCGACCCACAGGTTGAGAACCGCTGGACTAGAAGAACTCCAAGGTTCCTACAACTCTGTTGTTTTGTTACGATCTTTCTTGCCACTGTTTTTAAATGAATCACTGCAGTAGTTAAGTTAGTAAAAAGGTTGGGTTTTTTTTATATTATTTTTATTGGTTTTTTAATTTTTAACAGAAAAAAATCAAATCATAGTGTTAAAGTAAACAATAAACATACTTCGAAATCATCCACAAATAAAACATAAATACTTATTTCAATACATCTAATAATAATAACTCAACTGAAGATAATCATAAACCACATTTACTAAGCAATTAACATTACTGCTCGGTACCCCCACCACCACATCCCCCTAACCCTAACCTTCCCCCCTCACTTACCAACTGACTACCTACTCTCCTCCCTCTTTCTCTATCTCCCTCCTTCTCTCCACCCAACTATCCCTACTCTTCCCCCTTCTTATCAACTTTCTACTTACATCAGCCTTCACTCCTCCTTCCTCTTTCCATCAGATGTGGTGCCCAGAGGCCACCTGAGCAACCCCTTTATAACAATAATTTCATATTCTGACATCAACCCCAATTGCAGTTGAGAAAACATAATATATAAAATTATAAACCCTCCCTGCCCCCCCCCTGACTTCCCAGAGTGAGTACAGGGTAAAACAAAAGAAAACCCACTACTTCAAACAAAATTATTATATAATCCTAACAAGAATTTTAAACTATATACTAAATACAATCTCTTCCTAACATAAATCATTTCAATCCATTAAACATAACAAACAAATCATCTTGTTAAGAATATTAATTTTCATTTACATATCTAAACCATCAATCTAACAATCCAGTCCAACACTTCAATTCATTGAGAGGTTATATAGAGTCACCCAAACAATCAAGTTTAGTATATATCTTTCTAGACAATCATTTCAAACCAATAAACATCAAGTAAATAAATCATCTTTTTTTTTAAAAAAATAAACAAATAATATCAATAAACCCCTCAATTTAAAAATATATACCATATATATATATATATATATTCTTAATCAATTTAGTATATCTTCCATTAAACATCCTCATCCTTGATTCAACCCATAATCTTAGATTGACCTTAATCCCTTACACTTAATTTTAAATTTCACTTCTTCAATCGACTTCTGGGCTTTCTCATATGTCGAATAAACCTAAATACCAAATACAATCTATTTAATCCATTTCTAACTTAGATTCCTTCAACCTTGTCCAATCACATAATGCTTATCTGTCCCATCAATCAATCAATCTAATGTCAAACCTAGATCATTTCAAAGCAATTACATTCTTCTTCAATTTAATTATATCTTCCTTTAATCATCTTCTTTTACATCTTACTCATAGTCTTAATATTATATCTTCCGTTAATCATCTTCTCTTACATCTTACTCATAATCTTAGTCCTTGAATCAGTCCATAGTTTTGAATTACCCATAATTCCTTGCATACAATTTTAAATTTCACTTCTTCAGTCGTACTCTTGGTTTTTTCTTCTGCCAAGTAAATCTCCATAACGAGGCCTCCCTTCCAAATAATAAGTCTCTCTTTTTTACTTGCAATATCATTTGAATCCATATAAACCATCTTAACCTTTGCATTAGTCCTCTATTTCTCTTAACCATAGACTTTCGTTGAGGTAACATTTCAAATCTCTGTCTTTGCTTTTCCTGGTCTTTTTCCTGGTCCTCAGCACCATAGATAGATTGCTTCTTGAACTGGATCAATTTCTCTTTTTTCTCAATTAGATCTTCTTCTTGCTGCTTGTCTGAGAGGAATAGCCATCCCCTCTTGTCTTGAGACGAATCCTCTTCCTCCACTCCGTAAATGAACTGTTTATCAAGCAAGTTCCATTCCTCATTATTCTCTTTATTCTCAATACTGTCTTCTTCTTGTTTGGATTGTTGTATAAAATGTTCATCAGTCGGTTGCAAATCAATTTCATTTGGAAAAAAAGATCCAATTAATTTTAATATTTCTATATTAGTCTCTTTCAATATTGCAATCCTTTCTTCTTTAAATTTATCAATGCAATCCAAAATAGGTTTGACGTTAAAACGTAAATTCCACTCCATTTTAAATTTTAAAACAATCGCTCTGGCTTTAATCCAATTTCTACAACCGTCTCTCTAGCTTCGCTTACGAGAACAAAGAAGAAAAAAAATGGAGAGTTCACTTTCACTTTCAAGCACTTTCCTTTAGCAGTGAAAGTAGTGAAAGCTATACGCCATCTTGAATGCATTATGTTGAATGTAACAGTTAGAAATATATAGCCAGAAAAACAATAAAAAATACTTGCAATCCAGTAAAAACTCCTGTATTCACTCAGTCTGCAAACAGTCTCTCTTGTGTTCTATTTTTAAAAAGCAGAGGCGGTCGCGGCGTCTTTTTCTGTCTAATGACAGAAGCGTCTCTGGGCAGGAGCGTCTTCAGGAATTATGGGGAGCTCACACTCTTTATCCCTGAAAACTTTCCAGGGATATTAGAGGAGCTCAACCCTTTACTCCCAATGCTCTACACCTCTTCTTCGCCCGAAGAGGGGATTTTTCACCGCAAAAAACAGCTGATGTTCGCTGTTTTTTGCGGCTTTACATACCCAGGGAACGGAGCCTCACCGAGGAGACTCTAGCGACGCCGGCGGAGCCACCGGAAGTCAGTAAAAAGGTTGTTAAGTGAATCTGCCTTACCCATTGATTGTGATTGTCAGAAGGTCACAAAAAGTGATCATATGATCCCGAGACACTGCAACCGTCATAAATACATACCAGTTACCAAGCATCTGATATTTAATCATGTGACCATAGCGATGCTGCAACAGTCATTAAGTGTGAAAAACGCTCACAAATCCCTTTTTTCAGTGCTGCTGCAATGTCAAACGGACACTAAATGAATGGTTGTTAAGTCAAGGACCACCTGTAATTAAGGGGCCAGTACACAAATATATTCACGGTGGCTGACAATTGCATATTGAATAACCATGAATTGGAATCCTGTTTTAGTTTGATTATTTTCACTCATTTATTTCTTAACATTTTGAGTCCTTCAAATCAGTGTTCTCCTGGAGACTGCCTGGACTAGTCCCTGAAGTTTTCTTGATAAGATTTTTCAGAAGTCAGATAGCCATTGCCTCCTTTATAGGGCTGAGAGAGAATGGAAAAAGTTCAGAGAAGAGCAGTTAAGATGATCCAAGGCCTGGAGACTAAAACATAGGAAGAACGGCTGCAGGACTTGGGTTTAGCTAGTCTAAAAGAAAAGAAGAAACAGGAAAGACATGACAGCAGTATTCCAGTATTTGAGGGGATGCCAGAAAGAAGAGGGGGTCAAATTATTCTCCAAAGCACCAGAGGGAAAGACAAGAAATCATGGTTGGAATCTGACCAAAGAGAGAAGCAACCTGGAATTAAGGAGAAACTTCCTAACAGTGAGGACAATTAACCAGTGGAACAGCTTGCCTCCAGAAATCATGGGCGCTCCATCACTGGAGGTTTTTAAAAAGAGGCTAGACAGTCACGTGTCTGAAATGGTATAGGTTCTCCTGCTTGAGCAGGGGGCTGGACTAGAAGACCTCCAAGGTCCCTTCCAGCTCTATTCTGTTCTAATGACTGGCCCAAGATCACCCAGTTGCTGTTGTCCCTAAGGCAGAACTAGAATTCACCGTCTCTTGGGTTTCTAGCCTGCTGCCTTAACCCTGACACCAAATTGGCTCTTGTATTTATCAAGGAAATGCTAATAGGCTGAAATGAACTGAGGTTCCTGGGAGATCAAGGAGAGAGAGAGAGACAGAGAGACAGAGAGAGAGACAGAAAGAGAGAGAGAGAGAGAGAGAGAGAGAGACAGAGAGACAGAGAGACAGAGAGAGAGACAGAGACAGACAGAGAGAGAGAGAGACACAGAGAGAGACACAGAGAGAGAGAGATTCTGTGTCCTCTCTGCCCTGGCTCTGTGTCTAAATTATTTATTTAATGATTCCTCATGCAGAGAGAAACCACAGGCCTGCTTCTGTATCACCATACTGTATGCCAGCGTGAAGAGCTTTGTCCTTTTTAGAGCTCAAAAAACCTACCTTGTGCATGTAGTCCTCGACTTCACGACCACAATGGAGCCCAAAATTTATGTTGCTAGGTGAGACATTTGTTAAGTGATTGTTGTCCCATTTTACAACCTTTCTTGCCACAGTTGTTAAGTGAATCACTGCAGCTGTTAAGTTAGTAGCACAGTTGTTAAGTGAGGCTGGCTTCCCCATTGACTTTGCTTGTCGGAACCCCCCCCTCTCAAGACACTGGAATCGTCATAAAGAGGAGTCAGTTGCCAAGTGGCTGAATTTTGATCATGTGACCATGGGGATGCCGCAAGAGCTGTAGGTGTGCAAAATGGTGGAAAATTTTTTTCAATGCTGTGGTAACTTTGAATGGTCACTAAATGAACTGTTGTAAGCCGAGGACTACTGTATTTACGCGCAGATTTAAAGAGTTGATTCTTGAAGACTGTATGCTCCTTACTTTTATAATACCAGTGCAATGGTATTTTATCTTCCCAACAGCCCTGCAAGGTAGGCGAGGTTGAGAGAATGAGCAGGGCTGGTGCAATATTCTCCCCCCTCCCTTTAACTTCCTTGAGCAAAAGGGGCTTCTGAAGGATGATTTGAACCAAATTAACTAATTCTGTTCTGTTGCTCCAGTGATTCATTTTGTACTGAGCCCTTAATTCAAAATAAAGGCAAAACACAATATTGTCTGAAATGGTATAGAATCTCCTGCTTGAACAGGGGTCAGACTAGATGACCTCCAAGGTCCCTTCCAACTTTACTATTATTATTATTATTATTATTATTAATAATAATAATAATAAATGGTTTCAATCAAATCCTTGACCTTTCCCCCCCATGTATTACACATAGGAAAGGATAGGGACTTGGATCACATAATTGGGGATGCCATGTTGACTCTTTTGACCTCCCCCAACACCGCTAAGTGTAGGAGCCATGCATTGGCCTGCTTATCTCAGACAGAGAAAGAATGCTATATTGAGTCCAGTCTGTGTTAAGTGTGGGCTTTTACCACAATCGAGCAATTGTCTTCTGGATTGCCATCACAGGGCAGTGAGTGATGCATGGTGCTGGCTGTAAGTGGTTATGGCAGAAGGGAGAAATGCTGATTTACAGGAAGGCTATACACTGTTTCAGCTCTATGCCTTTTGTTGTTGTTGACATTTTTATGCTTCATTTGCTCTCCAGAAATCCATTTGATATGTTCAGACTGGAAGGGAAATAGTTTATGTAACCAAAATCACACTACATGCTTCCCCATTCAGACGTAATGCAATAGGACAGTGGTTCTCAACCTTTCTAATCCCGCGATTCCTCATGTTGTGGTGACCCCCAACCATAAAATTATTCCAGGGTCATGTGATCACCTTTTGCAACCTTGTGACAAGCAAAGTTAGTGGGGAAACCAGATTCACTGAACAACCATGTTAGTAATTTAATCTCTCTCCCTCTTTCTTTCCCTCTCTCCCTTTCTTTCTCTATCTCTCCCTTTCTCTTTCTCTTTCCCTCTCTCCCTTTCTCTCTCCCTCTTTCTCCCTTTCTCTCTCTCTGTCTCCCTTTCTCTCTCTCTCTGTCTCCCTCTCTTCTCTCTCCCTCTTTCTCTCTCTCCCTCTTTCTAGTTCTCTTTCCCTCTTTCTCTCTCCCTCTCAAAGATCCTTAAAATCCTTAAAAGTTATGCTTGGGTGGAAGACTTTTTCTTTTACAGATGGGGCGTGTGGGCCCGACATTCGCGGGCTGGCAGGACCCCGCCTGCCGGGCCGCTGCCCATCACCCTCCACGCCAGCCGGCTCCCTTGCCAAACCTCCCAGCTGACAAGCGCAAATTTGAGGGTCGCCAGCTGATGGGCGCAGAGTTTGGCGCTGCGGCGGCCTCCCCTTCACCTTCCTCACCAGCCAAAGCGTTGCCGGACGTTCCAGCTGACGGGCGGTGGTCCGGAGGTCGCCAGCTGACGGGCGCAGGAGTTCGGCGCTCCGCCACCTCCCCTTCGCCCTCCGCACCAGCCAAAGCATTGCCAGACGTTCCAGCTGACGGGCACAGGTCCGGAGGTCGCCAGCTGATGGGCGCAGGAGGTCGGCACCGTGGCAGCCTCCCAGCCGCCTGCTTCTTCGGCTGGAGCAGTTACCAGGGTTGCTGGCTGCAGGGAGCGCGTCAGCGGCCCTTGCAGGCCATGCAAGCCCTGTCAACTTTTCTAGGCGAAGAAGCAGGCGGCTGGGAGGCCGCCGCGGCGCCGACCTCCTGCACCCATCAGCTGGAACGTCCGGCAATGCTTTGGCCGGTGCGGAGGGCGAAGGGGAGGCGGCGGAGTGCCGACCTCCTGCGCCCATCAGCTGGCGACCTCCGGGCCTGCACCTGTCAGCTGGAACGTCCGGGAATGCTTTGGCTGGTGCAGAGGGCGAAGGGGAGGCGGCGGAGCGCCGACCTCCTGCGCCCATCAGCTGGTGACCTCCGGACCTGCGCCCGTCAGCTGGGAGGTCTGGCGATGGAGCCGGCTGGCATGGAGGGCGATGGGGAGGCGGCAGCTCGGCGGGCGGGGTCCTGCCTGCCTGCGAATGTCGGGGCCACCCACCCCATCTATAAAAGAAAAAATCTTCTGCCCAAGCATAAAGCCAGCAGTTCTGTGCCACGGAGGCTTGAGACACGGAGGCACGGTGCCGTGGGAGGCGGCAGGACAGGGGGAGGGGTTACCTGGATCCTGCCAGCCAAATTCTGGAAGCCTGCCTGAGTGAAGAATTTTAGGGGGTGTTGAAAGGGAGACAGACTGAGGGCTGTATTAAGACCATAGATGGCTGCGTAAGGAGAGTGGAAGGGAGGCGAATTCAGGATGGAGCAGAAAACACGGGGGTGGGGAAGGTGTTAGGAAATAAGCACCAAGGCACCTTGCAAAGGATTCCCGAGTGTTCTGCAATTGTTTTTCCTCTCTCCTCTGCGCGAGAAAAGCTTTTGCGGTGTAAATCTGAAACAAGGTGTTCCTATGAGGTGGCGCAGGAGGTTCTTGGGAGAGGCGAGGACAAGCTTGGCGTTTCCTCTCTCCCAATCCCTTTCCTCTTCTTTACCCCCTTCCCCAGCCTGCCTACGATCTTAGCTCACGGCTCCATGGCTTTTCTTTGCCTAGCCTACGCCCGCCCCGTTCCCGGGAGCGCCAAGGAGGTACAGCAGAAACACATGAATTGGGATTACCCTTGGGAAGCTGATCCTGCTTTGAACCTTAGGAGAGGAGGAGGAGTCCCTTCCTCCTTCCCTCCCTCTCTCACTGTCAAGCCCCCGCGGGCTTGACATGAATGGGCAGGGGAGGGGTCGAGGACAACGTGCGGGTCGGCTCCGCGGGCGTCCCGACCAACAGCTGAGCGGCTCCAACTTCCGGCCTGAGTCCTGCGGGAGGCAATGTGAGGCCCTGAGGGGTATTGCAAGCTCGCAGGGGGATGGGAAGGAAAAGAAGATGGAAGAGAGTGAGGCTGCAACAGAGAGAGCGGTGTCTCGGTTCCTAAGACCATCGGAAATATGTGTTTTCCGATGGTCTTAGGCAACCCCTGTGAAAGAGTCGTTCGACCCCCAAAAGGGTCGCGACCCACAGGTTGAGAACCGCTGCAATAGGACTTCTTGGACCATGTGATTAACAGAAGCCTAATTAAACAGAAGCTTAATTAAACCCACTTATTCCCTCCCCAATATATGTCCAGAATTTGAGCCATATAGCATAAAACAATTGTGCAATTAAAACAGATTATCTACCTAATAATAATAATAATAATAATAATAATAGTAAAGTTGGAAGGGACCTTGGAGGTCATCTAGTCCAACCCCCTGCTCAGGCAGGAAACCCTATACCATTTCGGACAAATGGCTGTCCAGTCTCTTCTTAAAAACTTCCAGTGTTGGAGCATTTACCGCTTCTGGAGGCAGGTTGTTCCACTGATTAATTGTTCTAACTGTCAGGAAGTTTCTCCTTAGTTCTAGGTTGCTTCTCTCCTTGATTAGTTTCCACCCGTTGCTTCTTGTCCTGCCTTCAGGCGCTTTGGAAAATAGCTTGACTCCCTCTTCTTTATGGCAGCCCCTGAGATACTGGAACACTGCTATCATGTCCCCCCTCGTCTTTCTCTTCGTTAAACTAGACATACCCAATTCCAGCAACCGTTCCTTATATGTTTTAGCCTCCAGTCCCCTAATCATCTTTGTTGTTCTTCTCTGTACTCTTTCTAGAGTCTCAACATCTTTTTTACATTGTGGTGACCAAAACTGGAGCAGTATTCCAAGTGTGGCCTTACCAAGGCATTGTAAAGTGGTATTAATACTTCACGTGATCTTGATTCTATCCCTCTGTTAATGCAGCCCAGCACTGTGTTGCCCTTTTTGGCAGCTGTAGCACAGTGCTGGCTCATATTTAGGTGATTGTCTACTAGGACTCTGAGGTCCCTCTCATAGTTACTACTATTGAGCAAGATGCCACCTATGCTGTACTTGTGCATTTGGTTTTTCTTGCCTAAATGTAGAACCTTGCTTTTTTCACCATTGAATTTCATTTATTCATATGTGGATTGTTTTGTTTTGCTTTTTAAAAAATAAGGGTGTTTAGCTACTAAGTAACATTTTCATCTTTCAGGATGGACCTCTAAATGAATCTTCCAGTTCAAGAAAAGGGCCTAGTTGCACAGTTGGAAAAATCGTATTTTTCCTCCAGAATTCTTGACATTCTGTGCATGTCAAAATGGTCGGGGAAGTCCGAAATACACAAAAATAAAAGATAATGGATGAGTATTAAGATTGAGGAAGCCCATGATCCATCAGCATGGGATGTGTTTCCTCAAGCGGAGAAAGGAAAAATAGGAAGGAAAATTTAATACTGCAGAGCATTGTTTTATGCTGTAGGCCAGTGGTGGCGAACCTATGGCACATGTGCCAGAGGTGGCACTCAGAGCCCTCTCTGTGGGCACGCGAGCTGTTGCTCCAGCAGAGTTCGCCAGAATAGCGAGCACATGGCGTTTGGAAGCGACAGGGCAAGAACTGAGCAAGCAAACGGCATTGGGCCCCCCCGGGGAGGCCTCAGAGATGGCGAGGGACTGGCTCCAGCCACACGCACCCAGTTTGCCATGACCACTGCAGCCATGCCCACCCAATGCGCCATGCCCCCCACCCCCCTGAGGGCACCACAATGCTGATGCAGCCCTGGCATTTTGCGATAAATAAGTGGGTTTTGGGTTGCAGTTTGGGCACTCAGTCTCTAAAAGTTTCGCCATCACTGCTGTAGGCTCCCCCCCCACTTATATTCGAGCTATGTTTGCATAATAACACAGCTCCACAAACTGTCTAACCACATTTTAGTCTAACACAGCATTTTTTTTTCAGCCTTGGCAACTTTGAGATATGGATTTCAGCTCCCAGAATTCCCCAGCCAGAAGTCCTGATTCCCCACCTCTGGTTTTTGGCCCAGGGTTTAGGCTTAATGTCCAAGCCAGTATTTCTCAACTTTTGCAGTTTTGAGATATGTGGACTTCAACTCCCAGAATTTCCCAGCCACTGTGCTATACTGGCTGGGGAATTCTGGGATTTGAAGTCTACCCATCTTAAAGCTACCAAGCTTGAAAAACTCCGGTCTAGCATGTTAGTTGAATCCAATCTACATATGAGTTTTATAAACCAAGGTCATTGGGTTAATTTAATCAATTGCATTTAACTTAACTGTGGAAATACACGTTATGTGAATGCAATTTTCTTCTCTCTTTGGATAACAAAAATTTTGCTGAAATATATATATATATATATATATATATATATATATATATATATATATATATATATGTGTGTGTGTGTGTGTGTGTGTGTGTGTGTGTGTGTGTGTGTGTGTGTGTGTGTGTGTGTGTGTGTGTGTATGTGTATGTGTATATGTATATGTATATGTATATGTATATGTATATGTATATGTATATGTGTATACTTCGGGTTTTCTCCCACGTAGAATTTGAAGTGTCTTGGCGACGTTTCGACGAAGTCTCATTCGTCATCTTCAGGCTGGTGCTTTCGGCTTCGTGCTTCTAGGAGCAATGTGTGACTGTAGCTGTTTCTTCCTTTTAACTGCCAGTGGGGGTTTGAACTGATTGGCTGGGAGCTCTGCTGTGTTCTGATTGGGTGGAGGTGTGTTCTGATTGGTTAGGGGGTTGGCTGTGCTCTGATTGGATGGGGGGTTGGCTGTGCTCTGATTGGATGGGGGAGTGCTCTGTTTGGGAGGAGGCCTTGCTGTGCTCAGGCCAGTCTGAGCTGCAGGGGGATTAGAGATGGTGAGCTGCATAGCTGTTTGGCTTCGCGTTCGTGGTCGTGCCTCATCTTCATGGTGGGTGTCAGTTTGTTTCATGTATGGATTGGAGGGGTTTAAGGTGGTTAATGATGCAGCTGTGGTCTGGCTTCTGGTTTGTGGTCGTGCCTCATCATCGTGGGTTTGGGTTTGCTTTTTGCGTGGATGTGTGGTGGAGACATCCTGTGTGGTTTTCGTGAGTGTGGTATCATTCTTTCTGTTATGGACTCGTTTGTCAATAAGGGCGGGTTTCCAAATGGCTGGTAGGCGGGAGGTATCATCTCGTTTGTTCATGCTGTGTGGGCGTTTTTCTATCTCGATGGCTTCTCTGATTATTCTATTATTAAAGTGTTCAGTTTTGGCGATAGTTCTGGTCTTTTTGAAATCAATTTCATGTCCTGTGGCTTTGAGGTGTTGGACCAGGGAAGAAGTTGGTTCCTCTTTTTTGACTGAGTTTTTGTGTTCTTCAATGCGTGCACTTATTCTTCTGTTGGTTTGACCAATATATGTGGTGGAGCAGGCAGTACATGGGATTTCATATACTCCTTGATTTTCTAATTCAATTTTGTCTTTAGGGTTTCTTAGGATGGTGGATATTTTTCTGTTTGTGCAGAATGCTGTTTTGATATTATGTTTGTGAAGGATCTTGCTGATCCTGTCTGTAGTGCCTTTTATGTATGGGAGGAGGGCTTTGCCGTTTTCTTGTTCTCTGTCTTGGATTTTAGTGGGAGTTTCTTTTTGGATTAAGTTGGAAATCTTATTTCTTTGGAATCCGTTGGATGTAAGTACATTAGTGAGAGTGTGTAGTTCGGTTTTTAGGTGTTGTTCGTCAGCTAGGCATTTGGTTCTTGAGATGAGTGTCTTGGCTACGGAGTTGATCTGTGCTGGGTGGTGGTGTGAGAGTGCGTGCAGATAGCGGTTTGTGTGTGTTTTCTTCTGGTAGATGGTGTGTCCTAGGGAGCCATTGGATTTCTTGTAGACTAAGACATCCAGGAAGGGAAGTTGGTTATGTTTTTGGTTATTCGGGTTTTCTCCCACGTAAAATTGAAAGCGTCTTGGTGACATTTCGATGAAGTCATCCAGATGCCCTAAGCTCTATGGTCTCCCCAAGATACACAAAGAAGGAACCCCACTTAGACCCATAGTCAGCTCCATAGGCTCACCTCTACAAAACCTAGCCAAATTTCTCGCCAAACAACTACAGCCCTATGCAGAATCCATCACCTCACATGTAAAAAACTCATTCCAGTTCATAGAGATCATAAAAAAACAAAACTTACAGCCCAGCGACCTACTCGTTAGCTTCGATGTCATATACCTCTTCACCCAAGTGCCAATCAAGGAAGCCTTGACAGCTATCCAAAACAAATATAACCCCCCCAAACACATCCTAGATCTGACCAATCACTGCCTATCCAACAAATACTTCATCTATAACGGACAAAAATACAAACAAATAGAAGGAGCACCCATGGGATCACCCCTCTCACCTGTCATTGCAAACCTCTACATGGAACACTTTGAAACCCAAGCTCTAGAAAAATCTGATCACAAACCCAAACTCTAGCTCAGATACGTAGACAACCCCTTCATAATCTGGCCACATGGGAAAGAAAAACTGGACAACTTCCTCACACACCTCAACAGCCTACACCCCAAAATACAGTTCACCATGGAAACAGAAGCTAATAACCAACTTCCCTTCCTGGATGTCTTAGTCTACAAGAAATCCAGTGGCTCCCTAGGACACACCATCTACCAGAAGAAAACACACACAAATCGCTATCTGCACGCACTCTCACATCACCACCCAGCACAGATCAACTCCATAGCCAAGACACTCATCTCCAGAACAAAACACTTAGCTGACAAACAACACCTAAAAACTGAACTACACACTCTTACTAATGTACTAACATCCAATGGATTCCAAAGAAATAAGATTTCCAACTTAATCCAAAAAGAAACTCCCACCAAAATCCAAGACAGAGAACAAGAAAACGGCAAAGCCCTCCTCCCATACATAAAAGGCACTACAGACAGAATCAGCAAGATCCTCCACAAACACAACATCAAGACAGCGTTCTGCACAAACAGAAAAATATCCACCATCCTAAGAAACCCCAAAGACAAAATTGAGTTAGAAAATCAAGGAGTATATGAAATCCCATGCACCGCTTGTCCCACCACATACATCAGACAAACCAACAGAAGAATAAGTGCACGCATTGAAGAACACAAGAACTCAGTCAAAAAAGAGGAAACAACTTCTTCCCTGGTCCAACACCTTAAAGCCACAGAACATGAAATTGACTTTAAAAAGACCAGAACTATCACCAAAACTGAACACTTTAATAACAGAATAATCAGAGAAGCCATCGAGATAGAAAAACGCCCACACAGCATGAATAAACAAGATGATACCTCCCACCTACCAGCCATTTGGAAACCCACCCTTATTGACAAATGAGTCCCTAACACAAAGAATGACACCAGACCCACACTCACGAAAACCACACAGGATGTCACCACCACACATCCACGCAAAAAGCAAACCCAAACCCACACCGATGATGAGGCACGACCACAAACCAGAAGCCAGACCACAGCTGCACCATTAGCCACTTTAAACCCCTCCAATCCATACATGAAGCAAACTGATACCCACCATGAAGATGAGGCACGACCACGAATGCAAAGCCAAACAACAGCAATGCAGCTCACCATCTCAAATCCCCTTGCAACTCAGACTAACAGCTCTGAATTTTGAGGTTGTTATAATGTTAGTATTAGCTGAGTTGATTAATTTCCAGTTCAGCTGATATGCAAAGCTAAGGTTGGGAATTGTTATGAGCATGGAAAAAAGGCTCCTTAACTTCAGGTCCAGTAAAGCAGGTATTCCCAACCCCCAGTCCGTGGACTGGTACCAGGCCGTGGCATGCCAGCAACCAGTCCGTACAAACAAGCAAGTCCTACCCGTGGGATGCAGGCAGCACACAAAACCACTCACTCTCTGGTCTGTGGAAAAACCTTTCTCCAAGGAACCAGTCCCTGGTACCCAAAAGGTTGAGGACTTCTGCTGTAAAGCACATATTCTTAATCTCTGTGACATGGACCTCTTTGAGTGTCTGGTGAAACCTATAGATCACTTTTTGGAAAGATTTTAAATGCATAAAAAGAATTATATGGCTATAAGATTGCATCACACAGAAAATGAGCTCAAATGCAGTTATGCTCATATGAATGGCTTGCATAGAATTTTAGAAACCAAAGCATCTTTGAAAGTCAAACTGTGTGGGCTGCTGTCAGCTACACTTTTTCAGAGAAAAAGGAACTTCCCACAATCTGGGAATATACTGCTTTTGCTTTTTCAGGGCATAATAATCTAAAATAGTGAGATTTATTAGAATTAGCCACATTTTTGGGGTTCGGAGGCCATAAATTACAGTGTTGCCTACTTTCTTTATTGAATGAAAAGCTATAGGTTTAAGTGAAAATAAAGTTGTAACTTTTTCCTCATCCAAGATCATGGACCTCTCTGAAAAAATCTATCTAGGACCCTCAAGGGATTTGTGGATCCCAATTTAAGAAACTTTGTACAGATTGCAGGAAAAGGGCCATGTCACCTTTTGGAGGCAAAAAAATAAAAAAAATAAAAAATCAGAAGCCTGGTAACACCTTTTCCAACAAACAAATTTTATCAAATGAAAAGAGCAGCAGCCATTAAAAAGCTTAATCATTTTTTATTTATCGGACTTCTTTGCTACCACCACCAGAAACAGGTGATTCCAGAGGAGATAGGTCCAATGATTTGGGCAAGCTTTGAGGCTGCAGTGAGAGGCAAAACATATACGACGTGCCAATGCAAAGGAGCACTGAAACAACTTTGGAGAGAAAAAACGCAGCAGTGAAACACAAACTTAGCTTGGGAAAAGAGGAAGGAGTAAGAAAGAAACTCATCTTGATTCTCTTTAATAAATTTCTATGAATTTCTCATTTCTATAAATGGTGAGGGAAAAGATCTGCCAGGCTTTTAAGATCACAGCCTACATCGGGTTCTATACAGGTAGTCCTTGATTTACAACCATCCATTTAGGGACTGTTTCAA
Organism: Bothrops alternatus; assembly: GCA_034064705.1. Lineage (NCBI taxonomy): Eukaryota > Metazoa > Chordata > Lepidosauria > Squamata > Viperidae > Bothrops > Bothrops alternatus. The sequence goes on from JARGCV010000172.1 coordinate 3,028,708, forward strand.
AGTTATAACGGTACTGGAAAAAGTGACTTAGCACATTTTTCACATTTACAACTGTTGCAGCACCTCCGTGGTCACGTGATCAAAATCCAGACATTGGAACCGGCATGCATTTATGATGGTTGCTGTGTCCCAAGGTCATGTGATCACCTTTTGCAACCTTCTGACAAACAAAGTCACTGGAAAAGTATCAGGACTCCTCAAATGGATTTGCGTATTGCTTATTGCTTGTGCTTATGTATTCATTTTGGGGGCCTGCTGAGGGAGGGGGGGCTTCTTCGTTGGGGAATATAATTGCCTTGCTCTGCTTTGCTCTCCCTCCATGTGAAAGGAATGTGGCCTAAAAATTTCTACCTTATCTCCAGACAATGGAGCCTGGGACCATTGAGAAACAAAACTGAGAGGGAGCTTGAGAAAGGTGCTAAATCACTAGGTTCTCAAAACAACCTAGCACCTATGGATTGGCTGGATTTCAAACGGACAGTTGGACATTGCGGGAGAGGAGAACTGAATGGGCATTATGATGTAACCTTTCATGTGCGAAATCTTCAGACTTTGCTTTGCCTTCCTGCTATCACTAACTCTCAATAAAAGTTCCTTTTGAAACAATGCCTGTTTCAAGAGTTCTGCTTCCTTGGGAGATCTAGTTGAGGCAGGTCCTTATAGGAAGCCAGATTAATTTAGCAACTGTGTTATTAACCTAGTAACTGCAAGTCGTTCACTTAGCAACCGTGGCAAGAAAGGTTGCGAAAGGGAGCAAAATTCACTTAACAACTGTCTTGCTTAGCAACAGAAATGTGGGGCTCAGTTGTAAGTCGAGGACTCCCTGTATTTTTGATCATCCCTGTTTCCTGACCTGGTCTATCTTGAAGGGCTGATATCAAAGCCCATAGGAGAAATTGGCATGAATGCCACATTCTGATTTATGCAGGCAAACCTTTTTCTAATGGGAGTTCCACCCCTATGAGACAACCAGAAAGATTGAACATCCATTTCTCTGCAGTTGTCAGTGTGACAGAATTAAGTCTCTCTGTTTCTGGACCATTGGTCAGTTGGAAAGCAACATGGGGCGGTGGTGTCACGTTGCATTTCTCTGACAGACTTTGGGGTTTGGATGAGGACGCTTCCGACGCTTAAACTGAGAGAGAAGATGTGGGCTGAGCTAACCTTAGCACAGAATCTGTCTCGGTTGCTGTTTTTAATCTACATTTTGAACGCTGGAATGGCGCAGCAGATTGCAAGCTGCCTGTAGAATCTGCTGCTAATGTTTGGGAGAATTCAGGAGTTGGGTTTTAAAATATCTATTTGAAAGGGTACATTTGTGTTTTGGATGCAGAATAGATGAGGCAGGGAAACCGAGTGTCGACAGAACAGGAACAAATATAACCCCATGGCTTTTGACCAAGTTCTCCCTGGCTTTTCCTTCGCTGAGAACATTTCGTCGCTGACATGTAACTTCTGGTGTTTTCTTTTATCTTGACTCCTTTCTCTTTTTTTCCTCCCCTTTCAGGACTTCCTGATTCTGCCCCACACACCTCTCCGCCACCCTACAACAACCCTTTGCAACCTCCCCCTCCCCCTCCCCAGGATGCCCCCATACCGGGATACAGCGATTCCTCTGCGACGGTCGTGCATTCGGGAACAGCCACTTTGCCCCGGCTTGGAGGGGCTGCTACTGTCCCCCGGCCTCCCCCCACATCAGCCACCCTCCCACGCCCGCCCCGCCACCATTCCGCCACCCTCCCCCGCCTCCCTCCTGACCCCTACATGCAGGAAACTCAGTTCAACGGAGCCGCCCAGGGCTATGTCGTGCAGACGCATCCGCCTGTCGGGACCCTCCCCATCGGAGGCTACATGCACCCAGGGTACCCAGTCCAGCTACAGCCTTGTACGGCATATGTGCCGGTCTACCCTGTAGGGGCGGTGAGTATTTATGTCAGTTGGATAACCAGAGAGCTTCTTGGGGTTGTGTTAGTTTGGGACTTTCTTACAGGTAGTCCTCCACTTACAATAGTAGTAGTAGTAGTAGTAGTAATAGTAGTAATAGTAGTAGTAGTAGTAATAATAATAATAATAATAATAATAATAATAATAATAATGAAGTTGGAAGGGACCTTGGAGGTCATCTAGTCCAACCCCCTGCCCAGGAAACCCTATACCAGTGGTGGCGAACCTATGGCACGGGTGCCAGAGGCGGCACTCAGAGCCCTCTCTGCGGGCACACACACCATCGCCCCAGTCCTAGGCCTTCAGCTGGGTTTTATAAAACCTTTTCGCTTTAGGCCTCTGCTGCCATGTGCAAAAAAAACCAAAACGTTCAATCAGTCAATTTCAACTTCTCGCGGGAAAAAAAAGATCTTGCAAAGTTGGAATTGATTGATTGATTGAACTTTTTAGTCCCACCCAGTCTGCTGTTACCACCACAGGCACGCCCAGCCAATGGGCCACACCCACCCGGCACACGACGATGCGTAAGTGGGTTTGGGGTTGCAGTTTGGGCACTCTCTAAACGTCTCTAAAAGGTTCACCATCACTGCCCTATACCATTTCGGACATATGGCTGTGCAGTCTCTTCTTAAAAACTTCCAGTGTTGGAGCATTCACCGCTTCTGGAGGCAGGTTGTTCCACTGGTTAATTGTTCTAATTGTCAGGAAGTTTCTCCTTAGTTCTAGGTTGCTTCTCTCCTTGATTAGTTTCCACCCGTTGCTTCTTGTCCTGCCTTCAGGCGCTTTGGAGAATAGCTTGACTCCCTTCTTTGTGGTAGCCCCTGAGATACTGGAACACTGCTATCATGTCCCCCCTCATCCTTCTCGTCATTAAACTAGACATGCCCAATTCCAGCAGCCGTTCCTTATGTTATAGCCTCATTTGGCCTCATTTAGTAACTATTCGAAGTTACAAGACGCATGGAAAAAAGTGACTTATGACCGTTTTTAACACTTAAGACCATTGCAGCATTCCCAGGGTCATGTGATCAAAATTCAGATGCTTGGCCACTGACTCATATTTATGACGGTTAAAGTGTCCCCGGGGGGTCATGTGATCCCCTCTTGCGACCTTCCTGCAAGCAAAGTCAACGGGGGAAGCCAGAGTCACTTCACGACTGTAGAACTAACTTAACAACTGCCATGATTCGCTTAACAACTATGTAAAGAAAGATCGTAAAATGGGACAAAACATAACTGTCTCACTTAGCAACCGAAATTTTGGGTTCGGTTGTGGTCGTAGGTCGAGGACTACCTGTATTAGTTTGGGACTTTCTCACTCGTAGTCCTTGACTTAAGACCACGGTTGGGATCAGAATTTCTGTTTATAGTGGTTAGGCAAATCACTGCAGTTGTTAATTGAATCATGTCATTAAGTGAAACTGGCTTCCCCCATTGACTTTGCCTGTCAGGAGCCAGTTGAGAAGGTCACACATGGCAATCACGTGATCCAGGGACATTGCAGTGGTCGTAAATACAGGTAGTCCTTGACTTACGACCACAATGGAGCCCCACATTTCTGTTGCTAAGCAAGACACTGGTGAATTTTGCCCCATTTTATGACCTTTCCTGCCATGGTCTTTAAGTGAATCACTGCAGTTCTTAACTTAGTAACGTGGTTGTTAAGCGAATCTGGCTTCCACATTGACTTCGCTTGTCAGCAGGTCGCAAAAGGGGATCACATGACCCTCCCCAGGACACTGCAAAACCGTCATAAATATGAGTCAATTGCCAAGTGTGTGAATTTCGATCACACGACCATGGGGATGCTGCAATGGTCATAAGTGTGAAAAACAGTCTTAAGTCACTTTTTTCAGTGCCGTGGTAACTTTGAATGGTCACTAAATGAACTGTTGAAAGATGAGGACTACCTGGAGGTGCCAGTTGCCAAGTACCTGAATTTTGATTATGTGACCCTGTGGATGCTGCAATGGTTGTAAATGTGAGGATCGCCTGTAAGTGACTTTTTCCAATGCCTTTGCAACTTTGAAAAGCCACTGAATGAACGGTTCTCTTTACCCTGCAGATATCAGTTAGTGCAGATGTAACGAGAACCATGATTTCTGCAGGTATGACTGTAATATGCCCTTTATTAGAAAAGACAGGGAGAAGGGAAAAAGAATAATGAAACAAATTAAAAGTGACAGGGAAAAAAACAGTACAACAAATATATTTATAATAAAGATAGACTACGACTTTCTTTTACTCCAACGAAAATAACCATACAGCAATCTTTCTCTAAATTTAAATAGTAATCAGCACTCAATAGTCACAATATATTCTTGTCTTAACTCTAATCTAACAGTTATTTAAATTGTTAAATCTGAATAACCTTATGTTTAAAAAGAAGTGATATTTCTCTAATCCAATCCATACTAATCTTCAAATTCCAAATTCCAAAGTTGTTTTTTTTCTCCTTATCTTCTAAGAAATCAAACTGTGGCCCTCAAGTTGCAAGAAATTTAGTCCAATTATTGTCTCTAAGTAAAGTGGTCAATTTTGCTATCTTGGCTTGCTTCGTTAGTTTCAAAATCCATTTTTCCACCGTAATTACAGAATAACAGAGTTGGAAGGGGCCTTAGAGGTCATCTAGTCCAACCCTTTGCTCAAGCAGGAGACCCTATACAATTTGAGACAAGTGGCTGTCCTGTCTCTTCTTGAATGCCTCCAGTACTGAAGCACCCACAACTTCTGAAGGCAAAGCTGTTCCACTGGTTAATTCTTCTCATTGTCAGGAAGTTTCTCCTTAGTTCTAGGTGGATTGTCTCCTTGATTAGTTTTCATAATATTCCTCTTCCAATCTTTGAGCATATAACAACCCAAGGCAATATGATTTTTTTGTTTTTATATTTCCCAGCAGTTTGATTAGCAAAGGACAAGCTTCCTCTAAAATATAGCTATTATGTTTTAGAGAAATAACCTTACCCTCTTACTAACGTTAGTTTAAAGAAACTATAATTTGTCCTTTATGCAAAACCATTATTTCTTTCAATTGTGTTCCTTTTGCTATAATTCAGACATGTCAAACCCAAGGCCCAGGGCCCGGATGCGGCCTGCAAAGTGGTTTCATGCGGCCCGCGACGCCCTCCTGGAAACAGTGAGGGAACGGCCCCCGCTGCCTTGGCCCTGGCCCAGGCCGGCAGGGAGCCAATGTACAATTTTGTGGTGGCCATTTATGCTGAAATGCATTCAGTCTTAACTCCACAAGGCCATCTGGAACCAGTCCCTGCCGCGTTGGCCCCACCCCCTGGGTGCATGCTGGGGAGGTGTCACCCTTTGTGACACCTCAGATCTATCCCACTCCTGCCCAGGCCCCCACAGGCACCCTTGATGCAAATGATGTAGAGCTAGCCACGCCCACCCAGTAGGCTACACCCACTCCCTCCACGCCCACCCAGTAGGCTGCACCTCTCCCCGTGGGCAACCGCAATGCTGATGCGGCCCTCAGTGAAATTGAGTTTGACACCCCAGCTGTAAATTAAAAGTGACTTGTTTGATGCATAACACCAAACCATAAGCTACTGTTTCCTTTAGAAACCCCTGCAGTTGGATGCAGACATCCTGTTAAGTCAAAACAGCCTGAGTGGAATATGTGAATCCACCTATTTCAGTGGTTCTCAACCTTTTTCAGGCTGCGACTCTGACCTGTGCCACGCATGCGCGGCGGGACCCCGACCTGCACCGCGCATGCGCGGCGCGACGGCCCGCATTGCGCATGCAGGGTGCTACCCCGCGCATGCGCGGTGCTGCCCCGCGCATGCGCGGTGCTGCCCCCTGTGCCGGCTGAGGGGAAAAGGGGGGGGGGAAATGGCAGACTGCATTGTTTGGCGACCCCCGTGAAATGGTCGTTTGACCCCAAATGGGGTCGCGACCCACAGGTTGAGAACCGCTGACCTATTTCTATTTTTAAAAAAAACTGCAGCTAAAAACAATGTATGGATATAAGCAAGGCTGGGGCTTGTTTGGGAGCACCCAGCTCAGCTTTTCATCCCCTTCTCTTGGTGCCATTCAGGGGAAGGGCATTTGAGAATTCATGTACCCTTAGAACTGAAAACCATGTTAATCTTGTTTATGCGGCTAGGCCTTTGTATCACTCCTGACACGTATTAATTATGTGCTCTTTGTAGGTGGTGTTTTTGTCTTTTTTGCATGCAGAGCAAACAAGCTTCCCTAAAAGAACGGCTAATTTGTCTTCTTTTATCAGGCCCACAGTCAGAAATGGGGGGTGGGGGTGGGGGAGGAGGAGCCCATAGAATGAAATGCAAGCAGCTGGATTGCACTGAAAAGTGGATGGATGATTTTTACTACTAATATTTAAAATGCCACTCATTGCTTGCCTTTCATTGACCAGAATTTTAGAAGGCAATGGAGCTTCTCGCCGTTAGCAGCCAAGCACCATTTGAGTTCTTTTTCGCTATCCTTGCTACGATCGGAAGCTGCAGACAGAGAATTTTGCAATTTTTCCTTGCTTGCTTCTCACCCGTTAATTATTCCCAGTTGATTTATTTACTGCAGTGTTAAACATTTGTAACGTGGTTCTGATCATTAGGACATTCAACTGGGATTTCTTTTTTTGGGTGCCTCCATATTTAAAACCTCAAATTCAGTTCAATTTGATTTGATGCGATTCAAATGGCCACCCAACTTGTACAAGTGATTGAGGGAACAGAGATTAAACATATCAGTACACATAATCCTTGACTTACAACCATTTGTTTAGGTACTGTTCAGAATTACAATGGCATTGACTTATGACTGGTCTTTGCACTTACGACCATTGCAGCATTTCCCACAGTCATGTGAACAAGATTTGCTTAGCGGAGGAAAGCAGGAAAACGTACACCATTTGAGACAAACGGTTGTCCAATCTCTTCTTAAAAACCTCCTGTTTTGTAGCATCCACTCCAGTTGTGGTCAGCCAACTGTGGTCTATTCAGCAAACTGTTGTTAAATAATAATCTAATCTTAGTTGCTTTCCCCACTTTCCCCAACCTTGTGCTCTTCCAGTGTGTTGGGACTACAACCCCTAAACTGTCCAACTGTTGCCCAGGCTGATCAGAGAATTCCATTTCTAATGTCTTTCCCCACCTTGGAGATATCAGAACTGGAACCTGCAATCTTTTACCTGCAGAATCTACCACTGAACTATTTGGGGGGGGGAGGATGGGGAAACACTCAAGATTGCAACACTCCACCTGCAGCTTCAAGTGGTACATTCCATAAAGTATTCTTCTACTTCTACTTGCTGAAAATTGTTTTCCTTGATGTTAAGTTAAATGAATGAATGAATGAATGAATGAATGAATGAATGAATGAATGAATGAATGAATGAACAAATGGTTTCTTTAGCTTTTCAATTCTTCTTTCCAGTCCTACCCTCAGGCCAACCAACCTCCACCACCAGCTCTCTCCCCAACACAGATGACGCCTGGCATTGCCATTTTGGAACCCCGGCGCCCACCGCACGATTATCTTCCCATCGCTGTCCTCACCACCATCTGCTGTTTCTGGCCCACTGGCATCATTGCTATCATCAAGGCTGTGCAGGTGAGTGGTGTATGCCTCAGTCCAGCAGGTGAGGTACAGGAGAAAGTTTTCTGAGTACAACAACTGTATTTATTCGTCAGGATAGACATTCAAGTCTGTTTGTTTTTCAGGAAGTGCATTGTCTAGGACACCAGTGGAATGTAGTAGGGATTCTGGAAGCTATCTCTTTTTTATTTTTGATAGTTGGTTTTGTTGGATAAGTATTGGAGCTAAGGTCCAAATTGAAGAGCCAGAATTTTTCCATCTATAAATCAGAGGTCCCCAACCCCCAGGCTGCGGCCCACTACCAGGTCGCAGCATGTTTCAAACTGGGCCACACGAGCACAGGGCAAGCACGCATGCAAAGCTCCACTCATGCAAGTGGTGGACACTTGCGCTCATGTGCAAAGCTCCACTCGCACAAGTGGAGAGCGTTTGAGCGAAGAGCGCTTGTACTTGTGCACGAAGCTCATTCATATGAATGAAGGGCACCTGCACCCGCCGCTTGCACCAGTGGAGCTGTGCACACGCACGTTTGTCTACCACTCACACTCTCTCTCACCACCGTGGCCACCAAGGTGGAAAGGTTGGGGACCGCTGCTATAAATAGATCCAGGAATTGGAGTGTTCCTGTGACTCTTGCACATGTATTCTACATTCAGTCCAATTTCTAGAGCTAATTTGAGGAGCATGGAATGTGGTGAACCTAACATCCGTCCCCCAAATAATTTCTAACCTTGTTTATGGGCAGATATATGGTTTCTTCCATGTACCTCTTATGAGTAGTCCTTGACTTATATAACCATTCATTTTAATGATTGTTCAAAATTACAACAGCACTGAAAATAATTAACTTACGATCGGTACTTGCACTGATGACTGTCACACATCCCACCACAATCACATTATCAAAATTTGGGTACTTGGCAACCAGCCTGTATTTATGAGAGTTGCACTAACTTAGACCTTCCCAGACAGCTTCCAACAAGCTAAATCTATGGGGGAAGCTGGATTCGTTAAATGACCCTATGATTCACTTAACAACTGTAATAATTCACTTTACAACCATGGCAAAAAAACTCACTTAACAACAGCAGCCCCTGCCCAAGGCACGAGTCCTTATACCATCCTGGACAAATAGTTGTCCGATCTTTTCTTTAAAACGTCCAGTGATGGAGCACCCACAGCTCCAGGTGACAAGCTGTTCCACTGATTAATTGTTCTTCCCAGTTAGAATTGTCCTTATTTCCAGGTTGGATCTCCCGCTGAAAAGGTTTCCCCACCCCCATTGTTGCTTGTGTTAAGATGCACCCTGTCCTACCTTGCAGGCCCCAAATTGAGGATGGTAGCAGCGGGCAGCCTTTTTCATTTTCCATAGTGCTAATTTCCTGCAGATTAACAAAGACTCAGAGACGTAATGGGGAGTGAAAATGTGTTGTGTTGCTAGGTAAAGCTGCAGCTGGGGGCAGAAGGGGGCTGATGCTGTTGCTAGACTTGCCAAAGATTGAGTCTTACAACAGAGGTAGCCAAATTCTGGGAATCTGTTTTTATTTTTAAAAACTAGATTTCCAATCTTGAAGGGGCTAGGTGACACAAAAAAGAGCAATGGAAACCAGATATGACCCTAATCGGGTTTCTCATTGCTGCATACATTGCAAGCATCTGGACCAGTGTTTTTCAATTTTAGCCACATTATGATGCATGGACTTCAACTCCCAGAATTCCTCAGCCAGCATACTGACTAGGGAATTCTGGGAGTTGAAGTCCACGCATCATAATGTGGCTAAGGTTGAGAAACACTGATCTCCGGACTGAGGCTTTGGTCCCGTAGCTGCCTGTGATGATGGTGTAGTGAGCAGGACTACAACCTAAATAATACTGTATTGCAGCTGCACTGGAATCCAAGCATCTTTAAAGTACCAAAGTGATTGAGGAAATCCTTCTGGAGAAGGGAGCCCCCTTTCTAGATCTAGAAACGTCACGAGATGGAAATAATCTACAGCACAGCAAAGGAAATTGGATTGAACAGATGCCGCGTGCACTCCCTGTTCACGTCTGGCTGGCATTCCTCACCTCCCACACATGTACACAGTACACAGTTTGTAAAGTCAAATGGCTTCGTTCTGAAAATAATCCATGGCTCTGAGGAGCCAGGCAACCATTTTGTCACAGTAGAAGGCCGTAATGTGCCTGCCTCCATCTGAAGTGTTCCACTCACCTCTTGTTTGTCTGCCAGAAAAGGATGAGTAACATGTCAAACGGGTGCTTGACAGCTGCTGAGAACACTTGCTCAGGGGACATGGAGAAGCCACAGGAAAAGACGATAATACTAAAAAAAATTACACTTGAGTGTCAGATGATTGCAGTGGTGGAAAAGAAAAACGATTTCAAAGGGCATCGGCAAGCGACAGACAGGTTTAGGCTGCCCTCTTAAACGTGCAGTCCTTCAAATAGGTTGTCCTCAACTTACGACTACAGTTGAGCCCCAAATTTCTGTTGTTAACACGTGAGACAAAAACTGTGAAGTGAATTTTGACCCATTTTATGTTATTTATTTATTTATTTAGAAAATCTGTATTGCCGCCTACTTTCACATGGCGACTCAAGACAGCTTCCATAAATAGAAAAACACCCTATAAAAAATTAAAAAAAAATAACAAGACGAAACATAATAAAATAATGTAATAACCTCCCTCCCCATCCCAGTGACAACACACATTCAACTAGCCCAGGGGTAGGCAACCTTGGCTCTTTTATGGCTCAGGAATTCTGGGAGTTGAAGTCCACGAGTCATAAAAGAGCCAAGGTTGCCTACCCCTGAACTAGTCATTTGATGGACTCTATCCCACTGTGAGTTCACCAGGCCCGTTGGCAGAACCAGGTCTTCTAGGCCTTCCGAAAGAGTGTTAGAGTGGAGCCCAGTCTAATCTTTGAGGGAATGATGTTCCAGTGTTAAGTGAATCACTGCAGTTGTTACGTTAATAACATGGTTGTTAAGTAAATGTGACTTCCCCATTGCCTTTGCTTGTCAGAAGGTCGCAAAAGCTGATCACATGACCCTGAGACACGGCAACTGTCATAAATGTGAACCGGTTGCCAAAGCATCTGAATTTTGATCACGTGACCATCAGGATGCTGCAATGCTCGTAATTGTGAAAAATGGTCATGTCACTTTTTTCAGTACCATTGGAACTTCGAATGGTCACTAAATGATCATTAAATGATCACTAAATGAACTATTGTAAGTTGAGGAGTACCCATGGTCACTAAATGAACTATTGTAAGTTGAGGAGTACCCATAGTTAATCATCAACTGAACGCCACATATCTGATTTTCATATCAAAGGCATAGAACTGAGGCCTTAAGACAGTGGTGGTGAACCTATGGCGCTCGTGCCAGAGGCGGCACTCATAGCCCTCTCTGTGGGCATGTGTGTCGTCGTCCCAGCCCCGCCTCCTCCCGTAGCCCCCTCTTCACCATCAGCCCCCCTGGAGAGTTGCCCCCATGCATAGCCTGTGCAGAGCAGCGCAGCCAAGGACATGGCAGCTGGGCAACAGGGACAAGACTCCACCCTCACCCGTTGCGCGCAGATGATGCTGCGGGCTATGGGTGAAGGGTGTGGTCACCATGGTGCTGCAGGGCCACCTGGGTAATCTGCGGCGGGACATGGAGGCAGTGGGTGGCCCGGTGGGGGAGCAAGGTGGATTTTGGGTACTCCATCTCTAAAAGGTTTGCCATTACTGCCTTAAGAGAAAGTTCTGGGCTATCCATATGACAACAGGCACTTTCATACAACTCTGAGCGTGAGGAAGTGGTGAAGGACTAAGATTGGAAAGACACAGTTTCTAATTCCTCTTGAGCAGCAGTTCTCAACCTTTTTCAGGCCGAGACCCCACCTGCACCGCCCATGCGTGGTGCAACCCTGACCTGCACTGCGCATGCACGGCACGACGATCCGAACTATGCATACCCGGTGTGACGGCCCGAACCGCGCATGCGCGGCGCGACGCCCTGAACCGCGCACGCACAGTGCGCGCACAACGGCCCAAACTGCTTATGCGCGGTGCGACAGGCTGAACCGCGCATGCACGGCGCGACGGCCTGAACCATGCATGCACGGCACGACGGGCCGAATCGCGCATGCGTGGCGCGCGCGCTGGCCCGAATCCCGCATGCAAGGTGCGACGGCCCGAATCGCGCATGCGCGGCCCGCGCGACAGCCAAGGGGAAATGGGGGAAAAATGGCAGACTGCGGTGGTTGGTGACCCCCGTGAAACGATCGTTCGACCCCAAATGGGGTTGCGACCCACAGGTGGAGAACCGCTGCTCTTGAGCCATGGATGTTTCCTGGGGATTTTCAGCCAGTCCCTTTCTCCCACACCTGGAGCTGAAAAAACGATGAAGGTGCTAGATTACAAGTGGGGAGAGCCATCAACGTTCCCTGAGGGGCTTTGGGCCAGTCCCTCCTCATCCTCAGTGATGAAGGTGCTGGTGCTGGAATAGGGAAACCCAAGTTCTGGTCCTTCCCTTTCCGCTGAATGTATTTTACAACAGTGTTTCTCAATGTTGTCAGCATGAAGATGTCTGGACTTCAACTCCCAGGATCCCCAAAGCCAGCATGCCAGCTGGGGAATTCTGGGATGTGAAGTCCAGATATCTTCAAATCACCCTGGTTGAAAAAGATTGCGGTAGAGAAAAAAAAAAGGAGGGAGGGTTATGTATGCTGAGGAATGTATATCCAGTAGATAAATAATCAAGAAACTGACTGTCCTCTTCCTTCACGCGCTTCCATCAGGAAAACTAACATGGCAGCAAGAATTTCCAGAGTAGAAGATTCATTCATATGATTAATTGAAATTAATAGACCAGTTTGCTGTAGTGGTTAAGGCACCAGGCTAGAATCTGGGGGATTGTGAGTTCTAGTCCTGTTTTAGGCATGAAAGCCAGTTGGGTGACTTTGGGCCAGTCATCCTCTCTCAGCCCGACTCACCTCACAGATTTGTTGTTGTAGGTACAACAGGAGGAGGAAGGATTACTAGATATGTTTGCTGCCTTGAGTTATTTATAAAAACAAATAATATAATAAAATAAAAATTAATTTTTATAAGTAGGGAGAGGGTCTCACACTTAAGAGGAAGGCACAGAAGAATATATTCCTCTCCCTGTAGTCTATAAATGATTGTTCATCTCTTATACTCCAGCTTTTACGGTTTATTGAAGAGTGGGTTAAGATGCAGTGAATGGGGAGGCATATATTGTGTCACGTGCCAGACGTGTTTTGCAGCTGCAGCGCCTGTATTCTCCTCCTGTTCCCACGCTTTGTTCTCTCCATCAGGTGCGGACTGCTGTTGCCCGTGGCGACATCGTATCGGCAGAAATTGCCTCCCGGGAGGCCCGCAACTTCTCCTTCATTAGCCTGGCGGTGGGCATCGCTGCCATGGTCCTGTGCACCATCCTTACGGTGGTGATCATCATTGCCGCTCAGCACCATGACAACGACTGGGACCCCTAGCGATCAATCGCCTCTCTTCGGCCTACTCCTGCACCCTGACAACTGGTCACAACCGCCCTGGCAACAGCCACCCCTTGGGATGGACCTTGGCAACAGCCACCCCTCCTTCTGCTCTCTCTTCACCCTTGCCAACGACACTCGGAATGCTTGGCAACCCTTCTCCACCCTACTCTCCGCCCACTCTCATCATCCTTGGCTGTTGTTGGCCTTGCTAGCCATACCGACTCAGCAGAATGACTTCCAAGTGACGCCATTCAGACGTGCTCCATAAGCTAAGGCTCCTAGCGAAATGCTTGTCCTCTGTTCCTTCCTTTCCCAGAATACGTTGCTTGCTTCCTTCCTTCCTGAGGAGTAGGCTCCGCCTTCTGTGACCAAGAAATAACCATCTTCCTCCCGCTGTGTTTGCATGCCTAGTGCTGCCCTTGTATGGACCCGGGGCGCCAGTGCTGCCTCTCTGCCCCCATCGTTCTTTTTCATCAGCTGCTTCCCTTTCTCCATCTTTGCAATAGATGGAGAAGCACCCAACATTTGGAGAGCCTGATTGGCTACTTCCCTGTTTTATTTGAGGTGCGAAAGGAACCGCTGCTTCCATGCTAAGTGAAACAAATCACCATATGTAATTAGGAAGGCATATATTTTCATACGCTGTTTAGAGATGTTGCATTTGGTAAGCATGCAAGTGCTTTTTTAAAAAAAATACAGACTTTTTTTTTTAAGTTCCGTTTCGTAGAGCTTAAAGCATCGTTCTTTTTATACCTTTCATTTCACACTGCCGTTCTTCATTTCTTCCTTGGAGAGGACTGTGAAAGGTTTGGTTTTTTTTTAACTTTGTACTTAGTTTGATTTCTTCCCATCTGGCTCCAAATTCTGCAATCCACATACTTATGATACCTTCACAATATTCTTAACAGATGGGCTTAGAGAGTCTGGTTGCCTTTTAGACATGTACTCAGCGAGCCAACTCTTTTGCTACTAGCTGATGTCCAGGCTGGCTTAGGCAAAAGCATACATTACAGTAAACTTCAAGCCAAGAAAGAAAGATAGGGAAAGAGGGGTGGGGGTAATAAGAACTGCTAGACAATTCTTTGATAGTATCAATACATCGGAGAGCAGCCGGCACAATGGCATCAGAAAAATTGCAAGATCTAACTGATCTAGAAGACAGGGAGGGTGAGGAGATGATAAGTAACTGGAGGAGGAAAGATGCAGCAAAAAAAATCCAACTGTCCATCAATGGAGGGGGGTGGGGCAGTCCAATGTGGCCATTTCCAGGAAGCAGATAATGTCCAACCTAGAGGAAAATCCAGAGGATTCCAGAAAAGATGCTTTTATAGCATCCTATGCTAAATTAAACAGTGATGTCTGGTCCTGAACATGATGGTGAGAGAATAGGATGGGCTGCACCATTACAGATCAAAGAAGTGGAATATATATATATATATGTCTCAAGTGTTTATTTTTTAGATTGCACCCTGTAAACCCAAATATGGGAGGAAGGAATCATTCTTTCCTTTTGCTTGTTTCAGCTCAACCCAGAGCCATCTTGCAAGCACAAATATATATATGTTGTTTAAAATTGTTGACATTCCCTTATTTCTTTGTCAACAATTTTAAACAATATATATATTGTTTAATATATATATATATATATTGTTTAATATATATATATATTTTTCCTTTTAACTGCCAGTGGGGGTTTGAACTGATTGGCTGGGAGCTTGGCTATGTTCTGATTGGTTAGGGGCTTGGCTGTGCTCTGATTGGCTGGGGGAGTGTTCTGGTTGGGTGGGGGCTTTGTAGTGCTGGAGGGGTTCAAAGTGGCCAATGATGCAGCTCTGGTCTGGCTCCTGGTCTGTGGTCGTGCCTCATCATCGGTGTGGGTTTGGGTTTGCTTTTTGCGTGGATGTGTGGAGGTGGCATCCTGTGTGGTTCTGGTGTCAATTTTTGTGTTAGGAATTTGTTTGTCAATAAGGGCGGGTTTCCAAATGGCTGGTAGGCGGGAGGTATCCTCTGTGTGTGTGTGTGTGTGTGTGTGTGTGTGTGTGTGTGTGTGTGTGTGTGTGTGTGTGTGTGTGTGTGTGTGTGTGTGTGTGTGTGTGTGTGTGTGTGTGTGTATATATATATATATATATATATATATATATATATATATATATATATATATATATATATATATATATATATATATATATATATATATATATATATATATATATATATGGGTGCATCACAAAACACTCAAGGTAATTCTCCTCCCGTCTCTTCCCTCCCTCAGACAGCTGACAAAGTGAGAAAGAGCCTGTGGCCTAGAGGTCAACACAACTGCCTAACGTGCAAGCAGCCCAGGTTTGAATCTCAATATATATATATATATATATATAGAGTGCCCCCAACTTTAAATATTAGCCAGCAAGTAGCGCCAAGGTAGCATGTTAGACAACTGGATTTAGACAACGCTTTTACACCCTTATTTGGCTACCACATTTAGTTGTCTGATCATCTAACCTACCTCAGGTTAACTTTAAAAAAATGTAATCAACAGAACAGCTTAATTCAGATAGTCCTTAAATTACGGCTTACAAAAAAGTTCATAAAATTGGGTTAGTCGTGTGACTGACCTGCTTTATGGCCATGGTGGATAGGGTCCATTACGGTCATAACTTCAGGATTACCTGTAGTAAGCTAAGAGAAGAACCGAGCTATTCCAGCTATTGCTACTAACTAGTTTTTCAGGGAGGATTTGGGAAAAATACTCAAAATTGCAA
The DNA here is from genome assembly GCA_034064705.1 of Bothrops alternatus. Lineage (NCBI taxonomy): Eukaryota > Metazoa > Chordata > Lepidosauria > Squamata > Viperidae > Bothrops > Bothrops alternatus. The sequence continues at coordinate 3,044,495 of JARGCV010000172.1, forward strand.
CCCACACCTATGGTCCGTAATCAGACAGTGGTCTGTAATCCACTCCTTTTGGGATGTGCAAATTGATTCTGGAGATATTCTATATCGGGGTTCTCAATCTTGGCAACTTTAAGACTTGTGGACTTCAACTCCCAGAATTCCTCAGCCAGCTGAGGAATTCTGGGAGTTGAAGTCCACAAGTCTTAAAGTTGCCAAGGTTGAGAACCCCTGTTCTATATGATGCCCACTAGATGTGGTGGCAGAATCTTACCTTATTTCAATCTGGAAGTGAATGTGGGATATTTTTGAATACTCTTTTCTATGAATGATCCTGCAGGTAGTAAATTAGCATAGAAGAAAGACCAATACTGTCCTTTTTGAGGTGCTGGTTTATTACATGCAAGTAGTTTGATATAAACAGAACAATTTAGAGAAACAGCTCCTTTAATTTACAAATGGACATGAGACGACTGAGACTTTGACACGTGCCTCATTCTGATTAATAAGTAGACCATTGCTAAGTTGCATCAACCAAAATTGGTTGGATGATTTAATGGGCACTCAATATTGTGCGTTTCAGGGATCAGGCACGGGGAGGCTTCAGTATAGAAAAAAATTGCATTATTTTGCATTTTTAAGGCCTCCCGTCGTCTCTGTGCCAAATCTCATATTGTCGTATGAACTTCCCATTCATTTCCCCTTCCCCCCTCCCCTTGGATGTTAGACTCTATACTCTATCTCTGTTTGCAAGTGACATGGTTACAGAATCTCTGTTAATAAAGACATTTGATTGATTCCCAGCATTTGATGTAATTGTATTTATAATGGGAAGGTTCGATATCCTTTCTTTCACCCCAGTGAATTTTTTCTCACCTCCCCCCCCTTACCATCCCCAAGTTCTGTGGTCTCTTAGGAGATGGTTGCTTAGAAACAGCAAAAAAGGGATATGTATGGATTTAAAGCAATTCGCTGGGCATGTAACAGCCCCAGAAGAGCAAGGAGGAAACTGGGAAAAACTATGATAATAGTAAAGAAGGTGGGAGATTTTGGCTTTCCTCCATTACAGCAGACTCTCCAGCTGAGCATCGCACCTTCAAGCTTGTCTGTTTTTTTTTTTAAAAATATGAATTCTGTAATATTCAGATTTCTTCACTGCCATGTTTCTTCACACCCAAAATTCTGCCTGTGTTATAAATTTGCATACAGTTTGCTACTTTTGCTTTCCAACAGGCAAGTTTCCAAAATACAGGTAGTCCTTGACTTCTGACAAAATCTCTGCTGCTAAGTGAGACAGTTGTTAGGTAGTTTTGCCCCCATTTTGTGACCTTTCTTTCCAGAGTCGTTAAGTAAATAACTGCAGTTGTTAAGCTAGTCACATGCTTGTTAAGTGAATCTGGCCGCGCCACTGACTTTGCTTGTCAGAAGTTCACCAAAGGGGATCACATGACCCCAGGACACTGCAACTGTCGTAAATATGAGTCGGTTGTGAAGCATCTGAATTTTGATCATGTGACCGTGGGGATGTTGCAACAGTTTTAAGTGTAAAAAAAGTCACAAGTCACCTTTTTCAGTGCTGCTGCAACTTCAGTCACCAAATGAGCTGTGTTGTAAGTCAAGGACTACCTGTACTGTTTCTTCCTTCTTCCCCAAATGACATAAGGACTGTGCTCTAATGCAGGGCTTTTCAACCAGTGGTACGGGCACCACCTGTGGTACATTGGCACCTGGCAGGTGGTACGCAACCATCCTAGAAAAGTGGTAGCGGGGGAGGGGAATGAGCTGAACCGGTGGCAGCACCGCACAAGCCTGAGCGAGAGATGGCTGGAGCTGCAGGGCTGTCAGGGCTCAGCGGAAGCGCCAGGATCAGTGCCGCTTTCCAGCTGATCAGCGCTTCTTCGGGGCTGTCAGGGCTCAGTGGAAGTGCCAGGATCAGCGCCAGGCTCCAGTTGGAGCTCGGCGCTGATCCTGGCACTTCTGCTGAGCCCAGAAGAAGTGCCGATCAGCTGAAATGTTGCAGCCTCTCCAGGGTCTTGTGATTTACATTCAGATGCTTGGCAACTGATTCATATTTATGACGGTCACAGTGTCCCAGGGTCATGTGAAGTGACCAAAATCTGCTGCAACCACCCAGCAGACGGGGGGAATAAAAACCAAACACCCCCCCCACCCCTGCTGCCAATCCTCAACAGAAATGCTGACAACAATGAAAACCTCGGACAGGAGGAAGTGCGTGGCTGGGTGGGTAGGCAGGTGTCTTGCTTGGCTGTGGCTTGGGGGGGCACTTTTTTCAGTGCCATTGCAACTTCGAACAGTCACTAAGCAAACTGTTGTAAGTCGAGAACTACCTGTACTTTATCACTTTTTTCCTTTTCTTTTTTTGGTCATCAAGTTTTTGACACCTTGCTAGGCGACTGGTGGTACTCGGATATTGCGATATCCTAAAAGTGATACAATGGATGAAAAGGATGAAAAGCCCTGCTCTAATGGGCCACAAAAGGTGATTTAAAGCAGCTCTGAAAATGCTGTTTCTTTGCTAAAAATGGAGTAATTTAGTCTAATTTGCCCAACTGGGAGGTTCCCAAATCCTCATCAAACTTTTAAGCCTGATCTTTTTTTTTTTCTGCTCTTCCTGTGATTTTATCAAAGCAAAGTTTTTTCTTGTTAATCTTCAAAACTGAAACGGTTAGAAATTTGTCTGGGGGAAAAAAACCTGTATTATTATAAAAGCTTCTACTTTGAGGACTGTGGCTTCTATACAAAGTCTTCCAAAAAAAATCCCCATTTGTACTTGTGCAGCTTGAACCTAGAGTCACAATGTATTGTGCGTAAAGCTTTGAGCATGAGTTGTGTAGAGAAGGAATAAGGGAAATGTCATCTGTCTTCCCTGACTTAACTTTCAGTGGTCTTATTAATGGTCCAATCCCTTAGGAAAGATTAGCCCAGTGGTGGTGAAACTATGGCACGGGTGCCAGAGGCGGTACTCGGAGCCCTCTCTGTGGGCATACGTGCCATTGCCCCAGCCTTGCCTCCCCCCGCAACCCCCTCCTCACCAGCAGCCCCCCCCGGAGGACAGTCACCCCCACGCGGTGTAGCGGAGCCAAGGACATGGCGGCCAGGCAGCGTACACAAGACTCTGCCCTCATGCCCCATCGCGCACAGTTGATGCTGCAGGGTGTGAGGAAAGGGCATGGCCACCATGGCACTGCTAGGCTGCCTGGGTGATCTGCAGTGGGCCCTGGAGGCAGTGACTGACCCTGCGGGCAGGCGAGGTGGGGCAGAGCGGGGGTGGGGCAGGGGGTGTAGCAGGGGCGGGGCTAGTTTTGGGGCACTCGGTCTCTAAAAGGTTTGCCATCACTGGATTAGCCCTTAGCTCCATTCGGTTAAAGCAAAGGGTTCTTTTACTAAGGATGCTGGTTGCAGGAAAGTAAAGCCAGCTCTGAAATCTCCCTGCGCTCTCTAGATACAAAAAAAATGTATAGGTTTGGCCACAGCCCATCCCTCCCCCTGTGACCAGTCCACTTCCAGCCAACCGGAGCTCGCCAAGATGTTTTGAGAACTCTGAGATGTTTGGGAGTAATCCTACGGTATATTTCTCAGGGTGCCTGGCCATGGGATGCTGGTACAAACAGGATCCGGCTGCTCTGGTCCTTCTCACCTGTCATTCCTCCCCTCCCGATTTCCTACCATGTACACACAAAGCAAACGATTAATGGTTCTACACAAAAGCCATGATTCAAAAGTGACCGTCTTATAAAAGTCACTTGAATTGCTGAAAGTCCATTAAGTGCAACTCACATATTTCTCATTAGGTTTAAAAAGATGTTGATTTTAAAGTTATAGGAACTGGAACGTCAAAGGCCAATTTCATATTTACATGGCAAGCCTGTGTATGATATCCTGTGATGTACAAGTAGTCCTTGACTTACAACAGCTCACTTAGAGACTGTTCAAAGTTACAACAGCACTGAAAAAAAGTGACTTATGGCCGTTTTTTCACACTTAATGACTGTTGCAGCATCCCCACGGTCACATGATCAAAATTAAAATGCTTGACAACTGGTTCATATCTATGACGGTTGCAGAGTCCCGGGGTCATGTGATCCGCTTTTGCAACCTTCTGACTAGCAAAATGAATGGGGAAGCCAGATTCACTTAACTACTGTGTTACTAACTTAATAACTGGTGATTCATTTAACAACAGTGGCAAGAAAAGTCGTACCGTGGGCCAAGACTCACTTAACAAATGTTTCACTTAGCAACATACATTTTGGGGTCAGTTTGTAGGTCATAAGTCGAATACTATCTGTATTCAGTCGATTTTTTCCATAGGTAAGAAAGTGTGTTAAAGGCAACTGGTGTTCGGTTTGGTGCAAAGACACCAAAGGCTAATCCTGCCCAGCCATAAACTTCATAATGTCAAGTACCAGTTCCTCTTTTTGGTTGCTCACCTGAATCACAAGAAAAATGCAATCCCCCAACACTGACGTGGTAAAATAATTTTATTCAAGCAAACATTTTCTGCATGGCCTGAGCCAATCTAGCATCCCGCACCCGGATCCGCTCAGTAACCCTTTCTAATTCCCGGCGAGCTGCTCGGTTTCCTGGCTCAACTCGCAGAACGCCCTTTAGGTCTTGCGCTGCCCCCTCCAGGTCATTCATTGCATCGTAGGCTAAGCCCCGACGAAACAAGGCCTTGGGGTTGGCCGGTTGGAGCACAAGAGTCTTGGAACAGTTTTGAGCGGCGTTGGCCGGCTGGTGCAACCGTAGCTGACAGGCAGCCAAGTTGGTGTGAAGCTCCGCCTTGATCTGGTCATAATCCGGGGGAGGAGCAGCCACCACGAGCAGGCGCAAGGCCCTAGCGTAGCGCCTGGCAGCTGCCTCAATGGCTCCCGCCCTGTACAGATCACTGCCGCGCTCTTTATTGCTGAGGACCAAGTCCCACTTCTCACTTGCGCTCATCTCCCAAGAGTCTTTGGCTTCCGTGAAGCTTGCCAACTGGACAGTGATGGTGCCGCCGGCTGTCAACCTCAGTTCAGCCTGCTCCCCTGCCAGCATGGTTTCCAAACCACGGTCCACTACACCGTCCCATTCGGCGTCACCCCCACCCAGCTCTACTTCGGCCCACCTGCAGGATGGGTAGCTCAAGGGACCTTCATGATTGGCCTCAATGAAGACTTGGCAGATGGACCCTTCCTTTGGTTTATCTAAACCTGTCCCAGCCTTTAGGATCAGCTTGACAAAGGTGCCATCTGGGCAAGCCCAGCACATCCCTGGCTGGGACTGGATGGGAAGCGGTTGGTTCTCTTTTACCTGGTACCCAAGATCCTTTTTTTCATTCCCGTCACAGATGGGGATTCTCTGGTCTGGCTTCTTGCCCGCTTCCCGTTCTCCAGCAGTCTGGCTCTTCAGACAAGCTTTCTCTGAGCTTGCCATTCCTTTCTCCTTCAACCTGAGGTTCCACGTCGAGTGACGAGAAAGCCCTGGGTCCCATCAAGAGAGAGAACGAGAGTTATTCTAATGTTGAATTATTAAGAAGACCATGGAAAGAATAACAGAATAACAGAGCTGGAAGGGACCTTGGAGGTCATCTAGTCCAACCCCCTGCTCAAGTAGGAAAGCCTATATCATTCCGGACCAATGGTTGTCCAATCTATTCTGAAAAACCTCCAGTGTTGGAGCACCCACAACCTCTGGAGGCAAGTTGTTCCACTGGTTAATTGTTCTGTCTGGAAATTTCTCCTTGGTACTGTTCTGTCTGGCCCCTCTCAGCTCATTAAAATCCACATAAATATGTCTTTAAGAGGTTTATTTAACACATTTCAAAAGGATTCACTTCAGAGCACGCTGCTGGCATGTTGCTGGCAAGAACGGCCAAATCTCATTTATTTACATTTAGATTAAAACAGGCTCTGCCCACACCTTCCAATTACTCACTCTTTCTTTATCACATTGTCCAATACCTCATTATTCTTCCGTAGATTTCCAAAACATCAGAAGACTGAATTCAAAGGCAATGCTCCAGATATCAGGCTACTCCTTGATTAACGTTGCTCGTGACAAAGGCGTAGTCTCTCTGTCCCCTTCTAATATAGTGTCCGATACGTCACTTCCCCTCATTACTTCCTTTTTCCACTTAACTGACACCGTCGCTTATCAAACCTTCGGAATCTCGGATCAAGCCATTTATCTTCTTGATCCAAATCTGACTCCTCACTTTGTGAATCTGATCCAGACTGCCTGTAAATCTCCTCCCTGTCTGGCTCAGCTGCCGGGAGGGGAAAATACCCAGAGGGGCCTGGCTGCTCTTCCTCGGCTGCCGGGAGGGGAAAACACCCAGAGGGGCCTGGCTGCTGATCCTCATATTCTGACACTTCCCAAGCTGGTCTAGGGACACTCACAACAGGTACTAGGTTAGTTCTCTCTAAACAATACAGAATAGAATACAGAATAACAGAGCTGGAAGGGATCTTGGAGGTCTTCTAGTCTAACCCCCTGCTCAAGCAGGAGATCCTATACCATTCTGGGCAAATGGTTGTCTAATCTCTTCTTAAAAACTTCCAGTGATGGAGATCCATAGCTTCTAAAGGCAAGTCGTTCCACTTGATTGTTCTCAATGTCAGGATCTGACGTACAGATGTTGACATATGGAAGTTTTATTCCCTGCAACCCTACAAACAACCCAGATCCTTCTCTGACTCAGCCCTTTGTATCATACTAAACCATGGTTTGTTGAAAAAAGCCAACTGGATTTGTAAAACATAGTAAGCCACAAAACATGGTTCACGAATTGCCAGAGTTGCATTTACACAGCATTACAGCAGAACCAAACAAATCACATTATACATTGGAGCAGTATAAATACACTGTGAGAATCAAACCAAAATAATTTGGGGGCTAGAGGGGTGGATGCAAATCCAGTTGCTTTTTCTTTTTCCCCCCAACCTCGCCTTAAGGTAAAGTTTCATGGTGTGATCTCAAAACTATAAAACAATGCTTTTCATTCAGTCCATGCCTGTAAAACAGGAATAACAGCAGCTTTAAATCATATCAATTGTCATGAAGAAAAACAAAGACGATGAAGCCTCAGAATGGATTATAGGAAGAAATAAAAAACCCCAACAAGGATATATTAATCCAGTTGTTACTGTATGGAGCTCTCTACTTGTCCTCTCCATTTTATTAAAGCATTTGACCCTGTGGGGTTTGTTAACATTTGCTGCAGGCAAACAAACAAACAAACAAAAATCATTCTCTTTCAATACTATTCACATTCACATTCACCAGTGGCTTCATAATACTGGTATTTGGGAGCACATTTTTAGCTTATTTTCTCTGTCTTTTCTACATTACACACACCAACATGTACATCTTACACACCCAGTAACAGGCAGTCCCCATTCATCCTCTGTCCACTTGCCTTGCATGTGCTTTTCCAACAGATCACTCCTACACCCATAGTACTGAGTGTGTGAAAGTCCAATAAACCCTAAAACCCATCCTCCATCCACCATTAAGATTTACCTCACATCTCCTTTCTCTTAGGCTTCATTCTTGGCGCAGGATGGAGAAGACCCGCTGTGGGGAGAGATGGGGGTGCAATTTAGCTTCTGGCTCTATTACGTCCTCTAATTTCAATCCACCTTCCCCCCTTCTTTCTCCCTGGAACGTCATTTCCTCAGCAACCACCTGTCCTAGCAACTACTGTATGTTTAGACTATCCCTCAGAAGAAGTCAGGTTAGAGGCAGGCAGGAAGAAAAATCTGGAAAAAGGTAGGGAAACGCTTTCTGATCCTCCCTCTCCACCTTCATTTTGAATAGAGTAGAATTCTTTATTGGCCAAATGTGGTTGGACACACAAGGAATCTGTCTCCAGTGCATAAGCTCTCGGTGTACGGTACATACAAGTACAGAGTGATAAACCATGATCATAAACAACGTACAAAAAACATTCATCATAAATCATAAAATACAACACTTCATCACGAATCGTAAGGTGCAACACTTCATGATAGTCATTGAATACTAGCTCAGCAAACAACATAAATCATACTAGGATACTGAAAGCAATATAAATTGTAAGATACAAGCAATAAAGTTATAGTCATAAGGAGACGATAATACTCTTCATAAGAAGAGTATGAGGTTCCTCCATCATTTATGGTCTTCTCTTGATCTTGAAAGCTCACCAGGGAGCTTCTGGTCAAGGCGTCCAGCAACTGAGGTTTAGCAATTATTTTTAAGAAGGCAAGATCTGATAGAGGAGTTCAAAAAGTCCCCGAGATTCCCATCATTTTGTGATTTGTTTAAATTCTGGGACATTGTTATCCAGGACAAAGGTCTGATGAAGATAACAGAACTTAAGTAGTTGGTGGATAAGTAAGAATGTCTAGTTTAACGAAGAGAAGGACGAGGGGGGACATGATAGCTGTGTTCCAGTATCTCAGGGGCTGCCACAAAGAAGAGGGAGTCAAGCTATTCTTCAAAGCGTCTGAAGGCAGGACAAGAAGCAACGGATGGAAACTAATTAAGGAAAGAAGCAACCTAGAACTAAGGAGAAACTTCCTGACAGTTAGAACAATCAACCAGTGGAACAACCTGCCTCCAGGAGCTGTGAATGCCCCAACACTGGAGGTTTTTAAGAAGAGACTGGACAGTCATTTGTCTGAAATGGCATAGGGTTTCCTGCCTGAGCAGGGGGTTGGACTAGATGACCTCTAAGGTCCCTTCCAACTTTATTATTATTGTTGTTGTTGTTGTTGTTAGGGGTTGGGACTGATCTATGGTCTGAACAAGGAACTTCTTTACAATTTCAACCCATCTTCAGTAATAACCTGTAACTCTTTCAAGGACATTCCAGCCATCTTTTTTCCTCTATCCATTTCATTGATTATCCTTTTTTTTTTTACTCAGCCTTGACAAGTACAGCAATATTTCTAGTCCTTCATCTACTCTTACCACACTTAAAAAGTATATGAATTTCAACTTCCTGATTATGGTCTTAAGACAATAGTCAATCTTTATTTCACCCAGTAATAACTAATTGATCCTTACTATCATCTCTAATTGATCCTTACTATCATCTCTCTCTCTCTCTCTCTCTCTCTCTCTCTCTCTCTCTCTCTCTCTCTCTCTCTCTCTCTCTCTCTCTCTCTCTCTCTCTCTCTCTCTCTCTCTCTCTCTCTCTCTCATCTAACATCTATCTAGCCTCTCTCTCTCCCTATCTTTATGAACATGTGTGAACATACAGCAGGTGTGCATACCCATGTTTATAAATATATTCAAGTAAATATATTGCATAACCCAAACTGGTTATAAAGTCTTATTGTGTATTTTTTTTAGATGCTTAGAATACTTATGTACTAGAATTTTGTCAAGGCGAGTGTAAAATAATATCAAGAAAAATTTGACAGCACAGGGTTATAGTTGTCAATGGTCTTCTTATGTACAATTGCCATAAAGGCTGGAATATACCAGTAGTCTTTTTATTATTTATGACCATTCCTCACACTTACGGCTGACACATCCCCACAGTCACATGATCAAAATTCAAGCACTGGACAACCAGCATATATTTACAACAACTGTAGCATCACCATTTGTGATCTTCCTAGCCAGCTCCTAAGAAGCAAAGTCAAAGGGAGTGGCTGGACTTGTTTAATGACTGTGTGATTGACTTAACCGCAGTGATTTTCCACAGCAACAACTGTGGGTAACAAAAAGGGTGTAATATAGAGTGTGCTTCACTTAACAACTGTCTCACTTAACAATGGAAATTCTGGTCCCAATTGTGCCTGCAAGTCGAAGACTTACCTGTACTTATTGCCTAAATTTGCCATTTGCTTCCTCTCTAGGTTAATGTTTGTATTCCTCCAGCATATGTTTAGATTTATCTATATTTCAGCTCCAGAAATCAAAATGGCCTTCCTTTTTCACCATCATCAACCTGAAGTTCACCAAGTACAATGGACAAAATTGCCCCTATTATTTTCTCTTTCCCTTTTTATAAGCCTTTTGTAAGCCTAAGGCTAAGCCTTCTCTACTTTCACCCAACAAAGAGATTATGTTTGCTCTTTTCAGATGGGAGCATGTCAACCTCAATATCATTTCAGTGATAATAATAATAATAAAGTTGGAAGGGACCTTGGAGGTCATCTAGTCCAACCCCCTGCTCAGGCAGGAAACCCTATGCCATTTCGGACAAATGGCTGTCCAGTCTCTTCTTAAAAACTTCCAGTGTTGGAGCATTCACCGCTTCTGGAGGCAGGTTGTTCCACTGGTGTTGCTATGATTGATGGCCTATGCCCTAGGATCTGTAAGAACTGGACGGAGCATAGGTGGGACGAAGAAACTACCATGAAGCCTGGGACAAGGAGACTGCCATGTGGCTTGAAACAAAGGGACAAAGGAACAAAGAAGACCATGTGGCTTGACCATGCGGCTTTAGGGGCTAATAGGTGGAGGGACGTTGTACCAAGATTTGAATCTACCGGCCACAGGTATAAGCTTTGCCATTGGCCAAAGGTGTAACTTTGCCAGTGTAACCTTGCTATTGGCCACAGCTATAACTTTGTCATTGGCTGTTTGTAACCATGTGATGCCTTATGTAATCACCCACTGTAACAGGTAATAAAAAGGGGAGGCAGCCTTCTATCTGGGTTCGCTTCACCCCAAGGAAACCTGCATGCATGCTGTCTCCTTTAATTTGGCTATCGTGAAGAACCCGCCATTGGGGCACAATGAGGTGCCACACACTGGTTAAATGTTCTAACTGTCAGGAAGTTTCTCCTTAGTTCTAGGTTGCTTCTCTCCTTGATTAGTTTCCATCTGTTGCTTCTTGTCCTGCCCTCAGGCACTTTGGAAAATAGCTTGACTCCCTTTTCTTTGTGGCAGCCCCTGAGATATTGGAACACTGCTATCATGTCTCCCCTCGTCCTTCTCTTCATTAAACTAGACATACCCAATTCCAGCAACCGTTCCTTATACGTTTTAGCCTCCAGTCCCCTAATCATCTTTGCTGCTCTTCTCTGTACTCTTTCTAGAGTCTCAACATCTTTTTTACATCGTGGTGACAAAAACTGGATGCAGTATTCCAAGTGTGACCTTACCAAGGCATTGTAAAGTGGTATTGACACTTCACATGATCTTGATTCTATCCCTCTGTTAATGCAGCCTAGCACTGTGTTGGCCTTTTTGGCAGCTGCAGCACACTGCTGGCTTATATTTAAGCGATTGTTCTCTAGGACTCCGAGATCCTTCTCACAGTTACTACTATTGAGCAAGGTACCCCCCTATACTATACTTGTACATTTGGTTTTTCTTGCCTAAATGTAGAATCTTACTTTTTTCACCATTGAATTTCACTTTGTTAGATAGCGCCCAGTGTTCAAATCTGTCCAGATCCTCCTGTATCCTAAGCCTGTCTTCCGGAGTGTTGGCCATTCCTGCCAGCTTGGTGTCGTCTGCAAATTTGATGAATTCAAATTTGATGGGTCATCTCTTCCAATCCTTCCTTAATCTTGTCATAATAGATTCACTGTGGATGTTAAACAGAGACAATGCCTCTGTTTAATTATTCATGTTTAATAAATCTGTTTAATGATTATGTGTTTAATGATGGAAACTAATCAAGGAGAGAAACTGGAATTAAGGAGAAACTTCCTAACAATGAGAACAATTAACCAGTGGAATAGCTTTGCTTTCAGATGTTGTGAGTGCTCCATCACTGGAGGTTTTTAAGAAGAGACTGGACAGCCATTTGTCTGGAATGGTATAGGGTCTCCTGCTCATGCAGGGGGTTGGACTAGAAGACCTTTAAGGTCCCTTCTAACTCTGTTACTCTGAAATCAATAATACAATGAGGAAAGTATGCGGATTTCTATCTTATTTCCTTTTCTTATTGTGAGTCACAATGTTCCTGTAGTCTAGGAGCTTTTTGTCCTATGTGCTAATGCTATGGTTTCCATGTTAGAGTATAAATATCAACCAAAGTTAGAATCATTAGCAAGAGGCTATTGATCAGATGCAACCTTGTATTAAATAAAGCATTATGTTTCCTCAATTGTGGTTCCTAAAAGATCTGGATGTTCTAGCAGATCACAAGTTGAACATTAAACCAACACTGGAATGCAGTTGCAAACAGATAAATGCTATTTTGGGATGTATTAAGAGGAATAGAAGTGCAGTTCAGAGAAATAAATAAGCTTTGATGGAAGACTGTGACAAAGCTGCCTCCAGATATTTGAAGAGTTGTTGTCATGTAAAGGAGGGATTAAATTTGTTTTCTCTGGCCACGGAGGGCAGGAATAGAACATGGGTTGGGACTGCAGGGAAGCAAATTCAGGTTGGATATGAGAAATAATTTCCTGATGTAAGACCTGTCAACCAATGGAGTATAGTGAGTCCCTGTTCCTCCACCTTGGCAGTTTTCAGATGGGTGGACTGCAGCTGGCTTGTTAGTTTTTTAAACTACTTTTAATTTTTAAAAAATTATATAAATAATTAATACAACATTATTAAAGACAACAGCACCAGACCTGGTGGCTGCTGCCTACAATAATCAAAGTGTGCCATCTATGGATCTGAAGTGGCATGGGTCATAAAACTACGTCTCCCACAATGCTTCTCTCCATCCTGCCCATTTGCTTCCTCCCTTCCTTTTGACAAAGCCATTTCTGCCGTACAAAACGTGGAGTTTTCCAGGCTAATAAAGTGGAGTTTTCCAGGCTAATTGCCGGCTGCATTTCTTCCAGAAGATGGTGTGACTCATAATTGGCGGTAGGCGAAGAATTCGAAAGGAAAAGAAAGGAACTGAGCCAGCAGTTGCTTTCTGGGGGGGGGGGGGGAGGAGCAGGGAAACCTGGTAGGTGAAAACAGAAAGGTGGGAAGACAAATCTTGGAAGGAATGGGTTTAACACTTAAACAGCGTTTGGAACTCAAACTCCGCAAACCAACTTACATAAGGTAGTAATCTGGGTCCAGATAGTCCAGATCTTGAAGGACATTCCTGATTTTTTTTTTCCTCCTTCCCAATTCAGCCTGCCGTTATGTGGCTAGGAAAATAGCATCGTTCCTGCGCCCTGAGGATGTGGGAGAGACCATTTTGTCTTGCAAGAACCGGACAGCTGTAGCTGGTGAGATAGAGATATCCTCTCTCCCAATGGCCAGCCCCAGTCAGTTGGCAAAGTTTCCTAGGGGGAGGGAAGGGTTAAAGGAAAAAAAAAACTATGCTAGGAACTAGATGACCCTGATGTATCTCACTGCTGTTTTTTTCTTGCAGGTATCCCCAAAAAGCCAGTAGGGTCTCAATCCATTCCTTGCTCAGCCAGTGAAAAATATCCTCATGCGGCTACTTCCGAAGTCAGAACCCAGGAATCAAACTCCTGATGAAATAAAATAAAAAAGGACTGCAAAATGGAAAATGACGGTTTGTTTAACAAAATCCTGCGGCTGTAGGAAATTAACAGACCTGAGAATCCCTTATTCTGTCCCTTCTCTCATTGTTCCATTATGAAAATAAACTTAAATAAAGAAGTGTTTTGTGCTTTAAAAAAGAAAATCAGAGTGAGTGTTTGCAAAAGGTGATTTGGTGGCTGATGAAGGGGTGATCTTCCAATGTAGAATTCACATTGATTTCTTTTCCACAGCAATGTGAAGCGATCTGAGATTGGCACTTTCAGAGAAAGGGTTTGGCAAATTATGGTGATGGAATGGAAATGCAGTACTCTACCTCAGTTTCTCGCCCTCAGAAGATAAAGAAGTTCTGTCTTGCAAGAAAAGAAGCAAAGTTTAAGGGATCTAGTTTGTTATTTAATAAAGCTTTAAATTTACCAAGCAGGTTGGATGAGAAACAGAAGTGTACTGACATATACTAAAGATTCTTAAAAATTTCATATTCATTTTTGTTAAGTGCTGCTTTATACTATAACAATGAATTTTATCTACATGATAGCCTACATTTGTTATTTTAGTTATTTATGTTACTTATGTTATTTAATAATCTGTCTATTAATAGCTTATTCTTTTTTTTTACATATACACACATACATATACGTTCATCTATCACTTTAATGCCCCAGAACAAAGAGAGAAAAAGGACAAAAAAGCAGTACAACAAAACATTAGTGTTTGACATGCTGCTTTGCATCCAAAAATCTTTTTACTGGGCAGATCTTCTCTTTTAAAACGTTCATTTTTAAATGCTTAAGCCCCCCCCCAAAGATTTTTTTCTTATTGCTCTGGGGTCAAGTGCTTATTAATGTATAGTAATCATTCAATATCCCACCAACTCGGCACTTGAGGAAAGAAAATAAATAGATCAATATGGCAGCAATAATCTGAGAAACTATTTATATCTTTCCTCTTAGGCAATACGTGCTAACCTATTAGGCCACATTTTAAAAAGACTCATATATATATATAATAAAATACAGTTTCCCACTAAAGAAAATTGTTACATAAATATAGGTTCTTGTCCTACGTTCTATGGTTTCTATGTTAAGAGTACAAAGATCAACACTAAAATAATTAGCAAGAGACTTATGATCAGTTGCAATGTTAGGCAGGAGAAGAAGCAACGGGTGGAAACTAATCAAGGAGAGAAGCAACCTAGAACTAAGGAGAAACTTCCTGATAGTTAGAACAATTAACCAGTGGAACAACCTGCCTCCAGAAGTGGTAAATGTTCCAACACTGGAGGTTTTTTAGAAGAGACTGGACAACCATTTGTCTGAAATGGTATAGGGTTTCCTGCTTGAACAGGGGGTTCCTTCCAACTTTTTTATTATTGCTATTATTATTACAGTATTATTTTCAGGAATTATGTTTCCTCAATTATGGTTCATAAAAGATCTGGATGTTCTAGTACATCACGAGTTGAATATGCGCCAACAGTGTAGTGCAGCTGCAAAAAAGTAAATGCATTGAAGACTGTGTGACAAAGTGGTCTTCAGATATTTGAAGAGTTGTTTTCATATAAAGGAGGGACTAAAATTGCTTTTTTTGGCTACAGAGGGCAGAAATAGAACATGGGTTGGGACCACAGGGAGCAGATTCAGGTTGGATATGAGGAAGAATTTCCTGACAGTAACACTTATCAACCAATGGAATACAGTAGGTTGCCTCCTGAACAAGTATAATCACCTTCACTGGAAGCTTTAAAACATCTGTTCAAAATGCTGTAGCAGATCTTGCCCTGAACAGTACTTGGAGAGCAGATGACATGCATTTCTGATGGAAGACAGTTGATTTTACTGCCTTTCAACCATGCTCCAAAATTTCCTTTGGATTAAGCGCTGTTCTTTTTGGTTAGCATGTAAACAAAGTTAACTGATGATTCCATATTCAAATCTGTGTGAACTAGAAATGGCAACCCAACCAAGTTTGGAGGACATTTTCAATTTGAGATAAGCCTCAGATCTCTGTTCAAACCTTGCATGATAGTAATTTCAGCTCAATGAACCCTTCATGAAGTTTCAGATTGTTTACCATCCCCCAAACTTTATACAAAAATAATTCTATAAATACCATTTTAACTAAGAGTACTACAAATACAATTACTGCTACTCCTAATAATAAAGGATAGTCTCATCGACCCTTGTGGCTCAATATTGATCATTATGGAGGATCCTAGACTAGAGGGAAGGGGAAAAAAAAGAAATCAGAAATGTGGGATAAATTACATACACAAACTATACACATCTAGAGAGAAAAATCTATAGAATGAGAAAGCCAGAAAATAACACAGAATTTTTTTTCCAGTCTTAAAATTAATCCAAGGAAGGAGCAAAATTAAAACCTTATAGATGAGATCAAGATTTGTTGTACTTGAAGAACTGGTTTCATTCTTTCTTTTTGCACGTTGAACTTTTCCTTTATTTTCTTCACTTTATATTAGTTGTTAATTTTATCTCCTTAAAAAAAATTAACTACACACACACTCACAAACACACGATATTATTAAAGACAGCAGCAATGCTGCCGACATTAATCGAAGTGTGCTATCTTTGGACCTGAACCTGCAGGGATAATAAAACTACATCTCCCACAATGCTTCTCTCCACCCTTCGCGTTTGCCTCCTCCCTTTTGCCAAAGCCATTTCTGCTGCACAAAGTGGAGCTTTCCGAGCTGACCGGCACCCCGTTTCTTCAAAAGGATGGTGTGACGCATAATTGGTGGTAGGTGAAGGATTGCAGAAAGGAAAAGACAGAAAGCCACAACGTTGGGGCTGGGGGAGGGGAAAGGAAGGGAATCTGGCAGGTAAAAGCAGAAAGCTGGGAAGACGAATTTCTAAGGCTGGAAGGAACAAGAGGAGGATTAAACCAAACATCATCTAGATTCTAGATTCCCCAAAACAACTACAAAAAGATGTCGGATGGTCCAGATCTTGGAGGACATTCTTAATTTTTTTTTTTCCTTTCCAATTCAGCTTGCCGATATGTGGCTAGCAGAATAGCATCGTTCCTGCGCCATGGAGATCTGGCAGAGAGCAGATTGGCCTCCAAGAACAAGACATGACGAACTGGTGAGATAGAGATAACCCCCCTTCCAATAGCCAACCTCGGTCAGTTGGCAAAGTCTGCTTAGGTGAAAAGAGTTGGGAATAATGGGAATTTTGTAGAAGAGCTATGAAAAAGAAAAAAAGAAAAGGCTATGCTAGGTGCTGGATGGCCCTGATGTATCTCATTGCTGTCTTTTCTTGTAGGCATTCCCAAAAAAACAGTTGGGTCTCCATCCATTCCTCCCTCAGCCAGCCAGCCACCTCATGAGACTGCTTCCAAAGACAGGCCTCAGGAACCCAAGTCTTGATGAAATAAAATAAAAAGGACAACAAAGCGGAAAATGACGGTTTGTTTAACAAAATCCTGCAGATGCAGGGAGGGAACAGACCCGAGAAAACCTTATTCTGTCCTTCTCTCATTGTTCCATTATGAAAACAAACTTAAATAAAGAAGTGTTTCATGCATTAAAAAAAAAAGTGAGTGTTTACAAAAGGTGTTTTGGCTGCTGATGAGGGGTTGATCTTGCAATGTAGAATTCACATTAATTCCTTTTTGACAGTAATAATAAGCAATCTGAGATTGGTAGGCACAGAGATTTCACTTGGCAAATTGTTGTAATGGAATGGAATTGTACGTTTTCTCTCCCTCAGGAGATAAAAAAATTTCGGTCTTGCATAAAGGATCACTCACAAGTTTAAGGGATCTAATTTGTTATTTAATATAACTTGAGATTTACCATGCAGGTTTGAGGAAAAATTGGTGGATTGACATTACTAAAGTTTGTTAAAGTTTTCATATTCAGTTTTGTTTTAAATGCTGCTTTATATTGTTATAGTGAATTGTATCTTCATGAAGCCTACATTTCTTATTTTGTTGTGTTATTTAATAATCTGTTATTAATAGCATATTGTTATTTTTACATTTATACAAATACACATGAACATACATTATTTAGTGCAACGAGGGTTTGTTGCATTTTTGTCATAACTGTTTACTGTTTTTCTTTTTAAAAATATTTTCCACATCTTTAGTGTTTGAATTATGTTATCTATCCAAAAATATTCAGTTAATAGGCAGATTCTTTTCATTTTAGAGTGTTCTTTTTTGAATGCTTAAGCCAAAAAATGCTTTTTCTCTTGTGGGATCAAGCGCTTAGTAATATATAGGAATCATTCAACATCCCACCTACTCAGCACCTGACAAATGGAAGTTTCTGGTTAGGCAATACATGTTCACCCACTATACAACATTTATTTTTTTAAGAAAATCATGTATCTACAATAAAATTGTCTCCAACCAAAGAAGCTTGTTACATAAATACAGGACAAATACTGTACAGTATTGCAGCCAGGAAAAGGAAAGCAAGAATTTCATTCATAAAAAGATGGAAGAATAATACGTAACACCCAAACAGATACAGATGTATTCCTGTATTCTGCAGCTGTTGATTTTCCACATAGATACCATTTCTAATTTGCTTTAAACAATTTAAACACACAATTTGATCTGTGCTGAACCCATGAATGTTCTGCTATTATCTAGACACTGAATTGTAAGAGTATTAAAAAAAGTATCAAGCTTTAACCTTCACAAAGTCTGATCATTTTAGGACTGAGCAAAAATCTTTTAGACTTTTGTTTGAAGTGATCCACAAACCAGCCACACTATGATTTTTTCAGGTTTATGAGGAAATCTGAAAGAATCTCTTTGGGTGAACTATTTTAAGGTACAGCAAAATTGAATTGGCTGGAATCTTAATTAAAAGCTGCAAATTTATGTGCATTTTTAAATGCTTGTGCATGTGATGGCAGATAGATTCATTTTATGCCTTCCATTATTTTGTGCAACCCAAGGTGGAGTGGGGGGGGGAAGGTAGATAAACGAAACTACTTCTTCCTCAGGGGAAAAAAAAAGTCTAGTTGCCTTTTAAAAAACACCTTTGAAACAACTATGACCTGGATGATTGAGAATATCCACAAATATTTTACCCATCCTTTAATAGATCAACACCTTAATCATCCATAAAATTGGATTTTGCAACAGCACAAAAGTGGGGAGGGGGGAACTGGTAGATCTATAATGTTTACATTTTTATTCTCAGCTTATTCACTGTAAATCACAGTGAGGTTTGGTTACAGTACTGAATGGATTGAAATTAAGAGAAAATGCTAATTAATTCAATTTTATAGATAAGAATACTAAAACTACTGATTTGACCACTAATAGAATGTATTCTTTCTGAATGGCGTGAATTTTAAAAAGATAGGTTTTAAGACAGCCCACTAAACACTATAAAAAAAATCTTAATGTGAAAACAAAAAACTACAATTCCCAGGATCACAGCGAAAGAAGCAGCAGACGCATGCGCCGCTTCTCAGCCTCAAACGCTTTTCGTACGCATGCGCGGGTCACGTTTAAATCACCGCACGTGGTCGGGATCGGACTTACCTGGTTCCCCACCCTCACAGAATTCGTTGGCGCACAGCGAAGCAAGATCTGTCCGTAGTGCTAGAAATCAAGGCATCACTAGAAGCGCCTAACCCCGTCTGGTTTACGCACGCGCACTTCCGTTCAACGTTGACAACCCCTTATAAACTGTCCTCGAAGCACTAGTTTGCCGCATGACGGGACTTACGCATGCGCGTTTCTTTTTCGATGCGCTTCCGCTATACCATTCCGTTCCGTTGGTGGGCATACCGGTCAGGTCCCGCCTCATCTTTCTTATGGTTGGGCAGAAGAGGAAAGAAGGGGATTTCTATTGGGCCGCGGTGTTGCTATGGCAATAATTGACTGGGTGGAAGTCGGTGTCGGTATAGTTTAGGAAAAGCGGAAGGAAGATGGCGGCGCTGGCTTCGGAGTTGCTGCTTTTGAGCGATTTAAGCCGCTTCCGAGCAGATAACCTGCTGAGCAGCGAGGACTGGGGTAAATAGAAGAAGGGGGGCGATACTGGGCCGAAGGAGGAGGCAGGGCCGGTAGGCCTGGGCTATACATGGGTTTCAAGGCTGGGGTTGCGGAAGGGCCCGCTAACATATAAAAATACTCTGTTGAAAACTCTATGACTTTAACAGGTGATATCAGGCCGGTGTACAATGGGGTATAACTTTCCGTCAAGCAGAAGCTTCACCTGTTGCATTTCTGCCTGTCAGACTCTTAACTGGAGTGCGATCTTGGCCGTTAAAGATTATTGCATAAAGAATTAACTCTTTTTTTAAGCAGGATGTTATTTCAATGTGCATTGCTATTCATCTTTAAGGTGTTGCAGTATATGTGTTCGGTTTTTTTACTAGCCTAGGGTTATCAAAACGGAAGAGATCTGATATGGATGAAGGAGGAGGTGGTCTTTTTGTGTTTTTATTATACACAGTTAGTAGGGTGCGTTGCAGAAATGATAGCGACAATTTTATACACTGCAAAACAAGTAGAGATTCGCACGATCTTATAAGGTATTCACCTGGAAAGTGCACGTTTTATGTGGAGTTACTATGTTAGGTGGCAACATATGCTTCTTTGTAACTGGTTTCTAGAAGCTGTATTTCCAGTTTTGTTCTGGCTTGGGTGGCAGCTTAACTAAGAACAAGGAAATAAAGTTGGGAGAGGAAACATGTAACCGTTTAATGCACTGCTAGTTGTGGTTAGATGTTTAAACTGGATTTGACATTTTTATCCACTATTGCAGAGGTCTTCAAACTTGGCCCTTTTATGACTTGTGGACTTCAACTCCCAGGCATGCTGGCTGAGGAATTCTGGGAGTTGAAGTCCACAAGTCATAAAAGGGCCAAGTTTGAAGACCCCTGCACTACTGGGTCCTTCCCAAGGACCTGGGATAAGCAGATATTGTTTGATTATTATTATTATTTAGAGATAGCCCATGGTTGAGTCAGCTAATTCCTCACCCAATTGCACTGTGCTGCTCTTCCTACAGATGCAGGTCTTTACAGCTGTTTGGATAATGATGGAGATGTGGCAGCTGAACTTTTCCCTTGTCTTGAACACAGCATTATGGACCATAATGGTACCTGTTCTGCGGTGAGAATACCTTTCCTTTTAGAAGAATATTATTTGATTTCCAGTATGCCTCCATGGCAGGATACACTTCTCAGCAATTTGAAGTCTCTCTTTCTATCCCCACCTCTATAACTTTATAAAAAATTGAATTCAATATACTTTAGCATCTTGTTCACTCCCATCCCTGCCACTTGGGTTTTTTTATTTGTTCTCAATATGGCTTACACATTAGAATGTATTGTGGGGATTATATTCCCAGTTATAATGACTAGCATGCCATGTGTATAATTTTAGATTGCATTTCCAAGGAGATTATCTCTAGCCCTGAAAGTCTGATTGAACTGGAACTCCAAACTACAGGAAGTCCTCAACTTATGACCACAATTGAGCCCGAAATTTATGTTACTAAGTGAGACATTTGTTAAGTGAATTTTGCCCCATTTTACCACCTTGCTTCTTTTGTTAAGTGAATCATTGCTGTTGTTAGTAACATGGTTGTTAAGTGAATCTGGTTTTCCCATTGATTTTGCTTGTCAGAAGGTTGCAGAAGGTGGTCACATGATCCCGGGACACTGCAGCTGTCATAAATATGTGTCAGTTGTCAATTGTCTGAATTTTCATCAGATGATCATGGGGGTGCTGCAATTGTAGTTAAGTGTGAGAAATAGTCATAAGTCACTTTTTTCAGTGACGATGTAACTTTGAACAGTCGCTAAATGAACTTGTAAGTCGAGGACTACCTGTATACCTTCTCAGTTACATATCCACTCACTGCCATCACACTCTGTTCTTTAGAAGGAATCAGGCTTATTGTTTCCCCACACATGAAAAGCCTTGTTTTCTATATCTTCCTTTCTATACCAGCAGTTTGGTGATGGGTTTGATCTGGACATGGAAACTATGCCTCCAGACCCACCTTGGGATCCTTTGCAAGAATCTCTGTTCCCAGGTGAGTACTTTCATGAAGCTGTGGCTAGGCAGGCTGTTGAGAACCTGTTATAGAACTGAGGATACTCTGTGGCATGGGTTCAAACTCGCCGCGTCATGTGACGTGTTGTGACGTATCGCGACTTTTTTTGCATTGCCGGAGCTGGGGTGGGTGCAACATCCGTATGATGCAACCGGCCCATGGGCCGGCAGTTTCACACCCCTGCTCTGTGGGATCTGGTGAACCTGATTAAGTGGGCTGTAATTCAGAAAGGTTTTTATAAGAGCCATTGATTTTTAAGATGATTGTTGCAAGATTGTATTTCCTGCAAAAAAAAATAAAGATGGTATCATTCTGGAAATGATAAGAGTAGGAGGATATTCATAAGGAAGAGGTTTATGTTAGGCTATCCTACCATCTCAGCTAAATACAAATGTATGTATAGCCTGCCTACTCACTGCTATTTGGCAAACAGGATCAGAGACGAGTATTTTGCATGTTAGAAATCCTAGATTTTATCTCTGATACCTCCTATTAAAAAATATACCTTTAGGAAGACTTTGGTGAGTCATTGCCAGCAGGAATAGACAATGCTGGACAAGGTATCTATATTTAGTAGCAAAATTCTTTTGAGTGGGAGGAAAAAAATGTATTTTGTCTTTGTGGCCTTCTGCCTTCCCAGAAGCACCTCATTGGATCATTGACCACATGAGGTTTTGATCTGATCCAGCAAAATAGTTTTTATTTCTGCTTCCTAGAATTGTTTTAGGCAGTGCAATAATTTGCCTAGGAGTAGTTTTTGTGCAGTAAGAGTTGTAATGAGCAAAGATGAGGTTGTGTCTGTCTTGCATCACAAAACTGGAGCAAGTTTTTCTAACCGATTGACAATTAAACTCCTTCTTGAAGGCAGAGCAGAGGAGATAAGAGGCCCACTTGCTTGCTTTTTCCTCTTCCCTGTCCTCTGCCCGCCTCCCCATGTCTGACTTCCTTCCTGATTGAGGCTGAAAGCTGCATGCAACTTGTGACTTGGCAGTTGGTCCTGTTGTCTGGAGGTTATCTTGGCTGCAATATATTGCTTAAAGAGTAGATGCGCTGCGGGACCCATTAAAAGTCCATGAACTGCAAGTCACTTTCCTCTTAATTAGAATTCTGTACCTATGCAAATTTAATTATTACTGCAAATCTATGGGGGCCCATTCCCAGCTGTTCTTCAAGTGGCATAGTTAAACTGCAAAATCAAATATTTAGGCGTGATAGGAACTGCTCTGGGAAAGGATTAGTTGGGCAAGGTCTATTGCAGACAGGACTTGTGGTAGGTAGCAGTGTGGGTCTGAAAAAGTTAAAGGTTAATAATAATAATAATAATAATAATAATAATAATAATAATAATAATAATAATAATAATAATAAAGTTGGAAGGGACCTTGGAGGTCATCTAGTCCAACCCCCTGCTCAAACAGGAAACCCTATACCATTTCGGACAAATGGCTGTCCAATCTCTTCTTAAAAACTTCCAGTGTTGGAGCATTCACCACTTCTGGAGGCAGGTTGTTCCACTGGTTAATTGTTCTAACTGTCAGGAAGTTTCTCCTTAGTTCTAGGTTGCTTCTCTCCTTGATTAGTTTCCATCTGTTGCTTCTTGTCCTGCCTTCAGGCCCCTTGGAAAATAGCTTGACTCCCTCTTCTTTGTGGCAGCCCCTGAGATACTGGAACACTGCTATCATGTCCCCCCTCGTCCTTCTCTTCATTAAACTAGACATACCCAATTCCAGCAGCCATTCCTTATATGCTTTAGGCTCCAGTTCCCTAATCATCTTTGTTGCTCTTCTCTGTACTCTTTCTAGAGTCTCAACATCTTTTTTACATCGTGGTGACCAAAACTGGATGCAGTATTCCAAGTGTGGCCTTACCAAGGCATTGTAAAGTGGTATTAACACTTCACGTGATCTTGATTCTATCCCTCTGTTAATGCAGCCTAGCACTGTGTTGGCTTTTTTGGCAGCTGCAGCACACTGCGGGCTCATATTTAAGTGATTGTCCACTAGGACTCCAAGATCCCTCTCACTGTTGCTACTATTGCGCAAGGTACCCCCTATACTATACCCGTACATTTGGTTTTTCTTGCCTAAATGTAGAACCTGACTTTTTTCACCATTGAATTTCATTTTGTTAGATAGTGCCCAGTGTTCAAGTCTGTCCAGATCCTTCTGTATCTTAAAGGTTAAATTTACACGTAGCAGCGTGCAGCTGTGGTATGAGCAATTCTGCAGAGTGGTTAACTTCTGATCACAAGGTTACTTGTTGGTTTCTTCCATGCCTTGGTTTTTGAATTAAGACATAAGAAATGTGAATCTGTATTGGATAATCAGATTCTTTTATCATTCAGAGAGGGGGGAAATGGCCATAGGGTTGAGGAGAAGGTAATTTTTGGACCTGAAAACTCTTCAGCTCTAAGGTTTTGGGCTTGCTGTTGGGGGATTTTGTTTCTCCTTTAGATGTTATAGACAGGAAAGTATAACTGCCTCATCATACCTTCAGAGAGTCACAGCTTTCAGGTGGGCAAGAATGAGAGATCTGTTTCTTCTGTTGGCCCAGCTGGAGGAAACTGGTGGCATGGTAGTTGAAGCTGAATGGGGTGAGAAGTCCATAAAGGTGGTTTCCTTGGGATTCAGCCCTTAGAGCTGACGGTAGAAATTGCAGGTGGGGAGGACAGGTAGATGGGAAAGGATAATATGTATGAGAGACAGAGAGGAAACACAGTTTACTTTTGTCTTGGATCAGCAGGCTGGCAGTGAAAGTGCCTTAAGTATTTTTTCCCCCTTTTTTAGAGTTGCAAGTAAAATCTGAGCCAGTCTCCCCTGCTTCGTCTCACTGCTCCGATTCATCGGTGGCCTCCTCCGATTCTTCTGCGGCAGGCTCCTCTTCCGCCGAACTCTCAGAGCAGGTAGGTCTCCTCAGAGATCCCTTTTGTAGACAAAGCACAGTGCCCAAATGTTAATTCACGTAAAGGTAGTCCTTCAAAATGGCCTCATTTGAAGTAAATAAATAATACTTGGGCATAAATAGTGTCAGAATTGTACTCACGGAAGAAAAAGACCACAGTTGGGATTTTCCGTTGTTAAGCAAGGCGGCTAAGCGAGTTGCACCCGATTTTATGATCTTTTTTTTTTGCCATGGTTGTTAAGCGGATCACTGCGGTCAAATGAATCCTGCGGTCGTTAAGTGAATCTAACTTTCCCCCATGGATTTTGCTTGTTGAAAGCTGGCTGGGAAGATTGCAAGCGGTGATCACATGACCCAGGGATACTGCAACTATAATAATAATAATAATCAAAAAATATCAAAAATATTTTTTGATTATTATTATTATTATAGTTGCAGTATCCCTGGGTCATGTGATCACCGCTTGCAATATATATTATATATATTGATAAAAGATGGGTTGCTCGGGCGGCACCCTGGCACCACATCTGGAGGGGATGGAGACCGAGGAGTGAAGGTCAGATGGAAGTTGGGAGGTGGTAGGAGGAGGGAGGAGAGAGAGGGAGGTAGAGAGTGGGTGGATAGAAGTAGAGGTAGGGAGAAAGGAAGAGGGGGATGTGGTGGGGTGGGGTGCCGACGAGCAATACCCATAGTTATTTTAACTATTTTAGCTAAGTTTTTTATGTTTTGTTTTTGTGATGGAAAAAGTTGTAAATGATTGTATTCAGTTGAGTTGTTTTAATTTGATTTTTTTTGTTATAATTATAAAATTAATAAAACATTTAAAAAACTGCTTAAAAGACAAAAAACTGCTTAAAAGACAAAATAATAATAATAATAATAATAGTAATAATTGGAAGGAACCTTGGAGGTCATCTAATCCAACCCCCTGCTGAGGCAGAAACCCTATACCAGTGATGGCGAACCTTTTAGAGACCAAGTGCCCAAAAACTGGCCCCGCCCCTGCTCTACCCCCTGCCCCACCCCCGCTCCACCCCCCATCCCCCGCCCCACCTGCCCGCAGGGCCACTCACTGCCTCCAGGGCCCGCCGCAGATCGCCCAGGCAGCCCAGCAGCGCTATGGTGGTCATGCCCTCTGCCTGTGCCCTGCAGCATCAACTGTGCACGATGGGGTGTGAGGGCAGAATCTTGTCTACGCTGCCTGGCTGCCATGTCCTTGGCTGCGCTGCTCCGTGTGGGCCACGCTCAGGGGCGTCTCTCCTTCAGGGTGGCTGCTGGAGAGGAGGGGGTCGCATGCCAGTTTGCCAAGTGCCCAGATTTTAATTTCATGACCCTGGGCACTGTTTTCAGTACACTGTAACCACTGACAATGGTTGACAAACAAATAATAGTAAGTCAAAGTACCTCTATTTATTTTACAAAGGCACCATGATAGTGAAGAAACGCCTCCTTTACTCCATATAACCGGTAAGATGTAATAGTTGTCATCAAAAATTGCCAGAAATAGTAAATAAAAACCATCCTGTAATGCATATAAATGCCTTTGTTTAAAAAAAAAGTGGGCTTTTTTATATGTATATAGATGCTTGAGAGGCATCAAAACGGAGAAACTTAATTCCTCCGTTGAGCCTTTCATTTTTCTTTCAGGTTGCTGGACCAGGTGATGTGATTGGAGTGAAGACAGAGCATCCTCCCACCCCTCCATGCATGTTTGGAGACGTCCTTTTACCTCCCTTTGGAACGGTACACATAAATGTAGTCCCAGCTTCTGAGACAGGTATGCTGTAGAAGAATCGTGTAGCAGCAAGTATTTATTTCTTGCTTCTGCACTGAACTTAGTAACTGTGGAATGACTTCAGAGCTTGCATTGGTGCTCATAACCAATGAAGAAGATACACTTTCTGGAGCAGTGGTGTCCTGTGCAATAAAAAAAATCTTCCTGAGTATCGGGTGGGTGAGTGGATTGGGAAGTAAATTAAGTATAACGAAATAACCAGACATTTTCTGTTTGTCTCTCAGCATGTTGTGTCCAGATATTATTTATTTATCCTCTTCTCCTTAGTTTTTCTTTCTGGGTGGGGATGAGACCTTTGAGGAGATGATGTTTTTCTTGATGGGCACTTTGTATGTGAACTGCCCATGTCCCTGACATCCATTCTCAACAGTTTAGAAGGAGTTTGGTTAATTGCATTTGCACAAACAAGAGAAACTGCCAGAAAATATTCCAGATCTATAGAACACATCAGGAAAAAAGGTGTGTGGGGGGGGGGAAATCCAAGAAAAAGTCAAAGGAAAATACTTTCCATATTGTTCCAAGAAATTGAGTTCAAGATTATTATTTTTTAAAGCTTCTCTTAGTTTGTTTTTGGAAAGAAAGTGACATACAAACAAGCACAAATGTTAATGTATTTTCTTTAAATAGAAAGAAACACCGTATAGATATTAGAACACATGATCTGTTTTTTCATACTGTACAAGGTGAGCCTTGATATCCCCTGCAAAATTTTCACATTCTCTGTGTTGCCCTTCCAGTTCTTGGTCATATATTTAGTTTTCTGAGCCAAACCAACATTTTGTATTTTGCACATCAGCTTTTATAATTTAAATCCTAAGAATTGACACCTCATCCACAGTAGTTGTTAGAATGTTAGTGAATGTTCATGATTTGTTAGCAAGAATCTAATTTTCAACGTAGACTATATTTTTTTTACTTACCGTATTAAGTACTTCTGATAACATATTGAATAAATGTTATATATATTTGCACATCTACATTTGATACATGTTTTTTTAATGTTTCTTCTTTTGTAAGTTTGTGTATTCCTTTTCTTCATTTTTTTTTGTTAAAAGGAAAGGTATCAAATGGCCTCATTTGAAGTAGATAAATAATACAGGCATAACTAGTGTCAGAACTGAACTCACTGAAGAAAGGGAGCAATAAATATATGATCTCTTATTTATTCCCTGTTCTGTTTTTTTTTTCCTTCTTCAAGATGGTAATAGCTGACTCTTTCCCGGATCAAGGTGGCTTCTTCAGTACAATTAATTGAGTAAGACTCTAAGAACTGTAATAGATTCTTATAGGTTGTTTGAACTTCTGCTTTAGGAAAACCAGCAGTTCCCAATAAAACAGAGAGCATTCTGAGCCGGAAACCCCCCATTCAACCAAAGCCTGTAGTGGTGACCACTGTCCCAGGACAGCCAGCAACCTCTTCCAGTAAGACCATCTTGTTACAGCCAGTACCAGTAACCCAGTCACAGACTGTCAGTTCTGGAATCTCAGGTAAGCCGACCCAGGGGACTTATTTTTGGACATTAATGGAGCAGTTTCCAGTAGCTGAATGTGTCTTCTTCTTCCTGTGCCGTATCCATTATCGGATGTTGGCGATCCTGTTTTTATCAGCAGCCGCACGAAAAAGTGCTGCTGAGTTTTGTCCAAACCAGTCCCTTAGATTTTGGAGCCACGATGTTCTTCTTCTGCCGGGACCTCGTTTGCCTTCAATCTTTCCCTGGAGGATTAAATGGAGTATGCCATATTTTTCTGGGTGTCGCATCACATCTCCGAAATATTCTAATTTTCGTTTTTTAATTGTTTTGATGATTTCCCTTGACTTTCCCAGGCAGCTCATTTCTGATCTTGTTAACCCAGCTTATACATAGCAGCCGCCTGTAAATCCACATTTCAAATGCTTCTAGTCTCTTCAGGTGGCCTTCTGTCAGAAACCAACTCTCTACTCCATAGCTGAATGTGTGCAGACTGGAAATGTCACATGGCGGTGGTGGCGAACCTATGGCACGTGTGCCAGAGGCGGCACTTGGAGCCCTCTCTGTGGGCACGCATGCCATGCCCCAGAGATGGCAACCGTCCCTCTTCAACCAGTCGCCAAGGTCCCACGAGGCCGGATGCATCCCAGCACAGCTGGTTTCCCTCCCCTGTCCCATCCCTCCTGGCCTCGCATGCTCTTTTCCTGGGCACGACCCACTGCATCGCCTCCTCAGCTGTCGGCCGTCTGTCCAGCTCAGAGATGACTTCTCTAAACTTCTGGTGGCGGGCTGCGGAGCCCCGGAGTGCGCCGGTCAAGGGGCCGGCAGGTTGTGGCTGATGGACACTGTTGGCCCAAATGCGTTCGCTGGCCTCTGTGTGCAGGGGCCGATGGTGTCAGGCAGCAGCCACCCCGGCCCCTACCTCGCCTTGCCCTGCGACAATGGCACCCCAGCCCTGCCTCGCCTCGCCTCACCTCACCCCGCAGGACGAGCCTCCTGCCCACTGCCCCACCTGCCAGAGACCCTCTGGATCTCCCCAAACCCTGCCCGGCCCCCACAGGCATCCCACCCCACAAGCAACATCGAGGTGACCACGTCCACCTTGGCCACACCCACCTAGTCTGCCATGACCACAGCCACGCCCACCCAGTGGGCCACACCCACCTGGCACCCCGTGATAAATAAGTGGGTTTTGGGTTGCAGTTTGGGCACTCGGTCTCTAAAAGGTTCGCCATCACTGTCATGTGGCATGGTACACAGGCTTGTTTACTTTGGAGGGGGTGGAAAGGGAGGCATTCTGAGGAAAGGACTTTTCTTATATGAAGAGTATGGTGTATGTGAAGAAGTGTGGCTTTTTCTCTTTTTTTTGCCTCAGTTCCAACACAGAGTGTTGTGATTTCCCAATCTGAGCTACTGCATCTCCCAGTGTCTGGTTTGATCAAGGTTCAGTCTCCAGTGAAGGAGGTTCTCTCACCTAAACCAGCACCCTCAATCCCCAAGCCAGAAGCTAAAACTATCATCCCTGCACCAGCACAGATAGGACCCTGCAACCAAGAGATTGATGTAAGTTTGAAATCCTTAGTTCCAGCGCCTTTTCTCTTTAGCAACTTCAAATCCTGGGCTTGGTTGTTTGCTTACCTAGTTAGGTAACCTCATCAGTGTTAGAAAGGAATGCAGTTTGTTTTCTGTTTATAGACATTGTTTTGCCTTGCCCATGTTGGTGGGTGTGTATTTTTTTCCTTAGCAGTTCCTCGATTAGGACATTGTTTTCTGCTTGAAACACAAAACAGAAGCAGAAAGCAAAGCCTGCCGTCACTAATGCTGATGATGTTACCTAGTCAGGTATTGAAATGTCTGCAAACAACCACGGAGCACCAAGGACTTCACATGGGCAGATTTACAGGCAGGACAACATCAGAAATAGCCAGGCTGTTCTGGTAATCTCCTACATTTTAACGCTCTCCAAAAAGAGAAATAAGTACAATAGCAACAGTTTGCAAATTTATAGTCTATAATTGTTGCTAATTGTTGTGGCAGAAGAGAAAATAAGATAAACAAGGTAAGTTTTACCTGGTAAACAAATCAGAATATTGAGCTAAAGTCAGCGGAGGATCTGGAGGATGCAAAGAACTCTGTGTGACCTGCCTTTGATGCAAAATGGAGAACTGAGTTTCAGAAAACAAGTATAGAAAAAAATATATATGTCAATCGGTTCTCTACAGTAGATGCCAAAGAATCCTGAACTCCATCCCTTCTTTCTTTTATACCATGGATATGAATATTATTTTCCTTACTAATTTGCTCAAGATCAAGGTCCTGAAAAGGCAGCAGCGGATGATAAAGAACCGTGAATCGGCTTGTCAGTCACGCCGAAAAAAGAAGGAATACCTCCAAGGATTGGAATCTCGGCTGCGAGAGGCCTTAGCAGAGAACGAGCGGCTGCGGCGGGAAAATGCTATCCTTCGGCGCCGGCTAGATGGTGTCTTGGACGAGGTGAGCCTTTCCACCAGGAATGAGACTTGTGGCTTTCTTTAAAAAGCGCATTGTCATTATTATCCCCCATATCATGGGGACGCTAGCTGAGAACTGTTTGATTTTCAAATGGGGTATGCAATAGAACAGGGGTCCCCAACCCCCGGTCTGTAGACCGGTACCGGTCTGTAGCATGCCAACAACTGGGCCTCACAAACAAAAAAAGCCTCATCCATGGGATGCAGGCAGTACACAAAACCACACCCCTTCTGGTCCGTGGAAAAACCTTTTTCCACGGCACCGGTCCCTGTTGTCCAAAAGGTTGGGGACCTCTGCAATAGAAGATGGCTGTGATTGCTTACGTCTACCTCACAACTGAAATGCCTGCAGTTCAGAATATTAAGAGCCTGGTGGCGCAGTGGTTAGAATGCAGTACTGCAGGTTATTTCTGCTGATTCTGGACTGCCAGCAGTTCGGCAGTTCGAGTCTCACCAGCTCAAGTTGATTCAGCCTGCCATCCCTCCGAGGTGGGTAAAATGAGGACCCAGGTTGTTGAGGGACAATACACTGACTCTGTAAACCGCTTAGAGAGGTCTGTAAACCACTGTGAAACGGTATATTGCTATTAGCTAGCTACCATGCACCTCTGGGACAATCCATGTTGATTTGTTCTCCACCTTTCTTTTTTCCCCTGAGCTGGGGAGCTTTCTTTACAGGCAGATCTCTAGTTATGACCCTACGTGAGCCCAGAATTACAGCTGTAACTCGTGCTGGTTGTTAAGCGTTGTTAATTTTTTTACAGCATTTTTTGTTGTGTTTGTGACGCGAATCTGCAATCATTTACAACAGCGTTGTTATGTGACCCTATTGTCCACAATGGACTTTTTTTTTGCTGGAAATTATTTATGAGGGAAATTGTGGTCATGTGACCATGGGACACTGCAAATGGCCTTAATGTAGGGCTGGTTGCTGAGTGCCCAGTATGTGATCAGGTGATGGATGGGGATGGGGCCTGACTGCCAGAACTTCAAATCCGGGTCATAAGTATCTCCTTTGCAGTTCATTGTAAGCTTTCAAATGATCCCTAAGCAGCTGGCCATAAGTTGAGGACTACTTTATTTTTTGACTTCTTGACTATAACACCATTTACAGAATTAACCAAACAAACCATTGTATAGTTTAATATTAAGTATGAGCCCAGTTATCTAATTCCTCATTTTTTCCTCTACTGTTGTAGGGTATAGTGTAATATTATTTCACTATTGAACAGGCCAGTTCCTAGTAAGCTTGAATGCCAGGTGGTGGCAAAATATTTCATTTTTGAAATATTTCCTGTATTTTGGGAGATCTTACAGTCCAATTGAGAATGCTGCTATGACCTTCTTGTTCTGGCAGGTTTCATTTCTCCAATTCTGATAGGTGTTAGTTTGATAATTTAGGTGCACTATTAAAAGATCTGAAAGACCAGACTGGGGACAGATTGTCCTGGAGAAAATCTATGCATATGGTCACTAAGAGTCAAGACCAACTTGATGGTGCGAATTCAGCCAGGATAACTTAGTAATTAGTTGTTCTATGTAGCAAGGAGTTGGGAAAAGCTGCAACATTGACAGACAATTCCATTAGAAGGAGCTGTAAATTTTGAATGCGGTGCGCTGTGATGCCCGATAACTCGCCTGTCTTCCCATATAGAACAGCGATCTGAAGTTTGGCTCCGGGAACCGAAAAGTTATCTGTGTCATGGTTGTGCTGCTCTTCATAGCCTTCAATTTTGGGCCTGTCAGGTGAGATTTCCTGGCTCTTTGGGGGCTCCATTCTCAGCTTGGGTTGTGAGATTGTGTCGCTCCTCATTCTCCATCTGGAAGCCCTTCGAAGCTGTCACATTGCTTGGATAGTCAGCTTCATCTGCTGTAGGTGTGCGTGGGCAGCGGTCCTTCAGACCTGTTCGTATTTGTTCAGTAAAATGGCTCAGAAGGATTTCTTTTTGTGTTGACCTGCTTCTGAGAAGAATGTTGCCTGTCTGTTGAAGTCATTTCTACAGAGTATGTAGGAGCCTAGGTAGGAGATGAGCAAGTAGACATGAGAATGGGGTTAAAGTTTAGAGTTCTAAGGTTCCCACAAGAGACCTAAGTCCAGCCCCCTGTGAATTCTGTTGACCCTTATCTAGTGCCAGTTTGGCATTCATGTCGGGTGCAGGAACAGGAGTAGAGTTCAAAGCAGCAAAAGTTTATTTCATGTTACCTATACACAAGAATCTGATCTATTAATGGTCAAGCCAAATTAGGGCTAGGTAAAAGAGTCAACGGAATTCACAGAGAGCTGGACTTAGTGTCAAGAGTGAAAATTGGGCAGCTACGTGCCTCTTTGTTTTCATCTTGCCATTAGAGCAGTGGTTCTCAACCTTGGGGTCGCGACCCCATTTGGGGTCGCGCGACCATTTCGCGGGGGTCGCCGGGCACCGCCGGCCGCCATTTTGTTTTTTTATTTTTATTTATTTTTAATTTATTTTTAATTTTTTAAATTTTTTTAATTTTTTTAATTTTTTTTAATTTTTTATATTTTTTTGGCGCGCGCGCGCGCCGCACACACACAGATCCACCCATCGCGCTGAAAAAAATAAATAAAAAAAAATTAAAAAAAATAAAAAAATATCAAAAAAAACAACAAAATGGCGGAGCGCGACGGGCAGATGCGCATATGCACGGCACGTGCAACGGGCCGATCCGTGCATGCGCAGATCCGCCTGTCGCGGGCCGCCATTTTGTTTTTTTTAATTTTGTTTTTAATTTTTTTAAAAAAAATAAAAAAAACAAAATGGCGGCCCGCGACGGGCGGATGCGCGCATGCACGGCGCGTGCGACGGGCCGATCCGCGCATGCGTGGATCTGCCCGTCGCGGCCGCCATTTTGTTTTTTTTGTTTTTTATTTAATTTTTTTTAAAAAAAATTTTACGGCGCGTGCGCCCGGGTTGGGGTCGCGGCGTGCATGGGCAGGGCAAGTGGGGTCTCAACCTGAGAAAGGTTGAGAACCACTGCATTAGAGTAAGTGGGGAGGAGATGATGCTTTCGATTGGGTTAGTCAGAGAAACGAAACTCCTCCACTTCTTCTGACGTGTTTGCTGAGAGAAGGCTGTCTGGAAACCTTTCAAGGACATTCGAGCAGTTGTGAAGAAGATAGCAGATGGCTGTCTGGAAACCTTTCAAGGACATTCGAGCAGTTGTGAAGAAGATAGCAGATGGCTGTCTGGAAACCTTTCAAGGACATTCGAGCAGTTGTGAAGAAGATAGCAGATGGTTCTCATAACAAAGAGAATTTGTTTACATGAGCTATGTGGACGTCTGGGGGTTTTGGCTGGAAATATCATTGTTATATTCTATGGTTAGATGCCTTGGGATTTTAGAGTTAGTTTTCCTTTGCCTATGCCAAATCAGTAAGATTTTCAAAAATGAAGGTAATCCTGTTCTTTACTTGATATTCGAGCTGGAGATTGATACTTAGATTTCTTGTGGGAACATAAGGACTCTAAACTGATGGCGTGCTTAACCTTCCCTGCTCATCTCCTACAGCGTACAGCATATTGATGACTCCTGAGTTTTTTTTAAAAAAAATGCTTGCTTCTTTTTAGTTTTTGTTCATTTTCTAAATTAAAAGCTGCTTAATTTTTTTGCTTTAAAAATATTTTTCTCATATTAGAGAATCCTGTGTTGAATTGCTGTTCATGCCTTTGGAGTCTGTAGACTAGCGTTTTTCAAAGTTGGTAACTTTAAGATGTGTGGACTTCAAGTCAGCATGCTCTCCAGGAAATTCTGGAAACTGAACTCCACGCATCTTTAAAGTTGCCAGGTTTGAAAAATATTGCTGCAGACTTAAAGTCTGCATTTTAAAGAGCATGCCTTAGCCATGTTGTTAATAAGTCATTGTCCCTCTCTCTGACTTCGTCCCTCTGCTCACTTTATGCTCTGACAAATGGACTCTGGTCCCCAAAAGTGTGGCCTTTAAAGTGATACATAATTTTCTGACTTTTATTTGTGGCTTTGTGAGAGCTTGCTTTGTCTTCTGTAGCCTTGCTGAAAGCTCCTCCTGCTGAAAGCTATTGATTTTATTTCTCTGCTGAGAATACTGGACAATCTTGGATCTTCTTCACATGATCTCCCACGCCCCCAGTTGGGACAGATTCAGGAAGAATCTACTCCAGCCCACTCTTTGGGGGTTACGGGGACATGGCACTTGATGTTTTGCAAAAGGATGGTAGTTTGGAGTCAGTTCACTAGACCAGTGTTTCTCGACCTTGACAATTTTAAGGCATGTGGACTTCAACTCCCAGAATTCCACAGCCAGCGTTGCTGGCTGTGGAATTCTGGGAGTTGAAGTCCACATGCCTTAAAATTGTCAAGGTTGAGAAACACTGCACTAGACTATGTGGGCCAGGAATAATTCTGTCTAAAATATCTGAAGAGGCTGGGACCTGATTCCACTTTTTAATCTCTCCAGCATCACCGAACGCAAAGTCGCAGATGTGTCTCAGCCCAAGCAAGAACAGGAGTCTGGCCCAGGCCAGAGGCATCTTCTAAGCATTACACCAGAAACTCTTGAAATGCCAGAGGCGGAACAAGAGGAACCGCAAGAGGAGACCCTGGCAAGGCCAGGCAAGGCCCAATTCCGGTAATTGGGAGGCAGAAAGTGTGAAATGAAATAATGTGTCAAGAGAAGCAGCTGGCCGCAACTTCCCTTCGTTGTTTCTGTGAACTTCGGCAACTTTAAAGATTTTCTGGGAGTTGAAGTCTACCCATCTTAAAATTGCTGAGGTGGAGAAAGAGTTGATTTTAGAGTACCATTGTTGCTGGAACGATCCTGTTTTCTGTTTTTTAAGCTGCAGTATCTTCCTGCTCAACCACAGGAAGGACATCTAAGTCATTGTAATGATATGTGGGGAGGAAAGGGGCGCGATGGCCCAGCCGGTTAAAGATGCTGAGCTTGTCAGATAGAAGGTAACTGCCTGGGTTTGAGATCCGACGGGGGTGTTACTTGCCCCAGCTCCTGCCTGCCTAGCAGATCCAAAACCTGCAAATGCGAGTAGATACATCAATATCACTTGGTGGGAAGGTAACAGCATTCTGTCCGCCTCGGCATATAGTCATGCTGGCCATGGAAAGGGTCTGTGGACAGTGCTGGCTCCCTTTGCTAAGAAACTGAGATGAGCACCGTCCCCCAGGGTCAGGCACAACTGCACACCTTTACCTTTACTTTTATGTGGGAAGGAGGGTTGAGGATGGAGAAAGCACCAGAAATGGCCCTCTCTGTTTTTGAGGAAAGTAAAAATAAGGGGATGGGGGAAAGGTACTTTCAATTTTGCAAGATTCTGTTCTCGTAATCTTACTGTCGTGGTTCCGACTAATGAAACACTTCAAAGTGTGTTAGGCCCATTAGTGTTAATACTCGAGGTTGGTGCTTCTTGTCTGGACTACCTTGAAGGGCTGACAGTGGTGCATTTATATCTACATTTTTTAAAACGATGACTTATTTGTAGGACAGAATGCTTCAACAGCTACTGATGTCCTGCTTTCTGGCACGTGGTTCTTGTTTGTAAATGAGGGGTGTGGGTTTCTTTCTGCCCAGCTTTACTTGTTTTTTTCCCCAAGATTTTTATTAATTTTCCAATATTACATTTACATATTTGAAAAGTAGCCTGGCGGTTGAGCGCAGTAATTCCATTGCATTTGACTATCATCAGTACAAATCTCAAAAGTATTACAACAGCTAATTCCCTCTCTTTCCCCCATAATATCTACTGTCATAATCAGATCAATACAGTTCTTATTCTACCAATTAGACAAAAGATATCTTTCTAGTATTCATCAATAATCTTCAGTCTATACATGTCTTAATTAATTTGACATTCCATCTTTTAGACAATAACCTAATAGGTTTTTCTTAACTTTAATTTCCCATTGATATTTAAATTTAACGTTTAATCTTTATCATTTCCGGATTTTAAATGATCCCAATTTCTAAGTCTCCTATCTCTTATTTGGGGCTAATAATTTTTCTCTTTTTTTTCCTTCTACTTCCTTCTTTTCTTCCTTTCCAGAGAAAAATAAAAATAAAAAAATAAACCATCAGCATTTGTACCACAAACCAATATACAAATTTAATTATTAGTATTTATACTTCTAAGTTTTACTTAACCTTTGTCTCAACTCATAACAATATCTTAAATTCAAATCTTATTTGTAAACATTCAAACTTTTAGCCAATCAGTGACCTTTTGGTTAATTTTCCCTTAATATTTTAATTTAACGTTTAATATTTATTTTTCCCCAAATTTTTAATTAAGCACAATTCCTTTATCACAATTCCTCATATAATCTAATATTTAAAATACACACCTTATGTATAAATTCTACCATCTATTTTAACAAACTAATAAAACAATATAATATTCTTATTTCAATATTTATATTTCTAGATTTCATATAACCAAAATTTTCTTTATCTCAGATTGTTACAATATCTTGTGTTCAGAATACATATCCTATCCATTTAGATATATTCTATTTTAGATCTCATGTGTAAATCAAAACCCCATTCCCTTTCAGTCTTATTCTAGCTTTTTTTCTCTGCCAAGTCATCTTTGCTTTTAAATCATCAAAAGGATCTCCTTGTATTGTTGTGGCTATTGTTCGATATTGATAAAGGTGTTCAGTTGATGTTTTCTTAAGAGGGCTAGCTGATTTAGCAGGTTGTCTCTTTGTTTTTCCAATTCGATGCAGTTGTCCTGAAGTATTTATCTTTTCTTTCATCTGTTTTTCTTTTTTATCTTCAAATTCCTTCTGGTTTATAAGAAAAGTCCTTTCCTTGTTCTCTATTATCAGTTTCTTTTTTGTGTTTTCCATTGTCTGTATTTGTTGAGTATCTCTAAGTCTTCTGTCATAGCATTTGGTTGTTTCACTTTCTCTATAGAATTCTGTATAGATGATTCTTTGGTTGAAGTCATAGTTTGAGTTTGCATATCCAGACTTATACAGAGAGTTTGGATAATTGCTTTTAACATATAAAGAATTTGTTCCTGTACTTCCTCTGTAGGAGAAATCCATTCCTGTTCTTCTTCCATTGTAGTATATTAAACTAAAAAAAAAAACCTTACAATCAGAAAGTCCAAGTAAGGAGCTGAGCTGAGTTTCTTGCAGATGATGCTTCAAGGTTGCTTTATATCTTATCTATTTTCAAATATGTTAACATGTCTCTTAAAGAATAGCAGGTTACAGTCTCAAATTTAACCACCAAATGTCATCTCAGAGTTAGTTAGATCTTTTCAGTTTTCTTTTCCCCCTCTATTTCAAGGGGGGGGGAAAGAACCCAAATCTTTAATAATAGTTAGAGTAAAAATCAGAGAAGAAAAAAAAATAGAGAGTAGAAAGTTACAAGTCTTATAATCCACCAGTTTTAGGAAATAGAATTCCAATTAGGAATTTTCCCAACATTGATTGCAGCTGTTTCTGGGGGGAGGGCTAAAATCCCTCTTCCCTCACCATAAGGGGGAAAGTACTTTAACAGCTTATGCAGGTAATTAAGTAATTAGGATGTAAGAAGGATCATTCAAATGAAAAATATATGTTGAACTGGAAACATTGGATAGACTACATACAAGAGAAACATCAATCAAAGAAAATGTATCTGGCTTATAGTTAAATCTTGATACACCGAGTGAAGAATGTTTACAAGTTTAAAATGATTGTATTAAGTTGAATAGCATTCAACTTGAATTTTTTCTTTGTTTACATTTACAAATATATATCTAAAAAAAAAAAAAGAGGCAGATCTCACCCAATCCTTTCCACGCTGCTTTGAAGTTGCCAGATGGTAATGTGACTTAGGCTGTTAGCAGCCTAGGGACGAGCCATATTTCTATGGCTGGTCCTTTTGTCCGCCTGGTTTGGAGGGATTGCGAGCTCTAACGGGAGAGTTGCTGCTCTCCTGCAATCCAGCGAAAGCTCCTCCTTGCTGGTCGCCTCTTTGGGGCGACTTTCAGCCCTTTTCAGGGCCCCCCAGCGATGCGAAATTGAACGGGGAAGAGAGAGCAAATCTCCCAGCTGTCCATGGCGGCCGCGTGACAAACCGGACAGCTTTACTTGTTCAATTGCTGAGAATTTTGACCATACATGTTTTTTTCTCCCTCTTCCATGTTCAGGAACTTGTCAACTCCCTTCTCAGATATGAAGGACCTCATGTTGAGGGACCTGGACGAGCTGTTCCTCGCTTCAGATTGCCGGCAGTTCAATCGCACTGAATCGCTCCGGTAGGTCCTGTGGAAGAAGTTGTTGATACTCCTTAGCTATTAGTTTAGAGCAGCGTTTCTCAATCTTTGCAACTTGAAGACATGTGGACTTCAACCCCCAGAATTCCCCAGCCAGCATGTTGAACTCCATATGTCTTCAAAGTTGCCAGGGTAGAGAAACACTGGCTTAGAGGCTTGCAAATTGATAGATAATCCTCCATCACTTCTCTCCCACCTCTAGGTTGGCAGATGAGCTTAGCGGCTGGGTCCGGCGGCACCAGATCAACCGGAGGAAACCCTTACAAGCTCGCAAAGCAGCTCAGAGCAGCCAGGTGAGACACGACAACGTCTTGAGGGGAAGGAAAATGGGCACTGAGCAGGACCCCCAAAAGCTGGGCAAGGAATATCTGGTAGCTTGCGAAAGAAAGAAAAAAGGAGGGGTAATTAAAATGTAAGAAATCCTGGTGCCTCTCCCAGGCATCTCTCCCATCCTTACCTACAACCCATGTCTTTGGGATTTCAGGAGAAGCCGCAGAAGAAGCCTCCGAGCCCTTCCCACTACGTTCCAGCCAGCCCCCCCAAATACCCCGAGGGGTAAGTGGCTCATGTGGCAGATCTTCTTACCTTCTCTTTGGGAATTTCGTTTGGAATCTCCATCCTAATGGGGAAATTGTGGTTTCTTCTACTCTTGCCTGACCACTTGTGGGTTTCCCCCTTCTTTAAGTTGAAACCGGCAAGGTTTCTTAACGATAGTATCATAGTTGCTTGTTCCCCTCATATACATAAGCCGAGAAAATGATGGCAGGGATCCATTGCGTGGGAGATCCTATCTCCTCTTTTCCAGTTATTTCAAGGAGGTTTAATGATGGTTCCTGCTTGGTTGGACTATGGCACCTGTGGCCTCCTGAACCTTTACTGCAGCGGTTCTCAACCTATGGGTCGCGACCCCATTTGGGGTCGAACGACCGTTTCGCGGGGGTTCCCGGACACCGCGGTCCGCCATTTTTAAAAAAATTATTATTATTTTATTTTTATTTTTTTTTCGTCGCGTGCGCATGTGCGGATCGGCCCATTGCGCGCGCGTGCCCGGGTCGGGGTCGCGGCGCGCATGGGCGGCGCAAGTGGGGTCTCAACCTGAAAAAGGTTGAGAACCACTGCTTTACTGGGACAGCTTCCGGTATGAAATAATTGTCAAGTGCAGAAAATCAGTAGTCCAGGCATTCAAATGAACATATAGGTTCATTGTAAGGTTAAGCTCTCTACAAGAATATGAACTGCTAACGGTTAGAGTAAATAGATGGTAGACAAGAGTCAACAGAATTTAAGGAGGGCTGGACTTGTGGCCACGAGGACTTCTCCCTCAGACTCAGCCTGGTCATCTCTTACAATAGTTTCCTGTTGCTCTCTTCTCTCATCTGCGTATCACTGAGCCCAGCTTCATGTCAGTCTCCGCTGTTCCCATGGCTTTGGTGAAGTGCTTGTGTCAGGATAGGAAAAAATGCTTTGTATCTTGTTTTTTTTTTCTCCCCTCTTAGGGATTCTCTGAGACAGTTACAGGTGTATCAACATCCCGACCATACAGAGCATGACTTCATGGATGCCATTGACCGCCGAGAGGATACTTTTTACGTTGTGTCTTTCCGTCGGGTAAGTGAAGAGCTGTCTGCATTTGTCAGCCTCCCAAGTAAACCAGGAAACCCAAAATGAGCTAATTCTACTTAATTGTATAGCTACATTAACAATCTTGCCAAGTCTGAAAGTACAAATCTCCCGCTGTCTTTGTTTACCGCTTGATCAGTTAGGGTGGGTTCTTGCCCATGTTTATTTCTCTGCCCCTTATTCAGTTGTGGGCTCCCCCCCTTTTATCTGATTGTTCTCTAAGCCAGAGGTCTCCAAACTTGACAACTTTAAGGCTTGTGGACTTCAGCTCCCAGGATTCCCCAGCCAGCACAGGAATTCTGGGAGTTAAAGTCCATAAGTCTTAAAGTTGCCCAGTTTGGAGACCCCTCCTATATAGGCAGCATCTCTTCCCTTCATTTCTCAAGGTTATTCCCACATGCCATTACAGCTGTGCTGTTGAGCTGCAAAGAAAGATTTGTAAATAACTAGCTATTTTATTAAGTGTATGGGTTGATTGTATGAAGACCAAGGCAGTGTGTTCAGATGTGGGGATCCAGCTTTTGCTAAAAACCCTTGCAAGGAAAAATTAAGATAGCAATAGAGGAGACATTCACGTACTGAATAAGTAGGTTAGAACTCTTGTGCTGAAAAACAGATGACGGGAAGCACGCAGAGGGAGGGAAGCAAACGGGGAATTCCTTTGAAGTGTGAGAATATGCCAGTGTCTCGGTCTCTAGGTAAAAAATAAATTATAGGTCCTTTATAAGGCCAAGAACTTAAATGAAGGAAAGTAAGGCAAGCCTGTTGGTAAATTTGGAGTCTCAGATGAAAAGTGATGATTCCTTTTAAGAAAATCTAGTCTGTTTAGTGGTGAAGAATCTGGGTTATCGTTTAGATCCTTCTCTCCCCTTCTTGCTGGAAATTGGAGAAGTTGCGGTTCCAGTCTCTAGGAAGCACCACAATTGTCTCCTCATGAGGAGGGAGCTTCAATTTTACAAGCTGCCTGCTTGCAAGGAGACCAGTGGTGCTGGGTCAGTGATAAAGCTAAGTCTCACAGCTGAAGTGGAGGGGGAGGGGAGTTGTTAAGAGATTGCCTAGCCTGGAATCCCGGAAGGGGAGGAAGTGACAGAGAATCTCATAAACTTTGGGGTACTTATCTAGTTGTTCTAGAGTGTGCAGTTAAGTCTTGTGAGATTCCTGTAAACAGGCCAATAGCAATAAACATACTGCTCTGATCAATTATCAGTATTCTGGTTCCTTACCTTAGGGGTCCCCAACACCCGGTCTGTGGACCGGCAGCAGTCCGCGGCATGCCAGAAACCGGTCCACGCAAACAAGTGAAGCCCTGTTTGTGGGATGCAGGCAGCCCACGAAACCACGCCCCCTCCGGTCTGTGGAAAAACCTCTCTCCACGGAACCGATCCCTGGTGCCCAAAAGGTTGGGCCACTGCTTGCCTGACACATGTTTCCTTTTCCCTTAGGACCACTTGCTGCTGCCTGCCATCAGCCACAACAAGACCTCTCGCCCTAAAATGTCCCTGGTGATGCCCGCCATGGCTCTGAACGGTAAAAGAAACCCAAAGTCTTGGGAGAGACTGGGCTGCGGCTGCCCTCCTTCTGAAGGCGGCTGCATTTCAGCCTCTTTTCTTTTCTTTTCTTTTCTCCAGAGAGCCTCTACGGCTCCTCCCTGGGCTACGAAGTCATGATGCAGGTTGACTGCGAGGTCATGGACACCCGGGTCATCCACATCAAGAGCTCCACGGTGCCCCCTTTCCTGAGACGCCAAGGCACCCCGTCCGACAACCACACCCAGCCGTCCCCGCCTGCCTTTTCTGGGAAAACTCCCCGTACAACTTTGCGGTCTCATCGCTCTACTTTGTCCACAGCTCGGCGGCATTCCCATCGCACCCTGTACTTTGGGGAGCACGGAGGGGGCTAGTTGGAGTCTGGAAAAAGTGAAGAAATTCTGGAAGTGACATTCTTCCAACTAGGGGCTAGGATATCCCCGCTCCTTGGGGCATTCCTGCCCAAGCGACGGATGGATGTACCGTTCGCTGGTTGGGCAGATATGGGGGCCTTTACTCTCTCCCCCCCAACCCCCTCAAGCCTCTTTCTCAAGATGTTCCTTGGTCCGCGCCCGCTGCCGCTTCCAAGAGAGCTCAACGCGGGAGGGGTGCTGAGCTGTTGCTGCTGCAGAGGCCTGGGCCCCAGCATTGCCCCAAAGAAACCTCTGGCTCATGCGTGCGGCCTCCTTGGGGTGGGGGAGGCCGAGATAGAGCTGGGTGAAATAAGGGACGGACACAAGAGGTGTCTACAACTACTGTGTGCCAGCTGGAAAGTGTGAGAGTGTAAGAAGGATGAGTGTTCTCTTTTCCTCAAAGGGAAAGACCGAAAAAATGAGAGTGCGAGTTGGTGAGCGTGTTGAAGTGTGTATGTTATCCTCTTCAAAATTGCTCTGGTGGCACTTAGGCCTGCTCTTCTGGGTCTTTTTTTTTTTTCTGTGTGTGTGTTTGTATTTTCCCTAATTGTGTTTTTTTAAAAAAAAATTAAAGAAAGAAAGAATAGCTACAAATAAATTTCATACTTAACTCATCATTTTTTGTTCTAATGTCAAAACCGAATAATCCAACAGCAAAATGACACAAGCCAAAAGCAAAGCACTGTGTTTTGTGTGTTTGTGGGTGGGTTTTTTTTGTTACAAAACAGCACAGCAACATTACACATGCAATAAGTATTTGTTAGAAGACCCAAGAATGATTCTGGATTAAGACTCGGCTCCAGTTTCAAAATTCCTCCTGGGAAAACTTACATGCTTTTACATCAGCCTGACTCTGGTACAGTGGTTCTCAACTTTTTTAATGCCGCGACCCCCAACCGGTCGTA
This sequence comes from Bothrops alternatus, assembly GCA_034064705.1. Taxonomy (NCBI): domain Eukaryota; kingdom Metazoa; phylum Chordata; class Lepidosauria; order Squamata; family Viperidae; genus Bothrops; species Bothrops alternatus. The sequence goes on from JARGCV010000172.1 coordinate 3,087,361, forward strand.
AGTTGAGGACTACCCAACCGGTCGTAAGTCGAGGACTACCCAACCGGTCGTAAGTCGAGGACCCCCAACCGGTCATAAGTCGACGACTTTCCCTGCCCGGGAGTGCCGCGCATGCGTGGTGCCGCTCCCTGCGTCAGCTGAGGCGTAGCTGGCAAGGGGCAGCGACGGCGCAGGGCGACCACCAACTGGCCCAGCCCAAGGGAGGTAAGGCAACTGCCGGGCCCCACACATGCCAGCAACCCTCCCTGCGCCTGCCGGCCTCCCACCTCCCACCCCTGGCCCTCTTTTACTTCATATTTATTTATTTATATTTGACTTATATGCCGCCCTTCTCCCTAGACTCAGGGTGGCTCACAGCAAAAATACAAGTACAAAAATATAAATCAATTAAAATAGTAATATACAATATAAAAACTATATGACTATTACCACTCATACAACATACAGTCCCAATCAGAGGCCCAAGTAGTTGCTCAGCAGGGAGGGGTGGAAACTTCCAGACCGCTCGCCTTCGCTGCAGACAACTTGCAGCACCGTTTGCAGACTGGGACTTTTGGCGGGCTCAGCAGGGCAGAGACAGCCTGGACAATTCCTATTGGCTTTTGAAAGCCAATAGAATTAGACTCTATTCAAGAGAGTCTATTCTATTGGCTTTCAAAAGCCAATAGAATAAGAGGGAGTAGCACAGCTAAGGAAAAGGGGGGAGGAAATGGCGGACTGTGTTGTTTGGTGGCCCCCGTGAAATGGTCGTTCGACCCCAAATGGGGTTGCGACCCACAGGTTGAGAACCGCTGCTCTGGTACTTTAAGTTTAAAACATTTCAAACCTTAAATATTCAGAAAGTATTTTTCTTGTCAAATTTAGGAGCTATCTTAACTGTACCGGTCACTGAAAATATGTAGCTGCATTGATTTTTTTCCTCAATATGAAGTTATAAACCGGCTTTGGGATTTCACTGGTGAAACAAGGTAGTCATTTGTAGAAGGAAAACAGGAACAAACATCTAAAAATGTCAGTGGGTGTTTTGTCAGGTTTTAGACAAAATTCTTTGTGAAGAGCAATGAAATGGAGTTGGATTAAGGAGGAAAAACATGCTGTGCACTAATGAGACTGAATCTTGGATACATACACAACGTACGCACAGACATGTACTGTATTTCACAATGCCGGTAGTCCTTGACTTACAACCATTCATTTAGTGACCCAAGTTATAAAGACACTGAAAAAAGTGACTTAACAACTCTCCTTGGTCTTACGATTGTTGCAGCATCTCCATGGTCATGTGATCAAACTTTGGGCACTTGGCAACCGGCCTGTATTTACGATGGTTGTTGCAGTGTCACATGATTGCCATTTGCAACTTCCCAATCAGTGTCCAACAAAGAAAGTCAATGAAGGAAACTGGATTTTCTTTAATGGCTGTGTGATTCACTTAACAGCTGCGTGATTCACTTAACAAAAAGATCATAAAATTGGATGCCCCTCACATTATCACCTTGATTAGCAGTGAAAATTCTGGTCCCGATTCTGGTTGTAAGTTGTGAATTACCTCTACACCAGCGGTTCTCAACCTGTGGGTCGCGACCCCATTTGGGATCGAACGACCATTCACGGGGGTCGCCAAACAACGCAGTCCGCCATTTTCCCTCCCTTTTCCTTAGCTGTGCTATTCCTTATTCTATTGGCTTTTGAAAGCCAATAGAATAGACTCTCTTGAATTGAGTCTAATTCTATTGGCTTTCAAAAGCCAATAGGAATTGTCCAGGCAGTCTCTGCCCTGCTGAGCCCGCCAAAAGTCCCAGTCTGCAAACGGTGCTGCAAGTTGTCTGCAGTGAAGGCGAGCTGTCTGGAAGTTTCCACCCCTCCCTGCTGAGCAACTACTAAAAATGTAAGTAAAAGAGGGCTAGGGGTGGGAGGTGGGAGGCTGGCAGGCGCAGGGAGGGTTTTTGGCGCGCATGGGGCCCGGCGGGTGGCTTACCTCCCTTGAGCTGGGCCAGCTGGTGCCCCAGCTCGTCGCCCTGCGCCGTTGCTGCTCCTTGCCAGCTACGTCTCAGCCGGCGCAGGGGGCGGTACCACGCATGCGCAGCGCTCCCGGGCAGGGAAAGTCCTCGACTTACGACCGGTTGGGGTCCTCGACTTATGACCGGTTGGGAAGTCCTCAACTTACGACCGGTTGGGTAGTCCTCGACTTACGACCGGTTGGGGGTCACGGCATTAAAAAGGTTGAGAACCACTGCTCTACACAAACTACCAGTTTTAAGTCATTAGAAAAATGGAAAATTAACTGCATAACCAATATAGAAAATTCAAATATTTTAGGTGACAAAATGTTAAAGAGACAATTTGGAAATAAATTTGGCTTATAGTAGTGAAAATCAATTATATTGAGGGAAATTCAAGGTGATGATTATACATGTTTGTAATTGGAGTGGAAATGCAACACTCAGTTGCAAATCGTCACAGGGTTTATTCATGTCAGAAACAAGACAATTAAAATAAGGCATACTATATTGACATAAATTTAAAATGCAAGATACAAGTTTAAAATATACAAATTAAATTGATCTTGCCCAGAAACTAGCAACATTGTGTTCTGTCCCACTGTCAAAAGGTCCTCAAGTGTACACTGATCAGAACACAAAGGGCAGGTATACATGTGTTGTTGTCTGCCTGTCGCCACAATCCCAAAGAACCCACAGGATAGCCCCATTTGTTCAGAGTCTCTCTATGGAGATTCTCAGTCATCCAGGTCATAGTTAACCCAAAGGTACTTTTTTTATTGAGGCAACCGGACTTTCTTGTTTTTCTTTGAAGACATTTCGCTTCCCATCCAAGAAGCTTCTTCAGCTTTGACCGGATGGCAGGAAATTGGGTGGATTTATATTCCTTGCAGACAGCTGGCCATTTGCATTTTTTTAAGAGAGCCGTTGAGGCCATATAAATATAAATCCTTCCATTTCCCCACCATCCAGTCAGAGCTGAAGAAGCTTCTTGGGTGAGAAATGAAAGCAGCTTTGGGATTCAGAGTCTCTCTGGATCTTCTTGTACCGGTGCACAATCTGTCAGAGGGTTAATGCTGGCGACTGTCATTTGCTTGTGTCTTAACTCTAGGCTACCCGACAAAATACTGATGATGATGCCTAAAGGTGCTCTTTGTGTGTGTGTGTGTGTGTGTGTGTGTGTGTGTGTGGAACTACAGCTCCCAGAATCCCGCGTGAGAGTTTGTGTGTGTGTGTTTGTGTGTGTGTGTGTGTGAGAATGTCGGATTTTGTACGGCAAGCAAAATAGCGGGAAGACTACACGTCCCAGCAGCCTAGGGGGCTCCTGAGTGTTCCCGGCGCCAGAGATCTGGCGGCTGACATTGCGCGATCGGGCATGGAGGAGGCATGGAGCTCCGCGGCGGGGGAGACGGAGAAATCGCTCTGAAGGATCGAAAGCCGCGGGAAACCCTCCCGGGGGAGTCGCCGTGGTGCTGTTGGCCGATGCGGGTGAGGGGAGGCGGCGGCGGCGGCGGCGGCAGGATTGAGGGATCGGGGGCTCCCGCTAGAAAGGGGGAGGGGCCGGGCAGACCGCCCGGCCCTTTGTGCGGGCTTTTCTCAGCCCGTCTGTGCGGTCCGACCCCTCGCAGAAGCCCCAAAGGGGAGCGGGCGAGCGAGGGGCGCCGGAGACTGGGGGGGGGGCGGGCAGGCACCCCTTTGTTTTCTCCGACGGGGAAAAGCGGGGGGGGCTCCGTGGGGGATCCAAGTTAGGAGCTCTTTCGCTGCAGGGAATCGTCCGATCGACCGATCCGCAGATTTGGGGGCTCCCCTCCAGGCTGCAAAGTTGCTCTTCAGGAAGTTGGCAGATTGACAAACCCGAATCCCTTGCCCGTTTTGAAGTGGGGGGGGGTGCCGAAGGGGACCCTTGGTTGGTGCGGAAGAATAAACGCAGCCTGGTGCCATTTTCGGAAAGGTTTTCTGTACATCTGTGATTTATAATACTCCGTTCTTCTTTCAGTCCAGGACAATATGAGTTGAATATCAATTATTAAATGTCCCCCGGTGGTGAACTTAGTTGCAGGTATCTCAACTTCTGGAACGGATGAAGGAAAACAGAAGCCAGGGCCTTAAAAGAGACCACTGTTTTGCACTTGTCAATGCCCTCATCCAAAGGGTTGCTTTATATTTGCATTAAATCAGTGTCATGCCTGCTTCCATCTCTTGCATCATTGTCCTGGAACAGGCCATGGTTTAGCATAGAAGTAAATTGTAGTCATTCCATCCAGTGGCGTTTCCGTTTCGTTTTTAAAAGCTGGTTTTAAAAAGAAGAGCTCAGAAAAATAGGGCTGTTACAGGTGAGAAAATGTTATGGCGTTGCTCTTTATGTATCTCTAAATCTTTAGCTGTTAGGTGTTGTCTGCATTTTTTTAAAAAGCAAGTTTATGGAAATATTTAACTTATTTAAAATAAAGTTGGTTCAAATGGCAAAATTAATCCAATGTAATATTACAGGATCATTAGCATTGCCAAATCAGAAAGGGTCTCTGATTTATTTCTATACAAGTCACTTTCGTAAAAGCTGATGTTGTTTTTAGAAATCATTTTGAGGGACTTATGTGAGGAATAGTTGCCATAGTGAGGAATATTTTGAGCACCAGAATTCTCACTGAGAACAAAGAAACATAAGATAGTTTCTCCCATTGGCTGTTTTTGGTACAGGTTGTCCTCGATTTACAACCATTCATTTAGTGACCATTTGAAGTTAAAACAGCACCCAAAAAGGTGACATGATCGTTTTTTACACTTACAACTGTCGCAGCATTCTCATGGTCATGTGATCCAAATACAGACACTTGGCAACTGACTCATATTTATGACGGTTGTAGTGTCCCGGGGTTCATATGATCACATCTGGCAACTTTCTGACAAGCAAAGTCAATGGGGAAGTCAGATTCACTTAACAACTATGTTACTAACTTAACAACTGCAATGATTCACTTAACAACTGTAGCAAGAAAGGTCATAAAATAGGGCAAAATTCACTTAACAACTATCTGGCTTAGCAATGGAAATTTTGGGCTCAACCGTGGTTGTAAGTTGTGGATTAACTGTACTTGCGTGCAAATTGCAAAGTGGTTATCCTTGCCTAAAATAAAATAGCAGCTCAAAAACAGTGTTTCTCAACCTGGGCAAGTTTAAAACGGGTGGACTTCAGTTCCCAGAATTCCCCAGCCAGCATGGCTAGCTAGGGAAGTCTAAGAGTTGACCTCTGAAACTTGCCCAAGTTGTGATACACTGATCTTAAAGCTTAAGTTTCAGCAAACTTTTTTTACAATATTCTTGTGCTTCCCCCAACCAATTTTATTATCTTCTTTTCCCCCCAAACTTTAAATCTTTTTCTTCAGAACAACCACTGTAGGATTTGAAAAAGGGAACATCTTCTCTATTCTTCCCCTGCCTAAGTAATTATTTTATTGCTTATATTATAAAATGCAAATGTTCGCTGGGTACAGAGGCGTGTATCAATCATCAGTATAAGCAATACATTATTAACCCTATGGGTGCTAGGTGGGCGTGGCCCATTGGGTGGGCGTGGCTGTGGTGGTAACAGCAGACTGGGTGGGACTAAAAAGTTCAATCAATCAATTCCAACTTTGAGAGATCTTTTTTTCCCCACAAGAAGTTGAAATTGATTGATTGGTTGAACCTTTTTTTTTTTTTGCACACGGTGGTGGAGGCCCAAAGCAAAAAGGTTTTGTAAAATCCGTTTACTAAAACAGATGTTTACAAAGATTAATACCTAATGTTGTATGCTATGTTCTAGGAGGGTTGTTTAGCAATAAGATCTTATGTTTCATGTTGACCACATTAATTTCGAAACAGATAGAAGAAACGCCAATCAAATAAAATGTAACAGGAGTATAGTTGAGACTAGACGCGAGGGGTGGGGGGGGGAAAAAGGCTTACTAATTCAGACTTTTTCAAAGACGAATACTTAGTATTGTATACCAGGTATCATGTTGATTGCTGCATAATATGTTTTTATGTCCAATGCTGATTGTTTTAATAAAAGAATTTAAAAAAAAAAAAAAATCCAGCTGAAAGTCTAGGACTGGGGCGACGGCGTGCGGGCCCACAGAGAGAGCTCTGCCTGCCACCTGTGGCACACGTGCCATAGGTTCACTACCACGGCCATGTACCATTTCAGACAGATGGTTGTCCAGTCTCTTTTTGAAAGACTTCAGTGATGGAGCACCCAGAACTTCTGAAGGCAAAGTTGTTCCACTGGTTAATTGTCCTCACTGTTAGGAAGTTTCTCCTTAATTCCAGGTTGCTTCTCTCTTTGGTCAGTTTCCAACCATTTTTTCTTGTCCTGCCCTCTGGTTCTTTGGAGAATAATTTGACCCCCTCTTCTTCGTGACAGCCCCTCAAATACTGGAACATTGCTTTCATGTCAATTTCCACTTTCTCTTTTGCCTTTCACGGGTCTCTGGCTAAAAGGATTGCATCTACCAGGGACTGATCCAGGAGGAAGGTTTGGAGAGACAGGGAGGCTAAATCCATTTTCTTTGTCCTTTCAGAGGCTGGTGTCATTTAAAGATGTGGCCGTGTATTTCACGGAGGGCCAGGGGGCTCTGCTGGATCCAACCCAGAGAGCTTTATACAAAGAAGTCATGGTGGAGAATTATGAGAATGTGGCCTCCTTAGGTACGAGTCTCTTCCTTCTTTCGTTGAGCTAAAGACGGATGCAAAGGACGATGATCAATCTCTGCTTCTCCCTTGTATTTTCAGGACTGTGATTTTTAATTTGATTTTCTGTCAAGGGTTTCCTGTTCCGAAGCCAAATCTCATCTCTCGTCTGGAACGAGGAGAAGAACCTTGGCTGTTAGATTCTCCAGAGGTGGATGCCAACAGCTCAGGTGAGAGATGAAAAAAAAAATATCCCAGTTGGCAAATAAAGCCACGGAAATCTCTCTTCTTTTGTCTCCATAAAAGGTAGTCCTCAACTTAAGACCACAAGGGGAGTATTCTGTCCCAGACAAAACAGACTGCTTTCCATCCAATCCAAGACAGATACCTAGATAACTCAGAAGAATAAACAGAAAATATTGCTTTATTCTGGGAATCCTAAACAATAACTCACAGTTATGTAGAGATACGTCTAAAAGTATATTTCAGCAATATTGGTTCATTCCACAGGTAAATTGATATTGAATTTTCCCCTCTTCTTCTGCATAAGCATCACATGTTGGCATAGGATCTCCAAGCCGTGTGGCTAGGAGACATGAGGCTGGATGAACAAAGGCATTCCCCCCTGGCTTGTGTCCAGGAAATCTCCCAATGACCTTTTTGAGACTCCTCCCACTGACCCATCAACATACCTAGCATTTAACCCAATAACTGCCAGATATTCTAACATACTGATACATGCTCTCTAGTTAGGGTTACGTAGAGCTATACGGTCCAGAATAGGGAGCCCAAAATTTATGTGGCTAAGTGAGACATTTGTTAAATGAATTTTGCCCCATTTTACGACTTTTCTTGCCATAGCTGTTAAGCCAGTGGTTCTCAACCTTTTTAATGCCGCGACCCCCCAACCGGTCGTAAGTCGAGGACTTCCCAACCAGTCATAAGTCGAGGACTTACCAACTGGTTGTAAGTCAAGGACTATTTCCCTGCCCAGGAGCACCGCGCATGCATGGTGCTGCCCCCTGCGCCGGCCGAGGCGTAGCTGGCAAGGGGCAGCGATGGCGCAGGGCGACCACCGGCTGGGCCACCAGCTGGCCCAGCCCAAGGGAGATAAGGCAACCGCCGGGCCCCACACGCGCCAGCAACCCTCCCTGCACCCGCCAGCCTCCCACCTCCCACCCCTGGCCCTCTTTTACTTATAGTTTTAGTAGTTGCTCAGCAGGGAGGGGTGGAAAGTTCCGGACCGCTCGCCTTCACTGCAGACAACTTGCAGCACCGTTTGCAGACTGGGACGTTTGGCGGGCTCAGCAGGGCAGAGACAGCCAAGACAATTCCTATTGGCTTTTGAAAGCCAATAGAATTAGACTCTATTCAAGAGAGTCTATTCTATTGGCTTTCAAAAACCAATAGAATAAGAGGGAGTAGCACAGCTAAGGAAAAGGGGGAAAAAATGGCGGACTGCGTTGTTTGGTGACCCCCGTGAAATGGTCGTTCGACCCCAAATGGGGTCCCGACCCACAGGTTGAGAACCGCTGTGTTAAGCGATTCACTGCCATTAGTAACGTGGTTGTTAAGGGAATCTGGCTTCCTCGTTGACTTTGCCCATCAGAAGGTTGCAGAAGAGGATCACATGATCCCCAGGGGACACGGCAACTGTCATAAATATGATCCAGTTGCCAAGCGTCTGAATTTTGATCAGCTGACCGTGGGGATGCGGCAATAGTTTACGTGTGCAAAATTGTCATAGTCACTTTTTTTTCAGGGCCGTTGTAACTTTGAACAGTCACTAAATGAACTCTTATAAGTTGAGGACTACCTGTATTTTGTTTGAGCAGATCCTTAAAAATGCAACCAAGTACCCCACCTGGGTTTGATCTTCCTTTCTCAGAGACGAGATGTCCAAATGTTCTGTCTCTTTGCTTTCAAAGTTTATTGTGTGTGGGGGGGGGGAGGAAACAACTTGTAAAACTGTCGTACCTCCACGTTTTAAAGGAATGTCACATCTTTTTAATGACAATTTTTTTTCCTCCTAGCGTTTTCTTGCAAGTTCAGGGTCTGCCTTTCCCCTCCCCTCCCCCCAGCTAAATCAAGGGCCGATTTCATTGGTTGCAACAAGAATTGACTAACCAGGTTGTTTCCAGAGCCTGATGTTGTGGGCTGAGAAAGCGTGACTGGTCCAAAATCACCCAGTCTGTTTTTATGGCTAAGGCAGGACTAAAACTCACAGCTTCCTGGTTTCTAGTTTGGTGTCTTAAACATTAGACAAAACTGGCTCTCATAATGACACTATTGCATCCCTTGGCATTAAATCTGTAAATTTAATGAGTATATCACATGGTAAGATTCTCCTACATGCTGTCCATGAGTTATTCTGTAGGTTTCTTGAATTTGTAACAATTCATCTTTGTTTAGATCTAGATATTATTTATTTGAGTACATGTTCCTTTTCTCTTTCTAAACCATCCCCGGATTGTCTGATGTCTCTCCAACCTTGGTTTCAGCACAATTCTGTTTCTGTTATGTGTAATTAAGACATCATCTCCATCTTCTTTTATTTCTGATTTTATCTTGGGATATATTTAGTAGGTTTATCCTGCCATTCTAGCTTAGGGGCTACACTGTAGCATATTTATCACTGATGTCAACCTTAAATACTCTCTCTCTCTCTCTCTCTCTCTCTCTCTCTCTCTCTCTCTCTCTCTCTCTCTCTCTCTGTGTGTGTGTGTGTGTGTGTGTGTGTATGTGTGTGTGTGTGTATTTGAATCAACTTAATCCTGCTCTATTCTGAATGTTTACATTTGAAATCAAGTTTTTGTTGAAACTTATTCAATTCACATGTAAATAAATGTCTAATTTCTAATAGAACAGAGGAAGTATCTTCTGTTGATTGTTACTGGTTTTTGTCCCCTTCTTATCAAATTTTTATTCTACCTTCTGCTACTCATTGTTAACAAATAAGAATTTGATCCTCATTGTCATCAAACGTATTGAGAAAATGTTATGATGTTAAGCATAAGATGAATTTAATGCTACCAATTTATTTAGCATCATATACACTAAAATATAAAGAAACTGCCTAAAACACTATGTTTTATAATAAAGTTTGAATAAAACAATGTTTAGGTTATTCAGTTTTAGAATAACATTCAGTTCTTTGTGTTGGAACTAATGATAACAGTGCCAGTTAAGAATGAATACTATACTACACTAGTCTGAACAAATCGAAAAATAAATATAAAGGTTAAAGTGCAGAAAATCAGTAACATTAAAATAGATCCTAATGCATAAAACCAAATAAAACTAAGTAGGACCACAATTGAAATTCAGTTAGTTTCTCTGCATTTAAATTCATTTAATTAATGTCATCTGATTGATTATGTGACATCAAGTCTGTGTTGACCATTAATGACCACATAGATCTCCTCCCACCCCCAAATGGCCCCAAATGGTGATTCCTTATTTAGGAACTTCCTCTTATGGTAACAAGCATAATATCTTCATAGAACTTGACAAAATTAACTTACCATACTGGAAAAATGGAGTTAGACATAGCATAATTAATATGTAGAAGTTGTAAAATGAGCTCAAATGAAACTAGCAGAATAATTCTATGCTTGGTTACTACGGTATCAAGGAGGAACAGTCAGATGCAATATTTGCACACTTATTTAAAATCAGAAAGAAGGAAAATGCTACAACTAATTGATACAACCCTTGCTAATCAGTCACAATTTCTCCTTCAGGTTTCTTGCGCAAATGTGAAAAATTCAGTTTCCATTCAAAATATCCCCTGAGTTGTACAGAGAGTTTTGTGCCACAAAAATCCAAATTAAACAGCCAGGAAGGAAAAATTAAACATTGTCAATTATAGAGTCCATGAGCCCACTCTAGGCTGTAAAACAAAAATCTCAAACCAGTAAATTCCAAAGTTGTGGAAAAAAACATGAAATGTAGAAGCAGATTAAAATACATCTAAGAAAACTTAACAACATAGGATAAAAGTAATAAAAGCTTAAATTGGGTTTTCAAGCTTGGCCCTTTTATGACTTGTGGACTTCAACTCCCAGAATTCCTCAGCCAGGCACACTGGCTGAGGAATTCTGGGAGTTGAAGTCCACAAGTCATAAAAGGGCCAAGCTTGAAGACCCCTGGCTTAAATGTTTTACTTTGGTTGGCTCTTGTTGATCTGTATTCAGCTAAAATCTCTGAACAGGCATAATTCTGTGAGGTTTCTTGATTCAAAAACTGCTCCTCATCGATAAACATGTCCTTTAGCCTCTAATTCTTGACTCTTGCTTAAAAACACCCAATTGATTACCCATAGTCCTCGACTTACCACACCGGGGGCCAGAAAATTCACAGTTAAGTCGTCACGTGACTGAGCCTCGTTTTACAATTATTTTTGCCACAGTTGTTAAGCAAATCACTGCTGACCATAAGTGAATCAACCAGTTCCCCATGGATTAACTATGCTGTTAAACTCCTGGCAAAGGTTCATACGATATTGGCAAGGCCTTCAGTTAATCAAAAAGGCCTTCGTGCCTTTGTTTTTTTTTGAGATTTATAAAGCTATACATATGAAACAACAAGGCTGTGGGTTGTGTAAAGCCTGTAAAAAAACAACAACAACCCAAACCCAAATCCATTGTCTATATTCTTCTTGTTGTGCCATATCCGTTATCAGACCATGTTGGCGATCCTGTTTTTATCAGCAGCTGCACGAAAAAGTGCTGCTTTGTCCAAACCAGTCCCTTAGATTTTGAAGCCATGATGTTCTTCTTCTGCCTGGACCTCATTTGCCTTCAAACTTTCCCTGGAGGATTAAATGGAGTATGTTGTATTTTTCTGGGTGTTGCATCACATGTCCAAAATATTCTAACTTTCGATTTTTAATTGTTTTGATGATTTCCCTTGGCTTTCCCAGGCGGCTTATCCCCTCCTCATTTCTGATCTTGTCAACCCAGCTTATTGTCTATATTAAACATATGTAATATTTATTACAAAATATCAGTATCAATTTGGCTTTCAGATAGATAGAGAGAGAGAGAGAGAGAGAGAGAGAGAGAGAGAGAGAGAGAGAGAGAGAGAGAGAGAGAGAGAGAGAGAGAGAGAGAGAGAGAGAGAGAGAGAGAGAGAGAGAGGCAGGCGGGCAGAGAAATAGATAAATGTTTCTTCAGGAATCCTCAAAAATCTGTTGTCCCTTCTATTGTCAAGATTTGTTTTTCTCTCCCCAGAGGCACTGAAGAAAAAAAATTCCTGTCGAAAGTGTGGAAAATACTTCGTTCATAAATCGGATCTGGCTATCCATCGACTGCTTCACAAGGGAGAGAAACCTTTTAAATGCCTGGAGTGTGCGAAATATTTTGTTCATCACTCTGAGCTTGTGAAACACCAGCGCGTCCATACAGGAGAGAGACCCTTTAAATGCTTTGAGTGTGGAAAATGTTTTTCACGGCAGTCTGTCCTTGTCAACCATCACCGGATCCACACAGGAGAAAAACCTTATCGGTGCCCGGAGTGTGTGAAATGTTTTACTCAGAGATCACAACTCATCCGACACCAAAGGGTCCACACGGGAGAGAAACCTTATCAATGTCTGGAGTGTGGGAAGTGTTTTGCCCGTCACTCGGTTCTCATCAATCACCAGAGAGTCCACACCGGAGAAAAACCGTACCAGTGCTTACAGTGTACCAAATGTTTTGCCCGTCAGTCTGTCCTGGTGAGCCATCAAAGAGTCCACACGGGAGAGAAACCCTACAAGTGTCAGGAGTGTGGCAAACACTTTGCTCATCAGTCGAACCTGGTCAACCATCAGAGAATTCACACGGGGGAGAAGCCCTACAAATGCATGAAATGTGGGAAAAGTTTTGCCCAACAATCTGATCTTGTAAAACACAGGAGAGTCCACACAGGGGAGAAACCTTACAAATGCCCAGAATGTGGGAAATCTTTTGCGATCCGTTCAGATGTTGTGAATCACCAGAGGGTCCATACAGGGGAGAAGCCTCACAAATGCCCGGAATGTGGGAAGTGTTTTTCTCAACGTTCGGCTCTCGTCAGTCATCAAAGAGTCCACACGGGAGAAAAGCCATACAAGTGCCTGGAGTGTAAGAAATGTTTTGCTCAGCTGTCCAATCTGGTGAAACACCAGCGAATCCACACAGGAGAGAAACCCTATAAATGCCTAGAGTGTGGGAAATGCTTTAGGCGGCGTTCCCATCTTCACGCGCACCATCGAGTTCATTCCAGAGTTAAGCCCGGTGACAATCTCAAGTGGGACGATGGCTTTGGAGAGCCAAGAAATGTTATTCAGTGTGGATCGGCGAACTCAAATGAAATACATTCTGAATAATTTACGTTTAGTTAAAACGAAAAGGTTCTGGAAAATAATGCTTCCTTGATGCCGATGGAAGAAGACAGATAGGACAGAAATAATATTGAGGTACAACTCGATCATGGGAAAGGACTGAGTTTTAATGGCAGTAGCATGTGGAGCCCTAGTGGCTCAGAGGTTAAAGTGCAATACAGGTAGTCCTTGACTTATGACCACAACTGAGCCCAGAATTGATGTTGTTAAGTGAGAAATGTGTTAAATGAGCTTTGTCCCGTTTCATGACTTTTCTCACCACAATTGTTAAGAGAATCACTGCAGCTGTTAAATTAGTACCGTTGTTAAGTGAATCTGGCTTCCCCATTGACTGCTTGTCAGAAGGTCACAAAAGATGGTCACATGACCCTGGGACACTGCAACCATCATAAATATGAACCAGTTGTCAAGCATCCAAATGTAAATCACATGACCATGGGGGATACAGCAACGGCTATAACTGTGAAAAATGGTCACAACTCACTTTTTTCAGTGCTATTGTAACTTTGAATGGTCACTAAGGAAACTGTTGTAAGTCGAGGACTTACCTATATTGTAGGCTATCCCTACCCACAGCCAGGAATTTGATCCTGACAAGGGTCAAGGTTGACTCAGCCTTCCATCCTTTTGAGGTCAGTAAAATGAGGACCGAAATAGTTGGGGCCAATATGCAAATAATGCTTACATTGTATAACCAGAGAGTGTGGTGAAACACTATGGGGCGATATATCAGATTGAATGCTACTGCTACACTATATGAGCAATTGGTTCAGTTGCCCATGTTTAATAATAATAATAATAATAATAATAATAATAATAATAATAGTTGGAACGGACCTTGGATTCAATTAAAAACCACCGCATCACTTAATGACTATGTTACTCACTTAACGATTGCAACCTTTGCTTAACAAAAAAGAGTAAAAATACCAAACCTGGCATATGGTGACCATTTTATGACCATCATGACTTATGTATTGTATATGCGGGGCTCAATTACTGTAGTAAGATGAAGACTACCCGTACTTGCGGGAGGAAAGAGTTCAACAATTTGAGGTCCCTTTTTATTTATACAGTAACACATGCTTTTGTATCAATACCAAAACAGAACAGATCAGCACCAAATTTAGTGTGTGGGGAGAAGATAGAAAAAAAGGGATCATACTTCCCACCTTAATCTTTTACTTGTTCATGGGAAGTTTGATTTCTGAATACATGCAGTATATCTTACAAGACACCTTAACGTTTCTCATGAATAAACTGATTCTGAAAATAACTTGATGCAGGTTTTAAGAATTGGTATTATGTAATTAAGTATTAAATTGAGGGATGGGGCAAGAAGAAGGGATGAATTATCTGTAAAAACTTTTGCTGGATTTCTCTAAATTTAAATTGAAATCGTCCTGGTCTGAGAAATTTGTGATGTACAACTCTATAAGCTGTGTATAAAAAAATCATTTTTTTTGCATTAGTAATTTATGTAAAGTATTACAAATCAATTAAATATATACATAAAACAATCTTCTGACTAGTTTCATTTTCCTTCCTTTTAAGCAGGTACCTTTTAACTGTTATAATTTTAGTTGCACAGAAATCACAATAGATACAACAACCACTACCAATGAATATACCATTTTATTTATATATCATAAGCTCTAGTCCAAGGCTTTTCAACCAGTGGTACATTGGCACCTGGCAGGTGGTATGCGACCATCCTAGAAAAGTAGTGGGAGAGGGGAATGAGCTGAACCAGTGGCAGCACCGCAGAAGCCTGAGCGAGAGATGGCTGGAGCTGCAGGGCTGTCAGAGCTCAGCGGAAGCACCAGGATCAGTGCCAAGCTCCAGCTGGAGCTTGGCGCTGATCCTGGCGCTTCTGCTGAGCCCAGAAGAAGCACCGATCAACTGGAAAGCAGCACTGATCCTGGCGCCTCTGCTGAGCCCAGAAGAAGCGCCAATCAGCTGGAATGTTGCAGCATCTCCAGGCTCTTGTGATTCACATTCAGATGCTTGGCAACTGATTCATATTTATGACGGTCACAGTGTCCCAGGATCATGTGAAGTGACCAAAACCTGCAACCACCCAGCAGATGGGGGGAATAAAAACCAAACATCCCCCCATCCCACCCCCACAGCCAATCCTCAACAGAAATGCTCACAACAATGAAAACGTCGGACAGGAGGAAGAGCGGCGCCAGGTGGGCAGGCAGGTGTCTTGCTTGTCTGTGGCTTGGGCATTTTTTCAGTGCCATTGTAACTTTGAACAGTCACTAAGTGAACTTGTAAGTTGAGCACTACCTATATTTCATCACTTTTTTCCTTTTTTTTTTTTTGATCAAGTTTTTGACACCTTGCTAGGCGACTGGTGGTACTCGGATATTGCCATATCGTAAAAGTGGTACAATGGGTGAAAAGGTTGAAAAGCCCTGCTCTAGTCAAGAAAGATCAAACTGGCGGCCCATGGGCTGGATGCGTCATGCACAGGCCACGCCCATCCCAGCTCCGCAAAGACAAAAAGTCGCAATATATCACGTGACGCGATCGAATCTGCCACCTGTGCTAGTCTAGTGCTTTTAGTTAGAAAGGTTAAACATGATGCTGTAAGGCAGGGTTGTTCAAACTTGGTCCTTTTATGACTTGTGGACTTCAACTCCCAGCGTCCCTGGCTGAGGAATTCTGAGAGTTGAAGTCCACGAGTCATAAAAGGGCCAAGTTTGAAGACCCCTGCTGTAAGGTCCCAAAAAAGAAAAAATGGCTTAGCCAATTCAGAATTGTGGAAGCTACATTCAGTTTATACATGGAAGGCAACTGATTGCACATTTTCAGTAAAGTGATTAGCATTGGAGTTGGGGGCAGGGTAGCAGTTTCATTCCATTGTATGAAAAATACAACTGTCGTGCTAGTCTAGTGCTTTTAGTTAGAAAGGTTAAACATGATGCTGTAAGTCAGGGTTGTTCAAACTTGGTCCTGGTTGCACATTTAAACTGAGCCTCCCTGTTCAGGAACTGTGTATCTGAATAACTGCTATATAAATAAAATGCGGAGGAGGGGGTTATCTCCCTTCACTTTCAGGTCTTGCTTGTTGATCTCCAAAGCTGAGTGGCTGCAAAATCTGCTGGAAGCTTTTGGCTGCAGATCATGCTGGCTGGGGGGATTCTGGGAGTCGAAATTCGCCCATCTTACCGTGGCTGGCATGGAATAGTGAAAAGAAAGGAAGACTACGAGTCCCAGAAGCGCCTCCGTTCCTTTCGGGAGGGAAGCAAATTGGACCACAAATCCCAGCGGTCATTGGGCTTCCTGATTCCAGATTCGAAACGCAGGATTGGCTGAGAGCGGCCAACGTGATGGAAGTGTCAAAAATATGGAGGCGGCGGGGGCGCCCGACCAGGTAAGGAAGCATACGGGCGGGCGGTGGAAGGCAGCCAAGTGCGCGGGACCCTTGCATAGGGGGAATCCTCTATCGTTCTTCATACTGTTGGAGGGGTGCAAAAACTTTGCATCACGGAGCTGCGGGGGGGGGGCGGGGGTTGAGAAGGAAAAAGATGTTTCCTGGATTCCTGCTTTGCTATAGACCACGAGTCGGTCGGGAGAGTTCGCAAAGTTCTTGTGATCTGGGAAAAAGGATGGGACAGAGACGTGGGAGCAAGCACAGGCGAGGAGTGTGTAAAGCAGGAGTTCTCAACCTTGACAACTTTAAGACTTGTGGACTTCAACTCCCAGAATTCCTCAGCCAGCAAAGCTGGCTGAGGAATTCTGGGAGTTGAAGTCCACAAGTCTTAAAGTTGCCAAGGTTGAGAACCCCTGGTAAAGCTTTTTTGGAGTGTGTCAAGAGCATTGCAGGGCTTTTTCCAACTTATGCTTTCCAGATGTTTTGGGTTGCATCAGCCCGCTCGCTTGGCTGCTTACTGGCGGTGATGGGGTTTATAGTCGGATGCATTTGGCAGGTGGCAAATGGAAATATGAGGGTTAACGTAAGCTAGGGAGCGCTTCAGAATTATGGAAGGAGAGACGAGACTAAGAATTACGCAGTTGCCTCGATTCAGCCTCTATCCAGAAATGGACGGTTCGCCCTCACTGAGTCCAGCACAAATAATAATAAATACGCAACGATCTGTTTAATTTCTGGGTTGCTTTCTGCCTCTCATGTAATCTGTGGTTCCAATTTTAGGAGGTGCCCAGCAACAGCTTTTGTGTCACAAGCTGGCTGCTCTGAAAAATACTATTTTTCAAACAAGAATGTGCTGTCTAAGTTCGCAAAGTCGCAAGAGAACGCATTAGCTAGTTAAATTGTTCGTGTTGTTATATTTTAAATGCCTGGGAATGGGGAAAATACTTGTCACATATGATAACTTGGTGGCCTTTGGATATTGAACATCCAGGCTGGGATGAAGATGTGTTTTCATTCAGGCAATAAAATGCCTTAGTTGGACTTCCATAGAAAATTAGGAATGACAGACAAAAAGGAGACGTAATCTACTCCAGATCTTTCATTACTTGGCTTGAAGCCTGCATATGTTGCATAGCTGAAGTGACTGAGTTACTAACAAACGAATCCTGTGTATTTACAGTGGTAAATAACCATACAGAGGACTGAGCTCTAGATGCTATGATAATTTTCTCCAGTAGTAAACCTTGCTGGGATAATGGAATATGACTTCAGTCCACTGACCACAATTCCTGAGAGTCACATTAAGGTGAGAAAGTTGTCTTCCTTTTCATGAAATGGACAAAAATGCTGATCAGTAAGTCAGCAATCTGCAGATTGATGGACCAGCTCCCAAAATACTTTTGCTGGCAGGGATGTTGCTAAGAATTATGGGAGTTGAAATCCACAGCTGGGGAAAACTGGAGCAATGCTGTTTAGCTGGAAGACCTCATGCAGCATTGAAGCCTATTAGAGCAGTGTTTCTCAACCTTGGCAACTTTAAGATGTGTGGACTCCCAGAATTTTTCAGCCAGCATGCTGACTGGGGAATTCTGGGAATTGAAGTCCACACATCTTAAAGTTGCTAAGGCTGAGAAACACTGACTTAGAATCTGCAACATACATTAAATCAGGATTGGATAAGAGATAGATTTGGATCGATTGCAATACCGCTGAGCTATTTAAAGGAGCTTGGAAGGATTTCTGACCTCCAGTTAGTAGAGCATTTCATATAGGTTTACTGTTTTTCAGTAACTCCATAAATGAGATTTCTGTCCTGTTTTTCTGTTTCTGTTTTAAATTTATTGAAAATCATGTTGAGGAACATAAATGGAAAATGCTCAAATCCCACTTGAAAACTTCCCCGAAAAATCTAGTTGAGTACAGTGGGAATGGATAATGAATTAAGTAGTTCTTCTGCAGGATCTCACTTCCAGAATTGCAGAATTTAGTAGCCACAGCTAGCCCTTAATGCCTAAGTGCCAATTTGTTTATCTGTAGCTTTTTGTAGTCTTTACATCCTATTTGGCCTACAGGCCAGAGTTTGTAGTGAGAAAGCCCAATCTTTGCCCCTATCAAATGTTATGCCAGGCTGCAAGTGTGGTATGGAGCAAGTAACCTGCAGTTTGAATTTTTGAAAGAGTAAACTGCTTATAACCTAAGGATACACCTATGTGGATACGGTCCTGATTGGTGGATCATATTGCTTTCTACCAATTATCATGAGAATATTTTAATTTGATGCATGTCTTCATAGATTCCACCTGAGTTCCATTGGTTAGCTGTCCAGCCATATAAATGTAGCAAATAAATAAAATTAAAAAAATAATCAGCTAGCTTATGTATCTGTAAATGTTATTTTTCTTACAGAATTCAGTGACCTTTGAAGATGTGGCTGTGTATTTCACAGAGGACCAGGGGGCTCTGCTGGATCAAAAACAGAGAACCTTGTATGAAGATGTCATGGTGGAAAATTATGTGATTGTGGCCTCACTGGGTAAGGGGCTAGATGAAAAGCCGATATGTATGGCCGATTAGACACAGAAATGGTGGGATTGTAGAGTGCTGTCTGTCCCATAGGAAATGAAAACAACGGAATTCTTCACTAAGCTTCTGCAGGGGTTCTCAACCTTGGCAACATTAAGACTTGTTGAGAACTCCTGTGAGGTTGCAAAAAAAGTTTGAACTGTTTTATTTACAGTGACCACCTTTCCTTGATTATACATTAATCAAGGAGAGAAGCAACATAGAACTAAGAAGAAATTTCCTGACAGTTAGAACAATTAATCAGTGGAACAATTTGCCTCCAGAAGTTGTGACTGCTTCAACACTGGAATTTTTTTTTCCAGTGTTTTCAGTTTTTATTAACAGTACAAGTAATGGTAGGAATGAAATGAAATTTAAAATAAAGGCATCTTGAACAATATTAAGTTATGTGACATCCATTTAAATACTTTTAATCAATATAGTCAAAATCTTCTGGTATACTAAATGTTTTGTCAATGTCAATTTTGTTGTCTTCAAATCCAAACTTCCGTTTAGCCCAAGATTTTACAGCAAATATATTATCAGTCCATCTGTTGGCTGCTTCCTTAGCTATTTTATTTGTTTGACAGTATCTTGCCGCCCAATTTTTGATTGCTTGATGCTTTCTTCTAAATCCTTTTTCTTCTTACAATATTCTGAGAACTGATTCTGCAGTGCTTCCAATTTACATTTTCTTGTGTGTAATGCTTTACTTGGGAAAGCCCAAAAATAATTTGATGTTCCAATCCTCTCAGTGTCTACCATACCATCATCAACTAAGCTCTGTAAGATATCCTTCACTGACATAGACGTTATTCCTTTCTCTTTCGAAGCAATTTTCTCAATATCCTTTAACTGGAATACATCTTTTGTTTCAAAAAAGATTTCCATCATCCGAGTTCTCTTCTCTTCAACGCTCAGACCTCTTTTCTTTGACATCTCCTATCCGCACCAGGTCCTCTTCCAAACGGCGGGAACGGGATTTGCGCAGGAAAAGCCAACACTGGAAATTTTTAAGAATAGCTTGGACAACCATTTGCCTGAAATGGTATAGGGCCGTGGTGGCGAACCTATGGCACACGTGCCACAGGTGGCATGCAGAGCCTTCTCTGGGCACGCGCGCTGTCGCCCCAGTCCTAGGCCTTCAGCTGGGTTTTATAAAACCTTTTCACTTTAGGCCTCCGCCGCCGTGTGCAAAAAAAAAAAAGGTTCAATCAATCAATTTCAATTTCTCGCGGGGAAAAAAAAGATCTTGCAAAGTTGGAATTGATTGATTGCACTTTTTAGTCCCACCCAGTCTGCTGTTACCACTGCAGCCACGCCCACCCAATGGTCCATGCCCACCCAATTGGCTACACCCACACAGCTGGCCCCGCCCACCCAGCACCCGATGATACATAAGTGAGTTTTGGGTTGCAGTTTGGGCACTCGGTCTCTAAAAGGTTCGCCATCACTGGTATAGGGTTTTCTGCCTAAGCAGGGAGTTAGACTAGAAGACCTCCAGGGTCCCTTTCTACTCTACTCTACTCTACTCTACTCTACTCTACTCTACTCTACTCTACTCTACTCTACTCTACTCTACTCTACTCTACTCTACTCTACTCCACTCTGTTCTATATTTCAGAAAGTTGCTCTTAAGACTTATTTTCCAAAAACTCACTTTGGTCCTTGATTTTGGTTATTTAACTTTTACTGTACAAATGAATGCAGAGTTCTTCATGTTCATAGGAAAAACATCAGTGTTTTACATGACCACATTTAGGACAGTTGGCAACCAGCTTTGCATCTAGGACTGTTTGTCGTGTCCTGTGGATGTGTGACCATGATTTGTAATGTTTCTGCTTTTAGCTTTTGGTGTTTTTTTCCCAGTTTCCGTCAAAAGAATGCCCATTTGGGAGGATGGAATCACTTAATGACTGCATGATTCACTTACAACCTCTAAAAAAAATGATAGAAAAATTGCATTCGGGCATAGAGGTGCTTCGACTTATCACAACATATGACTAAAATTCCAGTCCCAACTGTGGTCGTAAGTTGAGGACTTACCTGTAAAGTTTTATTACAGTTTCAGAGAGACAAGTCTGAAAAGGACCCAGGGAAGGAAGAAAGGATCAGGCAAAGGTGGAGCATCGCTACTATTTTATCAGTCTCCTCCTTCAGTTCAAATATTATGGTTTGGTTGCAAGGCCTGTTGCATTTCTAATTCAAACGCATTTCAGCGACTTCCTAGGAAACCAGTGATAGGATTATAATTACGGCAAACTTTTTTTGCTATTTGTGCTACGATTTAGATTGAGGCTGTATGTTTTCATATTGCCATGTTTAGCTCTGCATGGAGTGGCTTCAGGGTGTGGTCGGAAAAGTCAAGATGGCAACCACAACGGTGTGATTGAAGTGCCACCTGCTTTTTAACCATCACCAACTTCATTTTCTGAACTCTGCTGGGCAGGCACGCCTGCTCCTGGGCTTCACAACTGACCCTTACTATGCTGATCACATTCTTCCATATCTACTCACCTTCAGGTTTTCTAGCCCTCAAGCCTGCCCTTATCTCTCAGATAGAACGTGGGGAAGAGCCGTGGCTGCCAGAAACCGCCAAAGTGGATGATACAGAGATATCTAACACCAATGCAGGTAAAAGTTTAGTAATTAGGCAATTGAGCCTGTTTAGTGGTTAAGATGCTGGGCTAGAACCTCGGAGTCTGTAAGTTCTAGTCCTACCTTAGGCATCAGTATAACATTCCCACATGCCTTGAGCATAATTGATGACTTGGAAATAGCCACATGTTGACAGGGCTCACCATACAGACCAGCACAGCAGAGGCCAGGAAGAGTAACACTGTAAGAAGTCCTGCCAGAGTTCTTTGATGTTCACCTTTTGCTCCTGCTCCTCTGCAAGACACTCTTCTATATTTAATGGAATCTTCAATTCCATATCTCCCAAGCTGGGAACCTTCTTTAAGGCAGGATCATGTTGGATAATTGTTCCATTTTTATAACTTAAAACCTTCATTTTACTGACCTGGAGGCATGAGGGATGGTGGAAAAAAAAAACTTTTCTGTGGCATAGGCAGAGACCAAGCTATTGCAAAGGCAACAGATACAGAAGTAAGTGACACCACATTCACACTGAACAAGGACCAGCCTACAACAGATACTAGGACTTGTCCACAGACAGAGCCCACAGTATAGCCACAAGGGCAGCACTTCGACAGGAGCTTGTGACTGTCTGGTACAAGTTCAAGTCCACAACACTATAAATGTAAGAGTAATAAGTGATTTCTGTTGCAGTCACTAATCCATAAAAGAATTCCAGGAACTGAACAGCTAGAATTCTTTGGATGTACAGAAGCATAAACCATGTTACTATAAGGCTTAGTCCTTGCAGATGGATGACAGGCTTGTATCTGAGATAATCTGTGGCCAAGAAGACTGGGAACAACAGCACTAGATAAGAGTATGTCCATACTGGATAAATTTCATTGAAGACCTTGGGTTAGTTACTATTCTTTTAGTCTTACCCAGGGGTTATTGTTGTGGAAAATAGGTGGAGGAAGGAGTATTAAGTATATTGGTCACCTTGAGTTACTTATAGGGATAACAATATAATAAATATATTCCCTCCAACAAATTCTGCTCTTAGAAATTTCTGAAATACAACTTGTCTCTTGTGAACTGAGTGTCAAGTTTCAAAGCACTTTTTTTTCCTGCGGCAACAGTTATTGCTTCTCAGCTTGCCAATGAACTCAGGGGGGAGGGAATCGGATTGGAATGCAGACTTCAAAGATTAAGGAAGTAGACCATGGGAACCAAGGATATTTACCGGGTGTCTGGCCAGACCCAGAGATACTTTCTCATAACAATATCGCTGCATTTAATTGGGCATCGTGACCTGATCCTGAGGGAGGAGGGAGAATTCTATGCTTTCACTATATAGGGCTTGGGTGAGGTTTTTGCCAGAGCTGGTTTTGCTTTCACATGTGCCAAAATGGTGTACTCAATAAAGTTTTGCATTAAGAGATCGGAATGTCTCGAAGGTGTTTGCTTGGTTGAGTTTGAACCTTGACACTGAGGGTTTTTTTGTGTGTGGAATTGGAGATTCCTTGACCTTTTACTTTAAGGACACAAATAGTTATTTTGTCGCTTCCACCCTCTCCGCCTTTCGTAAATTACTTAAAACACACCTCTGCCGGCAGGCCTGGGGCAGTTAACATCTTGCCCCAAGCCAGTGTATGTCTGTGTGTATGTTGAATGATTGGTTTTTTTTAAATTAAGGGGTTTTATATACATGTATTTTTAAATGTTGATTTCTATTATGTTGTGAGCCGCCCTGAGTTCTCCGGAATAGGACGGCATAGAAGTCAAATAAATAATAATAATAATAATAATAATAATAATAATAACAACAACAACAACAAAGGAGAAAAAAACACTTTAAAAAGTGTTTTCTGAGATGGAAGGTCATATGAACACATTTGAATCAGTAATAATTATGTCCCATGCTTCCACTTAAAAAAAACTTTAAAAAGTGTTTTTTAAATGGAAGCATGGGACATAATTATTAGTTGTTGATTTAAATATGTTCATATGACTTTCTGTTTCAGAAATGCAACCCTGGGCAGCTTACATGTATGATAGGATAGGACAGGACTTAAATGCAGTATATAAAATATATATATTGACGTATTCCGGCTGCATTCATTGGCAGGCTTTTACATCTTGTCATGCAACACCAACAAAACCAACACAGGCTTGGCTAAAGCTACTTGCCCTCTGATTCAGTAGCATCTGTTCAAAGATGAAGTTAATTTTGCCTTTGAAAATGATCGAATAAGACAGGGGTTCTCAACCTTGGCAACTTTAAGACTTGTGGACTTCAACTCCCAGAATTCCTCAGCCAGCTTTGCTGGCTGAGGAATTCTGGGAGTTGAAGTCCACAAGTCTTAAAGTTGCCAAGGTTGAGAACCCCTGGAATAAGACTTTCTTTGCAATGAGGTATTTTTTTTCTGTGTATATTTGCAAAGATTCTACCAAGAGCCATATAGGTTTATGGCAGTGTTTTTCAGTCTTGGCCTCTTTAGGATGTGTGGACTTCAACTCCCAGAATTCTCAAACTGGCTGGGGAATTCTGGGAGTTGAAATCCACAGGCCTTTCAAGAATACTGAGCTAGACTATAATATTTTCTTATGTTATGGATGGCTTTTCTAGGCTATTCTAAGCCTAGCAATGACCATTGAACAGGTTGTCCTTGACTTACAACCATTTGTTTAATGACAGTCAAAGTGACAGCAGCACTAGAAAAAGCGACCTACGACCATTTTCCGCCCTTATGACCGTTGCAGTATCCCCATCGTCATGTAATCAAAATTCAGATGCTTGGCAACTGGCATGTATTTATAACAGTTGCAATGTCCCGGGGTCACATGATCAGCTTTTACCACCTTCTGACGAGCAAAGTCAATGGGGAAGCCAGATTCACTTAACAACCATGTTCCTAATATAACAACTGCAGTGATTCACTTAACAACTGTCATAAATGGGGCAACACTCACTTAGCTGTCTCGCTTAGCAACAGAAATTTTGTTGCTCAGTTGTGGTTGTCAGTTGAGGACTATCCATATTTGTCTTTTATTCCATCAGATGATTCTGTGGACAACAGTTTGTGCTCTTCGCTGCACGACAAATACTACAATGAGGCGCACCCGAAAAACCTTGTGGGAAAGGAGTCCTTCCTGTGTGAGACCTGTGGGAACTCTTTCACTAGCTGGCCAGGCCCTGCAATGCTGCAGGGAATGCCCACAGCAGAGAGACCTTATGAATGCATGGAATGTGGGGGACAGGCTCAACAATCTTCTACTTTGATGGACCACTGGAGGATTCACCCAGGAGAAGAGGCCTATGAGTGCCTAGACTGCAGGGAGCATTTCCCATGGTCCTCTGCTCTTGTTAAGCACCATCAGGACCAGGTTGCCAATGGGCACCACCACCATGTGTGTCTGGAATGCCGGAAGTGTTTTGCTCATGAGTTGGGCCTTTTGAGCCACCAGAAGGTCCACCTCCAAGAAAAACAGCACAAATGTTTGCAGTGTGGGGAACATTTTGCCGACCACCCGGCCTTTGTGAGGCACCAGAGAGCTCACACTGGCAAGAAACCCTACAAGTGCCTCCAGTGTGGGAAGTGTTTTGCAGACAGGTCCCACGTGGTGGCTCACCAGAGGATTCACAGAGGGATGAACCCATTCAAATGCTCCGAGTGTGGGGAATGTTTTGATCAGCACTCAACCCTCGTGAGTCACTGGATGGTCCACACGGGAGAACAACCCTACGAGTGCCTGGAGTGTGGCAAATGCTTTCCTCGACCCTCGTCTCTCGTGAAGCATTGCCGCATCCACACAGCCGAGAAACCTTACACCTGCTTGGAGTGTGGGAAGTTCTTTGCCCAGCGCTCAGGCCTGGTTAAACATCAGCGCATCCACACGGGAGAGAAGCCTTACGTATGCTTGGAGTGTGGAAAATGTTTTGCGGACAGCTCCTCCCTCGCCCGACACAAAAGGGTTCACACGGGAGAGAAGCCCTACATGTGTTCCGAATGTGGGAAACACTTTTCAGACCGATCCAATGTCTTGGCTCATAAGAGAGTCCACACGGGAGAGAAGCCTTACAAATGCCTGGAGTGCGGAAAGTGCTTCACTCACCGGTCACACATAGTAAAACACCAGAAATTTCACCTGAAAGAGAAAGCCTCAAAATACCAGCCGCCCCTGGAAAAAACCACACAAATGTCACCATTTTCTAAACTGGTTAAACATGAACTACTCTGAGCCTTCTGAAGGACCTCTATGTTTCCTCCACAGAGGCTTGATATCGATTACTCATAACCAGGAATACACAGTTGCAGTTCTGTAATACATCTGTTGTTTAACACATATGACCTGCCCATTGGGGATAGTTTTTAAGGGACAAAATGGATGCCTTAATCTTTGCAGAGGCTAAGACCTTTGCTATAATGCCAGGCATGGTAATAAAATCAGTGCTGGCTTTTCTGCATCATATTTAATTTCCATTGAAAAGCTATTGAGTTAGACCAGGGGTTCTCAACCTTGTCAACTTTAAGACTTGTGGACTTCAACTCCCAGAATTCCTCAGCCAGCTTTGCTGGCTGAGGAATTCTAGGAGTTGAAGTCCACAAGTCTTAAAGTTGACAAGGTTGAGAACCCCTGGGTTAGACAAAATACTGCAGTCACTCAGTGGCAAACTGGTTGACTGAATTCATGGCTCCCAGATCTCAAATTACAGGTAGTCCTTGCTTAATGACTGTCTCTAGCAACTATACAAAGCTAAAAGACATAAATAAAATACCATGAAGAACCTATTTATTTAAATAAATTTAATTTGTTTGCTGCCTATCTTGCTGTGAAGTGACGCTGGGTAGCTTACAACATTAAAATATATATGTATGTGTGTACACACACACAGAGAGAGAGAGAGACATATATTTCTTTTTTTCAAATTTTTTATTTATAATACAGTTAAAAACAAACAAACATTGGATTTGACGTGACATCCCAGTATATACATTCTTATCAGATTAGATGTTGTCATTAAATAAGTGGTATTTATTAGGGTTGTTGTTATACTACTGCCTTGTCTATTTCACAGATTTTTACCCAGGATGTAGATGGCGTTGATCTGTATTAACAAACCATTCTAAGTAAGCCTGTCAGCTGCCATAAGATTTTATGTTTGCTTGTGCTTCGCTGCTATGTAGTGACAGACTGCCATGAACTGTGGGGAGGGGGAATGAAGGGGGAATGGTTGGGAAGATGGAAGTAAGGGCTGTATCTCCTTGAGACTGCCTCAAGATCACCTGGATGGAAGAAGGAGGGGGCCGCCTACCAAACTACACTTGGACCGACCATTATGAAAACATCTTGCCTGAACTATGGGGCTGGGCAATGAGAGACTGTTAAGGAAAGTTGAATTTACGGGATTTTGGTGCGCAATTCTCAGTTCTGGCTTTGCAGTACTGCTATACACTTGATCTCTAATAAAACTATACCTTTCTCAACAAATGGAACCAAGGATTGTTTCTATTTAGAGGTGTAAGTTGTGGCAGGTCCGACAAAGCCTTTTTAAAGCCAGCAAAACCCTGACTGGATTTGTTTGGCCGTGATTGTTCTAACACTGGAGGTTTTAAAGAAGAGATTGGACAACCATTTGTCTGAAATGGTACAAGGTTTCCTACATGAGCAGGGGAGTTGGACCAGAAGATCTCCAAGATCCCTTCAAACTCTATATTCTTTCCTGACATGATAGCATCCAGACTTATTTAAACTACAACTCTCAGCACTGGCCATGCTCGCTTGAAGTTCTGGTAGTTGTAGTCCCAAAACACCAAAAGAGATGCCAGGCTGGGTTATATTGCCCTATGACGTTATGGCTTGTGGCATTCCTTATTCCTTATTTCCTCAAATGAGTCCAGGGAAAGCAAACCAGGGTGCCTCTAGGAAGGCCCTTCTGTTGCTCCAGTTCCAGCGTTGAGATGCTGAATCCCTCCCTTTTCTTCCCCAGATACTCTGGAAAGTGGACTGCAAATAGAGGAAGGTAAATATAAGAATCACAATCGCTTGCTATTTTAAGCTCTGATGCCACTAACTTTAGAAGAAATAGAATACAGGAGGGGTGTCAAACTCAATTTCATTGAGGGCCGCATCAGCACTGCGGTTGGCCTCAGGGGGCCGGGTGGGTGTGGCCAGGGTGGGTGCAGCCTACTGGGTGGGTGTGGATGGAGTGGGTGTGGCCTACTGGCTGGGTGTGGCCAGCTCTACATTGTTCGTATCAAGGGTGCCTGTGGGGGCCTGGGCAGGAGTGGGATAGATCTGAGGATCTCTGGCAGAAGGGGGTGGGACCAGGGCAAGCGCCAAGGCATGGTCCACTGGAGGAGCCTCACTGTTCCTCTCAGGCCATGTGGCGGGGGGGCTTATGGAACTAAGACTGAATGCATTTTGGCATAGAGGGCCACCACAAAATTGTACATTGGCTCACGGATGGCCTGGGCCAGGGCCAAGGCAGAAGGGGCCATTCCCTCACTGTTTCCAGGATGGCTTCGCAGGCCGCATCCGGCCCCCGGGCCTTGTGTTTGACATGTCTGGAATAGAGTAACAAAAAAGAAAAATACAGGACTGTGATGATCCAGTAAATGTTTATGATTTTATGATTTATTACCTATTAATAAATCTGTTTATATGTACACTATGAACTTATGTAGCACGAACAGGTTCCTTGTGTGTCTGATCACATTTGGCCAATAAAGAATTATTCTATTCTATTCTATTCTATTCTATTCTATTCTATTCTATTCTATTCTATTCTATTCTATTCTATTCTATTCTATTCTATTCTATTCTATTCTATTCTATTCTATTCTATTCTAATTTTATATTTTATATTTTACCCTACTCTATACATAATGTACAAAACTGAAGTCAGTCTTGGTATTGAATGAAATATCTGAACAAATGAGAAAATATAAGCTTGGACTGAAAGGAACATAGAATTCTCTTGATTTTACTGCCTGACTATAAATTGGTGAGAGACCAGGTCTTTGGGAGCAGAGAAATTAGGTTCTGGGGTCAAAAGAAATAGCAAAGTTGGAGCACCAGGATTGTCTCCACCTTGAGGACTACAAAACTGATGAAAGCAGAGGTTTCCTGTGCAAGAGCCTCCCCTATTGAGCATTCCTGTGATATTCTGATGCTTGTAGAGAAAAGGGCAGATCTTCCTCACATTCCATTATCCGTCCCAAGTTACCTCTGGGCGATCCTTCTGACTCTGCCAGTGGAGAATTGAAACAGGGCAGCCTCTCACTCTGCCTGATCTTCTGGATAAATGCTCCAGGTAGAGTCCCTGTTCAACCTTGGCCATCCCAGCAAATCACTGAAGGCAAAGACAACCACTCTTCACTCCCAACCCCATTAATCTCATCTGCAAGTTGGAAGCTAAAAAGAATTTTACAGGAATGCTAGGTAGAGCACTATGAAGTGTTTGAAGGACTTGACCAGGGGTCTTCAACCTTAGCGATTGTAAGACTTTTGGACTTCAGTTCCCAGAATTCTCCAGCCAGCATGGTGGAGCTGGAGGGTGATCAGCTGAGTGGTGGCCATGCAGGAGACTAAAGACTGGGATAATTGACCAGATGAGCCAAGAACCAAAAAGCTGAGAAGTGGAACCAAGAGTGGGACAGCTAATCAATGGATCCTGAGGGCATGAAGCTGAGCGGCAGATGGAGGGGAGGTAGAGGGACCAGCAGGTGGCCAAGACAACCTAAGTGAGTGGGATGAGAAGGCCAGAGGAGTACCGAACAGGCCGGCAATTAACAGAGGATGGAACTAAGACAGTGGGAGAGCCCAAGTGCTTGCGGAAAAGGGTGCAGAGCGGGGACCTGGACACAAGCAGCCCCATCAGGGAAATTCTGGGAGTTGAAATCCACAAGTCTTATAGTTGCCAAAGTTGGAAAACTCTGGACCAGGGTTAGGTGTTGTTTAAAAAAAACAATGAGTCTTCCAGTCCTGAAGGGGGTGTTTGGAAGCTGAACTCCATTCACATAAGAGGCCATAGAGTTAAACATTTGCAGGTGAAGACACAAACTAGGCCTGCAGCTGAAGCTCCTTCCTTCCTTCCTTCCTTCCTTCCTTCCTTCCTTCCTTCCTTCCTTCCTTCCTTCCTTCCTTCCTTCCTTCCTTCCTTCCTTCCTTCCTTCCTTCCTTCCTTCCCCCTTACAGTGAATGTAATTCTGTATCCAGACACAGCCAATCCAGACTGCCTTGTCATCTCCAAAGATCGAAGAAGTGTCAAAAGGACTTAAGCGAGTTAGAAAACTAAATGCTGTCCGAAACCGCAGGAGATTTGTATATAATCCTTATGTCCTTGGCTGTCATAGGTTCTCAACAGGGAGACATTTCTGGGAAGTTACTGTAGGAGTTACAGCAGGATGGGGGTGTAGGGGTTGCCAAGAAGCCGGTGAAAGAAACGTATGTTGATATGCAGACCAGCCAATGGGTGTTTAAGAAATGGGGAGAGAAATGCATGGCTAGCTCTCCATCAGTATGCTCTGAACTGGTCCTGAGTGAGAAGCCCACAAGGATCTGCATCTCTCTTAACTGCAAAGAGGGACAAGTGTGCTTTTTTGATGCCAGGACTGCAGCTCTGCTCCATACATTCTCAGACGCTTTCTTGGTTGGAGAGGCCCTTCTGCCCTCTTTCTCTTTGGGTGATGGCGCCTGCATAACACTTCCCTAAAATAAGGGGAATCCATAGACAATACTTTGGAAAAATCCCTATTTGCTATTTGGCCCCTGAGAGCCTTTTAAGCAGAAGTTCCCTAGCTTCCTTTAGTGTTGGATGCCACACTGAGTTGCTTGCAGCTGTGTAGCCTTGGAAATGGAAAGAATTGAGTCAGTCAATCAATCTAAAAAATGAGGTGTCCAATAGAAGCTTTATAGGTTTTATAGACTTTAAGGTAAAAGCCTTATGGCTAAACCCATAAATCATGATTTTAGATGTCTCTCCTTCCCATTTATATATCGTGCTTGTTTGTTTAATGTTTAGTTGCAATCAGTGATTGTGTAGGTTCTCATAATTCAATATATTCTGTAATCTTTCCTTGGTTTTTTTTCTTTTCTCCCTGCTTTTCTTTTGTCTCCTTTTAAATATACACATAATTGTCCTAATCCCAACAAACCCTAGCAGGACTTCAGCAAGTACTAGACCCAATGTAAGCTTTACAGCCTGATAGGGTTTTTTTGTTTTTTGTTTTTTTTTACAAATCCTAGTATTGTTTCTGTCTTTTTATACTTATCTAAGTTATCTAGCACAAATGGGTTACTGCTTGTAAGAATTATTGTTATTTTATAGGAGTCCCATGGATTGTAGTTTCTTCCGTTGCAATTTTATGTCAATAAATTCATTTTTACCTCACTTTATTTTGCCAATATGAGATTTTATTTCTATTTCAGAGTGACATTATTAGTTTTATGCTGTTTGAAATCAAACAAATCAGTGATTATTCCGTGTAATACATAGAAACAGAAGACAGACAGAAGACAGTAGACAAAACCAAAACATAACATCAGTTATCAAGGTAGGAGATGTGAACGCTATGTGCCTTCAATGATTCATCTGGCTTGAGCCTAAATTCAAATAGAATTGTTAACAGAATTGTAAAAATGAAATACATTATTTGACAAGATGCCGAATAACGCTCTTTTTCCTTCTTGCTTTAAGCCACTCTGCCTATTATTGAATAACTGTAAAATAAGCCAATCTGGTGTAATGGTTAAGAAATCAAGCTAGAAGCCATGAGTTCTAATCCTGCCTTAGGCACAAAGCCAGCTGGGTGACCTTGGACCAGTCACTCTCACTCAGCCCTAGGAAGCAGGCAATGGCAAAGCCCCTCCCGAATCCTTGCCAAGAAAAGTGCAGGGAGATTCGTCCAGGCAGTCGCCAGGGGTCAACAATCTGAGGCACCCCAAAAGTGGCTTCGATACTGAGATGGGAGTCAGATCCAGTTTGGTCTAGTGGTTAAGGCGCCAGGTTAGGAAGAGGAAGACTGAGTTCAAGTCCTGCCTTAGCCATGAAAGGCAACTGGATGACTTTGAGCCAGTCCTCCTCTCTCAATCAAACCCAATTCACAGGGTTGTTGTTGAGAAAATTGGAGGAGGAAGATGTGTTGGATATGTTTGCCACTTTGTAAAAATAATAAAGGCGGGGTACACACAATAAATAATAACTTTGTTATGGTGAATTTGAATGCTAACCGCAGCTCTCTGGAACATCTCAAAGCATCTAAACAATTGAAGTCTGACAAGCTGCTGTTGAAAAAGGAACAAGTGAGGAATTCAAATGAATGTACCTAATGCAGGTAGTCCTCAAAACCACAACTGAGCCCAAAATCTCTGCTGCCAAGTGAGACAATTGTTTGAGCTTTCCCCCATTTTAACTGTATCATGGGGGAAGAGAGAGAAGGGAAGGAAAGGTTTTGGCGGGAAAGAGGAGAAGAGCAGGGGATAGAGAGGGTGAGAGGGTGAGAGGGACAGGTGGAATCGCTTTGGGGGCAAGCCTGAGGGAGAAGGGAGAGGAGGGAAGCAGGGCCAAGCAGCAGATCTGGCCTCCACCAAGTGGGGGAGGAATGAAAAGGAGGAGATTTTGGCAGGAAAGCAGAGGAGAGCAGGGGATAGAGAGAAAGGGCGAGAGGGAGAGGGAGTCTCTTTGGGGGCAGAGAAGGGAGAGGAGGGAAGTGGGGCCTCCTGCTCACCTGGTCTCCACCCCATTGAGTGAGGGGGCAAAGCGATGCGTGAGGATAGGTTGAGGGAAGGGGGAGAAAGGAGTGTGAGGGAAAAGTAGAGGAAAGTGTGAGGAAAGAGGAGGAGGAAGGAGAAAGAGGGAAAGAGGAAGGCAGGCAGGGGATTTCAATCAAGGAGCAGAGGCAGGAGAGACCATCACCACGCCATGTGACTGGTCTGCCAGGAGGAGGCTGCATGAGGAAGGACAAGACAGCAGCGTCCAGCTGACCCGGGGCAAGTGGAGGTGCCTGAGCAAGGGAGCAGAGTGGACTGGCAGCCACAACCACGGACTAGCAGGGGAAGGCGCCCGGATGGTTGGAAAAGAAGGCTGGGGGGAACCAAAGCCCAGCGACACTTTCGAGGGTATCGCTACATGACAATCTTTCTTGTCACCGTTGTTAAGTGAATCACCACAGTTGTTAAGTGAATCCGGCTTCCCCATCGACTTTGCTTGTCAGAAGGTCACAAAAGGTGGTCACATGACCCCGAAATACTGCAACTGTCATAAATATGAACCAATACCTATAAAGCCCTTCATGGCATGGGACTAGGATACTTACGGGACCGCCTTCTGCCACATACTTCTCTATGACCGGTGAGAGCGCACAGGGTCGGCCTCCTCCGGGTCCCGTCAGCGAAACAATGTCGTCTGGCGGGCCCTAGGGGGAGGGCTTTCTCTGTTGTGGCCCCCGCCCTCTGGAACCAACTGCCTCCTGAAGTCCGCGTTTCTCCAACTCTCCCGGCCTTCCGGAAAAACCTAAAAACTCTTTGCCGGCAGGTCTGGGGATGATTGTAGTTGATTGTTGCATTGAATGTGTTTTTTTATTGGTTTTTAGATATCTTGTTTGGGTTTTTATATTGTAATTCTCTGTTATATATATGTTGTTAGCCGCTCCGAGTCCCCAGAGAGGAGCGGCATACAAACCCAAATAAATAAATAAAATAAATAAATAAATTGCCAAGTGACTGAATTTTGATCTAATAATCAAGAGGGTGCTGCAGTGGTCGTCAGTGTGAAAATCTGTCATAAGACACTTTGTAATGTCTACATACATTTAAAACAAGAAATGTTAAAATGCTTATTTATTTGACTTCCACAGACCCAGTGGTGGGATTCAGCCAGTTTGCACCAGTTTGGCAGAACCGGTAGCTAATTTTTTGTTGCCCAGGCCCAGAATGGATTTCCGGAAGCGGCATCCACACAGAGAACCGGTTGTTCACATATTTGAATCCCACCACTACACAGACCCCTAAATGAGAGTCACTGATCTAGCAGACTCTTAAAGGGATGAGGATTACACCAAGACAGGTCAACCACATCGGATCAAGATGGTGGCCAGACCCGCCTTCTACCCATATGTAAATAAGGGGTGGGGCTTCCATCCTTTAGGCCTTTGCTGATTCCCTCTAGGGTTGTTCCTCCTTTGCAGCATCTCCCCGCTTCTGGGGAGCAGGGCCTTTGAAAGAGGGGTCTGTGAGAATCCATGGGGAGATGGGATTGGATAGCAATGGGAAGGATCCTCCCAATTTTATGGGGGGAGGAGGGAAGGAGAAAATGTGGGTGGAGCTATGGGAAAGGAGAGGCCAAAAGTGAATTTTAGAGGCAGCTCTGCTGCGGGTTTGTCTTGGAAAGTTAGTCCTGCAAGGTTGAAGGACTTGACACCCAGCCTTTGCCAATCCATAGCACCTCTAAACAAACCTAGTTTGCTTTGCCCAGCCAAACTCAGTTCAGGTAAGGCTACCTGGGCTTGTAAGCATGGTTGCAAGAGAGGAAAAGACTTGTTGACCTGAATGGGAGGTACGAGCTCCTGGGTTTTCAGGGTCTGCAATCAATTTCATCCTGTCTTCAAGTGCAACACACCCATTTCTTTGTGACATTGTTGTGCCAATAAAGAGCCACTGCTATGGAAATTATTACAGGTTTAGAGGATTAGGATAGTATCATTTGTGGGTTATTTTTATTTACTCTGGCTGTAAATAGATTGTGGCTGTTATGAATTTCATGGCTTTTATGGCAGTAAAACAATAACAGTAATTTTAACTGTTGGGCGTTTTCATTTGTAATTGTGATGGTGCTTAAACTGTATCCTGGTCGGGGGAGGTGCATTTTAAACATGTTTTGTTTCTTTGTGCTGAGACCCATCTCTTTTTGCATGGATGTTTAATAGTAGTAATAATCGAATGTAATGATGATAATAATTCCTTGAAATGAAATCAGCTCTCTCACAGGCCCACATACAAATCACTGAATGGGGTTGCAGAAGTACAAACAATAAACCTCCACTGAGTCGAGTTTGAATCCTGGTGATATCATGGACGCTTCCAAGGAGTTTTCTTGGCACGATGATGGTGGCTTGCCATGGCCTTTATCTGGAAGATTTAAAGTTTCTTTTATTTATAGCTACCGGTCCAAGAATGCTAATCGAACATTTTCATCAGATAAATGGAGACAAAGAAGAGGAAATAAAAATAAACCACCAGGATAAATTCAAACATAGTGCTTTTGAATGTTGATCACAACTGAACAGAATTTAGTTCCTTTTATGTAGATTGTGATGAATTGGTCTAATAAAAAATAATCCGATTTTCAGTCCATTCCGAATATTCAGGAACAAAATTATTAGCTCAGAGTCAATTAGTGTAAAAAAGGATGCTACAGCAAAATAGAGAGAAATGTTTTCAGTTATTTTATTAGCTAGAATAGGGACTTTAAAAAATTGGATAATGGAATATTGTTATACAGTACTTCCCTTTAACACACTAGATGATAAAATGTTACACCTTCCTAGATTGAAAGTTTTACTGAAACAAAAATATGAGATATTAAAAATTTAGATGTGAATGTTCTGTAAATTAGGTTTTTAAAGTTTCCATGCCCTAAATCTGTTTAATAGTCATATTAGTGGTGTCTTCCTTCCTTCCTTCCTTCCTTTCTTCCTTCCTTCCTTCCGTTTCCTTTCCTTCCTTCCTTCACCTGGTGCCAAAATGAGGCCACTGTTGGTGCTAATTGAGGTTCTTTGTGAAGGGCATTCCATAAATGAGGTGCCACCACTGAAAAGGCAAGATAAAGGAAGGGGTTTGGGAGTGTCCATTTTTCCTTTGGCACCCTGTTGTGACTAAGGAAGCCTCCCCAAAAAGCCCTTGAACAAAGGGCCTATAAGATATTCTCCACCCACCAGATTTCCCCCCCCCCACTCCATGGATCCACCTGTCCTAGGCTGACCTGAGACTACTAATTACTCTTTCTAACCATCTTTTGCCTTAAGGAACCTCATTGGTCTAACTTGAAGATTTCCATCCAGCAAATGATCCCATTCCACATTCTACATATTCCCAAAGTAGTCTTCTGCTTCTCCCTTCCATAGTGACCCAGGCTGCCTTCCTCCTAGTTGGCGCCACGCTCCGTAAAGGGCTCTAGACAGGAGCCGGATGCGGCATGCTAGGGGCTTCCGCCAGTCCGCCGCAGCTGTGCGTAACTTCCTGCACGTTTTTTTGTTTTTTGTTTAATACAGAAAAAGCACTGCAGCTATTAATAACTTTATTAGAGCTTAGGTTAGTCAATATTTCTTATACAACAGTTCTAATACATTTTATACTGATTTATAGATCCTTCTCACACTGGGGTTCGTCCCGTGGATGTTTGCTTCTCTCCAATTTGTTCTTTTTAAAATACTGTAGTTCTTTAAGAAGCTGTTATCAGAATTTTTAATAAATTCAGGACAGAAGTTCGGAGTAAAAGAATAAAGTCTTTTTTTTATTCAAGTAAAATCAAAAGACGGTTTGCAAAGCGTGGTGGACTCTAAAGTGCGCGAACAAAGAGCAACACAGAAGAGCCACACACAATACAGAAACGTAACAGTATTTATATCCCTCCCTAACTCCTCCCTGCCATACATAGGCTAACCCTGAGTGGCAAGTTTACAAACCTATGAAACAACACAAAATACCCTATATGTAAATTCCATACCTTTAGGCTTACCCTGAGTGGTAAGCTTACAACCCTATCAAACAACACAAAACCCTATTCTTACCCTATATGTAAATTCCATACCCTTAGGCTTAGTTTCAACACGTGCGCTGTGTCACGTATACTTTGTTACCAGTCACGTACACAATGGAAAAGTTTAAACTCTTTCTCATCCCCCCCTTTCAATCCCCCATTTCTTATTTGGTAATTTGTTTAATATTTTCCTTTATTTCCTTCGATCTTTGTTTTTCACTTATTGTTGTTTTCATGGAATTCGTACTTTCCAACAACTGAATCTGGTCTTCAATTTCCATCCCACTCCTGATCAGTATAAATCTCAATTTCTGTTGAAATTGCAGCTCTCTTTCTCTTGGAGCTATACACCTGGTGATTTAGCCTTTCCCCTTCTCCCAACGGAATCAAAAAGAAAGCAGGTTTTATTTCACCTAGAGAACACAACCCAGTCCATTTTGGTTTGAAGTTCCGAATATGCCCTTTTTCAACAAATCCAATAAAGACCAGCTGGAGCAGGCCAAGATTGATCCCATCTTATGGTCTGATTTATGGATTGTTCCAAATGATTTGGCCATCCTAATCCAGTGCTCTCATTATACAAAGGCCACATTCTTGGGGTATTCTTAGTATTATTTGGCCACCAGGTGATGTTATAATTGTCTGTTACATTTATTATGAAAATTGATTCACATTCATTTACCCCTACTATTGGAGTGTCATCCTCATACCTTTCTATACACCATTGGCACACAATACTTCTCTTCAGCTCCCAAATACTTCCATTCAGAGCTTGGGCCACTGTTCCTGCCAATTCAACAAATAAGTTTCTTGCAACTTCAGGAATATCAAAAGGTTTCTGCACTTCCTTCCAAAATTCCTTATAAAAGTTAAACTTTCTTTGGTCCCCATTTTCATACAGCTTTTGGGTTTCCAAATAAAATATTCCCCCGGGATCTATTCCTTTCACATAAGTCTGAATTCCAAACGTATATCCTCTTTTCTACAATTTTGTCCAATATAGAAATGTCTTGATGGTATTGACTTTAGGCAAATATATTTTTCATTTACCATATACGTTCTATGCCAATCAATATTATTATTATTATTTTCACAGGAGGCCATGTTGCCTGCTTACAAATGTCAAAAACAAAGCTCACCCCCTTCCCTGGAAATATTTGGACTTTTGTTATTAGCGCACTACTAGGGGAATCTCCACTTCTCACTATCAACCACTTCTGTTCAGGATCCCCCTTAGGATCAAAACACAGACCAGTGGTAGAGCAATAGGAGTAAGTAACATTCCCCTTCTCACAGGTTTGAACATCTCCCTTCTTTCCATCTTTTCCCCTGCATTTATGACTTGAATAATAAATGAGGGTTTCCTGGATTTTCTTTCCCATCTGTACCCTTTTTATACAGGAATTACAATTTGACTGTTTGTCTTGAGAAGATCTAACCTCCCTGGTTTTTCTAATTTGTATTTCCAACCCTCTCTCTATCATCCCCTTGGGTTGTGGTTTTCTCAAGATTATAGCACAACTCCCAGACCAGTATGGGGAAAGGTTCTTCTGTACGGAGTGATTACATATGAATTGGAGAGGAGTACTTATGCTTATTCCACACTGCCCATTTCAGAGAAGGGCGCCCATCCAGACACATCGTGGATCATTAGCAGTCATCTCCATGCATTGGTTCATCACTTCCTTCTCAAAGGTTTTCCGGTCATTACATGTCCATAGTCCCTCCTGATCTGGTTTAGCGTCGAAGAGATGATCACATTTCTCCTCTGATTTTATTTTCAATAGGAACGGTCCCTTCCCCTGAGGCGGGAAATTTCTTATGCATATTGGTTTCTCTTTCTGGGTTACCTTACTCCTCTCTGGTCTCCAATTTTGGTCTACTTTACAATTCCCTTTCCAGAATGGGAGTGGTGCTATACATTCTTTACCCTCTCCACAATCTGACCAAAGAAATAAATGGTAGGAGTTCGCCTGGTCCCAGGCCACTTCACCACACATCCCCACTTGGATCCAATTTATTATCTTAACACATGTTGAATATTGGATTACTTGTTCCCATCCCAGTGGTCTCCTGATTAGACAACGCCAAATATTTTTCATTCTCCAAAATGTTCCCATATAATCATGAACATCCTCACTTTTATAACAAGGATGATTTTCAGTCTTTGGTTCTCCCCACTCCTCCTCCCGGCTGGTGTATATCCAATCACACCCTGATTTCGCTTATTTAGGCAGGCCGATTTCATTGTGCCATTCCCCCCCCCTTTACTAGAAAAACACACTGAAGCTTCTGCTCCTTGTCTTCCTCCCCATCCCCATATGAGGAGAAGGATACTCATTTTCGCTGCAAAGTCAATTTTAGAGGTCCAGTCTGTGTACTTGACCATTGTTCTGCAGGTTCACTGGCCTTCTTAGTTCGAGTGTAATGAGTCCAGCCCTTTTCTGCTGTGCGTATGGCAGTATCAGTGGTCAGCAATACTTGGTAAGGCCCCTCCCCACTTAGGTTGCAGTTTTTCCTCCTTCCAGCTCCGAATCAGAATCCACGTCCCACCTCAAACTTGTGAACAGGAAATTTCAAAGGGGTTGTTTGGATCAGCAAGTCTTGTTTCCTGAGATAAGACAAAGCAGAAAACAGCCCCAGTATCTAATTCTTTATAAACTTGTCATTAGTTTTCATATTGTGGAATTTCCCACTTGAGATATTTTAAACCAAACTCTGCTTGAGTTTGTTTGCATACAAATCTTTATTCGAAACAACATAGCTCATTTATAATCCCAAAATTTTTCTCAACTCCTTCATTTTAAACAAGGGTTGAATTACAATTCCTTCAATTCTCTTAGATACTATGTTTTATCAGTGTGTCCTGCACACAGACATAAAAACAAAACAAAAATAAATAAATAAATCAACAACAGTATAGGTGTATTCAAGTTTTTCTCATATTTCATTACTATAAGAATGGGTATTAAATTTCACATCCACACCACCTTCCTCCCAAAGCAAAATTCCAAGCGGAGAAAGAAGAGAGGGAAAAAAAGTTAAAACGAGCAGCCCCCCTTCTTCTTTATGTCTCTCTCTCCCTCTTAAAGCAATACAGCCAGCTAAAAATGAAAGAGAGGGGGGGGAAGGGGGAAGAAGTTTTGCAAAAATCCTTCACATGCATTTCTCTCACACATCCTCCATGGAACTCTTCTCAGGCAAATACTTGCCACCGCTTCTCAATTGACCCCTAAAACAATAAAATCTGCCATTCACAACTTCTTCCACAGTCTGGGATGGGGAAGAAACTCACTCACAAACACACATTCGCTCACTCCCCCAACCTCCAGTTTTCATGATTCCCAGTTTCTTCCAGCAATCTCACATTGCAGGCAACTAAATTCCTGCCTTTCAGGTATCACACACACACACACACACTTGCACACCAGCATATTCACACATTCACTTCCATTCAAACTACTTGCATAAACAACTTAACATACAGATATTTCATTTCATACTTTCTCTTGACAAATCAATAACTATTATTATAATTTCAAGGAGCTGTTCAAAAGCCAATGAGCTCCTTTCCCTGCTCTAGTAAAAACTATCCTCTCTGTAATTTTCTTTTAATGGCAACCTCTGTTCCCCGGCATCCCATAGATCTGGAACCTAGATGATGCCATAGTCCAATTCATTGTCTAGACTCTTACACTTTTTTCCTTTTTACATAATTCCCACCAAACAAAACAACAAAGGTTAACCATATCTTCTTTAGTTAATCCCAATCTCCCAATAATCCGGTTATAAGGAGGGTAACCCCATTGGGCCATCCAGATCTATTTTGAGTTTGGGGTTTTTCCTAATTCTCTTGACACAATTTTTTTTTTCTGCATCAGTCGACCCTGTATTTCCCCCCATTTCTTATTGGGGACAGTCTTTTCCTCGAGTATGTGCGCCTATGTCCCTCCTGGCAACCCTTTTTATTCCTCACACGTCACCGTCTCTGGATATTTCCAAAATATCCCACTCTCTCACTCCGTCCCTCAAAAGGACTTCCACCCGGCCCCCGTCACCAGTTCTCACATCCACAACTCTTTCCCTGACCGCCCTGGACTCTTGTGTTCTGGTGTTTTCAAAACCAGTACTCACCAGGGTCTGCGCGCAGATGTTGCCCGGTCTTCTCCAAGACTGCTTCTCACAAACTTTTTCTTTCTTACTTTATTAATCAACTCCTACTATTCGTCCAATTAAATTTTACGGGCTTCCAAGAGCTGTTAAGTCCTCTGGGTGGTTCCCCTCCGTTCAAAACGGAACGGGGTGCACCTGAAGAGGATCCCTCAGAGTCCAAAAACAGATTGAAATCCCGGTCGAGCCCCCAATTTGTTATCAGAATTTTTAATAAATTCAGGACAGAAGTTCGGAGTAAAAGAATAAAGTCTTTTTTTTA
This sequence comes from Bothrops alternatus, assembly GCA_034064705.1. Taxonomy (NCBI): domain Eukaryota; kingdom Metazoa; phylum Chordata; class Lepidosauria; order Squamata; family Viperidae; genus Bothrops; species Bothrops alternatus. Next base: position 3,128,116 of record JARGCV010000172.1, read on the forward strand.
TTCAAGTAAAATCAAAAGACGGTTTGCAAAGCGTGGTGGACTCTAAAGTGCGCGAACAAAGAGCAACACAGAAGAGCCACACACAATACAGAAACGTAACAGTATTTATATCCCTCCCTAACTCCTCCCTGCCATACATAGGCTAACCCTGAGTGGCAAGTTTACAAACCTATGAAACAACACAAAATACCCTATATGTAAATTCCATACCTTTAGGCTTACCCTGAGTGGTAAGCTTACAACCCTATCAAACAACACAAAACCCTATTCTTACCCTATATGTAAATTCCATACCCTTAGGCTTAGTTTCAACACGTGCGCTGTGTCACGTATACTTTGTTACCAGTCACGTACACAATGGAAAAGTTTAAACTCTTTCTCATCCCCCCCTTTCAAAGCCACCGAAGCTGACCGCGACAACAACAACCATTCATCTCGGTTTCCCATCTGGGCACAGCCCAAAGCCTGATTTGCAAGAAGAGGCGCGAAAGTAGCTGTCTCTTTCCTTATCCCGGCGGAGGAGGCAGTGATGGCGGCCGCAGCCCCCTTGCCGGATTTGCTGGAAGAAGCCACCTGCTCCATCTGCCTGGAGTATTTCCAGGACCCCGTGCTCATCCCGGAGTGCGGCCACAACTTCTGCCGGGGCTGCCTGACCCGCAGTTGGGGGACGTCGGAATCGGAGGCTTCCTGTCCCCAGTGCAGACAGACCTTCGGGCCCCGCAACGTCCTGCCCAACAGGCAGCTGGAGCGGATGGTGGAAGTGGCCAGGCGGGGCGGAAGCCCTTGGGGCGAGGACGGAGGGAGCCTCTGCCCGAAGCACCGGGAGCCCCTCAAGCTCTTTTGTAAGCACCACGAGACCCTCATCTGCTTGGTCTGCGACCGATCCAAAGAGCACAGGGGCCACTCGGTGATCCCGGCGGAGGAGGCTCTCCAGGAGTACCAGGTAGGAATCCGCCAGGAGGAATCCCTGTGGAGGGCCATCCAGTGTTGGCACTGGCAATCCTTGGATTCGTTTACTTGCTTCCTTTTGCTTTCTCCCACTCCCTTGCCTCTGTGCCTGCAATTTTTTTGAAGACTGGTGTACAGGCAGTTCTCGACTTACAACCGTTCATTGAGGTGACTTGTTTTCATGCTTATGACCATTAGAGCATCCCTGTGGTCACTGATAAAAATTTGGAAGCTTGGCAACTGGCATGTATTTATAATGGCTGTGGTGTCTCGGGATCATGCGATCACCTTTTGGATAAGCAAAGTCAATGGGGAAGCCAGATTTGCTGTGACTAACTTAACAACTGTAGTGGTTCAATTAACAACTGTAGTAAGAAAGGTTGTAAAATGGGACAAAACCTCAGTTAAATCAGGGGTCCCCAAGCCCTGCAGCGTGGTCTGTTTGAAACCAGGCCATGAGAGACGTGGTGTGCACATGCACAGATCCATTCGCACGTGAGGAGGGTGCGCACCTGCCAAATGTAGCTGTTTAAACACAAACACACACACACATACACACACACAAACACACACACACCCTGCTGAAAGGTTGGGACGGCTGACTTAATCCCTTGCTTACCAACGGAAATTGCCTGTAGGGAGAAATAGGCACCCTTTGCCAGCTCACTTTCCACATTTGCTATAGAGCAAGATCATCATAGAGTCCTCCAAAGTCTTTTTTTTTTATAAAATATTTTTTTATTAAATTTTAGAAACTTTTAACAAAATTATAACATAATAACATAATAACTCAACTGAAAACAAGCAAATAACATATTTAACAATCACTACAAATAGCTGCTCGGAACCCCCCACCACCACATCCTCCAACAACCAAACCCTCTTCTATCCTTCTAACTACATACTTTCGCCTTTCTGTACATCTTCCCTCCACTCACCTCTATTCCCTATCTCCACCCTCTAACCCTCTACACATACCTAACCTTCACTCCACCTTCCTCACCATCCAATGCGGTGTCTAGAGTTTTCCCGAGCGCCCTAAAAAAGAAAAAATCTATTCCCTTAATACCCCCAACTACAGTTGAGAAACATAATCTATTACTTATTATCTCCCTCCCCCCTCCCCCCCAGGCTTCCCAGAGTGAATACAGAGTAAGAACGCAAGAAACCCCGCTAAACTACTATTTTATAACTATTTTATAACTATTTATCTGTATATCAAATCTAATTCTTTCAATTGATATTTCTTTTGCATATAGTCAATCCATTTTTTCCAGTCCATCAAAAATGCTTCATTTGAGTGGTTTTTCAGGTATGCTGATATCTTAGCCATCTCCACAAGATGGGTAACTTTTAGTGTCCATTCTTCAATAGATGGTATTTCAGATGTCTTCCAATATTGTCCCACCAACAATCTTGCGGCGGTAATCAAGTTCAAGATCAGCTTAGTCTCTATGGTGGTACAGTCCTTTGTAATACCCAACAAGAATAACTGAGGTAAAAACTCAATACGCTTTTTCAAAATATTTTGAAGAATCCACCATATTTTTATCCAAAAAGCCTTAATTTTTTTACAAGTCCACCAAATGTGAAAATAAGTAGCGTCCATAGAATCACATCTCCAACATTTGGGTTGCATATTTGGGTACATAAGCGATAGTTTTTTTGGATCTAAATGCCATCTATAAAACATTTTATAAAAATTTTCTCTTAAATGCTGAGCTTGTGTAAATTTAACATTTTTCACCCATATTCTTTTCCAAGTTTCTATCATAATTGGGTGTCCAAAATTACCTTCCCACTTAATCATACCATCTTTAACTAATTCAGTTCCAGAATCAATTTCAATTAAAGCGTCATATATTCTTTTGATATGCATAACTCTTTGGTCTCTAGCTTGTATAATTAATTTTTCATCCTTTAAAGAAAAACCCATCTTAACATCTTTTTGCCATCTAGCTTGAAGTTGTGCATGATGATACCAATTGTGAGCTATACCTTCCTCCTTTAATCTATCTAATGATTTCAGTTCTAGGCTATTCCCTTCTTTAATTAAAAGTTTATCATATGGCACCACATCCTGAATTTGTTGTATACCTACACTCTGTATTGCATGCCTGGGAACTGTCCATAAAGGGATTTTACCACATAATTTATAATAATACTTTTTCCAGACACGCAACATAGAGTTTCTTAGTATATGCTCTTTAAAACTCCTATCCAATTTTTTGTCGTAAACTAAATACGCGTGGAACCCATACACTAACCCATATCCTTCTATATTCAATATTCTTTCATTTGTTAAGTTGATCCAATCACTTATTGCCACTAGAACTGCAGCATAATAATATAATTTAAAATTAGGCATTTTCAAACCACCTCTCTCTCTTGTGTCTTGAATAATTTTGAATTTAACCCTTGGTTTCTTGCCATCCCAAATAAATTTGTTTATACCTTTCTGCCATTCCTCAAGATTCCCATCCTTTTTAAGTATTGGCAACATTTGAAACAAAAATAAAAATTTCGGCAATACATTCATTTTAATTGCGGCTATCCTACCTAACATAGATAATTGTAATTTTTTCCAATTCTCCAATTCTTTTTGTACCTTATTCCATAAAAATTCATAATTATTCTTATATAATTTCCCATTTGAAGCTTCTATATAAATTCCTAAGTATTTAACTTTTTTAACTATCTCACATCCCGTTATTCTTTCCAGATCTTGTTTTAATTTATTATCTACATTTTTAACCAACATCTTTGTCTTGAATAAATTTAATTTAAAACCTGATACTCTTCCATAATTTCGAATAATCTCCATCAAACTCTGGGCCGATTGTATTGGCTGAGTCAATGTCACTAATAGATCATCTGCAAAGGCACATAATCTATAATCATGTTGTCTAATTTGTACTCCCTTTAGCTCCTCTGATGCTCTAATCTTATTCAGTAAAACCTCTAATGTTAAAACAAACAATAAAGGGGATAAGGGACAACCCTGCCTGGTACCCTTCTCTATATTAAATGAATCTGTTAATTGTCCATTCACTATAATCTGCCCTGTTTGTTTCTGGTATATAGCTGATATAGAATTAATAAACTGATCCCCCATTCCCATCATTACCACAAGCCTTTGCAAAAATGTCCAATTCAATCTATCAAAGGCTTTTTCTGCATCTAAGAACATTAAAACTGCCGGCACTTGAGTATGTTTATCCAAATATTCCAATACATTAACAAGTTGTCTAACATTAGTTTTCATCTGTCTCCCTTGTAAAAAAAACCAGTTTGATCCGGGTGAATCCTTTGTGTCAAAACTGTCATTAGTCTATTAGCCAAAATTTTTGCAAAAATCTTGTAATCCGTATTTAACAAAGAAATAGGTCTAAAATTTTCTACTTGAACATTATCTTTACCCTCTTTAGGAATCAAGCAAACATTAGCCGTTTTCCAAGAGGGTGGAACCCGACCACCCTCTTGTATACTTACAAATAACTCCCTCAAAGGTTCCACCATTTCCTCCTGCAAACACTTATAATAAATCGTAGTGAAACCATCAGTTCCTGGAGATTTCCCCAATTTCAATTGCTTAATTGCATCAATAATTTCTTCTGATTTAATCAAGGCATTTAATCTGTCTCTTTGATCCAATGTAATTTCCATAACATTTTGATTTTGTAAAAAGGCATCTATCTCTTTCTCATGAACTTTTTCTTCAGCATACAATTTGGTGTAGAACTCTAGAAAAGCCTTCTTAATAGTTTCTTGATGAAATACTTCTTGCCCCTTGTATTCTACCTTCTCAATTAATCGGGATTTTTGTTTTTTCCTTAATGTATAAGCCAACCATCTACCAGGTTTATTAGCATTAAAAAAAGTATTATGTTTAGCATATTGTATATTTCTGGCAACCTGGTCGGTCATCAACACGTCAAATTGTTTCCGTAAAACCTTTATCCCTTCCTTAATATTACTATCATCTGGCTTATCTATTAATAATAACTCTTTCTTTCTTATTTCCGCTTCTAAAACTCTCCTCTTTTCCTCTTGTTTAGTCTATGCCTTACATTCATTTCAATTAATATTCCACGCATGTGGGCTTTACTAGAGTCCCACACCGTTTCTATTGATGTACCTCTATTCTTATTTAACATAAAAAATTCCTTGATAGCCTTTTTACATTCTTCCACATACATATCATATTTAAACAAATTTTCATTAAGTCTCCAGGATCTGCTAGGAATTTGACCAGTCCTTAATTCCATCATAACTGGGTTATGATCAGACAGTACATTAGGTAAAATTTTAACTTTCTTTAAACTTAACATAAAGTCACTAGTAGTTAAAATAAAATCAATTCTAGAGAATGATTGATGTCTATCAGAAAAAAAAGTAAACTCTTGATCTCTACCATGTCTTTCTCTCCATATATCTAACAAATTAAAATCATCTTTAATATCAAAAAAGGATTTAGGCAAAATTGAACGCGATTGAGGAACAAATGAAATCTTTTTCTTGTCCAAACCAGCATCAAGGATTCCATTCCAATCTCCCATTAAAATACAAGATCTATAGTCCAATTGTATTATTTTTTTATGTAATGATTTATAAAATATACCTTGTTTTTGGTTTGGGGCATATATACCCATCAAAAGAACTTTCTTCCCGTCCAATAAAATTTCTATAGCTAAAAATCTTCCTTGATTATCTGCTTCTATTAATTTAGCTTTTATGTGATTTTTAACATAAATAACAATTCCATTTTTTTTCTCTGAAAATGCTGCCACAAAATGTGTACCCAACTTATTATTTATCAAATATTTCTGGTCCGAAGTTCTAATATGAGTTTCTTGTAGACAAATTACATCATTTTTACATTGCTTCAAATAATGAAAAATCTTCTTCCTTTTCTGTGGAGAATTTAAACCATTAACATTCCATGTCAAATATTTATTTGACATGACCTTTACGCGAAAGCTTCTGCAAAGACCATTCCACTACTTCCTGCCTCTTAGGTCTTGCTCCCATGGGTTCCATAGATGTCAGATCAGCTTGCTTTGTATGAGTTGGTTGTGTTTTTTCTCTTTGTTCAATATTCTTTGTAGGTTCACGTACATGCCTTGGTTCTTTAGCCTTGTCAACTACCAAAGGTTGAAAAATATCAATAGACTGCACTGGTTGTTCAACTGCTTTATCCATAACTACCGATGAAATTAGTCGAGGTAGTTGAAGTTCCGTAGATTGCAATAATTCTATGTCTTTAACCAGCGTTGCCCTCTTAGGTCTTGGGGAGGTAGATCTATCAGCCATCAATATATTCTCAAAGAAATCCTTCGCTTTAGCAACAGAAGTCAAACGGTATCTATTATTTTTAAAAAACAAAGAAAGTCCAGTTGGTACCTCCCATCTATATTGTATCTCTCTTTTTTTAAGCTCCTCCGTCAAAAAAGCATAGTCTTTCCTTGATCTCAACATTTTAGGAGGGATCTCTTTCAAAACCTGTACTTCTTGACCAGCAACACTTAGTTGTTTGTTATATGCTATAGAAAGAACCCAATTTCTGAATTTTCTTGTGTTAAAATATATCACAATATCTCTGGGCAAATTTCTTTGTGCAGCAATACGTGAATTCATCCTGAATAGCCGTTCTATCTGCCAGGCTACATTCTCAACCGTGTCGTCCAGAAATTTTGCTAAGGCTTCAATAAAAATTTTTCTTAAATCCTCTTGATTCTCATTTGGTATGTCTCTAAGTCCTCTAATTCTGACAGCAAACTGCATCTGATAGAATTGTGTCAAAATAGCCTGGTCCTGTACATCACTTCTAATTTCTTCTAATTTTTCCTCAAACTGTTGCTCAACATTTTCCAGTTTTTCTCCAATTCCAATAGTATAGTCCCATACCCCTTTGATGGCTTCTACAATATCTTCTCTCATCTCTACATTAGAAGCTTCTGACATACCGGTAGCTTTAAAGTCTTTTTTCTGTTCTGCCATTTTTCCTCTAGTTTATCCTCCAGTTTATCCAATCTATCATTTACTAAAGATAATGCAGCAGTTAATGCGGTCTGTAAGTTTTCCATTGTAAGCATTTCTGGAGGAGGCTGTATAGGCTCTTGAGATTCTAAAGGAGCAGACTGTGATTTTACAAGCTGCCCTGGAGAAGGCATAGCCGCCTTCGCAATTGCTGCCTTTTGTCTCGTAGTCATAGTTAAAAAGAAAAAAAGAGGGGAAAAAGAAAAAAGAAAAAACTAGAAAGGATTTTTTTAAAAGTTGCCAAATCCTCCCTTCTCAATTTCTTTTAAAATCCAGTTGCGTTATAGTTTAATAAATAAATCCAGTCTAAATAGTCTCTCAAACATCACTTCAAGCAGAGAAGAGAGAATTCAGTTTCACTTTCCAGCACTTTCATCACTTTCATTTTCTTCACTTTCAGTCAGAACAAAGAGCAATCGCCATTTTGAAAGGATTATGTTGATTCAGAAAAGATTGTAAATACAAAGGCAGAAATAAAGTAACAGGATACTTGCGATACTCAAAGGACTCCTGTATTCACTCCGTCTGTATAGAATCCTTGTTATTTTCTCTTAAAAGCAGAGGCGGTCATGACGTCTATTTCTGTCAGCCGACAGAAGCGTCTCTGGGCAGGAGTGTTTCAAGTGCCTAGGGAGCACACCTTCTCTGCCCCTGGGGGGCTTCCGGTGGCTTCACTGGCGTCGCTGGTCTCTCTATGGGGAGGCTCCGTTCTCTGGGTTTGTAAAGCCGCTAACAACAGCGCTCATCAGCTGTTTGTTGCAGTGGAAAAACCCCTCTTCGGGCAAAGAAGAGGTGTAGAGCCTCAAGAGCAAGGTTGAGCCCTTCTAAGATCCCTGGAGTCCTCCAAAGTCTTGAATGCAGACCCTGAAAAACATTCCTGGTGGGTCAGGCCAAAACCACCTCAGCCCAAGGTTTTGTTTCTCAGTGATGCTTCTCAGGTGACTGCAAGCAGGAGACTCAGGCAGCTCAATTTCCTGCCATTACAGGTAGTCCTCGACTTAGAACCATTCATTTAGTGACTGTTTGAAGTTACAATGGCAATGAAAAAAGTGACTTACAACCATTTTTTACATTTACGATCGTTGCTGCATCCCTGTGGTCACATGATCAGAATTAGGATGCTTGGCAACTACCATGTATTTATGACGGTTGCATATATCTTCTAACTGGGTCTTCCCTCAGATGCAACTTTTTTCCAAAAAGAAACTCAAAACTTGTATTTTCTCTTCAGATCAATGTTGGGGATTGGCTGAAGGCTCAGAAGAAGGAGAAAGAAAAAATAGCTACCGGTAAATACAAAACCGAAACAGAGCAAAGAGTTCAGGAGATGCTTGTGAGTACTGATCCAACGATGAGGAGCTTCTGAGCTAATAATAGGCAGCCTGTTTGTAAGTACAAGTTTTGACTTAAATAAAATTCAAGTTAAAGACAGTGTTAGGGCACAGAACTTGTTCTTAACCTGGGGACTGTATTTTTGACTAGGATGTCACCATTGGTTGAATAAATCAATAAATAAAGTTCTCCGGAATAGGGCGGCATAGAAATCGAATAAATAAATAAATAAATAAATAAATAAATAAAATCACAGTGATATTAAGGGCATCTATGAGCCATGTTTTATACACTGGGTTTGGTTTGCTTAATAGATTAATGCAAACCATATTTCATCGTATTGAAAAAAAATGTGAAATCTACTTTTTGGGAATCCCTGATTGTCAAGAGAATTTTCATGAAACAACATTTAAACTGAAACCTTTCCCCCTGTGTTTGTTGATGTCAAAATGGTTTTTTTTCTCCTAGGAAATTCTCCCATCTCATTTCAGGACTCTTCAGGGAATCAGTTTAAATATTATGATAATAAAAATAAATATAATTAAGTAAAAATAAAATAAAAATATGCCTTTTGCTCTTTCTGTCTTCTGTCCTAGAACCACATCGAAAAAGAGAGAAAAAAAGCAGTGGCTGAATTTAGAGAACTACAACTCTGGTTAGAAGGACAGGAGAAGCTTCTGTTGGCTAGCATGGAAGAAACAGAGAAGGATGTTATGACAATGAAGGAGAAGTGTTTGGCCAAGTACATGGAGGAACTGTGCTCTCTTGACAGTCTCATCCAGGAAACAGAGGAGAGGCATCAGCAGCCAGCCAGCAAACTCTTACAGGTCAGGCAGGAAGTTGAGATCATAGACTCACAGGGCTGGAAGGGACCTTGGAGGTAGTCCAATCCTCTGCCCAAGGCAGGAGTCCTTATACTGTCCTGAAGAAATGGTTGTCCAATCTATTATTGGAAGCCTCCAGTGATGGAGCAGCCACAACTTGGGGAGGCAGGCCATTGCATTGATTAATGGTTCCCACTGTCAGGAAATTCTTCCTTATTTCTAGATTGGATTTCCTTCTGATGAGCTTCCCCCCTTTGCTTCTTGTCCCGCCCTCAGGAGCTACAGAGAGTAAATCTATGACAGTCTTTCAAGTATTGGAAGATGGCTGTCCTGTCTCCCCTAAGCCCTCTCTTTGTTAAGCGAAGCATTCCGAGTTCCCTTAGTCATTCATTGTACGGTTTGGCTTCCAGAGCCCTTGTCATCTCTATTGCTCCTCTCAGCCTTCTTTCTGGGGCCTCAGCATCTTTTTTGTATCCTGGTGTACCAATGATGAAGTGGAGTAGACTGCTTTAGCCCCACTACAGAATCCTCTTTTTGACTCTTTCCTTTTTTTTTTTTGATAAATTTTATTGAAATTATAATAGTGAAAAGTACAAATGAAAATAAAGGGAAATGGAGAAGCATAAAAATGGGAAAGAAGTGTAGGAGAAAGGGGAAAGAAAACAAGCATTGACTTCAGCACAGTAAAATACAAAATAAAATTACAGCCTCAACTTTTTACATTTACATATTTAGAAATTATTAGCCACGTCTATAAAAACAAATTAATAAACAAAATCAAGCACCAGGAGTTCATTTTTTTTCTATCTTGAGCACAAAGTCCAGAAGCAGTTTCCAAGTAGAAACAAAGGTTGATATCTAATTAAAGCAGTATTTTTTTTCTTTTTTTTCTAGCTCCATCACCTTTTCCATCCATTCTTCTGTTGTGAAGACTGATATATCTTTCCATTTCCGTGCAAGTAGGACTCTGGTTGCAATGTACAAAGTAACAAAGTTCAGAATCTTTTTTCAGCTCCTTATTTAATTTTTTTGACTCTTTCTATGGAAAGGAAACTTAGAAAGTATGAAGGCTACAGGTGGTCCTTGACCTATGACCCCAATTGGGCCCGAAGTTTCTGTTGCTAAGCAAAATAGTTAAGTGAATTTTGCCCCATTTACAACCTTTCTTGCCACTGTTGTTAAGTGAATCACTTTAGTTGCTAAGGTAGTAGTACTTTCGTTAAGTGAATCTAGCTTCTCCATTGACTTTGCTTGTCAGAAGGTCCCAAAAGGTGATCACATGACCCCTGGGAGACTGCAGTCATAAATATGAATCAGTTGCCAAGCGGTTGAATTTTGATCATGTGACCATGGGGATGCTGCAACGGTCTTAAGTGTGAAAAATGGTCATAGGTCGTTGTTTTTTCTTGCTGTTGTAACTTTGAATGGTCACTAAATGAACTGTTGAAATTCAAGGATTACTTGTAATGGCTAATATTAGGGATCGATAGTGTAATTCAGAAAAAGCAGGCAATGTGAAAAGCAAGAATTCAAAATTCTGGTCACTTGTCTATATTAGTCACACTTTTAAGAGTGCCTGCTTAGGGTTCCTGTCACCTGTTAGGGGACGTGGTGGGTGTTCTTTGTAGGGTCTCCCCTCCCCTTAATCTCCAGGGCAAGGAGAACCCCAACACTGAGGACCTTCTACAATGTTACAACCACTTGGATTTTCCAAAGTGCCTTGATTCTGGAAGCATTAATGCAAGGCGTTTCTGTATTCTATTGATGGACTATTTTATTTTTCAAATGTTCTTTTCTTTTTGCTATTATGTTTTTAGTTATATATGATAAATATTATAATCTGTATAATTGTGTTGGATTCAACCGAGGTATAATTTTTGTAAGACAAGGAAATAAAAATGATACCTCTCTAAAAGAGGTGAACGGCTAGAGAAAAAAGAGCAACGGGGTTTCTTTTTAAGAAAAATGGAAGCAGTTTTTATATGTCAGTTTGTATCTGGTTGTCCAGAGCAGGGCTTTTCAACCAGTGGTACGGGTACCACCTGTGGTACATTGGCACCTGGTACGTGGTACGTGACCATCCTAGAAAAGTGGTAGCCGGGGAGGGGAATGAGCTGAACCGTTGGCAGCACCGCACAAGTCTGAGCGAGAGATGGCTGGAGCTGCAGGGCTGTCAGGGCTCAGCGGAAGCGTTAGGATCAGCACCAGGCTCCAGCTGGAGCTGTGCGCTGATCCTGGTGCTTCTGAGCCCCGAAGAAGCACCAATCAGCTGAAAAGCAGCACTGATCATGGCACTTCTGCTGAGCCCAGAAGAAGCGCCGATCAACTGGAATGTTGCAGCATCTTCAGGCTCTTGTGATTTACATTCAGATGCTTGGCAACTGATTCATATTTATGACGGTCACAGTGTCCCAGGGTTATGTGACGTGACCAAAACCTGCTGCAACCACGTAGCAGACGGGGGGAATAAAAACCAAACACCACCTCACACCACCCCTGCTGCCAATCCTCAACAGAAATGCTCACAACAATGAAAACCTCAGACAGGAGGAAGAGCGGCGCGAGGGGGGCAGGCAGGTGTCTTGCTCGTCTGTGGCTTGGGGGGCACTTTTTTCAGTGCCATTGTAACTTCAAACAGTCACTAAGTGAACTGTTGTAAGTCGAGGACTACCTGTACTTTTATCACTTTTTTCCTTTTTTGGGGGGGGGGTCATTAAGTTTTTGACAACTTGCTAGGCGACTGGTGGTACTCGGATATTGCCATATCCTAAAAGTGGTACAATGGTTGAAAATCCCTGGTCCAGAGGTTTCACGTATTTCCTTTATAAATTTAAGAATTTAACTTTCTGCAAAGGAAATGGCTCCTTTCAGTGCTTTGTCTCTTTTTTTTTTTTTAGGACATTGGAAGCATCTTGGAGAAGTAAGTGAATCCACCCTCCTCTTTACAGTCTCAGAGATCAGCAGCTCCTCCAGCAGTTTTCCTGTTTTAGAAAGTTATGTTTGTATTTCGCAGTAATTTCATTTAAAGATAACATACTGTATTTCATGGCTTTTTAGACATTTTCTCAGACACCCTCAGCACAAAATAATTAACAATATTTGATATGATCAATTATTATGGTTGATTGCACAGTCAGCCAGATGTTTAGATTGAATTTGGCATTTTTATCCACCTATTGAGTCCTTTCCAAGAAGAGACAGATGTCTGATGGTTTTAAAGGTATCATTGTAGGATGTAATGCAACTATCATACATACATGCCGGTTGCCAAGCACCCAAATTGTGGTTACAGGGACACTGATAGATGTTAAGTGTAAAAATGGGTTTAAGTCATAACTGGTTATTAATAAATAGCCATAAAGTGAAGTCAATGGGGAAGCCAGATTAACTTAACCATGTTATTAGTTTAACAAATGCAGTGATTCACTTAACAAATGCACTGACCACTGGGGAAGCAGAATGAGCTTCCACTAAATATAATGGAATATATAGAAGTAGTCCTTGACTTACAACCACAGTTGTGCCCAAAATTTCATCTGCTAAGCAAAGAGATTGTTAAGTGAGTTATGCCCCTTTTAATGACCTTTTTTGCCATGGTTATTAAGCTAATCTGGCTTCCCCCATTGTCAGAAGCTCCCTAGGAAGGTTACAAGATCAGTTTGAATGTTTGCATGTTACGACAGTCACAGAGCCCTGGGATGCTGCAGCCCTTGTAAATACACGCCGGTTGCCAAGTGCCCAAATTTTGATCTGTGGTGGTCATAAGTCTGAGAACCGGTCGTAAGTCACTTTTTTGAGTGCCACTGTAACTTTGAACAGTCACTGAGTGGTTGTAAGTTGAGGATTACCTATATATGGAATATATAGTAGAATATATTTATATGTGGTAGAATATATACAACCACCAATGACATCCTGGCTTGTAGCTTTCCTTATTCCTTATTTCCTGATTTGAGTCCAGGGAAAGCAAACCAGGGTGTCTCTAGGGTGGCCCTTCTGTTGCTCCATTTCCAGTGATGAGATGCTGAATCTCTCCCTTTTCCCCCCCAGATACTCTGGAAAGTGGACTGCAATACAGGAAGGTAAATATGAGTTATAAGAACCTTATATTTATTGCTATTTTAAGCTCTGATGCTAGTAGCTTTAAGAGAAACAAAATAGAGTAACAAAAAAGAAAAGTATAGGATTAGATACCTTAAAGACTACGATGATCCAGTAAATTTTAATGATCTTATGATTTATGACCTGTTACTTGCTGTTTACATGTTCATTGTGAGCTTATGCACGGGAGACAAATTCGTTGTCTCCCTAAAGCTCCCTAAAGCTCATAGGTAAGAAAGTGAGGACAAATAAAGGGAAATATTTCTTCACCCAGAGGGTCGTTGGTTTATGGAATTCACTTCCAGAAGAGGTCGTGACAGCTGTCAGCCTTGATAGCTTCAAGGCAGGGTCAGACAGATTCATGGATGCCAAGTGTATCGGTGGTTATTAAAACGGATGTCCATGTGCCGCCTCTATGTTGGTTGAGGCAGGCAGGATTCCCTTGGGTGCCATTTGTTGGGGGTCAAGGGAAAGGGAGGGTTTTGCCTTCTCTTTCTGCTCAAGATCCCCATGTACAATTGGTGGGCCACTGTGTGACACAGAATGCTGGACTCGATGGGCTTTGGCCTGATTCAGCATGGCTCTTATGTTCTTATGTTGTGTGTCTGATCACGCTTGGCCAATAAAGAATTGAATTCTATTCTATTCTATTCTATTCTATTCTATTCTATTCTATTCTATTCTATTCTATTCTATTCTATTCTATTCTATTCTATTCTATTCTATTTCCTTCCCTTTCCCCCTACAGTGAATGTAAGTCTGAATCCATGGACAGCTGATCCTGGCCTCCTTGTCGTCTCCAAGGATCAGAATAGCGTCAAAAGAGTTGAGCCAGACAGACTAATCTATGCTGACCCAAACTGCAAGAGATTTGTATATAATCCTTATGTCCTTGGCTGTCGGAGATTCTCAGCAGGGAGACATTTCTGGGAAGTTACTGTAGGAGATACAGCAGGATGGGGTTGCCAAGAAACCTGTGAACGAAACATATGCTGATATGCAGACCAGCTACTGAGAGTTTAGGAAATGGGGAGAGAAATACATGGCTCTCTCTCCATCAATGTACTCTGAATTTGTCCTGACTGAGAAGCCCACGAAGATCCGCATCTCTCTCACCTGCGAAGTGGGACAAGTGAGCTTTTTTGATGCCAGAACTTAATTTTGATTACGTAATTGGGGTGCTGCAATGGTTGTAAATGTATAAATCTGTCATAAAACACTTTTTAATGTCTATATACATTAAAAATGAGAAATGTTAAAAATGCTTATTTATTTGACTTCCACAGACCCCAAACTGAGAGCCACCGATATAGTCCAACAGAATCTCAAAGGGATGGGGATTACAGCGAGGGTGTCCCAAAGCAGATCTACAAGGTCAAGATGGCAGCCAGTCCCCGCCTTCTACCCATATGTAAATAAGGGGTGGGGCTTCCATCCCTGAGGCCTTTGTTGACTCCCTCTAGGGTTGTTCCTGCTCTGCAGCATCTCCCTGCTTCTGTGCCACAGAGCCTTTGATAAAGGGGTCTGTAAGAATCCATGGGAAGATGGGATTGTCTTGCAATGGGAAGGCCCCTCCCCTTTTTGTAGGGGGAGGAAGGAAGGAGGAAATGTGGGTGGGGCTATTACGAAGGAGAGGCCAAATGTGAATTTTAGAGGCAGCTATTGGGAAGTTACACCTGCAAGGTTGAAGGACTTGACACCAATCAGAAGCAGAGGAAGAAGCAGAGGAGATTGCGGGTGAAGAAGAGCTAGTGGTGCCTGAGGCGGTGATGGCGGTTACTCTCCCTGCAGCAGTGGTACGACGGGCGGCCCGCCCGAAAGACCCAGAGGGGCCATATCCCAACCAGCAAAAGTGAAGCCAATTCTGTTGGGGGGCGAAATTCGATGGGAATCCCAAGAGATTCCTAGCCCCGGTATTCGCTTACATGCAAATATATGGGAGAATTGAATGAGCTTCATAAGTTCAAAGACAAGAATTTAGGCCGGGGTTTCATCCAACCTGCAAAACCCCAGCTGGCAGCCCCCGTGCTATTCAGAGAAAAGAAGGATGGGTCGCTTTGTCTCTGCGTAGATTATAGGAGTCTCAATGCTGTATGCATGGAAAACTTGTACTCCCTTATGAAGGACATGTTAGTGCACCTGTCTAAAGAAAAATAATGCAAGCTAGACATGATTCAAAGATTGCTGGACATTTTGGATTCGTCAAAGCCCTACATCTTCTAAAAAGGCAATTTTGGTAGCCTTCTTTGAAAAAGGACGTTGAAAGCTATGTAGCGAGCTGACCCACATGTTCTGCAGCTAAGCGGAGGCAAAGGAAGACGCCGGGACTTTTACAGCGGGTGGCGAGCCCTTCAGCTCCCTGGAGAGAGAGCTCTATGGACTTTATTGTGGAGCTTCCTGAAAGTGCTGGAAATACAGCTATTTGGGTTGTCACAGACTTGTTTTCCTGACAAGCCCATTTCATATCGTGCCCAAAGATCCCGACAGCTAAAGCGTTGGCTAAACTATTTGTGCAACACATCTACCGATTCCATGGGGCATTCCATGACACCCGGCCTTTGCCAATCCATAGCACCTCAAAACAAACTTAGTTTGCTTTGCCCAGCCAAACTCAGTTCAGGTAAGGTTACCTGGGCTTGTAAACATGGTTGCAAGAGAGGAAAAGACCTATTGACCTGAATGGGAGGTACGAGCTCACAGGTTTTCAGGGCCTGCAATCAATTTCATCCTGTCTTCAAATGCAATCCACCCATTTCTTTGTGATATTTTTGTGCCAGTAAAGGGCCACAGCTCTGGAAATTATTATGGGCATCAGGTTTAGAGGATTAGGACACTATCGTCCGTGGGTTATTTTTATTCACTCTAGCTGTAAATTATGATTTCATGGCTTTTATGGCAGTAAAACAAAACAGTAATTTTAACTGTTGGGAGTTTTTGTTTGTAATTTTGATGGTGCTTAAACTGTGCCCTGGTTGGGGGAGGTGCGTTTTAAACATGTTTTGTTTCTTTGTACTGAGACCCACCTCTTTTTGCATGGATGTTTTTAATAGTAATAAGCTAATCTAATGATTATAATAATTCCTTGAAATGAAAGCTCTGTCAGAGGCCCACTTACAAATCACTGAACGGCGTTGCAGAAGTACAAAAAAAATAAACTTCTCCACTGAGTCGAGTTCGAATCCTGGTGATATCATGGACATGTTCAAGCATTTTTCTTGACAGCATGATGGTGGTTTGTCGTCTCCAATTAGGGTCTGAGCCTGGTGCTGGGGCCAATGAAGAACACCAGACAGAAGGTGCAGTTTTTCTTTTCTCTTATCGAAGCGCTCCAAGAAAAGGGATCCTGGCCAAGATGCCAAGGAACCTCGAACCACAGAGTTAAGAAAGCTTTATACATTTTCACTAAGGAGGTGGGATAAGGCAGGATATATAAGAAACACCATTTAATAAACATTTTAATAATGATCTAACAATTATTCTATTGGTCTCTAGCTGTCCCTATTCCCAAGCCTTGGCTAATGAATGCTTCAGGAGTTATCTAACACACATCCTATTTGCTCCAGGCCATCTCTGTTCCTAACTTTTAGCTGAGCTTGCAAGATGCTTTTGTTACTTTTATCAGCTTTCTAACCACCCAGAATTGTTACAAGCTTTACAGGTGCATATTCCCTGTGAATAAGCATTCTTTGTTCTTACCAGACAAGCTCCCCAATTATAGACTTTCTGGACTCTTTTGAAGTGTATGCCTAACCTTGCTTTGTTTTGGCATTCAGCCCATCAATCCCCCGCCCCTTTCAATCTGAAAATGATTTAGTTTTCCAAGATTCACCCAACGATATCTGTGTACAGAGAGACCCCGTAGTTTGCTTACAGGCGGAAAGGCAAAGCAGAAGGCAGGATCTACCTCGGCTAAGCCTCCCAAGAAAGCAGAACTCTTGAAACAGGCATTGTCTCAAAAAGAACTTTTATTAGGGGCTAGTGACAATAGGGAATCAAGGCGGAAACTGAGAGAAAAACCCACGGAAGGATATATTAAAAGCAACCTTCACTACTCTCCCCCCCCCCAGAGTCTCAGTGTTCCTTGAATTCCAGCCAATCCACAGGTGGCCTCGTATTTTGGTAACTGGTCTTTTCAGTGGGTTCCTCAAGGTCTTTCTCGCTCCTGGCTCCAAGCGCAAACCGTCCCACAGATAAGGGAGAGACATTCCATTCCCCAGGGGAAGGGCAACCCGCAGACAGTGCAAAGCAATCCCAAAGGCTCCTCCCTCCCAACAGAATGGCAGGCCACAAAGAAAGGCTACAGAAAAGGGAAAATAGGCCTAGGGTTAAAATACATTTCTTTGGGGATCTGACAGTAATCCACAAGAGGTGATTAAGAGAACAATGACTATACCCATCAGGATCGTTATTAGGGTTCTTAACCAGCTGAAATCAGGTAACCATCCTGTCAGCCAATGCCACCAGCCTTCCCATTCTTTGATGTGGGGGGTTGCAACTATCTTTGTTATGTGTGCAGCTCGGTTTTGGATGTTCTCTGATTTGTCCGGAATATATACACACAGTATTATTGTCCAATTAATGTACACACACCTCCTTTTGGATGCCACTACCATATCTAAAGTCATAGTATTCGGAATTGTCATTTGTTGTATAGCTTCTTGTTCTTTTGCTGCAGCAATGAAGAGCTCCCCAGTCTCATTAGCTAGAATTTCCACCATTGCCTATATGCAATACATGGCGTTGTTGAGGGACCGGAGTCCACTGAATCAGGAAGTGGTCGGTAGTCCTTCAGATACTTTCTGGATTGTTCAAGGCCCCACAGTTCAGAGAGAAAGTCCTGAACTGTAACACACAACGTCCTGAAAAGAAAAAGTAAACAGACATTTCGGAATACAAACTTCTATCCTGTGGTTTGGTTGTATTAAACAGCAGTTGTAGACCTTAGACCATGGGTGTCAAACTCAATTTCATTGAGGGCCGCATCAGCATTGCGGTTGCCCTCAGGGGGCCGGGTGGGTGTGGCCAGGGTGGGTGCAGCCTACTGGGTGAGCGTGGATGGAGTGGGTGTGGCCTACTGGGTGGGTGTGGCCAGCTCTACATCGTTCGCGTCAAGGGGGCCTGTGGGGGCCTGGGCAGGACAGATCTGAGGATCTCTGGCAGATGGGGGTGGGACCAGGGCAAGTGCCAAGGCACGGTCCACTGGAGGAGCCTCACTGTACCTCTCACTGCTCCATTTACTTCCATAATCTCTTGGACCCCATATGCAACTTTGACTATGAGATGTTGTCCTAGTGTTATTTTTTGAGCTTCTTCAACTAGCAGCGCTATTTGCTGCCACTGCTCGCAAAGAGCCAGGCCATCCCAATGCCACCCCATCTATCTGCTCATTGAAATATGCCACAGGTCTTTGCCATGAGCCTGGTTTCTGGGTGAGAACTCACACTGCAATGCCTTTCCATTCCTGTACCAAGAGAGTAAAAGGTCTAGTGGGGTCTGGAAGCCCCAGTGCTTGTGCTCATAAGCTCACTCTTTATTTGTGTGAATGTTTGTTGGCATTCTCTGGTTCATTCAAACATTTCCCTCCCTCCCTCCCTCCCCCCCTAACAGCTTCATAAAGGGACTTGACAATTAAATCCAAAATTAGGAATCCACATTCTACAAAAACCAGCCATCTCCAAGAATCCTCTTAGTTCTTTTCTGTTAACAGAGGCCTTTAATTGACAGACTGCTTCCCTCCTTGCTGTCCTGCAGAGATGCCATAGCCTAAGTCAGGGGTAGGCCACCTTGGCTCTTTTATGACTCGTGGACTTCAACTCCCAGGATTCCTGAGTTGAAGTCCACGAGTCATAAAAGAGCCAAGGTGGCCTACCCCTGGCCTAAGTATTTCACCTGCTGTGCAATTTGGACTTTTGCTTTAGACACCTTCTAGCCACACGTTGCCAGCCAATTCAAGAGCAGTATAGTTCCTTCCGTACATTTTCCCCTTGTATTGGTACCTAAAAGCAAATCATCCACATACTGTACAACTGAATACTCCTTCACCCATGATGGTTTATACAGCTCCTTGGCCAAACATGGGCCAAAGATAGTGGGACTATTTTAAAATCCCTGTGGTAATCTTGTCCATGTATATTAAACAGGGGTCTTGCCATTCAAAGGCAAGGATTGGTTGGCTCTCTTTTGCCAATGGAAAACAGAAGAAAGCACCCTTTAATATTGTATTGCTTTATATTAGCTACTTGTCCCCCTGGGGCAGGGGTCCTCAACCTTGGCTACTTTAAGACTGGTGGACTTCAACTCCCAGAATTCCTCAGCCAGTAGCTGGCTGAGGAATTCTGGGAGTTGAAGTCCAGCAGTCTTAAAGCGGCCAAGGTTGAGGACTCCTGCCCTAGGGCTAAAGCCACAGTGACTGGTTTAACGAATACTGCCTTGCCTGGCTGTCCTGCTGCCCAGTTTTCACAGCATTTTCTATTTCTGGTGGGATTTGGGAAATTTCTTCTTTTACTACTAAGGCAGTTGCCCTCCATATTTCCTCTTCATCTTTGTTTCTCCCTTTGCATGTTATGGTTGCTTGTAATTTAGTTTTCCCTGAGGCTCCAACAATAGGTATCTCATCAGCAGTCTGAGGAGCTATAGGTCTGTTCAGGACAAATTTGCTTGCTCCTGTATCATAGATAGCATCTTCTGATTCAACGGAGACAAAGAACAGGAAATAAAAATAAACCACCATGGTAAATTCGAACATAGATCATTGAACATGATGATCACAACTGAACAGAATTTAATTCCTTTTATGTAGATTGTGATGAATTGGTCAGCTAAAAAAAAAAAAATCCTATATTCAGCCCAGCCCGATCGCTCAGTTAGGAACAGAATTATTAGCTCAGAGTCAATTAGTGTAATAAAGGATACTATGGCAAGACACAGAAAAATGTTTTAAAAAATATATTAAAAAATAGATAATAGGCTATTGTTATACAGTACTTTCCTTTAATATGCTAGACAATAAAATGTTAAACCTTTGTAGGTTGGAGATTTTCTTGCAACAGAAATATGGGATATTAAAAAGAAATTTAGATGTGAATGTTCTGTAAATTACACCTAGTTTCCAGGCCGTAAATCTGTTTAGTAGTACTACAGTAGCCTCAGTCATACTAGTGGTGCCTGCCTTCCTTCCTTCCTTCCTTCCTTCCCTTCCTTCCTTCCTTCCTTCCTTCCTTCCCTTCCTTCCTTCCTTCCCTTCCTCCCTCCCTCCCTCACAGAAAGGTCTTCACCTGGTGTCAAAATGAGGCCACTGTGGGTGCCAATTGTGGGTCTTTGGGGAGGGCATTGCATAAATGAGGTGCCACCAGTGGAAAGGCAACATAAAGGAAGAAGCTTGGGAGTGTCCATGTCCCCTCGGGGATCCTGTTGTGACTAAGGAAGCCTCCCACAAAAGCCCATGAACAAAGGGCCTATAAGATGTTCTCCACCCACCAGATCCCCCCTCCCCCGCCCATGGGTCCCCCTGTCCTAGGTTGGTGTGAGACTACTAATTATTCTTTCTGTCCATCTTTTGCCTTATTGGACCTCATTGGTCTAACTTGAAGATTTCCATCCAGCAATTTTTTTTGTTTTAAGTTTGTCTGAAATGGTATAGGGTTCCCTGACAGAGCAGTAGGGGTTGGACTAGATGACCTCCAAGGTGTCTTCCAACATCATCATCATTATTATTCACAGTCAGCCAGATGTTCAGACTGGATTTGGCATTTTTATCTACCTATCGAGTCCTTACCAAGGATCTGGGAAAGGCAGATCTAGATGTTTGATGGTGTTACAGATATCGTCGTAGGATGGAAGCTGTTCCTACCTAAGGTCACCTTTTGCAATTGACTGATGGCGAATTTGTCAATGTCAGTGGTGTTCAAGTGGTGCTCCAGTTCTTTTGGGATTGCACCCAAGGCACCTATTACTATTGGTATTACCCTTGCTTGCCTTTGCAACAGTTGTTCTATTTCTATGTCTTTGTATTTTGTTATCTTCTCCAGTTCTTTCTCTTCTATTCTGCTGTCTCCAGGCACTACTATTACTATTGTTGTTGTTGTTTTTTAAATGATCCCATTCCACATTCTACATATTCCATATTCTGCAAGGTAGTCTTCTGTGTCTCCCTTCCACGGAATGACCCAGGCTGCCTCTTCCTGTTGACTTTTGCCCAGTTTTAGAGTTTTTCCTGATTGGCTGACTGGGAAGGGGGCAATCCAGGCAGGTCTTCCTCCGCCAGATATTGATATTAGAAGTTAAAGGATTATAATTTCTACATTCTCCTTTGTCTCCGAGACATCCTATCAATTGCAGCATTGGATTGGGGATTTTATTAAGGGTTTCTTTCTCCCAGTCTCTTTCATGCCAACTTTACTCCATCCCGTCCCATCAATGTTTCCTTCCCAGTTTATTAAAAGCATTTCCCCCTTTTACAAGCTGGTTGGATCAATAATTGATTGTGAATCCGTCCCATGGATATTTCTTCCCCCCCCCCTGGTTTTTTTCAATATCTTTTCCTTTAGCACATCGATTGTCCCCAGTTTTTTAAACTCCCCCCCCCTTTAACACGATGCTAGGACATATTGTAATTGATCGGGGGTCGGTTCCATGGATGTTTCTACATATTTCCATTTAGCATTATTGCTTGGAACAATAATTGATCAGGGGCTTAGTCCAATAATATTTCCTTCTCCCCAATTTGTTCTTTTTAAAACACTCTCTTTTTCCTTTAAGAAGCCACCAAACTTGATCGCGACAGCAACAGTCATCCATCTTAGTTTCCCTTCTGGGCGGAGCCCAAAGGCGGTCACCTGATGTTCAAGAAGAGGCGCGAAAGTAGCTGCCTCTTTCCTTGTCCCGGCGGAGGAGGCACCGATGGCGGCCGCAGCGTCCGTGCAGGATTTGCTGGAAGAAGCCACCTGCTCCATCTGCCTGGAGTATTTCCAGGACCCCGTGCTCATCCCGGAGTGCGGCCACAACTTCTGCCGGGGCTGCCTGACCCGCAGTTGGGGGACGTCGGAATGGGACGCTTCCTGTCCCCAGTGCAGACAGACTTTCAGGCCCCGCCACGTCCTGCCCAACAGGCAGCTGGCGCGGATGCTGGAAGTGGCCAGGCGGTGCGAAGAGCCTTGGGGCGAGGATGGAGGGAGCTTCTGCCCGAAGCACCGGGAGCCCCTCAAGCTCTTTTGTAAGGACCACGAGACCCTCATCTGCTTGGTCTGCCACCTTTCCCAAGAGCACAGGGGCGACTCGGTGATCCCGGCGGAGGAGGCTCTCCAGGAGTACCAGGTAGGAATCTGCCAGGGGGAATCCTTGTGAAGGGCCATCCAGATCCTTGGCCTTCCAGGCAATCCGTGAACTACTTTACTTGTTTCCTCTGTTGTCCGCAAACCGGGTTTAGCCTGGCGCAGATGCCAATCAGAACCAGACAGGAGTTCAAGGAACTTTTATTGAAGTATTTCAGCAAAAGGCTCTAAGAAGCTAAAGGAGCCAAGACCCACGAACCATATACAAATAGAAATTTGATACAGTTAAGATTAAGGAAGTTGAGAGATTACGGCTTTTATTGATTTTTTAATACAATTCAGTAGTGCTTATTCAACAAACGTGTTGTCTGGGTTTATCATTCACTAATACAAATTAAATTCCTAATCGCTAGTTCGTTTCTCCGGCCATTGATAAAATAAGTCCCAAGTTTGAAAATATTCTTTTTCTTTTTTTTCTTTCAATCTCAAAGTAAGTCTGTCCATTTCTGCACAGTCTAGTATTTTTTAATTATTTCTTTTTAAAAAAACAAGTTTTATTGTTTTTTTCATTTTACAGACAAGTGCTTACAAAACAAGGTGGTGGCAGGGCAATCAATTGTCCACACAACAAAGTCACACTCATAAAAATCAGATTAAATCATTAAAAAAGAAAAAAAGAAAACCCCCCCCTCTCTTTCCCCTCTAATAACTTATTATATTCAAATTGATATATTTCAATACAACTAGGTCAATCCTATCAATCCTCAATAACCTTTCATCTAAATAGATCCACAAATCCAACTCCTGTATGAAGTTTACTTATTTCAGTTACTATGTTCCATATTTCTAATCTAAGTACATAATTAACACTTTGGAAGTCTCCCCATTATCTTTTTCCTTAACATATTCAATGAACATTTATTAATATAATTTCTTATTTTTCCCTATTCGTCTTCCATTACAAAATAACCATCAGTTCTAATGTATATATAAAAAAAGTATATTAGTTCATATCAGAAAAAAAGAACAAAGAACAAAACAGCAAAGTAAAAAAAACAAAACCTTACTTGCGGGACCGTCTTCAGCCTCATGAATCCCAGCGACCGGTTAGGGTGCATAGGGCTGGCCTCCTACGGGTCCCGTCCATTAGGCAGTGCCATCTGACGGGTCCTAGGACAAGGGCCTTCTCTGTTGCTGCCCCAGCCCTCTGGAACCAGCTTCCCTCAGAGGTTCGTACTGCCTCCTCCCTCCTAGCTTTCCGGAAGCTTTTGAAGACCTATTTATGCAGACAGGCTTGGGGGGTATGAACTGTGTTCTGCCCCCGGGCCGAGGAATTGTACTTCCATCGTTGATTGTGTGTTTGACTGTGTTTGCATGTTGTATGGATCTTTAGATTGGATGTTATCATCATTATTAACTTTTTTATATGTAGCTATATTGTTGTTGTGAGCCGCCCCGAGTCTCAGGAGAGGGGCGGCATACAAATTTGATAAAATAAATAAATAAATATTATACTTTATAATCTAATAATCAATCCCTCAATATCAATATCACATTTCTTTAACCTCCTCAAAGTTACTATATCCAAAAGATATTAATACATAGATAAACACATTATTAAGTTCAGACCCTTAATTAATTTTTATTCAATTTAACATCTTATTTAACTGTCATAAACCATAAATCGATCCATATCTAATAAGCCTTTTAAAATCATTACATAAAACCTTCAATCACATTCTTAAATCTTATTCTAGCTTTCCTTTTATGCCAAACAGCTTTCCGTAACAAGGCCATTATATCCATAAGCAAGTCATTTTTTTTTATCTTGTAGTGTCCTTTGAATCAAACAGAGATGTCTTCTTTTCTGTTTTAGGAACCTAGCTCCTTCGTAAATAATTCCTTGTTGTTTGACAAAGTCCAATCTCCACATTTGAAACTGTTGAGTAGCCAGCTCAATTACGTCCAGTTTTGTACCTAATAGTTGTTTATCCAAGTTGAAGCTTCCTAAGCCTCAGTCCCCCGGAACGGCATCGGGAGTTTGGCTCAGTGGGCTTCAACTTGGTGGTCTCTCCACGGGCCAATAAAGAAAAACCCAGGTTTTCTTGGGGTGGAGAGCCCAGAACAATCCCTGGGTCCTCCTTTTATTAACTCACATATGCAAACTCTTTGTACATCACATGTCTCATTTTGGCCAATACATGAATTTCTTGCTGCACCACACCGTTTGGGCCTTCCCCTTTCTCCTCCCATTTGCCTACCCTCCCTTTGTCACATTCATCATCTCTGACATATTCTGGAACTTTCTCCCAGTAACTTTCCACCAGACTTGCAGAGCACAAATGCTCCTGGCCTGGCTCAAAATGGAGTCACCTTTCCAAAATGGAGTCACTTTTTCAAAATGGAGTCACTTTTTCAAAATGGAGTCACTTTTCAAAAATGGAGTCACTTTTCTACTGTTAATATATGCAACATTTCCTCTGTTTTTGTTTTTTCAAAGATAAGCAATCACAAACAGTCTTCTTCTTCATCTGATGAGAACGTAAGAGTGCAGAATGGTTTGTCCCCATTTTCATGCTCCATTGGGCACTGTCCATCAAAATCTTTGAAACTTTTCTGTTCCTCTAGGTCCAATTGTAATGTCTTTGGCGGTAAGTCTGCTGTTTGAATGATATTGATTCTCCGAGAAGGGCGGCACATTGCAAGGAGGGAATGAATACATTGAATGCAACAACAAAGACTAATAAGCAAAATAGTAATACATACAATGGTGAATATAAGTTTTTTCCACCAGACTGCTTTAAGTAACCAATCCAAGAGCATAGATAAATCAAATGATCCGGAACCATCAGATCGTAAAGGGTTATCTCTGATCATATTTTCCATTGTGTCCAATGTGGCGGTAATATTGGGAGCATAATCACTAATATAAACACAACAGGTTTGTCCCAACAAGGCACACACCCCACCTTTGCTGGCCAAAATTATATCTAATGCATAACGGTTTTGTAAAGCCATGGTACGAATTTCTGTAACTTCCTTGGTAAGCAATCTCATAGCTTTTATACTTTGGTTAAACATTGCAACTGTCCAATTATTTAAAATATGTAAATCCTGATAATTCATAGCAACACCCATTGCAGGAATTAATGCTCTAGCAGTTTGAACAGACCAACTGCCTCCTAGGGTTAAGTCGTTTTCTACACTTTCCACTGTTCTTTTATTTCTAAGACGTAAATGGGGTAATGTTTGTCTTACAAACATAGCAGGTATTATATGCATATTTTCCACACAAAAGCCAAGCTTCATTGGGCATGGCAAAGGTGGCATCATGCTGGGCAGAGGACCAGTTAAATGCTCCAGCTAAGTATTGGCCAAGTGATAGCGCCTCAGAGGCACGATTGCTCTGTTCTGTGGGCCTAATAGAAGTCCAATTCATAGTGGTGTTACAGAACGGATATTTACCCAATTGGGGGCAACCAGTAGTGGCATTATCACGTTTTATACAGGCAACGGCCCTTTTCTGTACTTGTGTCCATACGCGAGCCGTGATGTTCCGACCCCAATCGGAGGACAAGTTACCTAAAAAGTCGCTATCCCCAGGCCAAGCAAGGACAGAAGAAGCCTGAAGAGAATGAACAGGGATAGCAGAACAAATCCAACAGTTAGTAATATTCAAAATTGTAGCATATGTAGCTGTGTCAGTTAACAAAAGGTTGTCTGAATATTCGCGTTTAACACGGTGAGGCTGGGGCTATATACAAGTGGTAATACGTGCCTCTGTGGTAGAAAAGGAGCAGATAAGATACCAACTGGCAAACATAGATAAAAAGGTGGTTAGAAGGGATAAAAGGCAAAGGTTAACAAAGAGACATTTTCTTGGTATTGGAATTGGCTGTGACCACCACGTGGTGGTGGCATCTGGTCGGTGTTCAGGATGCAGTTGCTGACGAGGATTGAGTGACATCTTCGTTGCCGCTTGATTGATGTTTTGGCAAAAATGGGCGAACGTGACGTCCCGGGACCCACAATACTTTCTCAGGCAATTGAATTGCAGCGTACCCTCGTCCCCAAGTTATCAATGGTGCAGGACCTTTCCACGCCGGATCAGGTAACTCTCTATAATAAACGGGGGCGAAGACTAGGCTGATTGTTAGAAACGAAATGTCGGTCAGCAGCAGTAGATGGAGGATTTCTTGTCAAATTAATAAAATTTAGAGTATACAATGCTTTATTTAAAATATTTTGCAGTGATGGGAAGCCAGGAGGGTTTTTCTCCTTGTCAAACTTTTTTAGCATAGTTTTCAGGGTCAAGTTAGAACGCTCAATTATTGCCTGACCTTGTGAATTATATGGTATGCCAAATTTGTGAACAATGCCCCAAGTATTACAAAAGACGGCAAGAGCTGAAGAGGAATAAGCTGGTCCATTATCCGTTTTTAAGCATTTTGGGCGTCCCCCCACTGCAAAGGACCGAATACAGTGATTGATTACATGTTTTACCGCTTCCCCTCTTTGGGGGGTAGCCATGATAAAACCAGAATAAGTATCCACGGAAACATGTAAATATTTCCATGGGGCAAATGTCGGATAATGAGTAACATCCATTTGCCATAACTCACAAGTTTTTAGTCCCCGTGGATTAACTCCCAAGGGCACAGAATGAGACTGCAAACTGCAGGTTGGGCATTGTTGGATAATAGCAGAGGCTTCTTGCATGGAGAGAGAAAACTCCTTTTTTTAGGGCTAATGCATTTTGGTGGAAATAGGAATGACTTTCCCATGGGGTGAGTGGAGATAAGGCAAGGAGTTCTCTGCTAGCCTGATCGGCCATAGAGTTGCCTTCAGAAATTCTACCAGGGAGGCCTTGGTGACTCCTGATGTGTGCAATAAAATAGGGATGTTTCCGACTATGAATGCAATTTTGTAGGGCAGAAAACAAAGAAAGCAGGTGAGGCTCCACTGTGGGGGAAAGGTAAGAGTCAAAAATATTCATGGCAATCTGAGTAACATATAGTGAATCTGAAATGAGATTGAAGGGAGTGTCTTGTAATTTTGTGAAAGCCAAAATAACTGCAGCGAGCTCAGCGTTGTGCAGAGGTTTGAGGGGAAGTATGATAAACAATCCACTCATTATTTTTCTGAAAAACACATGAGCCATGGTTTTTCGAGCCATCAGTGAAAACTGTCACCGCGTCCCTTATGGGCAGGAGGGATAACATCTCATTCCATTGAAAGGGAACGGTTTGTAACAAGGAGATACGATGGTCCGGAGGACAGTGGCAAGAAATTTGACCTGGCCAATCAGCAAGCGCCATCTGTAAGTCTTGGGAGAGCGGAAACAAATTCTCCCAAGTCTGGAGAGGCATAGGGATATATAAGGTTGAAAAATCCACACCAGCCAATGATTTAATTCTCTTGAGACCCTTATATATCAAAAGGGACCACAAAAAGGCTCGGCCACTAAGTGTGGCACGGGAGGTATGAGGCAGGTGGAGCCATTCTATAATTAATAATTTTTTGTCTTGGCATTGTGCTAATGCAGCAGTAGGAAGCAAAGGAGTATTAATCAAAATAAGGGAAAATGGAGAGTCAGCAACACATCTGTCCACCCAGAGGATGGACAGGGCTTTGTTAACTAGTGAAAGCACTGACTGTTGTTCCACATTTAAGTGAATTATGTCAGAGGGTGAATTGCCTCCAGCTAGAGCTGAAAACAAAGGGGCAAGTTGCTGAGTGGTGAGACCCATATATGGTCGTGCCCAATTAATAGTCCCTAAGTATTGTTGCAATTGTACCAAGGTGGTATTCCGTTGGAGGGATAGTTGGGGCAAAATAGGAACGGCCCTAGCAGCCATTACTTTAAACCCCAAATATGAATAAGGTGGAAGTTGTTGCACCTTTTCAGGGGCAACAGTCAAACTATGGGAGGCCAGATGGCCAATAAGATAGTCCAATGTTTGTTGGACACGAAATAGAGGTAAGGGAGAGGAAAGAAGAATATCATCCATATAGTGCAGACAAAGGAATTCAGGGAATTGGGCACGAAAAGGGGTTAAGACGTTGTGAATAAAATGCTGGCACATTGTAGGACTGTTTAACATTCCTTGGGGCAGAACAGTCCATTGATATCGCAAGGCAGGCGAACTGGAATTTAAAACGGGGATAGTGAAGGCAAAAAGTTTGCGATCTTGTGGCTGAAGGGGAATAGAAAAGAAGGCATCTTGTAAGTCTATGACAAAAAGGGTGTGATCTCTTGGAATAAGATTTGGATTAGGTAGACCACATTGCAAGGGACCCATTGGTTCAATGATAGAATTCACAGCTCTCAAATCGTGTAATAATCTCCATTTGCCAGATTTTTTCCTAATCACGAACACAGGGGTATTATATGCACTGGTAGAAGATTCAATGCGGCCTTTGAGGAGTAAATCCTGCACTAATTGATGTAAGACAACAAGCTTTTCATTTGAAAGAGGCCATTGATCTATCCAAACAGGGTTAGAATTAGTTAAGGTAAGAGAAAGGATAGGAGGGGAGGACATATTTAGAAAGAAAGAACAGCTTGGAGTTGAGAAAGTAAATCGCGCCCCCACAAGTTAGTGTGAAGTGGGAGAATAACTGGGCGTATACGTGCTGTCACTGATGACTCAGGGGTAGAAGCAGTCAGCCATGCAGAGCTTCGTTTAACATATTGAATGCCGCCAACTCCCCTAACGGCCGGAGAGGAAGAGAGGGGCCATTTTGATGGCCATTCCAACTCCTTAATAACCGAAATGTCCGCCCCCGTATCTAAGAGACCGGAAAAAGAAATTCCATCAAGAAAAACAGTAAGCATAGGTTTTGAGGAAGAAACGGAGGTAGCAAAAAAGAAGTCAGATAGGGAAGGGTCACATTTTTCATCAATTCCCTCCGCTATAGGGCGCAAGGACGCCACACTTTCCCCTTTTTGGATAGTCAGATTGTGATCGGGAATACAAACCAGAGAAAGAGAGTGAAGGTCCTGACATGTGACTAAGGTGGGAGAGGCGAGGACGCCTCGAGCTATGAGGTCCCGGTGGGGATATAATACAGATGGCAAAGCAGGAGCGATAGAACAAGAAGAAAAGTCAAGCGGCAAAAAATAAGTAAGACCAGGAATTTCCAGGGAAAGGGTAGAGGCAGCTCGCACTACCTGGTCGATAGAGGGGAGGGAAGACAAGGTGACCTTTTGAGAGGGGCTGGCCACATGCCCCGCACTCAGTTTCCCGAAGAGGAATTAGAAGTAGGTTTGGTGGGGATTGGATTAGATCTGCATTCACGCGCCCAGTGGAACCCCTTGCCACAGCGAGGACAAGCCATTTTTGGGCGTGGGGAGGCAGAAGTAGGGGGCCTACCAGAAGAAGGGGGCGCACGGCATTGCGCGCGAAAATGCCCCGGTTTGCCGCAATTAAAACATTTTCCACTTTGAGGAGACTGAGATGCCACCAGAGCAGATGCCAGTTGTTGCATCTGGAATGTAGTAGTTCCGACAGTGCGGCATGCCTGCAGATAATCAGCTAGTCCGGCCTCTATACGACTACGCACTGGAGCTAGAGCCTGCTTACAGTCTGTATTAGCATTTTCAAAAGCCAATTTTAGCAACACTTCCTTTCTTGCTCTGGGATTAGCTATTTCTTTAAAAATGGCCAATTGCAATTTTTCAATAAATGAGTCATAAGACTCAGAAGGGCCTTGGCGAATAGCCACAAAAGAGGAACGAGAGGAAGTGGAAGGGTCATCAAGTTTACAAAAGGAAGATAGAGCACATTCCCCTGAGGCTGAGAGAATAGGAATGGCAAGGCCAATTTGTGCTTGTGCAGTTGAAAAATCACCTTGGCCTGTTATTTGATCGAGTGTGGCAGCCAGAGCAACAGCCATAAGGGGCAATTTCATGGTAGCAGCCCGTCGAAACTCTGCCTCCCAAACCACATATTGAGTAGTGGAAAGAATTATTTTTGCAATGGTATTCCAATCATAAGGGATCATTGTATAAGTTGCAGACAAGGACGCTAAGAGTTCTTGAACATAAGGGCTACTGAGACCATATGTGGAAACTGAAGACTTAAGGTTTTTCAAAAGATTAAAGGGTAATGGGGTAAAAACAGGATTGTTACCAGTGAGATCAACTGGATAGGCCGAGGCTGTAATGAGATCCTCAGTGGAGGTTATATTTCCCTCCATGCGGGCCTGAAGAATGCCCTGGTGAACTGGTGACAAAATGGAGGATGGCTCTTGGTAAAAAACGGTCCGGCCTTTTACTGGATTGATCAGTGGATCAGGACAGGAAGGAGAAGAGGGAGGTAAGTAGGCAGAGGGGGTTTTAGAAATTGGAGGAGAACCTGAAAGGTTCTGGAAATGGACTTTTAGACTGGCAACTACTGTTTTCCATGTAAGAATATTAGCAGGGGCCCTTGGTTCTGTATTAAAATATGAACCAATTTTAATCCAATGTTCAATTTTCAAAGTGCCCTTTGAGGGATATGTAGGACAATGAGTCCATAAATATGACAGTAGTTTTTTCAATTCTTTTTGTGAAGGCACTTTGTGTTCTTTTTTTAACTGTTTAACTGATGCCCTGACGATTCCCCCAAGCACCCACAGATGTGCTATCTGCTCTTGGGAGAATTCTGCCCCCATACTCACAGGAAGTCGATCCTAGCTAGTAGGAGTCGCGGTGCGCGAGATGAATATGAGAGTGCCAAGGGTGTCGTCGGAACACGACACCGACCCGAATCACGTCGGGGTCACCACTTGAAGCTTCCTAAGCCTCAGTCCCCCGGAATGGCATCGGGGGTTTGGCTCGGTGGGCTCCAACTTGGTGGTCTCTCCACGGGCCAATAAAGAAAAACCCAGGACACAGGTTTTCTTGGGGTGGAGAGCCCAGAACAATCCCTGGGTCCTCCTTTTATTAACTCACATATGCAAACTCTTTGTACATCACATGTCTCATTTTGGCCAATACATGAATTTCTTGCTGCACCACACCGTTTGGGCCTTCCCCTTTCTCCTCCCATTTGCCTACCCTCCCTTTGTCACATTCATCATCTCTGACATATTCTGGAACTTTCTCCCAGTAACTTTCCACCAAAATGGAGTCACTTTTTCAAAATGGAGTCACTTTTTCAAAATGGAGTCACTTTTCTAAAATGGAGTCACTTTTCTACTGTTAATATATGCAACACCAAGTTAGCATCGTTCTCAGTTTGTTGGGCTTGTCGGTCCATTTCTGTTAGTTTTAGGGTTATAAGTGATTTAATTACAGTCCTTTTTAATTCCTCAGAGAACTCATCAGCCTGAGTATAAAGTGGAATCTTCTTTACCTTTAGTTAATCCCGCTTCTGTTATTTCTTGACCCATAGAGTACTCAGACAAAGTCTGGGAGTCAGTTTGGAAGTTCAAAGCAGGATTTCTATTTTTTATTTCCATCGTAAATTCTTTTATTTGCAAACGTATTTTCATCAGTAGCTTCATAAAGTTTTTCCAGTATAAGTTTATAGTCAACTTGAGCCAAGGGTTGCTCCATTTCAAAGATAATCAAAAACAGTCTGTATCATTTAGTAGAGGCTGTGTTCAGAGAACATTTAATCAGTGTCCACCCCCACCAGTGAAGCTGTTAATTTTCTTTGTATTTTCCCCTTTATGATAATCTGAAAGTCAAGGTTAATCCAATCCTCAAAAGAAAAAGTTGCAATTTTAAGTCACTAATTAAAGTTGCAATTTTAAGTTTTTCCACAAGGTGTCCTCAGTACCATGTAAAATCTTCTTCCAGAAACCAGGAATCTCATAAACAAGATCAGGAAATACAGAAAAAAGAAGCATTCAAACCCAATAGCAGATTCAATACTGACAAAATTTTCCAAGACCCCGAAGTGAAGGAAAAGAGAAAAAAAATAGGAAAAAATCACTTTAAATTAATTCAGTCCAAGCTTCTTTTCCCCACACTCACAAATGCCGCCTTCTTAGAGTAGGGAAATCATTTCAAAGGTGCTTTTTACAGGCACAAAAAAAAAAGAAAAACCAAGAGAGGGAGGAGAAAAAAAATCTCACCCAGCTCAGCCACTGTGGTTCCTATGCTTAGATGTCCTTCTGACTTCTGGTTGCAGCGGCTAGATGAACGGCCATTTTACTGGCCGTTCTTTCCACTGTCGGCCCAAAGGAGCAATCTCGGTCCCTGGAAGAAGCTGCCGCTCTCCCAAGGACAACGAGGACCTCCTCACTGGTAGCTGCCCCCAGAGGGCAGCTTTTCGACCCGATTAAGGGTCTACCGGCAGCAGAGAATCAGCTGGCAAGGAGAGCCGTCTCCTTGCACAGCTGCGAGCGCCGCTATCCGGAACCGGAAGTCTTTTTAATTATTTCTTATTCTGATGGTATTTCTTCATTTTTCCAATATTGTGCAAATATAAGTCTTGCTGCTGTTATCATATGCAAAATCAGATATATACTTCGTTTTTCAAGCTTTTCCGTGTTTCCCCGAAAGCAAGACACCCCCGATTGTCAGACGTATCGGGGTGTCAGGGGGGTCCGCTAACGTAAGCCATGCCCCGACCGTAAGAAACACGGGGGCGGAGGGGAGGGAAGATGGACGCGCTGCAAGAGCGGAGCGTGGCGGGGGGGGGAGCGGAATCCAGAGCTTTGCGTCGCTCCCCTCCCTTCCCCGCCCCGCCTGGAACCCAGCGCTGCACCTTGGCAAGTCACATCAACGTGCGGCGGTGGCAGCGCCTTTAGCCCTTAAACCGGAGTGGCGTCGGTACCAGCGGCGGGCAGGGGCGGTCTCTCTCTGCCAGAGTCCCCCCTCCCTCCCCGCCTCTCTCTCTCCCCCTCCCGCAGCCGCAGAGGCGGACAGCGCAGCCCGGCTTTCTTCCCTTCCCTTCTCTCTCCCTCCTCTCTCTCTTTCACCCTTCCTCCTCTTCCTTCTTCCCCTTCACCGCAATTCAGAGCGCAGGCCAATTGCCCCCCCCGCCGCCGCCCCCGGAGCCCTTTCCTGCCCCTGCCAAAGGAGGCGGCCAGCCGGAGCCGGGAAGGGACGGAGCTCTCTCTCTCTCTTTTCTCTCTACCGTAGTTTCTCTCTCTCTCTCTTTCCCCCCCACCCCCGTCTTTCTCCGCCCCCCCACCTCGCTCCCAGACGCCCTTCCTCCCTCGCAACTTAGGATCGCCGCGGGGGAGGCGCGCCAACTCCGGCTCCGGGGAAGCCCTTCGCCCGAAATCTGACTGCACGGAGCGAAAGGCACACCAGGTGTGCGTGTGCGGCGGCGGCTCTCCCTGCACAGCCTACTGCCGAGGGAGCAGGGAAGGAGATGGGGAAGAGACGAGGGGGGCAGCCGGACCTCCCCTCAGCGTCTCTTCCCCACCTCCTTCCCTGCTCCCTCGGCAGTAGGCTGTGCAGGGAGAGCCGCCGCCGCACACGCACACCTGGTGTGCCTTTCGCTCCGTGCAGTCAGATTTCGGGCGAAGGGCTTCCCCGGATCGACCCCCGCCGCCTGCTGCCTCCTCCTCTTCTCCGCCCTCAGCGTCTCTTCCCCACCTCCTTCCCTGCTCCCTCGGCAGTAGGCTGTGCAGGGAGAGCCGCCGCCGCACACGCACACCTGGTGTGCCTTTCGCTCCGTGCAGTCAGATTTCGGGCGAAGGGCTTCCCCGGATCGACCCCCGCCGCCTGCCGCCTCCTCCTCTTCTCCGCCCTCAGCGTCTCTTCCCCACCTCCTTCCCTGCTCCCTCGGCAGTAGGCTGTGCAGGGAGAGCCGCCGCCGCACACGCACACCTGGTGTGCCTTTTGCTCCGTGCAGTCAGATTTCGGGCGAAGGGCTTCCCCGGATCGACCGCCGCCGCCTGCCGCCTCCTCCTCTTCTCCGCCTCTCGCTGCTGCAGCTTCGGTTGCAACGGGCCGGCCACGAGGCCAGCAGCAGCAGCAGCAGCAGCGAGAGGCGGAGAAGAGGAAGAGGCGGCAGGCGGCGGGGGTCGATCCGGGGAAGCCCTTCGCCCGAAATCTGACTGCACGGAGCGAAAGGCACACCAGGTGTGCGTGTGCGGCGGCGGCTCTCCCTGCACAGCCTACTGCCGAGGGAGCAGGGAAGGAGGTGGGGAAGAGACGCTGAGGGGAGGTCCGGCTGCCCCCCTCGTCTCTTCCCCATCTCCTTCCCTGCTCCCTCGGCAGTAGGCTGTGCAGGGAGAGCCGCCGCCGCACACGCGCACCTGGTGTGCCTTTCGCTCCGTGCAGTCAGATTTCGGGCGAAGGGCTTCCCCGGATCTACCCCCGCCGCCTGCCGCCTCCTCCTCTTCTCCGCCTCTCACTGCTGCAGCGGCGGCTGTCCCTGCACAGCCTACTGCCGAGGGAGCAGGGGGGAAGGAGGTGGGGAAGAGACAAGGGGGGCAGCCGGACCTCCCCGCGCAAGCCGCCAAGCGGGTGAGCGGCGGCGGGGCGGGGAGCAGAGCGACGCAAAGCTCTGGATTCCGCTCCCCCCCACCACGCCAGCCCCATCGCCTCACCCCGCCGTTTCCACCGGGTGTGCGTGTGCGCGTCCATCAGCTGGGGCGGCGGCGGCGGCTCTCCCTGCACAGCCATTGCATAACATGTAAAACAATGAAAAATGGTACGGTAAGAACGAACAGTGGAATACTGGAAGATAAAACAGATTTATTCCATGACAACCATGTCATCACCCTCAGGAATATCATCATAAACATCCACACTCTTAGGTTCCTGTGGATTTTCTTGGGACTCTTGGGACGACATTTTTTGCTGAATCAGTGGCCCATATTTCTCATGGGTAGCAACGGCACTGTCCTGAAATGAGTAGGCTTTGTCCAGGTAGCCAGCTCGCAGTGCATTTGCAACACAGGTGTTAGTGATCTTATTCCAAGAATTTTTCACCCAGTTAACAATCTCTGGCAGTCTGGGCTTCACAAAGTTCCCACGTACATTTCTCTCCATTCGGTTTTCAATGTAGTCATTGATTTCCACACGCAGATAGTCCTTGAACGGCTTGTTAATGGCGATATCGAGAGTCTGAAGATAAGCCGTCATCCCTGCAGGAATCATGATTTGGTCGATTCTCCGCTCACGAAGGAAGTTTTTCATGGTTTTGGCGCGGTGTGTGCTGGCTGCATCCCAGATCAGCATTCCTCTTTTGTTCCCGCGCATTACAAGCGGCAGCATTAAATCAAGCCACTTTCTTATAACATCTTGTGTGGCCCAGGCTTTTTCAGTTTCCAGCACATAAATGCCAGAAACCCGCTCAATCTTCTCCTTCTTGCCCTTTGCAATGAGCAGCGGTGTTGCTTTAGTGCCATCCAGACGAATCGTCAAAATGCAGGTGACACGTGCACTTTCATAAGCGGTGGAGGGAACGTACACTGAGGAGGCACCTTGGTGATCAATGGTGGTTTGAGCTCCTTGGCCCATGAACACGGCAGTTTCATCCATGGCGATCATGTTGCAAAGACTGTATTTAGAGAAGTCAATGTCATCCACAAACTTCTTGTAGGCTAATGCGCGTTTAACAATCTCAGCATCTTCCAACCTAAAGAGGGTTGTGGATCTTCTCAAAGACAGGGCATTGCGTTCAAGAAAGTTATCCACCCAGTGCTTTGATGCCTTGAATTGTTCATGGGAAATGTCAAACTGTGGCGAGACTGCAAGGGCATATTCCTTAATCTGAGCCCTGGTTACCACCAATGTCTTTGCTCTCCTGTCTGCAATCCACTCAGAGACCAGGCTTTCCAGCTCTGTATACATTGGTTGCCGACCACATCCAATCTTGCGCCTTTTACCCATTCCACTCTCCACTTTTTCACTCAGGTTAGTGTATTCTGCACGCCATTTTTGGACCAGTCGGTGATCCAACATTTTCTCCTTGCAGAACTGCGCTACATTTTTGCCCCAAGATTCTTCGACAATCGCTTTTTTATACTCCACGGTGTAACTCTTCCTTTTACCACTGGAACCGGAAGCACTCATGTCTAGGGGCAAAAATAATTACCTCAGCATATGGTACCGGTATAAGCACTGCTTGTGGTTCCGTATCACAGTCTCCCATAGGGTTACAGCCCCATACAGTATCCCACATAGCCTCCCATACGGTAGGAATTCCCTCCCCTTGATGCTTTACCTTACGCAGGCAGCTTCAATCCCGGTATACCGTAGGTCAGTCAGGAAAGCCGACTGTTTAGGGACAACGCATGAAGCAAATAAAGTTTCTCTCTGAGGTTTCTGCCATTCGAATGGAATCAGTCACTCCTCTTTATTTGGTTAACATCAAACAAGGTGAATAAATCACATACAAAAAGGTTTACTGTGGCAGTTTACCGGTAACAATGGTTACATCCTCAATTTATTCACTTTTACGGTACCATATGTTTTACATGTCCCACTTACCGGTAACACTTATACGGTATAAGCTTTTATAACAGCAGATGGTCAACACAGAAGTTATACAGATTATTATTGTCCTTGTTATTCTCGCCTCGTCCCACTCCCCCACCCCAAAGCTCACCCGCACACAGGCACAGATTTGGAACTTGATGTCTGTCATTCCCCCCCTCCCTTTCTTGTTTGGAGGCTTTTTTAAAAGTTCCCACTGTGTTGACATGGATGGCTATGAGCCGTAAGCACCTTTTGGCTGTGCTAATTGCCGGCTGATTTACGGTACAAGCCTTTAGGCAAGGCAATTACCGGTATTCAGATCAAAAGAGTGCATAAACAAACAAAAGAGTGCATAAACAAACTTCTCAGGCTGTTTGAGATAACTGAAGTTACGGTAGTTAAGCACGAAATTAGCCTAAGATTTACAGATCTTTGACAGTTAAATGAGTTTATACCGGTAGGAAACATACGGTATTATCTTGTAATTATCTTGTAATCCCCTGACCTCCTGACTAAGCAGTAGATATAGTACGTACTATATGACATGCCCCGAAGGCAACACGTGGTGGGGATTTTGGGGATAAAAAGAAAGTGAGACGCTGTCTTGCTTTCGGGGAAACACGGGTGGCATTATACCTAATTTACAAAGTTCAGGTTTAAAATCTACATGTTTTCCCAGCATCTTTTTTGGCCAAGTATGTATTTTTGTCCAATATTTATTTGTTTTGATACAGGGGTGTCAAACTACGGACGGGAGGACCCCTCACCAAGAAACCGCACCCACTCCATTGGAGAAAAAAAACTCCGATTAAGTTGTGCAACGTTATGTGACATTGGGAGTTTGACATGTCTGCTTTAACACATGTCCACCATACATGATAATAACTACCTGGTTTTTTATTACATTTCTAACATTTATCTGACATATTTTTAAACATTTTTGCTAATCTTGCTAATGGCAAGGGCCATCTATAAAACATTTTATGTAGGTTTTTTTAAATAAGTGATTGACATTGTCAGTTTGTAATTTCTTTTTTTTCAATCTTTTATTATTATTTTTTATCAATATATGTTAATTTTTCCAATCAACAAGTTGTCTGAAATTTGCTAAACTAATACATGTTCAATTCCTAATCCTTTCTTCTTTTCTCTAACCAAGAATAAAATAAATTCCAAATTTGATAATAGTCTGTATCTTCTTTGTCTTTCAACCTCATAGTTAATCTGTCCATCTCTGCACATTCCAAAATTTTCCTGATTATTTCTTCCTCTGATGGCAATCCTTCATTCTTCCAATATTGTGTAAAAATTATTCTTGCTGCTGTGGTAATATGTAGAGTTAAATATAATTTCTGCTTATTAGTCTTTTCAGACATGATGCCTAGGAAAAAAAGTTCAGGTTTAAAATCCACTTGTTCATCCAATATTTTTTCTAACCACATATGTATATTTTTCCAATAAGCCTTTGCCTTCCCGCATGTCCACCAAATATGATAATACGTGCCTATATTATGTTTACATTTCCAACATCTATCTGACATATTTTTAAACATTTTTGCTCATCTTGCTGGTGGAAGGTGCCATCTATAAAACATTTTATACAGATTTTCTTTGTATGAAGTTGACATTGTTAATTTATAGTTTCTCTCCCATAACATTTGCCATTTTTCTAATTCGATGTTATAACCAAAATTTTTTGCCCATCTTATCATTGTTTCTTTCACTTGTTCACTTTCCATATCTAAAATTAACAAAAAATTATACATTTTCTTAATCAATTTCTCATCTGAGGTTAACAAAATCTTATCAAACACAGTTTGATCCTTATAAAATCCATACATTTTTACATCTTTTTTGTATCTATTTAGTATCTGTAAATGTGCCCACCAAGATAGATTAATTCCTAAATTTTCCAATTCTTGTTTAGATTTTAATTTCCCATGAATATCTAAGATATCTTTATATGTCCATACTTTCTCAAAATCCACTAGATTCGGATGTATAAATGCCTCCATCGTTGACAACCACCCTGGAATTTTAAGATATATTTTAGCTTTAATTTTTTCCCATACTGTTAATAAGGCATTTCTTATAAAATGATTTTGAAAATACTTATGAAGTCTGTTTTTCCCATACCATTAAAAACCGTGCCACCCCAATTGTAAGTCATGTCCTTCTAAATACAATAACCTTTTATTTCTGAGTGTTATGCACTCTTTCACCCATGTTAACACCGATGCTTGATAGTACAATGTCCATTCTGGCAGCCCAAAACCTCCATTTTCCTTAGCATCTTGTAATGTTTTCATCTTAATTCTAGCTTTTTTCCCCTGCCAAATAAAATTCAAAATCAATGAATTTAAATTTTCAAAAAATTTTCTCTCAAGTTTTATCGGAATTGTTTGAAATAAAAATAAAACCTTTGGCAACACATTCATTTTTACAGTAGCAATTCTTCCTAATATTGATAATTGGAGATTTTTCCATCTTTCTAAATCTAGTTTTATTTGCTTCAATAATTTTATGTAATTATCTTTTATTGACGAACATCTAGCTGAAAGGTAGATACCTAAATATTTAACTTTTTTCACTATTTGTACCTCTGTTTTCTCTAATATTTGTCTTTTTTGTTTATCTGTAAGGTTCTTTACTATTACTTTGGTTTTATCTTTATTTATTTTTAATCCTGCCACTTCTCCATATTCTTCTATCTTTCCCCATAGTTTAGGAATCATCTCTAAAGGTTCTTCCAAAATAAATACTAAATCATCGGCAAATGCTTGTAGCTTATATGTTTCATCTTCTATTTTCAATCCTTTAATTTCTGTGTCTTGCCTTATCCTTCTATTTAATACTCCAAAGTAAAGATAAATAATAAAGGAGATAGTGGACACCCTTGTCTTGTACCTTTTCTTATCTCAAAGCTCTCAGTATAATCTCCATTTACTATCACTTTTGCTGTCTGATTACTATATATTGTTTTTATCATATTTGTAAAGTTCTTTCCAAAATCCATTATTTGTAATTGTTGGACCATAAATTGCCAAGAAACATTATCAAACGCTTTTTGGGCGTCCAAAAATACTAATGCTAATTGTTTCCCTGGGTGTAATTAATACATCCATTATCGCCCTTCAATTATTTTTGATCTGTCTCTTCAGTAAAAAGCCGTTTTGATCTGGATGTATAAACTCAACTAAGTATCTTTTCAGTCTCTCTGCCATTATTGAAGTAAAAATTTTATAATCCACATTGAGTAATGAAATCGGTCTATAATTCTTAATATATATCAAATCTGAGCCTTCTTTTGGTATCAAAGTAATATTTGCTTCTATCCATGTATTTGGAAGTTTAGCCTCTAACAGTAATCCATTGCAAACCTTTTTCAGTGGTTCGCTTAATAAATCTTGTAGATTTTTATAGAGTTCCGCCGGAGTTTGTAATTTCTTTCCCACAGGCTTTGCCATTTCTCTAAATCTATATTATATCCAAAACCTTTTACCCATATTATCATTGTTTCTTTTACTTGTTCGTCTTCCATTTTCAAATTTAATAGAAAAATTATACATTTTCTTAATTAGTTTTTCATCAGAGGTTAATAGTATCTGATCAAATGAAGTCTGCTCTTTATAGAATCCATACAATTTAACACCTTTATCATATCTCACTTGTATCTGTAAATATGACCACTAATGATAAATCAATACCCTGATTTTCCATCTCTTTTCTAGATTTTAAGTTCCCTTCAGAGTTTAGAATATCTTTATATGTCCATATTTTCTCAAAGCTAACTAGATTTGGGTGTACAAATGCGTCCATTGTTGACACCATCCTGGGATTTTCAAATATATTTTGCTTTTTATTTTCCCATATTAGTAATAATGCATTTCTAATATAGTGGTTTTGAAAATGTTTATGAATTTTATTTTTCCCATACCATAAAAAATCATGCCAACCAAGTTGTAAGTCATGTCCCTCTAAGTACAACAATCTTTTATGTCTGAGAGTTATCCATTCTTTTACCCATGTTAACACCGATACTTGATAATATAAAACCCATTCTGGCAAACCAAAACCTCCATTTCCCCTTAGTTTCTCGTAACATTTTCAATTTAATTCTAGCTTTCTTTCCTTGCCAGATAAATTTTAAAATTAAAGAGTTCAGGTCTTCAAAAAAAATTCTCTAGTTTTATAGGTATAGGTATTGTTTGAAGTAAAAGGAGTATTTTTGGTAATACATTCATTTTCACCATAGCAATTCTCCCTAACGTCTACAATTGCAGATTTTTCAGTTTTTCCAAATCAAGTTTTATTTGGTTTAGTGATATTATATGGATTAATATAGATAGTTAATCACTCCCTGGTTTCTTGACATGTGTTTCTTTTGATTTCTTGTCCTGCCCTATGTTACCCTCCTTCATATATTGCATATTTATGCTAATAAGCTTTCTTATCAAAAGGGTTGTGTGTTTTATTATTATAATAAGCTAGAATAGTAGTGGCGAACCTATGGCATGGGTGCCAGAAGCGGCACTCAGAGCCCTCTCTGTGGGCACGTGCGCTGTCGCCCCAGTCCTAGGCCTTCAGCTGGTTTTTATAAAACCTTTTCTCTTTAGGCCTCCACCACTGTGTGCAAAAAAAAAAGGTTCAATCAATCAGTCAATTTCAACTTCTCGCGGGAAAAAAATGATCTTGCAAAGTTGGAATTGATTGATTGAACTTTTTAGTCCCACCCAGTCTGCCATTACCACCGTAGCCACGCCCACCCCATGGGCCATGCCCACCCAATTGGCCACACCCAGCCAATGGGCCACACCCACCCGGCACCCGACGATGCATAAGTGGGTTTTGGGTTGCAGTTTGGGCACTCGGTCTCTAAAAGGTTCGCCATCACTGAGCTAGAAGTTACCAAAGTTTATGTCTACATGCCTTAACTAGCATCTTTCTCACAGAGTCCTTCTAACTTTCTTGTAATATTCCTGTTGCTG
This sequence comes from Bothrops alternatus, assembly GCA_034064705.1. Taxonomy (NCBI): domain Eukaryota; kingdom Metazoa; phylum Chordata; class Lepidosauria; order Squamata; family Viperidae; genus Bothrops; species Bothrops alternatus. The sequence continues at coordinate 3,169,994 of JARGCV010000172.1, forward strand.
GGCAGTTGTGTCCCACCATTGGTTACTGGTCTTATTACACCCATCAGCAACTTTCTGCCTTGGCTATTTCTTTAACAAACTTCCCTAATTGCAAGCTGAGACCTTCACCCCCTGTGTGCCTCCAATTTTTTGAAGACAGATTTACCATAGTCCTTGACTCACAACCATTCATTTAGTGACAGCATTGAAAAAAGTGACTTATGACAATTTTTCACTTATGACCATTGTAGTCTCCCTGTGGTCACTAAGCAAAATTCGGATGCTTGGCAACTGGCATGGATTTATGATGGTTGCAGTGTCCCGGGGTCAGGGGATCCGCTTTTGCAACCTTCCGACAAGCAAAGTCAATGCGGAAGCCAGATTTGCTGTACAACCCCGTGTTTCCCCGAAAGCAAGACAGCGTCTTAGTTTCTTTTTATCCCCAAAACCCCCACTACGTCTTCCTTTCGGCGTATGTCTTATTTACTTTTACTTTCCTGCTTAGTCAGGAGGTCAGGAGATTACAAGATAATTACAAGATAATATGTTTCCTACTGGTATAAACTAGCTAACACTTAAGCTGTTAACTGTCAAAGATCTGTAAATCCTTGCGATGTGATCTTAGGCTAATTTGGTGTCTGTAGCACTCTTTTGATCTGAACAATTGCCTTGCCTGAAGGCTTGTAAATCAGCCCCAATTAGCACAGCCAAAAAGGTAGAGGCCTTTCGATTTGAATACACAAAATGCTTACGGCCAGTTCAAGTGGGGTGCATTACAACATCCCATCAACTCCACAAACCAAGGCACCTCCTTTTCATTTGGTCAGAAATGTGCCAAGGAATAACTGAACTTGACAAGTTAGGGTTAACAAAATCAGATGTACTTTTGTTTTATCGTAAGGAGAGTGGTGGGGAGGAAGAGGAAGAATTTGTAAGCCCAAAGCACCAGCTCCCAACTTTTCAATTACCGTAAAGGCGAACCAGCCGGAGATACACTGCCTTATGATTAATTATTCGTTTATCCAGCGAACAACGTGGGTCTATTTTGGCCACTTTCCTGTCTTTTTAAAAATTAATTTTTCAGGACTGATTAATATTTTGGTGGTTTGGGCTTGTCGTTGACTTTTGCTGTGCAAGACCTTTGCCCCTCCCGTCAATTTCTGCCCGCATTTCACTCAGCCGCCCCCGCCTTCAGAGCGTACGTAGAAAAGGTGCGGGTGAAATCTTTCCATTCCCGGCGGGCGTCACGAAGCTTTGCCTGTGTGGCAGGGGCGGCCGGCGCTCCCCTCCCTTCCCCGCCCCGCCGCCGCCGCCGCCAGCCCAGAGCAGGCCTGCGCGCCGCCCCAGACCCGCGCCGGTCCCGCGCACTCTGCTGCCCGGTGGATGGGGAGGCGACAGCGGCAGAGATTGGGTTGAGAGGCCGGCAGGACGCGTCCAGCGCCCACAAATGCGGCCCGTGCCGGCGGAATGCTCCCCTCACTCACCCGCCGCCTCACTCGCGCTGCCTTTTCCGGCGACCAACCTCCCTTTCTTTTTTGAGGTTGGTCGCCGGAAAAGGCAGCGCGAGCGAAGCGGCGGGTGAGTGAGTGAGCGGCGGCGGGGAGGGGAGCGGAGCAAAGCTCTGGATTCCGCTCCCCCCGCCACGCCAGCCCCATCGCCTCACTCACCCGCCGCTTCACTCGCGCTGCCTTTTCCGGCGACCAACCTCCCTTTCTTTTTTGAGGTTGGTCGCCGGAAAAGGCAGCGTGAGCGAAGCAGCAGGTGAGTGAGTGAGCGGCGGCGGTGGCGGGGCGGGGAGGGGAGCGGAGCAAAGCTCTGGATTCTGCTTCCCCCCCGCCACGCCAGCCCCATCGCCTCACTCACCCGCCGCTTCACTCGCGCTGCCTTTTCCGGCGACCAACCTCCCTTTCTTTTTTGAGGTTGGACGCCGGAAAAGGCAGCGCGAGCGAAGCAGCGGGTGAGTGAGTGAGCGGCGGCGGCGGGGAGGGGAGCGGAGCAAAGCTCTGGATTCCGCTCCCCCCCGCCACGCCAGCCCCATCGCCTCACTCACCCGCCGCTTCACTCACGCTGCCTTTTCCGGCGACCAACCTCCCTTTCTTTTTTGAGGTTGGTCGCTGGAAAAGGCAGCGCGAGCGAAGCGGCGGGTGAGTGAGCGGCGGCGGGGCGGGGAGGGGAGCGGAGCAAAGCTCTGGATTCCGCTCCCCCCCGCCACGCCAGCCCCATCGCCTCCACCGGCTCCTTCCCCCGCGGCAGCGACGCCCGCTACTTCGCCCAGCCGCTTCCCATCGCGCTGGGCCGAGAGGGCGGCGGGGCTGTGCGGAGCAAGCGAGGGAGCCTCCTTCCCTCCGAGCTTGGCGAGCCAGCCTCGCCCGCGGCGGCTGGGGTGGCTCGGGGCTCGGCTTGCGCGGGGAGGTCCGGCTGCCCCCCTCAGCGTCTCTTCCCCAGCCCCGCCGTTTCCACCGGGTGTGCGTGTCCATCTTCCCTCCCCTCCGCCCCCGTGTTTTCCTGAAAGTAAGATATACGTCTTACGTTCGGGGCACGGCTTACATTAGCCGACCCCCTGACACCCCCGATACGTCATACAATCGGGGGTGTCTTGCTTTCGGGGAAACACGGTAAGTTAACATCTGCAGTGATTCACTTAACAACTGTGGCAACAAAGGTTATAAAATGGGACAAAACTTCCCTTAATTGTCTTGCTTACCGAACGAAATTGCCTGTAGGGAAAAATAGACACCCTTTGCCAGCTTACTTTCCACATTTGCTATAGAGCAAGATCATCATAGAGTCCTCCGAAGTCTTGAGTGCAGACCCTGAAAAACACTCCTGGGGGGTCAGGCCAAAGCCACCTGAGCCCAAGCTTTTGTTTCTCAGTGATGCTTCTCAGGTGACTGCAAGCAGGAGACTCAGGCAGATCAATTTCCTGCCATTACAGGTAGTCCTCGACTTAGAGCCATTCGTTTAATGACTGTTCGAAGTAACGACGGCAATGAGAAAAGTGGCTCCTCACCATTTTTTACATTTACAACCATTGCAGCATTCCTGTGGTCACATGATCAACTGCCATGTATTTATAACGAGTATATATCTTCTAACTGGGTCTTCCCTCAGACGTAATTCTTTTCGGAAAAGAAACTCAGATCTTGTATTTTCTCTTCAGCTCAAGGTTGGGGATTGCCTGAAGGCTCAGAAGGAGGAGAAAGAAAAAATAGCTACATACAAAACGGACACAGAGCAAAGAGTTCAGGAGATGCTTGTAAGTATTGATCCAACGGTGAGGAGCTTCTGAGCTAATAGGAGGGAGAACACCAGCTGCCATCTTTAATAATAGGCAGCCTGTTTGTAAGTACAAGTTCTGACTGAAATGAAATTCCAGTTAAAGACAGTGTTAGGGCACAGAACGTGTTCTTAGCCTGGGATGTCACCATTGGCTGAATGAGTCACAGTGATGTTAAGGGCACCTACCACAAGAGCCATGTTTTATAAAGTGGGTTTGGTTTGCATATAAATTAACGCAGACCATATTTCATCTTATTGAAACAAATGTGAAATCAAACATTTTTCTGTCTACTTTTTTGGAATTCCTGATTGCCAAGAAAATTTTCGTGAGAGATCATTTAACTTGAGCCTTTTTTTGGTTTTTAGAAACCTTTCCCCCTGTGTTTGTTGATGTCAAAATGTTTTTTTTTTCTCCCTAGGAAATTCTCCCATCTCATTTCAGGATTCTTCAGGGAATCTGTTTAAATATTATAATAATAAAAATAAATATAATTAAGTAAAAATAAAACAAAAATATGCCTTTTGCTCTTTTTGTCTTCTTGTTCTAGGACCACATCGAAAAAGAGGAAAAAAATGATCATAGAATGGCTGCCAGACAAACTAAATTAACATCTACGAAGGTTGTAGTATCCTCACCGGCTCAGCCCTCTAAATCTCAAACAGCCAGTTTTTCTGCTCCCCCGGCTTCTTCAACATCTACAGAGCCTGAAGCCCCCTTGTCTACTCAAGCCTCTCCAGAAATGCATATGATGAAAGATATTGGGAAAGCTTTCAAGAGTTTCTGGGAGGGGGTTGAAGAAAAGATGGAAGAGGTGGAGAGACAAGTTGAGGGACAACTTGCTGAGATTAAAAGTGAGTTACAGGACAACTCAACTATGATGCAATATCAGCAGATGATGAAAGCAATTAGGGTCAGGGGTCTGGGAGAAACCCCAAATGAGAACCAAGAAGATTTGAAAAGAATTTTTGTAAAAGCCTTGGAAAAATTTCTAGGAGAGGAGGCTAAAAATTTCTCTTGGCAAATTGACAGAATCCACAGAGTTAACTCATGGATCGCAAGACAAAAAAAATTACCAAGAGATGTGGTTATCTATTTTGTAACAAAGAGATTCCGAGATCTTATTTTTACAACATCCTATAACAAGAGATTGAATGTAGAGGGGCAAGAGGTGATGATATTGAAGGAGATCCCTCCCAAGATGTTAAGAGAAAGAAAAGACTACGCGTTTTTGGTCACTGAACTGAAAACACGCGCTCTACAATATCGATGGGAAGCCCCAGCTGGAATGTCATTATCTTATAACGGTAAAAGATACCACCTGAACTCAGTCTGGAAAGCAAAAGAATTTCTTGAAAAGGAACTGAAGGCGGGGAGACCCTCGCCCACAGCACCGGAAAATGTAGATTGGCCACAAGAAAGAGGAATGGACTTAAAACAACGATCAAAATCCCCGGAGACACAGACCGCTGCAGCATCAGGAGAAGATAAAGGAGCTTCTCTGGAAGTGACTGCACGGAGTATGGATATCAATAAAACCATGGAAGCAGGAAAGCATAACAATCAAAGGCAGACGAGAGCTACTATTAAACATATAGAACGGCAAGAAAAGAACCAACAAAGCAGTACAAATACCAATCTGGAAACCATGGGAGCGAGACCAAAGAAGAAAGCAGGGGAAAAAATGAAATTGGTCTGGCAAGAGTTTTCTGAAGCCGATCATGACAAGTAAATACTTGACATGGAATGTTAACGGGTTAAACTCCCCACAGAAAAGGAAGAAAATATTTCATTACCTGAATCAAGGTAAAAATGATGTAATTTGCTTACAAGAAACATATCAGAACCACGGACAAGAAATATTTAACTAACAACAAGCTAGGCACACAATTTGTTGCAGCGGCAGCAGAAAAGAAGAATGGCATAGTCATCTATGTGAAAAAGCATATAAGAGCTAAATTAATAGAGTCAGACACTCAAGGTAGATATCTAGCAATCAAAATTATAAAAGATGATAAGAAAATTCTTTTGATGGGCATATATGCACCAAATCAGCAACAAGGAAAATTTTACAAATTGGTACATAAAAAGCTAATACAATTCGACTACAGATCTTGTATTATAATGGGAGACTGGAATGGCGTCATAGAGGTCGGCTTGGATAAAAAGAAGACATCACCAAATCCACAAAAACACTCCAAGTTGCCCAAATCCTTCTTTGATATAAAAGATGACTTTGACCTGATAGACATTTGGAGAGAAAGACATGGCAAAGAGCAAGAATTTACCTTTTTTACAGACAGACACCAGTCATTCTCTAGAATCGACTTTATATTAACAACCAGTGACTTGCTTGTTAGCCTAAAGAAGGTGAAAATCCTACCCAAAGTTCTAACAGACCATAATCCGGTATGGATGGAATTAAGGCAAGGACAGAAACCTAGGAGATCCTGGAGAATTAACGAAAACCTGTTTAAATACGATATAAATATGGATGAATGCAAAAATATTATGAAGGAATTCTTTAGCATAAATATGAATAAAGAGACACCTATAGAAATGATATGGGACGCTAGCAAGGCGTACATGCGTGGGATTCTCATGGACATGAACAAAAGGCACCGTTGCAAACAAGAACAAAAAAAAAGGAGTTAGAAGAGGAGATAAGTAAGAAAGAGCAATTATTAATAGAAAGACCTGAGGACAAAGATACCAAAGAGGGAATCAAGATTTTACGGAAACAATTTGACTTGTTGATGGCAGATCAAGTGGCAAGGAATATACAATATGCAAAGCATAATACATTTTTTAATTCCAATAAACCTGGTCGATGGCTGGCTTATATACTAAGGAAAAAGCAAAAATCCCACATAATTGAAAAGATAGCGTATAAAGGAAAGGAAGAGTTTCAACAAGAAACGATCAAGAAAGCTTTTATAGAATTCTACTCCAAGTTATACGCTGAAGAGAAGACACAAGATAATGAGATAGAAAAGTTTCTGCAAAATGAAAAGTTATTGATAATTACCGATGAACAAAGAGATAGACTGAATGCATTGATCACGCCAGAAGAAATACTTTCAGTGATTAAACAATTGAAAAAGGGAAAAATCCCCCGGGACTGATGGGTTGACGGCAACCTATTACAAGTATCTTCGAGAGGAGATGGTAGAACCCCTTAGAGAACTATTTGTCAACGTACAAGAAGGTGGTCAGGTTCCACCGTCATGGAAAATAACCTACATATCTCTAATCCCTAAAGGGAAAAGACAACGCTCAACCAGAAAACTACAGACCCATCTCACTATTGGATACGGATTACAAAATTTTTGCAAAAATTTTGGCTAACAGATTAATGACAGTGTTACAAAAAATAATTCACCCGGACCAAACTGGGTTTATACAAGGACGACAGATGAAAACTAATGTAAGACAACTTCTTAATATAATAGAGTACTTGGAAAGGCATAACCAGGTGCCCGCTGCTCTCATGTTTTTGGATGCAGAAAAAGCCTTTGATAGACTGAATTGGCCGTTTCTGAAAAAACTGATTGGGGGGATGAAAATGGGAGAACAGTTTATTAATTCCATATTGGCAATTTATCAGAAACAAACAGGCCAGATCATTGTGAATGGGGACTTAACATTCATTTAATATAGAGAAAGGTACTAGACAGGGATGTCCTCTATCCCCCTTGCTGTTTGTTTTAACGCTGGAGGTTTTACTGAACAAGATACGAGCGGCAGATGATTTAAAAGGTATACAGATTAAACAACATGACTACAGACTATGCGCCTTTGCGGATGACTTGCTTGTGACACTGACTCAACCAGCAAAATCAGCCAAGAGATTGATGGAGATAATTAAGGACTATGGTAGGGTATCAGGCTTCAAAGTAAATATATCTAAGACGAAGATGCTAGTTAAAAATTTAGATAACAACTTAAAACAGGACTTAGAAAGAATAACGGGCTGTGAAATAGTTAAGAAAGTTAAATACTTAGGAGTTGAGATTGAAGCTGTAAACGGGAAATTATATAAAAATAATTATGAGGTGTTGTGGAACAAGATACAAATAGATTTGGACAAGTGGAAAACATTACAACTGTCTCTGCTGGGCAGGATAGCGGCAGTAAAATGAATGTATTGCCAAAATTTTTATTTCTCTTTCAAATGTTACCTATACTTAAAAAGGATGTGGGCCTAGACCAGTGGCAGAAGGGCATTAACAGATTTATTTGGGATGGCAAGAAACCGAGGGTTAAATTAAAAATCATCCAGGATACAAGGAAAAGAGGTGGTTTAAAAATGCCCAATTTGAAGTTATATTATTATGCTGCGGCGCTAGAGGCATTGAGTGACTGGATTAATATATCGAATGACAGAATACTGAATGTTGAAGGACATGGATTACTCTTTGGTTGGCACACATATTTAGTGTATGACAAAAAGGGGATAGGAGCTTCAAGGAGCACCCACTGACAAACCCGCTGTTGCGTGTCTGGAAGAAGTATCAGTACTTACTACACGAAAAGATTCCCATCTGGACGATCCCCAGACACGCAATAGGGAACATAAACATAGTACAAGGTCAAGATGTGATGCCCTATAGTAAACTCGTAATGGAAGAAGGAAATGTGTTATCATTAAAGCCATCGAATATGCTAGCAGAGGAAGGAATAGTGTGTACCTGGTTTTCATATTTACAATTGGAGTCTAGATTGCAAAAAGACCTGAAGAAGGGTTTATCACTATCAGATGAGAACTTAATTAAACATGTTAGAGAGCAAGGGCCCATGCATATCAAAAGAGTGTACAATGTATTGATAGAAATTGACTCTGAAACTGAACTAGTCAAGGATTGTATGATAAAGTGGGAACAAAATTTTGGGCAACCTATCATGATGGAAACGTGGGAGAGCATTTGGGTGAAAAATGTAAAATTTACGCAAGCGCAACATTTAAGAGAGAACTTTTATAAAATGTTTTATAGGTGGCATCTAGATCCGAAAAAACTATCATATATCTACCCTGACATCCAACCTAAATGTTGGAAATGTGAAAGTATGGAGGCTACATATTTTCATGTATGGTGGACATGTAGAAAAATTAAAGCTTTCTGGAGAAAAATATGGTGGACACTTCAAACCATTTTGAAAAAGCGTATTGAATTTCTACCTCAGTTGTTTTTGTTAGGGATCATAAAAGACTGTACCACCATAGAGACGAACTTAATTTTGAACTTGATCACAGCAGCGAGACTGCTGGTGGGACAATATTGGAAGAAGCCAGAATTACCATCTATTGAAGAATGGACTTTGAAAGTTATAAATTTGGCAGAAATGGCTAAAATATCGACATATTTGAAGGATCATTCAAATGAAAAATATATGTTGGACTGGAAACGTTGGATAGACTACATACAAGAGAAACACCAATCAAAGAAAATGTATCTGGCTTATAGTTAAATCTTGATATACGGAGTGAAGAATGTTTACAAATTTAAAATGATTGTATTAAGTTGAATTTCTACCTCAGTTGTTTTTGTTAGGGATCATAAAAGACTGTACCACCATAGAGACGAACTTAATTTTGAACTTGATCACAGCAGCGAGACTGCTGGTGGGACAATATTGGAAGAAGCCAGAATTACCATCTTGTTAAGAGCAAGGAAAGATTATGCATTTTTGGTTGCTGAACTTAAAACATGTGCTTTACAATTTAGGTGGGAGGTTCCAGCTGGACTGTCATTATTTTACCAATAATAGATATTGCTTGAATTCTGTCTGGAAAGCAAAAGAATTTTTTGAGAATGTGCTGAAGGCTGGTAGACCCACATCTCCAATACCAAAAAGTGCAGATTTATTACAAGAAAGAGAAATGGACTTAAAACAACAACCGCAGTCCTCGGAGTCACAGCCCCCTGCAGCAACAGGAGTTGATAAAGGAGTTTTGATGGAGTTGCCTGCTCGGAGCATTGATATTTTTCAGCCTTTGGAAGTAGAAAAGCCTAAAGATCAAAGGCAAACAAGAGCTACTACCCGTGTTTCCCTGATAGTAAGACACCCCCGATTGTATGACGTATCGGGGGTGTCAGGGGGTCGGCTAATGTAAGCCGTACCCCGAACGTAAGACGTATATCTTACTTTCGGGGAAACACGGGGGCGGAGGGGAGGGAAGATGGACGCGCACACCTGGTGGAAACGGCGGGGCTGGGGAAGAGACGCTGAGGGGGGCAGCCGGACCTCCCCTCTCCAGCCGCGCGCCGGGCCAGCAGGCTGCGCAGGGAGAGCCGCCGCCGACCCAGCCGCCGTGGGCGAGGCTGGCTCGCCAAGCTCGGAGGGAAGGAGGCTCCCTCGCTTGCTCCGCACAGCCCCGCCGCCCCCTCGGCCCAGCGCGATGGGAAGCGGCGGGGCGAAGTAGCGGGCGTTGTTGCCGCGGGGGAAGGAGCCAGTGGAGGCGATGGGGCTGGTGTGGCGGGGGGGAGCGGAATCCAGAGCTTTGCGCCGCTCGCCTCCCCGCCCTTCGCCGCCGCCGCCACCGCCGCTCACTCACTCACCCCGCCGCAGGGGGACGAGGGGAGGTGCACCGGGAACCTCTCCTTGGCGCAGGGAGCTTCCTTCTGGCTGGTCGCCTCCCCGCCCTTCCCCGCCCCGCCGCCGCCGCTCACTCACTCACCCCGCTGCAGGGGGACGAGGGGAGGCGCACCGGGAACCTCTCCTTGGCGCAGGGAGCTTTCTTCTGGCTGGGAGAGGTTCCCGGTGAGCCTCCCCTCGTCCTCCTGCGGCGGGGTGAGTGAGTGAGCGGCGCCGGCGATGGGGCGGGGAAGGGAGGGGAGCGGCGCAAAGCTCTGGATTCTGCTCCCCCCCGCCAGCCCCATCGCCTCACTCACCCGCCGCTTCGCTCGCGTTCCCTTTTCCGGCGACCAACCTCCCTTTCTTTTTTTTCTTTTCCAATTACAAAGTTAAAAGAAAGGGAGGTTGGTCGCGAGCAAAGCGGCGGGTGAGTGAGGCGATGGGGCTGGCGTGGCGGGGGGGAGCGGAATCCAGAGCTTTGCCCCGCTCCCCTCCCTTCCCCGCCCCGCCGCCGCCGCTCGCTCACTCACTTACCCCGCCGCAGGGGGACGAGATCTGAGAAGCAGAAACCAAGTTGAGCAGCTCACTGAGCCCCAGACACCGACCGGAGGCTGAAAAAAGTAAGAAAATGCGCGCGGGAGGGGGGGGTCGGAGGAGGAGGAGGCGGCAGGGTCTGGTTCCCAGAAAGCGAATGGCAGCAAAATCAAGAAAGGCAGGAAAAGTGAAAGGGCGCCAGAAGTTCCTTGCCCTGGGTTGACTTGGCGCTTTGAGCCTCCAGTCTGAAGCGCCTGTAATATCTCTCCCCCCGGGAATTCTGACAAGCAGGCAGCCGGGGGAAAGGGGGGGAAGAAGGGATGGGAGGGGAGGCGACGCTCCCCTTGGCTTCTCTTGCCCCCTCTCCGCCCCCACCATCCAATTCTCGGAGAGGGCCATGACATCAGCCGGAGCTCTGCGGGAGAGAGAGAGAGAGAGAGAGCCAGCGGGGAAAACTCAGCAAATGAATGAACTTACCTGCCGCTTCTGAGTGGCGGCTTTGGGGGGAGCCGGGTCCTCTGAGCAGCCGCGCGGACGCTCGGAAAGAGGAGCGAGCGAGGACAGCAAAGTTCGGGGGTGGCTCCCGGAGAGCTTCTTAGGGAGTTCGGTTCCCCCCACCACCCCCACCCCTTGGTGGGGCGATTAACTTGGGAAACGTCATTTGCATCGCCCAGCCTCCTTCCCTCGGGACTTAAAGCGACCGCCAACGGCAAAGGCCACCGATCTGCTACCAACCATGAAGGGCGGTTGAAAAGCCCAGGCAGGCAGTCCGAAGTCTGTGTTGAAAAGCCCAGGCAGGGTGTGAGTAGAGGTTATTTAACGACGGACCCGCTTCGTTTCCCCTGCAACGGTCTCCGCCCTTTGGAATTGCTTCCTTGTGGCGGGCAGCATCTGCGCCGGCCGCTGCAAAGTTTTTCCTAGGAGCAGCCTGGACTTTGCAAACGGGGGGGCACTTCATCTATGGACGCCCCCAGGTGCTGCCTCTGCGCCTCAATGGGAACCGGCGCTGCCCCCCTCCGTGGTGCGCGAGCGGAGGCTGCTCAGATGCCGGTCACACCTGGGCTTTCCTCGGGCCGCGCTGCCATTGAAAGAAAACGGCTCCCACTTCCGCGCCGCCCCCCCCCGTTTTTTCCAATATAACACATACCCCGAAAGTGAGACGTAGTGGGGGTTTTGGGGATAAAAAGAAAGTAAGACGCTGTCTTACTTTCAGGGAAACACGGGTACTAAACGTATGGAACAACAAGAAAAGCAACAACAAGGTTGTACAAATACAAGTCTGGAAGCCATGGGAGCTCGACCAAAGAAGAAACAGATGAAAAAGTTGATTTGCTCTTGCAAAAGCTTTTGTTAATGGTTTAAATCAGTGGTTCTCAACCTTTTTCAGGTTGAGACCCCACTTGCTCCGCCCATGTGCGGTGCGACCCCGGCGCGCGCACGCGCACCGGGCCGATCCGCGCATATGCAGCCCGCGGGCCCCCCCAAAAATAGCAGCCCGCGACAAGCCGATCCGCGCATGTGCAGCGTGGGCGTGACGGCCCAAACCGCGACGGGCCGATCCGGGTGCGCGCCCCTCACAAAAAAAACAACAAAAAAAATAAAATGGCGGCCCGCGGTGTCCTGCGGCCCCAGCGGAACGGTCGTTCGACCCCAAATTGGGTCGTGACCCATAGGTTGAGAACCACTGGTTTAAATTCTCCACAGAAAAGGAAGATATTTTATTATTTCACTCAGTGTAAAAATGATGTAATTTGCCTACAAGAAACACACATTAGAATTACTGACCAGAAATACTTAATAAACAATAAGTTAGGTATACATTTTGTAGCAGCGGCTGCTGAGAAGAAGAATGGAATTGTTATCTATGTTAAAAATCATATAAGAGCTAAATTAGTAGAATCAGATACACAAGGTAGATATTTAGCAATTAAAATTTTAAAAGATGGTAAGATTTCTTTTGATGGGCATATATGCACCAAATTTTTATTAGGATTTATATTATAACTTTGTTTAGTTTAGTAGGTTTTCTTGTGTTTTACCCTGTATTCACTCTGGGAAGTCGGGGTGGGTGGGTTGGGGGGGTCTTATATACTGCTCAACTGTTATATTGGTAATATACAAGAATGATATATTCTTTTTTGGTAAAGAGGGGTTGCTCGTGCAGTGCCTCGGAACCACATCTGGAGGGGTTGGAGAGTGAGGAGTGAAGGTGAAGGGAAGTAGGTAGGTTGTAGGAGGGTGAAGAGAGGGAGAGAGAGAAGGTGGGGGGATGGAGTAGGGTAGGGAGGAAGAAGAGGGTAATGTGGGGGATGCTGCCGAGCAACACCCATAGTTCTTTTAATTATTCTACGCAAGTTTTTATATTTTGTTTCATGTTGAAAAAGTTGAAAATGATTGTATTAAGTTGAGTTGTATTTAACTTGATTCTTTTTTTTATAAATATAATTATAAAATTAATAAAATATTTATCAAAAAAAATAAAATAATAATTTTGTATAATTGTCTTTAATTGACGAACACTTAGCCGAAAGACGAATATCTAAATATTTAACTTTTTTCACTTTTTGTACCTCTGTTTTCAATATTTGCCTTTTTTGTTTATCTGTGAGGTTCTTTACTATTACTTTAGTTTTTTCTTTATTTTTAGTCCTGTCATTTCTCCATACTCTTCTATCTTTCCCCATAGTTTAGGAATCATCTCTAAAGGTTCTTCCAAAAGAAACACTAAATCATCAGCAAATGCTTGTAACTTATATATATTTTTTCCATACTAGCAGTAATGAATTCCTAATAGAATGTCTTTGAAAGCAGCTATGTATATCACTCTTCCCATACCATCTTGTAATATTTTTACGTTTATTTTCGCTTTTTTGCCTTGTCGTATAAATTTCAATATCATTTTATTTAATTCTTCAAAGTATTTTTTTCCTAGTCTTATTGGAATTGTCTGAAACAGGTACAATAAGCTTGGCAAAATATTCATCTTAATTGTAGCTATTCTACCCAGCAAGGACAGTTGTAGGTTTTTCCAATTTTCCAAATCTACTTTAATTTGCGCTTTTAATTTATCACAGTTATCTTCTTATCATCTTAATGTTAACTGAACTCCTAGATATTTAACTTACTTTGCAATCTGGAAACCCATCATCTTGGCAAATTCTCTTTTCTGTTTATCTGTAAAGTTTTTAACTAATATTTTAGTTTTCTCTTTGTTTCAATCCTGCCACTGCACCGTATTCTTCTGTTTTCTCAATTAGTTTAGGTCCTGTTTCTTGTGGTTCTTCTAAAATAAACACCAAATCATCAGCAAATGCCTGTAGTTTATACTCCTTTATTTTCATGCCTTTTATTCCGCTGTCTTGCTTAATATTTCTGTTTAACACCTCTAAAGTTAAAATAAATAACAATGGAGATAGGGGACATCCTTGCCTTGTACCCTCAGTTATATTAAAGTTTTCTGTCAAGTCCCTATTTATAATCACCTTTGCTGTTTGTTTATGATATATCTCCAAAGTCCATATACTTTAATTGTAAAAGCATAAATTGCCAGTTCACATTGTCAAATGCCTTCTGTGTGCCAAGGAAAATCAGTGTCATTTGCTTTCCAGAGTGCATCTCATAATATTCTAATGTATTCAAGATCATCCGCATATTATTTTTAATTTGCCTCTTAGGTAGAAACCCATTCTGATCTATGTGTATAATGTTATTTAAAACCCTTTTCAATCGCTCTGCTATTATTGAAGCGTAGATTTTGTAATCTACATTTAACAATGATATTGGCCTGTAGTTTTTTTTATTTGTGGTGAATTAGAGTCTTCTTTAGGTATCAATGTAATATTCGCTTCCGTCCATGTTTTAGGTATCTTTGCTTCTTACATTGCTTCATTATAAACTTTGAGCATACCTTGGCCTATTGTGTATTGTAAATGTTTATAAAATTCTATCGGTAGACCATCTGGCCCAGGAGTTTTGTTATTTTTTTTTGTCTCCTAATTGCTTCAGTTAGTTCCATCGTTATTCTTTCATTCAGCGTGGTCTTCACTTCTTCAGAGACTTTTGGCAATTTAGCTTTTTCCAGATACCGTATTATTTTATTTTAACTTCTGATATTTTCTCTTGGCTATATAATTTCTATAGTTGAGTTTTTCTTTTTTCTAACAAATTTTATTGTTTTTTTTAACTTTTACAAGAGAATGCTCAAGACACACCGTGGTGGTTAGGTGATCAATCATCCAAAAACAAAATCATATAATAGCTCAAGTAAATATATTGAATGTTCCCTCTCTATTTCCCTCAAATAATATAACCTATTTAACATAATCTATTTCTACATTACATATTTATAAATCCAAATCCTGTTTTGAACTTTATTAATTTACAGTTACCATAGTCCAATTTGATCTTAGATAAACGTATTATCACTTCAGGTAAAATACTAATCCAGATATATTCTAATTCATAATCTCATAATCATTGATTTTATCACAAATCTCTCTTATTTATTCAGATAGCATTTAAATCTCATTCAAATAATTATCATGTCTAAAAAAAAAGAACATATCTATTATTACACAAAACATAACGGAGACCTGGTTGGGACCAGAGGGCGGTGTCCCTCTGGTGGAAATGTGCCCACCGGGTTTCCTTGCATTCCACCAGCAGTTTTAAATTTCTCCACAAGGTATCCTCAGTAAACTATGAAGGTCTCTTCCAGACCCCCAAAATGAGGTTAGTAAAGTCAAAGAGCTGTGGAATCTCTTTTCGGGCTTCTCATAGAGTTGTTTGTTTGTTTTTCCAAACAATAAAGATTTATCCCTTTAAAAAAATAAGTCCAGGACATAGGAAGAAAATATTCTCCAGCTTAGAAGATATAATAATACAGTTTTATGATAAGGATTTTTCCAGGGCCCCCAAGTAACAAAAAATAAAAATAGCCAAGGAAAGCAAACAAGAGTGAAAGTGAATATATGATAAATATGATAGCAGTGTTCCAGTATTTGAGGGGCTGCCACATTATTCACCAAAGCACCAGAGGGCAGGAGAAAGAACAACGGTTGAAACTGATCAAAGAGAGAAGCAACCTTCCTGACAGTGAGGACAGTTAACCGGTGGAATAGCTTGCCTCCAGAAATTGTGGGCGCTCCATCACTGGAGATTTTTAAAAAGAAGCTAGGCAATCACTTGTCCGAGATGGCATAGGTTTTCCATCTTGAGGAGGGGGCTGGACGAGAAGACCTCCAAGATCCCTTCCAATTCAATTCTATTCCTATTCTATTCTATGTCGGTCACCGGGATGAAAGTTTCTGTCTTCCGGGCTTTCGGCCTTCGTGTCTGCCTGTCTAAAAAGCCACACACAGAGACACTATAAATACCATACACAAAACAGCACACACACTCCACTAGAGAGGAATTCCCTGAAGATAGGCTCCAGCAAGGGCCCGGAAGACAAAACCTCTCGTCCGTTGACCGACCCAGATGGGATCCTGCAAAGCAAACCAGTCCACTCCAGTCCAGTCCACTCCAGTCCACTCCTTTCCATATAAAGAGCAACAAAGAAAAAAAGTATAGGATTAGATACCTTAAAGACTATGAAAATCCACTAAATATAAACTAGAAAATTGATGTCAGTCTTAGTGTAGAATGAAGTATTTGCATAAATGGGAAAATATGGGCTGGTACTGAAAGGAATATAGAACTCCTGCCAGGCTAATAACATCCTCTTCATTTTACTGCCTGACTAAATTGGTGAGAGACCAGGTCTTTGGGAGCAGAGATATTAAGTCCTTTGGGTCACAGCAAATAGCAACGTTGGAGCACCAGGGATGTCCCAGGGGTGCTTTTTCCACGAGGTACCTGGACATTCTTGTTTTTCTTTGAAGACATTTCGCTTCTCATCTAAAGAAGCTTCTTCAGTTCTGACTGGATGGTGGGGTGAGGATCAGAATCAGAGCTGAAGGAGCTTCTTGGATGAGAAGTGAAACGTCTTCCAAGAAAAAGAATGAAGTCCAGTTGCCTCGTGAAAAAAAGCTCCTTTGGGACAACCATGAGCTTTAATGACTGAGACTCTCCAGAGACATCGAGCACCAGGGATGTCTCCACCTTGTGAGCCATCAAATTGAGGAAAGCAGAGGTTTCCTGTGCAGAAGCCTCCCCTTTTGTACCTCCCTGCGACATCCTGATGCTCTTAGAAAAAAGGGCAGAGCTTCCTCACATTCCATCCTGTGACCCAAGTTCCCTGTGGGGGGATCCCTCTGACTCTGCCAGTTCAGAATTGAAACATGGCAGCCTCTTGCTCTGCCTGATCTTCTGGATTAAAGCTCCAGGCAGAGTCCCTGTTCAACCTTGGCCTTCCCGGGAACGCACTGAAGGCAAAGCCAACCACTCTTCACCCCCCATCCCAATCTTCCCACCTGCAAGATGGAAGTTAAAGAGATCGATATGCAGGGATGAAGCACCATGAAGGCTTACGAGCCATTTATAAAATCAGGGAATCTTCCAGTCCTGGAAGCTGAACTCCTTTCAGAGTGGAGGCCGTAGGGTTGATATATTGGGGGTCAAGACACAAACCAGGCCTGCAGCCTAAGCTCTTGTTCTTCTTCCTTCCTTCCCGCTTGCAGTGAATGTAATTCTGGATCCAGATACAGCCCATCCTGGCCGCCTTGACATCCCCAAAGATGGAAAAAGCGTCAGAGGAATTAAGCCAGTTAAAGAAATGTATCCTTCCCCAAGCAGCAGGAGATTTGAACAGTATCTATGTGTCCTTGGCTGTCAGAGGTTCTCAACAGGGAGACATTTCTGGGAAGTTATTGTAGGAGATACAAAAGAATGGGATGTAGGGATTACCAACATGCCAGTGAACGTAACGAATCTTGATGAGGAGACCGAACACTGGCAAGTTTATAAATCGAGACAGGAATATGGGGCTTTCCATCAGAAGATGCTGAACTGGTCCTGACCGAGGAGCCCACAAGGATCCGCATCTCTCTCAACTGCGAAGGGGGACAAGTGAGCTTTTTTGATGCCAGGACCGCAGCTCTGCTCCATACATTCTCAGACGCTTCCTTGGTTGGAGAGACCCTTCTGCCCTCTTTCTTTTTGGATGAAGGCGACTCCCTGTCACTCCCCTAAAAGAGGGGACCTCCATAGGCAAACCTTTGCAAAAATCCCTATTTGCTAAGCTGTAGTCCCTGAGAGCCTTTAAAACAGAGGTTCCCTAGCTTCCTTTAGTGTTGGATGCCACACTGAGTTGCTTGTGGTTGTGTAGCCTTGGAAATGGAAAGAATGGGTCGGTCAATCAATCTAAAAAATGAGGAGTCCTGTGTGAGCTTTATAGGCTTTAGTGTTATGTGTTCAAGTGTTTCAATACTAAGGATACCTTATCTTACATGGCTAAAGCCATAAATCATGGGTTTTAGATGTCCATCACAGCTCTCCTTCCCATTTATGTATCCTGCTTGTTTCTTTAATGTTTAGTTGCAATCAGTGAGTGTGTAGGTTCCCTTAATGCAATATATTCTGTTTTCTTTCCCTTTCTCTCTCTCTCTCTTTTTCTGTTTCTTTTTAAATGTATACAATAATCATAATCCCAACAAACTCTAGCAGGGCTTCAGCAAATATTAGACTCAATGTAAGATTGACAACATCCTAGGTTTTTTTTTTTTTTTTTTTACAAATCCTAGTACTGTTTCTGTCTTTTTATCTATCTACTTATCTACTTTTTATACTTATCTAATGCTACTGCCAGTAGGGACAAGAAGCATATTTTTAAGATAGTGAAGAATGCCAGCAAGGATGCTATTGTACATCTTGGCGCTAACGATCTGTCCCCAAAAGAAGTACTCTCTGTGCAGAACGGTTTCCAGGAACCTAGCCGGATAGGCTGTAGGCCTACTTTTTCAGAGGTTTTACCAGTGTATAAGGAGCAAAATGGAAAAGGCCAGCGTATAGCAGAATTCAATATGTGGCTAAAGGAGTGGTGTAAAGGGAAAGGCTTTGGTTATATTAGTCACAATGTCTGTAGCTGGTCGAATGAAAAAATGTAGAAAAGATGGCTTGCATCCATCAAAGAAAGGGACTGAGTTACTCAGCAATAAATTCACAGATTTTCTGGAGGAATATTTAAACTAAACAACGGGGACAGTGAGTTAATTGATCCAGAACACCCCTGTCCCCGGCAGTCTAAAAAGTATAGGGCTATCAGTGCACGTAACATAGATGTGTGTGTGGACAAGAATATCAACCTTGCTGTCAAGCAAAATCAAGCTTTTAAGAGTGAGTGACACACAAAGTGCACTAATCAAACAAAATTATTATTATTATCTACCACAATCGGATTACTGATTTTAAGACTAATTTTATAGGTGTCTCATGGATTTTAGTTCTTTCCTTTGCAATTTTATGTCAATAAATTTATTTTTACCTTATTTTATTCTGTCAATATGAGATTTTATTTCTATTTTAGAGTGACATTATTAGTTTTATTGTCAACCATCCCATTTGGCACATTTCAACAAAAGGAAGTCCCACTGTATCATGGGGGAAGAGAGAGAAGGGAAGGAAAGGTTTTGGCGGGAAAGAGGAAGAGAGCAGGGGATAGAGAGGGTGAGAGGGGCAGGTGGGATCCCTTTGGGGGCAAGCCTGAGGGAGAAGGGAAGCAGGGCCAAGCGGCTGATCTGGCCTCCATTGAGTGGGAGGGGGATGAAAAGGAGGAGGTTTTGGTAGGAAAGCAGAGGAGAGCAGGGGATAGAGAGGGAGAGGTGAGTGTCTCTGGGGGCAGAGAAGGGAGAGGAGGGAAGTGGGGCCTCCCCCTCACCTGGTCTCCACCCCATTGACTGAGCTGGGCAAGTGATGCATGAGGATAGGTTGAGGAAAGGGGGAGAAAGGAGAGAGGGAAAATTAGAGTAAAGTCTATGAGGAAAGGAGGAGAAAGGAGGAGGATGGGGAGAGGGACGCAGGCAGATGGGAATTAATCAAGGAGCAGAGGCAGGAGAGAGAGGCCAACCGGCAGTCTGACCATAACCCCGCTGTGTGACTGGTCTGCCAGGAGGAGGCTGCATGAGGAAGGACAAGAAGGCAGAGTCCAGCTGACCCGGGGCAAGTGGAGGCAAGTGTCTGAGTGAGGGAGCAGAGTGGACTGGCCGCCACAACCACGGAGTGTAGCAGAGGAAGGTGCCCGGATAGTTGTGTACTGTTCTCCTCTTGACCACACAAATTTCCCTGCGCTACTCAGGAATTTTGAATAGCCAAAGAAACTCCTGAGCCAAGCTTTCAACAAGAAAACGACTTTTATTTTGATCAAAACAGAGTCGGGTGTCTCCCTCCCTCTTCGTGGCTGCTTGGAGGGGTGAAGGCACACCCAGAAAAGATTCCTTCCACTTTTTATACCCTTCCAGAACAAAGAGACTCAAGTACCTGGAGTAAAGAAGCACAGGAAAACCAAGTCCAAGGCTTGCCCACCTTCTCCCCTCTCTATTTCCTGGACCCCTGAATCTCACCTTGCTCCTTTCATGCAATCTCCTGTATATTTAGCATGAGACATTTGCTTTTATGTAAATAATTTCCCAATACAAAGCTGCTTGCACATAAACAAAATTATATATACAATGATTAGAAAGTGTCACTACTAATATCAATATAAAGTGGTTACAAAATAACACTACTAATATCAAGCTTAAGCATAATAAAATCCCTTCAGTTGGAAAAGAGGGCCGGGGAAACCAGACCCCAGTGACTGTTTCGGGGGTAGCGCTCCATGACAATCTTTCTGGTCACAGTTGTTAAGTTAGTCACACGGTTGCTAAGTGAATCGGGCTTTCCCATCGACTTTGCTTGTCAGAAGGTCACAAAAGGTCGGGATACTGCAACCGTCATCAATTTGAACCAATTGCCAAGTGACTGAATTTTGATCAGGTAATCAAGAGGGCGCTGCAATGGTCGTGAGAAAATCTGTCATAAGACACTGTAATGTCTACATACATTTAAAAGAAGAAATGTTAACATGCTTATTTATTTGACTTCCACAGACCCCAAATTGAGAGCCACTGATCTAGCCAGGGCTTTTTTGGTCATAGAAGGTCCAGAACGGAGTTCCGGCACCTTTTTTGGATGGAACCTTGTAGGGCAGGCAAGGCGGGTTGTATGACATGTGTGAGTTCTGGCACTTTTTTTCTTTTTCTTTTTACAAAAAAAGGCACTGGATGTAGCAGACTCTCAAAGGGATGGGGATTGCCAGAAGGGGATTGCCAAGGCAGGTCAACCACGTCAACATAGCGGCCAGACCCGCCTTCTACCCATATGTAAATAAGGGGCGGGGCTTCCATCCTTGAGCCCTCTAGGGTTGGTTCTTGCTTTGCAGCATCTCCTGGCTTCTGGGGATCAGAGCCTTTGAAAGAGGGGTCAGCGAGAATCCATGGGGAGATGGGATTGGCTAGCAATGGGAAGGATCCTCCCCTTTTTGTGGGGGGAAGGAGGAAATGTGGGTGGAGGTATGTGGAAGGAGAGGCCAAAAGTAAATTTTAGAGGAAGCTGGGCAGAGTGTTTTGTCTTGGGAAGTTAGTCCTGCAAGATTGAAGGACTCGACACCCAGCCTTTGCCAATCTATAGCACCTCTAAACAAACCTAGTTTGCTTTGCCCAGCCAAACTCAGTTCAGATAAAGTTACCTGGGCTTGTAAGCATACTTGCAAGAGAGGATAAATCTGCTGATCTGAATGGGAGGTAGGAGCTCAGGGGTTTTCAGGGTCTGCAATCAATTTCATTCCGTCTTCAAATGCAATGCAGCCATTTCTTTGTGATATTTTTGTGCCAATAAAGGGCCACTGCTATGGAAATTATTATGGGTTTAGGGGATTAGGATAGTATCATTTGTGGGTTATTTTTATTTACTCTGGCTGTAAATAGATTGTGGGTGTTATGGATTTCATGGCTTTTATGGCAGGAAAACAAAACAGTAATTTTAACTGTTGGGAGTTTTCATTTGTAATTTTGATGGTGCTTAAACTGTATCCTGGTTGGGGGAGGTGCATTTTAAATAGGAGTTTTATTTCTTTGTACCGAGAGACATCTCTTTTGGCATGGATTTTTAATAGTAGTAATAATCTAATCTAATGCTGATGATAATAATTCCTTGAAATGAAATCAGCTCTCTCACAGGCCCATCTACAAATCACTGAATGGGGTTGCAGAAGTACAAAAAAATAAACTTCTCCATGGAGTTGAGTTTGAATCATGATATCCATGGAGTTGAGTTTGATATCATGGACATGTACAAGGAGTTTTCTTGGCACCATGATGCTGGTTTGCCATGGTCTTTATCTGGAAGATTTAAAGTTTCTTTTATTTATAGCTACAGGTCCAAGAATGCTAGTCGAACGTTTTCATCATATAAATGGAAACAAAGAAGAGGAAATAAAAATAAATCACCAGGCTAAATTCAAACATAGTGCTTTTGAATGTTGATCACAACTGAACAGAAATTAATTCCTTTTATGTAGATTGTGATGAATTGATCTAATAAAAAACAATCCTATTTTCAGTCCAGCCCCAACACTCAGGAGCAGAATTATTAGCTCAGAGTCAATTAGTGTAAAAAAAGGATGCTATAGCAAAATAAAGAGAAATGTTTTCAGTTATTTTCTTAGCTAGAATAGGGACTTTAAAAATGGATAGTGGGATATTGTTATACAATAGTTCCCTTTAACACACTAGATGATAAAATGTTACACCTTCCTAGATTGAAAATTTTACAAAAACAAAAATATGAGATATTAAAATGTGATTTAGATGTGAATGTTCTGTAAATTAGGATTCTAAAGTTTCCAGCCCCTAAATCTGTTTAATAGTACTACAGTAGCCTCAGGTGTATTAGCCAGCCTTCCTTCTTTCCTTCTTTCCTTCTTTCCTTCTTTCCTTCCTTCCTTCCTTCCTTCCTTCCTTCCTTCCTTCCACACAGAGAGGTCTTCACCTGAGGCCAAAATGAGGCCACTTTGGGTGCCAATTGAGGTTCTTTGGGAAGGGCATTCCATAAATGAGGTGCCACCACTGAAAAGGCAAGATAAAGGGGCTTGGGAGTGTCCCTGTCCCCTCAGGGATCCTGTTGTGACTAAGGAATCTCTCCCGAAAGCCCTTGAACAAAGGGTCTATAAGATATTCTCCACCCACCAGATTTCCCCCCCCACCCCATGGATCCACCTGTCCTAGGCTGATCTGAGACTACTAATTACTCTTTCTAACCATCTTTTGCCTTAAAGAACCTCATTGGTCTAACTTGAAGATTTCCATCCAGCAAATGATCCCATTCCACATTCTACATATTCCATATTCCCAAAGTAGTCTTCTGCTTCTCCCTTCCGTAGTGACCCAGGCTGCCTTCGTCCTGATTGGCTGGCTGGGAAGGGGACAGTCCAGGCAGGTCTTCCTCAGCCAGATGTTCCTATTAAAAGTGAGAGAAAGGATTTTAATTTCTACCCGTCATTCCCCTTTATCTCTGAGACATCCTATCAACTGCAGCACTGGATTTGGGATTTTATCAAGAATTTCTCCCAGTCTGTTCTCCCCAGTTTTTAAAAACTCCCCCCCCCCCAAACAGGATGCTGGGAAGAAAATGTGGTCCGGATTTCAGCGGTG
Organism: Bothrops alternatus; assembly: GCA_034064705.1. Lineage (NCBI taxonomy): Eukaryota > Metazoa > Chordata > Lepidosauria > Squamata > Viperidae > Bothrops > Bothrops alternatus. The sequence continues at coordinate 3,192,986 of JARGCV010000172.1, forward strand.
AAAGGAAAAAACAAAAACAAATGCTGGTGCTATCTGAAGAGGAGGAAGTTTTATTTCCAAGAGTCAAAGCCCTTGGAAGGTAGACGACAAAATAGGAAATACTCTAGCAACAACATTTATATTATTCTCAATTAATTTCTTAAGTGGTTTTCCTTGTTCATTTTTTAACACTCTTATTAACCCAGAAAAAGATTTATTGAATCTTTTCCCTTATAAATAAGTTTATCTAATGAAAATTAAATTTTGTGTTTGCTTTTTCTGTTTTTGCAATTTAAAAGATGAATTTAATTAATTATCATGTTCGCTTGTGAATTTAAAAGTTTTCCTTTCTATTATGGCTTGTCGGCTTTCCCCCCTCCTCTCTAACGAGGCTCCTGTCAGCTACTGATAACTTTATTAGAGCTTAGATCAAAATTTCTTATACAACAGTTCTAATACATTTTATACAGATTTATAGATCCTTCTCACACTGGGATCAGTTGTATTTGATCGGGGCTCCGTCCCGTGGATGTTTGCTTCTCTCCAATTTGTTCTTTTTAAAATACTGTCCTTCTCCTTTAAGAAGCCACCGAAGCTGATCGCGACAGCAACAATCATCCGTCTCGGTTTCCCGTCTGGGCGGAGCCCAAAGGCGGTCACCTGATTTGCAAGAAGAGGTGCGAAATTAAGTTTCGCTTTCCTTGTCCCGGCGGAGGAGGCGGCGATGGCGGCCGCAGCGTCCATGCAGGATTTCCTGGAAGAAGCCACCTGCTCCATCTGCCTGGAGTATTTCCAGGACCCCGTGCTCATCCCGGAGTGCGGCCACAACTTCTGCCGGGGCTGCCTGACCCGCAGTTGGGGGACGTCGGAATCGGAGGCTTCCTGTCCCCAGTGCAGACAGACTTTCAGGCCCCGCAACGTCCTTCACAACAGGCAGCTGGCGCGGCTGGTGGAAGTGGCCAGGCGGTGCGAAGAGCCTCGGGGTGAGGACGGAGGGAGCCTCTGCCCGAAGCACCGGGAGCCCCTCAAGCTCTTTTGTAAGGACCACGAGACCCTCATCTGCGTGGTCTGCGACCGATCCCAAGAGCACAGGGGCCACTCGGTGATCCCGGCGGAGGAGGCTTTCCAGGAGTACCAGGTAGGAATCTGCCAGGGGGAATCCTTGTGAAGGGCCATCCAGATCCTTGGCCTTCCAGGCAATCCTTGAACTACTTTACTTGTTTCCTCTGTTGTCCGCAAACCGGGTTTAGCCTGGCGCAGATGCCAATCAGAACCAGACAGGAGTTCAAGGAACTTTTATTGAAGTATTTCAGCAAAAGGCTCTAAGAAGCTAAAGGAGCCAAGACCCACGAACCATATACAAATACAAATTAGATACAGTTAAGATTAAGGAAGTTGAGAGATTACGGCTTTTATTGATTTTTTAATACAATTCAGTAGTGCTTATTCAACAAACGTGTTGTCTATTCACTAATACAAATTAAATTCCTAATCGCTAGTTCGTTTCTCCGGCCATTGATAAAATAAGTCCCAAGTTTGAAAATATTCTTTTTCTTCTTTTTCTTTCAATCTCAAAGTAAGTCTGTCCATTTCTGCACAGTCTAGTATTTTTTTAATTATTTCTAATTCCGATGGTATTTCTTCATTTTTCTAATATTGTGCAAATATAAGTCTTGCTGCTGTTATCATATGCAAAATCAGATATATACTTCGTTTTTCAAGCTGTAGAGATTGGAATTGTCTACCCAGACAGTACAATACCAAACAAGGATGCTTAATTAGTCCTTGACTTTATATACGTTAGACAAAGAAACATTTATTGATTTGGTACATCACCTAATCCATTCAAGCCTGGGTTTTTTTTGAATCAGAGCTTTTTTTTGTAACAACTGGCAGTTCTTAACGACAGTTTGCTTGTATAAAATTTGTAAAATATTGCGGCAAATATTTGTATTTTGAATGATTATCTGCCATCCAAGTCCTTTTCAGTTTCTAGCAACCAATAGCTCCATCCCTAACCTGTCTTTTCAAATCTCCCAATGGGGCACTCATCTTCATCATAACTGAGACCATCCACTTTGCTGTTGGTTGTCCTCGTCTTTGCATTCTTTCCACCTTTCTCAGCATCAGAGCCTTTTTCAGAAAGCTGCACCTTGACATAATGTGTGTGAAACTTTGTGCAACGTGTCCAGACTTTGCACAATATGTCTGAAATTTGTACTTTAGTACGTGGTGAATGTTAGTAACCACTTATTTAGCCACAGTTACTGGATGAATAGATAAGACTTTTAATTACTGTCAAGAATTTTATTAAGTATGAAGAAGATAAGATAACCTTTATTGTCATTTTTATACTGTGGGCACACATCAAAAATGAAATTTAGTTGCCCGCTCTCAAAGTGAAACACATACATGACACACACCTAAACATACTATGAACGACATATGTATAGACCCACACCTACATATACGTAGCAAATAAATATTAAATACTGTCCATCTTGAATATATAACGGAAAGAGGAAGCTTGAGAGTTCGCAAGGTTAATGCTGTATGGAATGAAACTCTGGCTGAATCTGGATGTTCTGCTGCGGATACCACAAAGCCTCCTCCCAGGATACTTATGGGACCGTCTTCTGCCACATACTTCCCTACGACCGGTGAGAGCGCAAAGGGTTGGCCTCCTCCGGGTCCCGTCAGCGAAACAATGTCGTCTGGGGGGCCCTAGGGGGAGGGCTTTCTCTGTTGTGGCGCCCGCCCTCTGGAACCAACTGCCTCCTGAAGTCCGCGTTTCTCCGACTCTCCCGGCCTTCCGAAAGAACCTTAATACCTATATTTGCCGGCAGGCCTGGGGATGATTGTGGACTGTGGTGTGAATGTTGCATGTGTGGGGGGTTTCTCATTTTTTAAAATATTTTTGGTTGGATTCAGATTATGATCTGTTGTTTTATATAGATGTTGTAAGCCGCTCCGAGTCTTTGGAGAGGAGCGGCATATAAATCCAATAAATAAATAAGTAAGTAAGTAAGTAAGTAAGTAAGTAAGTAAGTAAGTAAGTAAGTAAGTAAATATATATATATATAGAAACCGCAAGAAACCGCACCCACTCCATTGGAGAAAAAAAACTCCGATTAAGTTGTGCGACGTTATGTGACATTGCGAGGTTGACATGTCTGCTTTAACACATGTCCATCATACATGATAATAACTACCTGGTTTTTGATTACATCTCCAACATTTATCTGACATATTTTTAAACATTTTTGCTAATCTAGCTGATGGCAAGTGCCATCTATAAAACATTTTATATAGTTTTTTTTATAAGAGATTGACATTGTCAGTTTGTAATTTCTTTCCCACAGGCTTTGACCATTTCTCTAAATCTATATTATATCCAAAACCTTTTACCCATATTATCATTGTTTCTTTTACTTGTTCGTCTTGCATTTTCAAATTTAATAGAAAATTATACATTTTCTTAATTAGTTTTTCATCAGAGGTTAATAGTATCTGATCAAACGAAGTCTGCTCTTTATAGAATCCATACAATTTAACACCTTTATCATATCTCACTTGTATCTGTAAATATGACCACTAATGATAAATCAATACCCTGATTTTCCATCTCTTTTCTAGATATTAAGTTCCCTTCAGAGGTTAGAATATCTTTATATGTCCATATTTTCTCAAAGCTAACTAGATTTGGGTGTACAAATGCTTCCATTGTTGACAGCCATCCTGGGATTTTCAAATATATTTTGCTTTTTATTTTCCCATGTTAGTAATAATGCATTTCTAATATAGTGATTTTGAAAATGCTTATGAATTTTATTTTTCCCATACCATAAAAAGCATACCAACCAAGTTGTAAGTCATGTCCCTCTAAGTCAGTGGTTCTCAACCTTTTTTAGGTTGCGACCCCCGACCTGTCGAACGCCGCGCATGCGTGGTGCTACCCCCTGCGCTGCGCATGCGTGGTGCTACCCCCTGCGCCACGCATGCGTGGTGCTGCCCCCTGCGCCGGCCGAGGTGTAGGCCGCCGCCCGTTTGGGGCGGCTGCAGGCAGGCCCAGGAACTCCTGGGCGGCTGCGGCAGCAATGGCACAGGGCAACCACGTGCTGGGCCACCAGCTGGCCCAGCCCAGGGGAGGTAAGATACCCGCTGGGCCCCATGCGCGCCAAAAACCCTCCCTGTGCCCGCCACTGCCCCGCTAGCCTTACCTTCGCTGCCACCCGTTTGCAGTAGTGGCAGGCAGGCCCAGGCGCTCCTGGGCGGCCGCGGCAAGCAGCAGCGATGGCGCAGGGCGACCACCGGCTGGGCCACCAGCTGGCCCAGTCCAAGGGAGGTAAGGCACCTGCTGGGCCCCACGCGCGCCAGCTGCCCTCCCACCCCTGGCCCTCTTTTACTTACATTTTTAGTAGTTGCTCAGCAGGGAGGGGTGGAAAGTTCCGGATAGCTCGCCTTCGCTGCAGACAACTTGCAGCACCGTTTGCAGACTGGGACTTTTGGCGGGCTCAGCAGAGCAGAGACAGCCTGGACAATTCCTATTGGCTTTTGAAAGCCAATAGAATTAGACTGTATTCAAGAGAGTCTATTCTATTGGCTTTCAAAAGCCAATAGAATAAGAGGGAGTAGCACCATTTTTTACATTTACAACCATTGCAGCATCTCTGTGGTCACATGATCAACTGCCATGTATTTATAACGAGTATATATCTTCTAACTGGGTCTTCCCTCAGACGTAATTCTTTACGGAAAAGAAATTCAAATCTTGTATTTTCTCTTCAGCTCAAGGTTGGGGATTGCCTGAAGGCTCAGAAGGAGGAGAAAGAAAAAATAGCTACATACAAAACGGACACAGAGCAAAGAGTTCAGGAGATGCTTGTAAGTATTGATCCAACGGTGAGGAGTTTCTGTGCTAATAGGAAGGAGAACACCAGCTGCCATCTTTAATAATAGGCAGCCTGTTTGTAAGTAGAAGTTCTGACTGAAAGGAAATTCCAGTGAAAGAGAGTGTTAGGGCACAGAACGTGTTCTTAGCCTGGGGACTGTATCTTTGACTGGGATGTCACCATTGGCTGAAGGAGTCACAGTGATGTTAAGGGCACCTACCGCACGAGCCATGTTTTATGAAGTGGGTTTGGTTTGCATATTAATTAAAGCAGACCATATTTCATCTTATTGAAACAAATGTGAAATCAAACATTTTTCTGTCTACTTTTTTGGAATTTCTGATTGCCAAGAAAATTTTCGTGAGAGATCATTTAACTTGAGCCTTTTTTTGGTTTTTAGAAACCTTTCCCCCTGTGCTTGTTGATGTCAAAATGGTTTTATTTCTCCCTAGGAAATTCTCCCATCTCATTTCAGGATTCTTCAGGGAATCTGTTTAAATATTATAATAATAAAAATAAATATAATTAAGTAAAAATAAAACAAAAATATGCCTTTTGCTGTTTCTGTCTTCTTCTTCTAGGACCACATCGAAAAAGAGAAAAAAAATGTAGTGGCTGAATTCAGAGAACTACAACTCTGGTTAGAAGGACAGGAGGCGCTTCTGTTGGCTAGAATGGAAGAGACGGAGAAGGATATTATGGCAATAAAGGAGAAAGGTCTGGCCAAGCACATGGAGGATCTGTGCTCTCTTGACGATCTCATCCAGGAGATAGAAGAGAAGCATCAGCAGCCAGCCAGCCAACTCTTACAGGTCAGGCAGGAAGTTGAGATCATAGACTCACAGGGCTGGAAGGGACCTTGGAGGTCTTCTAGTCCAATCCTCTGCCCAAGGCAGGAAGCCTTATACTGTCTCGAACAAATGGTTGTCCAATCTATTATTGGAAGCCTCCAGTGATGGAACAGCCACAACTTGGGGAGGCAGGCCATTCCATTGATTAATGGTTCCCACTGTCAGGAAATTCTTCCTTATTTCTAGGTTGGATTTCCTTCTGATGAGCTTCCCCCCTTTGCTTCTTGTCCCGCCCTCAGGTGCTACAGAGAGTAAATCTATGACAGTCTTTCAAGTATTGGAAGATGGCTGTCCTGTCTCCCCTAAGCCCTCTCTTTGTTAAGCGAAGCATTCCGAGTTCCCTTAGCCATTCATTGTACAGTTTGGCTTCCAGAGCCCTTGTCATCTCTATTGCTCCTCTCGCCTTCTTTCTGGGGCCTCAGCATCTTTCTTGTATCCTGGTGTACCAATGATGAAGTGGAGTAGACTGCTTTAGCCCCACCACAGAATCCTCTTTTTGACTCTTTCCTTTTTTTCCTTTTTCCTTAATGTTATCGAAATTATAATAGTGAAAAGAACAAATGAAAATAAAGAAAATAGGGAAATGGAGAAGGATAAGAATGGGAAAGAAGTGTAGGGTAAATGGGAAAGAAAAAAAGCAGTGTCTTCTAACTTTTTTCAGCACAGTAAAATACAAAATAAAATTACAATCTCAACTTTTTACTTTTACGTATCAGTACTAGCCTGTCTATAAAAACAAAGTCTAATAAGCAAAATCAAGTGTCGGGTATTCATTTTTTTTGTCTCAAGCACAAAGTCCAGAAGCAGTTTCCAAGTAGAAACTAATATATATATTTTTCTCTAATTAAAGCAATTTTGTCATTTTTTTCTAGCTTCATCATTTTCTCCATCCATTCTTCTGTTGTGGAGATTGATATATAAATAAGATAAGATAATCTTTATTGTCATTATTTTTACTGTGGGCACACTGGTATACATAAAAAATGAAATTCTCTCAAAAGTATACGCATACACAACACACATATAAAGATGCTATATGCATACATATGTATATACCTACCACTCTTACACATAAATATCAGTGACTGTCCACCTTGAATACATAGCGGAAAGAGGAAGCTTGAAAGTTCACACGGTTGATACCACGGAGCCTCCTCCCAGAAGGTAACAGGGAAAACAGGTCATGAAGAGGATGTGTTGTTGTGTCGCAGATAATCTTGCGGGCCCTGCTCAAGCAACACTTTTATGCCATCATGTCCTGGATGGAAGGGAGGGAACTGCCAATAATCTCTTCTGCCATCCTCACCACTCTCTTCACCGCCTTCCTGGCTGGAGCAGGGATGCTTCCAAACCAGACAGTGATGCAATACGACAGGATGCTCTCGGTATCTTTCCATTTCTGTTCTTGTAGGATTCTGGCTGCACTCGTGATCCTGAATGCATGATTACGTGACCACAGGACAATGCCCCCGTCATAAATATGAGTCCGTTGCCAAGCGGCTGAATTTTGATCACACAATCATGGGGATGCTGCAACGATGGTAATTGGAAAATGGCCTTATGTCACTTTTTTCAGTGCTGTTTTAACCGAGAAAAGGGTCACTAAATGGACTGTTGAAAGTAATGGCTAATATTAGGGATACACAATTCAGAAAAAGCAGGCCATGCGAAAAGCAAGCATTGAAAGAGCTGGTCAGTGTCCCTTTATTCTGCACCATTTTAAGAATGCCTGCTTAGGGTTCCTATCGCCTGTTAGGGGACATATTGGTGGGTGTTCATTGTGGGGTCTCCTCCTCCCCTTAATCTCCAGGGCAAGGGAAATCCCAACACCTTTGTGGAATTCAATTAACCAGTGGAACAACCTGCCTCCAGAAGCGGTGAATGCTCCAGCACTGTAAGTCTTTAAGAAGAGACTGGACAGCCATTTGTCTGTAATGGTATAGGGTTTCCTGCCTGAGCAGGGGGTTGGACTAGATGACCTCCAAGGTCCGTTTCTTCTTCTTCTTCTTCTTCTTCTTCTTCTTCTTCTTCTTCTTCTTCTTCTTCTTCTTCTTCTTCTTCTTCTTCTTCTTCTTCTTCTTCTTCTTCTTCTTCTTCTTCTTCTTCTTCTTCTTCTTCTTCTTCTTCTTCTTCTTCTTTAAAAAAGGTGAGCGGCTGGGGGAAAAAAGCAATGTTATTTTTTTTAAAGAAAAAATAAAGTACTTTTTAATTATGTTAGTTTGTATCTGGTTTCTCATATTTATGAATTTTAAGAATGTAACTGCATAGAAATGGCTCCTTTCATTTTTTGGTCTCTTTTTTAGGACATTGGAAGCATCTTGAAGAAGTAAGTGAATCCACCCTCCTCTTTACAGTCTCAGAGACCGGCAGCTCCTCCAGCAGTTTTCCTGTTTTGGAAAGTTATGTTTGTATTTAGCAGTAATTTCATTTAGAGACAATGTAGTTCAGGGCCTCATAAATATTTCCCCAGACCACCTCAACACAGTGTAAATAGCAATGTTTGATATGGTGAATCATTATGGTTGGTCCCACAGTCAGCTAGATGTTTAGATTGAACTTGGTATTTTTGTCCATCTACTGAGTCCTTCCCAAGGATAGACAGAGGTTTGATGGTGCTAAAGGTATCATTGTAGGATGTAAGCTGTTCCAAATAAGGCTGCCTTTTGCAATTGTCTGATAGTGGTTTTGTCAGTGCCGATGCTGTTCCAGTGGTGCTCCAGATGTTTTGGGACTACACCCAAGGCGTGTATTATTATTGGTGCTACCTTTGCTTTCTTTTGCCACAGTTGTTCTACTTCTATTTGCAGATCTTTGTATTTTGTGATTTTCTCCAGTTCTTTCTCTTTTATTCCGTTGTTTCCAGGTAGTGCCATGTCCACTTTTTTTGTCTTTCTCATCAATAATTGTCAGGTTTGGGGTGTTATATAGCAGCATGGGGTTGGCTTTGAATTCTAAAGTCCCCAAACACGTTAGCTTCTTCATTTTTACTATTATTATAAGAACCCCCTTTGCTACTAGATTATCTGTCCTCAGGATTTATCACTCATTTTCATTAACAAAATCATTTAACATTTTCTATCTCATTTTCAGTGAATTTCTTTTCCATTGGAAGGAACCCTGGAGGTCATCTAGTCCACGAAGTGGTTTCATGTGGCCCGCAAAGACATCCTGGAAACAGTGAGGGAACGGCCCCCTCTGCCCTGGCCCAGGCCAGCTGGGAGCCAATGTACAATTTTGTGGTGGCCATTTATGCAGAAACACATTCAGTCTTAGCTCCATAAGCCCCCCCCCGCATGGCCTAAGAGGAACAGTGAGGCTTCTCCAGTGGACCATGCCTTGGCACTTGCCCTGTCCCCCCCCCTTCTGGCAGAGACCCACAGATCTATCCCACTCCTGCCCAGGGCCCCACAGGCACCCTTGACGCGAATGGTGTAGAGCTGGCCACACCCATGCAGTAGGCCCCATCCATCCTGGCCACACCCACCCGGCCACCGGAGGGCAACCGCAATACTGATGCGGCCCTCAATGAAATTGAGTTTGACACCCCTGGCCTATACCATTTCAGGCAAATGGCTGTCCAGTCTCTTCTTAAAAACTTCCAGTGTTGGAGCATTCACCGCTTCTGGAGGCAGGTTGTTCCACTGGTTAATTGTTGTAACTCAGGACGTTTCTCCTTAGTTCTAGGTTGCTTCTCTCCTTGATTAGTTTCCATCTGTTGCTTCTTGTCCTGCCTTCAGGTGCTTTGGAGAATAGCTTGACTCACTCTTCTTTGTGGCAACCCCTGAGATATTGGAACACTGCTATCATGTCCCCCCTCGTCCTTCTCTTCATTAAACTAGACATGCCGAATTCCGTTCCTTATATGTTTTAGCCTCCAGTCCCCTAATCATCTTTGTTGCTCTTCTCTGTACTCTTTCTAGAGTCTCTCCCTCCAGGTAGATGCAGTTCCATTGAGGACCACACGACCTGTCAGCCAGCTAAGAATCCATCTGGTGGTGATGCTGTCTAACCCACATTTTTCTATCTTATCAAGTAGTAGGTTGTGATGTACTTTATCAAATGCCTTACTGAAGTCCAAGGAAATTTTTTTTTAATAAAGATTTTATTGGGTTGTTTTTTTTTCATCAACATATGTTAATTTTTCCATTCAACAAGTTGTTTGGAGTTTGCTATGCTAATACATGTTCAATTGCTAATTCTTCATTCTTTCCTCTAGCCAAGAATAAAATAGGTTCCAAATGTGATAGTAGTCTGTATCTTCTTTATCTTTCAACCTCATAGTTAATCTGTCCATCTCTGCACATTCCAATATTTTCCTGATTATTTCTTCTTCTGATGGCAGTCCTTCATTCTTCCAGTATTGTGCAAAAATTCTTCTCGCTGCTGTAGTGATATGTAAGATTAAATATAATTTCTGCTTATTAGTCTTTTCAAGCATAATACCTAGTAAAAAAAGTTCAGGTTTAAAATCCACTTGTTCACCCAGTATTTTTCTCCAATAGGCCTTTGCCTATTGGATAATTAATTTCTCATCTGAGGTTAACAAAATCTTATCAAACACAGTACATACATTTTTACATCTTTTTCATATCTACTTTGTATCTGTAAATGTGCCCACCAGGACAAGTTAATTCCCTGATTTTCCAATTCTTGTTTAGATTTTAATTTTCCATGAATATCTAAAATACCTTTATATGTCCATATTTTTTCAAAGTCTACCAAGTTCAGATGTATAAATGCCTCCATTGTTGATAACCATCCTGGAATTTTTAAATATATTTTAGCTTTAATTTTTTCCCATACTGTTGACAAGGCATTTCTTATAAAATGATTTTGAAACTACTTATGGACTCTGTTTTTCCCGTACCATAAGAAAGCATGCCACCCCAATTGTAAATCTTGTCCCTCTAAATACAATAAGCTTTTATTTCTAAGTATTATCCACTTTTTCACCCACGTTAACACATATGCTTGGTAATACAACGTCCATTCCAGCAACCCAAAACCTCCATTTTCCTTAGCATCATCTTAATTCTAGCTTTTTTCCCCTGCCAAATAAAGTTCATAACCAATGAATTTAAATTTTGAAAGAATTTTCTCTCACGTTTTATCGGAATTGATTGAAATAGAAATAAAATCTTCGGCAACGCATTCATTTTTACTGTAGCAATTCTTCCTAATATTGACAGCTGCAGATTTTTCCATCTTTCCAAGTCTAGCTTTATTTGCTTCAATAATTTTGTTTAATTGTCTTCTTTTACTGACGAACACTTAGCCGAAAGATGAATACCTAAATATTTAACTTTTTTCACTATTTGTACCTCTGTTTTCTCTAATATTTGCCTTTTTTGTTTATCTGTGAGGTTCTTTACTATTGCTTTAGTTTTTTCTTTATTTATTTTTAGTCCTGCCATTTCTCCATACTCTTCTATTTTTCCCCATAGTTTAGGAATCATCTCTAAAGGTTCTTCCAAGAGAAACACTAAATCATCAGCAAATGCTTGTAACTTATATGTTTCATCTTTTATTTTCAATCCTTTAATTTCTGTGTCCTGTCTTATCCTTCTATTTAGTACTTCCAAAGTAAAGATAAATAATAATGGAGATAGTTGACACCCTTGTCTCATACCTTTTCTTATCTCAAAGCTCTCAGTATAATTGAAGTCGAGGTAAATTATATCCACAGCATTCCTCTGGTCCACTGATTTTGTCACCTGGTGAAAAAATGCAATGATTTGTCTGGCATGATCTCCTTTTGACAAACCCATGTTGGCTTTTGGTAATGACTTTGTTTGCTTCTAGGTATTGGCTGATTTGTTGTTTGATTATCTTTTCCAGAATCTTCCCAGGTATTGAGGTCAGGCTGATAGGTCTGTAGTTTTTTGGATCCATTTTTTTCCTTTTTTGAAGATGGGAACTACATCAGCTCTTTTCCAGTCCTCTGGTAGTTCCCCAGTGCTCCAGTATCTTTGAAAGATATAGTTCAGTGGCTCTGAGATTACCTGCCAGTTCCTTCAGAGGAACTGGGGTGTAATCCATCTGGTGTTGGTGATTTGAACTTGTCTAGGTTGAACAGGTGCTCACTTACCATTTTCATTTTCTTGTCTATCTTAACTTCTGTTTCTGGCCTGTTTTTTACGGTATCCTGTATTTTGAACCCTAGTTGTTGATTCCAATATTAATGTCCCCTCTGAATTTTCTCTGCTGAAGGCTAAACATTTACTTTCAATACCTCTTCAAAGAGCTGCTTCTAGTCAGCTTGTTGCTCTTCTCTTTTCAGCCCCTTCTACAATACTTTTTTTTTTCACAATTTAGTATGCAAGTATTTAATATTTTCCATCTTTTTCCAGAAAAAAAGTCTTAAATTGCCATTTTGAACTTTTTTCAGCACTTCAAAATGATCCAAATACTGCAACCTTTATTTAGACTAGGGGCAAGAATCAATTTGTATTGCACTACGGAATTCACCAACCATAAAAAGGGTTCCAAGGTAAACATTTTTCCAGAAGAAAAATTTCAGAACATTTGACTGTATTCAGGCACTATGGCAAAATAATATTTTTTTTAAAAAAGTTGGCTCTATTTCACTTGATTTCACATGACTTGTCCTAATTGTGGTTCACCATTAAAAAAAAAATCAGTTATGAAGCTTTGTTCTACTCCAAGAGATCCCTGCTTAGTAGAAACAGAAGCAAATTTCTAAATAACAAAAAGCTAAAAGCTGTTTTTTCTATGGTAGATTTGGAAACTCACACCTTGATAAAGACCTTAACAACACTGGTTTTGAGAATGATCCACATCAAACCACAGGTTTACATGCCTCAAAATAAAAATATTAGAATATTCTGTCTTCAGACTGAGTAGGAAATTGCCAAAATTCAGCTTCCCATCTCTCCTTGCACACAAAAGGAAAAGAAAGGAGTTTGAGACCATCAGTAACCTCCAATCTGAATCATTCTTCTGCTATATTACACTAAAAGTGTTCAAGTTCACAGCAAAATTCATAAATTAAGTAGGGAGAGGAAAAACAGAATACACAATCAGCTATTCTTTTTTTCCCCTGATTACATCAATTGTTTTCCCTTAAAGAAGTTACAACAGTATATTGACAAATGTTCACAGTGCATTGTTGTTATTTCTAACCTAGATTAAAGTCACCATGTGATTAGGGTTCAGGATTTCAATCCAATAGCCATCAGGATCCTGAATAAAAGCCAGGCCTTTCATTTTACCATCATCTGGTTTCTTCACAAATTTTACTCCCAGTTCTTCAAATCTTTTACAAGCTTTATTTACATCAGGAACAGCAATTCCAATGTGACCAAATCCTCTGGGGTCTGAATTGCCATTGTGGTAAGCCTGTTTCTCATCATTTTCAGTGCCCCAGTTGTGTGTCAGTTCTACTGTGGCCTTCCTAGAAAAGGTCCATGCTATCTTCTCATTATTATCTTTTGGAATATCATTTTTATCTTCATAGGCCAAAAAGTAGAGGGAGAACTTCATAGAAGGAAAATCATATTTTTGAAGTAAGGTCATCCCAAGAATTCTAGTATAAAAATCCAGTGATTTTTTAGGATCTTTTACTCTTAGCATTGTCTGCTGCATAAGAAAGTCCTTCGTGCTGGGATCAGGGTCGGAACAGGCACTATAGGCTTCCTCATCGGCCAGACCGCTCAACTCGCCTTGCTCCGACATGCTGCAACCAGGGACCCGAACAGCTTCTACAATACTTTTTAATGTGTGGTACACAAAATTCAACCCTTCAGCCCAGTACAAAGCGTAAGTAGCACACTTACTTTACAACCAGGTTGATATTTTCAAATATGGTTGTTCTTTATTTTTTTTTCCATACTAGCAGTAATGAATTCCTAATATAATGTCTTTGAAAGTAGCTATGTATATCACTCTTCCCATACCATCTTGTAATATTTTATGTTTATTCTCGCTTTTTTGCCTTGCCGTATAAATTTCAATATCATTTTATTTAATTCTTCAAAGTATTTTTTTCCTAGTCTTATTGGAATTGTCTGAAACAGGTACAATAATCTTGGCAAAATATTCATCTTAATTGTAGCTATTCTACCCAGCAAGGACAGTTGTAGGTTTTTCCAATTTTCCAAATCTACTTTAATTTGCGCTTTCAATTTATCACAGTTATCATCTTGCTGTTAACTGAACTCCTAGATATTTAACTTACTTTGCAATCTGGAAACCCATCATCTTGGCAAATTCTCTTTTCTGTTTATCTGTAAAGTTTTAAACTAATATTTTAGTTTTCTCTTTGTTTCAATCCTGCCACTGTACCGTATTCTTCTGTTTTCTCAATTAGTTTAGGTCCTGTTTCTTGTGGTTCTTCTAAAATAAACACCAAATCGTCAGCAAATGCCTGTAGTTTATACTCCTTCTTTATTTTCATGCCTTTTATTCCACTGTCTTGCTTAATATTTCTGTTTAACACCTCTAAAGTTAAAATAAATAACAATGGAGATAGGGGACATCCTTGCCTTGTACCCTCAGTTATATTAAAGTTCTCTGTCAAGTCCCTATTTATAATCATCTTTGCTGTTTGTTTATGATATATTGCCTTAATCGTGTTATTTATCTCCAAAGTCCATATACTTTAATTGTAAAAGCATAAATTGCCAGTTCACATTGTCAAATGCCTTCTGTGTGCCAAGGAAAATCAGTGCCATTTGCTTTCCAGAGTGCATCTCATAATATTCTAACGTATTCAAGATCATCCGCATATTATTTTTAATTTGCCTCTTAGGTAGAAACCCATTCTGATCTATGTGTATAATGTTATTTAAAACCCTTTTCAATCGCTCTGCTATTATTGAAGCGTAGATTTTGTAATCTACATTTAACAACGATATTGGCCTGTAGTTTTTTTTAATTTGTGGTGAATTAGAGTCTTCTTTAGGTATCAATGTAATATTCGCTTCCGTCCATGTTTTAGGTATCTTTGCTTCTTACATTGCTTCATTATAAACTTTGAGCATACCTTGGCCTATTGTGTATTGTAAATGTTTATAAAATTCTATCGGTAGACCATCTGGCCCAGGAGTTTTGTTATTTTTTTTGTCTCCTAATTGCTTCAGTTAGCTCCATCGTTATTCTTTCATTCAGCGTGGTCTTCACTTCTTCAGAGACTTTTGGCAATTTAGCTTTTTCCAGATATTATTTTATTTTAACTTCTGATATTTTCTCTTGGCTATATAATTTCTATAGTTGAGTTTTTCTTTTTTCTAACAAATTTTATTATTATTTTTTAACTTTTACAACAGAATGCTCAAGACACAGCGTGGTGGTTAGGTGATCAATCATCCAAAAACAAAATCATATAATAGCTCAAGTAAATATATTGAATGTTCCCTCTCTATTTCCCTCAAATAATATAACCTATTTACCATAATCAATTTCTACATTACATATCTATAAATCCTAATCCTGTTTTGAACTTTATTAATTTGCAGTTACCATAGTCCAATTTGATCTTAGATAAACGTATTATCACTTCGGGTAAAATACTAATCCAGATATATTCTAATTCATAATCTCATAAATCATTGATTTTATCACAAATCTCTCTTATTTATTCAGATAGCATTTAAATCTCATTCAAATAATTATCATGTCTAAAAAAAGAACATATCTATTATTACACAAAACATCGTCTTACTAACTTAACACACTCAATTAGTTGTTAAATCAATCCGAATTTCTAAAAACCTCTTTCATATTTTTATTCTCATTCCATTACAAAATAATTTTCATACAAATAAACATATTATTCCAAAAAATACATTCTTACTCTAACATGTATATTGTAATAATCACAAATTTTCAACTCTAAATCTTAGTCCTTAAATCAATCCATATGTCTCAAAACCTTTTTAATCCATTACATATAATTTTAAATTTCTCTTTTTAGTCTTATTCTGGCTTTCTTTTTATGCCAAGCAGGTTTCCAGAACAAAGCCTCTATTTCAGCAAATAGATCTCCCATTATTGCTTGTAATGTCATTTAGGTCAGTAAAAGACCTCCCATCCTCTGTTTTTGACGCCTGGCTCCTGTCTGCTGGATAAAACACTCGATCATATCCAATTTTATAATTAGTAGTTGATTATCAAAGTTGTCATAATTCTCCAACAGTTGTAATTTCAAGTCCATTTCTGTTAGTTTTGCAATTATAGATAGTTTAGTTACGATCATTTTCTGGTCATCCAAAGTCTGCATAGGTTGTATGTAAATTAATTTCTCTTCTATTGCTTTTTGGTCTGCAGAATGATCAAATAGAGTCTGAAGGTCAGTTTGTAAGTTCACAGTAGAATTTCTGTTTATTATTTCTGCAGTACTCTCTCTTATTTGGGAACATATTTCCTCAGTAGCTTCATAAATCTTTTCCAGTATGAGTTTACAGTTGAGTTGTAAATATGATTTCTCCATTTCAGTAGTAACTAACTCCAATCCTGTTATCTTTTAGTGGGGGCTATATTCCAAAACATTTAGTCAGTATCCACCCCCACCAATAACAGCTGTTGGACCAAAAACAAGAAACAGTTGCAGTTTTACATTTCTCCAGAAGGTGTCCTCAGTAAACTATGAAGGTCTCTTCCAGATCCCCAAAATGAGGTTAGTAAAGTCAAAGAGCTGTGGAATCTCTTTTTGGGCTTCTCATAGAGTTGTTTGTTTGTTTTTGCAAACAATAAAGATTTATCCCTTTAAAAAATAAGTCCAGGACATAGGAAAACAATATTCTCCACCTTAGAAGATATAATAATACAGTTTTATGATAAGGACTTTTCCAGGGCCCCCAAGTAACAAAAAATAAAAATAGTCAATAAGAAGTTTTTTCCTTTGTTATTTTTATTTTTATTTTTATTTATTTTAATTAGATTTTTATGCCGCTCCTCTCCAAAGGACTCGGAGCGGCTAACAACATGAACAAAAACAACATCAAAGCATTTAAAAAAAACCAAAAACCGAATCTACAAAGCATTTAAAAGACCCCCCAAACACATTCATCACACACACACAATCACAGTCATCCCCAGGCCTGCCGGCATAGATAAGTTTTTAGATTCTTCCGGAAGGCCGGGAGAGTGGGGGAAACGCGGACTTCAGGGGGCAGTTGGTTTCAGAGGGTGGGCACCACAACAGAGAAGGCCCTCCCCCTAGGACCCACCAAATGACACTGTTTCACTGACGGGACCCGGAGGCGGCCGACCCTGTGCGCTCTCACCGTTCGAAGAGAAGTATGTGGCAGAAGTATGTGGTTGAGAAACATTTGTTCCAGCGGACATTAAAGTACATCCTCACTTTCTGAGCCACATCAATGATGGTAGCCAGTCGATGAAGGGCAAAGACAGCTATTTTGTTGGAACGTCCCCCTCACACTTTCCAAATTTAACACCCTAAAAGTTCCTCAAGACTGGTTACTCTTTGATCAAAAGTCATTTTACAGCAACATCTGAATGACCTACCCAACCAAGGTTCTTCCACTTGGGGAGCTGTAAGTTTGGGAATGAACACTTTCCAGAGCCCCAAGAGTAGCCTCGGAGTATTCTGAATGTAACGGGATTATCGTAGTCCTCAACTTACAACCATAATTCAGCCTGTAAATTATGGTAGAAAGTCATGATGGTTGTAAGCCAATTTATCACATATTTTTGTGCTGGCTGTTAAGCAAATGTTGTGGTCATGAAATAAACCAGGGGTAGTCAACCTTGGCTCCCCCATGACTCGCGGACTTCAACTCCCAGAATTCCCAAGCCAGCTTAGCTGGCTCAGGAATTCTGGGAGTCGAAGTCCGCGAGTCATAAAAGCCACGGGTGACTACCCCTGAAATAAACTCACTCTGCACTAGGGGCCGGTTCCCCCCCCTCAAAAAACCCCCCAGAAATAAATGGTTTCAGACAAAAATGTCATAAACCACATGGTTATGGAAAGCTCTTTTCCCCAGATAAACAAAGGCAGCTCTTTCAAAGCAGGAAAGTAATTCCAAAAGGCTTTTAATAGGAGAGTAGTTAAGCAAAGATAGAGAGGGAAAAGTCACACCGGGATCAACGCTTAGATGTTCTTTTGACTTTCAGCTGGAGCAGCTAAATGATCGGCCATGTTTTCTCCATCGGCCCTGAGGAGCTGCCTCGGACTGCGGCCCTGAGGAGCTCCCTCCTCCCCCCGCAATCAACGAGAGTCCTCCTCATCGGTAGTCACCCCTCCAGGGTGACATTTTGACCTGATTAAGGATGTACCGGCAAAGGAAAAGCAGATAATGAAGAGAGAAGTCTCTTCGTGTGCCTGCACAACTGCAACCCAAAACCGGAAGTCTATAGTTGAGTTTTTCTATAGCTGTTCTAGTCTCTTCTTCTCTTCCTCTTTAGCAAATATCCCTTCAAAAATTACTTGTAATACATCAAAATTATTTATAATCCATCAAAGTCTGGCAAGGGAATTCTTCTATTCAAACTGAAAGTAAATTCCTGCAGTTTCTCAACTTCAGCCTGCTGGATTGTTTTTTAATCTGTTAAAGATGCTCTCTACATGGGGCTACCCTTGAAGAGTGTTCGGAGATTACAATTAGTGCAAAATGCAGCTGCGCGAGCAGTTGTGGGCCTTCCTCGTTGTGCCCACATTTCATCAACTCTCCACATGCTGCATTGGTTGCCTATTGGTCTCCGAGCCCAATTCAAGGTGTTGGTTATTACCTATAAAGCCCTTCATGGCATGGGACCAGGATACTTATGGGACCGCCTTCTGCCACATACTTCTCTACGACCGGTGAGAGCGCACAGGGTCGGCCTCCTCCGGGTCCCGTCAGCGAAACAATGTCTGGCGGGCCCTAGGGGGAGGGCTTTCTCTGTTGTGGCGCCCGCCCTCTGGAACCAACTACCTCCTGAAGTCCACGTTTCTCCGACTCTCCCAGCCTTCCGAAAGAATTTAAAAACCTACCTCTGCTGGCAGGCCTGGGGATGATTGTTGATTGTGGTGTGACTGATGAGTATGTGTGGGGTTTTATTTTTAATGTTTTTTTGTTCGGATTTAGATTGAAATTGTTTTATATATATGTTGTGAGCCGCTCCGAGTCTTCAGAGAGGAGCGGCATACAAATCCGAATAAAATAAATAAAAATAAAATAAAGCCAGAAAGCTGTTAGCTTTACCCAATCATACTATTCACTCTCTGTTCCAACTTTCCAGACTGAACAATTTGCAGGTGCCAAAGTTAATTATTATTTACATCTTCTACTCCAAACCACACTTCATGTTCAAGGTCAGCCACTTTCACCTCTTATTATCTTTCTCTGCTAGTAAGGGCCAGTAGATGGCGGACTTGTTCTGTTTTTCTCTTTTTTTTTAAGCCTCTTTTTTGGTGTTAAAGTTTTAGACTTTCTTTTATAAAATATAGATCAGTGATGGCGAACCTTTTAGAGACCGAGTGCCCAAACTGCAACCCAAAACCCACTTATGCATCGTCAGGTGCCGGGTGGGTGTGGCCCATTGAGTGGTTGTGGCCCATTGGGTGGGCGTGGCTGCAGTGGTAACGGCAGACTGGGTGGGACTAAAAAGTTCAATCAATCAATTCCAACTTTGCAAGATCTTTTTGTTTTCCCGCAAAAAGTTGAAATTGACTGATTAATTGAACCTTTTTCTTTTGTACACGGGTGGAGGCCTAAAGCGAAAAGGTTTTATAAAACCCAGCTGAAGGCCTAGGACTGGGGCAATGGCGCGTGTGCCCACAGAGACGGCTCTGAGTACCGCATCTGGCAGCCGTGCCATAGGTTCGCCACCACTGGTATAGATCGTCCAGCTTCCTGTTCTTATTCCACACGTTATTAAAACAATAGCTAAGCAGAGAAATGATTGAAGCCTGGGAAACAGGGCCCTTGTCAGTCAATCATCAGCTTACCAGGAGCTGAGGACAGGGCAACACAAGGAAAGAACAATCACTGACTTAATGGCCGGCCATCAACACCCCAGTTAACAACTAAAAGTCACACAGTGTACACATTGTGGAGAGAGAGCAGTTCCCTGAGGAAGCTTATAAGAATAAACCTCTGGTCCCGGTGACCAACTCAGACTGGATCCTGCAGCTAGCCAATCCTCAAGCACCATGTGATGTTTTAGAAAGCTTCTTCCATTGGCAGGATGATAAACATCGTTCTTTTGCCTTGCCAGGTGTCAGGCGAAGGAGACATATGAGAATCCCATGGATTTACTTGTAGACCCGATGTGGACAATCTGGGATTACAGTGATCTCGCTGTGCTTCTGAAAAGTGCCATGAAAAAATTTAGAGGTAAAAAAACAGCCGCCGAGGTTTTACGCTGGATGATATTTTGACCGCAGAGCATCCAAAAGAGATTCTGGGTCAGTGTCAGGGGGATCAAAGAGGGATCGATGTCAGGATCAGTGGAAGAGACACCTTCATTTCCCTGGGGAAAGGCCCTGTGTCTTGGCACCAGGAGGGGGAACAGGAGCTTCCTGGTTTCTCCCGTTAAAGATGAGTTAGCTAAAAACAGGAACCACTAGCCAGTCATAGTTGACCATTTACAGGTAGTCCTCGACTTACAACAGTTCATTTACTGACTGTTGGAAGTTAGAACTGACTTAGGACCATTTTTCACACTTATGACATCCACACAATCATGTGATTCATATTCAGATGCAACTGATTCAAATTTATGACAGTTGAAGTATCCACAGGGATCCCCACAGTCACGTGATTTACATTCGGATACTTGCAACTGATTCCTATTTATGATGATCCTATTATCATCTTTTGTCACATTCTGACAAGCAAAGTAAATGGGGAAGCCAGATTCACTTCACAACTGTGTTACTAATTTAACAACTGCAGTTTTTCACAACAAATATGACAAGAAAAGTCATAAAATGGAGCAACATTGACTTAACAAATTTCTCAGCAACATAAATTCTAAAATGAATTTATGGGAATTATGAATTTGGGAATTATGAATTTCCCAAATCCATATTCACTGATCATTGGGGAAGCTGAATAAGCTTCCACTAAATATAATGGAATATATACAGGTAGTCCTTGACTTATGAGCACAATTTCAGTTGTTAAGTGAGTCGTGCTGTACTTTGTGACCCCTTTTGCCACTGTTGTTAAGAAAATCACAGCAGGCAAGTGAATCGTGTGGTTGTTAAGCAAATCTGGCTTCCCGCATTGACTTTGCGTGTCAAGCGCTTCCCAGGAAAGTTGCAGATGACAATCCCAGAACCATGGGATGCTGCAGCCGTGATAAATACATGCTGGATGTCAAGTGTTGGGATTTTGATCATGTGACTGGGGATGCTGGAACGGTCGTAAGTATGAGAACTGGTCATAAGTCACTTTTTTAGTGCCATTGTAACATTGAGTAATCATTAAATTAATGGTTATGTTGAGGACTACCTGTATATGGAAAGTATAGTAGAATATATTTATATCTGACAAAATAGATATAGCTACCACTGACATTCTGGCTTGTAGCTTTCCTTATTTCCTGATTTGAGGCCAAGGAAAGCAAACAAGAATGAAAGTGAATATACGATAAATATGATAGCAGTGTTCCAGTATTTGAGGGGCTGCCACATTATTCACCAAAGCACCAGAGGGCAGGAGAAAAAACAACGGTTGGAAACTGATCAAAGAGAGAAGCAACCTTCCTGACAGTGAGGACAGTTAACCGGTGGAATAGCTTGCCCCCAGAAATTGTGGGCGCTCCATCGCTGGAGGTTTTTATGAAGAAACAAAAGAGTCACTTGTCCGAGATGATAGGTTCTCCTGCTTGAGGAGGAGGCTGGACTAGAAGACCTCCAAGATCCCTTCCAATTCAATTCTATTCCTATTCTATTCTATGTCGGTCACCGGGATGAGAGTTTCTGTCTTCCGGGTTTTCGGTCTCTCCCTGGAGTCCACCTTCCTGTCTGCCTGTCTAAAAAGCCACACACAGAGACACTATAAATACCATACACAAAAGAGCACACACACTCCACTAGAGAGGAATTCCCTGAAGATAGGCTCCAGCAAGGGCCCGGAAGACAAAACCTCTCGTCCCCTTGACCGACCCAGATGGGATCCTGCAAAGCAAACCAGGGTGTCTCTGGGGAGGCCCTTCTGTCGCTCCATTTCCAGCGATGAGATGCTGAATCCCTCCCTTTTCTTCCTCAGATACTCTGGCAAGTGGACTTCAACTCCAGAAAGGTAAATATGAGTTATAAGAATCTCATATCGCTTGCTATTTAAACTCTGATGCTAGTAGCTTTAAGGGAAATATTGTACAATATTAGCATAAGATTAGATACCTTGAAGACTATGATGATCCAGTAAACTTAAACGATTTATTATTTATGACCTATTACTTGCTATTTATATGTACACTGTGAGCTTATCCACCGAAGACATTCCTTGTGTGTCTGATCACATTTGGCCAATAAAGAATTCTATTCTATTCTATTCTATTCTATTCTATTCTATTCTATTCTATTCTATTCTATTCTATTCTATTCTATTCCATTCCATTCCATTCCATTCCACTCCACTCCACTCCACTCCACTCCTTTCCATATATAGAGCAACAAAGAAAAAAAGTATAGGATTAGATACCTTAAAGACTATGAAAATCCATTAAATATAAACTAGAAAATTGATGTCAGTCTTAGTGTAGAATGAAGTATTTGCATAAATGGGAAAATATGGGCTGGTACTGAAAGGAATATAGAACTCCTGCCAGGCTAATAACATCCTCTTCATTTTACTGCCTGACTATATATTGGTGAGAGACCAGGTCTTTGGGAGCAGAGATATTAAGTCCTTTGGGTCACAGCAAATAGCAAAGTTGGAGCACCAGGGATGTCCCAGGGGTGCTTTTTCCACGAGGTACCTGGACTTTCTTGTTTTTCTTTGAAGACATTTCGCTTCTCATCTAAAGAAGCTTCTTCAGCTCTGACTGGATGGTGGGGTGAGGATCAGAATCAGAGCTGAAGGAGCTTCTTGGATGAGAAGCGAAACGTCTTCCAAGAAAAACAATAAAGTCCAGTTGCCTCGTGAAAAAAAGCACCTTTGGGACAACCATGACCTGGATGACTGAGACTCTCCAGAGACATCGAGCACCAGGGATGTCTCCACCTTGTGAGCCATCAAATTGAGGAAAGCAGAGGTTTCCTGTACAGAAGCCTCCCCTTTTGTACCTCCCTGCGACATCCTGATGCTCGTAGAAAAAAGGGCAGAGCTTCCTCACATTCCATCCTGTGCCCCAAGTTCCCTGTGGGGGGATCCCTCTGACTCTGCCAGTTCAGAGTTGAAACATGGCAGCCTCTTGCTCTGCCTGATCTTCTGGATTAAAGCTCCAGATAGAGTCCCTGTTCAGCCTTGGCCTTCCCGGGACCTCACTGAAGGCAAAGCCAACCACTCTTCACACCCCATCCCAATCTTCCCACCTGCAAGATGGAAGTTAAAGAGATCGCTATGCAGGGATGAAGCACCATGAAGGCTTACGGGCCATTTATAAAATCAGTGAATCTTCCAGTCCTGGAAGCTGAACTCCTTTCAGAGTGGAGGCCATAGGGTTGATATATTGGGGGTCAAGACACAAACCAGGCCTGCAGCCTAAGCTCTTGTTCTTCCTTCCTTCCTTCCCGCTTGCAGTGAATGTAATTCTGGATCCAGATACAGCCCATCCTGGCCGCCTTGACATCCCAAAAGATGGAAAAAGCGTCAGAGGAATTAAGCCAGTTAAAGAAATATATCCTTCCCCAAACAGTAGGAGATTTCAAGAGTATCCATGTGTCCTTGGCTGTCAGAGGTTCTCAACAGGGATACATTTCTGGGAAGTTTTTGTAGGAGATATAGAAGAATGGTATGTAGGGATTACCAACATGCCAGTGAACGTAACGAATCTTGATGAGGAGACCAGACACTGGGAGGTTTATAAATCGAGACAGGAATATGGGGCTCTCTCTCCATCAGAACACGTTGAACTGGTCCTGACCGAGGAGCCCACAAGGATCCGCATCTCTCTCAACTACGAAGGGGGACAAGTGAGCTTTTTTGATGCCAGGACCGCAGCTCTGCTCCATACATTCTCAGACGCTTCCTTTGTTGGAGGGTTGTTCTGCCCTCTTTCTTTTTGTATGTAGGCAACTCCTTGTCACTCCCCTAAAAGAGGGGACCTCCATAGGCAAACCTTTGCAAAAATCCCTATTTGCTAAGCTGTAGTCCCTGAGAGCCTTTAAAACAGAGGTTCCCTAGCTTCCTTTAGTGTTGGATGCCACACTGAGTTGCTTGTGGTTGTGTAGCCTTGGAAATGGAAAGAATGGGTCAGTCAATCTAAAAAATGAGGAGTCCTGTGTGAGCTTTATAGGCTTTAGTGTTATGTGTTCAAGTGTTTCAATACTAAGGATACCTTATCTTACATGGCTAAAGCCATAAATCATGGGTTTTAGATGTCCGTCACAGCTCTCCTTCCCATTTATGTATCCTGCTTGTTTCTTTAATGTTTAGTTGCAATCAGTGAGTGTGTAGGTTCCCATAATGCAATATATTCTGTTTTCTTTCCCTTTCTCTCTCTCTCTCTTTTTCTGTTTCTTTTTAAATGTATACAATAATCATAATCCCAACAAACTCTAGCAGGGCTTCAGCAAATATTAGACTCAATGTAAGATTGACAACATCCTAGTTTTTTTTTGTTGTTTTTTTTTTTACAAATCCTAGTACTGTTACTGTTTCTTTTTATCTATCTACTTATCTACTTTTTATACTTATCTAATGCTACTGCCAGTAGGGACAAGAAGCATATTTTTAAGATAGTGAAGAATGCCAGCAAGGATGCTATTGTACATCTTGGCGCTAACGATCTGTCCCCAAAAGAAGTACTCTCTGTGCAGAACGGTTTCCAGAGCTTGGGGCAGGAACCTAGCCGGATAGGCTGTAGGCCTACTTTTTCAGAGGTTTTACCAGTGTATAAGGAGCAAAATGGAAAAGGCCAGCGTATAGCAGAATTCAATATGTGGCTAAAGGAGTGGTGTAAAGGGAAAGGCTTTGGTTATATTAGTCACAATGTCTGTAGCTGGTCCAATGAAAAAATGTAGAAAAGATGGCTTGCATCCATCAAAGAAAGGGACTGAGTTACTCAGCAATAAATTCACAGATTTTCTGGAGGAATATTTAAACTAAACAACGGGGACAGTGAGTTAATTGATCCAGAACATCCCTGTCCCCGGCAGTCTAAAAATTATAGGGCTATCAGTGCATGTAACATAGATGTGTGGGTGGACAAGAATATCAACCTTGCTGTCAAGCAAAATCAAGCTTTTAAGAGTGAGTGACACACAAAGTGCACTAATCAAACAAAATTATTATTATTATCTACCACAATCGGATTACTGATTGTAAGACTAATTTTATAGGTGTCTCATGTATTTTAGTTCTTTCCTTTGCAATTTGATGTCAATAAATTTATTTTTACCTTATTTTATTCTGTCAATATGAGATTTTATTTCTATTTTAGAGCGACGTTATTAGTTTTATTGTCAACCATCCCATTTGGCACATTTCAACAAAAGGAAGTCCCAGCTATTTAAAACTACCAAGAGTAAAACTTTACTGAAAGATCCATCTAGGCACAGTGGAAGTAAAGTCAGTTCTGGGATTTCCCCATAGAAATCCACATAAGTAAAAACCCTTTCCCCCCTCCTCTGGGCCACCCACAGTTCATAGTTCACCTGTTGAGTTCAGTTCTTGTGTTTTGGGAAATCAGGTCTGTGCCATCTGAGCATATTTCATAACTTGACCTTGGTGAACAAGGTCTCATGCATTCCTCACCCTAGGAAGTCACCAACCACCCCCCTGTTTCTGTATGGCAGAACACGAGCCAAAATCAAGTGCAGGAAACTATGGAGCGAGTCAGTTTTGACATTTATGGTGTTTCAAATCAAACATATCCATGATTATTCAGTGTAATACACAGAAACAGACAGGAGACAAAAACAAAACATACCATTGGTTATAAAGATGTGAGCCTTAGGTACCCTGAAATGTGTCACCTGGCTCAAGCCAAAATTCAGATAGAATTGTTAATAGAATCTTAAAATTGAAATACACTATTAAATAAATACATTATTTGACAAGATGCCAAACAGCACTCTTTTTTTCCTTCTTGCTTTGAGCCGCTCTGCCTTTGACTGAGTAACTGTAAAAGAAGAAGCCAATCTGGTGTAATGGTTAAGAAATCAAGCTAGAAGCCATGAGTTCTAATCCTGCCTTAGGCACAAAGCCAGCTGGGTGACCTTGGACCAGTCACTCTCGCTCAGCCCTAGGAAGCAGGCAATGGCAAAGCCCCTCCCGAATCCTTGCCAAGAAAAGTGCAGGGAGATTCGTCCAGGCAGTCGCCAGGGGTCAACAATCTGAGGCACCCCAAAAGTGGCTTCGATACTGAGATGGGAGTCAGATCCAGTTTGGTCTAGTGGTTAAGGCGCCAGGTTAGGAAGAGGAAGACGGAGTTCAAGTCCTGCCTTAGCCATGAAAGCCAACTGGGTGACTTTGAGCCAGTCATTCTCAGTCCAACCCAGCTCACAGGGTGGTGGTTGTGGGGAAAACTGGAGGAGGAAGATGTGTTGGGTATGTTTGCCCCCTTGAGTTATTTTAAAAATAAAGGTGAATAATAAGGGGAATGAATCTTAACTCTGATACGGTGATTTTGAATGCTAACCTTGGCTCCCTGGAACATCTCAGAGCATCCGAGCAACTGAAGACTGACAAGCTGCTGCTGGCAAAGGAGCATGTGAGGAATCCAAGTGAACATACCTCATGAAGGCAGCCCTTGACTTGAAACCACAACTGAGCCCAAGTGAGACAGTTGTTAGGTGAGCTTTGCCCCGTTTTAACTGTATCATGGGGGAAGAGAGAGAAGGGAAGGAAAGGTTTTGGCGGGAAAGAGGAGGAGAGCAGGGGATAGAGAGGGTGAGAGGGACAGGTGGGATCCCTTTGGGGGCAAGCCTGAGGGAGAAGGGAAGCAGGGCCAAGCCGCTGATCTGGCCTCCATTGAGTGGGAGGGGGATGAAAAGGAGGAGGTTTTGGCAGGAAAGCGGAGGAGAGCAGGGGATAGAGAGGGAGAGGTGAGTGTCTCTGGGGGGAGAGGAGGGAGAGGAGGGAAGTGGGGCCTCCCCCTCACCTGGTCTCCACCCCATTGACTGAGGGGGGCAAGTGATGCATGAGGATAGGTTGAGGAAAGGGGGAGAAAGGAGTGTGAGGGAAAAGTAGAGTAAAGTCGATGAGGAAAGGAGGAGAAAGGAGGAGGATGGGGAGAGGGACGCAGGCAGAAGGGAATTAATCAAGGAGCAGAGGCAGGAGAGAGAGGCCAACCGGCAGTCTGACCATCACCCCGCTGTGTGACTGGTCTGCCAGGAGGAGGCTGCATGAGGAAGGACAAGACGGCAGAGTCCAGCTGACCGGGGCAAGTGGAGGTGTCTGAGTGAGGGAGCAGAGTGGACTGGCCGCCACAACCACGGAGTGTAGCCGGGGAAGTTGTGTACTTTTCTCCTCTTGACCACACAAATTTCCCTGTGCTACTCAGGAATTTTGAAGAGCCAAAGAAACTCCTGAGCCGAGCTTTCAACAAGAAAAAGACTTTTATTTTGATCAAAACAGAGTCGGGTGTCTCCCTCCCTCTTCGTGGCTGCTTAGAGGGGTGAAGGCACACCCAGAAAAGAGTCCTTCCACTTTTTATACCCTTCCAGAACAAAGAGACTCAAGTCTCGGTACCAGGAGTAAAGAAGCACAGGAAAACCAAGTCCAAGGCTTGCTCACCTTCTCCCCTCCCTATTTCCTGGACCCCTGAATCTCACCTTGCTCCTTTCATGCAATCTCCTGTATATTTAGCATGAGACATTTGCTTTTATGCAAATAATTTCCCAATACAAAGCTGCTTGCACATAAACAAAATTATATGTAAAATGATTAGAAAGTGTCACTACTAATATCACTATAAAGTGGTTACAAAATAACACTACTAATATCAAGCTTAAGCATAATAAAATCCCTTCAGTTGGAAAAGAGGGCCGGGAAAACCACACCCCAGTGACCGTTTTGGGGGTAGCGCTCCATGACAATCTTTCTTGTCACAGTTGTTAAGTTAGTCACACGGTTGCTAAGTGAATCGGGCTTTCCCATCGACTTTGCTTGTCAGAAGGTCACAAAAGGTGGTCACATGACCCCGGGATACTGCAGCCGTCATAAATTTGAACCAATTGCCAAGTGACTGAATTTTGATCAAGTAATCAAGAGGGTGCTGCAATGGTGTTGAGAAAATCTGTCATAAGACACTGTAATGTCTACATACATTTAAAACAAGAAATGTTAAAATGCTTATTTATTTGACTTCCACAGACCCCAAATTGAGAGCCACTAATCTAGCCAGGGCTTTTTTTGTCATAGAAGGCCCAGAACGGAGTTCCGGAACCTTTTTTGGATGGAACCTTGTAGGGCAGGCAAGGCGGGTTGTATGACATGTGTGAGTTCTGGCACCTTTTTTCTTTTTTTTTTTACAAAAAAAGGCACTGGATCTAGCAGACTCTCAAAGGGATGGGGATTGCCACAAGGGGATTGGCAAGGAAGGTCAACCACGTCAAGATAGCGGCCAGACCCGCCTTCTACCCATATGTAAATAAGGGGCGGGGCTTCCATCCTTGAGCCCTCTAGGGTTGGTTCTTGCTTTGCAGCATCTCCTGGCTTCTGGGGATCAGGGCCTTTGAAAGAGGGGTCAGCGATAATCCATGGGGAGATGGGATTGGCTAGCAATGGGAAGGATCCTCCTCTTTTTGTGGGGGGAAGGAGGAAATGTGGGTGGAGGTATGGGGAAGGAGAGGCCAAAAGTGAATTTTAGAGGAAGCTGGGCAGAGTGTTGTGTCTTGGGAACTTAGTCCTGCAAGATTGAAGGACTCGACACCCAGCCTTTGCCAATCTATAGCACCTCTAAACAAACCTAGTTTGCTTTGCCCAGCCAAACTCAGTTCAGATAAAGTTACCTGGGATTGTAAGCATGCTTGCAAGAGAGGAAAAGATCTGCTGATCTGAATGGGAGGTAGGAGCTCAGGGGTTTTCAGGGTCTGCAATCAACTTCATTCCTCTTCGAATGCAATGCACCCATTTCTTTGTGATATTTTTGTGCCAATAAAGGGCCACTGCTATGGAAATTATTATGGGGTTTAGGGGATTAGGATAGTATCATTCGTGGGTTATTTTTATTTACTCTGGCTGCAAATAGATTGTGGCTGTTATGGATTTCATGGCTTTTATGGCAGGAAAACAAAACAGTAATTTTAACTGTTGGAAGTTTTCATTTGTAATTTTGATGGTGCTTAAACTGTATCTTGGTTGGGGGAGGTGCATTTTAAATAGGAGTTTTATTTCTTTCTACCGAGAGACATCTCTTTTGGCATGGATTTTTAATAGTAGTAATAATCTAATCTAATGCTGATGATAATAATTCCTTGAAATGAAATCAGCTCTCTGACAAGCCCACCTACAAATCACTGAATGGGGTTGCCGAAGTACAAAAAAATAAACTTCTCCATGGAGTTGAGTTCGAATCATGATATCCATGGAGTTGAGTTTGATATCATGGACATGTACAAGGAGTTTTCTTGGCACCATGATGCTGGTTTGCCATGGTCTTTATCTGGAAGATTTAAAGTTTCTTTTATTTATAGCTACAAGTCCAAGAATGCTAGTCGAACATTTTCATCATATAAATGGAAACAAAGAAGAGGAAATAAGAATAAATCACCAGGCTAAATTCAAACATAGTGCTTTTGAATGTTGATCACAACTGAACAGAAATTAATTCCTTTTATGTAGATTGTGATGAATTGATCTAATAAAAAACAATCCTATTTTCAGTCCAGCCGGAACACTCAGGAGCAGAATTATTAGCTCAGAGTCAATTAGTGTAAAAAAAGGATGCTATAGCAAAATAAAGAGAAATGTTTTCAGTTATTTTCTTAGCTAGAATAGGGACTTTAAAAAATGGATAGTGGGATATTGTTATACAATAGTTCCCTTTAACACACTAGATGATAAAATGTTACACCTTCCTAGATTGAAAATTTTACAAAAACAAAAATATGAGATATTAAAATGTGATTTAGATGTGAATGTTCTGTAAATTAGGATTCTAAAGTTTCCAGCCCCTAAATCTGTTTAATAGTACTACAGTAGCCTCAGTCGTATTAGCCAGCCTGCCAGCCTTCCTTCCTTCCTTCCTTCCTTCCTTCCTTCCTTCCTTCCTTCCTTCCTTCCTTCCTTCCTTCCTTCCTTCCTTCCTTCCTTCCTTCCTTCCACACAGAGAGGTCTTCACCTGGGGCCAAAATGAGGCCACTTTGGGTGCCAATTGAGGTTCTTTGGGAAGGGCATTCCATAAATGAGGTGCCACCACTGAAAAGGCAAGATAAAGGGGCTTGGGAGTGTCCATGTCCCCTCAGGGATCCTGTTGTGACTAAGGAATCTCTCCCGAAAGCCCTTGAACAAAGGGCATATAAAGCTCTGCCCCTTACAATAACAACCTTTAACAGGAGAGAATTGTTCATTATGATTGAAGATGAGAAAAGATAACAAATAGTACCCATTCTGCACAACTAGGTAACTTCTCTTTATTTTATTGCACCATCTTATATTTTGTTTCAGTCACGTTTGTTACTTATTTCTCAAGGGAAATTTTAATACTGTATTAGTACTGCTTAATAATTTCATTTTATTTCAAATAAAGCATTATATACTGTAAAAAAAAAGATATTCTCCACCCACCAGATTTCCCCACCCCCACCCCATGGAACCACATGTCCTAGGCTGATCTGAGACTACTAATTACTCTGCTAACCATCTTTTGCCTTAAAGAACCTCATTGGTCTAACTTGAAGATTTCCATCCAGCAAATGATCCCATTCCACATTCTACATATTCCATATTCCGCAAGGTAGTCTTCTGCTTCTCCCTTCCGTAGTGACCCAGGCTGCCTTCATCCTGATTGGCTGGCTGGGAAGGGGACGGTCCAGGCAGGTCTTCCTCAGCCAGATATTCCTATTAAAAGTGAGAGAAGGGATTTTAATTTCTACCCGTCATTCCCCTTTATCTCTGAGACATCCTATCAACTGCAGCACTGGATTTGGGATTTTATCAAGAATTTCTCCCAGTCTGTTCTCCCCAGTTTTTAAAAACTCCCCCCCCCTAACAGGATGCTGGGAAGAAAATGTGGTCCGGATTTCAGCGGTGAAAGGAAAAAACAAAAACAAATGCTGGTGCTATCTGAAGAGGAGGAAGTTTTATTTCCAAGAGTCAAAGCCCTTGGAAGGTAGACTACAAAATATGAAATACTCTAGCAACAACATTTATATTATTCTAAATTAATTTCTTAATTGGTTTTCCTTGTTCATTTTTAACACTCTTATTAACCCAGAAAAAGATTTATTGAATCTTTTCCCTTATAAATAAGTTTATCTAGTGAAAATTAAATTTTTTGTTTGCTTTTTGTTGTTTTTGTAATTTAAAAGATGAATTTAATTAATTATCGTGTTCGCTTGTGAATTTAAAAGTTTTCCTTTCTATTATGGCTTGTCGGCTTTTCCCCCTCCTCTCTAACGAGGCTCCTCCTGTCAGCTACTGATAACTTTATTAGAGCTTAGATCAAAATTTCTTATACAACAGTTCTAATACATTTTATACAGATTTATAGATCCTTCTCACACTGGGATCAGTTGTATTTGACCGGGGCTCCGTCCCGTGGATGTTTGCTTCTCTCCAATTTGTTCTTTTTAAAATACTTTTGTTCTCCTTTAAGAAGCCACCGAAGCTGACCGCAACAGCAACAATCATCCGTCTCGGTTTCCCGTCTGGGCGGAGCCCAAAGGCGGTCACCTGATGTTCAAGAAGAGGCGCGAAATTAAGTTTCGCTTTCCTTGTCCCGGCGGAGGAGGCAGCGATGGCGGCCGCAGCGCCCATGCAGGATTTGCTGGAAGAAGCCACCTGCTCCATCTGCCTGGAGTATTTCCAGGACCCCGTGCTCATCCCGGAGTGCGGCCACAACTTCTGCCGGGGCTGCCTGACCCGCAGTTGGGGGACGTCGGAATCGGAGGCTTCCTGTCCCCAGTGCAGACAGACCTTCGGGCCCCGCAACGTCCTGCCCAACAGGCAGCTGGTGCGGCTGGTGGAAGTAGCCAGGCGGTGCGAAGAGCCTCGGGGCGAGGACGGAGGGAGCCTCTGCCCGAAGCACCGGGAGCCCCTCAAGCTCTTTTGTAAGCACCACG
This sequence comes from Bothrops alternatus, assembly GCA_034064705.1. Taxonomy (NCBI): domain Eukaryota; kingdom Metazoa; phylum Chordata; class Lepidosauria; order Squamata; family Viperidae; genus Bothrops; species Bothrops alternatus. The sequence continues at coordinate 3,225,013 of JARGCV010000172.1, forward strand.
AGACCCTCATCTGCTTGGTCTGCCACCTTTCCCAAGAGCACAGGGGCCACGCGGTGATCCCGGCGGAGGAGGCTCTCCAGGAGTACCAGGTAGGAATCTGCCAGGGGGAATCCTTGTGAAGGGCCATCCAGATCCTTGGCCTTCCAGGCAATCCTTGAACTACTTTACTTGTTTCCTCTGTTGTCCGCAAACCGGGTTTAGCCTGGCGCAGATGCCAATCAGAACCAGACAGGAGTTCAAGGAACTTTTATTGAAGTATTTCAGCAAAAGGCTCTAAGAAGCTAAAGGAGCCAAGACCCACGAACCATATACAAATAGAAATAAGCTTGTGGTGGCACAAGCTATGGATCTGTGTATAAAAGTTATTGGCCTTTCTCCATTTACCTGCTGTAGTATTGTATATTGTGTGTTTTATGTGATGTCAGGCTGCCCTGTAAAATTTTAAGACAAAACTTAAATGCAGACCATCCCTTTTTTGCATGCTTATTAGGTAGAATGTTCAATGTAAGAAAGTTAAAAGTTGCATGTTTAAAAAATGTTTAGGTTTTTAGGTTTTTTTATTTTGTTTTTGTTTTTTTGTGAATTTGCTTATTGTGCTGTTTTAATGGTGGTAGTAGGATTAAATGCACTGGTGAGGCAAACATAGTGCCAAGGAGGTAACTTTACAGTTGTATGTGTCATGCAGCGTTTGAAGGGACCATGTACTTTGTTAAAAAAGAAATAAAAATTAGTTCCAATTAGTACTAGGATTCTTTTGTGCCAAATCCTAAATTGTGATGAAGTAGAATCATTAAAAACCCAGGCAATAGTGCAAAAAGCTATTTTTGCTGGATAATTTTTAACTTCCTTAAATTGGTGCGTTTAAAAAGAAAGGACTTCTCCATGAATATATTAATTGCAACCATTTCAAAGAACCAAAAAAATAAAAAATGTGTGGTTCCTTGGAAATGCTGTGCTTTTTATATTTTTCATCATTAGTGCAATTTGGATGGTTCTTGCTATGTGTATAGTTCAAAGGTCTTTGTGTTCACATTTTAAAATTAGGTAAATGACTTCATCTCTAGAGCTTGGTTTCATTTTTTTTTATTTTTTAATGATGTAGACAGTTCCCTGTTCTCTGCATTTAGAAGTATAAACACTTTAAATCTTTAAATCTGTTACTTAATTCTGTAAGTAATTTTTATAATTATGATGTAACTCTATCCTTAAAACATTTAAAATAAACCCTTTATGTGCAACTTAAAAAAAAAAGATTAAGGAAGTTGAGAGATTACGGCTTTTACTGATTTTTTAATACAATTCAGTAGTGCTTATTCAACAAACGTGTTGTCTGGGTTTATCATTCAGTAATACAAATTAAATTCCTAATCGCTAGTTCGTTTCTCCGGCCATTGATAAAATAAGTCCCAAGTTTGAAAATATTCTTTTTCTTCTTTTTCTTTCAATCTCAAAGTAAGTCTGTCCATTTCTGCACAGTTATTTCTTATTCCGATGGTATTTCTTCATTTTTCGAATATTGTGCAAATATAAGTCTTGCTGCTGTTATCATATGCAAAATCAGATATATACTTCGTTTTTCAAGATTTTCTGGCATTATACCTAATTTACAAAGTTCAGGTTTAAAATCTACATGTTTTCCCAACATCTTTTCTGGCCAAGTATGTATTTTTGTCCAATATTTCTTTGCTTTAATACAGGGGTGTCAAACTACGGGAGGACCCCTCACCAGGAAACCGCACCCACCCCATTGGAGAAAAAAACTCCAATTAAGTTGTGCGACGTTATTTGACATTGCGAGTTTGACATGTCTGCTTTAACACATGTCCACGATACGTGATAATAACTACCTGGTTTTTGATTACATTTCCAACATTTATCTGACATATTTTTAAACATTTTTGCTAATCTTGCTGATGGCAAGTGCCATCTATAAAACATTTTATATAGTTTTTTTTAATAAGAGATTGACATTGTCAGTTTGTAATTTCTTTCCCACAGGCTTTGCCATTTCTCTAAATCTATATTATATCCAAAACCTTTTACCCATATTATCATTGTTTCTTTTACTTGTTCGTCTTCCATTTTCAAATTTAATAGAAAATTATACATTTTCTTAATTAGTTTTTCATCAGAGGTTAATAGTATCTGATCAAACAAAGTCTGCTCTTTATAGAATCCATACAATTTAACACCTTTATCATATCTCACTTGTATCTGTAAATATGACCACTAATGATAAATCAATACCCTGATTTTCCATCTCTTTTCTAGATATTAAGTTCCCTTCAGAGGTTAGAATATCTTTATATGTCCATATTTTCTCAAAGCTAACTACATTTGGGTGTACAAATGCTTCCATTGTTGACAGCCATCCTCGGATTTTCAAATATATTTTGCTTTTTATTTTCCCATGTTAGCAATAATGCATTTCTAATATAGTGATTTTGAAAATGCTTATGAATTTTATTTTTACCATACCATAAAAAATCATGCCAACCAAGTTGCAAGTCATGTCCCTCTAAGTCAGCGGTTCTCAACCTTTTTTAGGTCGCGACCCCCGACCTGTCGAGCGCCGCGCATGCGTGGTGCTACCCCCTGCGGGGGTAGGCAGGCCCAGGCACTCCTGGGTGGCCGCGGCAGCGATGGCACAGGGTGACCACGTGCTGGGCCACCAGCTGGCCCAGCCCAAGGGAGGTAAGACACCCGCTGGGCCCCACGCGCGCCAAAAACCCTCCCAGCGCCCGCCACTGCCCTGCTAGCCTTACCTTCGCTGCCGCCTGTTCTCAGTGGTGGCAGGCAGGCCCAGGCGCTCCTGGGCGGCCGCGGCAAGCAGCAGCGATGGCGCAGGGCGACCACCGGCTGGGCCACCAGCTGGCCCAGCCCAAGGGAGGTAAGGCACCTGCCGGGCCCCATGCGTGCCAGCTGCCCTCCCACCTCCCACCCCTGGCCCTCTTTTACTTACATTTTTAGTAGTAGTTGCTCAGCAGGGAGGGATGGAAAGTTCCGGATAGCTCGCCTTCGCTGCAGACAACATGCAGCACCGTTTGCAGACTTTTGGCGGGCTCAGCAGAGCAGAGACAGCCTGGACAATTCGTATTGGCTTTTGAAAGCCAATAGAATTAGACTGTATTCAAGAGAGTCTATTCTATTGGCTTTCAAAAGCCAATAGAATAAGAGGGAGTAGCACCATTTTTTACATTTACAACCATTGCAGCATCCCTGTGGTCACATGATCAACTGCCATGTATTTATAACGAGTATATATCTTCTAACTGGGTCTTCCCTCAGACGTAATTCTTTACGGAAAAGAAACTCAAAACTTGTATTTTCTCTTCAGCTCAAGGTTGGGGATTGCCTGAAGGCTCAAAAGAAGGAGAAAGAAAAAATAGCTACATACAAAACGGACACAGAGCAAAGAGTTCAGGAGATGCTTGTAAGTATTGATCCAACGGTGAGGAGTTTCTGCGCTAATAGGAAGGAGAACACCAGCTGCCATCTTTAATAATAGGCAGCCTGTTTGTAAGTACAAGTTCCGACTGAAATGAAATTCCAGTGAAAGAGAGTGTTAGGGCACAGAACTTGTTCTTAGCCTGGGGACTGTATCTTTGACTGGGATGTCACCATTGACTGAATGAGTCACAGTGATGTTAAGGGCACCTACCGCACGAGCCATGTTTTATGAAGTGGGTTTGGTTTGCATATTAATTAAAGCAGACTATATTTCATCTTATTGAAACAAATGTGAAATCAAACATTTTTCTGTCTACTTTTTTGGAATTCCTGATTGCCAAGAAAATTTTCGTGGGAGATCATTTAACTTGAGCCTTTTTTGGTTTTTAGAAACCTTTCCCCCTGTCCTTGTTGATGTCAAAATGGTTTTATTTCTCCCTAGGAAATTCTCCCATCTCATTTCAGGATTCTTCAGGGAATCTGTTTAAATATTATAATAATAAAAATAAATATAATTAAGTAAAAATAAAACAAAAATATGCCTTTTGCTGTTTCTGTCTTCTTCTTTTTTTAAATTCTTTTATTAAAACAATCAACATTGAACATAAAATCATAGTATGCATCAATTGTCATAGCACCTGATATACAACACTAAGTATCAATCTTTGTAAACGTCTGGTTTGGTAAACATTTTTCACTCCTCACGTCAAGCCTCAACTATATGCCTGTTACACTTTATTTGATTGGTGTTTCTCTTTTCTATAGTCTATCCACTGTTTCTAGTCTATCACATATTATTCATCTCAGTATTAGTACAATCTTTTATGATCCCTAACCAAAAATCCTGAGGTAGGAATTTAATAACCTGAGGTAAATCTTACATATGGTCTATCTATTATATCTAGTCTATCACATATTGTTCCTTCGCGCTTCTGAATTAACTTCGTCTCAGTAATAGTGCAATCTTTTATAGTCCCTAACCAGAGATCCTGAGGTAGAAGTTTCATAACCTGAGGTAGAAATTCAATTCGCTTTATCAATATTAAGGTAAACAACATTAAGCATAGGATCATATTAAGAGGCATTCGTCATAGAACATAGACATACAACATTAGGTGTTAGTCTTTGTAAACGTTTGATTTGATAAACATTCTTCCCTCTTTACGTCGAGCCTCAACTAAACGCCAGGTGCATTTTGTTTGATTGGTGTTTCTCTTGTATATAGTCTATCAACTGTTTCCAGTCTGTCAAATATTGTTAATTTGAGCGATCTTTCAAGTATGCCGATATTTTTGCCATTTCCGCCAAATTTATTACTTTCACAGTCCATTCTTCCATAGGCGGTATTTCTGGATTCTTCCAGTATTGTCCCACCAACAATCTGGCTGCTGTGATCAAGTTCAGAAATAAGTTTGTCTCTGAGGTAGTGCAATCCTTTGTGATCCCTAACAAAAAAACCTGAGGTAGAAATTCAATACGCTTTTTGAAAATGGTTTGGAGTGTCCACCATATCTTCCTCCAGAAGGCTTGGATTTTTCTGCATGTCCACCATACATGAAAGTAGGTAGCCTCCCCGTCACCACACCTCCAGCATTTGGGCTGGGAGTCTGGATAGATGAGTGATAGTTTTTTCGGGTCTAGGTGCCACCTATAGAACATCTTGTAGAAGTTTTCCCTTAAGTGTTGCGACTTTGTAAATTCTACATTTCTCACCCAGATTTTCTCCCACGTGTCCATGGTGATAGAATGCTCAAAGTCTTGTTCCCACTTTACCATACAGTTCTTGACTAGCTCGGTTTCAGAGTCCATTTCTATCAGGATGCTGTACACTCGTTTGATGTGCATGATCCCCTGTTCTCTAATCTGTTTAATTAGATTCTCGTCAGTCTGGAATAAACCCTTCTTCTTGTCTTTATGCCACCTTGATTGCAGTTGTAGATATGATAGCCAGGTACCTCCTATTCCTTCGTCTGCTAGCGTTGTTTGGGGTTTCAGGGAGAACCCATTTTCTTCTTCTAGTACAAGTTTACTGTAGGGCACCACTTCCTGCCCTTGGGATATGTTTACATCCCCTATTGCGTGTCCGGGGATCGTCCAGATGGGGATCTTGTCGTGTAGAAGGTATTTATATTTCTTCCAGACCCATAACAACGGGATTCGTAGTGGGTTCTCCTTGAAGTTCTTGTCTGCCTTTTTGTCATACACCAGGTATGCGTGCCAGCCGAATAGTAGACCATGTCCTTCGACATTCAATATTCTGTCCTTCGTCATGTTGATCCAGTCACTCAACGCCACCAGTGTCGCTGCGTAGTACCGTAGTATAGCTTTAGATTAGGCATTTTTAGTCCCCCTCTCTCCTTTGTGTCCTGGATGATTTTTAGTTTCACCCTCGGTCTCTTGCCATCCCAAATATATCTGTTGATGTCCTTCTGCCAGTTGTCTAAGTCCGCATCCTTTTTGAGTATGGGTAGCATTTGAAAGAGAAATAGAAATCTTGGCAATACGTTCATCTTAACTGCTGCTATCCTGCCCAGCAGGGACAGTCGTAGTGTTTTCCACCTTTCCAGATCTGCTTGTATCTTGTTCCACAGCACCTCATAGTTATTCTTGTATAATTTTGCATTCGTTGATTCTATCTCCACTCCTAAGTATTTAACCTTCTTGACTATTTCGCAACCCGTTATTCTTTCCAAGTCCTGCCTTACTTTGTTGTCTAGATTTTTGACTAGCATCTTTGTTTTTGATATATTTACTTTGAAGCCTGACACCCTACCATAGTCTTCCATTATCTCCATCAATCTCTTTGCTGACTGTACTGGTTGCGACATTGTCACCAGCAAGTCGTCTACAAAGGCACATAGTCTGTAATCTTGTTGTCTGATCTGTATGCCCTGTATGTCTTCTGCCGCTCTTATCCTGTTGTTTCTGTCTTCTTGTTCTAGGACCACATCGAAAAAGAGAAAAAAAATGTAGTGGCTGAATTCAGAGAACTACAACTCTAGTTAGAAGGACAGGAGGCGCTTCTGTTGGCTAGAATGGAAGAGACGGAGAAGGATATTATGGCAATAAAGGAGAAAGGTCTGGCCAAGGACATGGAGGATCTGTGCTCTCTTGACGATCTCATCCAGGAGATAGAAGAGAAGCATCAGCAGCCAGCCAGCCAACTCTTACAGGTGAGGCAGGAAGTTGAGATCATAGAATCATAGGGCTGGAAGGGACCTTGGAGGTCTTCTAGTCCAATCCTCTGCCCAAGGCAGGAAGCCTTATACTGTCTCGAACAAATGGTTGTCCAATCTATTATTGGAAGCCTCCAGTGATGGAGCAGCCACAACTTGGGGAGGCAGGCCATTCCATTGATTAATGGTTCCCACTGTCAGGAAATTCTTCCTTATTTCTAGGTTGGATTTCCTTCTGATGAGCTTCCCCTCTTTGCTTCTTGTCCCGCCCTCAGGTGCTACAGAGAGTAAATCTATGACAGTCTCTCAAGTATTGGAAGATGGCTGTCCTGTCTCCCCTAAACCCTCTCTTTGTTAAGCGAAGCATTCCGAGTTCCCTTAGCCATTCATTGTACAGTTTGGCTTCCAGAGCCCTTGTCATCTCTATTGCTCCTCTCTGCCTTCTTTCTGGGGCCTCAGCATCTTTCTTGTATCCTGGTGTACCAATGATGAAGTGGAGTAGACTGCTTTAGCCCCACCACAGAATCCTCTTTTTGACTCTTTCCGTTTTTTCCTTTTTCCTAAATGTTATCGAAATTATAATAGTGAAAAGAACAAATGAAAATAAAGAAAATAGGGAAATGGAGAAGGATAAGAATGGGAAAGAAGTGTAGGGTAAAGGGGAAAGAAAAAAAGCAGTGTCTTATAACTTTTTTCAGCACAGTAAAATACAAAATAAAATTACAATCTCAACTTTTTACTTTTACGTATCAGTACTAGCCTGTCTATAAAAACAAAGTCTAATAAGTAAAATCAAGTGTCGGGTATTCATTTTTTTTTGTCTCAAGCACAGAGTCCAGAAGCAGTTTCCACATAGAAACTAATATATATATTTTTCTCTAATTAAAGCAATTTTGTCATTTTTTTCTAGCTTCATCATTTTCTCGATCCATTCTTCTGTTGTGGAGATTGATATATAGATAAGATAATCTTCATTGTCATTATTTTTACTGTGGGCACACTGTTATACATAAAAAATGAAATTCTGTTGCCTGCTCTCAAAAGTATACACATACACAACACACATATAAAGATGCTATATGCATACATATGTACATACCTACCACTCTTACACATAAATATCAGTCACTGTCCACCTTGAATACATAGCGGAAAGAGGAAGCTTGAAAGTTCACACGGTTGATACCACGGAGCCTCCTCCCAGAAGGTAACAGGGAAAACAGGTCATGAAGAGGATGTGTTGTTGTGCCCCAGATAATCTTGCGGGCCCTGCTCAAGCAACACTTTTATGCCATCATGTCCTGCATGGAAGGGAGGGAACTGCCAATAATCTTTTCTGCCATCCTCACCACTCTCTTCACCGCCTTCCTGGCTGGAGCAGGGATGCTTCCAAACCAGACAGTAATGCAATACGACAGGATGCTCTTGGTATCTTTCCATTTCTGTTCTTGTAGGATTCTGGCTGCACTCGTGATCCTGAATGCATGATTACGTGACCACAGGACAATGCACCCATCATAAATATGAGTCCGTTGCCAAGCGGCTGAATTTTGATCACACAATCATGGGGATGCTGCAACGATGGTAACTGGAAAATGGCCTTATGTCACTTTTTTCAGTGCTGTTTTAACTGAGAAAAGGGTCACTAAATGGACTGTTGAAAGTAATGGCTAATATTAGGGATACACAATTCAGAAAAAGCAGGCCATGCGAAAAGCAAGCATTGAAAGAGCTGGTCAGTGTCCCTTTATTCTGCACCATTTTAAGAATGCCTGCTTAGGGTTCCTATCGCCTGTTAGGGGACATGTTGGTGGGTGTTCATTGTGGGGTCTCCTCCTCCCCTTAATCTCCAGGGCAAGGGAAACCCCAACACTTTTGTGGAATTCAATTAACTAGTGGAACAACCTGCCTCCAAAAGCGGTGAATGCTCCAACACTGGAAGTCTTTAAGAAGAGACTGGACAGCCATTTGTCTGAAATGGTGTAGGGTTCCTGCCTGAGCAGGGGGTTGGACTAGATGACCTCCAAGGTCCGTTTCTTCTTCTTCTTCTTCTTCTTCTTCTTCTTCTTCTTCTTCTTCTTCTTCTTCTTCTTCTTCTTCTTCTTCTTCTTCTTCTTCTTCTTCTTCTTCTTCTTCTTCTTCTTCTTCTTCTTCTTCTTCTTCTTCTTCTTCTTCTTCTTCTTCTTCTTCTTCTTCTTCTTCTTCTTCTTCTTCTTCTTCTTCTTCTTCTTCTCCTCCTCCTCCTCCTTCTTCTCCTTCTCCTTCTCCTTCTCCTTCTCCTCCTCCTCCTCCTATTCCTCCTCCTCCTCCTCCTCCTCCTCCTCCTCCTCCTCCTCCTTCATATTATTATTCAACCAGGGTATAATTTTTGTAACACAAGGAAGTAAAAATAAACTGCTTTTTAAAAGGTGAGCGGCTGTTATTTTTTTTAAAGAAAAAATAAAGTACTTTTTAATTATGTTAGTGTGTATCTGGTTTCACACATTTATGAATTTTAAGAATGTAACTGCATAGAAATGGCTCCTTTCATTTTTTGGTCTCTTTTTTAGGACATTGGAAGCATCTTGAAGAAGTAAGTGAATCCACCCTCCTCTTTACAGTCTCAGAGACCGGCAGCTCCTCCAGGAGTTTTCCTGTTTTGGAAAGTTATGTTTGTATTTTGCAGTAATTTCATTTAGAGACAATGTAGTTCAGGGCCTCATAAATATTTCCCCAGACAACCTCCACACAATGTAAATAGCAATGTTTGATATGGTGAATCATTATGGTTGGTCCCACAGTCAGCTAGATGTTTAGATTGAATTTGGTATTTTTGTCCATCTACTGAGTCCTTCCCAAGGATAGACAGAGGTTTGATGGTGCTAAAGGTATCATTGTAGGATGTAAGCTGTTCCAAATAAGGCTGCCTTTTGCAATTGTCTGATAGTGGTTTTGTCAGTGCCGATGCTGTTCCAGTGGTGCTCCAGATGTTTTGGGACTACACCCAAGGCGTGTATTATTATTGGTGCTACCTTTGCTTTCTTTTGCCACAGTTCTACTTCTATTTGCAGATCTTTGTATTTTGTGATTTTCTCCAGTTCTTTCTCTTTTATTCTGTTGTTTCCAGGTAGTGCCATGTCCACTTTTTTTGTCTTTCTCATCAATAATTCTCAGGTTTGGGGTGTTATGTAGCAGCATGGGGTTGGCTTTGAATTCTAAAGTCCCCAAACACTTTAGCTTCTTCATTTTTACTATTATTATAAGAACCCCCTTTGCTACTAGATTATCTGTCCTCAGGATTTATCACTCATTTTCATTAACAAAATCATTTAACATTTTCTATCTCATTTTTAGTGAATTTCTTTTCCATTGGAAGGAACCCTGGAGGTCATCTAGTCCACAAAGTGGTTTCATGTGGCCCGCAAAGACATCCTGGAAACAGTGAGGGAACGGCCCCCTCTGCCCTGGCCCAGGCCAGCTGGGAGCCAATGTACAATTTTGTGGTGGCCATTTATGCAGAAACACATTCAGTCTTAGCTCCATAAGCCCCCCCCACCCGCATGGCCTAAGAGGAACAGTGAGGCTTCTCCAGTGGACCATGCCTTGGCACTTGCCCTGTTCCCCCCCCCTCCCCTTCTGGCAGAGACCCTCAGATCTATCCCACTCCTGCCCAGGGCCCCACAGGCACCCTTGACGCGAATGGTGTAGAGCTGGCCACACCCACCCAGTAGGCCACACCCATCCTGGCCACACCCACCCGGCCACCGGAGGGCAACCGCAATACTGATGCGGCCCTCAATGAAATTGAGTTTGACACCCCTGGCCTATACCATTTCAGACAAATGGCTGTCCAGTCTCTTCTTAAAAACTTCCAGTGTTGGAGCATTCACTGCTTCTGGAGGCAGGTTGTTCCACTGGCTAATTGTTGTAACTGTCAGGAAGTTTGTCCTTAGTTCTAGGTTGCTTCTCTCCTTGATTAGTTTCCATCTGTTCTTGTCCTGCCTTCAGGCACTTTGGAGAATAGCTTGACTCACTCTTCTTTGTGGCAACCCCTGAGATATTGGAACACTGCTATCATGTCCCCCCTCGTCCTTCTCTTCATTAAACTAGACATGCCCAATTCTGTTCCTTATATGTTTTAGCCTCCAGTCCCCTAATCATCTTTTTTGCTCTTCTCTGTACTCTTTCTAGAGTCTCAACATCATTTCTACATTGTGGTGACCAAAATGGATGCAGTATTCCAAGTGTGGCCTTACCAAAGCATTGTAAGGTGGTATTAATACTTCACGTGATCCTGATTCTATCTCTCTGTTTATGCAGCCTAGCACTGTGTTTTCTTTTTTGGCAGCTGCAGCACACTGCTGGCTCATATTTAAGTGATTGTACACTAGGACTCCGAGATCCTTCTCACAGTTACTACTATTGAGCCAGGTACCACCTATACTGTACCTGTGCATTTTGTTTTTCTTGCCTAAATGTAGAACCTTACTTTTTTCACCATTGAATTTCATTTTGTTAGATAGTGCCCAGTGTTCAAGTCTGTCCAGATCCTCCTGTATCTTAAGCCTGTCTTCCAGAGTGTTGCAGCTTGGTATCATCTGCAAATTTGATAAGTTCCCCATCTATCCCCTCATCTAAATCGATGAAGATGTTGAAGAGCATAGGGCCCACAACAGAGCCCTGGGGCACCCCACTACACAACTTCCCTCCAGGTAGATGCAGTTCCATTGAGGACCACACGACCTATCAGCCAGCTACGAATCCATCTGGTGGTGATGCTGTCTAACCCACATTTTTCTATCTTATCAAGTAGTAGGTTGTGATGTACTTTATCAAATGCCTTACTGAAGTCCAAGTAAATTTTTTTTTTACAAAGATTTTATTGGGTTGTTTTTTTTTCATCAACATATGTTAATTTTTCCATTCAACAAGTTGTTTGGAGTTTGCTATGCTAATACATGTTCAATTCCTAATTCTTCATTCTTTCCTCTAGCCAAGAATAAAATAGGTTCCAAATGTGATAGTAGTCTGTATCTTCTTTATCTTTCAACCTCATAGTTAATCTGTCCATCTCTGCACATTCCAATATTTTCCTGATTATTTCTTCTTCTGATGGCAGTCCTTCATTCTTCCAGTATTGTGCAAAAATTATTCTTGCTGCTGTAGTGATATGTAAGATTAAATATAACTTAATTATATTCTGCTTATTAGTCTTTTCAAGCATAATACCTAGTAAAAAAAAGTTCAGGTTTAAAATCCACTTGTTCACCCAGTATTTTTCTCCAATAGGCCTTTGCCTTACCACGTGTCCACCAAATGTGATAGTACGTGCCTATGTTATGTTTCCATTTCCAACATCTATCTGACATATTTTTAAACATTTCTGCTAATCTTGCTGGCAGCAAGTGCCATCTATAAAACATTTTATATAGATTTTCTTTGTATGAAGTTGACATTGTTAATTTGTAGTTTCTCTCCCATAACATTTGCCATTTTTCTAATTCTATATTATAGCCAAAAGTTTTTGCCCATCTTGTCATTGTTTCTTTCACTTGTTCAGTTTCCATATCCAAAATTAACAAAAAGTTATACATTTTCTTAATTAATTTCTCATCTGAGGTTAACAAAATCTTATCAAACACAGTTTGATCCTTATAAAATCCATACATTTTTACATCTTTTTCATATCTACTTTGTATCTGTAAATGTGCCCACCAGGACAAGTTAATTCCCTGATTTTCAGTTCTTGTTTAGATTTTAATTTCCCATCAATATCTAAAATACCTTTATATGTCCATATTTTTTCAAAGTCTACCAAGTTCAGATGTATAAATGCCTCCATTGTTGATAACCATCCTGGAATTTTTAAATATATTTTAGCTTTAATTTTTTCCCATACTGTTGACAAGGCATTTCTTATAAAATGATTTTGAAAGTACTTATGGACTCTGTTTTTCCCATACCATAAGAAAGCATGCCACCCCAATTGCAAATCATGTCCCTCTAAATACAATAAGCTTTTATTTCTAAGTGTTATCCACTCTTTCACTCATGTTAACACAGATGCTTGGTAATACAACGTCTATTCCGGCAACCCAAAACCTCCATTTTCCTTAGCATCTTGTAATGTTTTCATCTTAATTCTAGCTTTTTCCCCCTGCCAAATAAAGTTCAAAACCAATGAATTTAAATTTTGAAAGAATTTTCTCTCAAATTTTATCGGAATCGATTGAAATAGAAATAAAATCTTCAGCAACACATACATTTTTACTGTAGCAATTCTTCCTAATATTGACAGCTGCAGATTTTTCCATCTTTCCAAGTCTAGCTTTATTTGCTTCAATAATTTTGTATAATTGTCTTTTTTTATTGACGAACACTTAGCCGAAAGACGAATACCTAAATATTTAACTTTTTTCACTATTTGTACCTCTGTTTTCTCTAATATTTGCCTTTTTTGTTTATCTGTGAGGTTCTTTACTATTACTTTAGTTTTTTCTTTATTTACTTTTAGTCCTGCTATTTCTCCATACTCTTCTATCTTTCCCCATAGTTTAGGAATCATCTCTAAAGGTTCTTCCAAGAGAAACATTAAATCATCAGCAAATGCTTGTAACTTATATGTTTCATCTTTTATTTTCAATCCTTTAATTTCTGTGTCCTGTCTTATCCTTCTATTTAGTACTTCCAAAGTAAAGATAAATAATAATGGAGATAGTGGACACCCTTGTCTCATACCTTTTCTTATCTCAAAGCTTTCAGTATAATTGAAGTCCAAGTAAATTATATCCACAGCATTCCTCTGGTCCACTGATTTTGTCACCTGATGAAAAAATGCAATGATTTGTCTGGCATGATCTCCTTTTGACAAACTCATGTTGGCTTTTGGTAATGACTTTGTTTGCTTCTAGGTATTGGCTGATTTGTTGTTTGATTATCTTTTCCAGAATCTTCCCAGGTATTGAGGTCAGGCTGATAGGTCTGTAATTTTTTGGATCCATTTTTTGAAGATGGGAACTACATCAGCTCTTTTCCAGTCCTCTGGTAGTTCCCCAGTGCTCCAGTATCTTCGAAAGATATAGTTCAGTGGCTCTGAGATCACCTGCCAGTTCCTTCAGAGGAACTGGGGTGTAATCCATCTGGTGTTGGTGATTTGAACTTGTCTAGGTTGAACAGGTGCTCACTTACCATTTTCATTTTCTTGTCTATCTTAACTTCTGTTTCTGGCCTGTTTTTTTACGGTATCCTGTATTTTGAACCCTAGTTGTTGATTCCAATATTAATGTCCCCTCTGAATTTTCTCTGCTCAAGGCTAAACATTTACTTTCAATACCTCTTCAAAGAGCTGCTTCTAGTCAGCTTGTTGCTCTTCTCTTTTCAGCCCCTTCTACAATACTTTTTAATATGTGGTACACAAAATTCAACCCTTCAGCCCAGAACAAAGCGTAAGTAGCACACTTACTTTACAACCAAGTTGGTATTTTTAAATATGGTTGTTCTTTAATTTTTTTCCATACTACCGGTAGCAGTAATGAATTCCTAATATAATGTCTTTGAAAGTAACTATGTATATCACTCTTCCCATACCATCTTGTAATATTTTTACGTTTATTCTTGCTTTTTTGCCTTGCCGTATAAATTTCAATATCATTTTATTTAATTCTTCAAAGTATTTTTTTCCTAGTCTTATTGGAATTGTCTGAAACAGGTACAATAATCTTGGCAAAATATTCATCTTAATTGTAGCTATTCTACCCAGCAAGGACAGTTGTAGGTTTTTCCAATTTACCAAATCTACTTTAATTTGCGCTTTCAATTTATCACAGTTATCTTCTTATCATCTTGCTGTTAACTGAACTCCTAGATATTTAACTTACTTTTCAATCTGGAAACCCATCATCTTGGCAAATTCTCTTTTCTGTTTATCTGTAAAGTTTTTAACTAATATTTTAGTTTTCTCTTTGTTTCAATCCTGCCACTGCACCGTATTCTTCTGTTTTCTCAATTAATTTAGGTCCTGTTTCTTGTGGTTCTTCTAAAATAAACACCAAATCATCAGCAAATGCCTGTGGTTTATACTCCTTTATTTTCATGCCTTTTATTCCACTGTCTTGCTTAATATTTCTGTTTAACACCTCTAAAGTTAAAATAAATAACAATGGAGATAGGGGACATCCTTGCCTTGTACCCTCAGTTATATTAAAGTTCTCTGTCAAGTCCCTATTTATAATCACCTTTGCTGTTTGTTTATGATATATTGCCTTAATTGTGTTAATACATTTATCTCCAAAGTCCATATACTTTAATTGTAAAAGCATAAATTGCCAGTTCACATTGTGAAATGCCTTCTGTGTGCCAAGGAAAATCAGTGCCATTTGCTTTCCAGAGTGCATCTCATAATATTCTAATGTATTCAAGATCATTTGCATATTATTTTTAATTTGCCTCTTAGGTAGAAATCCATTCTGATCTATGTGTATAATGTTATTTAAAACCCTTTTCAATCGCTCTGCTATTATTGAAGCGTAGATTTTGTAATCTACATTTAACAATGATATTGGCCTGTAGTTTTTTTTATTTGTGGTGAATTAGAGTCTTCTTTAGGTATCAATGTAATATTCGCTTCCGTCCATGTTTTAGGTATCTTTGCTTCTGACATTGCTTCATTATAAACTGTGAGCATAGCTTGGCCTATTGTGTATTGTAAATGTTTATAAAATTCTATCGGTAGACCATCTGGCCCAGGAGTTTTGTTATTTTTTTTGTCTCCTAATTGCTTCAGTTAGCTCCATCGTTATTCTTTCATTCAGCGTGGTCTTCACTTCTTCAGAGACTTTTGGCAATTTAGCTTTTTCCAGATATTATTTTATTTTAACTTCTGATATTTT
This sequence comes from Bothrops alternatus, assembly GCA_034064705.1. Classification (NCBI taxonomy): domain Eukaryota; kingdom Metazoa; phylum Chordata; class Lepidosauria; order Squamata; family Viperidae; genus Bothrops; species Bothrops alternatus. The sequence continues at coordinate 3,240,506 of JARGCV010000172.1, forward strand.
CTCTTGGGTATATAATTTCTATAGTTGAGTTTTTCTTTTTTCTAACAAATTTTATTGTTTTTTTTAACTTTTATAACAGAATGCTCAAGACACACCGTGGTGGTTAGGTGATCAATCATCCAAAACCAAAATCATATAATAGCTCAAGTAAATATATTGAATGTTCCCTCTCTATTTCCCTCAAATAATATAACCTATTTAACATAATCCATTTCTACATTACATATTTATAAATCCTAATCCTGTTTTGAACTTTATTAATTTACAGTTACCATAGTCCAATTTGATCTTAGATAAACGTATTATCACTTCAGCTAAAATACTAATCCAGATATATTCTAATTCATAATCTCATAAATCATCGAGTTTATCACAAATCTCTCTTATTTATTCAGATAGCATTTAAATCTCATTCAAATAATTATCATGTCTAAAAAAAAGAACATATCTATTATTACACAAAACATCGTCTTACTAACTTAACACACTCAATTAGTTGTTAAATCAATTCGAATGTCTAAAAACCTCTTTCATATTTTTTTTCTAATTCCATTACAAAATAATTTTTATACAAATAAACATATTATTCCAAAAAATACATTCTTACTCTATTTAACATGTATATTCTAATAATCACAAATTTTCAACTCTAAATCTTAGTCCTTAAATCAATCCATATGTCTCAAAACCTTTTTAATCCATTACATATAATTTTAAATTTCTCTTTTTAGTCTTATTCTGGCTTTCTTTTTATGCCAAGCAGGTTTCCATAACAAAGCCTCTATTTCAGCAAATAGATCTCCCATTATTGCTTGTAATGTCATTTAGGTCAGTAAAAGACCTCCCATCCTCTGTTTTTGAAGTCTGGCTCCTGTCTGCTGGATAAAACACTCGATCATATCCAATTTTATAATTAGTAGTTGATTATCAAAGTTGTCATAATTCTCCAACAGTTGTAATTTCAAGTCCATTTCTGTTAGTTTTGCAAGTATAGATAGTTTAGTTACAATCATTTTCTGGTCATCCAAAGTCTCCATAGGTTGTATGTAAATTAATTTCTCTTCTATTGCTTTTTGGTCTGTAGAATGATCAAATAGAGCAGTGGTTCTCAACCTTTCTCAGGTTGAGACCCCACTTGCCCCGTCCATCCGCGCTGTGACCTCGACTCGGGCGTGTGCGCGCGCGCGCCAAAATTTTTTTTTTAAAAAAAATCAAAAAAATTAAAACAAAAAAAATGGCAGCTGCGACGGGCGGATCCGCACATGCGCGGATCGGCCCGTCGCACGCGCCACGCATGCGCGCATCCGCCCGTCGCGGGCCGCCATTTTGTTTTTAATTTTTTTTTATTTTTTTTAAAAAACAAAAAATCAAAATGGCGGCCACGACGGGCGGATCCGCGCATGCGCGGATCGGCCCATCGCACGCTCCGTTGATGCGCGGATCCGCCCGTCGCGGTCCGCCATTTTTTTTTTTTGATTTTTTTTTTATTTAAAAAATTTTTTTAAAAAAAATTTTCCCGGCGCGATGGGCAGATCTGCGCGTGCGCGGCGCGCTCGTGCCAAAAAAAAATAAAAAAATTAAAAAAAATAAAAATAAAATAAAATAAAATAAAAATTAAACATAAAAAAAAACCAAAATGGCGGCCGGCGGTGTCCGGCGACCCCCGCGAAATGGTCGTGTGAACCCAAATGGGGTCACGACCCCAAGGTTGAGAACCGCTGAAATAGAGTCTGAAGGTCAGTTTCTAAGTTCACAGTAGAATTTCTGTTTATTATTTCTGCAGTACTCTCTCTTATTTGGAAACATATTTCCTCAGTAGCTTCATAAATCTTTTCCAGTATGAGTTTACAGTTGAGTTGTAAATATGATTTCTCCATTTCAGTAGTAACTAAATCCAATCCTGTTATCTTTTAGTGGGGGCTATATTCCAAAACATTTAGTCAGTATCCACCCCCACCAATAACAGCTGTTGGACCAAAAACAAGAAACAGTTGCAGTTTTAAATTTCTCCACAAGGTATCCTCAGTAAACTATGAAGGTCTCTTCCAGACCCCCAAAATGAGGTTAGTAAAGTCAAAGAGCTGTGGAATCTCTTTTTGGGCTTCTCATAGAGTTGTTTGTTTGTTTTTCCAAACAATAAAGATTTATCCCTTTAAAAAAGTAAGTCCAGGACATAGGAAAACAATATTCTCCAGCTTAGAAGATATAATAATACAGTTTTATGATAAGGATTTTTCCAGGGATGCCAAGTAACAAAAAATAAAAATAGTCAATAAGAAGTTTTTTCCTTTGTTATGGAAAGCTCTTTTCCCCAGATAAACAAAGGCAGCTCTTTCAAAGCAGGGAAGTAATTCCAAAAGGCTTTTAACAGGAGAGTAGTTAAGCAAAGAGAGAGAGGGAAAAGTCACACCGGGATCATCCACGATGGTCTTAACAGTTAGATGTTCTTTTGACTTTCGGCTGGAGCAGCTAAATGATTGGCCATGTTACTGGCCGATCTTTTCTCCTTCGGCACTGAGGAGCTGCCTCGGACCGCGGCCCTGAGGAGCTGCCTCCTCCCCCCACAATCAACGAGAGTCCTCCTCATCGGTAGTCACCCCTCCAGGGTGACATTTTGACCCGATTAAGGGTCTACCGGCAGAGGAAAAGCAGATAACAAAGAGAGAAGTCTCTTCGTGTGCCTGCACCAGTGCAACCCAAAACCGGAAGTCTATAGTTGAGTTTTTCTATAGCTGTTCTAGTCCCTTGTTCTCTTCCTCTTTAGCAAATATCCCTTCAAAAATTACTTGTAATACATCAAAATTATTTATAACCCATCAAAGTCTGGCAAGGGAATTCTTCTATTCAAACTGAAAGTAAATTCCTGCAGTTTCTCAACTTCAGCCTGCTGGATTGTTTTTTAATCTCTTAAAGCCAGAAAGCTGTTAGCTTTACCCAATCATACTATTCACTCTCTGTTCCAACTTTCCAGATTGAACAATTTGCAGGTGCCAAAGTTAATTATTATTTACAGCTTCTACTCCAAACCACACTTCATGTTCAAGGTCAGCCACGGTCACCTCTTATTATCTTTCTCTGCTAGTAAGGGCCAATAGATGGCGCACTTGTTCTGTTTTCCTCTTTTTTTTAGCCTCTTTTGGTATTAAAATTTTAGACTTTCTTTTATAAAATATAGATCAGTGATGGCGAACCTTTTAGAGACCGAGTGCCCAAACTGCAACCCAAAACCCACTTATGCATCGTCAGGTGCCGGGTGGGTGTGGTCCATTGAGTGGTTGTGGCCCATTGGGTGGACGTGGCTGCAGTGGTAACAGCAGACTGGGTGGGACTAAAAAGTTCAATCAATCAATTCCAACTTTGCAAGATCTTTTTGTTTTCCCGCGAAAAGTTGAAATTGACTGATTGATTGAACCTTTTTTTTTCTGTACACGGGCGGAGGCCTAAAGCGAAAAGGTTTTATAAAACCCAGCTGGTGCACCAGTTGCGGCCCTATTTGGACCGGGAGTCTCTTGTCACAGTCACTCATGCCCTTATCACCTCGAGGCTCGACTACTGCAATGCCCTCTACATGGGGCTACTTTTGAAAAACGTTCGGAGACTTCAGGTAATGCAGAATGCAGTGTTGGGCCTGCCCAGAAATGCCCACATTTCGGCATCACTCCGCGAGCTGCATTGGCTGTCAATTGGTCTCCGAACGCAATTCAAAGTGTTGGTTATGACCTATAAAGCCCTACATGGCATCGGACCAGGTTACTTACAGGACCGTCTGCTTCCCCATGAAACCCAGCGACCGGTTAGGGCCCACAGAGTCGGCCTTCTCCAGGTCCCGTCAGCCAGACAGTGTCGCCTGGCGGGGCCTAGGGGAATAGCCTTCTCTGTTGCGGCCCCGGCCCTCGAGCCAACTCCCCCCCGGAGATCCGTATCGCCCCCACCTTCTCTGCCTTTCATAAACTGCTCAAAACACATCTTTGCCGACAGGCCTGGGGCAGTTAACATCTTGCCCCTAGCCAGTGTATGTTTGTGTGCATGTTTGTTGGATGATTGGTTTTTTAACTTAGGGGTTCTTTTTATATATGTATTTTAATGTTGATTTCTATTTATGCTGTGAGCCGCCCTGAGTTCCTGGAATAGGGCGGCATAGAAATCCAATAAATGAAATGAAATGAAATGAAGGCCTAGGACTGGGGCGATGGTGCGTGTGCCCACAGAGAGGGCTCTGAGTGCCACATCTGGCAGCCGTGCCATAGGTTCGCCACCACGGGTATAGATCGTCCAGCTTCCTGTTCTTATTCCACACGTTATTAAAACAATAGCTAAGCAGAGAAATGATTGAAGCCTGGGAAACAGGGCCCTTGTCAGTCAATCACCATCTTACCAGGTACTTAGGAGCTGAGGACAGGGCAACACAAGGAAAGAACAATCACTGACTTAATGGCCGGCCATCAACACCCCACTTAACAACTAAAAGTCACACACAACCAGGCATCACATGTATACAATGTGCAGGACAGCCCAGTGTACACATTGTGGAGAGAGAGCAGTTCCCTGAGGAAGCTTAGAAGAATAAACCTCTGGTCCCGGTGACCAACTCAGACTGGATCCTGCAGCTAGCCAATCCTCAAGCACCATCTGATGTTTTAGAAAGCTTCTTCCATTGGCAGGATGATAAACATCGTTCTTTTGCCTTGCCAGGTATCAGGCGAAGGAGACATATGAGAATCCCATGGATTTACTTGTAGACCCGATGTGGACAATCTGGGATTACAGTGATCTCGCTGTGCTTCTGAAAAGTGCCATGAAAAAATTTAGAGGTAAAAAAACAGCCGCCGAGGTTTTACGCTGGATGATATTTTGACCGCAGAGCATCCAAAAGAGATTCTGGGTCAGTGTCAGGGGGATCAAAGAGGGATCGATGTCAGGATCAGTGGAAGAGACACCTTCATTTCCCTGGAAAAAGGCCCTGTGTCTTGGCACCAGGAGGGGGAACAGGAGCTTCCTGGTTTCTCCCGTTAAAGATGAGTTAGCTAAAAACAGGAACCACTAGCCAGTCATAGTTGACCATTTACAGGTAGTCCTCGACTTACAACAGTTCATTTAGTGACTGTTGGAAGTTAGAACGGCACTGACTTAGGACCATTTTTCACACTTATGACATCCCCACAATCATGTGATTCATATTCAGATGCAACTGATTCAAATTTATGACAGTTGAAGTATCCACAGGGATCCCCACAGTCACGTGATTTACATTCGGATACTTGCAACTGATTCATATTTATGATGATCCTGTGATCATCTTTTGTCACATTCTGACAAGCAAAGTCAATGGGGAAGCCAGATTCACTTCACAACTATGTTACTAATTTACCAACTGCAGTTTTTCACAACAAATATGACAAGAAAAGTCATGAAATAGGGCAACATTGACTTAACAAATTTCTCACTTAGCAACATAAATTCTAAAATGAATTTATGGGAATTATGAATTTGGGAATTATGAATTTCCCAAATCCATATTCACTGATCACTGGGGAAGCTGAATAAGCTTCCACTAAATATAATGGAATATATACAGGTAGTCCTTGACTTATGAGCAAAATTTCAGTTGTTAAGTGAGTCGTGCTCTACTTTATGACCCTTTTTGCCACCGTTGTTAAGAAAATCATTGCAGGCAAGTGAATCGTGTGGTTGTTAAGCAAATCTGGCTTCCCGCATTGACTTTGCGTGTCAGACGCTTCCCAGGAAAGTTGCAGATGACAATCCCAGAACCATGGGATGCTGCAGCCGTGATAAATACATGCTGGATGTCAAGTGTTGGGATTTTGATCATGTGACTGGGGATGCTGGAACGGTCATAAGTATGAGAACTGGTCATAAGTCACTTTTTTAGTGCCATTGTAACATTGAGTAATCATTAAATTAATGGTTATGTTGAGGATTACCTGTATATGGAAAGTATAGTAGAATATATTTATATCTGACAAAATAGATATAGCTACCACTGACATTCTGGCTTGTAGCTTTCCTTATTCCTTATTTCCTGATTTGAGGCCAAGGAAAGCAAACAAGAATGAAAGTGAATATACGATAAATATGATAGCAGTGTTCCAGTATTTGAGGGGCTGCCACATTATTCACCAAAGCACCAGAGGGCAGGAGAAAAAACAACGGTTGGAAACTGATCAAAGAGAGAAGCAACCTTCCTGACAGTGAGGACAGTTAACCGATGGAATAGCTTGCCCCCAGAAATTGTGGGCGCTCCATCGCTGGAGGTTTTTATGAAGAAACAAAACAGTCACTTGTCCGAGATGATAGGTTCTCCTGCTTGAGGAGGGGGCTGGACTAGAAGACCTCCAAGATCCCTTCCAATTCAATTCTTTTCCTATTCTATTCTATGTCGGTCACCGGGATGAGAGTTTCTGTCTTCAGGGCTTTCGGTCTCTCCCTGAAGCCCACCTTCGTGCCTGCCTGTCTAAAAAGCCACACACAGAGACACGATAAATACCATACACAAAACAGCACACACACTCCACTAGAGAGGAATTCCCTGAAGATAGGCTCCAGCAAGGGCCCGGAAGACAAAACCTCTCGTCCCGTTGACCGACCCAGATGGGATCCTGCAAAACAAACCAGGGTGTCTCTGGGGAGGCCCTTCTGTCGCTCCATTTCCAGCGATGAGATACTGAATCCCTCCCTTTTCTTCCTCAGATACTCTGGCAAGTGGACTTCAACTCCAGAAAGGTAAATATGAGTTATAAGAATCTCATATCGCTTGCTATTTAAACTCTGATGCTAGTAGCTTTAAGGGAAATATTGTACAATATTAGCATAAAATTAGATACCTTGAAGACTATGATGATCCAGTAAACTTAAACGATTTATTATTTATGACCTATTACTTGCTATTTATATGTACACTGTGAGCTTATCCACCGAAGACATTCGTTGTGTGTCTGATCACACTTGGCCAATAAAGAATTCCTATTCTATTCTGTTCTGTTCTGTTCTGTTCTGTTCTGTTCCGTTCCGTTCCGTTCCGTTCTGTTCCGTTCCGTTCCGTTCCACTCCACTCCACTCCACTCCTTTCCATATAAAGAGCAACAAAGAAAAAAAAGTATAGGATTAGATACCTTAAAGACTATGAAAATCCACTAAATATAAACTAGAAAATTGATGTCAGTCTTAGTGTAGAATGAAGTATTTGCATAAATGGGAAAATATGGGCTGGTACTGAAAGGAATATAGAACTCCTGCCAGGCTAATAACATCCTCTTCATTTTACTGCCTGACTATAAATTGGTGAGAGACCAGGTCTTTGGGAGCAGAGATATTAAGTCCTTTGGGTCACAGCAAATAGCAAAGTTGGAGCACCAGGGATGTCCCAGGGGTGCTTTTTCCACGAGGTACCTGGACTTTCTTGTTTTTCTTTGAAGACATTTTGCTTCTCATCTAAAGAAGCTTCTTCAGCTCTGACTGGATGGTGGGGTGAGGATCAGAATCAGAGCTGAAGGAGCTTCTTGGATGAGAAGCGAAACGTCTTCCAAGAAAAAGAATGAAGTCCAGTTGCCTTGTGAAAAAAAGCTCCTTTGGGACAACCATGACCTGGATGACTGAGACTCTCCAGGGATGTCTCCACCTTGTGAGCCATCAAATTGAGGAAAGCAGAGGTTTCCTGTGCAGAAGCCTCCCCTTTTGTACCTCCCTGCGACATCCTGATGCTCGTAGAAAAAAGGGCAGAGCTTCCTCACATTCCATCCTGTGCCCCAAGTTCCCTGTGGGGGGATCCCTCTGACTCTGCCAGTTCAGAATTGAAACATGGCAGCCTCTTGCTCTGCCTGATCTTCTGGATTAAAGCTCCAGGTAGAGTCCCTGTTCAACCTTGGCCTTCCCGGGAACTCACTGAAGGCAAAGCCAACCACTCTTCACCCCCCATCCCAATCTTCCCACCTGCAAGATGGAAGTTAAAGAGATCGATATGCAGGGATGAAGCACCATGAAGGCTTACGGGCCATTTATAAAATCAGTGAATCTTCCAGTCCTGGAAGCTGAACTCCTTTCAGAGTGGAGGCCGTAGGGTTGATATATTGGGTGTCAAGACACAAACCAGGCCTGCAGCCTAAGCTCTTGTTCTTCTTCCTTCCTTCCCGCTTGCAGTGAATGTAATTCTGGATCCAGATACAGCCCATCCTGGCCGCCTTGACATCCCCAAAGATGGAAAAAGCGTCAGAGGAATTAAGCCAGTTAAAGAAATGTTTCCTTCCCCAAACAGCACGAGATTTGAACTTTATCCATGTGTCCTTGGCTGTCAGAGGTTCTCAACAGGGAGACATTTCTGGGAAGTTATTGTAGGAGATGCAAAAGAATGGGATGTAGGGATTACCAACATGCCAGTGAACGTAACGAATCTTGATGAGCAGACCAGAGACTGGCAGGTTTGTAAATGGGGAGAGAAATACATGATCTCCTCTCCATCAGAAGACTTTGAAGTGGTCCTGAGTGAGAAGCCCACAAGGATCCGCATCTCTCTCAACTGCGAAGGGGGACAAGTGAGCTTTTTTGATGCCAGGACCGCAGCTCTGCTCCATACATTCTCGGACGATTCCTTTGTTGGAGGGACCCTTCTGCCCTCTTTCTTTTTGGATGAAGGCGCCTCCCTGTCACTCCCCTAAAATAAGGGGACCTCCATAGGCAAACCTTTGCAAAAATCCCTATTTGCTAAGCTGTAGTCCCTGAGAGCCTTTAAAACAGAGGTTCCCTAGCTTCCTTTAGTGTTGGATGCCACACTGAGTTGCTTGTGGTTGTGTAGCCTTGGAAATGGAAAGAATGGGTCAGTCAATCAATCTAAAAAATGAGGAGTCTTGTGTGAGCTTTATAGGCTTTAGTGTTATGTGTTCAAGTGTTTCAATACTAAGGATACCTTATCTTACATGGCTAAAGCCATAAATCGGGTTTTAGATGTCCGTCACAGCTCTCCTTCCCATTTATGTATCCTGCTTGTTTCTTTAATGTTTATTTGCAATCAGTGAGTGTGTAGGTTCCCATAATGCAATATATTCTGTTTTCTTTCCCTTTCTCTCTCTTTTTCTGTTTCTTTTTAAATGTATACAATAATCATAATTCTAACAATCTCTAGCAGGGCTTCAGCAAATATTAGACTCAATGTAAGATTGACAACATCCTAGTTTTTTTTGTTTTTTTTTTACAAATCCTAGTACTGTTTCTGTCTTTTTATCTATCTACTTATCTACTTTTTATACTTATCTAATGCTACTGCCAGTAGGGACAAGAAGCATATTTTTAAGATAGTGAAGAATGCCAGCAAGGAGTGTGATGTGGAGGCTGTTGTACATCTTGGCGCTAACGATCTGTCCCCAAAATAAGTGCTCTCTGTGCAGAACGGTTTCCAGAGCTTGGGGCAGGAACCTAATTGGATAGGCTGTAGGCCTACTTTTTCAGAGGTTTTACCAGTGTATAAGGAGCAAAATGGAAAAGGCCAGCGTATAGCAGAATTCAATATGTGGCTAAAGGAGTGGTGTAAAGGGAAAGGCTTTGGTTATATTAGTCACAATGTCTGTAGCTGGTCGAATGAAAAAATGTAGAAAAGATGGCTTGCATCCATCAAAGAAAGGGACTGAGTTACTCAGCAATAAATTCACAGATTTTCTGGAGGAATATTTAAACTAAACAACGGGGACAGTGAGTTAATTGATCCAGAACATCCCTGTCCCCGGCAGTCTAAAAATTATAGGGCTATCAGTGCATGTAACATAGATGTGTGGGTGGACAAGAATATCAACCTTGCTGTCAAGCAAAATCAAGCTTTTAAGAGTGAGTGACACACAAAGTGCACTAATCAAACAAAATTATTATTATTATCTACCAGAATCGGATTACTGATTGTAAGACTAATTTTATAGGTGTCTCATGGATTTTAGTTCTTTCCTTTGCAATTTTATGTCAATACATTTATTTTTACCTTATTTTATTCTGTCAATATGAGATTTTATTTCTATTTTAGAGTGACGTTATTAGTTTTATTGTCAACCATCCCATTTGGCACATTTCAACAAAAGGAAGTCCCAGCTATTTAAAACTACCAAGAGTAAAACTTTACTGAAAGATCCATCTAGGCACAGTGGAAGTAAAGTCAGTTCTGGGATTTTCCCATAGAAATCCACATAAGTAAAAACCCTTTCCCCCCTCCTCTGGGCAACCCACAGTTCATAGTTCACCTGTTGAGTTCAGTTCTTGTGTTTTGGGAAATCAGGTCTGTGCCATCTGAGCATATTTTATAACTTGACCTTGGTGAATAAGGTCTCATGCATTCCTCACCCTAGGAAGTCACCAACCACCCCCCTGTTTCTGTATGGCAGAACACGAGCCAAAATCAAGTGCAGGAAACTATGGAGCGAGTCAGTTTTGACATTTATGGTGTTTCAAATCAAACATATCCATGATTATTCAGTGTAATACACAGAAACAGACAGGAGACAAAAACAAAACATACCATTGGTTATAAAGATGTGAGCCTTAGGTACCCTGAAATGTGTCACCTGGCTCAAGCCAAAATTCAAATAGAATTGTTAATAGAATCTTAAAATTGAAATACACTATTAAATAAATATATTATTTGACAAGATGCCAAACAGCACTCTTTTTTTCCTTCTTGCTTTGACCCGCTCTGCCTTTGACTGAGTAACTGTAAAAGAAGAAGCCAATCTGGTGTAATGGTTAAGAAATCAAGCTAGAAGCCATGAGTTCTAATCCTGCCTTAGGCACAAAGCCAGCTGGGTGACCTCGGACCAGTCACTCTCGCTCAGCCCTAGGAAGCAGGCAATGGCAAAGCCCCTCCCGAATCCTTGCCAAGAAAAGTGCAGGGAGATTCGTCCAGGCAGTCGCCAGGGGTCAACAATCTGAGGCACCCCAAAAGTGGCTTCGATACTGAGATGGGAGTCAGATCCAGTTTGGTCTAGTGGTTAAGGCGCCAGGTTAGGAAGAGGAAGACGGAGTTCAAGTCCTGCCTTAGCCATGAAAGCCAACTGGGTGACTTTGAGCCAGTCATTCTCAGTCCAACCCAGCTCACAGGGTGGTGGTTGTGGGGAAAACTGGAGGAGGAAGATGTTTTGGGTATGTTTGCCCCCTTGAGGTATTTTAAAAATAAAGGTGAATAATAAGGGGAATGAATCTTAACTCTGATACGGTGATTTTGAATGCTAACCTTGGCTCCCTGGAACATCTCAGAGCATCCGAGCAACTGAAGACTGACAAGCTGCTGCTGGCAAAGGAGCATGTGAGGAATCCAAGTGAACATACCTTATGAAGGCAGCCCTTGACCTGAAACCACAACTGAGCCCAAGTGAGACAGTTGTTAGGTGAGCTTTGCCCCGTTTTAACTGTATCATGGGGGAAGAGAGAGAAGGGAAGGAAAGGTTTTGGCGGGAAAGAGGAGGAGAGCAGGGGATAGAGAGGGTGAGAGGGACAGGTGGGATCCCTTTGGGGGCAAGCCTGAGGGAGAAGAAGCAGGGACAAGCGGCTGATCTGGCCTCCATTGAGTGGGAGGGGGATGAAAAGGAGGTGGTTTTGGCAGGAAAGCAGAGGAGAGCAGGGGATAGAGAGGGAGAGGTGAGTGTCTCTGGGGGCAGAGAAGGGAGAGGAGGGAAGTGGGGCCTCCCCCTCACCTGGTCTCCACCCCATTGACTGAGGGGGGCAAGCGATGCATGGGGTTAGGTTGAGGAAAGGGGGAGAAAGGAGTGTGAGGGAAAAGTAGAGTAAAGTCGATGAGGAAAGGAGGAGAAAGGAGGAGGATGGGGAGAGGGACGCGGGCAGATGGGAATTAATCAAGGAGCAGAGGCAGGAGAGAGAGGCCAACTGGCAGTCTGACCATCACCCCACTGTGTGACTGGTCTGCCAGGAGGAGGCTGCATGAGGAAGGACAAGACCGCAGAGTCCAGCTGATCTGGGGCAAGTGGAGGTGTCTGAGTGAGGGAGCAGAGTGGACTGGCCGCCACAACCACGGAGTGTAGCAGCGGAAGGCGCCCGGATAGTTGTGTACTGTTCTCCTCTTGACCACACAAATTTCCCTGCGCTACTCAGGAATTTTGAAGAGCCAAAGAAACTCCTGAGCCAAGCGTTCAACAAGAAAACAACTTTTATTTTGATCAAAACAGAGTCGGGTGTCTCCCTCCCTCTTCGTGGCTGCTTAGAGGGGTGAAGGCACACCCAGAAAAGATTCCTTCCACTTTTTATACCCTTCCAGAACAAAGAGACTCAAGTCTCGGTACCAGGAGTAAAGAAGCACAGGAAAACCAAGTCCAAGGCTTGCCCACCTTCTCCCCTCCCTATTTCCTGGACCCCTGAATCTCACCTTGCTCCTTTCATGCAATCTCCTGTATATTTAGCATGAGACATTTGCTTTTATGTAAATAATTTCCCAATACAAAGCTGCTTGCACATAAACAAAATTATATATACAATGATTAGAAAGTGTCACTACTAATATCAATATAAAGTGGTTACAAAATAACACTACTAATATCAAGCTTAAGCATAATAAAATCCCTTCAGTTGGAAAAGAGGGCCGGGGAAACCAGACCCCAGTGACCGTTTCGGGGGTAGCGCTCCATGACAATCTTTCTGGTCACAGTTGTTAAGTTAGTCACACGGTTGCTAAGTGAATCGGGCTTTCCCATCGACTTTGCTTGTCAGAAGGTCACAAAAGGTGGTCACATGACCCCGGGATACTGTAACCATCATAAATTTGAACCAATTGCCAAGTGACTGAATTTTGATCAAGTAATCAAGAGGGTGCTGCAATGGTCGTGAGAAAATCTGTCATAAGACACTGTAATGTCTACATACATTTAAAACAAGAAATGTTAAAATGCTTATTTATTTGACTTCCACAGACCCCAAATTGAGAGCCACTGATCTAGCCAGGGCTTTTTTTGTCATAGAAGGCCCAGAACGGAGTTCCAGCACCTTTTTTGGATGGAACCTTGTAGGGCAGGCAAGGCGGGTTGTATGACATGTGTGAGTTCTGGCACCTTTTTTCTTTTCTTTTCTTTTTTTTTACAAAAAAAGGCACTGGATCTAGCAGACTCTCAAAGGGATGGGGATTGCCCCAAGGGGATTGCCAAGGCAGGTCAACCAGGTCAAGATAGCGGCCAGACCCGCCTTCTACCCGTATGTAAATAAGGGGCGGGGCTTCCATCCTTGAGCCCTCTAGGGTTGGTTCTTGCTTTGCAGCATCTCCTGGCTTCTGGGGATCAGAGCCTTTGAAAGAGGGGTCAGCGAGAATCCATGGGGAGATGGGATTGGCTAGCAATGGGAAGGATCCTCCCCTTTTTGTGGGGGGAAGGAGGAAATGTGGGTGGAGGTATGGGGAAGGAGAGGCCAAAAGTGAATTTTAGAGGAAGCTGGGCAGAGTGTTTTGTCTTGGGAAGTTAGTCCTGCAAGGTTGAAGGACTCGACACCCAGCCTTTGCCAATCTATAGCACCTCTAAACAAACCTAGTTTGCTTTGCCCAGCCAAACTCAGTTCAGATAAAGTTACCTGGGCTTGTAAGCATACTTGCAAGAGAGGAAAAGATCTGCTGATCTGAATGGGAGGTAGGAGCTCAGGGGTTTTCAGGGTCTGCAATCAATTTCATTCCGTCTTCAAATGCAATGCACCCATTTCTTTGTGATATTTTTGTGCCAATAAAGGGCCACTGCTATGGAAATTATTATGGGGTTTATGGGATTAGGATAGTATCATTCGTGGGTTATTTTTATTTACTCTGGCTGCAAATAGATTGTGGCTGTTATGGATTTCATGGCTTTTATGGCAGGAAAACAAAACAGTAATTTTAACTGTTGGGAGTTTTCATTTGTAATGTTGATGGTGCTTAAACTGTATCCTGGTTGGGGGAGGTGCATTTTAAATAGGAGTTTTATTTCTTTGTACCGAGAGACATCTCTTTTGGCATGGATGTTTAATAGTAGTAATAATCTAATCTAATGCTGATGATAATAATTCCTTGAAATGAAATCAGCTCTCTCACAGGCCCACCTACAAATCACTGAATGGGGTTGCAGAAGTACAAAAAAATAAACTTCTCCATGGAGTTGAGTTTGAATCATGATATCCATGGAGTTGAGTTTGATATCATGGACATGTACAAGGAGTTTTCTTGGCACCATGATGCTGGTTTGCCATGGTCTTTATCTGGAAGATTTAAAGTTTCTTTTATTTATAGCTACAAGTCCAAGAATGCTAGTCGAACATTTTCATCAGATAAATGGAAACAAAGAAGAGGAAATAAGAATAAATCACCAGGCTAAATTCAAACATAGTGCTTTTGAATGTTGATCACAACTGAACAGAAATTAATTCCTTTTATGTAGATTGTGATGAATTGATCTAATAAAAAACAATCCTATTTTCAGTCCAGCCCCAACACTCAGGAGCAGAATTATTAGCTCAGAGTCAATCAGTGTAAAAAAAGGATGCTATAGCAAAATAAAGAGAAATGTTTTCAGTTATTTTCTTAGCTAGAATAGGGACTTTAAAAATGGATAGTGGGATATTGTTATACAATAGTTCCCTTTAACACACTAGATGATAAAATGTTACACCTTCCTAGATTGAAAATTTTACAAAAACAAAAATATGAGATATTAAAATGTGATTTAGATGTGAATGTTCTGTAAATTAGGATTCTAAAGTTTCCAGCCCCTAAATCTGTTTAATAGTACTACAGTCGCCTCAGTCGTATTAGCCAGCCTGCCAGCCTTCCTTCCTTCCACACAGAGATGTCTTCACCTGGGGCCAAAATGGGGCCACTTTGGGTGCCAATTGAGGTTCTTTGGGAAGGGCATTCCATAAATGAGGTGCCACCACCGAAAAGGCAAGATAAAGGGGCTTGGGAGTGTCCATGTCCCCTCAGGGATCCTGTTGTGACTAAGGAATCTCTCCTGAAAGCCCTTGAACAAAGGGCCTATAAGATATTCTCCACCCACCAGATTTCCCCCCCCCACACCCCATGGATCCACCTGTCCTAGGCTGATCTGAGACTACTAATTACTCTTTCTAACCATCTTTTGCCTTAAAGAACCTCATAGGTCTAACTTGAAGATTTCCATCCAGCAAATGATCCCATTCCACATTCTACATATTCCATATTCAGCAAGGTAGTCTTCTGGTTCTCCCTTCCGTAGTGACCCAGGCTGCCTTCATCCTGATTGGCTGGCTGGGAAGGGGACGGTCCAGGCAGGTCTTCCTCAGCCAGATATTCCTATTAAAAGTGAGAGAAAGGATTTTAATTTCTACCCGTCATTCCCCTTTATCTCTGAGACATCCTATCAACTGCAGCACTGGATTTGGGGTTTTATCAAGAATTTCTCCCAGTCTGTTCTCCCCAGTTTTTAAAAACTCCCCCCCCCCCAAACAGGATGCTGGGAAGAAAATCTGGTCGGATTTCAGCGGTGAAAGGAAAAAACAAAAACAAATGCTGGTGCTATCTGAAGAGGAGGAAGTTTTATTTCCAAGAGTCAAAGCCCTTGGAAGGTAGACTACAAAATATGAAATATTCTAGCAAAAACATTTATATTATTCTCAATTAATTTCTTAATTGGTTTTCCTTGTTCTTTAACACTCTTATTAACCCAGAAAAAGATTTATTGAATCTTTTCCCTTATAAATAAGTTTATCTAATGAAAATTAAATTTTGTGTTTGCTTTTTTTGTTTTTGCAATTTAAAAGATGAATTTAATTAATTATCATGTTCGCTTGTGAATTTAAAAGTTTTCCTTTCTATTATGGCTTGTCGGCTTTTCCCCCTCCTCTCTAACGAGGCTCCTGTCAGCTACTGATAACTTTATTAGAGCTTAGATCAAAATTTCATATACAACAGTTCTAATACATTTTCTACAGATTTATAGATCCTTCTCACACTGGGATCAGTTGTACTTGATCGGGGGTCCGTCCCGTGGATGTTTGCTTCTCCCCAGTTTTTAAAACAATTTACCCTTTAACGAACTGATTCGGCCAATAATAATTGACCGGGGCTCCGTCCCGTGGATGTTTGCTTCTCTCCAATTTGTTCTTTTTAAAATACTGTCCTTCTCCTTTAAGAAGCCACCGAAGCTGACCGCGACAGCAACAATCATCCGTCTCGGTTTCCCGTCTGGGCGGAGCCCAAAGCCTGATGTTCAAGAAGAGGCGCGAAAGTAGCTGCCTCTTTCCTTGTCCCGGCGGAGGAAGCAGAGATGGCGGCCGCAGCGTCCATGCAGGATTTCCTGGAAGAAGCCACCTGCTCCATCTGCCTGGAGTATTTCCAGGACCCCGTGCTCATCCCGGAGTGCGGCCACAACTTCTGCCGGGGCTGCCTGACCCGCAGTTGGGGGACGTCGGAATCGGAGGCTTCCTGTCCCCAGTGCAGACAGACCTTCGGGCCCCGCAACGTCCTGCCCAACAGGCAGCTGGCGCGGATGGGGGAAGTGGCCAGGCGGTGCGAAGAGCCTCGGGGCGAGGACGGAGGGAGCTTCTGCACGAAGCGCCGAGAGCCCCTCAAGCTCTTTTGTAAGGACCACGAGACCTTCATCTGCGTGGTCTGCGACCGATCCGAAGAGCACAGGGGCCACAGGGTGATACCGGCGGAGGAGGCTCTCCAGGAGTACCAGGTAGGAATCTGCCAGGGGGAATCCTTGTGAAGGGCCATCCAGATCCTTGGCCTTCCAGGCAATCCTTGAACTACTTTACTTGTTTCCTCTGTTGTCTGCAAACCGGATTTAGCCTGGCGCAGATGCCAATCAGAAGCAGACAGGAGTTCAAGGAACTTTTATTGAAGTATTTCAGCAAAAGGCTCTAAGAAGCTAAAGGAGCCAAGACCCACGAACCATATACAAATACAAATTTGATACAGTTAAGATTAAGGAAGTTGAGAGATTACGGCTTTTATTGATTTTTTAATACAATTCAGTAGTGCTTATTCAGGAAACGTGTTGTCTAGGTTTATCATTCACTAATACAAATTAAATTCCTAATCGCTAGTTCGTTTTTCCGGCCATTGATAAAATAAGTCCCAAGTTTGAAAATATTCTTTTTCTTCTTTTTTTTTCAATCTCAAAGTAAGTCTGTCCATTTCTGCACAGTTTAGTATTTTTTAAATTATTTTTTATTCCAATGGTATTTCTTCATTTTTCGAATATTGTGCAAATATAAGTCTTGCTGCTGTTATCATATGCAAAATCAGATATAGGTATTTTATCATATCTCACTTGTATCTGTAAATATGACCACTAATGATAAATCAATACCCTGATTTTCCATCTCTTTTCTAGATATTAAGTTCCCTTCAGAGGTTAGAATATCTTTATATGTCCATATTTTCTCAAAGCTAACTAGATTTAGGTGTACAAATGCTTCCATTGTTGACAGCCATCCTGGGATTTTCAAATATATTTTGCTTTTTATTTTCCCATGTTAGTAATAATGCATTTCTTTTTTTTAATTCTCTTATTAAAACAATCAACATTGAACATAAAATCATATTATGCAGCAATCATCATAGCACCTGATATACAACACTAAGTATTAGTCTTTGTAAACGTCTGATTTGGTAAACATTTTTCACTCCTCACATCAAGCCTCAACTATACGCCAGTTACACTTTGCTTGATTGGTGTTTCTCTTATCTGTAGTCTATCCAGTTTCTAGTCTATCACATATTATTCATCTCAGTGTTATTACAATCTTTTATGGTCCCTAACCAAAGATCCTGAGGTAGAAATTCAATAACCTGAGTTAGATATTCAATCCACTTTTTCAATATTAAAGTGATCAACATTAAACATAAGATCCTATTAAGAAGCAATCATCCTAGAACATAGCATACAACATTAGGTAGTAGTCTTTGTAAACGTCTGGTTTGGTAAACATTCTTCACTCCTCACGTCTATCCTCAAATATACGCCAGATATATTTTGTTTGATTGGTGTTTCTCTTATATATGGTCTATCTACTGCAGGGGTTCTCAACCTTGGCAACTTTAAGACTTATGGACTTCAATTCCCAGAATTCCTTAGCCAGCTTTGCTGGCTGAGGAATTCTGGGAATTGAAGTCCACAAGTCTTAAAGTTGCCAAGGTTGAGAACCCCTGATCTACTGTATCTAGTCTATCACATATTACTCATTTGCGCTTCTGAATTAACTTCGTCTCAGTAATACCGGTAGTGCAATCTTTTATAGTCCCTAACCAGAGATCCTGAGGTAGAAATTCCATAACCTAAAGTAGAAATTCAATCTGCTTTTTCAATATTAAAGCAAACAACATTTTGCATAAGATCATATTAAGAGGCATTCATCATAGAACATAAACATACAACATTATGTATTAGTCTTTGTAAACGTTGGGTTTGGTAAATATTCTTCCCTCCTCATGTCGAGCCTCAACTAAACGCCAGATACATTTTGTTTGATCGATGTTTCTAATATAGTGATTTTGAAAATGCTTATGAATTTTATTTTTCCCATACCGTAAAAAATCATGCCAACCAAGTTGTAAGTCATGTCCCTCTAAGTCAGCGGTTCTCAACCTTTTTTAGGTCGCGACCCCCGACCTGTCGAGCGCCGCGCATGCGTGGTGCTACCCCCTGTGCCGTGCATGCGTGGTGCTACCCCCTGCGCCGCGCATGCGTAGTGCTCCCCCTGCGCCGGCCGAGGCGTAGGCCGCCACCTGTTTGGTGTGGCGGCAGGCAGGCCCAGGCACTCCTGGGTGGCCGCGGCAGCGATGGCACAGGGCGACCACGTGCTGGGCCACCAGCTGCACCAGCCCAAGGGAGGTAAGACACCCGCTGGGCCCCACGCGCGCCAAAAACCCTCCCAGCGCCCGCCACTGCCCTGCTAGCCTTACCTTCACTGCCGCCTGTTCTCAGTGGTGGCAGCCAGGCCCAGGTGCTCCTGGGCGGCCGCGGCAAGCAGCAGCGATGGCGCAGGGCGACCACCGACTGGGCCACCAGCTGGCCCAGCCCAAGGGAGGTAAGGCACCTGCCGGGCCCCACGCGTGCCAGCTGCCCTCCCACCTCCCACCCCTGGCCCTCTTTTACTTACATTTTTAGTAGTTGCTCAGCAGGGAGGGATGGAAAGTTCCGGATAGCTTGCCTTTGCTGCAGACAACTTGCAGCACCGTTTGCAGACTGGGACTTTTGGCGGGCTCAGCAGAGCAGAGACAGCCTGGACAATTCCTATTGGCTTTTGAAAGCCAATAGAATTAGACTGTATTCAAGAGAGTCTATTCTATTGGCTTTCAAAAGCCAATAGAATAAGAGGGAGTAGCACCATTTTTTACATTTACAACCATTGCAGCATCCCTGTGGTCACATGATCAACTGCCATGTATTTATAATGAGTATATATCTTCTAACTGGGTCTTCCCTCAGACGTAATTCTTTACGGAAAAGAAACTCAAATCTTGTATTTTCTCTTCAGCTCAAGGTTGGGGATTGCCTGAAGGCTCAGAAGGAGGAGAAAGAAAAAATAGCTACATACAAAACGGACACGGAGCAAAGAGTTCAGGAGATGCTTGTAAGTATTGATCCAACGGTGAGGAGTTTCTGCGCTAATAGGAAGGAGAACACCAGCTGCCATCTTTAATAATAGGCAGCCTGTTTGTAAGTACAAGTTCCGACTGAAAGGAAATTCCAGTGAAAGAGAGTCTTAGGGCACAGAACGTGTTCTTAGCCTGGGGACTGTATCTTTGACTGGGATGTCACCATTGACTGAATGAGTCACAGTGATGTTAAGGGCACCTACCACAAGAGCCATGTTTTATGAAGTGGGTTTGGTTTGCATATTAATTAAAGCAGACCATATTTCATCTTATTGAAACAAATGTGAAATCAAACATTTTTCTGTCTACTTTTTTGGAATTCCTGATTGCCAAGAAAATTTTCGTGAGAGATCATTTAACTTGAGCCGTTTTTTGGTTTTTAGAAACCTTTCCCCCTGTGCTTGTTGATGTCAAAATGGTTTTATTTCTCCCTAGGAAATTCTCCCATCTCATTTCAGGACTCTTCAGGGAATCAATTTAAATATTATAATAATAAAAATAAATATAATTAAGTAAAAATAAAACAAAAATATGCCTTTTGCTTTTTCGGTCTTCTTGTTCTAGGACCACATCGAAAAAGAGAAAAAAAATGTAGTGGCTGAATTCAGAGAACTACAACTCTGGTTAGAAGGACAGGAGGAGCTTCTGTTGGCTAGAATGGAAGAGACGGAGAAGGAGATTATGGCAATAAAGGAGAAAGGTCTGGCCAAGCACATGGAGGATCTGTGCTCTCTTGACGATCTCATCCAGGAGATAGAAGAGAAGCATCAGCAGCCAGCCAGCCAACTCTTACAGGTCAGGCAGGAAGTTGAGATCATAGACTCACAGGGCTGGAAGGGACCTTGGAGGTCTTCTAGTCCAATCCTCTGCCCAAGGCAGGAGTCCTTATACTGTCTCGAACAAATGGTTGTCCAATCTATTATTGGAAGCCTCCAGTGATGGAGCAGCCACAACTTGGGGAGGCAGGCCATTCCATTGATTAATGGTTCCCACTGTCAGGAAATTCTTCCTTATTTCTAGGTTGGATTTCCTTCTGATGAGCTTCCCCCCTTTGCTTCTTGTCCCGCCCTCAGGTGCTACAGAGAGTAAATCTATGACAGTCTCTCAAGTATTGGAAGATGGCTGTCCTGTCTCCCCTAAACCCTCTCTTTGTTAAGCGAAGCATTCCGAGTTCCCTTAGCCATTCATTGTACGGTTTGGCTTCCAGAGCCCTTGTCATCTCTATTGCTCCTCTCTGCCTTCTTTCTGGGGCCTCAGCATCTTTCTTGTATCCTGGTGTATCAATGATGAAGTGGAGTAGACTGCTTTAGCCCCACCACAGAATCCTCTTTTTGACTCTTTCCTTTTTTTCCTTTTTCCTAAATGTTATCGAAATTATAATAGTGAAAAGAACAAATGAAAATAAAGAAAATAGGGAAATGGAGAATGATAAGAATGGGAAAGAAGTGTAGGGTAAAGGGGAAAGAAAAAAAGCAGTGTCTTCTAACTTTTTTCAGCACAGTAAAATACAAAATAAAATTACAATCTCAACTTTTTACTTTTACGTATCAGTACTAGCCTGTCTATAAAAACAAAGTCTAATAAGCAAAATCAAGTGTCGGGTATTCATTTTTTTTTGTCTCAAGCACAGAGTCCAGAAGCAGTTTCCAAGTAGAAACTAATATATATATTTTTCTCTAATTAAAGCAATTTTGTCATTTTTTTTCTAGCTTCATCATTTTCTCGATCCATTCTTCTGTTGTGGAGATTGATATATAGATAAGATAAGATAATCTTCATTGTCATTATTTTTACTGTGGGCACACTGTTATACATAAAAAATGAAATTCTGTTGCCTGCTCTCAAAAGTATACACATACACAACACACATATAAAGATGCTATATGCATACATATGTACATACCTACCACTCTTACACATAAATATCAGTCACTGTCCACCTTGAATACATAGCGGAAAGAGGAAGCTTGAAAGTTCACACGGTTGATACCACGGAGCCTCCTCCCAGAAGGTAACAGGAAAAACAGGTCATGAAGAGGATGTGTTGTTGTGCCCCAGATAATCTTGCGGGCCCTGCTCAAGCAACACTTTTATGCCATCATGTCCTGGATGGAAGGGAGGGAACTGCCAATAATCTCTTCTGCCATCCTCACCACTCTCTGCACCACCTTCCTGGCTGGAGCAGGGATGCTTCCAAACCAGACAGTGATGCAATACGACAGGATGCTCTCGGTATCTTTCCATTTCTGTTCTTGTAGGATTCTGGCTGCACTCGTGATCCTGAATGCATGATTACGTGACCACAGGACAATGCACCCGTCATAAATATGAGTCAGTTGCCAAGCGGGATGCACTAAATGGACTGTTGAAAGTAATGGCTAATATTAGGGATACACAATTCAGAAAAAGCAGGCCATGCGAAAAGCAAGCATTGAAAGTGCTGGTCAGTGTCCCTTTATTCTGCACCATTTTAAGAATGCCTGCTTAGGGTTCCTATCGCCTGTTAGGGGACATGTTAGTGGGTGTTCATTGTGGGGTCTCCTCCTCCCCTTAATCTCCAGGGCAAGGGAAACCCCAACACTTTTGTGGAATTCAATTAACTAGTGGAACAACCTGCCTCCAAAAGCGGTGAATGCTCCAACACTGGAAGTCTTTAAGAAGAGACTGGACAGCCATTTGTCTGAAATGGTGTAGGGTTCCTGCCTGAGCAGGGGGTTGGACTAGATGACCTCCAAGGTCCGTTTCTTCTTCTTCTTCTTCTTCTTCTTCTTCTTCTTCTTCTTCTTCTTCTTCTTCTTCTTCTTCTTCTTCTTCTTCTTCTTCTTCTTCTTCTTCTTCTTCTTCTTCTTCTTCTCCTCCTCCTCCTTCTCCTCCTTCTTCTTCTTCTCCTCCTCCTCCTTCATATTATTATTATTATTATTATTCAACCAGGGTATAATTTTTGTAACACAAGGAAGTAAAAATAAACTGCTTTTAAAAAGGTGAGCGGCTGGGGGGAAAAAAGCAATGTTATTTTTTTTAAAGAAAAAATAAAGTACTTTTTAATTATGTTAGTTTGTATCTGGTTTCACACATTTATGAATTTTAAGAATGTAACTGCATAGAAATGGCTCCTTTCATTTTTTGGTCTCTTTTTTAGGACATTGGAAGCATCTTGAAGAAGTAAGTGAATCCACCCTCCTCTTTACAGTCTCAGAGATCGGCAGCTCCTCCAGCAGTTTTCCTGTTTTGGAAAGTTGTGTTTGTATTTAGCAGTAATTTCATTTAGAGACAATGTATTTCAGGGCCTCGTAAATATTTCCCCAGACAACCTCAACACAATGTAAATAGCAATGTTTGATATGGTGAATCATTATGGTTGGTCCCACAGTCAGCTAGATGTTTAGATTGAATTTGGTATTTTTGTCCATCTACTGAGTCCTTCCCAAGGATAGACAGAGGTTTGATGGTGCTAAAGGTATCATTGTAGGATGTAAGCTGTTCCAAATAAGGCTGCCTTTTGCAATTGTCTGATAGTGGTTTTGTCAGTGCCGATGCTTTTCCAGTGGTGCTCCAGATGTTTTGGGACTACACCCAAGGCGTGTATTATTATTGGTGCTTCCTTTGCTTTCTTTTGCCACAGTTGTTCTACTTCTATTTGCAGATCTTTGTATTTTGTGATTTTCTCCAGTTCTTTCTCTTTTATTCCGTTGTTTCCAGGTAGTGCCATGTCCACTTTTTTTGTCTTTCTCATCAATAATTGTCAGGTTTGGGGTGTTATGTAGCAGCATGGGGTTGGCTTTGAATTCTAAAGTCCCAAAACACTTTAGCTTCTTCATTTTTACTATTATTATAAGAACCCCCTTTGCTACTAGATTATCTGTCCTCAGGATTTATCACTCATTTTCATTAACAAAATCATTTAACATTTTCTATCTCATTTTCAGTGAATTTCTTTTCCATTGGAAGGAACCCTGGAGGTCATCTAGTCTACGAAGTGGTTTCATGTGGCCCGCAAGGACATCCTGGAAACAGTGAGGGAACGGCCCCCTCTACCCTGGCCCAGGCCAGCTGGGAGCCAATGTACAATTTTGTGGTGGCCATTTATGCAGAAACACATTCAGTCTTAGCTCCATAAGCCCCCCCCTCACCCGCATGGCCTAAGAGGAACAGTGAGGCTTCTCCAGTGGACCATGCCTTGGCACTTGCCCTGGTCCCCCCCCTTCTGGCACAGACCCTCAGATCTGTCCCACTCCTGCCCAGGGCCCCACAGGCACCCTTGACGCGAATGGTGTAGAGCTGGCCACACCCACCCAGTAGGCCACACCCATCCTGGCCACACCCACCTGGCCACAGGAGGGCAACCGCAATACTGATGCGGCCCTCAATGAAATTGAGTTTGATACTCCTGGCCTATACCATTTCAGACAAATGGCTGTCCAGTCTCTTCTTAAAAACTTCCAGTGTTGGAGCATTCACCGCTTCTGGAGGCAGGTTGTTCCACTGGCTAATTGTTGTAACTGTCAGGAAGTTTGTCCTTAGTTCTAGGCTGCTTCTCTCCTTGATTAGTTTCCATCTGTTGCTTCTTGTCCTGCCTTCAGGCACTTTGGAGAATAGCTTGACTCACTCTTCTTTGTGGCAACCCCTGAGATATTGGAACACTGCTATCATGTCCCCCCTCGTCCTTCTCTTCATTAAACTAGACATACCCAATTCCGTTCCTTTCCCCTAATCATCTTTGTTGCTCTTCTCTGTACTCTTTCTAGAGTCTCAACATCATTTCTACATTGTGGTGACCAAAATGGATGCAGTATTCCAAGTGTGGCCTTACCAAAGCATTGTAAGGTGGTATTAATACTTCACGTGATCTTCATTCTATCTCTCTGTTTATGCAGCCTAGCACTATGTTTGCTTTTTTGGCAGCTGCAGCACTGCTGGCTCATATTTAAGTGATTGTACACTAGGACTCCGAGATCCTTCTCACAGTTGCTACTATTGAGCCAGGTACCACCTATATACTATACCTGTGCATTTTGTTTTTCTTGCCTAAATGTAGAACCTGACTTTTTTCACCATTGAATTTAATTTTGTTAGATAGTGCCCAGTGTTCAAGTCTGTCCAGATCCTCCTGTATCTTAAGCCTGTCTTCCGGAGTGTTGCAGCTTGGTATCATCTGCAAATTTGATAAGTTCCCCATCTATCCCCTCATCTAAATCATTGATGAAGATGTTGAAGAGCATAGGGCCCACAACAGAGCCCTGGGGCACCCCACTACACAACTTCCCTCCAGGTAGATGCAGTTCCATTGAGGACCACACGACCTGTCAGCCAGCTACGAATCCATCTGGTGGTGATGCTGTCTAACCCACATTTTTCTATCTTATCAAGTAGTAGGTTGTGATGTACTTTATCAAATGCCTTACTGAAGTCCAAGTAATTTTTTTTATATAAAGATTTTATTGGGTTGTTTTTTTTTCATCAACATATGTTAATCTTTCCATTCAACAAGTTGTTTGGAGTTTGCTATGCTAATACATGTTCAATTCCTAATTCTTCATTCTTTCCTCTAGCCAAGAATAAAATAGGTTCCAAATGTGATAGTAGTCTGTATCTTCTTTATCTTTCAACCTCATAGTTAATCTGTCCATCTCTGCACATTCCAATATTTTCCTGATTATTTCTTCTTCTGATGGCAGTCCTTCATTCTTCCAGTATTGTGCAAAAATTATTCTCGCTGCTGTAGTGATATGTAAGATTAAATATAATTTAATTATATTCTGCTTATTAGTCTTTTCAAGCATAATACCTAGTAAAAAAAAGTTCAGGTTTAAAATCCACTTGTTCACCCAGTATTTTTCTCCAATAGGCCTTTGCTTTACCACGTGTCCACGAAATGTGATAGTACGTGCCTATGTTATGTTTCCATTTCCAACATCTATCTGACATATTTTTAAACATTTCTGCTAATCTTGCTGGCAGCAAGTGCCATCTATAAAACATTTTATATAGATTTTCTTTGTATGAAGTTGACATTGTTAATTTGTAGTTTTTCTCCCATAACAT
The DNA here is from genome assembly GCA_034064705.1 of Bothrops alternatus. Classification (NCBI taxonomy): domain Eukaryota; kingdom Metazoa; phylum Chordata; class Lepidosauria; order Squamata; family Viperidae; genus Bothrops; species Bothrops alternatus. The sequence continues at coordinate 3,266,136 of JARGCV010000172.1, forward strand.
TTGCCATTTTTCTAATTCTATATTATAGCCAAAAGTTTTTGCCCATCTTGTCATTGTTTCTTTCACTTGTTCACTTTCCATATCCAAAATTAACAAAAAGTTATACATTTTCTTAATGAATTTCTCATCTGAGGTTAACAAAATCTTATCAAACACAGTTTGATCCTTATAAAATCCATACATTTTTACATTTTTTCATATCTACTTTGTATCTGTAAATGTGCCCACCAGGACAAGTTAATTCCCTGATTTTCCAGTTCTTGTTTAGATTTTAATTTCCCATCAATATCTAAAATACCTTTATATGTCCATATTTTTTCAAAGTCTACCAAGTTCAGATGTATAAATGCCTCCATTGTTGATAACCATCCTGGAATTTTTAAATATATTTTAGCTTTAATTTTTTCCCATACTGTTAATAAGGCATTTCTTATAAAATGATTTTGAAAGTACTTATGGACTCTGTTTTTCCCATACCATAAGAAAGCATGCCACCCCAATTGTAAATCATGTCCCTCTAAATACAATAAGCTTTTATTTCTAAGTGTTATCCACTCTTTCACCCATGTTAACACAGATGCTTGGTAATACAACGTCTATTCCGGCAACCCAAAACCTCCATTTTCCTTAGCATCTTGTAATGTTTTCATCTTAATTCTAGCTTTTTCCCCCTGCCAAATAAAGTTCAAAACCAATGAATTTAAATTTTGAAAGAATTTTCTCTCAAATTTTATCAGAATCGATTGAAATAGAAATAAAATCTTCAGCAACACATACATTTTTACTGTAGCAATTCTTCGTAATATTGACAGCTGCAGATTTTTCCATCTTTCCAAGTCTAGCTTTATTTGCTTCAATAATTTTGTATAATTGTCTTTTTTTATTGACGAACACTTAGCCGAAAGATGAATACCTAAATATTTAACTTTTTTCACTATTTGTACCTCTGTTTTCTCTAATATTTGCCTTTTTTGTTTATCTGTGAGGTTCTTTACTATTACTTTAGTTTTTTCTTTATTTACTTTTAGTCCTGCTATTTCTCCATACTCTTCTATCTTTCCCCATAGTTTAGGAATCATCTCTAAAGGTTCTTCCAAGAGTAACACTAAATCATCAGCAAATGCTTGTAACTTATATGTTTCATCTTTTATTTTCAATCCTTTAATTTCTGTGTCCTGTCTTATCCTTCTATTTAGTACTTCCAAAGTAAAGATAAATAATAACGGAGATAGTGGACACCCTTGCCTCATACCTTTTCTTATGTCAAAGCTCTCAGTATAATTGAAGTCCAAGTAAATTATATCCACAGCATTCCTCTGGTCCACTGATTTTGTCACCTGATGAAAAAATGCAATGATTTGTCTGGCATGATCTCCTTTTGACAAACCCATGTTGGCTTTTGGTAATGACTTTGTTTGCTTCTAGGTATTGGCTGATTTGTTGTTTGATTATCTTTTCCAGAATCTTCCCAGGTATTGAGGTCAGGCTGATAGGTCTGTAGTTTTTTGGATCCATTTTTTGAAGATGGGAACTACATCAGCTCTTTTCCAGTCCTCTGGTAGTTCCCCAGTGCTCCAGTATCTTCGAAAGATATATAGTTCAGTGGCTCTGAGATCACCTGCCAGTTCCTTCAGAGGAACTGGGGTGTAATCCATCTGGTGTTGGTGATTTGAACTTGTCTAGGTTGAACAGGTGCTCACTTACCATTTTCATTTTCTTGTCTATCTTAACTTCTGTTTCTGGCCTGTTTTTTACGGTATCCTGTATTTTGAACCCTAGTTGTTGATTCCAATATTAATGTCCCCTCTGAATTTTCTCTGCTGAAGGCTAAACATTTACTTTCAATACCTCTTCAAAGAGCTGCTTCTAGTCAGCTTGTTGCTCTTCTCTTTTCAGCCCCTTCTACAATACTTTTTAATATGTGGTACACAAAATTCAACCCTTCAGCCCAGAACAAAGCGTAAGTAGCACACTTACTTTACAACCAAGTTGGTATTTTCAAATATGGTTGTTCTTTAATTTTTTTCCATACTACCGGTAGCAGTAATGAATTCCTAATATAATGTCTTTGAAAGTAGCTATGTATATCACTCTTCCCATACCATCTTGTAATATTTTTACGTTTATTCTTGCTTTTTTGCCTTGCCGTATAAATTTCAATATCATTTTATTTAATTCTTCAAAGTATTTTTTTCCTAGTCTTATTGGAATTGTCTGAAACAGGTACAATAATCTTGGCAAAATATTCATCTTAATTGTAGCTATTCTACCCAGCAAGGACAGTTGTAGGTTTTTCCAATTTACCAAATCTACTTTAATTTGCGCTTTCAATTTATCACAGTTATCTTCTTATCATCTTGCTGTTAACTGAACTCCTAGATATTTAACTTACTTTGCAATCTGGAAACCCATCATCTTGGCAAATTCTCTTTTCTGTTTATCTGTAAAGTTTTTAACTAATATTTTAGTTTTCTCTTTGTTTCAATCCTGCCACTGCACCGTATTCTTCTGTTTTCTCAATTAGTTTAGGTCCTGTTTCTTGTGGTTCTTCTAAAATAAACACCAAATCATCAGCAAATGCCTGTAGTTTATACTCCTTCTTTATTTTCATGCCTTTTATTCCACTGTCTTGCTTAATATTTCTGTTTAACACCTCTAAAGTTAAAATAAATAACAATGGAGATAGGGGACATCCTTGCCTTGTACCCTCAGTTATATTAAAGTTCTCTGTCAAGTCCCTATTTATAATCACCTTTGCTGTTTGTTTATGATATATTGCCTTAATCGTGTTAATACATTTATCTCCAAAGTCCATATACTTTAATTGTAAAAGCATAAATTGCCAGTTTCACATTGTGAAATGCCTTCTGTGTGCCAAGGAAAATCAGTGCCATTTGCTTTCCAGAGTGCATCTCATAATATTCTAATGTATTCAAGATCATCCGCATATTATTTTTAATTTGCCTCTTAGGTAGAAATCCATTCTGATCTATGTGTATAATGTTATTTAAAACCCTTTTCAATCGCTCTGCTATTATTGAAGCGTAGATTTTGTAATCTACATTTAACAATGATATTGGCCTGTAGTTTTTTTTATTTGTGGTGAATTAGAGTCTTCTTTAGGTATCAATGTAATATTCGCTTCCGTCCATGTTTTAGGTATCTTTGCTTCTGACATTGCTTCATTATAAACTGTGAGCATAGCTTGGCGTATTGTGTATTGTAAATGTTTATAAAATTCTATCGGTAGACCATCTGGCCCAGGAGTTTTGTTATTTTTTTTGTCTCCTAATTGCTTCAGTTAGCTCTATCGTTATTCTTTCATTCAGCATGGTCTTGACTTCTTCAGAGACTTTTGGCAATTTAGCTTTTTCCAGATATTATTTTATTTTAACTTCTGATATTTTCTCTTGGGTATATAATTTCTATAGTTGAGTTTTTCTTTTTTCTAACAAATTTTTTTTTTTTTAACTTTTACAACAGAATGCTCAAGACACACCGTGGTGGTTAGGTGATCAATCATCCAAAACCAAAATCATATAATAGCTCAAGTAAATATTTTGAATGTTCCCTCTCTATTTCCCTCAAATAATATAACCTATTTAACATAATCCATTTCTACATTACATATTTATAAATCCTAATCCTGTTTTGAACTTTATTAATTTACAGTTACCATAGTCCAATTTGATCTTAGATAAACGTATTATCACTTCAGCTAAAATACTAATCCAGATATATTCTAATTCATAATCTCATAAATCATCGAGTTTATCACAAATCTCTCTTATTTATTCAGATAGCATTTAAATCTCATTCAAATAATTATCATGTCTAAAAAAAAGAACATATCTATTATTACACAAAACATCGTCTTACTAACTTAACACACTCAATTAGTTGTTAAATCAATCCGAATTTCTAAAAACCTCTTTCATATTTTTATTCTCATTCCATTACAAAATAATTTTCATACAAATAAACATATTATTCCAAAAAATACATTCTTACTCTATTTAACATGTATATTCTAATAATCACAAATTTTCAACTCTAAATCTTAGTCCTTAAATCAATCCATATGTCTCAAAACCTTTTTAATCCATTACATATAATTTTAAATTTCTCTTTTTAGTCTTATTCTGGCTTTCTTTTTATGCCAAGCAGGTTTCCATAACAAAGCCTCTATTTCAGCAAATAGATCTCCCATTATTGCTTGTAATGTCATTTAGGTCAGTAAAAGACCTCCCATCCTCTGTTTTTGACGCCTGGCTCCTGTCTGCTGGATAAAACACTCGATCATATCCAATTTTATAATTAGTAGTTGATTATCAAAGTTGTCATAATTCTCCAACAGTTGTAATCTCAAGTCCATTTCTGTTAGTTTTGCAATTATAGATAGTTTAGTTACAATCATTTTCTGGTCATCCAAAGTCTCCATAGGTTGTATGTAAATTAATTTCTCTTCTATTGCTTTTTGGTCTGTAGAATGATCAAATAGAGCAGTGGTTCTCAACCTTTCTCAGGTTGAGACCCCACTTGCCCCGTCCATCCGCGCTGCGATCTTGAGCCGGGCGTGCGCGCGCGCGCCCAAAAATTTTTTTTTAAAAAAAATCAAAAAAATTAAAACAAAAAAATGGCGGCCGCGACAGGCGGATACGCGCATGCGCGGATCGGCCCGTCGCACGCGCCACGCATGCGCGCATCTGCCCGTCGCGGGCCGCCATTTTGTTTTTTAAAATTTTTTTTAAATTTTTTTTTAAAAAACAAAAAAACAAAATGGCGGCCGCGACGGGCGGATCCGCGCATGCGCGGACCGGCCCGTCGCGGTCCGCCATTTTGTTTTTTTTTATTTTTATTTTTATTTTTTTTTAAAAAAAAATTTAAAAAAAATTTTTCCCGGCACGACGGGCGGATCTGCGCGTGCACGGCGCGCTCGTGCAAAACAAAATAAAAAAATAAAAAAAAATTAAAAAAAATAAAAATTAAAAATTAAAAAATAAAAAAATAAAAAAAAATAAAAAAAATAAAAATTAAAAATTAAAAAAAACAAAATGGCGGCCGGCGGTGTCCGGCGACCCCCGTGAAATGGTCGTGTGAACCCAAATGGGGTCGCGACCCCAAGGTTGAGAACCGCTGAAATAGTGTCTGAAGGTCAGTTTCTAAATTCACAGTAGAATTTCTGTGAATTTATTATTTCTGCAGTACTCTCTCTTATTTGGGAACATATTTCCTCAGTAGCTTCATAAATCTTTTCCAGTATGAGTTTACAGTTGAGTTGTAAATATGATTTCTCCATTTCAGTAGTAACCAAATCCAATCCTGTTATCTTTTAGTGGGGGCTATATTCCAAAACATTTAGTCAGTATCCACCCCCACCAATAACAGCTGTTGGACCAAAAACAAGAAACAGTTGCAGTTTTAAATTTCTCCACAAGGTATCCTCAGTAAACTATGAAGGTCTCTTCCAGACCCCCAAAATGAGGTTAGTAAAGTCAAAGAGCTGTGGAATCTCTTTTTGGGCTTCTCATAGAGTTGTTTGTTTGTTTTTCCAAACAATAAAGATTTATCCCTTTAAAAAAGTAAGTCCAGGACATAGGAAAACAATATTCTCCAGCTTAGAAGATATAATAATACAGTTTTATGATAAGGATTTTTCCAGGGATGCCAAGTAACAAAAAATAAAAATAGTCAATAAGAAGTTTTTTCCTTTGTTATGGAAAGCTCTTTTCCCCAGATAAACAAAGGCAGCTCTTTCAAAGCAGGGAAGTAATTCCAAAAGGCTTTTAACAGGAGAGTAGTTAAGCAAAGAGAGAGAGGCCATGTTACTGGCCGATCTTTTCTCCTTCGGCACTGAGGAGCTGCCTCGGACCGCGGCCCTGAGGAGCTGCCTCCTCCCCCCCCCCCCGCAATCAACGAGAGTCCTCCTCATTGGTAGTCACCCCTCCAGGGTGACATTTTGACCCGATTAAGGGTCTACCGGCAGAGGAAAAGCAGATAACAAAGAGAGAAGTCTCTTCGTGTGCCTGCACCAGTGCAACCCAAAACCGGAAGTCTATAGTTGAGTTTTTCTATAGCTGTTCTAGTCCCTTGTTCTCTTCCTCTTTAGCAAATATCCCTTCAAAAATTACTTGTAATACATCAAAATTATTTATAATCCATCAAAGTCTGGCAAGGGAATTCTTCTATTCAAACTGAAAGTAAATTCCTGCAGTTTCTCAACTTCAGCCTGCTGGATTGTTTTTTAATCTCTTAAAGCCAGAAAGCTGTTAGCTTTACCCAATCATACTATTCACTCTCTGTTCCAACTTTCCAGACTGAACAATTTGCAGGTGCCAAAGTTAATTATTATTTACAGCTTCTACTCCAAACCACACTTCATGTTCAAGGTCAGCCACAGTCACCTCTTATTATCTTTCTCTGCTAGTAAGGGCCAGTAGATGGCGCACTTGTTCTGTTTTCCTCTTTTTTTTAGCCTCTTTTGGTATTAAAGTTTTAGACTTTCTTTTATAAAATATAGATCAGTGATGGCGAACCTTTTAGAGACCGAGTGCCCAAACTGCAACCCAAAACCCACTTATGCATCGTCAGGTGCCGGGTGGGTGTGGTCCATTGAGTGATTGTGGCCCATTGGGTGGACGTGGCTGCAGTGGTAACAGCAGACTGGGTGGGACTAAAAAGTTCAATCAATCAATTCCAACTTTGCAAGATCTTTTTGTTTTCCCGCGAAAAGTTGAAATTGACTGATTGATTGAACCTTTTTTTTTCTGTACACGGGCGGAGGCCTAAAGCGAAAAGGTTTTATAAAACCCAGCTGGTGCACCAGCTACGGCCCAATTTGGACCGGGAGTCTCTTGTCACAGTCACTCATGCCCTTATCACCTCGAGGCTCGACTACTGCAATGCCCTCTACATGGGGCTACTTTTGAAAAACGTTCGGAGACTTCAGGTAATGCAGAATGCAGCCGCGCGAGCAGTGTTGGGCCTGCCCAGAAATGCCCACATTTCGGCATCACTCCGCGAGCTGCATTGGCTGCCAATTGGTCTCCGAACGCAATTCAAAATGTTGGTTATGACCTATAAAGCCCTACATGGCATCGGACCAGGTTACTTACAGGACCGTCTGCTTCCCCATGAAACCCAGCGACCGGTTAGGGCCCACAGAGTCGGCCTTCTCCAGGTCCCGTCAGCCAGACAGTGTCGCCTGGCGGGGCCTAGGGGAATAGCCTTCTCTGTTGCGGCCCCGGCCCTCTGGAGCCAACTCCCCCCGGAGATCCGTATCGCCCCCACCCTCTCCGCCTTTCATAAACTGCTCAAAACACATCTTTGCCGACAGGCCTGGGGCAGTTAACATCTTGCCCCTAGCCACTGTATGTTTGTGTGCATGTTTGTTGGATGATTGCTTTTTTAACTTAGGGGTTCTTTTTATATATGTATTTTAATGTTGATTTCTATTTATGCTGTGAGCCGCCCTGAGTTCCTGGAATAGGGCGGCATAGAAATCCAATAAATGAAATGAAACGAAATGAAGGCCTAGGACTGGGGCGATGGTGCGTGTGCCCACAGAGAGGGCTCTGAGTGCCGCATCTGGCAGCCGTGCCATAGGTTCGCCACCATTGGTATAGATCGTCCAGCTTCCTGTTCTTATTCCACACGTTATTAAAACAATAGCTAAGCAGAGAAATGATTGAAGCCTGGGAAACAGAGCCCTTGTCAGTCAATCACCAGCTTACCAGGTACTTAGGAGCTGAGGACAGGGCAACCCAAGGAAAGAACAATCACTGACTTAATGGCCGGCCATCAACACCCCACTTAACAACTAAAAGTCACACACAACCAGGCATCACATGTATACAATGTGCAGGAGAGCCCAGTGTACACATTGTGGAGAGAGAGCAGTTCCCTGAGGAAGCTTAGAAGAATAAACCTCTGGTCCCGGTGACCAACTCAGACTGGATCCTGCAGCTAGCCAATCCTCAAGCACCATCTGATGTTTTAGAAAGCTTCTTCCATTGGCAGGATGATAAACATCGTTCTTTTGCCTTGCCAGGTATCAGGCGAAGGAGACATATGAGAATCCCATGGATTTACTTGTAGACCCGATGTGGACAATCTGGGATTACAGTGATCTCGCTGTGCTTCTGAAAAGTGCCATGAGAAAATTTAGAGGTAAAAAAACAGCCGCCGAGGTTTTACGCTGGATGATATTTTGACCGCAGAGCATCCAAAAGAGATTCTGGGTCAGTGTCAGGGGGATCAAAGAGGGATCGATGTCAGGATCAGTGGAAGGGACACCTTCATTTCTCTGGGGAAAGGCCCTGTGTCTTGGCCCCAGGAGGGGGAACAGGAGCTTCCTGGTTTCTCCCGTTAAAGATGAGCTAGCTAAAAACAGGAACCACTAGCCAGTCATAGTTGACCATTTACAGGTAGTCCTCGACTTACAACAGTTCATTTAGTGACTGTTGGAAGTTAGAACGGCACTGACTTAGGACCATTTTTCACACTTATGACATCCCCACAATCATGTGATTCATATTCAGATGCAACTGATTCAAATTTATGACAGTTGAAGTATCCACAGGGATCCCCACAGTCACGTGATTTACATTCGGATGCTTGCAACTGATTCCTATTTATGATGATCCTGTGATCATCTTTTGTCACATTCTGACAAGCAAAGTCAATGGGGAAGCCAGATTCACTTCACAACTGTGTTACTAATTTAACAACTGCAGTGATTCACAACAAATGTGACAAGAAAAATCATAAAATGGGGCAACATTGACTTAACAAATTTCTCACTTAGCAACATAAATTCTAAAATGAATTTATGGGAATTATGAATTTCCCAAATCCATATTCACTGATCACTGGGGAAGCTGAATAAGCTTCCACTAAATATAATGGAATATATACAGGTAGTCCTTGACTTATGAGCACAATTTCAGTTGTTAAGTGAGTCGTGCTCTACTTTATGACCCCTTTTGCCACCGTTGTTAAGAAAATCACTGCAGGCAAGTGAATCGTGTGGTTGTTAAGCAAATCTGGCTTCCCGCATTGACTTTGCGTGTCAGACGCTTCCCAGGAAAGTTGCAGATGACAATCCCAGAACCATGGGATGCTGCAGCCGTGATAAATACATGCTGGATGTCAAGTGTTGGGATTTTGATCATGTGACTGGGGATGCTGGAACGGTCGTAAGTATGAGAACTGGTCATAAGTCACTTTTTAGTGCCATTGTAACATTGAGTAATCATTAAATTAATGGTTATGTTGAGGACTACCTGTATATGGAAAGTATAGTAGAATATATTTATATCTGACAAAATAGATATAGCTACCACTGACATCCTGGCTTGTAGCTTTCCTTATTCCTTATTTCCTGATTTGAGGCCAAGGAAAGCAAACAAGAGTGAAAGTGAATATACGATAAATATGATAGCAGTGTTCCAGTATTTGAGGGGCTGCCACATTATTCACCAAAGCACCAGAGGGCAGGAGAAAAAACAACGGTTGGAAACTGATCAAAGAGAGAAGCAACCTTCCTGACAGTGAGGACAGTTAACCGGTGGAATAGCTTGCCCCCAGAAATTGTGGGCGCTCCATCACTGGAGATTTTTAAAAAGAAGCTAGACAGTCACTTGTCCGAGATGATAGGTTCTCCTGCTTGAGGAGGGGGCTGGACTAGAAGACCTCCAAGATCCCTTCCAATTCAATTCTATTCCTATTCTATTCTATGTCGGTCACCGGGATGAGAGTTTCTGTCTTCCGGGCTTTCGGTCTCTCCCTGGAGCCCACCTTCCTGTCTGCCTGTCTAAAAAGCCACACACAGAGACACTATAAATACCATACACAAAACAGCACACACACTCCACTAGAGAGGAATTCCCTGAAGATAGGCTCCAGCAGGGGCCCGGAAGACAAAACCTCTTGTCCCGTTGACCGACCCAGATGGGATCCTGCAAAGCAAACCAGGGTGTCTCTGGGGAGGCCCTTCTGTCGCTCCATTTCCAGCGATGAGATGCTGAATCCCTCCCTTTTCTTCCTCAGATACTCTGGCAAGTGGACTTCAACTCCAGAAAGGTAAATATGAGTTATAAGAATCTCATATCGCTTGCTATTTAAACTCTGATGCTAGTAGCTTTAAGGGAAATATTGTACAATACCGTGTTTCCCCGAAAGCAAGACACCCCCGATTGTCAGACGTATCGGGGGTGTCAGGGGGTCGGCTACCGTAAGCCATGCCCCGACTGCAACACGTGCCGCCGCCGCCGCTCACTCACTCACGTAAGCCATGCCCCGACTGCAACGCGTGCCGCTGCCGCCGCTCACTCACTCACCCCGCAGCAGGGGGACGAGGGGAGGCGCACCGGGAACCTCTCCTTGGCGCAGGGAGCTTCCTTCTGGCTGGGGCAGCAAGAGACCGGGAAGAAAACCCGCCCCTCCAGCTCGCTTGCTGCCCCAGCCAGAAGGAAGCTCCCTGCGCCTCCCCTCCACCAAACGCTCTGGATTGGCTTCGCAATCGGGAAGCTTCTGCGCCCGCAACTGAAGCCGGCGGGCCAGGGGGGAAAGGGCCGCGGGGACCCCGCCTGCGAAGAGCCCCGGCGAGGCCCCGCTCGACCGGCACCCGGGCCGGGAAGGGAGGGGAGAGGAGCGCCGGCCGCCCCTGCCACACAGGGTCCAGCCACCAATGCCTGGGAAACGCCGCTCCTCGGAGCTCCTCTATGCACCCCCACCACGCCAGCCCCATCGCCTCACTCACACGCCGCTTCATCGCGCCAGCGATGGGGCTGGCGTGGTGGGGGGGAGCGGAATGCAGAGCTTTGTTCTGCTCCCCTCCCCGCCCTGCAGCCGCCGCTCACACACACGCCGCTTCATCGCGCCAGCGATGGGGCTGGCGTGGTGGGGGGGAGCGGAATGCAGAGCTTTGCGCGATGAAGCGGCGTGTGTGTGAGCGGCGGCTGCAGGGAGGGGAGCAGAGCAAAGCTCTGCATTCCGCTCCCCCCCACCACGCCAGCCCCATCGCCTCACTCACACGCCGCTTCATCGCGCCAGCGATGGGGCTGGCGTGGTGGGGGGGGAGCGGAATGCAGAGCTTTGCTCTGCTCCCCTCCCCGCCCTGCAGCCGCCGCTCACACACACGCCGCTTCATCGCGCCAGCGATGGGGCTGGCGTGGTGGGGGGGGGCGGAATGCAGAGCTTTGCGCGATGAAGCGGCGTGTGTGTGAGCGGCGGCTGCAGGGCGGGGAGGGGAGCAGAGCAAAGCTCTGCATTCCGCTCCCCCCCCACCACGCCAGCCCCATCGCCTCACACGCCGCTTCATCGCGCCAGCGATGGGGCTGGCGTGGTGGGGGGGGAGCGGAATGCAGAGCTTTGCTCTGCTCCCCTCCCCGCCCTGCAGCCGCCGCTCACACACACGCCGCTTCATCGCGCCAGCGATGGGGCTGGCGTGGTGGGGGGGGCGGAATGCAGAGCTTTGCGCGATGAAGCGGCGTGTGTGTGAGCGGCGGCTGCAGGGCAGGGAGGGGAGCAGAGCAAAGCTCTGCATTCCGCTCCCCCCCCACCACGCCAGCCCCATCGCTGGCGCGATGAAGCGGCGTGTGTGTGAGCGGCGGCTGCGGGGCGGGGAGGGGAGCAGAGCAAAGCTCTGCATTCCGCTCTCCTGTTTTCCTAGGGGGGGAAGATGCCTCTCCCCCCCTCAGCCCACATACCGGTAACACACACCCCGTTTCTTCCCCGCCTGGCGTGCACCCAGTGCGGTGGTTGGGTGAGTGCTGGTGCGGGCGCTCGCTCGCTCTCTGTTTGGAATATGGTTGGGGAAATGGAACGCCAGCCCCATCGCCTCACCCCGCCGTTTCCACCGGGTGTGCGTGTGCGCGTCCATCGGCTGGGGCGGCGGGCGGCGGCTCTCCCTGCACAGCCATTGCATAACATGTAAAACAATGAAAAATGGTACGGTAAGAACGAACAGTGGAATACTGGAAGATAAAACAGATTTATTCCATGACAACCATGTCATCACCCTCAGGAATATCATCATAAACATCCACACTCTTACCGGTAGGTTCCTGTGGATTTTCTTGGGACTCTTGGGAGGACATTTCTTGCTGAATCAGTGGCCCATATTTCTCATGGGTAGCAACGGCACTGTCCTGAAATGAGTAGGCTTTGTCCAGGTAGCCAGCTTGCAGTGCATTTGCAACACAGGTGTTAGTGATCTTATTCCAAGAATTTTTCACCCAGTTAACAATCTCTGGCAGTCTGGGCTTCACAAAGTTCCCACGTACATTTCTCTCCATTCGGTTTTCAATGTAGTCATTGATTTCCACACGCAGATAGTCCTTGAACGGCTTGTTAATGGCGATATCGAGAGTCTGAAGATAAGCCGTCATCCCTGCAGGAATCATGATTTGGTCGATTCTCCGCTCACGAAGGAAGTCTTTCATGGTTTTGGCGCGGTGTGTGCTGGCTGCATCCCAGATCAGCATTCCTCTTTTTTTCCCGCGCATTACAAGCGGCAGCATTAAATCAAGCCACTTTCTTATAACATCTTGTGTGGCCCAGGCTTTTTCAGTTTCCAGCACATAAATGCCAGAAACCCGCTCAATCTTCTCCTTCTTGCCCTTTGCAATGAGCAGCGGTGTTGCTTTAGTGCCATCCAGACGAATCGTCAAAATGCAGGTGACACGTGCACTTTCATAAGCGGTGGAGGGAACGTACACTGAGGAGGCACCTTGGTGATCAATGGTGGTTTGAGCTCCTTGGCCCATGAACACGGCAGTTTCATCCATGGCGATCATGTTGCAAAGACTGTATTTAGAGAAGTCAATGTCATCCACAAACTTCTTGTAGGCTAATGCGCGTTTAACAATCTCAGCATCTTCCAACCTAAAGAGGGTTGTGGATCTTCTCAAAGACAGGGCATTGCGTTCAAGAAAGTTATCCACCCAGTGCTTTGATGCCTTGAATTGTTCATGGGAAATGTCAAACTGTGGCGAGACTGCAAGGGCATATTCCTTAATCTGAGCCCTGGTTACCACCAATGTCTTTGCTCTCCTGTCTGCAATCCACTCAAACACCAGGCTTTCCAGCTCTGTATACATTGGTTGCCGACCACATCCAATCTTGCGCCTTTTACCCATTCCTCTCTCCACTTTTTCACTCAGGTTAGTGTATTCTGCACGCCATTTTTGGACCAGTCGGTGATCCAACATTTTCTCCTTGCAGAACTGCGCTACATTTTTGCCCCAAGATTCTTCGACAATCGCTTTTTTATACTCCACGGTGTAACTCTTCCTTTTACCACTGGAACCGGAAGCACTCATGTCTAGGGGCAAAAATAATTACCTCAGCATATGGTACCGGTATAAGCACTGCTTGTGGTTCCGTATCACAGTCTCCCATAGGGTTACAGCCCCATACAGTATCCCACATAGCCTCCCATACGGTAGGAATTCCCTCCCCTTGTTGCTTTACCTTACGCAGGCAGCTTCAATCCCGGTATACCGTACCTGGTAGGTCAAGTCAGGAAAGCCGAATGTTTAGGGACAACGCATGAAGCAAATAAAGTTTCTCTCTGAGATTTCAGTCACTCTTTATTTGGTTAACATCAAACAAAACAAGGTGAATAAATCACATACCGGTACAAAAAGGTTTACTGTGGCAGTTTACCGGTAACAATGGTTACATCCTCAATTTATTCACTTTTATGGTACCATATGTTTTACATGTCCCACTTACCGGTAACACTTATACGGTATAAGCTTTTACCGGTATAACAGCAGATGGTCAACACAGAAGTTATACAGATTATTATTGTCCTTGTTATTCTCGCCTCTCCACTCCCCCACCCCAAAGCTCACCCGCACACAGGCACAGATTTGGAACTTGATGTCTGTCATTCCCCCCCCCCTTTCTTGTTTTGGAGGCTTTTTTAAAAGTTCCCACTGTGTTGACATGGATGGCTATGAGCCGTAAGCACCTTTTGGCTGTGTTAATGCTGGCTGATTTACGGTACAAGCCTTTAGGCAAGGCAATTACCGGTATTCAGATCAAAAGAGTGCATAAACAAACAAAAGAGTGCATAAACAAACTTCTCAGGCTGTTTGAGATAACTGAAGTTACGGTAGTTAAGCACGAAATTAGCCTACCGGTAAGATTTATAGATCTTTGACAGTTAAATGAGTTGTAATTATCTTGTAATCCCCTGACCTCCTGACTAAGCAGGAGATATATGACATGCCCCGAAGGCAACACGTGGTGGGGATTTGGGGGATAAAAAGAAAGTGAGACGCTGTCTTGCTTTCGGGGAAACACGGTAGTAGCATAAGATTAGATACCTTGAAGACTATGATGATCCAGTAAACTTAAACGATTTATTATTTATGACCTATTACTTGCTATTTATATGTACACTGTGAGCTTATCCACCGAAGACATTCCTTGTGTGTCTGATCACACTTGGCCAATAAAGAATTCTATTCCATTCCATTCCACTCCACTCCACTCCACTCCTTTCCATATAAAGAGCAACAAAGAAAAAAAGTATAGGATTAGATACCTTAAAGACTATGAAAATCCACTAAATATAAACTAGAAAATTGATGTCAGTCTTAGTGTAGAATGAAGTATTTGCATAAATGGGAAAATATGGGCTGGTACTGAAAGGAATATACAACTCCTGCCAGGCTAATAACATCCTCTTCATTTTACTGCCTGACTATAAATTGGTGAGAGACCAGGTCTTTGGGAGCAGAGATATTAAGTCCTTTGGGTCACAGCAAATAGCAAAGTTGGAGCACCAGGGATGTCCCAGGGGTGCTTTTTCTACGAGGTACCTGGACTTTCCCTTTTTTCTTTGAAGACATTTCGCTTCTCATCTAAAGAAGCTTCTTCAGCTCTGACTGGATGGTGGGGTGAGGATCAGAATCAGAGCTGAAGGAGCTTCTTGGATGAGAAGCGAAACGTCTTCCAAGAAAAAGAATGAAGTCTAGTTGCCTCGTGAAAAAAAGCTCTTTTGGGACAACCATGACCTGGATGACTGAGACTCTCTGGAGACATCGAGCACCAGGGATGTCTCCACCTTGTGAGCCATCAAATTGAGGAAAGCAGAGGTTTCCTGTGCAGAAGCCTCCCCTTTTGTACCTCCCTGCGACCTCCTGATGCTCGTAGAAAAAAGGCCAGAGCTTCCTCACATTCCATCCTGTGCCCCAAGTTCCCTGTGGGGGGATCCCTCTGACTCTGCCAGTTCAGAATTGAAACATGGCAGCCTCTTGCTCTGACTGATCTTCTGGATTAAAGCTCCAGGTAGAGTCCCTGTTCAACCATGGCCTTCCCGGGAACTCACTGAAGGCAAAGCCAACCACTCTTCACCCCCCATCCCAATCTTCCCACCTGCAAGATGGAAGTTAAAGAGATCGATATGCAGGGATGAAGCACCATGAAGGCTTACGGGCAATTTATAAAATCAGTGAATCTTCCAGTCCTGGAAGCTGAACTCCTTTCAGAGTGGAGGCCGTAGGGTTGATATATTGGGTGTCAAGACACAAACCAGGCCTGCAGCCTAAGCTCTTGTTCTTCCTTCCTTCCTTCCCGCTTGCAGTGAATGTAATTCTGGATCCAGATACAGCCCATCCTGGCTGGCTTGACATCCCCAAAGATGGAAAAAGCGCCAGAGGAATTAAGCCAATTAAAGAAATATATCCTTCCCCAAACAGCACGAGATTTGAACGTGATCCATGTGTCCTTGGCTGTCAGAGGTTTTCAACAGGGAGACATTTCTGGGAAGTTATTGTAGGAGATTCAAAAAAATGGTATGTAGGGATTACCCTCATGCCAATGAACGTAACGAATCTTGATGAGCAGACCAGAGACTGGCAGGTTTATAAATGGGGTGAGAACTACGGGATCTTCTATCCATCAGAAGACACTGAACTGGTCCTGACCGAGGAGCCCACAAGGATCCGCATCTCTCTCAACTGCGAAGGGGGACAAGTGAGCTTTTTTGATGCCAGGACCGCAGCTCTGCTCCATACACTCTCAGACGCTTCCTTTGTTGGAGAGACCCTTCTGCCCTCTTTCGTTTTGTATGAAGGCGACTCCCTGTCACTCCCCTAAAATAAGGGGACCTCCATAGGCAAACCTTTGCAAAAATCCCTATTTGCTAAGCTGTAGTCCCTGAGAGCCTTTAAAACAGAGGTTCCCTAGCTTCCTTTAGTGTTGGATGCCACACTGAGTTGCTTGTGGTTGTGTAGCCTTGGAAATGGAAAGAATGGGTCAGTCAATCAATCTAAAAAATGAGGAGTCCTGTGTGAGCTTTATAGGCTTTAATGTTATGTGTTCAAGTGTTTCAATACTAAGGATACCTTATCTTACATGGCTAAAGCCATAAATCATGGGTTTTAGATGTCCGTCACAGCTCTCCTTCCCATTTATGTATCCTGCTTGTTTCTTTAATGTTTAGTTGCAATCAGTGAGTGTGTAGGTTCCCATAATGCAATATATTCTGTTTTCTTTCCCTTTCTCTTTTTCTGTTTCTTTTTAAATGTATACAATAATCATAATCCCAACAAACTCTAGCAGGGCTTCAGCAAATATTAGACTCAATGTAAGATTGACAACATCCTAGGTTTTTTTTTTTTTTTTACACAAATCCTAGTACTGTTTCTGTCTTTTTATCTATCTACTTATCTACTTTTTATACTTATCTAATGCTACTGCCAGTAGGGACAAGAAGCATATTTTTAAGATAGTGAAGAATGCCAGCAAGGAGTGTGATATGGATGCTGTTGTACATCTTGGCGCTAACGATCTGTCCCCAAAAGAAGTGCTCTCTGTGCAGAACGGTTTCCAGAGCTTGGGGCAGGAACCTAGCCGGATAGGCTGTAGACCTACTTTTTCAGAGGTTTTACCAGTGTATAAGGAACAAAATGGAAAAGGCCAGCGTATAGTAGAATTCAATATGTGGCTAAAGGAGTGGTGTAAAGGGAAAGGCTTTGGTTATATTAGTCACAATGTCTGTAGCTGGTCCAATGAAAAAATGTAGAAAAGATGGCTTGCATCCATCAAAGAAAGGGACTGAGTTACTCAGCAATAAATTCACAGATTTTCTGGAGGAATATTTAAACTAAACAACGGGGACAGTGAGTTAATTGATCCAGAACATCCCTGTCCCCGGCAGTCTAAAAATTATAGGGCTATCAGTGCATGTAACATAGATGTGTGGGTGGACAAGAATATCAACCTTGCTGTCAAGCAAAATCAAGCTTTTAAGAGTGAGTGACACACAAAGTGCACTAATCAAACAAAATTATTATTATTATCTACCAGAATCGGATTACTGATTGTAAGACTAATTTTATAGGTGTCTCATGGATTTTAGTTCTTTCCTTTGCAATTTTATGTCAATACATTTATTTTTACCTTATTTTATTCTGTCAATATGAGATTTTATTTCTATTTTAGAGTGACGTTATTAGTTTTATTGTCAACCATCCCATTTGGCACATTTCAACAAAAGGAAGTCCCAGCTATTTAAAACTACCAAGAGTAAAACTTTACTGAAAGATCCATCTAGGCACAGTGGAAGTAAAGTCAGTTCTGGGATTTTCCCATAGAAATCCACATAAGTAAAAACCCTTTCCCCCCTCCTCTGGGCCACCCACAGTTCATAGTTCACCTGTTGAGTTCAGTTCTTCTGTTTTGGGAAATCAGGTCTGTGCCATCTGAGCATATTTCATAACTTGACCTTGGTGAATAAGGTCTCATGCATTCCTCACCCTAGGAAGTCACCAACCACCCCCCTGTTTCTGTATGGCAGAACACGAGCCAAAATCAAGTGCAGGAAACTATGGAGCGAGTCCGTTTTGACATTTATGGTGTTTCAAATCAAACATATCAATGATTATTCAGTGTAATACACAGAAACAGACAGGAGACAAAAACAAAACATACCATTGGTTATAAAGATGTGAGCCTTAGGTACCCTGAAATGTGCCACCTGGCTCAAGCCATAATTCAGATAGAATTGTTAACAGAATCTTAAAATTGAAATACACTATTAAATAAATACATTATTTGACAAGATGCCAAACAGCACTCTTTTTTTCCTTCTTGCTTTGAGCCGCTCTGCCTTTGACTAACTGTAAAAGAAGAAGCCAATCTGGTGTAATGGTTAAGAAATCAAGCTAGAAGCCATGAGTTCTAATCCTGTTTTAGGCACAAAGCCAGCTGGGTGACCTTGGACCAGTCACTCTCGCTCAGCCCTAGGAAGCAGGCAATGGCAAAGCCCCTCCCGAATCCTTGCCAAGAAAAGTGCAGGGAGATTCGTCCAGGCAGTCGCCAGGGGTCAACAATCTGAGGCACCCCAAAAGTGGCTTCGATACTGAGATGGGAGTCAGATCCAGTTTGGTCTAGTGGTTAAGGCGCCAGGTTAGGAAGAGGAAGACGGAGTTCAAGTCCTGCCTTAGCCATGAAAGCCAACTGGGTGACTTTGAGCCAGTCATTCTCAGTCCAGCCCAGCTCACAGGGTGGTGGTTGTGGGGAAAACTGGAGGAGGAAGATGTGTTGGGTATGTTTGCCCCCTTCAGTTATTTTAAAAATAAAGGTGAATAATAAGGGGAATGAATCTTAACTCTGATACGGTGATTTTGAATGCTAACCTTGGCTCCCTGGAACATCTCAGAGCATCCGAGCAACTGAAGACTGACAAGCTGCTGCTGGCAAAGGAGCATGTGAGGAATCCAAGTGAACATACCTCATGAAGGCAGCCCTTGACCTGAAACCACAACTGAGCCCAAGTGAGACAGTTGTTAGGTGAGCTTTGCCCCATTTTAACTGTATCATGGGGGAAGAGAGAGAAGGGAAGGAAAGGTTTTGGCGGGAAAGAGGAGGAGAGCAGGGGATAGAGAGGGTGAGAGGGACAGGTGGGATCCCTTTGGGGGCAAGCCTGAGGGAGAAGGGAAGCAGGGCCAAGCGGCTGATCTGACCTCCATTGAGTGGGAGGGGGGATGAAAAGGAGGAGGTTTTGGCAGGAAAGCGGAGGAGAGCAGGGGATAGAGAGGGAGAGGTGAGTGTCTCTGGGGGCAGAGAAGGGAGAGGAGGGAAGTGGGGCCTCCCCCTCACCTGGTCTCCACCCCATTGACTGAGGGGGGCAAGCGATGCATGGGGTTAGGTTGAGGAAAGGGGGAGAAGAGTGTGAGGGAAAAGTAGAGTAAAGTCTATGAGGAAAGGAGGAGAAAGGAGGAGGATAAGAACATAACATAAGAACGTAAGAAGAGCCATGCTGAATCAGGCCAAAGCCCATCGAGTCCAGCATTCTGTGTCACACAGTGGCCCACCAATTGTACATGGGGATTTTGAGCAGAAAGAGAAGGCAAAACCCTCCTTTTCCCTTGACCCCCAACAAATGGTACTCAAGGGAATCCTGCCTGCCTCAACCAACATAGAGGCGGCACATGGACATCCGTTTTAATAACCACCAATACACTTGACATCCATGAATCTGTCTAACACTGCCTTGAAGCTATCAAGGCTGACAGCTGTCACGACCTCTTCTGGAAGTGAATTCCATAAACCAAGGATCCTGGGTGAAGAAATATTTCCCTTTATTTGTCCTCACTTTCTTACCTATGAGCTTTAGGGAGTGCCCCCTTGTCCTAGTATTGTGTGATAGAGAAAAGAATTTTTCTCTATCCACCTTTTCTATCCCATGCATGATTTTATACACTTCGATCAAGTCACCCCTTAAACGCCGTCTTTCAAGGCTGAAGAGACCAAGGCGTTGCAATCTGGTTTCATAAGGGATGGGGAGAGGAACGCAGGCAGAAGGGAATTAATCAAGGAGCAGAGGCAGGAGAGAGAGGCCAACCGGCAGTCTGACCATCACCCCACTGTGTGACTGGTCTGCCAGGAGGAGGCTGCATGAGGAAGGACAAGACGGCAGAGTCCAGCTGACCCGGGGCAAGTGGAGGTGTCTGAGTGAGGGAGCAGAGTGGACTGGCCGCCACAACCACGGAGTGTAGCAGGGGAAGGCGCCCGGATAGTTGTGTACTGTTCTCCTCTTGACCACACAAATTTCCCTGCGCTACTCAGGAATTTTGAAGAGCCAAAGAAACTCCTGAGCCGAGCTTTCAACAAGAAAGCGACTTTTATTTTGATCAAAACAGAGTCGGGTGTCTCCCTCCCTCTTCGTGGCTGCTTAGAGGGGTGAAGGCACACCCAGAAAAGAGTCCTTCCACTTTTTATACCCTTCCAGAACAAAGAGACTCAAGTACCTGGAGTAAAGAAGCACAGGAAAACCAAGTCCAAGGCTTGCCCACCTTCTCCCCTCCCTATTTCCTGGACCCCTGAATCTCACCTTGCTCCTTTCATGCAATCTCCTGTATATTTAGCATGAGACATTTGCTTTTATGTAAATAATTTCCCAATACAAAGCTGCTTGCACATAAACAAAATTATATGTAAAATGATTAGAAAGTGTCACTACTAATATCAACATAGTGGTTACAAAATAACACTACTAATATCAAGCTTAAGCATAATAAAATCCCTTCAGTTGGAAAAGAGGGCCGGGGAAACCAGACCCCAGTGACCGTTTCGGGGGTAGCGCTCCATGACAATCTTTCTGGTCACAGTTAAGTTAGTCACACGGTTGCTAAGTGAATCGGGCTTTCCCATCGACTTTGCTTGTCAGAAGGTCACAAAAGGTGGTCACATGACCCCGGGATACTGCAGCCGTCATAAATTTGAACCAATTGCCAAGTGACTGAATTTTGATCAGGTAATGAAGAGGGTGCTGCAATGGTCGTGAGAAAATCTGTCATAAGACACTGTAATGTCTACATACATTTAAAACAAGAAATGTTAAAATGCTTATTTATTTGACTTCCACAGACCCCAAACTGAGAGCCACTGATTTAGCCAGGGCTTTTTTTGTCATAGAACGCCCAGAACGGAGTTCCAGCACCTTTTTTGGATGGAACCTTGTAGGGCAGGCAAGGCGGGTTGTATGACATGTGTGAGTTCTGGCACCTTTTTTCTTTCTTTCTTTTTTTTTTTTTTTTTACAAAAAAAGGCATTGGATCTAGCAGACTCTCAAAGGGATGGGGATTGCCCCAAGGGGATTGCCAAGGCAGGTCAACCAGGTCAAGATAGCGGCCAGACCTGCCTTCTACCCGTATGTAAATAAGGGGCGGGGCTTACATCCTTGAGCCCTCTAGGGTTGGTTCTTGCTTTGCAGCATCTCCTGGCTTCTGGGGATCAGAGCCTTTGAAAGAGGGGTCAGCGAGAATCCATGGGGAGATGGGATTGGCTAGCAATGGGAAGGATCCTCCCCTTTTTGTGGGGGGAAGGAGGAAATGTGGGTGGAGTTATGGGGAAGGAGAGGCCAAAAGTGAATTTTAGAGGAAGCTGGGCAGAGTGTTTTGTCTTGGGAAGTTAGTCCTGCAAGGTTGAAGGACTCGACACCCAGCCTTTGCCAATCTATAGCACCTCTAAACAAACCTAGTTTGCTTTGCCCAGCCAAACTCAGTTCAGATAAAGTTACCTGGGCTTGTAAGCATACTTGCAAGAGAGGAAAAGATCTGCTGATCTGAATGGGAGGTAGGAGCTCAGGGGTTTTCAGGGTCTGCAATCAATTTCATTCCGTCTTCAAATGCAATGCACCCATTTCTTTGTGATATTTTTGTGCCAATAAAGGGCCACTGCTATGGAAATTATTATGGGGTTTAGGGGATTAGGATAGTATCATTCGTGGGTTATTTTTATTTGCTCTGGCTGTAAATAGATTGTGGCTGTTATGGATTTCATGGCTTTTATGGCAGGAAAACAATGAATTTAATTATGTTCGCTTGTGAATTTAAAAGTTTTCCTTTCTATTATGGCTTGTCTGTCGGCTTTTCCCCCTCCTCTCTAACGAGGCTCCTGTCAGCTACTGATAATTTTATTAGAGCTTAGATCAAAATTTCTTATACAACAGTTCTAATACATTTTATACAGATTTATAGATCCTTCTCACACTGGGATCAGTTGTATTTGATCGGGGCTCCGTCCCGTGGATGTTTGCTTCTCTCCAATTTGTTCTTTTTAAAATACTGTCCTTCTCCTTTAAGAAGCCACCGAAGCTGACCGCGACAGCAACTATCATCCGTCTCGGTTTCCCGTCTGGGCAGAGCCCAAAGGCGGTCACCTGATGTTCAAGAAGAGGCGCGAAAGTAGCTGCCTCTTTCTTTATCTCGACGGAGGAGGCGGCGATGGCGGCCGCAGCGTCCATGCAGGATTTGCTGGAAGAAGCCACCTGCTCCATCTGCCTGGAGTATTTCCAGGACCCCGTGCTCATCCCGGAGTGCGGCCACAACTTCTGCCGGGGCTGCCTGACCCGCAGTTGGGGGACGTCGGAATCGGAGGCTTCCTGTCCCCAGTGCAGACAGACCTTCGGGCCCCGTCACGTCCTGCCCAACAGGCAGCTGGCGCGGATGGTGGAAGTGGCCAGGCGGTGCGAAGAGCCTCGGGGCGAGGACGGAGGGAGCCTCTGCCCGAAGCACCGGGAGCCCCTCAAGCTCTTTTGTAAGGACCACGAGACCGTCATCTGCGTGGTCTGCGACCGATCCCAAGAGCACAGGGGCCACTCGGTGATCCCGGCGGAGGAGGCTTTCCAGGAGTACCAGGTAGGAATCTGCCAGGGGGAATCCTTGTGAAGGGCCATCCAGATCCTTGGCCTTCCAGGCAATCCTTGAACTACTTTACTTGTTTCCTCTGTTGTCCGCAAACCGGGTTTAGCCTGGCGCAGATGCCAATCAGAACCAGACAGGAGTTCAAGGAACTTTTATTGAAGTATTTCAGCAAAAGGCTCTAAGAAGCTAAAGGAGCCAAGACCCACGAACCATATACAAATACAAATTTTATACAGTTAAGATTAAGGAAGTTGAGAGATTACGGCTTTTACTGATTTTTTAATACAATTCAGTAGTGCTTATTCAACAAACATGTTGTCTGCGTTTATCATTCACTAATACAAATTAAATTCCTAATCGCTAGTTTGTTTCTCCGGCCATTGATAAAATAAGTCCCAAGTTTGAAAATATTCTTTTTCTTCTTTTTCTTTCAATCTCAAAGTAAGTCTGTCCATTTCTGCACAGTTTAGTATTTTTTTAATTATTTCTTATTCTGATGGTATTTCTTCATTTTTTGAATATTGTGCAAATATAAGTCTTGCTGCTGTTACCGGTATCATATGCAAAATCAGATATATACTTCATTTTTCAAGCTTTTCTGGCATTATACCTACGGTAATTTACAAAGTTCAGGTTTAAAATCTACATGTTTTCCCAGCATCTTTTCTGGCCAAGTATGTATTTTTGTCCAATATTTCTTTGCTTTAATACAGGGGTGTCAAACTACGGGAGGACCCCTCACCAGGAAACCGCACCCACTCCATTGGAGTTTTAACACATGTCCACCACACATGATAATAACTACCTGGTTTTTTATTACATTTCCAACATTTATCTGACATATTTTTAAACATTTTTGCTAATCTTGCTGATGGCAAGTGCCATCTATAAAACATTTTATATAGGTTTTTTTTATAAGAGATTGACATTGTCAGTTTGTAATTTCTTTCCCACAGGCTTTGCCATTTCTCTAAATCTATATTATATCCAAAACCTTTTACCCATATTATCATTGTTTCTTTTACTTGTTCGTCTTCCATTTTCAAATTTAATAGAAAATTATACATTTTCTTAATTAGTTTTTCATCAGAGGTTAATAGTATCTGATCAAACGAAGTCTGCTCTTTATAGAATCCATACAATTTAACACCTTTATCATATCTCACTTGTATCTGTAAATATGACCACTAATGATAAATCAATACCCTGATTTTCCATCTCTTTTCTAGATATTAAGTTCCCTTCAGAGGTTAGAATATCTTTATATGTCCATATTTTCTCAAAGCTAACTAGATTTGGGTGTACAAATGCTTCCGTTGTTGACAGCCATCCTCGGATTTTCAAATATATTTTGCTTTTTATTTTCCCATGTTAGTACCGGTAATAATGCATTTCTAATATAGTGATTTTGAAAATGCTTATGAATTTTATTTTTCCCATACCATAAAAAATCATGCCAACCAAGTTGTAAGTCATGTCCCTCTAAGTCAGCGGTTCTCAACCTTTTTTAGGTCGCGACCCCTGACCTGTCGAGCATCGTGCATGCGTGGTGCTACCCCCTGCGCCGTGCATGCGTGGTGCTACCCCCTGCGCCGCGCATGCGTAGTGCTGCCCCATGCGCCGGCCGAGGCGTAGGCCGCCACCTGTTTGCGGTGGCGGCAGGCAGGCCCAGGCACTCCTGGGTGGCCGCGGCAGCGATGGCACAGGGCGACCACGTGCTGGGCCACCAGCTGGCCCAGCCCAAGGGAGGTAAGACACCCGCTGGGCCCCACGCGTGCCAAAAACCCTCCCAGCGCCTGTTGTGGGTGTCTCTAGACCAGCTTGGGAAATGTCAGAAGATGAGGAGGAGCAACCAGGCCCCTCTGGGTGCTTTCCCCTCCCGGCAGCAGAGACAGACAGGGAGGACATTTGCATGCAGTCTGGGTCAGACTCTCAAAGCGGAGAGTCAGACTTGGAACAGGAAAATATATGGCTTGATCCGAGATTCCGAAGGTTTGATAGGAGGAGGTTTCAGTTACGTGGAAAAAGGAAGCCACGGGGGAAGTGACGTATCGGAAACTATATTAGAAGGTGAAGGAGGGACTAATTCTTTGTCACGAGCAACGTTAATATCAAGGAGTAGCCTGATACCTTGAGAAGTTCGTTTGAACTCAGTTTCCTGGTGTTTTTGGAATGTACGGAAGATTAATGAGATCTTGGACAACCTGAGAGATAAAGAGTGAGTTAATTGGAAGGGGGGAGAGCATGTTTAAGCTGAATGTAAATAAGTCAGATTTGGCCGTTCCGCAAACAAAATGCCAGCAGCTTGCTTTGAAGTGAATCTCTTGAAATGTGTTAAATAAAACTCTTAAAGAAATATTTCTGTGGACTTTACTAAGCTGAGAAGGGCCAGATACAACAGCGCCCGCCACTGCCCTGCTAGCCTTACCTTCGCTGCCGCCCGTTCTCAGTGGTGGCAGGCAGGCCCAGGCGCTCCTGGGCGGCCGCGGCAAGCAGCAGCGATGGCGCAGGGCGACCACCGGCTGGGCCACCAGCTGGCCCAGCCCAAGGGAGGTAAGGCACCTGCCGGGCCCCACGCGTGCCAGCTGCCCTCCCACCTCCAACCCCTGGCCCTCTTTTACTTACATTTTTAGTAGTTGCTCAGCAGGGAGGGATGGAAAGTTCCGGATAGCTCGCCTTCGCTGCAGACAAGTTGCAGCACCGTTTGCAGACTGGGACTTTTGGCGGGCTCAGCAGAGCAGAGACAGCCTGGACAATTCCTATTGGCTTTTGAAAGCCAATAGAATTAGACTGTATTCAAGAGAGTCTATTCTATTGGCTTTCAAAAGCCAATAGAATAAGAGGGAGTAGCACCATTTTTGACATTTAGAACCGTTGCAGCATCCCTGTGGTCACATGATCAACTACCATGTATTTATAACGAGTATATATCTTCTAACTGGGTCTTCCCTCAGACGTAATTCTTTACGGAAAAGAAACTCAGATCTTGTATTTTCTCTTCAGCTCAAGGTTGGGGATTGCCTGAAGGCTCAGAAGGAGGAGAAAGAAAAAATAGCTACATACAAAACGGACACAGAGCAAAGAGTTCAGGAGATGCTTGTAAGTATTGATCCAACGGTGAGGAGTTTCTGCGCTAATAGGAAGGAGAACACCAGCTGCCATCTTTAATAATAGGCAGCCTGTTTGTAAGTACAAGTTCCGACTGAAATGAAATTCCAGTGAAAGACAGTCTTAGGGCACAGAACGTGTTCTTAGCCTGGGGACTGTATCTTTGACTGGGATGTCACCATTGGCTGAAGGAGTCACAGTGATGTTAAGGGCACCTATCACACGAGCCATGTTTTACAAAGTGCATTTGGTTTACATATAAATTAAAGCAGACCATATTTCATCTTATTGAAACAAATGTGAAATCAAACATTTTTGTCTACTTTTTTCGAATTCCTGATTGCCAAGAAAATTTTCGTGAGAGATCCTTTAACTTGAGCCTTTTTTTTGTTTTTAGAAACCTTTCCCCCTGTGCTTGTTCATGTCAAAATGTTTTTTTTTCTCCCTAGGAAATTCTCCCATCACATTTCAGGATTCTTCAGGGAATCTGTTTAAATATTATAATAATAAAAATAAATATAATTAAGTAAAAATGAAACAGAAATATGCCTTTTGCTCTTTTTGTCTTCTTGTTCTAGGACCACATCGAAAAAGAGAAAAAAAATGTAGTGGCTGAATTCAGAGAACTACAACTCTGGTTAGAAGGAGAGGAGAAGCTTCTGTTGGCTAGAATGGAAGAGACGGAGAAGGATATTATGGCAATAAAGGAGAAAGGTCTGGCCAAGCACATGGAGGATCTGTGCTCTCTTGACGATCTCATCCAGGAGATAGAAGAGAAGCATCAGCAGCCAGCCAGCCAACTCTTACAGGTCAGGCAGGAAGTTGAGATCATAGAATTATAGGGCTGGAATGGACCTTGGAGGTCTTCTAGTCCAATCCTCTGCCCAAGGCAGGAGACCTTATACTGTCTCGAACAAATGGTTGTCCAATCTATTATTGGAAGCCTCCAGTGATGGAGCAGCCACAACTTGGGGAGGCAAGCCATTCCATTGATTAATGGTTCCCACTGTCAGGAAATTCTTCCTTATTTCTAGGTTGGATTTCCTTCTGATGAGCTTCCCCTCTTTGCTTCTTGTCCCTCCCTCAGGTGCTACAGAGAGTAAATCTATGACAGTCTTTCAAGTATTGGAAGATGGCTGTCCTGTCTCCCCTAAACCCTCTCTTTGTTAAGCGAAGCATTCCGAGTTCCCTTAGCCATTCATTGTACGGTTTGGCTTCCAGAGCCCTTGTCATCTCGATTGCTCCTCTCTGCCTTCTTTCTGGGGCCTCAGCATCTTTCTTGTATCCTGGTGTACCAATGATGAAGTGGAGTAGACTGCTTTAGCCCCACCACAGAATCCTCTTTTTGACTCTTTCCGTTTTTTCCTTTTTCCTAAATGTTATCGAAATTATAATAGTGAAAAGAACAAATGAAAATAAAGAAAATAGGGAAATGGAGAAGGATAAGAATGGGAAAGAAGTGTAGGGTAAAGGGGAAAGAAAAAAAGCAGTGTCTTATAACTTTTTTCAGCACAGTAAAATACAAAATAAAATTACAATCTCAACTTTTTACTTTTACGTATCAGTACTAGCCTGTCTATAAAAACAAAGTCTAATAAGCAAAATCAAGTGTCGGGTATTCATTTTTTTTTTGTCTCAAGCACAAAGTCCAGAAGCAGTTTCCAAGTAGAAACTAATATATATATTTTTCTCTAATTAAAGCAATTTTGTCATTTTTTTCTAGCTTCATCATTTTCTCGATCCATTCTTCTGTTGTGGAGATTGATATATAGATAAGATAAGATAATCTTCATTGTCATTATTTTTACTGTGGGGCACACTGGTATACATAAAAAATGAAATTCTGTTTCCTGCTCTCAAAAGTATACGTATATACAACACACATATAAAGATGCTATATGCATACATATGTATATACCTACCACTCTTACACATAAATATCAGTCACTGTCCACCTTGAATACATAGCGGAAAGAGGAAGCTTGAAAGTTCACACGGTTGATACCACGGAGCCTCCTCCCAGAAGGTAACAGGGAAAACAGGTCATGAAGAGGATGTGTTGTTGTGCCCCAGATATTCTTGCGGGCCCTGCTCAAGCAACACTTTTATGCCATCATCTCCTGGATGGAAGGGAGGGAACTGCCAATAATCTTTTCTGCCATCTTCACCACTCTCTGCACCGCCTTCCTGGCTGGAGCAAGGATCCTTCCAAACCAGACTGTGATGCAATACGACAGGATGCTCTCGGTATCTTTCCATTTCTGTTCTTGTAGGATTCTGGCTGCACTCGTGATCCTGAATGCATGATTACGTGACCACAGGACAATGCACCGGTCATAAATATGAGTCAGTTGCCAAGCGGGATGCTGCAACGACGGTAACTGGAAAATGGCCTTATGTCACTTTTTTTCAGTGCTGTTTTAACTGAGAAAAGGGTCACTAAATGGACTGTTGAAAGTAATGGCTAATAGGGATACACAATTCAGAAAAAGGCCATGCGAAAAGCAAGCATTGAAAGAGCTGGTCAGTGTCCCTTTATTCTGCACCATTTTAAGAATGCCTGCTTAGGGTTCCTATCGCCTGTTAGGGGACATGTTGGTGGGTGTCCATTGTGGGGTCTCCTCCTCCCCTTAATCTCCAGGGCAAGGGAAACCCGAACACATTTGTGGAATTCAATTAACTAGTGGAACAACCTGCCTCCAGAAGCGGTGAATGCTCCAACACTGGAAGTCTTTAAGAAGAGACTGGACAGGCATTTGTCTGAAATGGTGTAGGGTTCCTGCCTGAGCAGGGGGTTGGACTAGATGACCTCCAAGGTCCGTTTCTTCTTCTTCTCCTTCTTCTCCTCCTCCTCATTATTATTATTATTATTATTATTATTATTATTATTATTCAACCAGGGTAAAATTTTTGTAACACAAGGAAGTAAAAATAAACTGCTTTAAAAAAGGTGAGCGGCTGGGGGGGGAAAAAGCAATGTTATTTTTTTTAAAGAAAAAATAAAGTACTTTTTAATTATGTTAGTTTGTATCTGGTTTCACAGATTTATCAATTTTAAGAATGTAACTGCATAGAAATGGCTCCTTTCATTTTTTGGTCTCTTTTTTAGGACATTGGAAGCATCTTGAAGAAGTACCGTAAGTGAATCCACCCTCCTCTTTACAGTCTCAGAGACCGGCAGCTCCTCCAGCAGTTTTCCTGTTTTGGAAAGTTGTGTTTGTATTTAGCAGTAATTTCATTTAGAGACAATGTATTTCAGGGCCTCATAAATATTTCCCCAGACAACCTCAACACAATGTAAATAGCAATGTTTGATATGGTGAATCATTATGGTTGGTCCCACAGTCAGCTAGATGTTTAGATTGAATTTGGTATTTTTGTCCATCTACTGAGTCCTTCCCAAGGATAGACAGAGGTTTGATGGTGCTAAAGGTATCATTGTAGGATGTAAGCTGTTCCAAATAAGGCTGCCTTTTGCAATTGTCTGATAGTGGTTTTGTCAGTGCCGATGCTGTTCCAGTGGTGCTCCAGATGTTTTGGGACTACACCCAAGGCGTGTATTATTATTGGTGCTACCTTTGCTTTCTTTTGCCACAGTTGTTCTACTTCTATTTGCAGATCTTTGTATTTTGTGATTTTCTCCAGTTCTTTCTCTTTTATTCCGTTGTTTCCAGGTAGTGCCATGTCCACTTTTTTTTGTCTTTCTCATCAATAATTGTCAGGTTTGGGGTGTTATGTAGCAGCATGGGGTTGGCTTTGAATTCTAAAGTCCCAAAACACTTTAGCTTCTTCCTTTTTACTATTATTATAAGAACCCCCTTTGCTACTAGATTATCTGTCCTCAGGATTTATCACTCATTTTCATTAACAAAATCATTTAACATTTTCTATCTCATTTTCAGTGAATTTCTTTTCCATTGGAAGGAACCCTGGAGGTCATCTAGTCTACGAAGTGGTTTCATGTGGCCCGCAAAGACATCCTGGAAACAGTGAGGGAACGGCCCCCTCTACCCTGGCCCAGGCCAGCTGGGAGCCAATGTACAATTTTGTGGTGGCCATCTATGCAGAAACGCATTCAGTCTTAGCTCCATAAGCCCCCCCCCCACCCGCATGGCCTAAGAGGAACAGTGAGGCTTCTCCAGTGGACCATGCCTTGGCACTTGCCCTGGTCCCCCCCCCTTCTGGCACAGACCCTCAGATCTGTCCCACTCCTGCCCAGGGCCCCACAGGCACCCTTGACGCGAATGGTGTAGAGCTGGCCA
The DNA here is from genome assembly GCA_034064705.1 of Bothrops alternatus. Lineage (NCBI taxonomy): Eukaryota > Metazoa > Chordata > Lepidosauria > Squamata > Viperidae > Bothrops > Bothrops alternatus. The sequence continues at coordinate 3,296,176 of JARGCV010000172.1, forward strand.
CACCCACCCAGTAGGCCACACCCATCCTGGCCACACCCACCCGGCCACCGGAGGGCAACCGCAATACTGATGCGGCCCTCAATGAAATTGAGTTTGATACTCCTGGCCTATACCATTTCAGACAAATGGCTGTCCAGTCTCTTCTTAAAAACTTCCAGTGTTGGAGCATTCACCGCTTCTGGAGGCAGGTTGTTCCACTGGCTAATTGTTGTAATTGTCAGGAAGTTTGTCCTTAGTTCTAGGCTGCTTCTCTCCTTGATTAGTTTCCATCTGTTGCTTCTTGTCCTGCCTTCAGGCACTTTGGAGAATAGCTTGACTCACTCTTCTTTGTGGCAACCCCTGAGATATTGGAACACTGCTATCATGTCCCCCCTCGTCCTTCTCTTCATTAAACTAGACATACCCAATTCCGTTCCTTTCCCCTAATCATCTTTGTTGCTCTTCTCTGTACTCTTTCTAGAGTCTCAACATCATTTCTACATTGTGGTGACCAAAATGGATGCAGTATTCCAAGTGTGGCCTTACCAAAGCATTGTAAGGTGGTATTAATACTTCACGTGATCTTCATTCTATCTCTCTGTTTATGCAGCCTAGCACTATGTTTGCTTTTTTGGCAGCTGCAGCACTGCTGGCTCATATTTAAGTGATTGTACACTAGGACTCCGAGATCCTTCTCACGGTTGCTACTATTGAGCCAGGTACCACCTATATACTATACCTGTGCATTTTGTTTTTCTTGCCTAAATGTAGAACCTGACTTTTTTCACCATTGAATTTAATTTTGTTAGATAGTGCCCAGTGTTCAAGTCTGTCCAGATCCTCCTGTATCTTAAGCCTGTCTTCCGGAGTGTTGCAGCTTGGTATCATCTGCAAATTTGATAAGTTCCCCATCTATCCCCTCATCTAAATCATTGATGAAGATGTTGAAGAGCATAGGGCCCACAACAGAGCCCTGGGGCACCCCACTACACAACTTCCCTCCAGGTAGATGCAGTTCCATTGAGGACCACACGACCTGTCAGCCAGCTACGAATCCATCTGGTGGTGATGCTGTCTAACCCACATTTTTCTATCTTATCAAGTAGTAGGTTGTGATGTACTTTATCAAATGCCTTACTGAAGTCCAAGTAATTTTTTTTTTATAAAGATTTTATTGGGTTGTTTTTTTTCCATCAACATATGTTAATCTTTCCATTCAACAAGTTGTTTGGAGTTTGCTTGTTCAATTCCTAATTCTTCATTCTTTCCTCTAGCCAAGAATAAAATAGGTTCCAAATGTGATAGTAGTCTGTATCTTCTTTATCTTTCAACCTCATAGTTAATCTGTCCATCTCTGCACATTCCAATATTTTCCTGATTATTTCTTCTTCTGATGGCAGTCCTTCATTCTTCCAGTATTGTGCAAAAATTATTCTCGCTGCTGTAGTGATATGTAAGATTAAATATAATTTAATTATATTCTGCTTATTAGTCTTTTCAAGCATAATACCTAGTAAAACAGGTTTAAAATCCACTTGTTCACCCAGTATTTTTCTCCAATAGGCCTTTGCCTTACCACGTGTCCACGAAATGTGATAGTACGTGCCTATGTTATGTTTCCATTTCCAACATCTATCTGACATATTTTTAAACATTTCTGCTAATCTTGCTGGCAGCAAGTGCCATCTATAAAACATTTTATATAGATTTTCTTTGTATGAAGTTGACATTGTTAATTTGTAGTTTTTCTCCCATAACATTTGCCATTTTTCTAATTCTATATTATAGCCAAAAGTTTTTGCCCATCTTGTCATTGTTTCTTTCACTTGTTCACTTTCCATATCCAAAATTAACAAAAAGTTATACATTTTCTTAATGAATTTCTCATCTGAGGTTAACAAAATCTTATCAAACACAGTTTGATCCTTATAAAATCCATACATTTTTACATCTTTTTCATATCTACTTTGTATCTGTAAATGTGCCCACCAGGACAAGTTAATTCCCTGATTTTCCAGTTCTTGTTTAGATTTTAATTTCCCATCAATATCTAAAATACCTTTATATGTCCATATTTTTTCAAAGTCTACCAAGTTCAGATGTATAAATGCCTCCATTGTTGATAACCATCCTGGAATTTTTAAATATATTTTAGCTTTAATTTTTTCCCATACTGTTAATAAGGCATTTCTTATAAAATGATTTTGAAAGTACTTATGGACTCTGTTTTTCCCATACCATAAGAAAGCATGCCACCCCAATTGTAAATCATGTCCCTCTAAATACAATAAGCTTTTATTTCTAAGTGTTATCCACTCTTTCACCCATGTTAACACAGATGCTTGGTAATACAACGTCTATTCCGGCAACCCAAAACCTCCATTTTCCTTAGCATCTTGTAATGTTTTCATCTTAATTCTAGCTTTTTCCCCCTGCCAAATAAAGTTCAAAACCAATGAATTTAAATTTTGAAAGAATTTTCTCTCAAATTTTATCAGAATCGATTGAAATAGAAATAAAATCTTCAGCAACACATACATTTTTACTGTAGCAATTCTTCCTAATATTGACAGCTGCAGATTTTTCCATCTTTCCAAGTCTAGCTTTATTTGCTTCAATAATTTTGTATAATTGTCTTTTTTTATTGACGAACACTTAGCCGAAAGATGAATACCTAAATATTTAACTTTTTTCACTATTTGTACCTCTGTTTTCTCTAATATTTGCCTTTTTTGTTTATCTGTGAGGTTCTTTACTATTACTTTAGTTTTTTCTTTATTTACTTTTAGTCCTGCTATTTCTCCATACTCTTCTATCTTTCCCCATAGTTTAGGAATCATCTCTAAAGGTTCTTCCAAGAGTAACACTAAATCATCAGCAAATGCTTGTAACTTATATGTTTCATCTTTTATTTTCAATCCTTTAATTTCTGTGTCCTGTCTTATCCTTCTATTTAGTACTTCCAAAGTAAAGATAAATAATAACGGAGATAGTGGACACCCTTGCCTCATACCTTTTCTTATGTCAAAGCTCTCAGTATAATTGAAGTCCAAGTAAATTATATCCACAGCATTCCTCTGGTCCACTGATTTTGTCACCTGATGAAAAAATGCAATGATTTGTCTGGCATGATCTCCTTTTGACAAACCCATGTTGGCTTTTCGTAATGACTTTGTTTGCTTCTAGGTATTGGCTGATTTGTTGTTTGATTATCTTTTCCAGAATCTTTCCAGGTATTGAGGTCAGGCTGATAGGTCTGTAATTTTTGGGATCCATTTTTTGAAGATGGGAACTACATCAGCTCTTTTCCAGTCCTCTGGTAGTTCCCCAGTGCTCCAGTATCTTCGAAAGATATATAGTTCAGTGGCTCTGAGATCACCTGCCAGTTCCTTCAGAGGAACTGGGGTGTAATCCATCTGGTGTTGGTGATTTGAACTTGTCTAGGTTGAACAGGTGCTCACTTACCATTTTCATTTTCTTGTCTATCTTAACTTCTGTTTCTGGCCTGTTTTTTACGGTATCCTGTATTTTGAACCCTAGTTGTTGATTCCAATATTAATGTCCCCTCTGAATTTTCTCTGCTGAAGGCTAAACATTTACTTTCAATACCTCTTCAAAGAGCTGCTTCTAGTCAGCTTGTTGCTCTTCTCTTTTCAGCCCCTTCTACAATACTTTTTAATATGTGGTACACAAAATTCAACCCTTCAGCCCAGAACAAAGCGTAAGTAGCACACTTACTTTACAACCAAGTTGGTATTTTCAAATATGGTTGTTCTTTAATTTTTTTCCATACTACCGGTAGCAGTAATGAATTCCTAATATAATGTCTTTGAAAGTAGCTATGTATATCACTCTTCCCATACCATCTTGTAATATTTTTACGTTTATTCTTGCTTTTTTGCCTTGCCGTATAAATTTCAATATCATTTTATTTAATTCTTCAAAGTATTTTTTTCCTAGTCTTATTGGAATTGTCTGAAACAGGTACAATAATCTTGGCAAAATATTCATCTTAATTGTAGCTATTCTACCCAGCAAGGACAGTTGTAGGTTTTTCCAATTTACCAAATCTACTTTAATTTGCGCTTTCAATTTATCACAGTTATCTTCTTATCATCTTGCTGTTAACTGAACTCCTAGATATTTAACTTACTTTGCAATCTGGAAACCCATCATCTTGGCAAATTCTCTTTTCTGTTTATCTGTAAAGTTTTTAACTAATATTTTAGTTTTCTCTTTGTTTCAATCCTGCCACTGCACCGTATTCTTCTGTTTTCTCAATTAGTTTAGGTCCTGTTTCTTGTGGTTCTTCTAAAATAAACACCAAATCATCAGCAAATGCCTGTAGTTTATACTCCTTCTTTATTTTCATGCCTTTTATTCCACTGTCTTGCTTAATATTTCTGTTTAACACCTCTAAAGTTAAAATAAATAACAATGGAGATAGGGGACATCCTTGCCTTGTACCCTCAGTTATATTAAAGTTCTCTGTCAAGTCCCTATTTATAATCACCTTTGCTGTTTGTTTATGATATATTGCCTTAATCGTGTTAATACATTTATCTCCAAAGTCCATATACTTTAATTGTAAAAGCATAAATTGCCAGTTTCACATTGTGAAATGCCTTCTGTGTGCCAAGGAAAATCAGTGCCATTTGCTTTCCAGAGTGCATCTCATAATATTCTAATGTATTCAAGATCATTCGCATATTATTTTTAATTTGCCTCTTAGGTAGAAATCCATTCTGATCTATGTGTATAATGTTATTTAAAACCCTTTTCAATCGCTCTGCTATTATTGAAGCGTAGATTTTGTAATCTACATTTAACAATGATATTGGCCTGTAGTTTTTTTTATTTCTGGTGAATTAGAGTCTTCTTTAGGTATCAATGTAATATTCGCTTCCGTCCATGTTTTAGGTATCTTTGCTTCTGACATTGCTTCATTATAAACTGTGAGCATAGCTTGGCGTATTGTGTATTGTAAATGTTTATAAAATTCTATCGGTAGACCATCTGGCCCAGGAGTTTTGTTATTTTTTTTGTCTCCTAATTGCTTCAGTTAGCTCTATCGTTATTCTTTCATTCAGCATGGTCTTGACTTCTTCAGAGACTTTTGGCAATTTAGCTTTTTCCAGATATTATTTTATTTTAACTTCTGATATTTTCTCTTGGGTATATAATTTCTATAGTTGAGTTTTTCTTTTTTCTAACAAATTTTTTTTTTTTAACTTTTACAACAGAATGCTCAAGACACACCGTGGTGGTTAGGTGATCAATCATCCAAAACCAAAATCATATAATAGCTCAAGTAAATATATTGAATGTTCCCTCTCTATTTCCCTCAAATAATATAACCTATTTAACATAATCCATTTCTACATTACATATTTATAAATCCTAATCCTGTTTTGAACTTTATTAATTTACAGTTACCATAGTCCAATTTGATCTTAGATAAACGTATTATCACTTCAGCTAAAATACTAATCCAGATATATTCTAATTCATAATCTCATAAATCATCGAGTTTATCACAAATCTCTCTTATTTATTCAGATAGCATTTAAATCTCATTCAAATAATTATCATGTCTAAAAAAAAGAACATATCTATTATTACACAAAACATCGTCTTACTAACTTAACACACTCAATTAGTTGTTAAATCAATCCGAATTTCTAAAAACCTCTTTCATATTTTTATTCTCATTCCATTACAAAATAATTTTCATACAAATAAACATATTATTCCAAAAAATACATTCTTACTCTATTTAACATGTATATTCTAATAATCACAAATTTTCAACTCTAAATCTTAGTCCTTAAATCAATCCATATGTCTCAAAACCTTTTTAATCCATTACATATAATTTTAAATTTCTCTTTTTAGTCTTATTCTGGCTTTCTTTTTATGCCAAGCAGGTTTCCATAACAAAGCCTCTATTTCAGCAAATAGATCTCCCATTATTGCTTGTAATGTCATTTAGGTCAGTAAAAGACCTCCCATCCTCTGTTTTTGACGCCTGGCTCCTGTCTGCTGGATAAAACACTCGATCATATCCAATTTTATAATTAGTAGTTGATTATCAAAGTTGTCATAATTCTCCAACAGTTGTAATTTCAAGTCCATTTCTGTTAGTTTTGCAATTATAGATAGTTTAGTTACAATCATTTTCTGGTCATCCAAAGTCTCCATAGGTTGTATGTAAATTAATTTCTCTTCTATTGCTTTTTGGTCTGTAGAATGATCAAATAGAGCAGTGGTTCTCAACCTTTCTCAGGTTGAGACCCCACTTGCCCCGTCCATCCGCGCTGCGATCTTGAGCCGGGCGTGCGCGCGCGCGCCCAAAAATTTTTTTTTAAAAAAAATCAAAAAAATTAAAACAAAAAAAATGGCGGCCGCGACAGGCGGATCCGCGCATGCGCGGATCGGCCCGTCGCACGCGCCACGCATGCGCGCATCTGCCCGTCGCGGGCCGCCATTTTGTTTTTTAAAATTTTTTTTAAATTTTTTTTTTAAAAAACAAAAAAACAAAATGGCGGCCGCGACGGGCGGATCCGCGCATGCGCGGACCGGCCCGTCGCGGTCCGCCATTTTGTTTTGTTTTTTTTTTTTTATTTTTTTTTATTTTTAAAAAAAAATTTAAAAAAAATTTTTCCCGGCACGACGGGCGGATCTGCGCATGCACGGCGCGCTCGTGCAAAACAAAATAAAAAAATAAAAAAAATTAAAAAAAATAAAAATTAAAAAATAAAAAATAAAAAAATAAAAAAAATAAAAAAAATAAAAATTAAAAATTAAAAAAAACAAAATGGCGGCCGGCGGTGTCCGGCGACCCCCGTGAAATGGTCGTGTGAACCCAAATGGGGTCGCGACCCCAAGGTTGAGAACCGCTGAAATAGTGTCTGAAGGTCAGTTTCTAAATTCACAGTAGAATTTCTGTGAATTTATTATTTCTGCAGTACTCTCTCTTATTTGGGAACATATTTCCTCAGTAGCTTCATAAATCTTTTCCAGTATGAGTTTACAGTTGAGTTGTAAATATGATTTCTCCATTTCAGTAGTAACCAAATCCAATCCTGTTATCTTTTAGTGGGGGCTATATTCCAAAACATTTAGTCAGTATCCACCCCCACCAATAACAGCTGTTGGACCAAAAACAAGAAACAGTTGCAGTTTTAAATTTCTCCACAAGGTATCCTCAGTAAACTATGAAGGTCTCTTCCAGACCCCCAAAATGAGGTTAGTAAAGTCAAAGAGCTGTGGAATCTCTTTTTGGGCTTCTCATAGAGTTGTTTGTTTGTTTTTCCAAACAATAAAGATTTATCCCTTTAAAAAAGTAAGTCCAGGACATAGGAAAACAATATTCTCCAGCTTAGAAGATATAATAATACAGTTTTATGATAAGGATTTTTCCAGGGATGCCAAGTAACAAAAAATAAAAATAGTCAATAAGAAGTTTTTTCCTTTGTTATGGAAAGCTCTTTTCCCCAGATAAACAAAGGCAGCTCTTTCAAAGCAGGGAAGTAATTCCAAAAGGCTTTTAACAGGAGAGTAGTTAAGCAAAGAGAGAGAGGCCATGTTACTGGCCGATCTTTTCTCCTTCGGCACTGAGGAGCTGCCTCGGACCGCGGCCCTGAGGAGCTGCCTCCTCCCCCCCCCCCCGCAATCAACGAGAGTCCTCCTCATTGGTAGTCACCCCTCCAGGGTGACATTTTGACCCGATTAAGGGTCTACCGGCAGAGGAAAAGCAGATAACAAAGAGAGAAGTCTCTTCGTGTGCCTGCACAACTGCAACCCAAAACCGGAAGTCTATAGTTGAGTTTTTCTATAGCTGTTCTAGTCCCTTGTTCTCTTCCTCTTTAGCAAATATCCCTTCAAAAATTACTTGTAATACATCAAAATTATTTATAATCCATCAAAGTCTGGCAAGGGAATTCTTCTATTCAAACTGAAAGTAAATTCCTGCAGTTTCTCAACTTCAGCCTGCTGGATTGTTTTTTAATCTCTTAAAGCCAGAAAGCTGTTAGCTTTACCCAATCATACTATTCACTCTCTGTTCCAACTTTCCAGACTGAACAATTTGCAGGTGCCAAAGTTAATTATTATTTACAGCTTCTACTCCAAACCACACTTCATGTTCAAGGTCAGCCACGTTCACCTCTTATTATCTTTCTCTGCTAGTAAGGGCCAGTAGATGGCGCACTTGTTCTGTTTTCCTCTTTTTTTTAGCCTCTTTTGGTATTAAAGTTTTAGACTTTCTTTTATAAAATATAGATCAGTGATGGCGAACCTTTTAGAGACCGAGTGACCAAACTGCAACCCAAAACCCACTTATGCATCGTCAGGTGCCGGGTGGGTGTGGTCCATTGAGTGGTTGTGGCCCATTGGGTGGATGTGGCTGCAGTGGTAACAGCAGACTGGGTGGGACTAAAAAGTTCAATCAATCAATTCCAACTTTGCAAGATCTTTTTGTTTTCCCGCGAAAAGTTGAAATTGACTGATTGATTGAACCTTTTTTTTTCTGTACACGGGCGGAGGCCTAAAGCGAAAAGGTTTTATAAAACCCAGCTGGTGCACCAGCTGCGGCCCTATTTGGACCGGGAGTCTCTTGTCACAGTCACTCATGCCCTTATCACCTCGAGGCTCGACTACTGCAATGCCCTCTACATGGGGCTACTTTTGAAAAACGTTCGGAGACTTCAGGTAATGCAGAATGCAGCCGCGCGAGCAGTGTTGGGCCTGCCCAGAAATGCCCACATTTCGGCATCACTCCGCGAGCTGCATTGGCTGCCAATTGGTCTCCGAACGCAATTCAAAATGTTGGTTATGACCTATAAAGCCCTACATGGCATCGGACCAGGTTACTTACAGGACCGTCTGCTTCCCCATGAAACCCAGCGACCGGTTAGGGCCCACAGAGTCGGCCTTCTCCAGGTCCCGTCAGCCAGACAGTGTCGCCTGGCGGGGCCTAGGGGAATAGCCTTCTCTGTTGCGGCCCCGGCCCTCTGGAGCCAACTCCCCCCGGAGATCCGTATCGCCCCCACCCTCTCCGCCTTTCATAAACTGCTCAAAACACATCTTTGCCGACAGGCCTGGGGCAGTTAACATCTTGCCCCTAGCCAGTGTATGTTTGTGTGCATGTTTGTTGGATGATTGCTTTTTTAACTTAGGGGTTCTTTTTATATATGTATTTTAATGTTGATTTCTATTTATGCTGTGAGCCGCCCTGAGTTCCTGGAATAGGGCGGCATAGAAATCCAATAAATGAAATGAAACGAAATGAAGGCCTAGGACTGGGGCGATGGTGCGTGTGCCCACAGAGAGGGCTCTGAGTGCCGCATCTGGCAGCCGTGCCATAGGTTCGCCACCACTGGTATAGATCGTCCAGCTTCCTGTTCTTATTCCACACGTTATTAAAACAATAGCTAAGCAGAGAAATGATTGAAGCCTGGGAAACAGAGCCCTTGTCAGTCAATCACCAGCTTACCAGGTACTTAGGAGCTGAGGACAGGGCAACCCAAGGAAAGAACAATCACTGACTTAATGGCCGGCCATCAACACCCCACTTAACAACTAAAAGTCACACACAACCAGGCATCACATGTATACAATGTGCAGGACAGCCCAGTGTACACATTGTGGAGAGAGCGCAGTTCCCTGAGGAAGCTTAGAAGAATAAACCTCTGGTCCCGGTGACCAACTCAGACTGGATCCTGCAGCTAGCCAATCCTCAAGCACCATCTGATGTTTTAGAAAGCTTCTTCCATTGGCAGGATGATAAACATCGTTCTTTTGCCTTGCCAGGTATCAGGCGAAGGAGACATATGAGAATCCCATGGATTTACTTGTAGACCCGATGTGGACAATCTGGGATTACAGTGATCTCGCTGTGCTTCTGAAAAGTGCCATGAAAAAATTTAGAGGTAAAAAAACAGCCGCCGAGGTTTTACGCTGGATGATATTTTGACCGCAGAGCATCCAAAAGAGATTCTGGGTCAGTGTCAGGGGGATCAAAGAGGGATCGATGTCAGGATCAGTGGAAGGGACACCTTCATTTCTCTGGGGAAAGGCCCTGTGTCTTGGCCCCAGGAGGGGGAACAGGAGCTTCCTGGTTTCTCCCGTTAAAGATGAGCTAGCTAAAAACAGGAACCACTAGCCAGTCATAGTTGACCATTTACAGGTAGTCCTCGACTTACAACAGTTCATTTAGTGACTGTTGGAAGTTAGAACGGCACTGACTTAGGACCATTTTTCACACTTATGGCATCCCCACAATCATGTGATTCATATTCAGATGCAACTGATTCAAATTTATGACAGTTGAAGTATCCACAGGGATCCCCACAGTCACGTGATTTACATTCGGATGCTTGCAACTGATTCCTATTTATGATGATCCTATTATCATCTTTTGTCACATTCTGACAAGCAAAGTAAATGGGGAAGCCAGATTCACTTCACAACTGTGTTACTAATTTAACAACTGCAGTGATTCACAACAAATGTGACAAGAAAAGTCATAAAATGGGGCAACATTGACTTAACAAATTTCTCACTTAGCAACATAAATTCTAAAATGAATTTATGGGAATTATGAATTTGGGAATTATGAATTTCCCAAATCCACATTCACTGATCACTGGGGAAGCTGAATAAGCTTCCACTAAATATAATGGAATATATACAGGTAGTCCTTGACTTATGAGCAAAATTTCAGTTGTTAAGTGAGTCGTGCTCTACTTTATGACCCTTTTTGCCACCGTTGTTAAGAAAATCACTGCAGGCAAGTGAATCGTGTGGTTGTTAAGCAAATCTGGCTTCCCGCATTGACTTTGTGTGTCAGACGCTTCCCAGGAAAGTTGCAGATGACAATCCCAGAACCATGGGATGTTGCAGCCGTGATAAATACATGCTGGATGTCAAGTGTTGGGATTTTGATCATGTGACTGGGGATGCTGGAACGGTCGTAAGTATGAGAACTGGTCATAAGTCACTTTTTAGTGCCATTGTAACATTGAGTAATCATTAAATTAATGGTTATGTTGAGGACTACCTGTATATGGAAAGTATAGTAGAATGTATTTATATCTGACAAAATAGATATAGCTACCACTGACATTCTGCCTTGTAGCTTTCCTTATTCCTTATTTCCTGATTTGAGGCCAAGGAAAGCAAACAAGAGTGAAAGTGAATATACGATAAATATGATAGCAGTGTTCCAGTATTTGAGGGGCTGCCACATTATTCACCAAAGCACCAGAGGGCAGGAGAAAAAACAACGGTTGGAAACTGATCAAAGAGAGAAGCAACCTTCCTGACAGTGAGGACAGTTAACCGGTGGAATAGCTTGCCCCCAGAAATTGTGGGCGCTCCATCACTGGAGGTTTTTATGAAGAAACAAAACAGTCACTTGTCCGAGATGATAGGTTCTCCTGCTTGAGGAGGGGGCTGGACTAGAAGACCTCCAAGATGCCTTCCAATTCAATTCTATTCCTATTCTATTCTATATCGGTCACCAGGATGAGAGTTTCTGTCTTCCGGGCTTTCGGTCTCTCCCTGAAGCCCACCTTCCTGTCTGCCTGTCTAAAAAGCCACACACAGAGACACTATAAATACCATACACAAAACAGCACACACACTCCACTAGAGAGGAATTCCCTGAAGATAGGCTCCAGCAAGCGCCCGGAAGACAAAACCTCTCCTCCCGTTGACCGACCCAGATGGGATCCTGCAAAGCAAACCAGGGTGTCTCTGGGGAGGCCCTTCTGTCGCTCCATTTCCAGCGATGAGATGCTGAATCCCTCCCTTTTCTTCCTCAGATACTCTGGCAAGTGGACTTCAACTCCAGAAAGGTAAATATGAGTTATAAGAATCTCATATCGCTTGCTATTTAAACTCTGATGCTAGTAGCTTTAAGGGAAATATTGTACAATAGTAGCATAAGATTAGATACCTTGAAGACTATGATGATCCAGTAAACTTAAACGATTTATTATTTATGACCTATTACTTGCTATTTATATGTACACTGTGAGCTTATCCACCGAAGACATTCCTTGTGTGTCTGATCACACTTGGCCAATAAAGAATTCTATTCCATTCCATTCCACTCCACTCCACTCCACTCCTTTCCATATAAAGAGCAACAAAGAAAAAAAGTATAGGATTAGATACCTTAAAGACTATGAAAATCCACTAAATATAAACTAGAAAATTGATGTCAGTCTTAGTGTAGAATGAAGTATTTGCATAAATGGGAAAATATGGGCTGGTACTGAAAGGAATATACAACTCCTGCCAGGCTAATAACATCCTCTTCATTTTACTGCCTGACTATAAATTGGTGAGAGACCAGGTCTTTGGGAGCAGAGATATTAAGTCCTTTGGGTCACAGCAAATAGCAAAGTTGGAGCACCAGGGATGTCCCAGGGGTGCTTTTTCTACGAGGTACCTGGACTTTCTTGTTTTTCTTTGAAGACATTTCGCTTCTCATCTAAAGAACCTTCTTCAGCTCTGACTGGATGGTGGGGTGAGGATCAGAATCAGAGCTGAAGGAGCTTCTTGGATGAGAAGCGAAACGTCTTCCAAGAAAAAGAATGAAGTCTAGTTGCCTCGTGAAAAAAAGCTCCTTTGGGACAACCATGACCTGGATGACTGAGACTCTCTGGAGACATCGAGCACCAGGGATGTCTCCACCTTGTGAGCCATCAAATTGAGGAAAGCAGAGGTTTCCTGTGCAGAAGCCTCCCCTTTTGTACCTCCCTGCGACCTCCTGATTCTCGTAGAAAAAAGGCCAGAGCTTCCTCACATTCCATCCTGTGCCCCAAGTTCCCTGTGGGGGGATCCCTCTGACTCTGCCAGTTCAGAATTGAAACATGGCAGCCTCTTGCTCTGCCTGATCTTCTGGATTAAAGCTCCAGGTAGAGTCCCTGTTCAACCATGGCCTTCCCGGGAACTCACTGAAGGCAAAGCCAACCACTCTTCACCCCCCATCCCAATCTTCCCACCTGCAAGATGGAAGTTAAAGAGATCGATATGCAGGGATGAAGCACCATGAAGGCTTACGGGCAATTTATAAAATCAGTGAATCTTCCAGTCCTGGAAGCTGAACTCCTTTCAGAGTGGAGGCCGTAGGGTTGATATATTGGGTGTCAAGACACAAACCAGGCCTGCAGCCTAAGCTCTTGTTCTTCCTTCCTTCCTTCCCGCTTGCAGTGAATGTAATTCTGGATCCAGATACAGCCCATCCTGGCTGGCTTGACATCCCCAAAGATGGAAAAAGCGCCAGAGGAATTAAGCCAATTAAAGAAATATATCCTTCCCCAAACAGCACGAGATTTGAACGTGATCCATGTGTCCTTGGCTGTCAGAGGTTTTCAACAGGGAGACATTTCTGGGAAGTTATTGTAGGAGATTCAAAAAAATGGTATGTAGGGATTACCCTCATGCCAATGAACGTAACGAATCTTGATGAGCAGACCAGAGACTGGCAGGTTTATAAATGGGGAGAGAAATACGGGATCTTCTATCCATCAGAAGACGCTGAACTGGTCCTGACCGAGGAGCCCACAAGGATCCGCATCTCTCTCAACTGCGAAGGGGGACAAGTGAGCTTTTTTGATGCCAGGACCGCAGCTCTGCTCCATACACTCTCAGACGCTTCCTTTGTTGGAGAGACCCTTCTGCCCTCTTTCGTTTTGTATGAAGGCTACTCCCTGTCACTCCCCTAAAATAAGGGGACCTCCATAGGCAAACCTTTGCAAAAATCCCTATTTGCTAAGCTGTAGTCCCTGAGAGCCTTTAAAACAGAGGTTCCCTAGCTTCCTTTAGTGTTGGATGCCACACTGAGTTGCTTGTGGTTGTGTAGCCTTGGAAATGGAAAGAATTGAGTCAGTCAATCAATCTAAAAAATGAGGAGTCCTGTGTGAGCTTTATAGGCTTTAATGTTATGTGTTCAAGTGTTTCAATACTAAGGATACCTTATCTTACATGGCTAAAGCCATAAATCATGGGTTTTAGATGTCCGTCACAGCTCTCCTTCCCATTTATGTATCCTGCTTCTTTCTTTAATGTTTAGTTGCAATCAGTGAGTGTGTAGGTTCCCATAATGCAATATATTCTGTTTTCTTTCCCTTTCTCTCTCTTTTTCTGTTTCTTTTTAAATGTATACAATAATCATAATCCCAACAAACTCTAGCAGGGCTTCAGCAAATATTAGACTCAATGTAAGATTGACAACATCCTAGGTTTTTTTTTTTTACACAAATCCTAGTACTGTTTCTGTCTTTTTATCTATCTACTTATCTACTTTTTATACTTATCTAATGCTACTGCCAGTAGGGACAAGAAGCATATTTTTAAGATAGTGAAGAATGCCAGCAAGGAGTGTGATATGGATGCTGTTGTACATCTTGGCGCTAACGATCTGTCCCCAAAAGAAGTGCTCTCTGTGCAGAACGGTTTCCAGAGCTTGGGGCAGGAACCTAGCCGGATAGGCTGTAGGCCTACTTTTTCAGAGGTTTTACCAGTGTATAAGGAACAAAATGGAAAAGGCCAGCGTATAGTAGAATTCAATATGTGGCTAAAGGAGTGGTGTAAAGGGAAAGGCTTTGGTTATGTTAGTCAATGAAAAAATGTAGAAAAGATGGCTTGCATCCATCAAAGAAAGGGACTGAGTTACTCAGCAATAAATTCACAGATTTTCTGGAGGAATATTTAAACTAAACAACGGGGACAGTGAGTTAATTGATCCAGAACATCCCTGTCCCCGGCAGTCTAAAAATTATAGGGCTATCAGTGCATGTAACATAGATGTGTGGGTGGACAAGAATATCAACCTTGCTGTCAAGCAAAATCAAGCTTTTAAGAGTGAGTGACACACAAAGTGCACTAATCAAACAAAATTATTATTATTATCTACCAAAATCGGATTACTGATTGTAAGACTAATTTTATAGGTGTCTCATGGATTTTAGTTCTTTCCTTTGCAATTTTATGTCAATACATTTATTTTTACCTTATTTTATTCTGTCAATACGAGATTTTATTTCTATTTTAGAGTGACATTATTAGTTTTATTGTCAACCATCCCATTTGGCACATTTCAACAAAAGGAAGTCCCAGCTATTTAAAACTACCAAGAGTAAAACTTTACTGAAAGATCCATCTAGGCACAGTGGAAGTAAAGTCAGTTCTGGGATTTTCCCATAGAAATCCACATAAGTAAAAACCCTTCCCCCCCTCCTCTGGGCAACCCACAGTTCATAGTTCACCTGTTGAGTTCAGTTCTTGTGTTTTGGGAAATCAGGTCTGTGCCATCTGAGCATATTTTATAACTTGACCTTGGTGAATAAGGTCTCATGCATTCCTCACCCTAGGAAGTCACCAACCACCCCCCTGTTTCTGTATGGCAGAACACGAGCCAAAATCAAGTGCAGGAAACTATGGAGCGAGTCAGTTTTGACATTTATGGTGTTTCAAATCAAACATATCAATGATTATTCAGTGTAATACACAGAAACAGACAGGAGACAAAAACAAAACATACCATTGGTTATAAAGATGTGAGCCTTAGGTACCCTGAAATGTGCCACCTGGCTCAAGCCATAATTCAGATAGAATTGTTAACAGAATCTTAAAATTGAAATACACTATTAAATAAATATATTATTTGACAAGATGCCAAACAGCACTCTTTTTTTCCTTCTTGCTTTGAGCCGCTCTGCCTTTGACTGAGTAACTGTAAAAGAAGAAGCCAATCTGGTGTAATGGTTAAGAAATCAAGCTAGAAGCCATGAGTTGTAATCCTGCCTTAGGCACAAAGCCAGCTGGGTGACCTCGGACCAGTCACTCTCGCTCAGCCCTAGGAAGCAGGCAATGGCAAAGCCCCTCCCGAATCCTTGCCAAGAAAAGTGCAGGGAGATTCGTCCAGGCAGTCGCCAGGGGTCAACAATCTGAGGCACCCCAAAAGTGGCTTCGATACTGAGATGGGAGTCAGATCCAGTTTGGTCTAGTGGTTAAGGCGCCAGGTTAGGAAGAGGAAGACGGAGTTCAAGTCCTGCCTTAGCCATGAAAGCCAACTGGGTGACTTTGAGCCAGTCATTCTCAGTCCAACCCAGCTCACAGGGTGGTGGTTGTGGGGAAAACTGGAGGAGGAAGATGTGTTGGGTATGTTTGCCCCCTTGAGGTATTTTAAAAATAAAGGTGAATAATAAGGGGAATGAATCTTAACTCTGATACGGTGATTTTGAATGCTAACCTTGGCTCCCTGGAACATCTCAGAGCATCCGAGCAACTGAAGACTGACCAGCTGCTGCTGGCACAGGAGCATGTGAGGAATCCAAGTGAACATACCTCATGAAGGCAGCCCTTGACTTGAAACCACAATTGAGCCCAAGTGAGACAGTTGTTAGGCGAGATTTGCCCCGTTTAAACTGTATCATGGGGGAAGAGAGAGAAGGGAAGGAAAGGTTTTGGCGGGAAAGAGGAGGAGAGCAGGGCATAGAGAGGGTGAGAGGGGCAGGTGGGATCCCTTTGGGGGCAAGCCTGAGGGAGAAGGGAAGCAGGGCCAAGCGGCTGATCTGGCCTCCATTGAGTGGGAGGGGCAGAGTCCAGCTGACCCGGGGCAAGTGGAGGTGTCTGAGTGAGGGAGCAGAGTGGACTGGCCGCCACAACCACGGAGTGTAGCAGGGGTAGGCGCCCGGATAGTTGTGTACTGTTCTCCTCTTGACCACACAAATTTCCCTGCGCTACTCAGGAATTTTGAAGAGCCAAAGAAACTCCTGAGCCGAACTTTCAACAAGAAAACGACTTTTATTTTGATCAAAACAGAGCCGGGTGTCTCCCTCCCTCTTCGTGGCTGCTTAGAGGGGTGAAGGCACACCCAGAAAAGACTCCTTCCACTTTTTATACCCTTCCAGAACAAAGAGACTCCAGTCTCGGTACCAGGAGTAAAGAAGCACAGGAAAACCAAGTCCAAGGCTTGCTCACCTTCTCCCCTCCCTATTTCCTGGACCCCTGAATCTCACCTTGCTCCTTTCATGCAATCTCCTGTATATTTAGCATGAGACATTTGCTTTTATGTAAACAATTTCCCAATACAAAGCTGCTTGCACATAAACAAAATTATATATAAAATGATTAGAAAGTATCACTACTAATATCACTATAAAGTGGTTACAAAATAACACTACTAATATCAAGCTTAAGCATAATAAAATCCCTTCAGTTGGAAAAGAGGCCCGGGGAAACCAGACCCCAGTGACCGTTTCGGGGGTAGCGCTCCATGACAATCTTTCTGGTCACAGTTGTTAAGTTAGTCACACGGTTGCTAAGTGAATCGGGCTTTCCCATCGACTTTGCTTGTCAGAAGGTCACAAAAGGTGGTCACATGACCCCGGGATACTGTAACCGTCATAAATTTGAACCAATTGCCAAGTGACTGAATTTTGATCAAGTAATCAAGAGGGTGCTGCAATGGTCGTGAGAAAATCTGTCATAAGACACTGTAATGTCTACATACATTTAAAACAAGAAATGTTAAAATGCTTATTTATTTGACTTCCACAGACCCCAAATTGAGAGCCACTAATCTAGCCAGGGCTTTTTTTGTCATAGAAGGCCCAGAACGGAGTTCCAGCACCTTTTTTGGATGGAACCTTGTAGGGCAGGCAAGGCGGGTTGTATGACATGTGTGAGTTCTGGCACCTTTTTTCTTTTTCTTTTTACAAAAAAAGGCACTGGATGTAGCAGACTCTCAAAGGGATGGGGATTGCCAGAAGGGGATTGCCAAGGCAGGTCAACCACGTCAGGATAGCGGCCAGACCCGCCTTCTACCCATATGTAAATAAGGGGCGGGGCTTCCGTCCTTGAGCCCTCTAGGGTTGGTTCTTGCTTTGCAGCATCTCCTGGCTTCTGGGGATCAGAGCCTTTGAAAGAGGGGTCAGGGAGAATCCATGGGGAGATGGGATTGGATAGCAATGGGAAGGATCCTCCCCTTTTTGTGGGGGGAAGGAGGAAATGTGGGTGGAGGTATGGGGAAGGAGAGGCCAAAAGTGAATTTTAGAGGAAGCTGGGCAGAGTGTTTTGTCTTGGGAAGTTAGTCCTGCAAGGTTGAAGGACTCGACACCCAGCCTTTGCCAATCTATAGCACCTCTAAACAAACCTAGTTTGCTTTGCCCAGCCAAACTCAGTTCAGATAAAGTTACCTGGGCTTGTAAGCATACTTGCAAGAGAGGAAAAGATCTGCTGATCTGAATGGGAGGTAGGAGCTCAGGGGTTTTCAGGGTCTGCAATCAATTTCATTCCGTCTTCAAATGCAACGCACCCATTTCTTTGTGATATTTTTGTGCCAATAAAGGGCCACTGCTATGGAAATTATTATGGGGTTTAGGGGATTAGGATAGTATCATTCGTGGGTTATTTTTATTTACTCTGGCTGTAAATAGATTGTGGCTGTTATGGATTTCATGGCTTTTATGGCAGGAAAACAAAACAGTAATTTTAACTGTTGGGAGTTTTCATTTGTAATTTTGATGGTGCTTAAACTGTATCCTGGTTGGGGGAGGTGCATTTTAAATAGGAGTTTTATTTCTTTGTAATGAGAGACATCTCTTTTGGCATGGATTTTTAATAGTAGTAATAATCTAATCTAATGCTGATGATAATAATTCCTTGAAATGAAATAAGCTCTCTCACAGGCCCACCTACAAATCACTGAATGGGGTTGCAGAAGTACAAAAAAATAAACTTCTCCATGGAGTCAAGTTCGAATTCTGGTGATATCATGGACGTGTACAAGGAGTTTTCTTGGCACCATGATGCTGGTTTGCCATGGCCTTTATCTGGAAGATTTAAAGTTTCTTTTATTTATAACTACAGGTCCAAGAATGCTAGTCGAACATTTTCATCAGATAAATGGAAACAAAGAAGAGGAAATAAAAATAAACCACCAGGCTAAATTCAAACATAGTGCTTTTGAATGTTGATTACAACTGAACAGAAATTAATTCCTTTTATGTAATAATAGTAATAGTAATAATAATAATAATAATAAACTTGGAAGGGACCTTGGAGATCATCAAGTGCAACCCCTGGCTCAGGCAGGTAACCCTGTACCATTTTGGACAAATGGCTGTCCAATGTCTTCTTAGTTCTAGGTTGCTTCTCTCCTTGATTAGTTTCCACCCGTTGCTTCTTGTCCTGCCTTCTGGCGCTTTGGAAAATAGCTTGACTCACTCTTCTTTGTGGCAGCCCCTGAGATATTGGAATACTATCATGTCCCCCCTCGTCCTTCTCTTCATTAAACTAGACATACCCAGTTCCACAATGTAGATTATGATAAATTGATCTAATAAAAAATAATCCTATTTTCAGTCCAGCCCAAACACTCAGGAACAGAATTATTAGCTCAGTCAATTAGTGTAAAAAAAAGGATGGTGCAGCAAAGCAGAGAACTGTTTTAGTTATTTTATTAGCTAGAATAGGGACTTTAAAAAATTGGATAATGGGATATTGTTATACAGTACTTCCCTTTAACACACTAGATGATAAAATGTTACACCTTCCTAGATTGAAAGTTTTACTAAAATAAAAATATGAGATATTAAAATGAGATTTAGATGTGAATGTTCTGTAAATTAGGTTTTTAAAGTTTCCAGGCCCTAAATCTGTTTGTTTAATAGTATTACAATAGCCTCAGTCATAATAGTGGTGCCTTCCTTCCTTCCTTCCTTCCATCTGGTGCCAAAATGAGCCACTGTGGGTGCCAACTGAGGTTCTTTGGGAAAGGCATTCCATAAATGAGGTGCCACCACTGAAAAGGCAAGATAAAGGGGCTTGGGAGTGTCCATGTTTCCTTGGGCACCCTGTGACTAAGGAAGCTCCCCAAAAAGCTCTTGAACAAAGGACCTATTAGATGTTCTCCACCCACCAGATTTCCCCCCTACCCCATGGATCCACCTGTCCTAGGTTGACCTGAGACTACTAATTACTCTTTCTAACCATCTTTTGCCTTAAGGAACCTCATTGGTCTAACTTGAAGATTTCCATCCAGCAAATGATCCCATTCCACATTCTACATATTCCATATCCATATTCCATATCTTCTGCTTCTCCCTTCCATAGTGACCCAGGCTGCCTTCGTCCTGATTGGCTGGCTGGGAAGGGGACAGTCCAGGCAGGTCTTCCTCCGCCAGATATTCCTATTAAAAGTGAGAGAAAGGATTTTAATTTCCACCCATCATTCCCCTTTATCTCTGAGACATCCTATCAGCTGCAGCACTGGGTTTGGGATTTTATCAAGAATTTCTCCCAGTCTGTTTCCTTTCAAGTTTATTCCATCCCATCCCTTAAAGATTTCAGTTTTTTAAATCATTTCCCCCTTTAACAAGCTAGTTGGGTAAATAATAATTAATTGGGAATCTGTCCCATGGATGTTTCTTTCTCCCCGGGTTTTTTCAATACCTTTTCCCTTAGCAGGATGCTTGGATCAATAATTGATCGGAGGAGGCATCCCAAGAATGTTTGTTCTCCCCAGGTTTTAACACCCCCCCCCCTTTAACAGGATGCTGGTGTGGGAAGAAAATCTGGTCCGGATTTCAGCGGTGAAAGGAAAAAAAAACAAATGCTGGTGCTATCTGAAGAGGAGGAAGTTTTATTTCCAAGAGACAAAACCCTTGGAAGGAAGACTACAAAATATGAAATATTCTAGCAACAACATTTATATTATTATAAATTAATTTCTTAATTGGTTTTCCTTGCTCATTTTTAACACTCTTATTAACCCAGAAAAAGAGATGATTGAATCTTTTCCTGTATAATTAAGTTTACCTAGTGAAAATTAAATTTTGTGTGTTTGCTTTTTTGTTTTTATAATTTAAAAGATGTATTTAATTATCATGTTCGCTTGTGAATTTAAAAGTTTTCCTTAACTTTATTAGAGCTTAGATCAATATTTCTTATACAAGAGTTCTAATACATTTTATACAGATTTATAGATCCTTCTCACAGTTGTACTTGACCGGGGCTCCGTCCCGTGGATGTTTGCTTCTCCCTGATTTGTTCTTTTAAAAATACTGTCCTTCTCCTTTAAGAAGCCACCGAAGCTGATCGCGACAGCAACAATCATTCGTCTCGGTTTCCCGTCTGGGCGGAGCCCAAAGGCGGTCATCTGATTTGCAAGAAGAGGTGCGAAATTAAGTTTCGCTTTCCTTATCCCGGCGGAGGAGGCAGCGATGGCGGCCGCAGCGTCCGTGCAGGATTTGCTGGAAGAAGCCACCTGCTCCATCTGCCTGGAGTATTTCCAGGACCCCGTGCTCATCCCGGAGTGCGGCCACAACTTCTGCCGGGGCTGCCTGACCCGCAGTTGGGGGACGTCGGAATCGGAGGCTTCCTGTCCCCAGTGCAGACAGACCTTCGGGCCCCGCAACGTCCTGCCCAACAGGCAGCTGGCGCGGCTGGTGGAAGTGGCCAGGCGGTGCGAAGAGCCTTGGGGCGAGGACGGAGGGAGCCTCTGCCCGAAGCACCGGGAGCCCCTCAAGCTCTTTTGTAAGCACCACGAGACCCTCATCTGCTTGGTCTGCGACCGATCCGAAGAGCACAGGGGCCACTCGGTGATCCCGGCGGAGGAGGCTTTCCAGAAGTACCAGGTAGGAATCCGCCAGGGGGAATCACTGCAGAGGGCCATCCAGTGTTGGCACTGGCAACCCTAGTACCCGTTTACTTGCTTCCTTCTGCTTTATCCCACCCCCTTGCTTCTGTGCCTGCAATTTCTTTGAAGACTGGTGTACAAGTAGTTCTCGACTTACAACCGTTCTTTGAGTGACTCTTGAAAGTTGCAACAGAACTGAAAAAAATTGACTTATGACCATTTTTCACACTTATGACCATTGGAGCATCCCTGTGGTCACTGATAAAAATTTGGATGCTTGGCAACTGGCATGTATTTATGATGGCTGCGGTGTCTCGGGGTCATGTGATCACTGTTCGGATAAGCAAAGTCAATGGGGAAGCCAGATTTGCTGTGACTAACTTAACTGTAGTGGTTCAATTAACAACGGTAGCAGGAAAGATTGTAAAATGGGACAAAACTTCACTTAAATCAGGGGTCCCCAAGCCCTGGGGCGTGGTCTGTTTGAAACCAGGCCATGAGAGAGGTGGTGAGCGCACGCACAGATCTATTGGTGCATGAGGAGGGTACGCACCTGCCAAATGTAGCTATTCTCTCTCTCTCTGTCACACACACACACACACACACACAAACAAACACACAAACACCCCCTGCTGAAAGGTTGGGACGGCTGACTTAATCCCTTGCTTACCAACGGAAATTGCCTGTAGGGAGAAATAGATACCCTTTGCCAGCTCAATTTCCACATTTGCTATAGAGCAGTGGTGACAAACCTATGGCACGTGTGCCAGAGGCGACACTCAGAGCCCTCTCTGTGGGCACACGGGCCATGACCCGGAGATGGCAACCATCCCTCTTCAACCAGCTGCCTGCTAACTCGCTGAGGTCCCACATGGCCAGATGCATCCCAGCATCCATGCACTCGCTGGCCTCCTACCACTTTTTACATTTACAACCATTGCAGCATCCCTGTGGTTACATGATCAACTGCCATGTATTTATAACGACTATATATTTTCTAACTGGGTCTTCCCTCAGACGTAATTCTTTACGGAAAAGAAACTCAAAACTTGTATTTTCTCTTCAGCTCAAGGTTGGGGATTGCCTGAAGGCTCAAAAGAAGGAGAAAGAAAAAATAGCTACATACAAAACGGACACAGAGCAAAGAGTTCAGGAGATGCTTGTAAGTATTGATCCAACGGTGAGGAGTTTCTGCGCTAATAGGAAGGAGAACACCAGCTGCCATCTTTAATAATAGGCAGCCTGTTTGTAAGTAGAAGTTCCGACTGAAATGAAATTCCAGTGAAAGACAGTGTTAGGGCACAGAACGTGTTCTTAGCCTGGGGACTGTATCTTTGACTGGGATGTCACCATTGGCTGAATGAGTCACAGTGATGTTAAGGGCACCTATCACACGAGCCATGTTTTACAAAGTGCATTTGGTTTACATATAAATGAACGCAAACCACATTTCATCTTATTGAAATAAATGTGAAATCGAACATTTTTCTGTCTACTTTTTTGGAATTCCTGATTGCCAAGAAAATTTTCATGAGAGATCATTTAACTTGAGCCCTTTTTTGGTTTTTAGAAACCTTTCCCCCTGTGCTTGTTGATGTTAAAATGGTTTTATTTCTCCCCAGGAAATTCTCCCATCACATTTCAGGACTCTTCAGGGAATCAATTTAAATATAATAATAATAAAAATAAAAATAAATAAATAAAAATAAAAGATAAATATTCCTTTTGTTTTTTCTGTCTTGTTCTAGGACCTCATCGAAAAAGAGAAACAAAATGTAGTGGCTGAATTCAGAGAACTACAACTCTGGTTAGAAGGACAGGAGGCACTTCTCTTGGCTAGAATGGAAGAGACGGAGAAGGATATTATGGCAATAAAGGAGAAAGGTCTGGCCAAGCACATGGAGGATCTGTGCTCTCTTGACGATCTCATCCAGGAGATAGAAGAGAAGCATCAGCAGCCAGCCAGCCAACTCTTACAGGTGAGGCAGGAAGTTGAGATCATAGAATCATAGGGCTGGAAGGGACCTTGGAGGTCTTCTAGTCCAATCCTCTGCCCAAGGCAGGAGTCCTTATACTGTCTCGAACAAATGGTTGTCCAATCTATTATTGGAAGCCTCCAGTGATGGAGCAGCCACAACTTGGGGAGGCAGGCCATTCCATTGATTAATGGTTCCCACTGTCAGGAAATTCTTCCTTATTTCTAGGTTGGATTTCCTTCTGATGAGCTTCCCCCCTTTGCTTCTTGTCCCGCCCTCAGGTGCTACAGAGAGTAAATCTATGACAGTCTTTCAAGTATTGGAAGATGGCTGTCCTGTCTCCCCTAAACCCTCTCTTTGTTAAGCGAAGCATTCCGAGTTCCCTTAGCCATTCATTGTACGGTTTGGCTTCCAGAGCCCTTGTCATCTCTATTGCTCCTCTCTGCCTTCTTTCTGGGGCCTCAGCATCTTTCTTGTATCCTGGTGTACCAATGATGAAGTGGAGTAGACTGCTTTAGCCACATCATAGAATCCTTTCTTTTTTTATATAAATATTTTATTTTCCAGTTTTACATTTGAGTATTTAGAAAACAGTGTGGTGATTGGGTTAAACAATAGTACAATAACAAAATCTTTAGCAGGTGTCTCAGGTTACATCAAATATTTCTTCTCTGTTTCCCTTAACATTTGCTATTTCATAGTTAAGCTAGTAAATTTCTAGTTGTATCAAACTCAGTAAAAACTTCATTATCGCATTTATAAATATATCTTTTTTTGCTTATGCATATCTTAGTAAATCTCGATAAACAATCCATGTCCTGTTATTAAATTTTACCTAATTTTTAATTTATTAATTACAATATTCCAATTTGACCTTTAATAGCCATAGTATTTAACTTTCAGGTAACCCAAATTTCCTTTATTTCACTCCATAAAAATTATAATGTCTAAAATACACATATTAGTTGCTTAAATATATTCTTCTTTTTCATAAACATTTTCTGTTTTTCAACCTAATGCATCACCACCCTAATAATAGAGTATCCTTTATTAGTTCAAATCTATTCTCTATATTATCTGGGCTAATTAATAATTCAAACCTATTTCCTAATAGTTAGATTACATTTCCTTCCTCAGCATTAGACAAATTAATCCCTTATTTTTTACTATTTTCCAACTAATTTAAATTGAGTAATCAACTTTCCCTTTGTCTCAAAATTTCCCTTTGGCCCACAGTTGACAGTTTAAGGTCCTTTCTAGCAAATCAAAAAGCCCCAATTTTTCAACCTTATTCTAGCTTTCTTCCTTTGGCAATCAGGCTTCCATGCCAATGCTTTGAAATAATCGAGTAGATCTCCCTTCATTCTTGTATATGTTATTTGGATTGAAGGAGACCATCTAACTGCCAATTTTCTGAAAGATCTGGCCCATTTGTAATCATTAACTTGTTGCCCTGATAACCCAGATCCCCGTGGTTGTTCTGGTATAGTTGTCTTCAGTTTGATCTGGTCATCTTCTTTGCAGGGTTCTTCTGGTTTGTATAGATAGCCATTTCCAATTTTAAAGTCATGGTTTCATTGTCTGGATTTTCAGTGGACTGCACTTGTTGATCTGTAAAGCCCTCTATCTTGGTATTCACTTCTTCCACTCCTGTTGTTTTTTGAGTTAGTAGTTTTTTTATCTGCAATCAAGATTTTAGTTTTTGGCTCTAGGCTGGCACCTTTGTCTTTCGAAAGAGCTTTGGGTTTTTCAGTGTTTGCAAGCATACTTTCAAGTAAGGATTTTAACATAACCAAAGTTTTTTGCTCCCTGACTGACATAGTTATAAATGGTCTTTCTAGTGAAGGCGATTTATTAAACAAGAGTCAGTAAATGTACACCTCCACCATTCCTAGAAACCAATTTCACTGCCCAGCTGTTCTCTCAGAGTAGAATCTCTCATAGATAATATCAAGGTCAGGTCTGACTGTGAACAAGTCTCTTTATCTGAGGGAATAAACTGCTGTACCACGCTTCGCCACAAGATGTCCCCGATAGCATTTAAAGCAGTGTTTCTCAACCTTGACAATTTTAAGGCATGTGGACTTCAACTCCCAGAATTCCACAGCCAGCACACTGATTTAAAGTCTTTTTCAGGTACCGGGCTCGTTTTTTATCTGATTCAAGTTCTTTTTTTGCAAAAAACATAAAATAGCAGGTTCCAGTAAGAGTAGGAACTTTTGAGTCCCTAAATTCAAAAAAAAAAGTAAATATCCAATTATATTAAGTTGTTTTTTTTAATTTTAATTTTTTATTTTATTTTATTTATTTATTTTTTATTTTATTTTATTTTAAAACAACAAAACATAACACACATACACAAACAGTGTATACTCCTTTTTTTTTAAACAGCAATTTTGTAACGGTAATCTTCTGAGGACTTTAATAAGTTTTTCGCGGATAAAATCGCCCAGATTCGGATGGACCTTGACTCCAATTGGAATGCAGTATCGGCTGATAATGATTCAGTCGAGATGACAGGGACTCGTCTTGATCCTGTTGTGTGGGAGGAGTTTGACCCGGTAGCACCTGATGAAGTCGACAAGGCCATTGGAGCTGTGAGCTCCGCCACCTGTTTATTGGACCCGTGCCCCTCCTGGCTGGTTTCGGCCAGCAGGGAGGTGACGCGGGGCTGGGTTCAGGAGATTGTCAACGCTTCTTTGAGGGAGGGGTCCTTTCCGGCTCCCTGCAAGGAGGCAATTGTGCGCCCCCTCCTCAAGAAGCCTTCCCTGGACCCAGCTGTCTTAAACAACTACCGTCCTGTCTCCAATCTTCCCTTTATAGGGAAGGTTGTTGAGAAGGTGGTGTCACTCCAGCTCCAACGGTCCTTGGATGAGGCCGATTATCTGGGCCCTCAACAGTCAGCATTCAGGCTCGGCTACTCCACAGAAACTGCTTTGTTCGCGCTGACGGATGATCTCTGGCGGGCCCGGGATAAGGGATTATCCACTATCCTGGTGCTACTTGACCTCTCAGCGGCTTTCGATACCATTGACCATGGTATCCTTCTGCACCGACTGGAGGGGTTGGGGGTTGGGGGCACTGTTTTGCGGTGGTTCACCTCCTACCTCACTGGTCGGTCGCAGTCGGTGTTGGCAGGGGGTCAGAGGTCGACCCCTAGGTTCCTCCCTTGTGGGGTCCCTCAGGGATCGGTCCTCTCCCCTCTGCTGTTTAATATCTACATGAAACCGCTGGGCGAGATCATCCGACAACACGGGGTGAGATATCATCAATATGCTGATGATACCCAGCTTTACATCTTCACCCCGTGTCATTTCAGTGAAGCAGCGGAAGTGATGTGCCGATGTCTGGAGGCTGTTAGGGTTTGGATGGGTGCCAACAGGCTCAAACTCAACCCCGACAAGACGGAGTGGCTATGGGTTCTGCCTCCCAAAGATATTTCAATCTATCCGTCCATTAGCCTGGGGGGGAGCTTTTGACCCCCTCGGAGAAGGTCCGCAACTTGGGCGTCCTCCTCGATCCACAGCTAAATTTGGAACATCATATTTCGGCTGTGGCGAGGAGGACGTTTGCCCAGGTTCGCCTGGTGCACCAGTTGCGGCCCTATTTGGACCGGGAGTCTCTTCTCACAGTCACTCATGCTCTTATCACCTCGAGGTTCGATTACTGCAATGCTCTCTACATGGGGCTACCTTTGAAAAATGTTCGGAGACTTCAGGTAATGCAGTATGCAGCCGCGCGAGCAGTGTTGGGCTTGCCTAGAAATGCCCACATTTCGGCATCACTCCGCGAGCTGCATTGGCTGCCAATTGGTCTCCGAACCCAATTCAAAGTGTTGGTTATGACCTATAAAGCCCTACATGGCATCGGACCAGGTTATTTACGGGACCGTCTGCTGCCTCATGAATCCCAGCGGCCGGTTAGGGCCCACAGAGTCGGCCTTCTCCAGGTCCCGTCAGCCAGTGTCGCCTGGCGGGGCCTAGGGGAAGAGCCTTCTCTGTTGCGGCCCCGGCCCTCTGGAACCAACTTCCCCCGGAGATCCGTGTCGCCCCCACCCTCTCTGCCTTTCGTAAATTCCTGAAAACACACTTTTGCCGGCAGGCCTGGGGCAGCTAACATCTTGCCCCTAGCCAGTGTATGTTCGTGGAATGATTGTTTTTTTTTTTTTAAACTTAACTTAAGGGTTTTTTATATGTATATAATGTAATTTCTATTATGCTGTGAGCCGCCCTGAGTTCTCCGGAATAGGGCGGCATAGAAATTAAATTAATAATAATAATAATAATAATAATAATAATAATAATAATAATAATAATAATAATTTACATTTTCCCCCCTTATTCTTCTTTAGATATATTTGTCCTTGTCCCGTTTTTTCTTGTTTACAGTTTTCTTCCTTCATACTATACCTCATACTAAAAATAATACATATTATTATTACTATACATTATTATACACACATTTTCCACTTTTGACCTTTCCACGTTTATTCTTTTATTATTTCTAGTCTCCAACCAATCATACCACTTATTCCATATTAGATAGTACTCTGTATCTTCCTTTTCTTTTATCTCTTTTGTTCATTTGTCCATCTCAGCACAGTCCAGGATTTTTCTTATCACTTCTTCCTCTAATGGTATATTCTCATTTTTCCAGAACTGTGCGTATCCTATCCTTGCTGCCGTTGTTATATGTAGAATTAAGAACCGTATTTCTTTACTATATTTTCTGTTTAAAATACCGAGCAGAAAGATCTCTGGTTTCCAGTCTACGGGTTGGTTTATTATTTCTTCCATCCATCTTCTTATTTTAGTCCAGTATTTTTTCGCAACTGGGCATGTCCACCATAAATGATAATATGTTCCATGTACTTTTTTACATTTCCAACATGTTGGCAAATTGTTCTGGAACATCTTGGCAAGCTTTGCTGGTGGAAGATGCCATCTGTAAAACATCTTCAACTGGTTTTCCTTGAATGCCGCTGACATAGTCAATTTTATGTTTATTTCCCATATTTTTCCCATTTCTCCAATTTTATATTATATCAAAAAAAATTTGCCCATCTAATCATTGTGTCTTTGACAACCTCGTCTTCCATTTTATATCTCAATAGGTATTTGTATAAACTGCTAATTAATTTTATTTCTGTTCCATGTATAATTTTATCCAATTCTTGCAGCTCTTTTTGTATTTCATATAATTTTTTGTCCTCTATATTTAGATTGAATTTGTGTAAATGTCCACCAGTCAATCTCTCTGCCTATATCTTGTTCCAATTCTTGTTTTGTTTTCAGATTTCCCTGTTCGTTTACTAATTCCTTGTATCTAATTATCTTATTTATATCCAGTAGGTTTGGGTGTTTCAGAGCTTCTGTTAGGGATAACCACATTGGAATTCTTATATAATGTTTCTGTTTTATTTTTTTCCAAGTCTGTAGCAATGCATTCCTAACAATGTGTCTTTGAAAGTATCTATGTATTTTATATTTTTCGTCCCATAGGAATGCATGCCACCCTGCTTGCAAGTCATGTCCTTCTATTGTTAAAAACTCTAGTATTTTTCAAATCCATCCATTCTTTTAGCCAAGTTAGGCTCGATGCTTCGTAGTATATTTCCCACTCTGGTAACGCCAATCCCCCTTTATCTTTCATATCTTGCAAGAGTTTTAATTTAATCCTGGGTTTTTACCTTGGCCATATAAATTTAATGACCAATTTATTTAATTCTTGAAAGAATGTTTTCCCTAGTTTTATTGGAATAACCTGGAACAGAAATAATATTTTTGGCAATATATTCATTTTGACCGTAGCAGTCCTCCCTAAAAATGAAATTTGTAGATTTTCCCAATTTTCTAAATCTTTTTTTATCTGGTGTAATATTTTATCATAATTTTCCTCCTTAATCGAGGAACACTTCTCTGTAAGCCAGATCCCTAAATATTTTATTTTCTTAGTTACACTTACCTTTGTTTTATCTTCCAGTTCACTTTCCTCTGCCTTTGTAAGATTTTTGGTTATTAATTTGGATTTATTCTTATTAATCTTAAGTCCGGCTACCTCACCGAATTCTTCTATTTTTTTGAATCAATTTAAGGCCGGTTTCTTTTTTTTCTTTTCTTTTTTTTTTATATAATTTTTTATTTTTTCACCAAACACCATACACCAAAAACAAACAATACATACATAAACCAAATTCTTTTCTTTTAACAAAGCCGTGCTGTACATTCTAACTATTCTATTACCTCTTATTTACATTTTATTTACATTCAATCCTTATGTCTTTTTCTTTCTCTGTTCTAGCCAAATATAACACATATTCCAAGTTTCGTAAAATTCTGTTGCCTCCTTGTCTTTTAATTCTAGCGTGAGTTTGTTCATTTCTGCGCATTCCAAAATTTTATAGATGACCATATCCTCTGTGGGTATGTTTTCGTTCTTCCAGTACTGGGCATATGCTATGCGGGCCGCAGTTAGTATGTATATAATGATGTGTTGGAAGTGTTTTTTAATCTTTGAATTTATTATGCCCAATAAAAATAATTCTGGTTTGAAATCTATTTTTATCTCCGTTATCTCCTGTATCCAATCTCTTATTCGTTCCCAATACTTCTTTGCTTTAAGGCACAACCACCACATATGAAAGAATGTTCCTTCTCTACTTCTACATTTCCAACACTTTGGATCTATATTTTTATGCATTTTGGCCAATCTCGCTGGTGTTAAATGCCATCTATAAATCATTTTGTATTGGTTCTCTTTATATGCAGTTGATAACGTCAATTTGCAATTTACATTCCATAATCTTTCCCATTCCTCTAGGTTTATATTTCTTCCCACATTTCATGCCCACGCTAACATGGACCCCTTCACTATTTCTTCCTCTAACTCTATTTCTAATAAATATTTATAGATTTTTGATAATGATTTTCCTTCCTTACTTATTAGGATTTTATCAAGAAAGTATGGGGTCTGGTTTATTCCATATTCTTGCCTGTCTCTATTGTATCTAGATTTAATTTGTAGATAAAACCACCAATCTATGGGAATTCTTTGTTCCTCCAGCTCTTCTCTTGTCTTAAGATTGCCTTGATTGTCCAGTAATTCTTTATATCTCCTCATCTTTTTCTTCTCTAACATATTAGGGTGAATTACTGCCTCCATCGGCGAAAACCAATTTGGGATTTTCCCATAATGCCTTTTTTTATTTTTCCCCATATCCCGATCAATGCTCCTCTTATCTGATGTTGTTGAAAATATGTATGTATTTTCTTCTGTTTCCCCCACAAAAATGCATGCCAGCCCATCTGTAAGTCATGTCCTTCAATCATTAATATCCTATCATTATCCAGATTTATCCAATCTTTAATTCATACTAACCCTGCTGCATAATAATAAGTTTCCCATTTGGGGAGTCCAAGTCCACCTCTACTCTTACTGTCCTGTAACGTTTTCATATTTATCCTAGCTTTTTTGCCCACCCAAATGAATTTGTTTATTATTTTATCCAATTCTTTAAAAAAAGTTTTCTCTAATTTTATTGGGATTGTTTGAAATAAATACAATAATCTTGGTAATATGTTCATTTGAGTCACTGCAATCCTACCTAATAATGATAATCGGAAGTTTCCCCAGATTTCAAGATCTTGTTTCATTTTTAGTATTAGTTTTGTATAATTGTCTTCTTTTATTGAGGAACATCTTGAAGTTAACCAAATTCCTAAATATTTAATCTTTTTTACTATTTGTAAATCCAAATTCTCTTCCAATTTCCTTTTCTGTTTATCAGTTAAATTTTTTACTAACATTTTAGTTTTGTCTCTATTAATTTTTAAACCCGCGACCATTCTAAATTTTTCTATTTCATCCATAAGAATATTTCCTCTCTCTGTAGGTTCCTCAATAAAGAAAACCAGGTCATCAGCAAATGCCTGTAATTTATATTCCTCTGCTTTGACCTGTACCCCTTTTATTTCTTCATTCCGTCTAATTTGAACTAATAATACTTCAAGAGACAAAATAAAGAGTAGAGGTGAAATTGGACATCCCTGTCTTACCCCTTTGTTTATTTCAAAACTTTTTGTGTTCTCTCCATTAATTATCACACTAGCCCTCTGTATTCTATATATTGCCTTTATTATATTACTAAATTTGTCCCCAAATTTCATATCTTCAATCTGTTGGAACATAAATTGCCAATTGAGGTTATCAAATGCTTTCTGCGCGTCTAGAAAGATCAACGCTACTTGCTTTCCTGGGTGTAATTCATAGTATTCGAGGACATTTAACACCGTTCTAATGTTATTTCTAATTTGTCTTTGAGGCAAAAAGCCATTTTGGTCTGGATGTATTATATTCTGCAATATTAACTTTAATCTTTCCGCCATTATGTTAGTAAAAATTTTGTAATCAGTATTTAGAAGCGAGATTGGCCTATAATTTTTAATCTGTTTAGGGTCTGTGTTAAGGCCGGTTTCTAATGGATCTTCCAAAATGAATACCAAATCATCAGCGAAGGCTTGGACCTTATATTCTTCCTTCTTAATTTTTAAACCCTTTATTTCTTGGTCCTCTCTGATTTTTGTCAGAAGTATTTCTAATGATAAAATAAACAGAAGAGGGGAGAGTGGGCATCCTTGTCTTACTCCTTTAGTTAAAATTGATAAATTTTATTGAAATTATAATAGTGAAAAGTACAAATGAAAATAAAGAAAGGGAAATGGAGAAGCATAAGAATGGGAAAGAAGTGTAGGATAAAGGAGAAAAAAAAGCATTGACTTCAGCACAGTAAAATACAAAATAAAATTACAGCCTCAACTTTTTGCATTTACATATTTAGAAATTATTAGCCATGTCTATAAAAACAAATTAATCTAATAAGCAAAACCAAGCATCAGTAGTTCATTTTTTTTCTATCTTGAGCATAAAGTCCAGAAGCAGTTTCCAAGTAGAAACAAAGGTTGATATCTAATTAAAGCAGTCAATTTTTTTCATTTTTTTCTAGCTTTTTCCATCCAATCTTCTGTTGTGGAGATTGATATGTCTTTCCATTTCTGTGCAAATAGGACTTTGGCTGCACTCAAGATGTACAAAGTAACAAAGTTCAGAATCTTTTTTCAGCTCCTTATTTAATTTTTTTTTACTCTTTCTATGGAAAGGAAACTTAGAAAGTATGAAGGCTACAGGTGGTCCTTGACTTATGACCACAATTGGGCCCGAAGTTTCTGTTGCTAAGCAAAACAGTTAAGTGAATTTTGCCCCATTTTACAACCTTTCTTGCCACTGTTGTTAAGTGAATCACTTTAGTTGCCAAGGTAGTAGTACTTTTGTTAAGTGAATCTAGCTTCTCCATTGACTTGGCTTGTCAGAAGGTCCCAAAAGGTGATCACATGACCCCTGGGAGACTGCAGTCATAAATATGAATCAGTTCCCAAGCGGCTGAATTTTGATCATGTGACCATGGGGATGCTGCAACGGTCTTAAGTGTGAAAAATGGTCATAGGTCGTTTTTTTTTCTTGCTGTTGTAACTTTGAACGGTCACTAAATGAACTGTTGAAATTCAAGGATTTTGGCTAATATTAGGGATCCATAGTGTAATTCAGAAAAAGCAGGCAATGTGAAAAGCAAGAATTCAAAGAATTTAACTTTCTGCTTTGTCTCTTTTTTTTAAGGACATTGGAAGCATCTTGAAGAAGTAAGTGAATCCACCCTCCTCTTTACAGTCTCAAAGATCAGCAGCTCCTCCAGCAGTTTTCCTGTTTTGGAAAGTTCTGTTTGTATTTCGCAGTAATTTCATTTAAAGACAATGTACCATAATTCAGGGCTTTTTAGACATTTTCTCAGACAATCTCAGCACAATATAATTAGCAATATATAAATATATTTTTAAATATTTTATTAATTTTATAATTATAAACAAAAAATCAAATTAAATACAACTCAACTTAATACAATCTTTTTTTTTAACTTTCTCCCACACAAAACAAAACATACATTCTTTTAAAAACTTACGTACAATACTTAAAATAATTAAAATAACTATGGGTGTTGCTCGGCAGCACCCCCTCCACCACATCCCCCTCTTCCTCCCTCCCTATTCCTACTTCCCTCTCCCTCCCTCTCTCTCCACCCTCCTCTCCTACAACCTTCCTACTTCCCTCCAGTCCTTCACTCCTCACTCTCCACTCCCTCCAGATGTGGTCCAGAGGTACTGTCCGAGCAACCCCTCTTATATCAATAAATGTTTCTTTCTTATATGTTGCAAGTATTACAGTTGAGTACATTATTCCACCCCCCCAACCTACCCCCCCCCGACTTCCCAAAGTGAATACAGGGTAAAACAGAAGAAAACCCACTAGATTAAACAAAATTATTATATAAATCCTAATAAAAATTTAACTATATGCTAAATACAATTTCTTGGATTGATATTTCCCTTGAATATAGTCTATCCATTTTTTCCAATCCAGCATATATTTTTCATTTGAATGATCTTTCAAATATGCAGATACTTTAGCCATTTCCGCCAAATTTATGACTTTCAAAGTCCATTCCTCGATAGATGGTAATTCTGCCTTCTTCCAATATTGTCCAACCAACAATCTCACTGCCGTAATCAAGTTCAAAATCAAATTCATCTCTATGGTGGTACAGTCTTTTGTAATGCCTAATAAGAACAGCTGTGGTAAAAATTCAATACGTGTTTTCAAAATATTTTGAAGTATCCACCAAATTTTTATCCAAAAAGCCTTGATTTTTTTACAAGTCCACCATACATGAAAATAAGTAGCATCCATGTATAATTAGCAATATTTGATGTGATCAATTATTATGGTTGATTGCACAGTCAGCCAGATGTTTAGATTGAATTTGGCATTTTTATCCACCTATTGAGTCCTTCCCAAGAAGAGACAGATGTCTGATGGTTTTAAAGGTATCATTGTAGGATGTAAGATGTTCCAAGTAGTGCAACTATCATACATATATGCCGGTTGCCAAGCACCCATATTGTGATTACAGGGACACTGTGATAGATGTTAAGTGGGAAAATGGTTTTAAGTCATTTTTTTGAGAGATGTTGTAACTGGTTTTGAATAAATAGTCACAAATTGAAGGTAACTGCATTCATCTCTATTAAATTTCATTGCATTATCTTTAAACCATCAAGATCAGTTTGAATGTTATATCCATCTTCTAGATTGCTTACCTACCTCACCCATATTGGTCATTAGTCATCAGTCATTTAGTAAGATACAATCCATTTTTTTGGCCAAGAGATTCACAAGAATTTTCAAGAACGTTCTTTTGTCTTGGCAGATATCAGGCAAACGAAACATATGAGAATCCAGTGGATTTACTTGCAGAGCCGAAGTGGACAATCTGGGATTACAGTGATATCATTGCGCTCCTGAAAAGTGCCAAGAAAAAATTGAAAGGTAAAAAACAGCCACTGATATGTTACGCTGGATGGCATTTTGACCCCAGAGCACCCAAAAGAGATCCTGGGTCAGTGTCAGGGGGATGAAAGAGGGATCGATGTCAGGATCAGTGGATGAGACACCTTCATATCTCTGGGGAAAGGTCTTGTTTCCTGGCACCAGGAGGGAGAACAGGAGCTTTCTGCTTTCTCTCATTAGAAGAGGCGTGTGACCGAAAAATGGGAACCATTAGCTAGTGATATTTGACCAATTACAGGTAGTCCTCGACTTACAACAGTTCATTTAGTGACTGTTCAGTGTTAGAAAAAAGTCACGTGATTGCCTTTTGTGACATTCTGGCAAGCAAAGTCAATGGGGAAGTGAGATTCACTTAATCGTGTTACTAGTTTAACAAGTGCAGTGATTCACTTAATAAATGTGGCAAGAAAAGCCGTAAAATGGGGCAAAACTCAATTAACAAATTTTTCACTTAGCAACATAAGTTCTGGGCTCAATTGTGGATGTAGGTTGAGGGCTACCTATATTCTTTATTTCCTAGATCCATATGCACTGACCACTGGAGAAGCAGAATGAGCTTCCACTAAATATAATGGAATATATAGAGGTAGTCCTTGACTTACAACCACAGTTGTGCCCAAAATTTCATCTGCTAAGCAAAGAGATTGTTAAGTGAGTCATGCCCCTTTTAATGACCTTTTTTGCCATGGTTATCAAGCTAATCTGGCTTCCCCCATTGTCAGAAGCTCCCTAGGAAGGTTGCAAGATCAGTTTGAATGTTTGCATGTTACGACAGTCACAGAGCCCTGGGATGCTGCAACCCTTGTAAATACACGCCGGTTGCCTAGTGTCCAAATTTTGATCTGTAGTGGTCATAAGTCTGAGAACCGGTCATAGGTCACTTTCTTGAGTGTAACTTTGAACAGTCACTAAGTGAGTGGTTGCAAGTTGAGGACTACCTATATATGGAATATATAGTAGAATATATTTATATCTGGTAGAATATATACAGCCACCAATGACATCCTGGCTTGTAGCTTATTCCTTAAATCCTGATTTGAGTCCAAAGAAAGCAAACAAGGGTATCTCTGGGGAGGCCCTTCTGTTGCTCCATTTCCAGTGATGAGATGCTGAATCCCTCCCTTTTCTTCCCCAGATACTCTGGAAAGTGGACTTCAACTACAGGAAGGTAAATATGAGTTATAAGAATCTCTTATCTCACTTGCTATTTTAAGCTCTGATGCTAGTAGCTTTAAGAGAAACAAAATAGAGTAACAAAAAAGAAAAGTATAGGATTAGATACCTTAAAGACTACGATGACCCAGTAAACTTTAATGTTTTTATGATTTATGACCTGTTACTTGCTGTTTACATGGTCACTGTGAGCTTATGCACCGGAGACAAATTTGTTGTGTGTCTGATCACGCTTGGCCAATAAAGAATTGAATTCTATTCTATTCTATTCTATTCTATTCTATTCTATTCTATTCTATTCTATTCTATTCTATTCTATTCTATTCTATTCTATTCTATTCTATTC
Source organism: Bothrops alternatus (assembly GCA_034064705.1). Classification (NCBI taxonomy): domain Eukaryota; kingdom Metazoa; phylum Chordata; class Lepidosauria; order Squamata; family Viperidae; genus Bothrops; species Bothrops alternatus. The sequence goes on from JARGCV010000172.1 coordinate 3,332,762, forward strand.
AAGTCGGTCTTGGTGTAGAATGCAATATCTGGAAAAATGAGAAAATGTGGGCTGGGACTGAATGGAACATAAACTTTCTACCAAGCTAATAACATCCTGTTGATTTTACTGCCTGACTATAAATTGGTGAGACACCAGATCTTTGGGAGCAGAGAAATTAGGACTTTTGGGTGAAAGCAAAGTTGGAGTACTAGGCTCATCAAAGTTATGAAAGCAGAGGTTTCCTGAGCAAGATCCTCCCGTATTGTACATTCCTGTGATATTCTGATGCTCGTAGGGCAAAGGTTCCTCACATTCCATTATGTGTCCCAAGTTACCTCTGTGGGATTCCTCTGACTCTGCCAGTTCACAATTGAAACATGGCAGCCTCTTGCTCTGCCTGATCTTCTGTATTAAAGCTCCAGGCAGAGTCCCTGTTCCCACCTTGGCCCTCCCAGGAACTCACTGAAGCCAAAGCCAAACACTTTTCACTCCTAATTTTATTACTCGCAACTTCAAGATGAAAGCTAAAGAAAATTGTACAGCAGACATGTCAAACACAAGGCCCGGGAAGTGGTTTCATGTGGCCCACGAAGCCATACTGGAAACAGTGAGGGAATGGCCCCCTCTGCCTTGGCCCTGGCTGGCCGGGACCCAATATACAATTTTGTGGTGGCCATCTATGCTGGAACGCATTCAGTCTTAGCTCCATAAGCCCCTCCCCCGCATGGCTTGAGAGGAACAGTGAGGCTGCTCCAGTAGACCATGCGTTGGCCCTTGCCCCGGTCCCACCCCTTTCTGCCAGAGACCCTCAGATCTGTCCCACTCCTGCCCAGGCCCCCACAGGCACCCTTGACGTGAACGGTGTAGAACTGGCCATGCCCACCCAGTAGGCCACACCCAATGTGGCCACGCCCATCCGGCCCCCTGAGGGCAGCCGCAATGCTGATGCGGCCCTCAATGAAATTGAGTTCGACACCCCTGTTGTACAGGAATGCTAGAAGTGGGTGAAGAGTTGGAAGGACTACTAGGCAGTGCGGAGGTGTTGTTTCAGAAAGCAGTGAATCTTCCAGTCCTGGAGGGGGTGTTGGAAGCTGAACACCTTTCAGAGTGGAGGCCTTAAGGTTGATATCTTGGGGGTGAAGACACAAACCAGGCCTGCAGCTGAAGCTCTTGTTCTTCCTTCCTTCCTTCCCTCCCATCCCCCCTACAGTGAATGTAAGTCTGAATCCACGGACAGCTGATCCTGTCGTCCTTGTCATCTCCAAGGATCAGAAAAGCATCAAAAGAGTTGAGCCAAAGAGACTAATGAATGCTGAGCCAAACCGCAGGAGATTTGTATATAATCCTTATGTCCTTGGCTGTCAGATGTTCTCAACAGGGAGACATTTCTGGGAAGTTACTGCAGGAGATACAGCAGGATGGGGTGTAGGGGTTGCCAAGAAGCCGGTGAAAGAAACATATGTTAATATGCAGACCAGCCAATGGGTGTTTAAGGAATGGGGAGAGAAATACATGGCTAGTTCTCCGTCATACTCTGAATTTGTCCTGACTGAGAAGCCCACAAGGATCCGCATCTCTCTCAACTGTGAAATGGGACAAGTGAGCTTTTTTGATGCCAGGACTGCAGCTCTGCTCCATACATTCTCGGACGCTTCCTTGGTTGGAGAGACCCTTCTGCCCTCTTTCTCTTTGGATGAAGGCGCCTCCCTGACCCTCCCCTAAAAGAGGGGACATCCATAGGCAAAACTTTAAAAAAATCCCTATTTGCTGAGCAGTGATTTCCGAAAGGTTCCTCAGCTTTTTGCTACTGCACCTTCCTTTGGTGTTGGATGCCACACTGAGTTGCTTGCAGCTATGTAGCCTTGGAAATGGAAAGAATGGGTCAGTCAATCAATCTAAAAAATGAGGTGTCCAATCAAAGCTTTATAGGCTTTAGGGTCATGGGTTCGGGTGTATCAGTATTAAAAATACCTTATCTTAGAGCTAAACCCCAAAATCATGGGTTTTAGATGTCCGTCACAGCTCTCCTTCCCATTTATGTATCCTGCTTGTTTCTTTAATGTTTAGTTGCAGTCAGTGAGTGTGTAGGTTCCCATAATCTGTAATTCTGTAATCTTTCCCTGTTTTTTTTTTTCTGCTTTTTTTCTGTTTCCTTTTAAATATACACAATAATCATAATCCCAACAAACCTTAGCAGGGCTTCAGCAAATATTAGACTCCATGTAAGACTTACAGGATCATTGTTGTTAGCTGCGAAGTCGTGTCCGACTCATCGCGACCCCCATGGACAACGTTCCTCCAGGCTCATAGGGTGGTTTTTAAAAAAAATTTCTTACAATCCTAGTGTTGCTTCTATCTTTTTATACTTATGAGGAGAGTATTTTCAAAATGGAGTATTTTCAAAAGGTTTAAAATTTTCCATGACTCATAGCCATGCTTCCCAAAGTATCCACCTAGGCAGAGAATAGGGAGGTAGGATTTAGCCAATAGAAAAGGGACACAAAATGGCCATATAAGGAAATAGGTAAAAAATAGCCATATAAGGAAGCAGGCCATATAAGGTAATGTTGGTGATAGAAATGATTGGAACAGGTAGAGTAGTGATGTTTTGAAAAAGGGGGTGGGATGTTGACTAACTATAAATTCTGCTAACGCTTCTGTAAGGTGTGGCTTTTCCCCTTGTAACCATGAGGTTCCTGGTGAGAGTCCACCACGCTTTGCAAACCGTTCTAAACAATAAACAGAATTTTATTTTTCTAACTCTGAAAATCGTCTCGTTTGGATTTCTTTAACACAAAAATCCTGCAAACAAATTGGAGGCACCGCTGGGATTCAATCCACTTCTGGACTCTGAGGGGCCCCTCTCGGGTGCACCCCATTCCATTTAGAACGGAGAGGAGCCACCCAGAGGACTTAGTGGCTCTTGAATGCCCGTTAAAAGCATAAATAGATGACTAGTAGGAGTTGAATTATAAAGTAAGAGAAATAATTGAAAACTAAAATAGACATCTGGAGAATCTGGGAAGGACCGGGTAACATCCGTGCACGGACCCTGGTAAGTACTGGTTTGAAAACACCAGAACACAAGATCCAGGGCGGTCAGATAGGGTAGTGAATGTGTGAACTGGTGGCAAGGGGGAGGAATGTCCTTTTGAGAGAGGCCTGCAGGACAGTGTGCTTGAAGGGGACACTTGGGAAGTGATCCAGAGAACGGTGTGTGTGTGTATAGAAGGGCCACCGGGAGGAACACAGGAACATACCTAGACTCCATCTGTGGGACAGATGGGAGGCAATACTAACTCAAAAGATTCGAAAAAGAAATGTATAAAACGGATCCGTAAAAATCCTAAGCTCAAAATTGACCCTAATGGCCATTTAGGCAAAATATTGGCTAGGTGGGGTTCACCACCTTACAATTGGGAGATTTTGAGGTTAGGATTAAACGAAGATATGGTTAACCTTTGTTGTTTTATTTGGTGGGAGGATGATAACGTAGAATGGCCAAGGAATGGGTCAAATGATTATTTTCAATGTCACAATTTATATACATATGTTAAAAAGAGAAGAAATGCAAAAGTTTGAACAATGCAAGATGTTGCTATTAAAAGAAAATTACAGAGAGGAAAGTGTATGTTCAGAGGGATACAGAGAAAGTAAGACAGCAAGCGATGAAGCAGGAATAGGAGGAATGAAAGGAACCAGTATGTAGTGGGAGCAGAGAAAGAGGATTTCGAGGTGGATACCAGAATAGGGAGAGCTTTGAATGTGGAATGAAGGACCAATAGTTATTGATTTGTCAAGAGAAAGTAAATGAAATATCTATATGTGAAGTTGTTTATGCAAGTAGTTTGAATGGAAGTGAATGTGTGAATATGCTGATGTGCAAGTGTGTATGTGTGTATGATACCTGAAAGGCAGGAATTTAGTTGCCTGCAATGTGAGATTGCTGGAAGATGGGAATCATGAAAACTGGAGGTTGAGCGAGTGTGTGTGTGTGAGTGAGTCTTCCCCATCCCAGACTGTGGAAGAAGTTGTGAATGGCAGATTTTATTGTTTTAGGGGTCAATTGAGAAGCGGTGGCAAGTGTTTGCCTGAGGAGTTCCATGGAGGATGTGTGAGAGAAATGCATGTGAAGGATTTTTGCAAAACTTTTTCCCCCTTTCCCCCCCCTCTTTCGTTTTTAGCTGGCTGTATTGCTTTAAGAGAGAGAGAGAAAACGAAGGAGGGGGGCTGTTGTTTTATTTATTTATTTATTTATTTTGTTTTTATGTCTGTGTGCAGGACACACTGATAAAACATAATATCTAAGAGAATTGAAGGAATTGTAATTCAATCCTTGTCTAAAATGAAGGAGCTGAGAAACATTTTGGGATTATAAGTGAGCTATGTTGTTTTGAATAAAGATTTGTATGCAAACAAACTCAAGCAGAGTTTGGTGAGTGCTCCTTTGTTGGCTCTTTACTAAGCAATGTATTTGTAAATACGGACAAAAGGAATGGCTAGGGGACATCTAATGGTGAGGCTATTTCGATGCATTCAAGTTTATTTTAAATTATCTCAAGTGGGAAATTCCACAATATGAAAACTAATGACATGTTTATAAAGAATTAGATACTGGGGCTGTTTTCTGCTTTGTTTTGTCTCAGGAAACAAGGCTTGCTGATCCAACACCCCCTTTGAAATTTCCTGTTCACAAGTTTGAGAAACTTGTTTGAACCTCCGTTGAGCTTCAAAGTACATTCCATTGAAGTGGGAGACGAGGTGTGGATAAAGACTTGGAGAAAAGAGACTTTGAAACCTGATTGGGAAGGCCCTTTCTTGGTACTATTGGTGACGGACACAGCGATAAGGACCAAGGAGAAAGGCTGGACCCACTACACTCGAGTGAAGAAGTCAAATGCTGAGTGGCACGTAACTCCAGTGTCTGGAAACCCTCTAAAAGTTAAATTTAAAAGACAATGAATGTTTTGATTTTCTCCCTGCTTCTAGGAGCTGCTGCAGACCTGTGTGTCGGACAAAGGGCCAGAAGAAAGGGGAGTAGAATAAAAGATCAATTATGTGTAAACAACGATTATGACAAGCAGACTGAATTCCAATGGTTTGTATCATCCAATACAGGAGGGACCTCTAGTGACTAAAAAGATTTTGACAAATAAGAGTGAAACCATAAAATGCTCAGACTCTAGGCAGAGATTGGCAAGAGTTGAAAGCTTATGTAAAGAAAGATTAACCATAACAGAAAATGACCCTAGATGCTCCAGGATTTTTAATATTCTTTGGTCTGGAATTTGTCATACTTCAATTATCAGTTATAGTGATATGGAGTATGTATGCAATAAGACTGATAGAATAAAGCAGTTACCTGTGGGATGGCAAGGACGATGTAGGATGGAGTGGAAAAATGATTTTAAAACAACCACTCGGAAACCTCAGAGCCCTAAATCATCCCCTCTCCCTATTAGAAGAATAAGAAATGCTAGGACCACTGAGTCTCAAGGAAATTGTGAAGAATGTATATTAGAAACGAAACAGGGGAGGAAAACAGTTAAGACCTTATTATATTATACTATAAAACCAGAATGTAATTCTACAAAGATTGGAACCATGTGTGAGAAATCAAACCCAGTATTTCAGATGCCATACAAAGGAAGGAACTAAATGTTATGAACCAAAAGCAGTTGGACCCATAACTGGACATATATATATATATAGATATAAGGGTGGAGGAAGTCAAATAAGTGAACATTTTTCATATGCTCAAAGCCATCAAGGATATATAGCCCATAATCAGACGAGGAGAACAGAAAATATCTGTTTGTTTCGATACTTGTAAAGCAATAAGTATAGGATCGGGTCATAATGATGAGTATGGATTAAGCTGTAGAAGTTATCAATGGGAAAGGGACTATATCAAGGAAAAGAAATACTTGTTTCAAATGGTAACGCCCCAAGCAAGCACTGGCCAAGTTGCTTTTGCTCCCAGCCATACATATTGGTATACAGAAAAGGAACCAAAGAAATGGAGTAGGGGGCCAACAGGATTTAACATATCCATGGGTGCAGTATCCACAGATTGTTCATCAGGACAGTGCACACCGATGTGCTTAGAAATATCAGTTTCTCAAATCTCATCTACCCAATATTATTATTTTGGTGTAGGAATTGATGGAACAGGAAAGGATCCTTATGGATGTATACAAATTGATGGATCTGGAACAGTAGTAGAACAAATCACCACAGAAATGATTAAAATAGCCCATGTACCAGTACAAACATGGCATGGCTTATTAGATAGAGTTTCTTAGGAGGAATATTCTCAAATTGGAAACAGGCCTTATTTATGGGATGTATAATAATTATTGGATTAATGATGTTGCCCTGTTTGATTCCTATAATAAGGAGCATTGTTCAAAGTTCAATAGAAGGAATGATGAAAACCCAGACATCCATAAAATCAATGATGGTATTAAAAGAAATAGGAGATCAGATTCAGTTACTGGAAGGTATGGAAACAGTTGGACCAATGAAAGAGAGTATAGTAGAAAAAGAAAGATTGATTGAAATTCAGAAAAATATTAAACAAATTGCCAAATAAGAAATGGGGGATTGAGGAGAGTATTTTCAAAATGGAGTATTTTCAAAAGGTTTAAAATTTTCCATGACTCATAGCCATGCTTCCCAAAGTATCCACCTAGGCAGAGAATAGGGAGGTAGGATTTAGCCAATAGAAAAGGGACACAAAATGGCCATATAAGGAAATAGGTAAAAATAGCCATATAAGGAAGCAGGCCATATAAGGTAATGTTGGTGATAGAAAGAAATGATTGGAACAGGTAGAGTAGTGATGTTTTGAAAAAGGGGGTGGGATGTTGACTAACTATAAATTCTGCTAACGCTTCTGTAAGGTGTGGCTTTTCCCCTTGTAACCGTGATGTTGTAGAATAATGAGACCGGAGCCAGCTCTTCTGGAGAAGGAAAGGTTTATTGCGCAGGTTCAGCAAGCAAAGGGTCTGAACCCCGAAGGGTGGTTTTCACAACATATTTATAGTCAATAATACGTATACATTTCCTGATCACATCATGACCATTAGATGTTCTGTTTATGGTTACATGTCACACTTCCCTAAATGTATGCATGTGAACAGTGCATGTGAACAGTTTCCAGACAGCATGCAGCAGTCATTGATCACGCTGGTAGTCAAAACATGGCATACCTACCATAACCCCTGATACAACAAAGCTATAAATCCTGACCCAGCAAAGCTAAAATAGAAAGCTGACTTAGACTTATCTCGTGAGACAGGAAACCTTCTTCTAGATCCAGGCATCCATCCCAACCTTTTCTCACCATATTTCTTTCTTAGCTATAAACAGTTAGTTTAGCTTGTTAGTCTGTTGTTTGTCCACTTTATTCCCCCCTTTTGAGACTTATCTCACTTAGTGACGATTAGTCTCAATGTACAACCACGTACTCACCGACTTCTGGATCAGCAGTACTGATTGTGTTTGGACTAAACTCCCATAAGGCCAGCACCTGGGCTGTTGCCGTCCGCTCGGCCAATATGGACATCCGTTTTGGTAATGTGATGTTAGTCATTAATGAGCATACACATTGCATACAACAACATCCAATAATAAGAAAAGCTATAAAGATTATAATATATTGCATAATACTGCCAATTAAACCCAGAGGAAGCCATGACCACAAATTGTCCCACCAACTGCCCAGAGAGTCAATTTGTAAGTCTGGTGCCAAGCCATCAAGAACCTTAACTTGTCTGTTGATAACTTGGGATTGATCTGTCAAATTAAAACAACACATTCCCTCAAATGATTCATACCCCAGATGCTAGCGGAGCAAAAGGTAATCAATAGCTGCCCGATTTTGCAGAACAGCTTTACGAAGCTCCACCAATTCCTGATTAATAGCCGATAATGCCACAGAGGTAGCATTTATGGTTTTTGCCAAATTACAGGCAACAGAATTCACATTAATGTGTGCCCGTATTGCCAGTGCGGGAACACCCACCAAGGATACCCCCAATGCATTGTACTCAGCTGCATTTAAAAGGCTTCGGGAAGGATCACAGCTCTCATCTAAGACCTCCCTCTTGGGCCGGGTGCTATTTGACTCAATAAAAAGGGATTGATCCGGCAAAAAAGCAGTTAATCTACTAAGACAACAATAGGTTTCACTCAAGTTAGCAGGAATATAATTGAAAGTGTCTTTTCCACATGTGAAGAACCATCCTTGGGGTAACCATATGTTGGCAAAGCTGAAAGATACAGTTTGATAAGATGTGCAATTTAACTTGTCATGGCTCATTTTCAAACAATGGGGCTTAGGTTGTGCAGTAGATTGATCACATCCACTGACATGGGCACATTGTAACCCGTCTGGAACTGCCACAATAGGTGTGTGTAAAGCTAGAGCATCATCGGGCAAATGCTTAGCGATATGCCCCCAGTGGTATAAAGTTTCATATCCTATATTATTTCCCATTACATATTTACGCAAATCAGTATAATTCTTTGCCACTGTGGCTGAAACACATACTGGTATTAAACATGTGGATAATAGGTTTTCCATGTCATATGCTTCAGAAAGGCAAAAGTTTGAAGTGTTAGCTACCTTGGCCAACTGCACCCACAGGTTATACTGCATCCTAGACTCCAATGGATGGGACCTTCTTGTTCTCCTATGTTGGGGTCGTTGCCGTCGTGGTTTCTGAAGAGTCATTCCGAATTCCACTGGGCCTACAGATATTACACAAGTCCCCTTCCATCCCGGTTTTAACTGCGAGACTAGGGTGACTTGCTCCCAACCCCAAAATAAAGGTGGTCCACAATCCAATGTCACTATGGGTAAAGGCCTTTTGTGAGGTGCTTTTATACATATGCCTTTTCTCAGAACATATCCAGCATATTGACAGGCATCAGGATTTGAGGGCTTTCTAACAAGACAAGCTTCCCTAACTATTCTATCAAAAACATTTGGATACAAACAGGGGTGGGGAAGAACCCCATTCCAACAATCTGGAATAAAACCAAGTGGGGGATTGCCATCACATTCACGATTTCCTATGGCATATGACTGAACAATAGTGGGAGGTTCCTCTGGTCGGCTCCATTGTCCTGCATTAAAAACACAAACATTATTACACGCCACTATAATACTACACAGAAACAATATTAATACTTTCATCCTTTCTTCTCCCGTGCGTAGAAAGCCAGCTTCCGGAGTGGCTTAGCAGGGGTCTTCACTACTGTACGTAGAGCAGGGGTCTTCACTACTGTACGTAGAGGGTCCTGTTACCGGTAAGGCCCCAGTAGAGTAGCTGTTGATCTTCCACAATTCACCTTTAATACTACAACATCTGATTCTATAAACAACAAAATGATTATTACATACGTTTGAAAGTCAATTTTGTGGGACTCTTTGGATTCCTAGACACCGTCCACAAAGGGTCAGCTGCTGCTTTTACCCTAGTCCAGTGAATCCATGACTTTGATTCTGCAATTTTTACCGCTAGAGGAGAGGCCATTATTACTTCATAGGGCCCTTTCCAGCGTCCTTCTAGCTGCTCCTTTTTCCAATATTTAACCCACACTTTATCTCCTGGTTTGAATGGATGACACCTTGTCACCAATTTAGGCGGTGCTTGTTCAATGACATAATTCCTCAATTTTTCCACTTGCTTATTGAGCTCCTGCACCATTTCCAGAGCCCATATTCCCCCCTTATGCCCCAAGTCAGGCCATCCGGCCAGATTTCGCTTAACCAAAGTGGGGGGTCTACCAAACATCAATTCATATGGGGAAAGCTTACACTGGCGGCGAGGCGCACATCTCACCGCATACAATGCTAGGGGCAAAGCATCTGGCCATTTCAGATGACTTTCAGTACAAATCTTAGTAATTTTCTCTTTCAGAGTGCGATTCATTCTCTCCACATTAGCACCTGACTGAGGATGGAAAGCACTGTGAAATCTCCATTTAGATCCTACTGCTTTAGCAATTGCCTGGTTGATTTGGTGAACAAATTCTGGACCATTATCAGATGAAATAAATGAAGGGCTTCCAAACCGGGGAATTAACTCCTTCAACAGTAATCTAGCAACCTCCCGGGCTTGCTTGGTCTTGGTTGGAAAGGCTTCTGGCCACCCTGTATATATATCCACAAAGACCAACAAAGCCTTATACAATCCACACCTTGGCATATCTGTAAAGTCAACCATAACAGAGTCCATAGGAAAATAGGATACTGGTATTGTTCCAGGAGGTAAGGCAGGACCCTGCCGGGGGTTAACCTTTGCACAGATTGTACATTGCAAAGCAACCCTGGCAGCAATGCCCGCCAAACCATCTACAAAATATTCCCTTCCTATGGCTTCTGCTAAGCTTGTCTTCCCCATGTGAGTAGCATCATGGGATGCCTGAATCAGCGCCCACGCTGAGGATTGCGGAACAAAAACTCGCTTGTCAGGCAGGATGTACCACCCATCTTGCAAAGTTGCCTTGAGATCTATCACTGCTTTTGTACATTCTTGCCGGGAATAGGAGGGTCTAATCTCTGGAGGCAAGACCCCCATATCCATAGCAACATGTATACTTAAATCTGGAGTTGGCCCTTCCCTTCTGGTGGCACATCTTGCTTCCCAATCTGCTCTTCTGTTGCCTTGTGCCACTTTATCCATTCCCTTTTGATGTCCCTTACAATGCATAACTGAGACTTGAGCTGGTTTGTGAACAGCATCTAGCAGGTGCTTTATCAGATGTCCATGTTGTATATATTTTCCTGAAGAATCCCTAAATCCCCTTTCTTTGTATACTGCACCATGAGCATGTAGTGTTAAGAAGGCATATCTACTATCAGTCCAAACATTCAAGGTTTCTCCTTCCGCTCTTTCCAAAGCCCTAAGGAGTGCCCACAACTCAGCCACCTGAGCACTGTACCCAGGTCCAAGTGGACCACTCTCAACCACTGTATCATCATCTACTATAGCATATCCTGCAACCCTTAGTCCCTCATGTATATAACTGGATCCATCTGTGTACCAATTGAGATTTGCCTTAGAGAGAGGTATATCAGATAGGTCTGGTCGACTAGAATAGACGCTTTCTAGTACTTGTATACAATCATGTTCTGTTTCAACTTCAGTTGGCAGTAAAGTAGCTGGATTTAGTCGATTGGAAACCACCAATCTCACATGTGGGTTTTCTATCATCATTGCTTGGTATTTAAAAAGTCTTTGGCTGCTAATCCACAAATGCCCTTTATTATCCAAGATAGACTGTACTGCATGAGGGGTATGAACATTTATGGGACAAGAGAAGGTCAACTTATTACAATCCTGTAAAAGGACTGCTATAGCAGCAAGGACCTTCAAGCAGTGCGGCCACCCCTGTGCCACTCCATCCAATTGCTTAGACAAATATGCCACAGGTCTTTGCCATTGCCCCAGTTGTTGAGTTAATACCCCTAAGGCAGTATTTCTCCTGGTATCCACATACAAATTAAAGGGTTTTTCCAAGTCGGGCAATGCCAGGGCGGAAGCAGAAACAAGAGCTTGCTTGACTTCCTTAAATGCCTTTCTTTGTTCTCCTGTCCAAACGAAAGGCTTACTATCACCCCCCTTTGTAGCTGAATACAGAGGAGCTGCTAACAATGCATAACTTGGTATCCAAATGCGGCAGAAACCAGACAGCCCCAAAAATCCCCTCAGCTGCCTTCTGTCTACAGGCTCTGCAATTTCCAGCACTGCTTGTTTTCTTTCCCATCCTAGAGATCTTTGGCCTTGCTTTATGTCATAACCCAAGTATCTCACCTGCTGTTGCACCAACTGTGTCTTTTTCCTGGATACCCTGTATCCACAATTTAAAAGCAAATGCAAAAGAGCTTCTGTGTTATCCCAGCAGGTTTCTTCTGTTCTCCCTGTTACTAAAACATCATCCACATACTGCAAGATAGTATCCTCCTTCTGTCGTGGCACAAAACACTCCAAATCTTTTCCCAAGGCACTCCCAAAAAGAGTGGGTGAGTTCTTAAAACCTTGGGGCAATCTTGTCCATGTATATTGTGACTTCTGCCCCGTTGTGGGATTCTCCCATTCAAAAGCAAACAGTGGCTGGCTGATCTGGTGCACAGGAATTGTAAAAAAAAGCATCCTTCAAATCCACAACTGAAAACCATCCTGCTGTAGGTGGGATCAAACTCAATAATGTGTACGGATTTGGCACTACTGGATGAATTGTCACTGTCACAGAATTAACAATTCTAAGATCTTGCACTGGCCTAAAGGTCCCATCCTGCTTCTTTATAGGCAATATGAGAGTATTCCAAGGTGACTGAATAGGTACCAAAATTCCTGCCCTCAAATACTTTTGAATGCTTTCATACACAGCAGCTATAGCTTCATTAGAGCACGATCTCTGGCGTATGTGCACAGGCGTTGCTAAAGGCTTTACTTCCACAATCACAGGAGGGTGATGGGCTGCAAACCCAGGAGGGTTATCCTCAGCCCACAGTCCTGGCACATTGAACTCTTTCCACTTGCCCTCTGTAGGATTATCCAAATCAGATCTAGAAACCATAAGTCTCTTTTTTTTTTAAAATATATTTTATTGGTTTTTTTTTTAAATTTTACAGAAGAAAAAAATTAGTCAAATCAAATCATAGTATTAAAATAAACAATCATCCATAAACAAAACATAAATACATTGTTCAATACATCTAATACTAATAACTCAACTGAAAATAATCATCCCAAACAATTAACATCACTGCTCGGCACCCCCACCACCACATCCCCCCAACCCTATCCTTCCCCCCTCACTTACCAACTAACTACCTACCTTCCTCCCTCCTTCTCTTCTTTCTTCATCCTTCTCTATCTCCATCCTACTCTTCCCCCTTCTTATCAACTTCCACTTACATCAGCCTTCACTCCTCCTTCCTCTTTTCCATCAGATGTGGTGCCCAGAGGCCATCCGAGCAACCCCTTAATAACAGTAATTACATATATTCTTCCGCCAACCCCAATTACAGTTGAGAAAACATCATATATAAAATTATAAACCCTCCCTAACCCTCCCCCCCAACTTCCCAGAGTGAGTACAGGGTACAACAAAAGAAAACCCCACTACATCAAACAAAATTATTATATAATCCTAACAAGAATTTTAAACTATATACTATATACACTCTCTAAATCAATTCAATCCATTAAACAAAACAAACAACTCATCTTGTTAAGAATAATAATTATCATTTACATCTAAACCATCAATCTAAGTGAAATCTTAAATCACTTCAATCCATTGAGAGGTTATATAAAATCACCCAAACCATCAAGTTTAATATATACCATTCTTAGAATTCGTCTGAAGAAATGAAATTTAAAATTGTATGTAAGGAATTATGGGTAATCTAAAATTATGGACTGAATTAAGGACTAAGATTATGAGTAAGATGTAAGAGAAGATGATTAATGGTTGATATAATTAAATTGATGAAGAATGTATTTGTTTTGATGATCTAGGTTTGACATTAGATTGATTTATTGATGAGATAGATAAGCATTAAGTGATTGGATAAAGTTGAAGGAATGTAAGTTAGAAATGGAATAAATAGACTGTATTTGTTAGGGAGGTTTATTTGACAGATGAGAGAGCCCAGAAGTCGATTGATAATAATTTATAATTAAATGAAAGGATTTAAGGCCAATCTAAGACTATGGGTTGAATTAAAGATCAATTTTATAAGTAAGTTGTAAGAGAGGATGTTTAAATGAAGATATATTAAGATATATTAAGATATATTAAATTGATTAAGAACATAATTTTTCTTTTTGAATTGAGGGATTTATTGTTATTGATATTATTTGTTTATTTAGAAACCATAAGTCTCCAAATAGCCTCTGGGTGGTGTTTTATCTGGATCTTTTGCTGACCCTCATCAAAAGAAATGGTTGCACCTAACTTGTTAAGCATATCTCTCCCCAAGAGGGGTATTGGGCATTCGGGAATGTACAGAAATTCATGTTGGATCTCAGTTCCCTTAAACTCACATGTCACAGGCTTAAGGACCTGACGTCCCAACACATGTCCTGACACTCCCTGAATCTGTATTCGATGCGGTCCTGGTTGAGCAATTTGACTATTCACAACTGATCTCCCTGCTCCTGTATCTACTAGGAATGTTGTTTGTTGACCCCCGATATTCATGGTTACCAATGGCTCAGGGGGGGCCACCTCCAAGCCTGGTCCCCGTCAATCTGTCCATCCTGTACCAGCCAATCCAATTCCTTCTGTCTCTCTTCCCATACCTCCTCTGTTTCCCCCAAATCCTCGTCCCCTGAAGGGCACTCTAGTCAACACTCCTCTCCCCAATCCACCTCGTCCAAATCCTCCTCTGCCTCTCCAACCTCTTCCTCTCATCGCCCCTCTCGGGCACTCTCTTTGCCAATGACCTTCCTCTCCACAGTTGGCACACTGGTTAGGACCCAACAATGTGCCCCCCTGTAATGCCACAGCCAACAATTCTGCCTTCTTTTGCATCCTTGCATCCTTTTTCTTTTCCTCCACCTTATCTCTATTCACATACACTTTCCTTGCCACCTCCAACAACTCAGAAGTATTCTTTTCTACCGCCCCATCCAGCTTCTGCAACTTCTTTCTAATATCATCATAACTTTGTGTGATAAACCTTTCATTCAACATCCTCACATTATTAGGGTCTCTAGGATCTACTTGAGTGTACATCTCATATGCCTCAATCAATCTTTGCAAATAACTCTCTGGACTTTCATCTGCTTCCTGCATCACTAAACAAGGCTTGGACATATTTACTGGAGGCTTTCCAGCTTTACGAAGAGCTTCTACCACCAGATTCTGATATTCCCGTAACTTGGACAAATCAGCAGGATCCCTAACATCCCAGCCAGGGTCTTTTTCTGGAGCTCTAGCTTCTAACTCAGGCTGTATATTTAGTGCAGCCGGAAATTTGTCTTTTATGCATTGCCTAATAGCGGCCCTCCACTTCTCCTTTTCTGCTGCCGACAACAACGTATTCAACATCTGCTGTACATCCTGCCATGTGGGATTGTGAGTCTGCATAATAGTTTGAACCAGATCAGCCATCTCTGCAGGCTTTACTGAAAGGGGACCAAAATGCTGTTTCCAATTTAGCAAGTCAATTGTGGTGAATGGGACATATTGGAATAATGACTGCATTTGCATTACTCCTTGCTGGTCCATTACTACCTGGTCCACTTGCCTCAAAGGTGCTATAAGATTTCGCTTGGCTGCCTCTGCCTTTGCCGCTGCTGATCTCGTCACCACCCCAACCGCTTCACTTCCTCCCACATTTTCCCTTTCATTTCCCTCACTTTCCTCTGTTGCGAGCGCTGTCTCTCCCTCCTCCTTCGAAACTGCCAGCTTTCCACTCGGCCGTTGCCTCACCTCTGGTTGCTGCATACCCTCAGGCACAGCAGCTGCCGCAGCTGCTGGTATTGGGGGCAATGGGGGTGAGCACGGCACATAGGGGGGGGGTCTAAAAAGTTCCTCCTCCTCCGCTGCTACCCTAACCTCCCTTGTCAGATCAGTTAGTGCAGTCTCGGAAACTGCTACTTTAAATCCTTTCTTTAGATCTGACAATGCTGTCTCGGAAACTTTCCCTTCCTTGTTTCCTTTAGACGCAGCTTGCAACTTCTTATCCTTCTGTTTGACTACACACAAACGAACCATTTCAGCTCGACACTGCAATAAATCATCAGCCCTTGAAGCCACCGCATCCCCCCACTGATCTATATACTGGAACTGATTAGGATATCTCTCCTCATTTGCTGCTATTAGAGCGATTAGATCATCAATAACCCTCATGTTAAAAGTTCCTTCCGGGGGCCACCCAACATCCATGAATGGCCAATAAAGTTCACAGAGGACTCTTAATCTATCTCTTGTTACCTTTGGGTAGGGCACTCTATAGTGGGTGTGATTAAAATACTGATCAAATCCTTTCATCATGCATTCCAACGGTGTGCTGGGAATGCTGCTACGCCCTCCCATCCTAACAACACTGCTACTGACCTACGGTGCCGGACGTTCCAACGGTCACCAATAGGGAATGCATTAGCTTAACCACCCACACAACCTAACACGGACTTCCTTAGGAACGACGTCCCGAGTCAGGGGGAGTGATCAGGTCCCCTCTTCTATCTTCAAATGAGATAGGTACTTCCCACCTTTACCATATACTCGCCTGTGGCGTCTTGTCCTGGACAGGAGATGGTTCAGACCTCCGTTCCTTCTCCCAAGGGTTCTTGGACTGGCTCTCAGCACCGTCGGCTCTACTGATAAGCCACAGCTGTCTCCCGGAGGAAGACTCCCCCGTGGCGCCTGGAGAGTGTTCAGTAGAGGCTTCCCAGCAGTGCCGAGGGGGTCAAGCCGTCCTCAGCGAAACATCGCCTCACTCCAATGTCCCATCCGGGGTGCCAGAAACTGTTGTAGAATAATGAGACCGGAGCCAGCTCTTCTGGAGAAGGAAAGGTTTATTGCGCAGGTTCAGCAAGCAAAGGGTCTGAACCCCGAAGGGTGGTTTTCACAACATATTTATAGTCAATAATATGTATACATTTCCTGATCACATCATGACCATTAGATGTTCTGTTTATGGTTACATGTCACACTTCCCTAAATGTATGCATGTGAACAGTGCATGTGAACAGTTTCCAGACAGCATGCAGCAGTCATTGATCATGCTGGTAGTCAAAACATGGCATACCTACCATAACCCCTGATACAACAAAGCTATAAATCCTGACCCAGCAAAGCTAAAATAGAAAGCTGACTTAGACTTATCTCGTGAGACAGGAAACCTTCTTCTAGATCCAGGCATCCATCCCAACCTTTTCTCACCATATTTCTTTCTTAGCTATAAACAGTTAGTTTAGCTTGTTAGTCTGTTGTTTGTCCACTTTAGTGAGGTTCCTGGTGAGAGTCCACCACGCTTTGCAAACCGTTCTAAACAATAAACAGAATTTTATTTTTCTAACTCTGAAAATCGTCTCGTTTGGATTTCTTTAACACAAAAATCCTGCAAACACTTACCTAAGTTATCTACAATAATCGGATTACTACCCGTGTTTCCCCTAAAGCAAGACAGGGTCACACTTTCCTTTTATCCCCAAAAGCCCACTATGTCTTACTTTCGGGGTACGGCTTATATTGATTGGAAAACAATTGTCAGTTTTATTTTAAGTATTTTAAGTATATTAAGTATTTTAAGTATTTTAAGTATTTTAAGTATTTAAGTATTTTAAGCAGGAGGCGGAAGTGGGCAGGAGTAATATGTCTTACTTTCGTGGTACGGCTTATATTAGCCGACCCCCTGAAAACCCCGATACGTCTTACAATCGGGGGTGTCTTACTATCGGGGAAACACGGTAATTGTAATTTTAAATGTGTCTCATGGATTGTAGCTCCTTCCTTTGCAATTTTATGTCAATAAATTTATTTTTACTTCATTTTATTCTGCCAATACGAGATCTTATTGCTATATTTAGAACGACGTTATTAGTTTTATTGTCAACCATCCCATTTGGCACATTTCAACAAAAGGAAGTCCCAGCTCTTTAAAACTACCAAGAGTAAAACTTTACTGAAAGATCCATCTAGGCACAGTGGAAGTAAAGTCAGTTCTAGGATTTTCCCATAAAAACCCACATAGTTAAAACCCCCTTCCCCCCCTCTCTGGGCCACCCACAGTTCATAGTTCATCAACTGAGTTCAGTTCTTTTGTTTTGGGAAATCAGGTCTGTGCCCTCTGAGCATATCTCATAACTTGACCTTGGTGAATAAGGTCTCACTGGCAACAGCAAACTCTCACAAATTCCTCACCCTAGGAAGTCACCAATCCCCCTCCTGTTTCTTCTGTATGACAGAACACAAGCCAAAATCAAGCGCAGGAAATGATGGAGATGAGTCGGTTTTGACATTTATGCCGTTTCAAATCAAACAAATCAGTGATTATTCAGTATAATACACAGAAACAGAAGACACGTAGAAGAGAGTAAACAAAACATACACATTGGTTATGTGTCCTGAATATGTCACCAAAATTAAATAGAATTGTAAAAATGAAATACATTATTAAATAAATACATTATTTGACAAGATGCGAAATAGCCCTCTTTTTCCTTCTTGCTTTGATGCACTCTGCCTTTTAGTAACTGTAGAAGAAGAAGCCAATCTGGTGTAGTGGTTAAGAAATCAAGCTAGAAGCCCTGAGTTTTAATCCTACCTTAGGCACAACCTTAGGTGACCTTGGACCAGTCACTCTCATTCAGCCCTAGGAAGCAGGCAATGGCAAAGCCCCTCCCGAATCCTTGCCAAGAAAAGTGCAGGGAGATTTGCCAAGGCAGGCACCAGGGGTCAACAATCTGAGGCACCCCAAAAGTGGCTTCGATACTGAGATGGGAGTCAGATCCAGTTTGGTCTAGTGGTTAAGGCGCCAGGTTAGGAAGAGGAAGACTGAGTTCAAGTCCTGCCTTAGCCATGATAGCCAACTGGGTGACTTTGAGCCAGTCATTCTCAGTCCAACCCAGCTCACAGGGTGGTGGTTGTGGGGAAAACTGGAGGAGGAAGATGTGTTGGGTATGTTTGCCCCCTTGAGTTATTTTAAAAATAAAGGTGAATAATAAGGGGAGTGAATCTTAACTCTGATACGGTGATTTTGAATGCTAACCTTGGCTCCCTGGAACATCTCAGAGCATCCGAGCAACTGAAGACTGACAAGCTGCTGCTGGCACAGGAGCATGTGAGGAATCCAAGTGAACATACCTCATGAAGGCAGCCCTTGACTTGAAACCACAACTGAGCCCAAGTGAGACAGTTGTTAGGTGAGCTTTGCCCCGTTTTAACTGTATCATGGGGGAAGAGAGAGAAGGGAAGGAAAGGTTTTGGCAGGAAAGAGGAGGAGAGCAGGGGATAGAGAGGGTGAGAGGGACAGGTGGAATCCCTTTGGGGGCAAGCCTGAGGGAGAAGGGAAGCAGGGCCAAGCGGCTGATCTGGCCTCCATTGAGTGGGAGGGGGATGAAAAGGAGGAGGTTTTGGCAGGAAAGCGGAGGAGAGCAGGGGGTAGAGAGGGAGAGGTGAGTGTCTCTGGGGGCAGAGAAGGGAGAGGAGGGAAGTGGGGCCTCCCCCTCACCTGGTCTCCACCCCATTGACTGAGGTGGGCAAGCGATGCATGAGGATAGGTTGAGGAAAGGGGGAGAAAGGAGTGTGAGGGAAAAGTAAAGTCTATGAGGAAAGGAGGAGAAAGGAGGAGGATGGGGAGAGGGACGCAGGCAGACGGGAAGGAGCACAGGCAGGAGAGAGAGGCCAACCGGCAGTCTGACCATCACCCCACTGTGTGACTGGTCTGCCAGGAGGAGGCTGCATGAGGAAGGACAAGACGGCAGAGTCCAGCTGACCCGGGGCAAGTGGAGGTGTCTGAGTGAGGGAGCAGAGTGGACTGGCCACCACAACCATGGAGTGTAGCCGGATAGTTGTGTACTTTTCTCCTCTTGACCACACAAATTTCCCTGCGCTACTCAGGAATTTTGAAGAGCCAAAGAAACTCCTGAGCCGAGCTTTCAACAAGAAAACAACTTTTATTTTGATCAAAACAGAGTCGGGTGTCTCCCTCCCTCTTCGTGGCTGCTTAGAGGGGTGAAGGCACACCCAGAAAAGATTCCTTCCACTTTTTATACCTGTTGTGGGTGTCTCTAGACCAGCTGGGGAAATGTCAGAAGATGACGAAGAACAACCAGGCCCCTCTGGGTATTTTCCCCTCCCGGCAGCCGAGCCAGACAGTGAGGAGATTTGTATGCAGTCTGAGTCAGACTCTCAAAGCGAGGAGTCAGACTTGGAACAGGACAATATATGGCTTGATCCGAGATTCCGAAGGTTTGATAGGCGGAGGTTTCAGTTACGTGGCAAAAGGAAGTAATTGGGGGAAGTGACGTATCGGAAACTATATTAGAAGGTGAAAGAGGGACTAATTCTTTGTCACGAGCAACGTTAATATCAAGGAGTAGCTTGATACCTTGAGCAGTTCGTTTGAACTCAGTTTTCTGGTGTTTTTGGAATGGACGGAAGATTAATGAGATCTTGGACAACCTGAGAGATAAAGAGTGAGTTAATTGGAAGGGGGAAGAGCATGTTTAAGCTGAATGTAAATAAATCAGACTTGGCCGTTCCGGCCAACAAAATGCCAGCAGCTTGCTTTGAAGTGAATCTCTTGAAATGTGTTAAATAAAACTCTTAAAGAAATATTTCTGTGGATTTTACTAAGCTGAGAAGGGCCAGATACAACAGATTGCTCGTGACAACGAAAATTAGTCCGAGCTTTCAGTACTGCGCAAGTCCAGTGACGTCATGGAGCAGCTTCTCGTTGATAATCCCGCTCTGTATCAACTAGTTCAAAGTCTCCAGCTACAAATTGGCAATTTGCAGCAGCAGATTCAGCAAGCTGCAGGAGCCCCAGCCCCAGCTCCAGCCCCCCCTCCCAGAAGAAGCAGGTGTTATTTAGCATTGCCTGATAAGTTTACTGGAGAGCGTAGTAAATTTCCAGCTTTTTTAAATCAATGCAGAACATTCATTGCTTCAACTCCAGCAGATTTCCAGCTTGATGAGACTAAAGTGGCTTTCATTTTAAGTTTACTCTCTGGTCCAGCTGCTGATTGGTCATCTCCTCTGATAGACGGACAAGATCCTGTCCTGCGCAATTATGCAGAATTCTGCCAGCTGATGGAAAAAGAATTTGCTGACCCCCTTCGTAGACAAAATGCCACCAGGCGGATACGAGAGCTACGTCAAGGATCGCGCTGCGTAGCGGAATATATATCAGATTTTCGCCGCCTAGCTCAAGAAATTAATTGGAATGAAGAGGCTCTCATGGAAATCTTTCAAGATGCGTGGTGCTACCCCCTGCGCCGTGCATGCGTGGTGCTACCCCCTGCGCCGCGCATACGTAGTGCTGCCCCCTGTGCCGGCTGAGGCATAGGCCGCCACCTGTTTGGGGTGGCAGCAGGCAGGCCCAGGCACTCCTGGGCGGCCGCGGCAGCGATGGCACAGGGCGACCACGTGCTGGGCCACCAGCTGGCCCAGCCCAAGGGAGGTAAGACACCCGCTGGGCCCCATGCGTGCCAGAAACCCTCCCAGCGCCCGCCAATGCCCTGCTAGCCTTACCTTCGCTGCCGCCCGTTCTCAGTGGTGGCAGGCAGGCCCAGGTGCTCCTGGGCGGCCGCGGCAAGCAGCAGCGATGGCGCAGGGCGACCACCGGCTGGGCCACCAGCTGGCCCAGCCCAAGGGAGGTAAGGCACCTGCCGGGCCCCACGCTTGCCAGCTGCCCTCCCACCTCCCACCTCTGGCCCTCTTTTACTTACATTTTTAGTAGTTGCTCAGCAGGGAGGGGTGGAAAGTTCCGGATAGCTCGCCTTCGCGGCAGACAACTTGCAGCACCGTTTGCAGACTGGGACTTTTGGCGGGCTCAGCAGAGCAGAGACAGCCTGGACAATTCCTATTGGCTTTTGAAAGCCAATAGAATTAGACTGTATTCAAGAGAGTCTATTCTAACTGGGTCTTCCCTCAGACGTAATTCTTTCCGGAAAAGAAACTCAGATCTTGTATTTTCTCTTCAGCTCAAGATTGGGGATTGCCTGAAGGCTCAAAAGAAGGAGAAAGAAAAAATAGCTACATACAAAACGGACACAGAGCAAAGAATTCAGGAGATGCTTGTAAGTATTGATACAACGGTGAGGAGCTTCTGAGCTAATAGGAAGGAGAACACCAGCTGCCATCTTTAATAATAGGCAGCCTGTTTGTAAGTAGAAGTTCCGACTGAAATGAAATTCCAGTGAAAGACAGTGTTAGGGCACAGAACGTGTTCTTAGCCTGGGGACTGTATCTTTGACTGGGATGTCACCATTGGCTGAATGAGTCACAGTGATGTTAAGGGCACCTATCACACGAGCCATGTTTTACAAAGTGCATTTGGTTTACATATAAATGAACGCAAACCATATTTCATCTTATTGAAATAAATGTGAAATCAAACATTTTTTGTCTACTTTTTTCGAATTCCTGATTGCCAAGAAAATTTTCGTGAGAGATCATTTAACTTGAGCCTTTTTTTGGTTTTTAGAAACCTTTCCCCCTGTGCTTGTTGATGTCAGAATGTTTTTTTTTTCTCCCCAGGAAATTCTCCCATCACATTTCAGGATTCTTCAGGGAATCTTTTAAATATTATAATAATAAAAATAAATATAATTAAGTAAAACTGAAACAGAAATATGCCTTTTGCTCTTTTTGTCTTCTTGTTCTAGGACCACATCGAAAAAGAGAAAAAAAATGTAGTGGCTGAATTCAGAGAACTACAACTCTGGTTAGAAGGACAGGAGGCGCTTCTGTTGGCTAGAATGGAAGAGACGGAGAAGGATATTATGGCAATAAAGGAGAAGGATTTGGCCATGCACATGGAGGATCTGTGCTCTCTTGACGATCTCATCCAGGAGATAGAAGAGAAGCATCAGCAGCCAGCCAGCCAACTCTTACAGGTCAGGCAGGAAGTTGAGATCATAGACTCACAGGGCTGGAAGGGACCTTGGAGGTCTTCTAGTCCAATCCTCTGCCCAAGGCAGGAGTCCTTATACTGTCTCGAACAAATGGTTGTCCAATCTATTATTGGAAGCCTCCAGTGATGGAGCAGCCACAACTTGGGGAGGCAGGCCATTCCATTGATTAATGGTTCCCACTGTCAGGAAATTCTTCCTTATTTCTAGGTTGGATTTCCTTCTGATGAGCTTCCCCCCTTTTCTTCTTGTCCCGCCCTCAGGTGCTGCAGAGAGTAAAAATCTATGACAGTCTTTCAAGTATTGGAAGATGGCTGTCCTGTCTCCCCTAAACCCTCTCTTTGTTAAGCAAAGCATTCCGAGTTCCCTTAGCCATTCATTGTACGGTTTGGCTTCCAGAGCCCTTGTCATCTCTATTGCTCCTCTCTGCCTTCTTTCTGGGGCCTCAGCATCTTTTTTGTATCCTGGTGTACCAATGATGAAGTGGAGTAGACTGCTTTAGCCCCACCACAGAATCCTCTTTTTGACTCTTTTCTTTTTTTCCTTTTTCCTAAATGTTATCGAAATGATAATAGTGAAAAGAACAAATGAAAATAAAGAAAATAGGGAAATGGAGAAGGATAAGAATGGGAAAGAAGTGTAGGGTAAAGGGGAAAGAAAAAAAGCAGTGTCTTCTAACTTTTTTCAGCACAGTAAAATACAAAATAAAATTACAATCTCAACTTTTTACTTTTACGTATCAGTACTAGCCTGTCTATAAAAACAAAGTCTAATAAGCAAAATCAAGTGTCGGGTATTCATTTTTTTTTGTCTTAAGCACAAAGTCCAGAAGCAGTTTCCAAGTAGAAACTAATATATATATTTTTCTCTAATTAAAGCAATTTTGTCATTTTTTTCTAGCTTCATCATTTTCTCCATCCATTCTTCTGTTGTGGAGATTGATATATAGATAAGATAAGATAATCTTTACTGTCATTATTTTTACTGTGGGGCACACTGGTATACATAAAAAATCAAATTCTGTTGCCTGCTCTCAAAAGTATACGCATACACAACACACATATAAAGATGCTATATGCATACATATGTACATACCTACCACTCTTACACATAAATATCAGTCACTGTCCACCTTGAATACATAGCGGAAAGAGGAAGCTTGAAAGTTCACACGGTTGATACCACGGAGCCTCCTCCCAGAAGGTAACAGGGAAAACAGGTCATGAAGAGATTGTGTGGTTGTGTCCCAGATAATCTTGCGGGCCCTGCTCAAGCAACACTTTTATGCCATCATGTCCTGGATGGAAGGGAGGGAACTGCCGATAATCTTTTCTGCCATCCTCACCACTCTCTGCACCGCCTTCCTGGCTGGAGCAGGGATGCTTCCAAAGCAGACAGTGATGCAATACGACAGGATGCTCTCGGTATCTTTCCATTTCTGTTCTTGTAGGATTCTGGCTGCACTCGTGATCCTGAATGCATGATTATGTGACCACAGGACAATGCACCCGTCATAAATATGAGTCAGTTGCCAAGCGGCTGAATTTTGATCACACAATCATGGGGATGCTGCAACGATGGTAACTGGAAAATGGCCTTATGTCAGTTTTCAGTGCTGTTTTAACTGAGAAAAGGGTCACTAAATGGACTGTTGAAAGTAATGGCTAATATTAGGGATACACAATTCAGAAAAAGCAGGCCTTGAAAGTGCTGGTCAGTGTCCCTTTATTCTGCAGGGGGTTGGACTGGATGACCTCCAAGGTCCGTTTCTTCTTCTTCTTCTTCTTCTTCTTCTTCTTCTTCTTCTTCTTCTTCTTCTTCTTCTTCTTCTTCTTCTTCTTCTTCTTCTTCTTCTTCTTCTTCTTCTTCTTCTTCTTCTTCTTCTTCTTCTTCTTCTTCTTCTTCTTCTTCTCCTCCTCCTCCTCCTCCTCCTCCTCCTCCTCCTTCTCCTTCTCCTCCTCCTCCTCCTTTTTCTTCATATTATTATTATTTTTATTATTATTATTATTATTATTATTCAAGCGGGGTATAATTTTTGTAACACAAGGAAGTAAAAATAAACTGCTTTAAAAAAGGTGAGCGGCTGGGGGAAAAAAGCAATGTTATTTTTTTTAAAGAAAAAATAAAGTACTTTTTAATTATGTTAGTTTGTATCTGGTTTGACACATTTATGAATTTTAAGAATGTAACTGCATAGAAATGGCTCCTTTCATTTTTTGGTCTCTCTTTTTTAGGACATTGGAAGCATCTTGAAGAAGTAAGTGAATCCACCCTCCTCTTTACATTCTCAGAGACCGGCAGCTCCTCCAGCAGTTTTCCTGTTTTGGAAAGTTATGTTTGTATTTAGCAGTAATTTCATTTAGAGACAATGTATTTCAGGGCCTCATAAATATTTCCCCAGACAACCTCAACACAATGTAAATAGCAATGTTTGATATGGTGAATTATTATGGTTGGTCCCACAGTCAGCTAGATGTTTAGATTGAATTTGGTATTTTTGTCCATCTACTGCAGCGGTTCTCAACTTGTGGTGGCCATCTATGCAGAAACGCATTCAGTCTTAGCTCCATAAGCCCCCCCCCCCGCATGGCCTAAGAGGAACAGTGAGGCTTCTCCAGTGGACCATGCCTTGGCACTTGCCCTGGTCCCCCCCTTCTGGCACAGACCCTCAGATCTGTCCCACTCCTGCCGAGGGCCCCACAGGCACCCTTGACGCGAATGGTGTAGAGCTGGCCACACCCACCCAGTAGGCCACACCCATCCTGGCCACACCCACCCAGCCACCGGATGGCAACCGCAATACTGATGCGGCCCTCAATGAAATTGAGTTTGACACCCCTGGCCTATACCATTTCAGACAAATGGCTGTCCAGTCTTTTCTTAAAAACTTCCAGTGTTGAAGCATTCACTGTTTCTAGAGGCAGGTTGTTCCACTGGTTAATTGTTGTAACTGTCAGGAAGTTTCTCCTTAGTTCTAGGTTGCTTCTCTCCTTGATTAATTTCAATCTGTTGATTCTTGTCCTGCCTTCAGGCGCTTTGGAGAATAGCTTGACTCACTCTTCTTTGTGGCAACCCCTCGTCCCCCCTCGTCCT
Source organism: Bothrops alternatus (assembly GCA_034064705.1). Classification (NCBI taxonomy): domain Eukaryota; kingdom Metazoa; phylum Chordata; class Lepidosauria; order Squamata; family Viperidae; genus Bothrops; species Bothrops alternatus. The sequence continues at coordinate 3,358,450 of JARGCV010000172.1, forward strand.
TCTCTTCATTAAACTAGACATACCCAATTCCGTTCCTTATATGTTTTAGCCTCCAGTTCCCTAATCATCTTTATTGCTCTTCTCTGTAGTCTTTCTAGAGTCTCAACATCTTTCCTACATTGTGGTGACCAAAATGGATGCAGTATTCCAAGTGTGGCCTTACAAAAGCATTGTAAGGTGGTATTAATACTTCACGTGATCTTGATTCTATCTCTCTGTTTATGCAGCCTAGCACTATGTTTGCTTTTTTGGCAGTTTTATTTATTTATTTATTTATTAAATTTCTATGAGCCAGCACACTGCTGGCTCATATTTAAGTGATTGTACACTAGGACTCCGAGATCCTTCTCACAGTTACTACTATTGAGCCAGGTACCACCTATACTATACCTGTGCATTTTGTTTTTCTTGCCTAAATGTAGAACCTTACTTTTGTCACCATTGATTTCATTTTGTTAGATAGTGCCCAGTGTTCAAGTCTGTCCAGATCCTCCTGTATCTTAAGCCTGTCTTCCAGAGTGTTGCAGCTTGGTATCATCTGCAAATTTGATAAGTTCCCCATCTATCCCCTCATCTAAATCATTGATGAAGATGTTGAAGAGCATAGGGCCCACAACAGAGCCCTGGGGCACCCCACTACACAACTTCCCTCCAGGTAGATGCAGTTCCATTGAGGACCACACGACCTGTCAGCCAGCTACGAATCCATCTGGTGGTGATGCTGTCTAACCCACATTTTTCTATCTTATCAAGTAGTAGGTTGTGATGTACTTTATCAAATGCCTTACTGAAGTCCAAGTAATTTTTTTTATAAAGATTTTATTGGGTGGTTTTTTTTTCATGTACATATGTTAATTTTTCCAATCAACAAGTTGTCTGGAGTTTGCTATGCTAATACATGTTCAATTCCTAATTCTTCATTCTTTCCTCTAGCCAAGAATAAAATAGGTTCCAAATGTGATAGTAGTCTGTATCTTCTTTATCTTTCAACCTCATAGTTAATCTGTCCATCTCTGCACATTCCAATATTTTCCTGATTATTTCTTCTTCTGATGGCAGTCCTTCATTCTTCCAGTATTGTGCAAAAATTATTCTCGCTGCTGTAGTGATATGTAAGATTAAATATAATTTCTGCTTATTAGTCTTTTCAAGCATAATACTTAGTAAAAAAAAGTTCAGGTTTAAAATCCACTTGTTCACCCAGTATTTTTCTCCAATAGGCCTTTGCCTTACCACGTGTCCACCAAATGTGATAGTACGTGCCTATGTTATGTTTCCATTTCCAATATCTATCTGACATATTTTTAAACATTTCTGCTAATCTTGCTGGCAGCAAGTGCCATCTATAAAACATTTTATATAGATTTTCTTTGTATGAAGTTGACATTGTTAATTTCTAGTTTCTCTCCCATAACATTTGCCATTTTTCTAATTTATATTATAGCCAAAAGTTTTTGCCCATCTTGTCATTGTTTCTTTCACTTGTTCACTTTCCATATCCAAAATTAACAAAAAGTTATACATTTTCTTAATGAATTTCTCATCTGAGGTTAACAAAATCTTATCAAACACAGTTTGATCCTTATAAAATCCATACATTTTTTACATCTTTTTCATATCTACTTTGCATCTGTAAATGTGCCCACCAGGACAAGTTAATTCCCTGATTTTCCAATTCTTGTTTAGATTTTAATTTCCCATCAATATCTAAAATACCTTTATATGTCCATATGTTTTCAAAGTCTACCAAGTTCAGATGTATAAATGCCTCCATTGTTGATAACCATCCTGGAATTTTTAAATATATTTTAGCTTCAATTTTCCCCATACTGTTAATAAGGCATTTCTTATAAAATGATTTTGAAAGTACTTATGGACTCTGTTTTTCCTGTACCATAAGAAAGCATGCCACCCCAATTGTAAATCATGTCCCTCTAAATACAATAAGCTTTTATTTCTAAGTGTTATCCACTCTTTCACCCATGTTAACACAGATGCTTGGTAATACAACGTCTATTCCGGCAACCCAAAACCTCCATTTTCCTTAGCATCTTGTAATGTTTTCATCTTAATTCTAGCTTTTTCCCCCTGCCAAATAAAGTTCAAAACCAATGAATTTAAATTTTGAAAGAATTTTCTCTCAAGTTTTATCAGAATCGATTGAAATAGAAATAAAATCTTTGGCAGCACATTCATTTTTACTGTAGCAATTCTTCCTAATATTGACAGCTGCAGATTTTTCCATCTTTCCAAGTCTAGCTTTATTTGCTTCAATAATTTTGTATAATTGTCTTTTTTTATTGACGAACACTTAGCCGAAAGATGAATACCTAAATATTTAACTTTTTTCACTATTTGTACCTCTGTTTTCTCTAATATTTGCCTTTTTTGTTTATCTGTGAGGTTCTTTACTATTACTTTAGTTTTTTCTTTATTTATTTTTAGTCCTGCCATTTCTCCATACTCTTCGATCTTTCCCCATAGTTTAGGAATCATCTCTAAAGGTTCTTCCAAGAGAAACACTAAATCATCAGCAAATGCTTGTAACTTATATGTTTCATCTTTTATTTTCAATCCTTTAATTTCTGTGTCCTGTCTTATCCTTCTATTTAGTACTTCCAAAGTAAAGATAAATAATAATGGAGATAGTGGACACCCTTGTCTCATACCTTTTCTTATCTCAAAGCTCTCAGTATAATTGAAGTCGAAGTAAATTATATCCACAGCATTCCTCTGGTCCACTGATTTTGTCATCTGGTCAAAAAAGGCTATAAGAACATAAGAACATAAGAAGAGCCATGCTGAATCAGGCCAAAGCCCATCGAGTCCAGCATTCTGTGTCACACAGTGGCCCACCAATTGTACATGGGGATCTTGAGCAGAAAGAGAAGGCAAAACCCTCCCTTTCCCTTGACCCCCAAACAAATGGTACTCAAGGGAATCCTGCCTGCCTCAACCAACATAGAGGCGGCACATGGACATCCGTTTTAATAACCACCGATACACTTTGCATCCATGAATCTATCTAGCCCTGCCTTGAAGCTGTGAAGGCTGACAGCTGTCACGACCCCTTCAGGAAGTGAATTCCATAAATCAACGACCCTCTGGGTGAAGAAATATTTCCCTTTATTTGTCCTCACTTTCTTAGCTATGAGCTTTAGGGAGTGCCCCCTTGTCCTGGTATTGTGTGATAGAGAAAAGAATTTTTCTCCATCCACCTTTTCTATCCCATGCATGATTTTATACACTTCGATCAAGTCACCCCTTAAACGCCGTCTTTCAAGGCTGAAGAGACCAAGGCGTTGCAATCTGGTTTCATAAGGGAGGCGCTCCATTTCCTTGATCATTCTTGTTGCCCTTCTTTGCACCTTTTCCAGTTCCATTATATCCTTCTTGAGGTGCGGTGACCAGAACTGTACACAGTACTCCAAGTGTGGTCTCACCATTGATTTGTACAGAGGCAATACAACACTTGCTGACTTATTTTCGATTCCCTTCCTAATCATGCCAAGCATGGAATTTGCTTTTTTTACTGCTGCTGCGCATTGGGTTGACATCTTCATCGAGCTGTCCACCAAAACCCCAAGATCCCTTTCTTGGGTTGTCTCAGAAAGTTTGGTCCCCATCAGTTGGTAAGTATAATTGGGGTTCTTTGCCCCGATGTGCATAACTTTGCACTTGTTTAGGTTAAAATGCATTTGCCACTTTGTTGCCCACTCACACAATTTCGAGAGATCCTTCTGGAGCTCCTGACAATCAGTTTCACTTTTCACAACCCGGAACAATTTAGTGTCATCAGCAAACTTGGCTACCTCACTATTAACTTCTACATCCAGATCATTGATGAATAAATTAAAAAGTAAAGGTCCCAAAACTGAACCTTGGGGTACACCACTTCTCACTTCTTTCCATCCGGAGAATTGTCCATTTATTGCCACCCTTTGCTTCCTACAATTTAGCCAGTTACCAATCCAGGACAAGACCTGTCCTCTAATTCCGTGGCTGGAGAGCTTTTTTATGAGCCTTTGGTGAGGAACTTTGTCAAAAGCCTTTTGAAAGTCAAGATATACAATATCAACTGGGGCCCCTTTATCTATGTATTTATTTACACCCTCAAAGAATTCTAACAAGTTAGTATGACATGGTTTGCCTTTGCAGAAACCATGTTGATTTTCTTTCAGCAATGCCTGTTTTTCTATGTGCCCTGTAATTTTATCTTTAATAATGGTTTCCATCAGTTTGCCTGGAACTGAGGTTAGACTGACTGGTCTATAGTTTCCTGGATCACCTCTGGATCCTTTCTTGAAGATCGGGGTTATATTTGCTTCCCTCCAATCCTCCGGTACAGTGCCTGATCTTAGAGAAAGATTGTATATTTTAGCTAGAAGTTCAGCAATTTCACACTTGAGTTCCTTGAGAATTCTAGGGTGGATGCCATCTGGACCCGGCGATTTGTTGACGTTTAGTTTAGAAAGGCATGCAAGAACATCTTCCTTGTTTATCTCTATCAGGTTTAATTCTTCTATTTCCCTCCCTGGGAAAACTAATTCAGTGGCAGGCAAATGTTTTCTATCCTCCTCGGTGAAAATGGAGGCAAAGAAGTCATTTAGCCTCTCAGCAATCTCCTTGTCTTCTCTGATTATCCCCTTCTGGCCATTGTTATCAAGTGGCCCAACTGATTTTCTGGTTGGGTTCCTGCTTCTGATGTACTTAAAAAAGGTTTTGTTATTATTTTTAATATTCTTGGCTATATGCTCCATAAAGTCTCTCTTGGCTTTCATGACTATCGCCTTGCATTTGGTCTGCCAGAGTTTGTGATCCCTCCTGTTCTCCTCGGTAGGAAGAGCCTTCCATTTCTTAAATGAGTTTTTCTTCTTTCCAATAACCTCCTTTACCTCATTCGTAAGCCATACTGGTATCCTCTTGGTCTTTCCAATCCTCTTTCTTCTTTTAGGAATGCATTTTATTTGAGCCTGCTGTAACGTATTTTTAAACAGTTTCCAAGCATTTTGGAGGGATTTGACTTTTTTTACTGTTCCTTTTAGTTTCTTCTTTACTATTTTCCTCATTTTGTCAAAATTCCCTCTGTGAAAGTTTAAGGTCTCTGTGTTAGTTTTCACTGACAATTTGCTATCCGTGGTTAAGTTGAAAGTTATTGTGTTGTGATCGCTGGTTCCTATGGGCTCGGTTACAAGGACATCATGAACCAAATCCTGTGCGTTAGTTAGAACCAAGTCCAGGATCCCCTTTCCCCTGGTAGGTTCCATGACCATCTGCTCAAGGGAATAATCGGCTAGCATGTCGAGGAACCTTGTCTCTCTTTCATGTGTAGAACAAGAATTTACCCAATCTATTTGGGGATAGTTGAAGTCCCCCATTATGACTACCCTATTTCTTTTTGAGGCCTCCTTAAATTCATTTTCCAAATAGCAATCTGCCTCTGGAGTTTGGTTGGGAGGGCGATAGCAGATCCCTAACGTCAGATTAGTTTCCTGTCCTGGGATTTTTATCCACAATGTTTCTGTGGGTGAGTTTGAATTTTCTTGAATTTCGAGTTCATGAGATTCTAACTCCTCATTTATGTACAAGGCCACGCCACCACCATTTCTCCCTCTCCTGTCCATCCTATACAATTTGTAACCTGGAATCCTTGTGTCCCATTGGTTTTCATCTGTCCACCAGGTTTCTGTTATGCTGATAATATCAATATTATTTTCCTTCACCAAGCATTCCAATTCCCCTATTTTTGCTCGAATGCTTCTAGCATTTGTGTACAGACCTTTATATGTAATTTTCTGGTGCACTTTCAACTTTGACTGTGGATTTTGACTGTAGAATTTGGTTGTAGAATTTGTAGATGGTCTACCATGTCCTTCTGCTTGACTATTACAATTTAGTTTTCCTGTTGACTCACCAATGTGTGCATAACTTCCACCCTCCATATTAGGCAGTGTGCCTTCTCGAACCGGATGATTTGTCTGGCATGATCTCCTTTTGACACACCCATGTTGGCTTTTGGTAATGACTTTGTTTGCTTCTAGGTATTGGCTGATTTGTTGTTTGATTATCTTTTCCAGAATCTTCCCAGGTATTGAGGTCAGGCTGATAGGTCTGTAGTTTTTTGGATCCATTTTTTTCCTTTTTTGAAGATGGGAACTACATCAGCTCTTTTCCAGTCCTCTGGTAGTTCCCCAGTGCTCCAGTATCTTCGAAAGATATAGTTCAGTGGCTCTGAGATCACCTGCCAGTTCCTTCAGAGGAACTGGGGTGTAATCCATCTGGTCTTGGTGATTTGAACTTGTCTAGGTTGAACAGGTGCTCACTTACCATTTTCATTTTCTTGTCTATCTTAACTTCTGTTTCTGGCCTGTTTTTTACGGTATCCTGTATTTTGAACCCTAGTTGTTGATTCCAATATTAATGTTCCCTCTGAATTTTCTCTGCTCAAGGCTAAACATTTACTTTCAATACCTCTTCAAAGAGCTGCTTCTAGTCAGCTTGTTGCTCTTCTCTTTTCAGCACCTTCTACAATACTTTTTAATATGTGGTACACAAAATTCAACCCTTCAGCCCAGAACAAAGCGTAAGTAGCACACTTACTTTACAACCAGGTTGATATTTTCAAATATGGTTGTTCTTTAATTTTTTTCCATACTAGCAGTAATGAATTCCTAATATAATGTCTTTGAAAGTAGCTATGTATATCACTCTTCCCATACCACCTTGTAATATTTTTACATTTATTCTCGCTTTTTTGCCTTGCCGTATAAATTTCAATATCATTTTATTTAATTATTCAAAGTAATTCCTAGTCTTATTGGAATTGTCTGAAACGGGTACAATAATCTTGGCAAAATATTCATCTTAATTGTAGCTATTCTACCCAGCAAGGACAGTTGTAGGTTTTTCCAATTTTCCAAATCTACTTTAATTTGCGCTTTCAATTTATCACAGTTATCTTCTTATCATCTTGCTGTTAACTGAACTCCTAGATATTTAACTTACTTTGCAATCTGGAAACCCATCATCTTGGCAAATTCTCTTTTCTGTTTATCTGTAAAGTTTTTAACTAATATTTTAGTTTTCTCTTTGTTTCAATCCTGCCACTGCACCGTATTCTTCTGTTTTCTCAATTAGTTTAGGTCCTGTTTCTTGTGGTTCTTCTAAAATAAACACCAAATCATCAGCAAATGCCTGTAATTTATACTCCTTTATTTTCATGCCTTTTATTCCACTGTCTTGCTTAATATTTCTGTTTAACACCTCTAAAGTTAAAATAAATAACAATGGAGATAGGGGACATCCTTGCCTTGTACCCTCAGTTATATTAAAGTTCTCTGTCAAGTCCCTATTTATAATCACCTTTGCTGTTTGTTTATGATATATTGCCTTAATCGTGTTAATACATTTATCTCCAAAGTCCATATACTTTAATTGTAAAAGCATAAATTGCCAGTTCACATTGTCAAATGCCTTCTGTGTGCCAAGGAAAATCAGTGCCATTTGCTTTCCAGAGTTCATCTCATAATAATCTAATGTATTCAAGATCATCCGCATATTATTTTTAATTTGCCTCTTAGGTAGAAATCCATTCTGATCTATGTGTATAATGTTATTTAAAACCCTTTTCAATCGCTCTGCTATTATTGAAGCGTAGATTTTGTAATCTACATTTAACAACGATATTGGCCTGTAGTTTTTTTTATTTGTGGTGAATTAGAGTCTTCTTTAGGTATCAATGTAATATTCGCTTCCGTCCATGTTTTAGGTATCTTTGCTTCTGACATTGCTTCATTATAAACTTTGAGCATAGCTTGGCCTATTGTGTATTGTAAATGTTTATAAAATTCTATCGGTAGACCATCTGGCCCAGGAGTTTTGTTATTTTTTTTGTCTCCTAATTGCTTCAGTTAGTTCCATCGTTATTCTTTCATTCAGTGTGGTCTTCACTTCTTCAGAGACTTTTGGCAATATAGCTTTTTCCAGATATTATTTTATTTTAACTTCTGATATTTTCTCTTGGGTATATAATTTCTATAGTTGAGTTTTTCTTTTTTCTTTTTTCTAACAAATTTTATTGTTTTTTTTAACTTTTACAACAGAATGCTCAAGACACACCGTGGTGGTTAGGTGATCAATCATCCCAAAACAAAATCATATAATAGCTCAAGTAAATATATTGAATGTTCCCTCTCTATTTCCCTCAAGTAATATAACCTATTTAACATAACCCATTTCTACATTACATATCTATAAATCCTAATCCTGTTTTGAACTTTATTAATTTACAGTTACCATAGTCCAATTTGATCTTAGATAAATGTATTATCACTTTGGGTAAAATACTAATCCAGATATATTCTAATTCAAAATCTCATAAATCATTGATTTTATCACAAATCTCTCTTATTTATTCAGATAGCATTTAAATATCATTCAAATAATTATCATGTCTAAAAAAAGAACATATCTATTATTACACAAAACATCGTCTTACTAACTTAACACACTCAATTAGTTGTTAAATCAATCCGCATTTCTAAAAACCTCTTTCATATTTTTATTCTCATTCCATTACAAAATAATTTTCATACAAATAAACATATTATTCCAAAAAATACATTCTTACTCTAACATGTATATTCTAATAATCACAAATTTTCAACTCTAAATTTTAGTCCTTAAATCAATCCATATGTCTCAAAACCTTTTTAATCCATTACATATAATTTTAAATTTCTCTTTTTAGTCTTATTCTGGCTTTCTTTTTATGCCAAGCAGGTTTCCATAACAAAGCCTCTATTTCAGCAAATAGATCTCCCATTATTGCTTGTAATGTCATTTAGGTCACTAAAAGACCTCCCATCCTCTGTTTTTGACGCCTGGCTCCTGTCTGCTGGATAACACACTCGATCATATCCAATTTTATAATTAGTAGTTGATTATCAAAGTTGTCATAATTCTCCAACAGTTGTAATTTCAAGTCCATTTCTGTTAGTTTTGCAATTATAGATAGTTTAGTTACAATCATTTTCTGGTCATCCAAAGTCTCCATAGGTTGTATGTAAATTAATTTCTCTTCTATTGCTTTTTGGTCTGTAGAATGATCAAATAGAGTCTGAAGGTCAGTTTGTAAGTTCACAGTAGAATTTCTCTTTATTATTTCTGCAGTACTCTCTCTTATTTGGGAACATATTTCCTCAGTAGCTTCATAAATCTTTTCCAGTATGAGTTTACAGTTGAGTTGTAAATATGATTTCTCCATTTCAGTAGTAACTAAATCCAATCCTGTTATCTTTTAGTGGGGGCTATATTCCAAAACATTTAGTCAGTATCCACCCCCACCAATAACAGCTGTTGGACCAAAAACAAGAAACAGTTGCAGTTTTAAATTTATCCACAAGGTGTCCTCCGTTAACTATGAAGGTCTCTTCCAGACCCCCAAAATGAGGTTAGTAAAGTCAAAGAGCTGTGGAATCTCTTTCCGGGCTTCTCATAGAGTTGTTTGTTTTTCCAAACAATAAAGATTTATCCCTTTAAAAAAAATAAGTCCAGGACATAGGAAAACAATATTCTCCAGCTTAGAAGATATAATAATGCAGTTTTATGATAAGGATTTTTCCAGGGCCCCCATGTAACAAAAAATAAAAATAGTTAATAAGAAGTTTTTTCCTTTGTTATGGAAAGCTCTTTTCCCCAGATAAACGAAGGCAGCTCTTTCAAAGCAGGGAAGTAATTCCAAAAGGCTTTTAACAGGAGAGTAATTAAGCAAAGAGAGAGAGGGAAAAGTCACACCGGGATCATCCACGATGGTTTCTTAATGCTTAGATGTTCTTTTGACTTTCGGCTGGAGCAGCTAAATGATCGGCCATGTTACTGGCCGATCTTTTCTCCGTCGGCCCTGAGGAGCTGCCTCGGACCGCGGCCCTGAGGAGCTGCCTCCTCCCCCCGCAGTCAACGAGAGTCCTCCTCATCGGTAGTCACCCCTCCAGGGTGACATTTTGACCCGATTAAGGGTCTACCAGCAGAGGAAAAGCAGATAACGAAGAGAGAAGTCTCTTCGTGTGCCTGCACCACTGCAACCCAAAACCGGAAGTCTATAGTTGAGTTTTTCTATAGCTGTTCTAGTCTCTTCTTCTCTTCCTCTTTAGGAAATATCCCTTCAAAAATTACTTGTAATACATCAAAATTATTTATAATCCATCAAAGTCTGGCAAGGGAATTCTTCTATTCAAACTGAAAGTAAATTCCTGCAGTTTCTCAACTTCAGCCTGCTGGATTGTTTTTTAATCTGTTAAAGCCAGAAAGCTGTTAGCTTTACCCAATCATACTATTCACTCTCTGTTCCAACTTTCCAGACTGAACAATTTGCAGGTGCCAAAGTTAATTATTATTTACAGCTTCTACTCCAAACCACACTTCATGTTCAAGGTCAGCCACTTTCACCTCTTATTATCTTTCTCTGCTAGTAAGGGCCAGTAGATGGCGCACTTGTTCTGTTTTCCTCTTTTTTTTTAGCCTCTTTTTTGGTGTTAAAGTTTTAGACTTTCTTTTATAAAATATAGATCAGTGATGGCGAACCTTTTAGAGACCGAGTGCCCAAACTGCAACCCAAAACCCACTTATGCATCGTCAGGTGCCGGGTGGGTATGGTCCATTGAGTAGTTGTGGCCCATTGGGTGGACGTGGCTGCAGTGGTAACAGCAGACTGGGTGGGACTAAAAAGTTCGATCAATCAATTCCAACTTTGCAAGATCTTTTTGTTTTCCCGCGAAAAGTTGAAATTGACTGATTGATTGAACCTTTTTTTTTTTGTACACGGGCGGAGGCCTAAAGTGAAAAGGTTTTATAAAACCCAGCTGAAGGCCTAGGACTGGGGCGATGGCGCGTGTGCCCACAGAGAGGGCTCTGAGTGCCGCATCTGGCAGCCGTGCCATAGGTTCGCCACCACTGGTATAGATCGTCCAGCTTCCTGTTCTTATTCCACACGTTATTAAAACAATAGCTAAGCAGAGAAATGATTGAAGCCTGGGAAACAGGGCCCTTGTCAGTCAATCACTAGCTTACCAGGTACTTAGGAGCTGAGGACAGGGCAACACAAGGAAAGAACAATCACTGACTTAATGGCCGGCCATCAACACCCCACTTAACAACTAAAAGTCACACACAACCAGGCATCACATGTATACAATGTGCAGGACAGCCCAGTGTACACATTGTGGAGAGAGAGCAGTTCCCTGAGGAAGCTTAGAAGAATAAACCTCTGGTCCTGGTGACCAACTCAGACTGGATCCTGCAGCTAGCCAATCCTCAAGCACCATCTGATGTTTTAGAAAGCTTCTTCCATTGGCAGGATGATAAACATCGTTCTTTTGCCTTGCCAGGTATCAGGCGAAGGAGACATATGAGAATCCCATGGATTTACTTGTAGACCCGATGTGGACAATCTGGGATTACAGTGATCTCGCTGTGCTTCTGAAAAGTGCCATGAAAAAATTTAGAGGTAAAAAAACAGCCGCCGAGGTTTTACGCTGGATGATATTTTGACCGCAGAGCATCCAAAAGAGATTCTGGGTCAGTGTCAGGGGGATCAAAGAGGGATCGATGTCAGGATCAGTGGAAGAGACCCCTTCATTTCTCTGGGGAAAGGCCCTGTGTCTTGGCACCAGGAGGGGGAACAGGAGCTTCCTGGTTTCTCCCGTTAAAGATGAGCTAGCTAAAAACAGCAACCACTAGCCAGTCATAGTTGACCATTTACAGGTAGTCCTCGACTTACAACAGTTCATTTAGTGACTGTTGGAAGTTAGAACGGCACTGACTTAGGACCATTTTTTACACTTATGACATCCCCACAATCGTGATTCATATTCAGATGCAACTGATTCAAATTTATGACAGTTGAAGTATCCACAGGGATCCCCACAGTCACGTGATTTACATTCGGATGCTTGCAACTGATTCATATTTATGATGATCCTGTGATCATCTTTTCTCACATTCTGACAAGCAAAGTCAATGGGGAAGCCAGATTCACTTCACAACTGTGTTACTAATTTAACAACTTCAGTGATTCACAACAAATGTGACAAGAAAAGTCATAAGATGGGGCAACATTGACTTAACAAATTTCTCACTTAGCAACCTAAATTCTAAAATCAATTTATGGGAATTATGAATTTGGGAATTATGAATTTCCCAAATCCACATTCACTGATCACTGGGGAAGCTGAATAAGCTTCCACTAAATATAATGGAATATATACAGGTAGTCCTTGACTTATGAGCACAATTTCAGTTGTTAAGTGAGTCGTGCTCTACTTTATGACCCTTTTTGCCACCGTTGTTAAGAAAATCACTGCAGACAAGTGAATTGTGTGGTTGTTAAGCAAATCTGGCTTCCCGCATTGACTTTGCGTGTCAGACGCTTCCCAGGAAAGTTGCAGATGACAATCCCAGAACCATGGGATGCTGCAGCCGTGATAAATACATGCTGGATGTCAAGTGTTGGGATTTTGATCATGTGACTGGGGATGCTGGAACGGTCGTAAGTATGAGAACTGGTCATAAGTCACTTTTTTTAGTGCCATTGTAACATTGAGTAATCATTAAATTAATGTTGAGGACTACCTGTATATGGAAAGTATAGTAGAATATATTTATATCTGACAAAATAGATATAGCTACCACTGACATTCTGGCTTGTAGCTTTCCTTATTCCTTATTTCCTGATTTGAGGCCAAGGAAAGCAAACAAGAATGAAAGTGAATATACGATAAATATGATAGCAGTGTTCCAGTATTTGAGGGGCTGCCACATTATTCACCAAAGCACCAGAGGGCAGGAGAAAAAACAACGGTTGGAAACTGATCAAAGAGAGAAGCAACCTTCCTGACAGTGAGGACAGTTAACCGGTGGAATAGCTTGCCCCCAGAAATTGTGGGCGCTCCATCACTGGAGGTTTTTATGAAGAAACAAAACAGTCACTTGTCCAAGATGATAGGTTCTCCTGCTTGAGGAGGGGGCTGGACTAGAAGACCTCCAAGAACCCTTCCAATTGAATTCTATTCCTATTCTATGTCGGTCACCGGGATGAGAGTTTCTGTCTTCAGGGCTTTCCGTCTCTCCCTGGAGCCCACCTTCGTGTCTGCCTGTCTAAAAAGCCACACACAGAGACACTATAAATACCATACACAAAACAGCACACACACTCCACTAGAGAGGAATTCCCTGAAGATAGGCTCCAGCAAGGGCCCGGAAGACAAAACCTCTCGTCCCGTTGACTGACCCAGATGGGATCCTGCAAAGCAAACCAGGGTGTCTCTGGGGAGGCCCTTCTGTCGCTCCATTTCCAGCGATGAGATGCTGAATCCCTCCCTTTTCTTCCTCAGATACTCTGGCAAGTGGACTTCAACTCCAGAAAGGTAAATATGAGTTATAAGAATCTCATATCGCTTGCTATTTAAACTCTGATGCTAGTAGCTTTAAGGGAAATATTGTACAATATTAGCATAAGATTAGATACCTTGAAGACTATGATGATCCAGGAAACTTAAACGATTTATTATTTATGACCTATTACTTGCTATTTATATGTACACTGTGAGCTTATCCACCGAAGACATTCCTTGTGTGTCTGATCACACTTGGCCAATAAAGAATTCTGTTCTATTCTATTCTATTCTATTCTATTCTATTCTATTCTATTCTATTCTATTCTATTCTATTCTATTCTATTCTATTCTATTCTATTCTATTCCATTCCATTCCATTCCATTCCATTCCATTCCATTCCATTCCACTCCACTCCACTCCACTCCACTCCACTCCACTCCTTTCCATATAAAGAGCAACAAAGAAAAAAAGTATAGGATTAGATACCTTAAAGACTATGAAAATCCACTAAATATAAACTAGTAAATTGATGTCAGTCTTATTGTAGAATGAAGTATTTGCATAAATGGGAAAATATGGGCTGGTACTGAAAGGAATATAGAACTCCTGCCAGGCTAATAACATCCTCTTCATTTTACTGCCTGACTATAAATTGGTGAGAGACCAGGTCTTTGTGAGCAGAGATATTAAGTCCTTTGGGTCACAGCAAATAGCAAAGTTGGAGCACCAGGGATGTCCCAGGGGTGCTTTTTCCACGAGGTACCTGGACTTTCTTGTTTTTCTTTGAAGACATTTCGCTTCTCATCTAAAGAAGCTTCTTCAGCTCTGACTGGATGGTGGGGTGAGGATCAGAATCAGAGCTGAAGGAGCTTCTTGGATGAGAAGCGAAACGTCTTCCAAGAAAAACAATGAAGTCCAGTTGCCTCGTGAAAAAAAGCACCTTTGGGACAACCATGACCTGGATGACTGAGACTCTCCAGAGACATCGAGCACCAGGGATGTCTCCACCTTGTGAGCCATCAAATTGACGAAAGCAGAGGTTTCCTGTGCAGAAGCCTCCCCTTTTGTACCTCCCTGCGACATCCTGATGCTCGTAGAAAAAAGGTCAGAGCTTCCTCACATTCCATCCTGTGCCCCAAGTTCCCTGTGGGGGGATCCCTCTGACTCTGTCAGTTCAGAATTGAAACATGGCAGCCTCTTGCTCTGCCTGATCTTCTGGATTAAAGCTCCAGGTAGAGTCCCTGTTCAACCTTGGCCTTCCCGGGAACTCACTGAAGGCAAAGCCAACCACTCTTCACCCCCCATCCCAATCTTCCCACCTGCAAGATGGAAGTTAAAGAGATCGATATGCAGGGATGAAGCACCATGAAGGCTTACGGGCCATTTATAAAATCAGGGAATCTTCCAGTCCTGGAAGCTGAACTCCTTTCAGAGTGGAGGCCGTAGGGTTGATATATTGGGGGTCAAGACACAAACCAGGCCTGCAGCCTAAGCTCTTATTCTTTTTCCTTCCTTCCCGCTTGCAGTGAATGTAATTCTGGATCCAGATACAGCCCATCCTGGCCGCCTTGACATCCCCAAAGATGGAAAAAGCGTCAGAGGAATTAAACAAAGGTATCCTACCCCATACAGCTGGAGATTTGAACATCATCCATGTGTCCTTGGCTATCAGAGGTTCTCAATAGGGAGACATTTCTGGGAAGTTATTGTAGGAGATACAAAAAAATGGGATGTAGGGATTACCAACATGCCAGTGAACGTAACGAATCTTGATGAGGAGGCCGAACACTGGCAGGTTTATAAATGGAGAAAGGAATACGGGGCTCTCTCTCCGTCAATATACTCTAAACTGGTCCTGACCGAGGAGCCCAAAAGGATCCGCATCTCTCTCAACTGCGAAGGGGGACAAGTGAGCTTTTTTGATGCCAGGACTGCAGCTCTGCTCCATACATTCTCAGACGATTCCTTTGTTGGAGGGACCCTTCTGCCCTCTTTCTTTTTGGATGAAGGCAACTCCCTGTCACTCCCCTAAAATAAGGGGACCTCCATAGGCAAACCTTTGCAAAAATCCCTATTTGCTAAGCTGTAGTCCCTGAGAGCCTTTAAAACAGAGGTTCCCTAGCTTCCTTTAGTGTTGGATGCCACACTGAGTTGCTTGTGGTTGTGTAGCCTTGGAAATGGAAAGAATGGGTCAGTCAATCAATCTAAAAAATGAGGAGTCCTGTGTGAGCTTTATAGGCTTTAATGTTATGTGTTCAAGTGTTTCAATACTAAGGATACCTTATCTTACATGGCTAAAGCCATAAATCATGGGTTTTAGATGTCCGTCACAGCTCTCCTTCCCATTTATGTATCCTGCTTGTTTCTTTAATGTTTAGTTGCAATCAGTGAGTGTGTAGGTTCCCATAATGCAGTGTTTCTCAACCTTGACAATTTTAAGGCATGTGGACTTCAACTCCCAGAATTCCACAGCCAGCATTGCTGGCTGTGGAATTCTGGGAGTTGAAGTCCACATGCCTTAAAATTGTCAAGGTTGAGAAACACTGCCATAATGCAATATATTCTGTTTTCTTTCCGTTTCTCTCTCTCTCTTTTTCTGTTTCTTTTTAAATGTATACAATAATCATAATCCCAACAAACTCTAGCAGGGCTTCAGCAAATATTAGACTCAATGTAAGATTGACAACATCCTAGGTTTTTTTTTGTTTTTTGTTTTACAAATCCTAGTACTGTTTCTGTCTTTTTATCTATCTACTTATCTACTTTTTTTTTTGAGAAGTTCTTGCTAGAGTTTTAATTTTTCACATTTCACATTAAAAGTAATTGAAACAAATGAGGTTTTATGCTCAAATGCTATTTATTTGAATGGCTTATAGGACTAATCTTCATGTCATATAATGGGGTTGACTTGGGTTGCGTTAATGCTTCAGAAATAATCTAAGATTAAAACTGTATGTTGCCAACCAATGCACCTTCCTGCCTTTATGAAACTCCTCCTTAGGAGAAATATAAGTTCATAATAAATCCCATTTCATTTCTTCTTTTGTATGGAAGCCAACGTTAATAAAGTAATTTTGTTCAATTCATGGTTAGACATTGTAAACAAATGATTTCACAGTTGGAACTCAAGATAATACCTACCTAATTTCCACCTGCAATTTGAGTCATAAAATTAGTCTACTTTACTCCATGATGCTCCAATATGCTTTATGTTTTCCTCTTTACCACTCCAAGTCCAATTAAGATTATTTTTATTATCGGAGAACCTAATCATGTGTTTTCAGGGGATTAATTCCAAGTCAAAACCTCACTTTCCTAATGCTGATATTTATGAAATACAATTTTTTTTTTACATCTCGTGTCACTGTGGGATCAAATGTGGAGAACTTAATTCTATCAAAGGCATTCAAGGACAAATCTAATTTAAACTGCTACTGAAACTTCAAGAACCACTGACAAACTATAAGGAGAAAAATTACTGAGTTATCTTTCTCACTACTTCCTCAAAAATTATTTGTACAGGAATTTCATTTCACATACTTGTATCTGTGTGAGCTATGGCCATTAAGTTTAATTTATAACATTTGAATTGATTTTAAATCCTTTATAACAAAATATAATGCAAGGACATTATTGTATGACATGGGCCAGGATAGAACAAAGTGTACTTATATGACCCTCTACTACACTTTTTTTTCTTTTTCTTTTTTAAATTTTTTTATTAAAGCAATCAACATTATTCATAATATCATATTAAGAAGCATTCATCATCGATCATAAAAAACAACAGTAAGTATTAGTCTTTGTATACGTCAAATTTGGTAATCATTCTTCGCTCCTCACGTCAAGCCTCAACTATACGCCAGATGCATTTTATTTGATTGATGTTTCTCTTGTATATAATCTATCCACTGTTTCCAGTCAGTCAAATATTGTTCATTTGAGCGATCTTTCAAATATGCCGATATTTTCGCCATTTCCGCCAAATTTATTACTCTCAAAGTCCATTCTTCCATAGGTGGTATTTCTGGTTTCTTCCAGTATTGTCCCACCAACAATCTAGCTGCTGTGATCAAATTCAGAAATAAGTTCGTCTCTGAGATAGTGCAATCTTTTATGATCCCTAACAAAAAAACCTGAGGTAGAAATTCAATACGCTTTTTCAGAATGGTTTGAAGTGTCCACCATATCTTCCTCCAGAAGGCTTTGATTTTTCTACATGTCCACCATACATGAAAATATGTAGCCTCCCCATTACCACACCTCCAACATTTAGGTTGGGTGTCTGGATAGATGTATGATAGTTTTTTCAGGTCTAGATGCCACCTATAGAACATCTTGTAGAAGTTTTCCCTTAGCTGTTGCACTTTTGTAAATTCTACATTTCTCACCCAGATTTCCTCCCACGTTTCCATCGTGATAGAATGCCCAAAATCTTGTTCCCACTTTACCATACAGTTCTTGACTAGCACAGTTTCAGAGTCCATTTCTATCAGAACACCGTACACTCGTTTGATATGCCTGATCCCCTGCTCTCTAATCTGTTCAATTAAATTCTCATCTGTCAGGGATAAGCCCTTCTTCCTGTCTTTTTGCCACCTAGACTGCAGTTGCAGATATGATAGCCAGGTACCTCCTATTCCTTCATCTGCTAGCGTTGTTGGAGGCTTTAAAGAGAACCCATTTTCTTCTTCCAATACAAGTTTACTGTAGGGCACCAGTTCCTGCCCTTGAGATATGTTTTTGTCCCCTATTGCGTGTCCGGGGATCATCCAGATGGGGATCTTATCGTGTAGAAGGTACTTATATTTCCTCCAGACCCACAGCAACGGGGTTCATAGTGGGTTCTCCCTGAAGTTCTTGTCGGCCTTTTTGTTGTACACCAAATATGCGTGCTAGCCGAATAGTAGACCATGCCCTTCCACATTCAATATTCATTCGTTCGTCATGTTGATCCAGTCACTCAGCGCCACTAGTGCCGCGGCATAGTAATATAGCTTTAGATTGGGCATTTTAAGTCCCCCTCTCTTCCTTGTGTCCTGGATGATTTTTAGTTTCACCCTCGGTTCCACCTTTCCAGATCTGCTTGTATCTTGTTCCACAGCACCTCATAGTTATTTTTGTATAATTTCGCGTTTGTTGTTTCTATCTCCACTCCTAAGTATTTAACTTTCTTAACTATTTCACAACCTGTTATTCTTTCCAAATCCTGTTTTGCTTTGTTGTCTAGATTTTTAACTAGCATCTTCGTTTTCGATATATTTACTTTGAAGCCTGATACCCTACCATAGTCTTTCATTATCTCCATCAATCTCCTCGCTGATTGTACTGGTTGCGACACTGTCACCAGCAGGTCGTCTGCGAAGGCACATAGTCTGTAGTCTTGTTGTCTAATCTGTATGCCCTTTATGTCCTCAGCTGCTCTTATCTTGTTCAGTAGAATCTCCAGCGTTAGAACAAATAGCAAGGGTGATAGCGGGCATCCCTGTCTCGTGCCTCTTTCTATGTTGAATGAGTCTGTTAGGTCCCATATCATTTCTATAGGTGTTTCATTTTTCATATTTATGCTGAAGAATTCCTTCATAACGTTTTTGCATTCAGCCACCTTATCTTCATATTTAAACAGGTTTTCATTAATTCTCCAGGATCTCCTCAGTTTCCGACCATGTCTTAATTCCATCCCTACCGGCTGATGGTCCAATAGTACTTTGGGTAGGATTTTCACCGTGTTTAGACTAACCAGCAAGTCACTAGTTGTTAATATAAAGTCAATTCTGGAGAATGATTGATGTCTGTCAGAGAAAAATGTAAATTCCTGCTCTTTGCCATGCCTTTCCCTCCATACGTCTGTCATTTCAAGGTCCTCCTTCATGTCGAAGAAGGATTTAGGCAACTTGGAGTGCTTTTGCGGGTTAGGAGCAATCTTCTTTTTATCCAGGGCGGTCTCTATGACACCGTTCCAGTCTCCCATCATAATACATGATCTGTGGTTAAGTTGTATTAACTTCTTGTGTATCATTTTGTAGAATTTTCCTTGTTGTTGACTTGGTGCATATATGCCCATCACCAGAATCTTCTTATCTTCCTGTGTTATTTCGATTGCCAGGTATCTACCTTGGGGGTCTGACTCTATTAGCTTGGCTATTACATGTTTCTTTACATATATAACAATCCCATTCTTCTTTTCTGGTGCCGCTGCAACAAATTGTGTGCCCAGTTTGTTGTTGATTAAGTATTTCTGGTCCGCCGCTCTGATGTGTGTTTCTTGTAGGCAAATTATATCATTTTTAGCTTGATTCAGGTAATGAAATATTTTCCTCCTGTTCTGTGGGGAGTTTAACCCGTTAACGTTCCAAGTCAAATATTTACTTGCCATTATCGGTTTCAGGATACTCTTGCCAGACCGCTTCTGCTCTTTCTCCTGCTTTCTTCCTTGGTCTCGTTCCCATGGTATCCGGGTTGGTGCTCATCTTGTTTTGTGGGGTTTTGTCTTGCTGGTCTGTGTGTTTGGTCGTGGATCTTAGTTGCCTTGACTCTGTAATCTGCCATACTTCCTTGTTTTTGTTGCCCTCTGTTCTCTGTGTCATCGCATCTCGAGGTGGTCCATTCCCTTCTCCTGCTGCTGCACCGGTCTGTGCTTCTGTGTAGTTTGCTCGTTGTTCTAGGTCCCTTCCGCTTTCATGTGGTCCGTCTGTGTTGTCCCTCGTTGTGGGTTGAGGTCCTTCCGCCTTCAGTTCCTTTTCAAGAAATTCTTTGGCTTTCTGGATCGAGTTCAGGTGGTATCTTTTACTTTTATAGAGTAGTGACATTCCCGTTGGGGCTTCCCATCGATATTGTAGAGCGCGTGATCTCAGTTCGTTAACCAGGAACTTGTAGTCTTTTCTGTCTCGTAGCATCGTCGGGGGTATCTCTTTCAGTACCTTCACCTCTTGCTCCTCTACATATAATCTCTTGTTGTGAGACGTTGTGGAGATAAAGTCCCGGAACCCCTTTGTTGCAAAATGGATGACCACGTCCCTTGGTAGGTGCCTGTTTGTTGCCATCCATGAGTTAACTATGTGGACTCTGTCGAATTGCCACACAATATCTTTGGTGTCCTTTCCCAGAAAGTTTGCCAGGGCCCTCACAAAGACTCTTCTCAGGTCCTCTTGGTTTTCGTTTGTTGTCTCTTTCCAACCTCTGAATCTGATTGCAGACGCCATTTGCCAATATTGTATCATCGTGGTTTGGTCCTGAGCCACACTTTTCATCTCTGTTATCTGTCCCTCCATGTGACTCTCCACCTCTTCCATCCTTTTCTCCACACTCTCCCTGATCTCCTTATGATTTTTCCCCATTTCATCCCTCATTCTCTTGTTGTGTGTGTGCATTGCTTCCTTAATGTGGTCCAAGTCCGCATTCACCGCTCTGCGTTGCTCCTCCCATTTTCTCTCTAAATCTCTGCCTTGTTCCTCCAGCCTCTGTGTTATATCTTTGCACCTTTCCTCCAGCTTCTGTTCTATATCTTTGCACCTTCTCTCCATCCGTATGCCCACTTCCTCCAACTTTTTGTCCATTCCATCCATCCTCTTTCCCAGTACCTCCCCCAGTATCTCTATCATTTCTTTTAATTCTTGCATCATGTGTGCTGTTGGACAGGCCTGGGTTGACGGGTGGGTCTGCGGTCCTGTGGGTGGATGGGGGGTGGGAGGGTAGGTGGAGTGTTCCCTGGTGTTTCAGGGAGCTGGGCTTGGGAGGATGCAGCTCCCTTTGGGAGTATCAGTTTGGTCTGCTTGGTGGCCATCTTGGGTTCAGCCTATTATTGGCCCTGCTTTTCTGTTGATTTTTAGAATAGGCCAGATTGCTCCCTCGGCAGTGCTCAGGTGATGTTTTTGTAGTCTGACCTTTCAGAGATAAGGCTCCAAGTTTTCCTTTCCCAGCTCCAGTACTATAATGTTCTGGCTGCTTTCTCTCTTTCCCCCTCTTTCCTCCCTTGTGGGTTCACTGTGCTGCCCCTGGGGATTCTGGGTCCCTTGATTCAAGGGCGCAGCTGGGGGGGCTTCTCTCCTCACGTTCCTCTGCTGGTTCTGCCAGGCCTCCCACCTCCTCCTCCCTCCCTTCTGCTGTTTTGTACCTTCCGCCTGTGTCTCTGCAGTTCGCGCCAGGCCCCCTCGGGTCTTCACTCGGCCCTCTTCACCTTCAACGACTCGTCTGAGGGTCCTCTTCCCTCCGATGGACCCTCCCGGCGGCCTGCGCTCCTCGTGGAGGTATTTTTGGCCTCCGTTGCTCGCGCCGCTCGACTCTGCTCGTGCCGGCTTCCTTTCGTCACTTCTTCGGGCCAGCCGGCCGGCCGGCCGCCGCCAGCTTCTTCGGCCCCGTCTGGGCCTCCCTCGGACTTTCCCTCGGCGTTTTTCACCTTTCCGGGTAAGTCTGGGGGCCCACTTCCACCTTACCATTTCTACCATCGGTTCACGCTCCTGGGGGTCCGGTAAATTAGCTGTAAACCGGGCCCCATCTCGGAGCCCTCTAGAAGTTGCTCCGGACCGCGTGACCGGAACCGGAAGTCTCTTATCTACTTTTTATACTTATCTAATGCTACTGCCAGTAGAGACAAGAAGCATATTTTTAATGTAGTGAAGAATACCAGCAAGGAGTGTGATGTGGATGCTATTGTACATCTTGGCGCTAACGATCTGTCCCCAAAAGAAGTACTCTCTGTGCAGAACGGTTTCCAGAGCTTGGGGCAGGAACCTAGCCGGATAGGCTGTAGGCCTACTTTTTCAGAGGTTTCACCAGTGTATAAGGAACAAAATGGAAAAGGCCAGCGTATAGCAGAATTCAATATGTGGCTAAAGGAGTGGTGTAAAGGGAAAGGCTTTGGTTATATTAGTATATTATTAATTTTATATTAATTAACGCTTTTAATTTTTATGTGAATTTTTAATTACTAATGTTTTAATATGTATGCATGGGATGAGGATATGTATGAGGAATGTATGATAGATGAATGGACAGTCTGCCGAGCTTGAGGGAGGCCGGGGACTGGGGGGATGCGGACTCGGGAGTCACTGAGGGTTGGAGTATAACGGTCATTCAGGGAAGAGGCAGATATGGCGGGAGCAGGAGGGTAGGCCGCACTCGGGGAACTCGGTCGTGCTGTCTTGTAGCAGTTCCTTGTTCTGGCCCTTCTGAAAAATCTAGCTCACCCCATGATCCTGGTGATGAGCGTAGCTCGGGCCCTGGGCTCAGACTGTTGCTGCTCAACGCCAGGTCGGTGAATAATAAGGTCCCCCTCATTCATGACCTTCTCGTGGATGAGGAGGCCGACCTGGCGTGTGTGACTGAGACCTGGTTGGGCCCGGAGGGGGGAGTTCCCCTCTCGGGTATGTGCCCACCAGGTTATCAGGTATGGCACCAGCCGTGACCCCAGGGAAGGGGGGGAGGAGTGGCTATTTTGGCCCGGGAGAACCTCAGTCTACGCAGACTCACTGTTTCCGAAATTCCGGGTTGCGGGTCCATCTTTATGACGCTGGACCTAGGGGTTCAGGTGGGCTTATTGCTGTCGTACCTGTCTCCCAGCTGCGTGACATCAGCCCTGCCTGTGCTACTTGAGGAGGTTGCTGGGCTGGCGGTGGAGTTCCCCAGAGTTATAGTCTTGGGGGACTTTAATCTGCCGTCGCATGGCAAGTCCTCGGAGTTGGCACAGGAGTTCATGGCCACCATGACAACCATGGACCTGACCCAAGTAGTACAGGGTCCGACGCATGAGGGTGGGCACGCCCCGGATATGATTTTCCTTTCGGAGCAGTTGGGTAATGATCTGGCTTTAAGGGGCTTAGATGTCATGCCTTTGTCATGGACCGATCATTTTCTGCTACGACTGAATTTTATGGCTCCAATCCTTCCCCGCAGGGAGGCGGAACCAATTAGGTGGTTCCGCCCCAGACGCCTGATGGATCCAATTGGTTTTCAGACGGTGCTTGGGGAATTACCGAGCTCGTTCATTCACAATTCGGCGGAATCCTGTTGCGCCCTTATTTGGATCGGGAGTCTCTACTCACAGTCACACATACCCTTGTCACCTTGAGGATCGACTACTGCAATGCTCTCTACATGGGGCTACCCTTGAAGAGTATTCGGAGACTACAATTAGTGCAAAATGCAGCTGCGTGAGCGGTTGTGGGCCTGCCCCGTCGTGCCCACATTTCGTCAACTCTCCGCATGCTGCATTGGCTGCCTATTGGTCTCCGAGCGCAATTCAAAGTGTTGGCTATTACCTATAAAGCCCTTTATGGCATTGGACCAGGATACTTATGGGACTGTCTTCTGCCACGTACTTCCCTTTGACCACTGAGAGCGCACAGGGTCGGCCTCCTCCGGGTCCCGTCAGTGAAACAATGCCGTCTGGCGGGTCCTAGGGGGAGGGCCTTCTCTGTTGTGGCGCCTGCCCCCTGAAGTCCGCGTTTTCCCCACTCTCCCGGCCTTCCGGAAGAATCTAAAAACTTATCTATGCCAGCAGGCCTGGGGATGACTGTGATTGTGTGTGTATGATGAATGTGTTTGGGGGGTCTTTTAAATGCTTTGTAGATTTGGTTTTTGGTTGTTTTTTGTTTTGTTTTTTTTAAATGCTGTGATGTTGTTTTTGTTCATGTTGTTAGCCGCTCCGAGTCCTTTGGAGAGGAGCGGCATAAAAATCTAATTAAAATAAATAAATAAAATAAATAAATAAATAGTCACAATGTCTGTAGCTGGTCCAATGAAAAAAAATATTTATTTTATTTATTTATTTTAATTAAATTTTTATGCCGCTCCTCTCCAAAGGACTCGGAGCGGCTAACAGCATAAACAAAAACAACATCAGTATCTAAAAAAACTCTAAAACCAAATCTACAAAACATTTAAAAGAGCCCCCAAACACATTCATCATTCACACACAATCACAGTCATCCCCAGGCCTACCGGCATAGATAAGTTTTTAAATTCTTCCTGAAGGCCGGGAGAGTGGGGGAAACGCGGACTTCAGGGGGCAGTTGGTTCCAAAGGGTGGATGCCACAACAGAGAAGGCCCTCCCCCTAGGACCCACCAGATGGCATTGTTTCGCTGACGGGACCCGGAGGAGGCCGACCCTATGCGCGCTCACCGGTCGAAGGGAAGTATGTGGCAGAAGACAGTCCCGTAAGTATCCTGGTCCAATGCCATGAAGGGCATGTAGAAAAGATGGCTTGCATCCATCAAAGAAAGGGACTGAGTTACTCAGCAATAAATTCACAGATTTTTCTGGAGGAATATTTAAACTAAACAACGGGGACAGTGAGTTAATTGATCCAGAACATCCCTGTCCGCGGCAGTCTAAAAATTATAGGGCTATCAGTGCATGTAACATACCGTAGATGTGTGTGTGGACAAGAATATCAACCTTGCTGTCAAGCAAAATCAAGCTTTTAAGAGTGAGTGACACACAAAGTGCACTAATAAAACAAAATTATTATTATCTACCACAATCGGATTACTGATTTTAAGACTAATTTTATAGGTTTCTCATGGATTTTAGTTCTTTCCTTTGCAATTTTATGTCAATACATTTATTTTTACCTTATTTTATTCTGTCAATATGAGATTTTATTTCTATTTTAGAGTGACGTTATTAGTTTTATTGTCAACCATCCCATTTGGCACATTTCAACAAAAGGAAGTCCCAGCTATTTAAAACTACCAAGAGTAAAACTTTACTGAAAGATCCATCTAGGCACAGTGGAAGTAAAGTCAGTTCTGGGATTTTCCCAGAGAAATCCACATATGTAAAAACCCTTTCCCCCCTCCTCTGGGCCACCCACAGTTCATAGTTCACCTGTTGAGTTCAGTTCTTTTGTTTTGGGTAATCAGGTCTGTGCCATCTGAGCATATTTCATAACTTGACCTTGGTGAATAAGGTCTCATGCATTCCTCACCCTAGGAAGTCACCAACCACCCACCTGTTTCTGTATGGCAGAACACGAGCCAAAATCAAGTGCAGGAAACTATGGAGCGAGTCCGTTTTGACATTTATGGTGTTTCAAATCAAACATCAATGATTATTCAGTGTAATACACAGAAACAGACAGGAGACAAAAACAAAACATACCATTGGTTATAAAGATGTGAGCCTTAGGTACCCTGAAATGTGCCACCTGGCTCAAGCCATAATTCAGATAGAATTGTTAATATAATCTTAAAATTGAAATACACTATTAAATAAATACATTATTTGACAATAATCCTTTCACATACAGCTGGAGATTTGAACGTCCTCCATGTGTCCTTGGCTGTCAGAGGTTCTCAACAGGGAGACATTTCTGGGAAGTTACTGTAGGAGATACAGCAGGATGGGGTGTAGGGGTTGCCAAGAAGCCGGTGAACGTAACGAATCTTGATGAGCAGACCAGAGACTGGCAGGTTTATAAATGGGGAGAGCAATGCAGGATCGCCTCTGCATCAGAAGACTTTGAACTGGACCTGAGTGAGAAGCCCAAAAGGATCCGCATCTCTCTCAACTGCGAAGGGGGAGAAGTGAGCTTTTTTGATGCCAGGACCGCAGCTCTGCTCCATACATTCTTGGATGATTCCTTGCTTGGAGAGACCCTTCTGCCCTCTTTCTCTTTGTGTGAAGGCGCCTCCCTGTCACTCCCCTAAAATAAGGGGACCTCCATAGGCAAACCTTTGCAAAAATCCCTATTTGCTAAGCTGTAGTCCCTGAGAGCCTTTAAAACAGAGGTTCCCTATCTTCCTTTAGTGTTGGATGCCACACTGAGTTGCTTGTGGTTGTGTAGCCTTGGAAATGGAAAGAATGGGTCAGTCAATCTAAAAAATGAGGAGTCCTGTGTGAGCTTTATAGGCTTTAGTGTTATGTGTTCAAGTGTTTCAATACTAAGGATACCTTATCTTACATGGCTAAAGCCATAAATCATGGGTTTTAGATGTCCGTCACAGCTCTCTTTCCCATTTATGTATCCTGCTTGTTTCTTTAATGTTTAGTTGCAATCAGTGAGTGTGTAGGTTCCCATAATGCAATATATTCTGTTTTCTTTCCCTTTCTCTCTTTTTTCCTGTTTCTTTTTAAATGTATACAATAATCATCATCCCAACAAACTGTAGCAGGGCTTCAGCAAATATTAGACTCAATGTAAGATTGACAACATCCTAGGTTGTTGTTTTTTTTTTTACAAATCCTAGTACTGTTTCTGTCTTTTTATCTATCTACTTATCTACTTTTTATACTTATCTAATGCTACTGCCAGTAGGGACAAGAAGCATATTTTTAAGATAGTGAAGAATGCCAGCAAGGATGCTATTGTACATCTTGGCGCTAACGATCTGTCCCCAAAAGAAGTACTCTCTGTGTAGAACGGTTTCCAGAGCTTGGGGCAGGAACCTAATTGGATAGGCTGTAGGCCTACTTTTTCAGAGGTTTTACCAGTGTATAAGGAACAAAATGGAAAAGGCCAGCATATAGCAGAATTCAATATGTGGCTAAAGGAGTGGTGTAAAGGGAAAGGCTTTGGTTATATTAGTCACAATGTCTGTAGCTGGTCCAATGAAAAAATGTAGAAAAGATGGCTTGCATCCATCAAAGAAAGGGACTGAGTTACTCAGCAATAAATTCACAGATTTTTCTGGAGGAATATTTAAACTAAACAACGGGGACAGTGAGTTAATTGATCCAGAACACCCCTGTCCCCGGCAGTCTAAAAATTATAGGGCTATCAGTGCATGTAACATAGATGTGTGGGTGGACAAGAATATCAACCTTGCTGTCAAGCAAAATCAAGCTTTTAAGAGTGAGTGACACAAAAAGTGCACTAATAAAACAAAATTATTATTATCTACCACAATCGGATTACTGATTGTAAGACTAATTTTATAGGTGTCTCATGGATTTTAGTTCTTTCCTTTGCAATTTGATGTCAATAAATTTATTTTTACCTTATTTTATTCTGTCAATATGAGATTTTATTTCTATTTTAGAGTGACGTTATTAGTTTTATTGTCAACCATCCCATTTGGCACATTTCAATCAGGTCTGTGCCATCTGAACATATTTCATAACTTGACCTTGGTGAATAAGGTCTCATGCATTCCTCACCCTAGGAAGTCACCAACCACCCCCCTGTTTCTGTATGGCAGAACACGAGCCAAAATCAAGTGCAGGAAACTATGGAGCGAGTCAGTTTTGACATTGATGGTGTTTCAAATCAAACATATCAATGATTATTCAGTGTAATACACAGAAACAGACAGGAGACAAAAACAAAACATACCATTGGTTATAAAGATGTGAGCCTTAGGTACCCTGAAATGTGTCACCTGGCTCAAGCCAAAATTCAAATAGAATTGTTAATAGAATCTTAAAATTGAAACACACTATTAAATAAATACATTATTTGACAAGATGCCAAACAGCACTCTTTTTTTCCTTCTTGCTTTGAGCCGCTCTGCCTTTGACTGAGTAACTGTAAAAGAAGAAGCCAATCTGGTGTAATGGTTAAGAAATCAAGCTAGAAGCCATGAGTTCTAATCCTGCCTTAGGCACAAAGCCAGCTGGGTGACCTTGGACCAGTCACTCTCGCTCAGCCCTAGGAAGCAGGCAATGGCAAAGCTCCTCCCGAATCCTTGCCAAGAAAAGTGCAGGGAGATTCGTCCAGGCAGTCGCCAGAGGTCAACAATCTGAGGCACCCCAAAAGTGGCTTCGCTACTGAGATGGGAGTCAGATCCAGTTTGGTCTAGTGGTTAAGGCGCCAGGTTAGGAATTGGAAGACTGTGAGTTCAAGTCCTGCCTTAGCCATGAAAGCCAACTGGGTGACTTTGAGCCAGTCATTCTCAGTCCAACCCAGCTCACAGGGTGGTGGTTGTGGGGAAAACTGGAGGAGGAAGATGTGTTGGGTATGTTTGCCCCCTTGAGTTATTTTAAAAATAAAGGTGAATAATAAGGGGAATGAATCTTAACTCTGATACGGTGATTTTGAATGCTAACCTTGGCTCCCTGGAACATCTCAGAGCATCCGAGCAACTGAAGACTGACAAGCTGCTGCTGGCACAGGAGCATGTGAGGAATCCAAGTGAACATACCTCATGAAGGCAGCCCTTGACTTGAAACCACAACTGAGCCCAAGTGAGACAGTTGTTAGGTGAGCTTTGCCCCGTTTTAACTGCATCATGGGGGAAGAGAGAGAAGGGAAGGAAAGGTTTTGGCGGGAAAGAGGAGGAGAGCAGGGGATAGAGAGGGTGAGAGGGACAGGTGGGATCCCTTTGGGGGCAAGCCTGAGGGAGAAGGGAAGCAGGGCCAAGCGGCTGATCTGGCCTCCATTGAGTGGGAGGGGGATGAAAAGGAGGAGGTTTGGCAGGAAAGCGGAGGAGAGCAGGGGATAGAGAGGGAGAGGTGAGTGTCTCTGGGGGGAGAGGAGGGAGAGGAGGGAAGTGGGGCCTCCCCCTCACCTGGTCTCCACCCCATTGACTGAGGGGGGCAAGCGATGCATGAGGGTAGGTTGAGGAAAGGGGGAGAAAGGAGTGTGAGGGAAAAGTAAAGTCAATGAGGAAAGGAGGAGAAAGGAGGAGGATGGGGAGAGGGACACAGGCAGACGGGAATTAATCAAGGAGCAGAGGCAGGAGAGAGAGGCCAACCGGCAGTCTGACCATCACCCCGCTGTGTGACTGGTCTGCCAGGAGGAGGCTGCATGAGGAAGGACAAGACGGCAGAGTCCAGCTGACCCGGGGCAAGTGGAGGTGTCTGAGTGAGGGAGCAGAGTGGACTGGCCGCCACAACCACGGAGTGTAGCCAGGGAAGGAGCCCGGATAGTTGTGTACTTTTCTCCTCTTGACCACACAAATTTCCCTGCGCTACTCAGGAATTTTGAAGAGCCAAAGAAACTCCTCAGCCGAGCTTTCAACAAGAAAAAGACTTTTATTTTGATCAAAACAGAGTCGGGTGTCTCCCTCCCTCTTCGTGGCTGCTTAGAGGGGTGAAGGCACACCCAGAAAAGAGTCCTTCCACTTTTTATACCCTTCCAGAACAAAGAGACTCAAGTCTCGGTACCAGGAGTAAAGAAGCACAGGAAAACCAAGTCCAAGGCTTGCTCACCTTCTCCCCTCCCTATTTCCTGGACCCCTGAATCTCACCTTGCTCCTTTCATGCAATCTCCTGTATATTTAGCATGAGACATTTGCTTTTATGCAAATAATTTCCCAATACAAAGCTGCTTGCACATAAACAAAATTATATGTAAAATGATTAGAAAGTGTCACTACTAATATCACTATAAAGTGGTTACAAAATAACACTACTAATATCAAGCTTAAGCATAATAAAATCCCTTCAGTTGGAAAAGAGGCCCGGGGAAACCAGACCCCAGTGACCGTTTTGGGGGTAGCGCTCCATGACAATCTTTCTTGTCACAGTTGTTAAGTTAGTCACACGGTTGCTAAGTGAATCGGGCTTTCCCATCGACTTTGCTTGTCAGAAGGTCACAAAAGGTGGTCACATGACCCCGGGATACTGCAGCCGTCATAAATTTGAACCAATTGCCAAGTGACTGAATTTTGATCAAGTAATCAAGAGGGTGCTGCAATGGTCTTGAGAAAATCTGTCATAAGACACTGTAATGTCTACATACATTTAAAACAAGAAATGTTAAAATGCTTATTTATTTGACTTCCACAGACCCCAAATTGAGAGCCACTAATCTAGCCAGGGCTTTTTTTGTCATAGAAGGCCCAGAACGGAGTTCCGGAACCTTTTTTGGATGGAACCTTGTAGGGCAGGCAAGGCGGGTTGTATGACATGTGTGAGTTCTGGCACCTTTTTTCTTTTTTTTTTACAAAAAAAGGCACTGGATCTAGCAGACTCTCAAAGGGATGGGGATTGCCACAAGGGGATTGGCAAGGCAAGTCAACCACGTCAAGATAGCGGCCAGACCCGCCTTCTACCCATATGTAAATAAGGGGCGGGGTTTCCATCCTTGAGCCCTCTAGGGTTGGTTCTTGCTTTGCAGCATCTCCTGGCTTCTGGGGATCAGGGCCTTTGAAAGAGGGGTCAGCGATAATCCATGGGGAGATGGGATTGGCTAGCAATGGGAAGGATCCTCCTCTTTTTGTGGGGGGAAGGAGGAAATGTGGGTGGAGGTATGGGGAAGGAGAGGCCAAAAGTGAATTTTAGAGGAAGCTGGGCAGAGTGTTGTGTCTTGGGAACTTAGTCCTGCAAGATTGAAGGACTCGACACCCAGCCTTTGCCAATCTATAGCACCTCTAAACAAACCTAGTTTGCTTTGCCCAGCCAAACTCAGTTCAGATAAAGTTACCTGGGCTTGTAAGCATGCTTGCAAGAGAGGAAAAGATCTGCTGATCTGAATGGGAGGTAGGAGCTCAGGGGTTTTCAGGGTCTGCAATCAACTTCATTCCTCTTCAAATGCAATGCACCCATTTCTTTGTGATATTTTTGTGCCAATAAAGGGCCACTGCTATGGAAATTATTATGGGGTTTAGGGGATTAGGATAGTATCATTCGTGGGTTATTTTTATTTACTCTGGCTGCAAATAGATTGTAGCTGTTATGGATTTCATGGCTTTTATGGCAGGAAAACAAAACAGTAATTTTAACTGTTGGGAGTTTTCATTTGTAATTTTGATGGTGCTTAAACTGTATCTTGGTTGGGGGAGGTGCATTTTAAATAGGAGTTTTATTTCTTTCTACCGAGAGACATCTCTTTTGGCATGGATTTTTAATAGTAGTAATAATCTAATCTAATGCTGATGATAATAATTCCTTGAAATGAAATCAGCTCTCTGACAGGCCCACCTACAAATCACTGAATGGGGTTGCCGAAGTACAAAAAAATAAACTTCTCCATGGAGTTGAGTTCGAATCATGAT
The DNA here is from genome assembly GCA_034064705.1 of Bothrops alternatus. Taxonomy (NCBI): domain Eukaryota; kingdom Metazoa; phylum Chordata; class Lepidosauria; order Squamata; family Viperidae; genus Bothrops; species Bothrops alternatus. Next base: position 3,389,720 of record JARGCV010000172.1, read on the forward strand.
ATCCATGGAGTTGAGTTTGATATCATGGACATGTACAAGGAGTTTTCTTGGCACCATGATGCTGGTTTGCCATGGTCTTTATCTGGAAGATTTAAAGTTTCTTTTATTTATAGCTACAAGTCCAAGAATGCTAGTCGAACATTTTCATCATATAAATGGAAACAAAGAAGAGGAAATAAGAATAAATCACCAGGCTAAATTCAAACATAGTGCTTTTGAATGTTGATCACAACTGAACAGAAATTAATTCCTTTTATGTAGATTGTGATGAATTGATCTAATAAAAAACAATCCTATTTTCAGTCCAGCCGGAACACTCAGGAGCAGAATTATTAGCTCAGAGTCAATTAGTGTAAAAAAAGGATGCTATAGCAAAATAAAGAGAAATGTTTTCAGTTATTTTCTTAGCTAGAATAGGGACTTTAAAAAATGGATAGTGGGATATTGTTATACAATAGTTCCCTTTAACACACTAGATGATAAAATGTTACACCTTCCTAGATTGAAAATTTTACAAAAACAAAAATATGAGATATTAAAATGTGATTTAGATGTGAATGTTCTGTAAATTAGGATTCTAAAGTTTCCAGCCCCTAAATCTGTTTAATAGTACTACAGTAGCCTCAGTCGTATTAGCCAGCCTGCCAGCCTTCCTTCCTTCCTTCCTTCCTTCCTTCCTTCCTTCCTTCCTTCCTTCCTTCCTTCCTTCCTTCCTTCCTTCCACACAGAGAGGTCTTCACCTGGGGCCAAAATGAGGCCACTTTGGGTGCCAATTGAGGTTCTTTGGGAAGGGCATTCCATAAATGAGGTGCCACCACTGAAAAGGCAAGATAAAGGGGCTTGGGAGTGTCCATGTCCCCTCAGGGATCCTGTTGTGACTAAGGAATCTCTCCCGAAAGCCCTTGAACAAAGGGCATATAAAGCTCTGCCCCTTACAATAACAACCTTTAACAGGAGAGAATTGTTCATTATGATTGAAGATGAGAAAAGATAACAAATAGTACCCATCCTGCACAACTAGGTAACTTCTCTTTATTTTATTGCACCATCTTATATTTTGTTTCAGTCGCGTTTGTTACTTATTTCTCAAGGGAAATTTTAATACTGTATTAGTACTGCTTAATAATTTCATTTTATTTCAAATAAAGCATTATATACTGTAAAAAAAAGATATTCTCCACCCACCAGATTTCCCCACCCCCACCCCATGGAACCACATGTCCTAGGCTGATCTGAGACTACTAATTACTCTTCTAACCATCTTTTGCCTTAAAGAACCTCATTGGTCTAACTTGAAGATTTCCATCCAGCAAATGATCCCATTCCACATTCTACATATTCCATATTCCCAAAGTAAGTCTTCTGCTTCTCCCTTCCGTAGTGACCCAGGCTGCCTTCGTCCTGATTGGCTGGCTGGGAAGGGGACAGTCCAGGCAGGTCTTCCTCAGCCAGATATTCCTATTAAAAGTGAGAGAAAGGATTTTAATTTCTACCCGTCATTCCCCTTTATCTCTGAGACATCCTATCAACTGCAGCACTGGATTTGGGATTTTATCAAGAATTTCTCCCAGTCTGTTCTCCCCAGTTTTTAAAAACTCCCCCCCCCTAACAGGATGCTGGGAAGAAAATGTGGTCCGGATTTCAGCGGTGAAAGGAAAAAACAAAAACAAATGCTGGTGCTATCTGAAGAGGAGGAAGTTTTATTTCCAAGAGTCAAAGCCCTTGGAAGGTAGACTACAAAATATGAAATACTCTAGCAACAACATTTATATTATTCTAAATTAATTTCTTAAGTGGTTTTCCTTGTTCATTTTTAACACTCTTATTAACCCAGAAAAAGATTTATTGAATCTTTTCCCTTATAAATAAGTTTATCTAGTGAAAATTAAATTTTTTGTTTGCTTTTTGTTGTTTTTGTAATTTAAAAGATGAATTTAATTAATTATCGTGTTCGCTTGTGAATTTAAAAGTTTTCCTTTCTATTATGGCTTGTCGGCTTTTCCCCCTCCTCTCTAACGAGGCTCCTCCTGTCAGCTACTGATAACTTTATTAGAGCTTAGATCAAAATTTCTTATACAACAGTTCTAATACATTTTATACAGATTTATAGATCCTTCTCACACTGGGATCAGTTGTATTTGACCGGGGCTCCGTCCCGTGGATGTTTGCTTCTCTCCAATTTGTTCTTTTAAAAATACTGTCCTTCTCCTTTAAGAAGCCACCGAAGCTGATCGCGACAGCAACAATCATCCGTCTCGGTTTCCCGTCTGGGCGGAGCCCAAAGGCGGTCACCTGATTTGCAAGAAGAGGTGCGAAATTAAGTTTCGCTTTCCTTGTCCCGGCGGAGGAGGCAGCGATGGCGGCCGCAGCGTCCATGCAGGATTTGCTGGAAGAAGCCACCTGCTCCATCTGCCTGGAGTATTTCCAGGACCCCGTGCTCATCCCGGAGTGCGGCCACAACTTCTGCCGGGGCTGCCTGACCCGCAGTTGGGGGACGTCGGAATCGGAGGCTTCCTGTCCCCAGTGCAGACAGACCTTCGGGCCCCGCAACGTCCTGCCCAACAGGCAGCTGGTGCGGCTGGTGGAAGTAGCCAGGCGGTGCGAAGAGCCTCGGGGCGAGGACGGAGGGAGCCTCTGCCCGAAGCACCGGGAGCCCCTCAAGCTCTTTTGTAAGCGCCACGAGACCCTCATCTGCTTGGTCTGCCACCTTTCCCAAGAGCACAGGGGCCACGCGGTGATCCCGGCGGAGGAGGCTCTCCAGGAGTACCAGGTAGGAATCCGCCAGGGGGAATCCTTGTGAAGGGCCATCCAGATCCTTGGCCTTCCAGGCAATCCTTGAACTACTTTACTTGTTTCCTCTGTTGTCCGCAAACCGGGTTTAGCCTGGCGCAGATGCCAATCAGAACCAGACAGGAGTTCAAGGAACTTTTATTGAAGTATTTCAGCAAAAGGCTCTAAGAAGCTAAAGGAGCCAAGACCCACGAACCATATACAAATACAAATAAGCTTGTGGTGGCACAAGCTATGGATCTGTGTATAAAAGTTATTGGCCTTTCTCCATTTACCTGCTGTAGTATTGTATATTGTGTGTTTTATGTGATGTCAGGCTGCCCTGTAAAATTTTAAGACAAAACTTAAATGCAGACCATCCCTTTTTTGCATGCTTATTAGGTAGAATGTTCAATGTAAGAAAGTTAAAAGTTGCATGTTTAAAAAATGTTTAGGTTTTTAGGTTTTTTTATTTTGTTTTTGTTTTTTTGTGAATTTGCTTATTGTGCTGTTTTAATGGTGGTAGTACCGGTAGGATTAAATGCACTGGTGAGGCAAACATAGTGCCAAGGAGGTAACTTTACAGTTGTATGTGTCATGCAGCGTTTGAAGGGACCATGTACTTTGTTCAAAAAGAAATAAAAATTAGTTCCAATTAGTACTAGGCTTCTTTTGTGACAAATCCTAAATTGTGATGAAGTAGAATCATTAAAAACCCAGGCAATAGTGCAAAAAGCTATTTTTGCTGGATAATTTTTAACTTCCTTAAATTGGTGCGTTTAAAAAGAAAGGACTTCTCCATGAATATATTAATTGCAACCATTTCAAAGAACCAAAAAAATAAAAAATGTGTGGTTCCTTGGAAATGCTGTGCTTTTTATATTTTTCATCATTAGTGCAATTTGGATGGTTCTTGCTATGTGTATAGTTCAAAGGTCTTTGTGTTCACATTTTAAAATTAGGTAAATGACTTCATCTCTAGAGCTTGGTTTCATTTTTTTTTATTTTTTAATGATGTAGACAGTTCCCTGTTCTCTGCATTTAGAAGTATAAACACTTTAAATCTTTAAATCTGTTACTTAATTCTGTAAGTAATTTTTATAATTATGATGTAACTCTATCCTTAAAACATTTAAAATAAACCCTTTATGTGCAACTTAAAAAAAAAAGATTAAGGAAGTTGAGAGATTACGGCTTTTACTGATTTTTTAATACAATTCAGTAGTGCTTATTCAACAAACGTGTTGTCTGGGTTTATCATTCAGTAATACAAATTAAATTCCTAATCGCTAGTTCGTTTCTCCGGCCATTGATAAAATAAGTCCCAAGTTTGAAAATATTCTTTTTCTTCTTTTTCTTTCAATCTCAAAGTAAGTCTGTCCATTTCTGCACAGTTTAGTATTTTTTTAATTATTTCTTATTCCGATGGTATTTTTTCATTTTTCGAATATTGTGCAAATATAAGTCTTGCTGCTGTTATCATATGCAAAATCAGATATATACTTCGTTTTTCAAGATTTTCTGGCATTATACCTAATTTACAAAGTTCAGGTTTAAAATCTACATGTTTTTACATCTTTTCTGGCCAAGTATGTATTTTTGTCCAATATTTCTTTGCTTTAATACAGGGGTGTCAAACTACGGGAGGACCCCTCACCAGGAAACCGCACCCACTCCATTGGAGAAAAAAACTCCAATTAAGTTGTGCGACGTTATTTGACATTGTGAGTTTGACATGTCTGCTTTAACACATGTCCACGATACGTGATAATAACTACCTGGTTTTTGATTACATTTCCAACATTTATCTGACATATTTTTAAACATTTTTGCTAATCTTGCTGATGGCAAGTGCCATCTATAAAACATTTTATATAGTTTTTTTAAATAAGAGATTGACATTGTCAGTTTGTAATTTCTTTCCCACAGGCTTTGCCATTTCTCTAAATCTATATTATATCCAAAACCTTTTACCCATATTATCATTGTTTCTTTTACTTGTTCGTCTTCCATTTTCAAATTTAATAGAAAATTATACATTTTCTTAATTAGTTTTTCATCAGAGGTTAATAGTATCTGATCAAACAAAGTCTGCTCTTTATAGAATCCATACAATTTAACACCTTTATCATATCTCACTTGTATCTGTAAATATGACCACTAATGATAAATCAATACCCTGATTTTCCATCTCTTTTCTAGATATTAAGTTCCCTTCAGAGGTTAGAATATCTTTATATGTCCATATTTTCTCAAAGCTAACTAGATTTGGGTGTACAAATGCTTCCATTGTTGACAGCCATCCTCGGATTTTCAAATATATTTTGCTTTTTATTTTCCCATGTTAGTAATAATGCATTTCTAATATAGTGATTTTGAAAATGCTTATGAATTTTATTTTTACCATACCATAAAAAATCATGCCAACCAAGTTGCAAGTCATGTCCCTCTAAGTCAGCGGTTCTCAACCTTTTTTAGGTCGCGACCCCCGACCTGTTGAGCGCCGCGCATGCGTGGTGCTACCCCCTGCGGGGGTAGGTAGGCCCAGGCACTCCTGGGTGGCCGCGGCAGCGATGGCACAGGGTGACCACGTGCTGGGCCACCAGCTGGCCCAGCCCAAGGGAGGTAAGACACCCGCTGGGCCCCACGCGCGCCAAAAACCCTCCCAGCGCCCGCCACTGCCCTGCTAGCCTTACCTTCGCTGCCGCCTGTTCTCAGTGGTGGCAGGCAGGCCCAGGCGCTCCTGGGCGGCCGCGGCAAGCAGCAGCGATGGCGCAGGGCGACCACCGGCTGGGCCACCAGCTGGCCCAGCCCAAGGGAGGTAAGGCACCTGCCGGGCCCCATGCGTGCCAGCTGCCCTCCCACCTCCCACCCCTGGTCCTCTTTTACTTACATTTTTAGTAGTAGTTGCTCAGCAGGGAGGGATGGAAAGTTCCGGATAGCTCGCCTTCGCTGCAGACAACTTGCAGCACCGTTTGCAGACTGGGACTTTTGGCGGGCTCAGCAGAGCAGAGACAGCCTGGACAATTCGTATTGGCTTTTGAAAGCCAATAGAATTAGACTGTATTCAAGAGAGTCTATTCTATTGGCTTTCAAAAGCCAATAGAATAAGAGGGAGTAGCACCATTTTTTACATTTACAACCATTGCAGCATCCCTGTGGTCACATGATCAACTGCCATGTATTTATAACGAGTATATATCTTCTAACTGGGTCTTCCCTCAGACGTAATTCTTTACAGAAAAGAAACTCAAATCTTGTATTTTCTCTTCAGCTCAAGGTTGGGGATTACCTGAAGGCTCAGAAGGAGGAGAAAGAAAAAATAGCTACATACAAAACGGACACAGAGCAAAGAGTTCAGGAGATGCTTGTAAGTATTGATCCAACGGTGAGGAGTTTCTGCGCTAATAGGAAGGAGAACACCAGCTGCCATCTTTAATAATAGGCAGCCTGTTTGTAAGTAGAAGTTCCGACTGAAATGAAATTCCAGTGAAAGACAGTGTTAGGGCACAGAACGTGTTCTTAGCCTGGGGACTGTATCTTTGACTGGGATGTCACCATTGACTGAATGAGTCACAGTGATGTTAAGGGCACCTACCGCACGAGCCATGTTTTATGAAGTGGGTTTGGTTTGCATATTAATTAAAGCAGACTATATTTCATCTTATTGAAACAAATGTGAAATCAAACATTTTTCTGTCTACTTTTTTGGAATTCCTGATTGCCAAGAAAATTTTCGTGGGAGATCATTTAACTTGAGCCTTTTTTGGTTTTTAGAAACCTTTCCCCCTGTCCTTGTTGATGTCAAAATGGTTTTATTTCTCCCTAGGAAATTCTCCCATCTCATTTCAGGATTCTTCAGGGAATCTGTTTAAATATTATAATAATAAAAATAAATATAATTAAGTAAAAATAAAACAAAAATATGCCTTTTGCTGTTTCTGTCGTCTTCTTTTTTTAAATTCTTTTATTAAAACAATCAACATTGAACATAAAATCATAGTATACATCAATTGTCATAGCACCTGATATACAACACTAAGTATCAATCTTTGTAAACGTCTGGTTTGGTAAACATTTTTCACTCCTCACGTCAAGCCTCAACTATATGCCTGTTACACTTTATTTGATTGGTGTTTCTCTTTTCTATAGTCTATCCACTGTTTCTAGTCTATCACATATTATTCATCTCAGTATTAGTACAATCTTTTATGATCCCTAACCAAAAATCCTGAGGTAGGAATTTAATAACCTGAGGTAAATCTTACATATGGTCTATCTATTATATCTAGTCTATCACATATTGTTCCTTCGCGCTTCTGAATTAACTTCGTCTCAGTAATAGTGCAATCTTTTATAGTCCCTAACCAGAGATCCTGAGGTAGAAGTTTCATAACCTGAGGTAGAAATTCAATTCGCTTTATCAATATTAAGGTAAACAACATTAAGCATAGGATCATATTAAGAGGCATTCGTCATAGAACATAGACATACAACATTAGGTGTTAGTCTTTGTAAACGTTTGATTTGATAAACATTCTTCCCTCTTTACGTCGAGCCTCAACTAAACGCCAGGTGCATTTTGTTTGATTGGTGTTTCTCTTGTATATAGTCTATCAACTGTTTCCAGTCTGTCAAATATTGTTAATTTGAGCGATCTTTCAAGTATGCCGATATTTTCGCCATTTCCGCCAAATTTATTACTTTCACAGTCCATTCTTCCATAGGCGGTATTTCTGGATTCTTCCAGTATTGTCCCACCAACAATCTGGCTGCTGTGATCAAGTTCAGAAATAAGTTTGTCTCTGAGGTAGTGCAATCCTTTGTGATCCCTAACAAAATAACCTGAGGTAGAAATTCAATACGCTTTTTGAAAATGGTTTGGAGTGTCCACCATATCTTCCTCCAGAAGGCTTGGATTTTTCTGCATGTCCACCATACATGAAAGTAGGTAGCCTCCCCGTCACCACACCTCCAGCATTTGGGCTGGGAGTCTGGATAGATGAGTGATAGTTTTTTCGGGTCTAGGTGCCACCTATAGAACATCTTGTAGAAGTTTTCCCTTAAGTGTTGCGACTTTGTAAATTCTACATTTCTCACCCAGATTTTCTCCCACGTGTCCATGGTGATAGAATGCTCAAAGTCTTGTTCCCACTTTACCATACAGTTCTTGACTAGCTCGGTTTCAGAGTCCATTTCTATCAGGATGCTGTACACTCGTTTGATGTGCATGATCCCCTGTTCTCTAATCTGTTTAATTAGATTCTCGTCAGTCTGGAATAAACCCTTCTTCTTGTCTTTATGCCACCTTGATTGCAGTTGTAGATATGATAGCAGGTACCTCCTATTCCTTCGTCTGCTAGCGTTGTTTGGGGTTTCAGGGAGAACCCATTTTCTTCTTCTAGTACAAGTTTACTGTAGGGCACCACTTCCTGCCTTTGGGATATGTTTACATCCCCTATTGCGTGTCCGGGGATCGTCCAGATGGGGATCTTGTCGTGTAGAAGGTATTTATATTTCTTCCAGACCCATAACAACGGGATTCGTAGTGGGTTCTCCTTGAAGTTCTTGTCTGCCTTTTTGTCATACACCAGGTATGCGTGCCAGCCGAATAGTAGACCATGTCCTTCGACATTCAATATTCTGTCCTTCGTCATGTTGATCCAGTCACTCAACGCCACCAGTGTCGCTGCGTAGTAGTATAGCTTTAGATTAGGCATTTTTAGTCCCCCTCTCTCCCTTGTGTCCTGGATGATTTTTAGTTTCACCCTCGGTCTCTTGCCATCCCAAATATATCTGTTGATGTCCTTCTGCCAGTTGTCTAAGTCCGCATCCTTTTTGAGTATGGGTAGCATTTGAAAGAGAAATAGAAATCTTGGCAATACGTTCATCTTAACTGCTGCTATCCTGCCCAGCAGGGACAGTCGTAGTGTTTTCCACCTTTCCAGATCTGCTTGTATCTTGTTCCACAGCACCTCATAGTTATTCTTGTATAATTTTGCATTCGTTGATTCTATCTCCACTCCTAAGTATTTAACCTTCTTGACTATTTCGCAACCCGTTATTCTTTCCAAGTCCTGCCTTACTTTGTTGTCTAGATTTTTGACTAGCATCTTTGTTTTTGATATATTTACTTTGAAGCCTGACACCCTACCATAGTCTTCCATTATCTCCATCAATCTCTTTGCTGACTGTACTGGTTGCGACATTGTCACCAGCAAGTCGTCTACAAAGGCACATAGTCTGTAATCTTGTTGTCTGATCTGTATGCCCTGTATGTCTTCTGCCGCTCTTATCCTGTTGTTTCTGTCTTCTTGTTCTAGGACCACATCGAAAAAGAGAAAAAAAATGTAGTGGCTGAATTCAGAGAACTACAACTCTGGTTAGAAGGACAGGAGAAGCTTATATTGGCTAGAATGGAAGAGACGGAGAAGGAGATTATGACAACAAAGGAGAAGGGTCTGGCCAAGCACATGGAGGATCTGTGCTCTCTTGACGATCTCATCCAGGAGATAGAAGAGAAGCATCAGCAGCCAGCCAGCCAACTCTTACAGGTGAGGCAGGAAGTTGAGATCATAGAATCATAGGGCTGGAAGGGACCTTGGAGGTCTTCTAGTCCAATCCTCTGCCCAAGGCAGGAAGCCTTATACTGTCTCGAACAAATGGTTGTCCAATCTATTATTGGAAGCCTCCAGTGATGGAGCAGCCACAACTTGGGGAGGCAGGCCATTCCATTGATTAATGGTTCCCACTGTCAGGAAATTCTTCCTTATTTCTAGGTTGGATTTCCTTCTGATGAGCTTCCCCCCTTTGCTTCTTGTCCCGCCCTCAGGTGCTACAGAGAGTAAATCTATGACAGTCTCTCAAGTATTGGAAGATGGCTGTCCTTTCTCCCCTAAACCCTCTCTTTGTTAAGCGAAGCATTCCGAGTTCCCTTAGCCATTCATTGTACGGTTTGGCTTCCAGAGCCCTTGTCATCTCTATTGCTCCTCTCTGCCTTCTTTCTGGGGCCTCAGCATCTTTTTTGTATCCTGGTGTACCAATGATGAAGTGGAGTAGACTGCTTTAGCCCCACCACAGAATCCTCTTTTTGACTCTTTCCGTTTTTTCCTTTTTCCTAAATGTTATCGAAATTATAATAGTGAAAAGAACAAATGAAAATAAAGAAAATAGGGAAATGGAGAAGGATAAGAATGGGAAAGAAGTGTAGGGTAAAGGGGAAAGAAAAAAAGCAGTGTCTTCTAACTTTTTTCAGCACAGTAAAATACAAAATAAAATTACAATCTCAACTTTTTACTTTTACGTATCAGTACTAGCCTGTCTATAAAAACAAAGTCTAATAAGTAAAATCAAGTGTCGGGTATTCATTTTTTTTTGTCTCAAGCACAGAGTCCAGAAGCAGTTTCCACATAGAAACTAATATATATATTTTTCTCTAATTAAAGCAATTTTGTCATTTTTTTTCTAGCTTCATCATTTTCTCGATCCATTCTTCTGTTGTGGAGATTGATATATAGATAAGATAATCTTCATTGTCATTATTTTTACTGTGGGCACACTGTTATATATAAAAAATGAAATTCTGTTGCCTGCTCTCAAAAGTATACACATACACAACACACATATAAAGATGCTATATGCATACATATGTACATACCTACCACTCTTACACATAAATATCAGTCACTGTCCACCTTGAATACATAGCGGAAAGAGGAAGCTTGAAAGTTCACACGGTTGATACCACGGAGCCTCCTCCCAGAAGGTAACAGGGAAAACAGGTCATGAAGAGGATGTGTTGTTGTGCCCCAGATAATCTTGCGGGCCCTGCTCAAGCAACACTTTTATGCCATCATGTCCTGGATGGAAGGGAGGGAACTGCCAATAATCTTTTCTGCCATCCTCACCACTCTCTTCACCGCCTTCCTGGCTGGAGCAGGGATGCTTCCAAACCAGACAGTAATGCAATACAACAGGATGCTCTCGGTATCTTTCCATTTCTGTTCTTGTAGGATTCTGGCTGCACTCGTGATCCTGAATGCATGATTACGTGACCACAGGACAATGCACCCGTCATAAATATGAGTCCGTTGCCAAGCGGCTGAATTTTGATCACACAATCATGGGGATGCTGCAACGATGGTAACTGGAAAATGGCCTTATGTCACTTTTTTCAGTGCTGTTTTAACTGAGAAAAGGGTCACTAAATGGACTGTTGAAAGTAATGGCTAATATTAGGGATACACAATTCAGAAAAAGCAGGCCATGCGAAAAGCAAGCATTGAAAGAGCTGGTCAGTGTCCCTTTATTCTGCACCATTTTAAGAATGCCTGCTTAGGGTTCCTATCGCCTGTTAGGGGACATGTTGGTGGGTGTTCATTGTGGGGTCTCCTCCTCCCCTTAATCTCCAGGGCAAGGGAAACCCCAACACTTTTGTGGAATTCAATTAACTAGTGGAACAACCTGCCTCCAAAAGCGGTGAATGCTCCAACACTGGAAGTCTTTAAGAAGAGACTGGACAGCCATTTGTCTGAAATGGTGTAGGGTTCCTGCCTGAGCAGGGGGTTGGACTAGATGACCTCCAAGGTCCGTTTCTTCTTCTTCTTCTTCTTCTTCTTCTTCTTCTTCTTCTTCTTCTTCTTCTTCTTCTTCTTCTTCTTCTTCTTCTTCTTCTTCTTCTTCTTCTTCTTCTTCTTCTTCTTCTTCTTCTTCTTCTTCTTCTTCTTCTCCTCCTTCTTCTCCTTCTCCTTCTCCTTCTCCTCCTCCTCCTCCTCCTCCTCCTCCTCCTTCATATTATTATTATTATTCAACCAGGGTATAATTTTTGTAACACAAGGAAGTAAAAATAAACTGCTTTTTAAAAGGTGAGTGGCTGTTATTTTTTTAAAAGAAAAAATAAAGTACTTTTTAATTATGTTAGTGTGTATCTGGTTTCACACATTTATGAATTTTAAGAATGTAACTGCATAGAAATGGCTCCTTTCATTTTTTGGTCTCTGTTTTTTAGGACATTGGAAGCATCTTGAAGAAGTAAGTGAATCCACCCTCCTCTTTACAGTCTCAGAGACCGGCAGCTCCTCCAGCAGTTTTCCTGTTTTGGAAAGTTATGTTTGTATTTAGCAGTAATTTCATTTAGAGACAATGTAGTTCAGGGCCTCATAAATATTTCCCCAGACAACCTCCACACAATGTAAATAGCAATGTTTGATATGGTGAATCATTATGGTTGGTCCCACAGTCAGCTAGATGTTTAGATTGAATTTGGTATTTTTGTCCATCTACTGAGTCCTTCCCAAGGATAGACAGAGGTTTGATGGTGCTAAAGGTATCATTGTAGGATGTAAGCTGTTCCAAATAAGGCTGCCTTTTGCAATTGTCTGATAGTGGTTTTGTCAGTGCCGATGCTGTTCCAGTGGTGCTCCAGATGTTTTGGGACTACACCCAAGGCGTGTATTATTATTGGTGCTACCTTTGCTTTCTTTTGCAACAGTTGTTCTACTTCTATTTGCAGATCTTTGTATTTTGTGATTTTCTCCAGTTCTTTCTCTTTTATTCTGTTGTTTCCAGGTAGTGCCATGTCCACTTTTTTTGTCTTTCTCATCAATAATTCTCAGGTTTGGGGTGTTATGTAGCAGCATGGGGTTGGCTTTGAATTCTAAAGTCCCAAAACACTTTAGCTTCTTCCTTTTTACTATTATTATAAGAACCCCCTTTGCTACTAGATTATCTGTCCTCAGGATTTATCACTCATTTTCATTAACAAAATCATTTAACATTTTCTATCTCATTTTCAGTGAATTTCTTTTCCATTGGAAGGAACCCTGGAGGTCATCTAGTCCACAAAGTGGTTTCATGTGGCCCGCAAAGACATCCTGGAAACAGTGAGGGAACGGCCCCCTCTGCCCTGGCCCAGGCCAGCTGGGAGCCAATGTACAATTTTGTGGTGGCCATTTATGCAGAAACGCATTCAGTCTTAGCTCCATAAGCCCCCCCCCTCACCCGCATGGCCTAAGAGGAACAGTGAGGCTTCTCCAGTGGACCATGCCTTGGCACTTGCCCTGTTCCCCCCCCCTTCTGGCAGAGACCCTCAGATCTATCCCACTCCTGCCCAGGGCCCCACAGGCACCCTTGACGCGAATGGTGTAGAGCTGGCCACACCCACCCAGTAGGCCACACCCATCCTGGCCACACCCACCCGGCCACCGAAGGGCAACCGCAATACTGATGCGGCCCTCAATGAAATTGAGTTTGACACCCCTGGCCTATACCATTTCAGACAAATGGCTGTCCAGTCTCTTCTTAAAAACTTCCAGTGTTGGAGCATTCACTGCTTCTGGAGGCAGGTTGTTCCACTGGCTAATTGTTGTAACTGTCAGGAAGTTTGTCCTTAGTTCTAGGTTGCTTCTCTCCTTGATTAGTTTCCATCTGTTCTTGTCCTGCCTTCAGGCACTTTGGAGAATAGCTTGACTCACTCTTCTTTGTGGCAACCCCTGAGATATTGGAACACTGCTATCATGTCCCCCCTCGTCCTTCTCTTCATTAAACTAGACATGCCCAATTCCGTTCCTTATATGTTTTAGCCTCCAGTCCCCTAATCATCTTTTTTGCTCTTCTCTGTACTCTTTCTAGAGTCTCAACATCATTTCTACATTGTGGTGACCAAAATGGATGCAGTATTCCAAGTGTGGCCTTACCAAAGCATTGTAAGGTGGTATTAATACTTCACGTGATCCTGATTCTATCTCTCTGTTTATGCAGCCTAGCACTATGTTTTCTTTTTTGGCAGCTGCAGCACACTGCTGGCTCATATTTAAGTGATTGTACACTAGGACTCCGAGATCCTTCTCACAGTTACTACTATTGAGCCAGGTACCACCTATACTGTACCTGTGCATTTTGTTTTTCTTGCCTAAATGTAGAACCTTACTTTTTTCACCATTGAATTTCATTTTGTTAGATAGTGCCCAGTGTTCAAGTCTGTCCAGATCCTCCTGTATCTTAAGCCTGTCTTCCAGAGTGTTGCAGCTTGGTATCATCTGCAAATTTGATAAGTTCCCCATCTATCCCCTCATCTAAATCGATGAAGATGTTGAAGAGCATAGGGCCCACAACAGAGCCCTGGGGCACCCCACTACACAACTTCCCTCCAGGTAGATGCAGTTCCATTGAGGACCACACGACCTATCAGCCAGCTACGAATCCATCTGGTGGTGATGCTGTCTAACCCACATTTTTCTATCTTATCAAGTAGTAGGTTGTGATGTACTTTATCAAATGCCTTACTGAAGTCCAAGTAAATTTTTTTTTTACAAAGATTTTATTGGGTTGTTTTTTTTTCATCAACATATGTTAATTTTTCCATTCAACAAGTTGTTTGGAGTTTGCTATGCTAATACATGTTCAATTCCTAATTCTTCATTCTTTCCTCTAGCCAAGAATAAAATAGGTTCCAAATGTGATAGTAGTCTGTATCTTCTTTATCTTTCAACCTCATAGTTAATCTGTCCATCTCTGCACATTCCAATATTTTCCTGATTATTTCTTCTTCTGATGGCAGTCCTTCATTCTTCCAGTATTGTGCAAAAATTATTCTCGCTGCTGTAGTGATATGTAAGATTAAATATAACTTAATTATATTCTGCTTATTAGTCTTTTCAAGCATAATACCTAGTAAAAAAAAGTTCAGGTTTAAAATCCACTTGTTCACCCAGTATTTTTCTCCAATAGGCCTTTGCCTTACCACGTGTCCACCAAATGTGATAGTACGTGCCTATGTTATGTTTCCATTTCCAACATCTATCTGACATATTTTTAAACATTTCTGCTAATCTTGCTGGCAGCAAGTGCCATCTATAAAACATTTTATATAGATTTTCTTTGTATGAAGTTGACATTGTTAATTTGTAGTTTCTCTCCCATAACATTTGCCATTTTTCTAATTCTATATTATAGCCAAAAGTTTTTGCCCATCTTGTCATTGTTTCTTTCACTTGTTCACTTTCCATATCCAAAATTAACAAAAAGTTATACATTTTCTTAATTAATTTCTCATCTCAGGTTAACAAAATCTTATCAAACACAGTTTGATCCTTATAAAATCCATACATTTTTACATCTTTTTCATATCTACTTTGTATCTGTAAATGTGCCCACCAGGACAAGTTAATTCCCTGATTTTCAGTTCTTGTTTAGATTTTAATTTCCCATCAATATCTAAAATACCTTTATATGTCCATATTTTTTCAAAGTCTACCAAGTTCAGATGTATAAATGCCTCCATTGTTGATAACCATCCTGGAATTTTTAAATATATTTTAGCTTTAATTTTTTCCCATACTGTTGACAAGGCATTTCTTATAAAATGATTTTGAAAGTACTTATGGACTCTGTTTTTCCCATACCATAAGAAAGCATGCCACCCCAATTGCAAATCATGTCCCTCTAAATACAATAAGCTTTTATTTCTAAGTGTTATCCACTCTTTCACCCATGTTAACACAGATGCTTGGTAATACAACGTCTATTCCGGCAACCCAAAACCTCCATTTTCCTTAGCATCTTGTAATGTTTTCATCTTAATTCTAGCTTTTTTCCCCTGCCAAATAAAGTTCAAAACCAATAAATTTAAATTTTGAAAGAATTTTCTCTCAAATTTTATCGGAATCGATTGAAATAGAAATAAAATCTTCAGCAACACATACATTTTTACTGTAGCAATTCTTCCTAATATTGACAGCTGCAGATTTTTCCATCTTTCCAAGTCTAGCTTTATTTGCTTCAATAATTTTGTATAATTGTCTTTTTTTTATTGACGAACACTTAGCCGAAAGATGAATACCTAAATATTTAACTTTTTTCACTATTTGTACCTCTGTTTTCTCTAATATTTGCCTTTTTTGTTTATCTGTGAGGTTCTTTACTATTACTTTAGTTTTTTCTTTATTTACTTTTAGTCCTGCTATTTCTCCATACTCTTCTATCTTTCCCCATAGTTTAGGAATCATCTCTAAAGGTTCTTCCAAGAGAAACACTAAATCATCAGCAAATGCTTGTAACTTATATGTTTCATCTTTTATTTTCAATCCTTTAATTTCTGTGTCCTGTCTTATCCTTCTATTTAGTACTTCCAAAGTAAAGATAAATAATAATGGAGATAGTGGACACCCTTGTCTCATACCTTTTCTTATCTCAAAGCTCTCAGTATAATTGAAGTCCAAGTAAATTATATCCACAGCATTCCTCTGGTCCACTGATTTTGTCACCTGATGAAAAAATGCAATGATTTGTCTGGCATGATCTCCTTTTGACAAACTCATGTTGGCTTTTGGTAATGACTTTGTTTGCTTCTAGGTATTGGCTGATTTGTTGTTTGATTATCTTTTCCAGAATCTTCCCAGGTATTGAGGTCAGGCTGATAGGTCTGTAATTTTTTGGATCCATTTTTTGAAGATGGGAACTACATCAGCTCTTTTCCAGTCCTCTGGTAGTTCCCCAGTGCTCCAGTATCTTCGAAAGATATAGTTCAGTGGCTCTGAGATCACCTGCCAGTTCCTTCAGAGGAACTGGGGTGTAATCCCTCTGGTCTTGGTGATTTGAACTTGTCTAGGTTGAACAGGTGCTCACTTACCATTTTCATTTTCTTGTCTATCTTAACTTCTGTTTCTGGCCTGTTTTTTACGGTATCCTGTATTTTGAACCCTAGTTGTTGATTCCAATATTAATGTCCCCTCTGAATTTTCTCTGCTCAAGGCTAAACATTTACTTTCAATACCTCTTCAAAGAGCTGCTTCTAGTCAGCTTGTTGCTCTTCTCTTTTCAGCCCCTTCTACAATACTTTTTAATATGTGGTACACAAAATTCAACCCTTCAGCCCAGAACAAAGCGTAAGTAGCACACTTACTTTACAACCAAGTTGGTATTTTCAAATATGGTTGTTCTTTAATTTTTTTCCATACTACCGGTAGCAGTAATGAATTCCTAATATAATGTCTTTGAAAGTAGCTATGTATATCACTCTTCCCATACCATCTTGTAATATTTTTACGTTTATTCTTGCTTTTTTGCCTTGCCGTATAAATTTCAATATCATTTTATTTAATTCTTCAAAGTATTTTTTTCCTAGTCTTATTGGAATTGTCTGAAACAGGTACAATAATCTTGGCAAAATATTCATCTTAATTGTAGCTATTCTACCCAGCAAGGACAGTTGTAGGTTTTTCCAATTTACCAAATCTACTTTAATTTGCGCTTTCAATTTATCACAGTTATCTTCTTATCATCTTGCTGTTAACTGAACTCCTAGATATTTAACTTACTTTGCAATCTGGAAACCCATCATCTTGGCAAATTCTCTTTTCTGTTTATCTGTAAAGTTTTTAACTAATATTTTAGTTTTCTCTTTGTTTCAATCCTGCCACTGCACCATATTCTTCTGTTTTCTCAATTAGTTTAGGTCCTGTTTCTTGTGGTTCTTCTAAAATAAACACCAAATCATCAGCAAATGCCTGTAGTTTATACTCCTTTATTTTCATGCCTTTTATTCCACTGTCTTGCTTAATATTTCTGTTTAACACCTCTAAAGTTAAAATAAATAACAATGGAGCTAGGGGACATCCTTGCCTTGTACCCTCAGTTATATTAAAGTTCTCTGTCAAGTCCCTATTTATAATCACCTTTGCTGTTTGTTTATGATATATTGCCTTAATCGTGTTAATACATTTATCTCCAAAGTCCATATACTTTAATTGTAAAAGCATAAATTGCCAGTTCACATTGTCAAATGCCTTCTGTGTGCCAAGGAAAATCAGTGCCATTTGCTTTCCAGAGTGCATCTCATAATATTCTAATGTATTCAAGATCATTCGCATATTATTTTTAATTTGCCTCTTAGGTAGAAATCCATTCTGATCTATGTGTATAATGTTATTTAAAACCCTTTTCAATCGCTCTGCTATTATTGAAGCGTAGATTTTGTAATCTACATTTAACAATGATATTGGCCTGTAGTTTTTTTTATTTGTGGTGAATTAGAGTCTTCTTTAGGTATCAATGTAATATTCGCTTCCGTCCATGTTTTAGGTATCTTTGCTTCTGACATTGCTTCATTATAAACTGTGAGCATAGCTTGGCCTATTGTGTATTGTAAATGTTTATAAAATTCTATCGGTAGACCATCTGGCCCAGGAGTTTTGTTATTTTTTTTGTCTCCTAATTGCTTCAGTTAGCTCCATCGTTATTCTTTCATTCAGCGTGGTCTTCACTTCTTCAGAGACTTTTGGCAATTTAGCTTTTTCCAGATATTATTTTATTTTAACTTCTGATATTTTCTCTTGGGTATATAATTTCTATAGTTGAGTTTTTCTTTTTTCTAACAAATTTTATTGTTTTTTTTAACTTTTATAACAGAATGCTCAAGACACACCGTGGTGGTTAGGTGATCAATCATCCAAAACCAAAATCATATAATAGCTCAAGTAAATATATTGAATGTTCCCTCTCTATTTCCCTCAAATAATATAACCTATTTAACATAATCCATTTCTACATTACATATTTATAAATCCTAATCCTGTTTTGAACTTTATTAATTTACAGTTACCATAGTCCAATTTGATCTTAGATAAACGTATTATCACTTCAGCTAAAATACTAATCCAGATATATTCTAATTCATAATCTCATAAATCATCGAGTTTATCACAAATCTCTCTTATTTATTCAGATAGCATTTAAATCTCATTCAAATAATTATCATGTCTAAAAAAAAGAACATATCTATTATTACACAAAACATCGTCTTACTAACTTAACACACTCAATTAGTTGTTAAATCAATTCGAATTTCTAAAAACCTCTTTCATATTTTTTTTCTAATTCCATTACAAAATAATTTTTATACAAATAAACATATTATTCCAAAAAATACATTCTTACTCTATTTAACATGTATATTCTAATAATCACAAATTTTCAACTCTAAATCTTAGTCCTTAAATCAATCCATATGTCTCAAAACCTTTTTAATCCATTACATATAATTTTAAATTTCTCTTTTTAGTCTTATTCTGGCTTTCTTTTTATGCCAAGCAGGTTTCCATAACAAAGCCTCTATTTCAGCAAATAGATCTCCCATTATTGCTTGTAATGTCATTTAGGTCAGTAAAAGACCTCCCATCCTCTGTTTTTGAAGTCTGGCTCCTGTCTGCTGGATAAAACACTCGATCATATCCAATTTTATAATTAGTAGTTGATTATCAAAGTTGTCATAATTCTCCAACAGTTGTAATTTCAAGTCCATTTCTGTTAGTTTTGCAAGTATAGATAGTTTAGTTACAATCATTTTCTGGTCATCCAAAGTCTCCATAGGTTGTATGTAAATTAATTTCTCTTCTATTGCTTTTTGGTCTGTAGAATGATCAAATAGAGCAGTGGTTCTCAACCTTTCTCAGGTTGAGACCCCACTTGCCCCGTCCATCCGTGCTGTGACCTCGACTTGGGCGTGTGCGCGCGCGCGCCAAAAATTTTTTAAAAAAAAAAATCAAAAAAATTAAAACAAAAAAAATGGCAGCTGCGACGGGCGTATCCGCACATGCGTGGATCGGCCCGTCGCACGCGCCACGCATGCGCGCATCCGCCCGTCGCGGGCCGCCATTTTGTTTTTCATTTTTTTTTAATTTTTTTTAAAAAACAAAAAAACAAAATGGCGGCCACGACGGGCGGATCCGCGCATGCGCGGACCGGCCCATCGCACGCTCCGTTCATGCGCGGATCCCCCCGTCGCGGTCCGCCATATTTTTTTTGATTTTTTTTTTATTTAAAAAATTTTTTTAAAAAAATTTTTCCCGGCGCGACGGGCAGATCTGCGCGTGCGCGGCGCGCTCGTGCCAAAAAAAAATAAAAAAAATAAAAAAAATTAAAATAAAATAAAATAAAATAAAAATTAAAAATAAAAAAAAACCAAAATGGCGGCCGGCGGTGTCCGGTGACCCCCGCGAAATGGTCGTGTGAACCCAAATGGGGTCACGACCCCAAGGTTGAGAACCGCTGAAATAGAGTCTGAAGGTCAGTTTCTAAGTTCACAGTAGAATTTCTGTTTATTATTTCTGCAGTACTCTCTCTTATTTGGGAACATATTTCCTCAGTAGCTTCATAAATCTTTTCCAGTATGAGTTTACAGTTGAGTTGTAAATATGATTTCTCCATTTCAGTAGTAACTAAATCCAATCCTGTTATCTTTTAGTGGGGGCTATATTCCAAAACATTTAGTCAGTATCCACCCCCACCAATAACAGCTGTTGGACCAAAAACAAGAAACAGTTGCAGTTTTAAATTTCTCCACAAGGTATCCTCAGTAAACTATGAAGGTCTCTTCCAGACCCCCAAAATGAGGTTAGTAAAGTCAAAGAGCTGTGGAATCTCTTTTTGGGCTTCTCATAGAGTTGTTTGTTTGTTTTTCCAAACAATAAAGATTTATCCCTTTAAAAAAGTAAGTCCAGGACATAGGAAAACAATATTCTCCAGCTTAGAAGATATAATAATACAGTTTTATGATAAGGATTTTTCCAGGGATGCCAAGTAACAAAAAATAAAAATAGTCAATAAGAAGTTTTTTCCTTTGTTATGGAAAGCTCTTTTCCCCAGATAAACAAAGGCAGCTCTTTCAAAGCAGGGAAGTAATTCCAAAAGGCTTTTAACAGGAGAGTAGTTAAGCAAAGAGAGAGAGGGAAAAGTCACACCGGGATCATCCACGATGGTCTTAACAGTTAGATGTTCTTTTGACTTTCGGCTGGAGCAGCTAAATGATTGGCCATGTTACTGGCCGATCTTTTCTCCTTCGGCACTGAGGAGCTGCCTCGGACCGCGGCCCTGAGGAGCTGCCTCCTCCCCCCGCAATCAACGAGAGTCCTCCTCATCGGTAGTCACCCCTCCAGGGTGACATTTTGACCCGATTAAGGGTCTACCGGCAGAGGAAAAGCAGATAACAAAGAGAGAAGTCTCTTCGTGTGCCTGCACCAGTGCAACCCAAAACCGGAAGTCTATAGTTGAGTTTTTCTATAGCTGTTCTAGTCCCTTGTTCTCTTCCTCTTTAGCAAATATCCCTTCAAAAATTACTTGTAATACATCAAAATTATTTATAACCCATCAAAGTCTGGCAAGGGAATTCTTCTATTCAAACTGAAAGTAAATTCCTGCAGTTTCTCAACTTCAGCCTGCTGGATTGTTTTTTAATCTCTTAAAGCCAGAAAGCTGTTAGCTTTACCCAATCATACTATTCACTCTCTGTTCCAACTTTCCAGACTGAACAATTTGCAGGTGCCAAAGTTAATTATTATTTACAGCTTCTACTCCAAACCACACTTCATGTTCAAGGTCAGCCACGGTCACCTCTTATTATCTTTCTCTGCTAGTAAGGGCCAATAGATGGCGCACTTGTTCTGTTTTCCTCTTTTTTTTAGCCTCTTTTGGTATTAAAGTTTTAGACTTTCTTTTATAAAATATAGATCAGTGATGGCGAACCTTTTAGAGACCGAGTGCCCAAACTGCAACCCAAAACCCACTTATGCATCGTCAGGTGCCGGGTGGGTGTGGTCCATTGAGTGGTTGTGGCCCATTGGGTGGACGTGGCTGCAGTGGTAACAGCAGACTGGGTGGGACTAAAAAGTTCAATCAATCAATTCCAACTTTGCAAGATCTTTTTGTTTTCCCGCGAAAAGTTGAAATTGACTGATTGATTGAACCTTTTTTTTTCTGTACACGGGCGGAGGCCTAAAGCGAAAAGGTTTTATAAAACCCAGCTGGTGCACCAGCTGCGGCCCTATTTGGACCGGGAGTCTCTTGTCACAGTCACTCATGCCCTTATCACCTCGAGGCTCGACTACTGCAATGCCCTCTACATGGGGCTACTTTTGAAAAACATTCGGAGACTTCAGGTAATGCAGAATGCAGTGTTGGGCCTGCCCAGAAATGCCAACATTTCGGCATCACTCCGCGAGCTGCATTGGCTGTCAATTGGTCTCCGAACGCAATTCAAAGTGTTGGTTATGACCTATAAAGCCCTACATGGCATCGGACCAGGTTACTTACAGGACCGTCTGCTTCCCCATGAAACCCAGCGACCGGTTAGGGCCCACAGAGTCGGCCTTCTCCAGGTCCCGTCAGCCAGACAGTGTCGCCTGGCGGGGCCTAGGGGAATAGCCTTCTCTGTTGCGGCCCCGGCCCTCTGGAGCCAATTCCCCCCCGGAGATCCGTATCGCCCCCACCTTCTCTGCCTTTCATAAACTGCTCAAAACACATCTTTGCCGACAGGCCTGGGGCAGTTAACATCTTGCCCCTAGCCAGTGTATGTTTGTGTGCATGTTTGTTGGATGATTGGTTTTTTAACTTAGGGGTTCTTTTTATATATGTATTTTAATGTTGATTTCTATTTATGCTGTGAGCCGCCCTGAGTTCCTGGAATAGGGCGGCATAGAAATCCAATAAATGAAATGAAATGAAATGAAGGCCTAGGACTGGGGCGATGGTGCGTGTGCCCACAGAGAGGGCTCTGAGTGCCACATCTGGCAGCCGTGCCATAGGTTCGCCACCACTGGTATAGATCGTCCAGCTTCCTGTTCTTATTCCACACGTTATTAAAACAATAGCTAAGCAGAGAAATGATTGAAGCCTGGGAAACAGGGCCCTTGTCAGTCAATCACCAGCTTACCAGGTACTTAGGAGCTGAGGACAGGGCAACACAAGGAAAGAACAATCACTGACTTAATGGCCGGCCATCAACACCCCACTTAACAACTAAAAGTCACACACAACCAGGCATCACATGTATACAATGTGCAGGACAGCCCAGTGTACACATTGTGGAGAGAGAGCAGTTCCCTGAGGAAGCTTAGAAGAATAAACCTCTGGTCCCGGTGACCAACTCAGACTGGATCCTGCAGCTAGCCAATCCTCAAGCACCATCTGATGTTTTAGAAAGCTTCTTCCATTGGCAGGATGATAAACATCGTTCTTTTGCCTTGCCAGGTATCAGGCGAAGGAGACATATGAGAATCCCATGGATTTACTTGTAGACCCGATGTGGACAATCTGGGATTACAGTGATCTCGCTGTGCTTCTGAAAAGTGCCATGAAAAAATTTAGAGGTAAAAAAACAGCCGCCGAGGTTTTACGCTGGATGATATTTTGACCGCAGAGCATCCAAAAGAGATTCTGGGTCAGTGTCAGGGGGATCAAAGAGGGATCGATGTCAGGATCAGTGGAAGAGACGCCTTCATTTCTCTGGGGAAAGGCCGTGTCTTGGCACCAGGAGGGGGAACAGGAGCTTCCTGGTTTCTCCCGTTAAAGATGAGTTAGCTAAAAACAGGAACCACTAGCCAGTCATAGTTGACCATTTACAGGTAGTCCTCGACTTACAACAGTTCATTTAGTGACTGATGGAAGTTAGAACGGCACTGACTTAGGACCATTTTTCACACTTATGACATCCCCACAATCATGTGATTCATATTCAGATGCAACTGATTCAAATTTATGACAGTTGAAGTATCCACAGGGATCCCCACAGTCACGTGATTTACATTCGGATACTTGCAACTGATTCATATTTATGATGATCCTGTGATCATCTTTTGTCACATTCTGACAAGCAAAGTCAATGGGGAAGCCAGATTCACTTCACAACTATGTTACTAATTTACCAACTGCAGTTTTTCACAACAAATATGACAAGAAAAGTCATGAAATAGGGCAACATTGACTTAACAAATTTCTCACTTAGCAACATAAATTCTAAAATGAATTTATGGGAATTATGAATTTGGGAATTATGAATTTCCCAAATCCATATTCACTGATCACTGGGGAAGCTGAATAAGCTTCCACTAAATATAATGGAATATATACAGGTAGTCCTTGACTTATGAGCAAAATTTCAGTTGTTAAGTGAGTCGTGCTCTACTTTATGACCCTTTTTGCCACCGTTGTTAAGAAAATCATTGCAGGCAAGTGAATCGTGTGGTTGTTAAGCAAATCTGGCTTCCCGCATTGACTTTGCGTGTCAGACGCTTCCCAGGAAAGTTGCAGATGACAATCCCAGAACCATGGGATGCTGCAGCCGTGATAAATACATGCTGGATGTCAAGTGTTGGGATTTTGATCATGTGACTGGGGATGCTGGAACGGTCGTAAGTATGAGAACTGGTCATAAGTCACTTTTTAGTGCCATTGTAACATTGAGTAATCATTAAATTAATGGTTATGTTGAGGATTACCTGTATATGGAAAGTATAGTAGAATATATTTATATCTGACAAAATAGATATAGCTACCACTGACATTCTGGCTTGTAGCTTTCCTTATTCCTTATTTCCTGATTTGAGGCCAAGGAAAGCAAACAAGAATGAAAGTGAATATACGATAAATATGATAGCAGTGTTCCAGTATTTGAGGGGCTGCCACATTATTCACCAAAGCACCAGAGGGCAGGAGAAAAAACAACGGTTGGAAACTGATCAAAGAGAGAAGCAACCTTCCTGACAGTGAGGACAGTTAACCGGTGGAATAGCTTGCCCCCAGAAATTGTGGGCGCTCCATCACTGGAGGTTTTTATGAAGAAACAAAACAGTCACTTGTCCGAGATGATAGGTTCTCCTGCTTGAGGAGGGGGCTGGACTAGAAGACCTCCAAGATCCCTTCCAATTCAATTCTTTTCCTATTCTATTCTATGTCGGTCACCGGGATGAGAGTTTCTGTCTTCAGGGCTTTCGGTCTCTCCCTGAAGCCCACCTTCGTGCCTGCCTGTCTAAAAAGCCACACACAAGAGACACGATAAATACCATACACAAAACAGCACACACACTCCACTAGAGAGGAATTCCCTGAAGATAGGCTCCAGCAAGCGCCCGGAAGACAAAACCTCTCGTCCCGTTGACCGACCCAGATGGGATCCTGCAAAACAAACCAGGGTGTCTCTGGGGAGGCCCTTCTGTCGCTCCATTTCCAGCGATGAGATACTGAATCCCTCCCTTTTCTTCCTCAGATACTCTGGCAAGTGGACTTCAACTCCAGAAAGGTAAATATGAGTTATAAGAATCTCATATCGCTTGCTATTTAAACTCTGATGCTAGTAGCTTTAAGGGAAATATTGTACAATATTAGCATAAAATTAGATACCTTGAAGACTATGATGATCCAGTAAACTTAAACGATTTATTATTTATGACCTATTACTTGCTATTTATATGTACACTGTGAGCTTATCCACCGAAGACATTCCTTGTGTGTCTGATCACACTTGGCCAATAAAGAATTCCTATTCTATTCTATTCTGTTCTGTTCCGTTCCGTTCCGTTCCGTTCCGTTCTGTTCCGTTCCGTTCCACTCCACTCCACTCCACTCCACTCCTTTCCATATAAAGAGCAACAAAGAAAAAAAAGTATAGGATTAGATACCTTAAAGACTATGAAAATCCACTAAATATAAACTAGAAAATTGATGTCAGTCTTAGTGTAGAATGAAGTATTTGCATAAATGGGAAAATATGGGCTGGTACTGAAAGGAATATAGAACTCCTGCCAGGCTAATAACATCCTCTTCATTTTACTGCCTGACTATAAATTGGTGAGAGACCAGGTCTTTGTGAGCAGAGATATTAAGTCCTTTGGGTCACAGCAAATAGCAAAGTTGGAGCACCAGGGATGTCCCAGGGGTGCTTTTTCCACGAGGTACCTGGACTTTCTTGTTTTTCTTTGAAGACATTTTGCTTCTCATCTAAAGAAGCTTCTTCAGCTCTGACTGGATGGTGGGGTGAGGATCAGAATCAGAGCTGAAGGAGCTTCTTGGATGAGAAGCGAAACGTCTTCCAAGAAAAAGAATGAAGTCCAGTTGCCTTGTGAAAAAAAGCTCCTTTGGGACAACCATGACCTGGATGACTGAGACTCTCCAGGGATGTCTCCACCTTGTGAGCCATCAAATTGAGGAAAGCAGAGGTTTCCTGTGCAGAAGCCTCCCCTTTTGTACCTCCCTGCGACATCCTGATGCTCGTAGAAAAAAGGGCAGAGCTTCCTCACATTCCATCCTGTGCCCCAAGTTCCCTGTGGGGGGATCCCTCTGACTCTGCCAGTTCAGAATTGAAACATGGCAGCCTCTTGCTCTGCCTGATCTTCTGGATTAAAGCTCCAGGTAGAGTCCCTGTTCAACCTTGGCCTTCCCGGGAACTCACTGAAGGCAAAGCCAACCACTCTTCACCCCCCATCCCAATCTTCCCACCTGCAAGATGGAAGTTAAAGAGATCGATATGCAGGGATGAAGCACCATGAAGGCTTACGGGCCATTTATAAAATCAGTGAATCTTCCAGTCCTGGAAGCTGAACTCCTTTCAGAGTGGAGGCCGTAGGGTTGATATATTGGGGGTCAAGACACAAACCAGGCCTGCAGCCTAAGCTCTTGTTCTTCTTCCTTCCTTCCCGCTTGCAGTGAATGTAATTCTGGATCCAGATACAGCCAATCCTGGCCGCCTTGACATCCCCAAAGATGGAAAAAGCGTCAGAGGAATTAAGCCAGTTAAAGAAATGTTTCCTTCCCCAAACAGCACGAGATTTGAACTTTATCCATGTGTCCTTGGCTGTCAGAGGTTCTCAACAGGGAGACATTTCTGGGAAGTTATTGTAGGAGATACAAAAGAATGGGATGTAGGGATTACCAACATGCCAGTGAACGTAACGAATCTTGATGAGCAGACCAGAGACTGGCAGGTTTGTAAATGGGGAGAGAAATACATGATCTCCTCTCCATCAGAAGACTCTGAACTGGTCCTGAGTGAGAAGCCCACAAGGATCCGCATCTCTCTCAACTGCGAAGGGGGACAAGTGAGCTTTTTTGATGCCAGGACCGCAGCTCTGCTGCATACATTCTCGGACGATTCCTTTGTTGGAGGGACCCTTCTGCCCTCTTTCTTTTTGGATGAAGGCGCCTCCCTGTCACTCCCCTAAAATAAGGGGACCTCCATAGGCAAACCTTTGCAAAAATCCCTATTTGCTAAGCTGTAGTCCCTGAGAGCCTTTAAAACAGAGGTTCCCTAGCTTCCTTTAGTGTTGGATGCCACACTGAGTTGCTTGTGGTTGTGTAGCCTTGGAAATGGAAAGAATGGGTCAGTCAATCAATCTAAAAAATGAGGAGTCTTGTGTGAGCTTTATAGGCTTTAGTGTTATGTGTTCAAGTGTTTCAATACTAAGGATACCTTATCTTACATGGCTAAAGCCATAAATCGGGTTTTAGATGTCCGTCACAGCTCTCCTTCCCATTTATGTATCCTGCTTGTTTCTTTAATGTTTATTTGCAATCAGTGAGTGTGTAGGTTCCCATAATGCAATATATTCTGTTTTCTTTCCCTTTCTCTCTCTTTTTCTGTTTCTTTTTAAATGTATACAATAATCATAATTCAAACAATCTCTAGCAGGGCTTCAGCAAATATTAGACTCAATGTAAGATTGACAACATCCTAGTTTTTTTTGTTTTTTTTTTACAAATCCTAGTACTGTTTCTGTCTTTTTATCTATCTACTTATCTACTTTTTATACTTATCTAATGCTACTGCCAGTAGGGACAAGAAGCATATTTTTAAGATAGTGAAGAATGCCAGCAAGGAGTGTGATGTGGAGGCTGTTGTACATCTTGGCGCTAACGATCTGTCCCCAAAATAAGTGCTCTCTGTGCAGAACGGTTTCCAGAGCTTGGGGCAGGAACCTAGCCGGATAGGCTGTAGGCCTACTTTTTCAGAGGTTTTACCAGTGTATAAGGAGCAAAATGGAAAAGGCCAGCGTATAGCAGAATTCAATATGTGGCTAAAGGAGTGGTGTAAAGGGAAAGGCTTTGGTTATATTAGTCACAATGTCTGTAGCTGGTCGAATGAAAAAATGTAGAAAAGATGGCTTGCATCCATCAAAGAAAGGGACTGAGTTACTCAGCAATAAATTCACAGATTTTCTGGAGGAATATTTAAACTAAACAACGGGGACAGTGAGTTAATTGATCCAGAACATCCCTGTCCCTGGCAGTCTAAAAATTATAGGGCTATCAGTGCACGTAACATAGATGTGTGGGTGGACAAGAATATCAACCTTGCTGTCAAGCAAAATCAAGCTTTTAAGAGTGAGTGACACACAAAGTGCACTAATCAAACAAAATTATTATTATTATCTACCACAATCGGATTACTGATTTTAAGACTAATTTTATAGGTGTCTCATGGATTTTAGTTCTTTCCTTTGCAATTTTATGTCAATACATTTATTTTTACCTTATTTTATTCTGTCAATATGAGATTTTATTTCTATTTTAGAGTGACGTTATTAGTTTTATTGTCAACCATCCCATTTGGCACATTTCAACAAAAGGAAGTCCCAGCTATTTAAAACTACCAAGAGTAAAACTTTACTGAAAGATCCATCTAGGCACAGTGGAAGTAAAGTCAGTTCTGGGATTTTCCCATAGAAATCCACATAAGTAAAAACCCTTTCCCCCCTCCTCTGGGCAACCCACAGTTCATAGTTCACCTGTTGAGTTCAGTTCTTGTGTTTTGGGAAATCAGGTCTGTGCCATCTGAGCATATTTTATAACTTGACCTTGGTGAATAAGGTCTCATGCATTCCTCACCCTAGGAAGTCACCAACCACCCCCCTGTTTCTGTATGGCAGAACACGAGCCAAAATCAAGTGCAGGAAACTATGGAGCGAGTCAGTTTTGACATTTATGGTGTTTCAAATCAAACATATCCATGATTATTCAGTGTAATACACAGAAACAGACAGGAGACAAAAACAAAACATACCATTGGTTATAAAGATGTGAGCCTTAGGTACCCTGAAATGTGTCACCTGGCTCAAGCCAAAATTCAAATAGAATTGTTAATAGAATCTTAAAATTGAAATACACTATTAAATAAATATATTATTTGACAAGATGCCAAACAGCACTCTTTTTTTCCTTCTTGCTTTGACCCGCTCTGCCTTTGACTGAGTAACTGTAAAAGAAGAAGCCAATCTGGTGTAATGGTTAAGAAATCAAGCTAGAAGCCATGAGTTGTAATCCTGCCTTAGGCACAAAGCCAGCTGGGTGACCTCGGACCAGTCACTCTCGCTCAGCCCTAGGAAGCAGGCAATGGCAAAGCCCCTCCCGAATCCTTGCCAAGAAAAGTGCAGGGAGATTCGTCCAGGCAGTCGCCAGGGGTCAACAATCTGAGGCACCCCAAAAGTGGCTTCGATACTGAGATGGGAGTCAGATCCAGTTTGGTCTAGTGGTTAAGGCGCCAGGTTAGGAAGAGGAAGACGGAGTTCAAGTCCTGCCTTAGCCATGAAAGCCAACTGGGTGACTTTGAGCCAGTCATTCTCAGTCCAACCCAGCTCACAGGGTGGTGGTTGTGGGGAAAACTGGAGGAGGAAGATGTTTTGGGTATGTTTGCCCCCTTGAGGTATTTTAAAAATAAAGGTGAATAATAAGGGGAATGAATCTTAACTCTGATACGGTGATTTTGAATGCTAACCTTGGCTCCCTGGAACATCTCAGAGCATCCGAGCAACTGAAGACTGACAAGCTGCTGCTGGCACAGGAGCATGTGAGGAATCCAAGTGAACATACCTCATGAAGGCAGCCCTTGACTTGAAACCACAATTGAGCCCAAGTGAGACAGTTGTTAGGCGAGATTTGCCCCGTTTAAACTGTATCATGGGGGAAGAGAGAGAAGGGAAGGAAAGGTTTTGGCGGGAAAGAGGAGGAGAGCAGGGCATAGAGAGGGTGAGAGGGGCAGGTGGGATCCCTTTGGGGGCAAGCCTGAGGGAGAAGGGAAGCAGGGCCAAGCGGCTGATCTGGCCTCCATTGAGTGGGAGGGGGGATGAAAAGGAGGAGGTTTTGGCAGGAAAGCGGAGGAGAGCAGGGATAGAGAGGGAGAGGTGAGTGTCTCTGGGGGCAGAGAAGGGAGAGGAGGGAAGTGGGGCCTCCCCCTCACCTGGTCTCCACCCCATTGACTGAGGGGGGCAAGCTATGCAAGAGGATAGGTTGAGGAAAGGGGGAGAAAGGAGAGTGAGGGAAAATTAGAGTAAAGTCTATGAGGAAAGGAGGAGAAAGGAGGAGGATGGGGAGAGGGACGCAGGAAGATGGGAATTAATCAAGGAGCAGAGGCAGGAGAGAGAGGCCAACCGGCAGTCTGACCATCACCCCGCTGTGTGACTGGTCTGCCAGGAGGACGCTGCATGAGGAAGGACAAGACGGCAGAGTCCAGCTGACCCGGGGCAAGTGGAGGTGTCTGAGTGAGGGAGCAGAGTGGACTGGCCGCCACAACCACGGAGTGTAGCCGGGGAAGGTGCCCAGATAGTTGTGTACTGTCCTCCTCTTGACCACACAAATTTCCCTGCGAGTGGACTGGCCGCCACAACCACGGAGTGTAGCCGGGGAAGGCGCCCGGATAGTTGTGTACTGTCCTCCTCTTGACCACACAAATTTCCCTGCGCTACTCAGGAATTTTGAAGAGCCAAAGAAACTCCTGAGCCGAGCTTTCAACAAGAAAACGACATTTATTTTGATCAAAACAGAGTCGGGTGTCTCCCTACCTCTTCGTGGCTGCTTAGAGAGGTGAAGGCACACCCAGAAAAGATTCCTTCCACTTTTTATACTCCAGTCTTGGTACCTGGAGTAAAGAAGCACAGGAAAACCAAGTCCAAGGCTTGCCCACCTTCTCCCCTCCCTATTTCCTGGACCCCTGAATCTCACCTTGCTCCTTTCATGCAATCTCCTGTATATTTAGCATGAGACATTTGCTTTTATGTAAATAATTTCCCAATACAAAGCTGCTTGCACATAAACAAAATTATATATAAAATGATTAGAAAGTGTCACTACTAATATCACTATAAAGTGGTTACAAAATAACACTACTAATATCAAGCTTAAGCATAATAAAATCCCTTCAGTTGGAAAAGAGGGCCGGGGAAACCAGACCCCAGTGACCGTTTCGGGGGTAGCGCTCCATGACAATCTTTCTTGTCACAGTTGTTAAGTTAGTCACACGGTTGCTAAGTGAATTGGGCTTTCCCATCGACTTTGCTTGTCAGAAGGTCACAAAAGGTGGTCACATGACCCCGGGATACTGTAACCGTCATAAATTTGAACCAATTGCCAAGTGACTGAATTTTGATCAAGTAATCAAGAGGGCGCTGCAATGGTCGTGAGAAAATCTGTCATAAGACACTGTAATGTCTACATACATTTAAAACAAGAAATGTTAAAATGCTTATTTATTTGACTTCCACAGACCCCAAATTGAGAGCCACTGATCTAGCCAGGGCTTTTTTTGTCATAGAATGCCCAGAACGGAGTTCCAGCACCTTTTTTGGATGGAAACCTTGTAGGGCAGGCAAGGCGGGTTGTATGACATGTGTGAGTTCTGGCACCTTTTTTCTTTCTTTCTTTTTCTTTTTACAAAAAAAGGCACTGGATGTAGCAGACTCTCAAAGGGATGGGGATTGCCACAAGGAGATTGCCAAGGCAGGTCAACCACGTCAAGATAGCGGCCAGACCCGCCTTCTACCCATATGTAAATAAGGGGCGGGGCTTCCGTCCTTGAGCCCTCTAGGGTTGGTTCTTGCTTTGCAGCATCTCCTGGCTTCTGGGGATCAGAGCCTTTGAAAGAGGGGTCAGCGAGAATCCATGGGGAGATGGGATTGGCTAGCAATGGGAAGGATCCTCCCCTTTTTGTGGGGGGAAGGAGGAAATGTGGGTGGAGGTATGGGGAAGGAGAGGCCAAAAGTGAATTTTAGAGGAAGCTGGGCAGAGTGTTTTGTCTTGGGAAGTTAGTCCTGCAAGGTTGAAGGACTCACCCAGCTTTTGCCAATCTATAGCACCTCTAAACAAACCTAGTTTGCTTTGCCCAGCCAAACTCAGTTCAGATAAAGTTACCTGGGCTTGTAAGCATACTTGCAAGAGAGGAAAAGATCTGCTGATCTGAATGGGAGGTAGGAGCTCAGGGGTTTTCCGGGTCTGCAATCAACTTCATTCCTCTTCAAATGCAATGCACCCATTTCTTTGTGATATTTTTGTGCCAATAAAGGGCTACTGCTATGGAAATTATTATGGGGTTTAGGGGATTAGGATAGTATCATTCGTGGGTTATTTTTATTTACTCTGGCTGTAAATAGATTGTGGCTGTTATGGATTTCATGGCTTTTATGGCAGGAAAACAAAACAGTAATTTTAACTGTTGGGAGTTTTCATTTGTAATTTTGATGGTGCTTAAACTGTATCCTGGTTGGGGGAGGTGCATTTTAAATAGGAGTTTTATTTCTTTGTAATGAGAGACATCTCTTTTGGCATGGATGTTTAATAGTAGTAATAATCTAATCTAATGCTGATGATAATAATTCCTTGAAATGAAATCAGCTCTCTCACAGGCCCACCTGCAAATCACTGAATGGGGTTGCAGAAGTACAAAAAAATAAACTTCTCCATGGAGTCGAGTTCGAATCCTGGTGATATCATGGACGTGTACAAGGAGTTTTCTTGGCACCATGATGCTGGTTTGCCATGGTCTTTATCTGGAAGATTTAAAGTTTCTTTTATTTATAGCTACAGGTCCAAGAATGCTAGTCGAACATTTTCATCAGATAAATGGAAACAAAGAAGAGGAAATAAAAATAAACCACCAGGCTAAATTCAAACATAGTGCTTTTGAATGTTGATTACAACTGAACAGAAATTAATTCGTTTTATGTAATAATAGTAATAATAATAATAATAGTAATAATAGTAATAATAGTAATAATAATAATAATTAGAAACTTGGAAGGGACCTTGGAGATCATCAAGTGCAACCCCTTGCTCAGGCAGGTAACCCTATACCATTTCGGACAAATGGCTGTCCAATGTCTTCTTAGTTCTAGGTTGCTTCTCTCCTTGATTAGTTTCCATCCGTTGCTTCTTGTCCTGCCTTCTGGCGCTTTGGAAAATAGCTTGACTCCCTTTTCTTTGTGGCAGCCCCTGAGATATTGGAACACTGCTACCCTGTCCCCCCTCGTCCTTCTCTTCATTAAACTAGACATACCCAGTTCCACAATGTAGATTATGATGAATTGATGTAATAAAAAATAATCCTATTTTCAGTCCTGCCTGAGCACTCAGGAACAGAATTATTAGCTCAGTCAATTAGTGTAAGAAAAAGGATGGTGCAGCAAAGCAGAGAACTGTTTTAGTTATTTTATTACCTAGAATAGGGACTTTAAAAAATTGGATAATGGGATATTGTTATACAGTACTTGCCTTTAACACACTAGATGATAAAATGTTACACCTTCCTAGATTGAAAGCTTTACTAAAATAAAAATATGAGATATTAAAATGAGATTTAGATGTGAATGTTCTGTAAATTAGGTTTTTAAAGTTTCCAAGCCCTAAATCTGTTTGTTTAATAGTATTACAATAGCCTCACTGGTGCCTTCCTTCCTTCCTTCCTTCCTTCCTTCCTTCCTTCCTTCCTTCCTTCCTTCCTTCCTTCCTTCCTTCCTTCCTTCCTTCCTTCCTTCTATCCGGTGCAAAAATGAGCCACTGTGGGTGCCAATTGAGGTTCTTTGGGAAGGGCATTCCATAAATGAGGTGCCACCACTGAAAAGGCAAGAGAAAGTGGCTTGGGAGTGTCCATGTTTCCTTGGGCACCCTGTGACTAATGAAGCCTCCCCCAAAAGCCCTTGAACAAAGGGCCTATTAGATGTTCTCCACCCACCAGATTTCCCCCCACCCCATGGATCCACCTGTCCTAGGTTGA
The DNA here is from genome assembly GCA_034064705.1 of Bothrops alternatus. Taxonomy (NCBI): domain Eukaryota; kingdom Metazoa; phylum Chordata; class Lepidosauria; order Squamata; family Viperidae; genus Bothrops; species Bothrops alternatus. The sequence continues at coordinate 3,423,288 of JARGCV010000172.1, forward strand.
CCTGAGACTACTAATTACTCTTTCTAACCATCTTTTGCCTTAAGGAACCTCATTGGTCTAACTTGAAGATTTCCATCCAGCAAATAATCCCATTCCACATTCTACATATTCCATATCCCCAAACTAGTCTTCTGCTTCTCCCTTCCATAGTGACCCAGGCTGCCTTCGTCCTGATTGGCTGGCTGGGAAGGGGCCAGTCCAGGCAGGTCTTCCTCAGCCAGATATTCCTATTAAAAGTGAGAGAAAGGATTTTAATTTCCACCAGTCGTTCCCCTTTATCTCTGAGACAGTCTATCAACTGCAGCATTAGGTTTGGGATTTTATCAAGAATTTCTCCCAGTCTGTTTCATTTCAAGTTTATTCCATCCCATCCCTTAAAGATTTCAGTTTTTTAAAGCATTTTCCCCTTTAAAAAGCTAGTTGGGTAAATAATAATTAATTGGGAATCTGTCCCATGGATGTTTCTTTCTCCCCGGGTTTTTTCAATATCTTTTCCCTTAGCAGGATGCTTGGATCAATAATTGATCGGAGGAGGCATCCCAAGAATGTTTGTTCTCCCCAGGTTTTAACACCCCCCCCCTTTAACAGGATGCTGGTGTGGGAAGAAAATCTGGTCCGGATTTCAGCCGTGAAAGGAAAAAAACACAAATGCTGGTGCTATCTGAAGAGGAGGAAGTTTTATTTCCAAGAGACAAAACCCTTGGAAGGTAGACTACAAAATATGAAATATTCTAGCAACAACATTTATATTATTATAAATTAATTTCTTAATTGGTTTTCCTTGTTCATTTTTTAACACTCTTATTAACCCAGAAAAAAAGATGATTGAATCTTTTCACTAGTTCACCTAGTGAAAATTAAATTTTGTGTGTTTGCTTTTTTGTTTTTATAATTTAAAAGATGTATTTAATTATCCTGTTCGCTTGTGAATTTAAAAGTTTTCCTTAACTTTATTAGAGCTTAGATCAATATTTCTTATACAACAGTTCTAATACATTTTATACAGATTTATAGATCCTTCTCACACTGGTAATCAGTTGTACTTGACCGGGGCTCCGTCCCGTGGATGTTTGCTTCTCCCTGATTGGTTCTTTTTAAAATACTGTCGTTCTCCTTTAAGAAGCCACCGAAGCTGACCGCGACAGCAACAATCATCCGTCTCGGTTTCCCGTCTGGGCGGAGCCCAAAGGCGGTCACCTGATTTGCAAGAAGAGGTGCGAAATTAACTTTCGCTTTCCTTGTCCCGGCGGAGGAGGCAGCGATGGCGGCCGCAGCGTCCATGCAGGATTTCCTGGAAGAAGCCACCTGCTCCATCTGCCTGGAGTATTTCCAGGACCCCGTGCTCATCCCGGAGTGCGGCCACAACTTCTGCCGGGGCTGCCTGACCCGCAGTTGGGGGACGTCGGAATCGGAGGCTTCCTGTCCCCAGTGCAGACAGACCTTCGGGCCCCGCCACGTCCTGCCCAACAGGCAGCTGGCGCGGCTGGTGGAAGTAGCCAGGCGGTGCGAAGAGCCTCGGGGCGAGGACGGAGGGAGCCTCTGCACGAAGCACCGGGAGCCCCTCAAGCTCTTTTGTAAGCGCCACGAGACCGTCATCTGCGTGGTCTGCGACCGATCCCAAGAGCACAGGGGCCACTGGGTGATCCCGGCGGAGGAGGCTCTCCAGGAGTACCAGGTAGGAATCCGCCAGGGGGAATCCTTGTGAAGGGCCATCCAGATCCTTGGCCTTCCAGGCAATCCTTGAACTACTTTACTTGTTTCCTCTGTTGTCCGCAAACCGGGTTTAGCCTGGCGCAGATGCCAATCAGAACCAGACAGGAGTTCAAGGAACTTTTATTGAAGTATTTCAGCAAAAGGCTCTAAGAAGCTAAAGGAGCCAAGACCCACGAACCATATACAAATACAAATTTGATACAGTTAAGATTAAGGAAGTTGAGAGATTACGGCTTTTACTGATTTTTTAATACAATTCAGTAGTGCTTATTCAACAAACGTGTTGTCTGGGTTTATCATTCACTAATACAAATTAAATTCCTAATCGCTAGTTCGTTTCTTCGGCCATTGATAAAATAAGTCCCAAGTTTGAAAATATTCTTTTTCTTCTTTTTCTTTCAATCTCAAAGTAAGTTTGTCCATTTCTGCATAGTTTAGTATTTTTTTAATTATTTCTTATTCCGATGGTGTTTCTTCATTTTTCTAATATTGTGCAAATATAAGTCTTGCTGCTGTTATCATATGCAAAATCAGATATATACTTCGTTTTTTAAGCTTTTCTGGCATTATACCTAATTTACAAAGTTCAGGTTTAAAATCTACATGTTTTCCCAACATCTTTTCTGGCCAAGTATGTATTTTTGTCCAATATTTCTTTGCTTTTATACAGGGGTGTCAAACTACGGGAGGACCCCTCACCAGGAAACCGCACCCACTTCATTGGAGAAAAAAACTCCGATTAAGTTGTGCGACATTATGTGACATTGCGAGTTTGACATGTCTGCTTTAACACATGTCCACCATACATGATAATAACTACCTGGTTTTTGATTACATTTCCAACATTTATCTGACATATTTTTAAACATTTTTGCTAATCTTGCTGATGGCAAGTGCCATCTATAAAACATTTTATATAGTTTTTTTTTATAAGAGATTGACATTGTCAGTTTGTAATTTCTTTCCCACAGGCTTTGCCATTTCGCTAAATCTATATTATATCCAAAACCTTTTACCCATATTATCATTGTTTCTTTTACTTGTTCGTCTTCCATTTTCAAATTTAATAGAAAATTATACATTTTCTTAATTAGTTTTTCATCAGAGATTAATAGTATCTGATCAAACGAAGTCTGCTCTTTATAGAATCCATACAATTTAACACCTTTATCATATCTCACTTATATCTGTAAATATGACCACTAATGATAAATCAATACCCTGATTTTCCATCTCTTTTCTAGATATTAAGTTCCCTTCAGAGGTTAGAATATCTTTATATGTCCATATTCTCTTAAAGCTAACTAGATTTGGGTGTACAAATGCTTCCATTGTTGACAGCCATCCTGGGATTTTCAAATATATTTTGCTTTTTATTTTCCCATGTTAATAATAATGCATTTCTAATATAGTGATTTTGAAAATGCTTATGAATTTTATTTTTCCCATACCATAAGAAATCATGCCAACCAAGTTGTAAGTCATGTCCCTCTAAGTCAGCGGTTCTCAACCTTTTTTAGGTCGCGACCCCCGACCTGTCGAGCGCCGCACATGTGTGGTGCTACCCCCTGCGCCGCGCATGCGTGGTGCTACCCCCTGCGCCGGCCGAGGCATAGGCCGCCGCCCATTTGGGACAGTGGCGGCAGGCAGGCCCAGGCACTCCTGGGCGGCCGCGGCAAGCAGCAGCGATGGCGCAGGGCGACCACCGGCTGGGCCACCAGCTGGCCCAGCCCAAGGGAGGTAAGGCACCTGCCGGGCCCCACACGCACCAGCTGCCCTCCCACCCCTGGCCCTCTTTTACTTACATTTTGAGTAGTTGCTCAGCAGGGAGGGGTGGAAAGTTCCGGATAGCTCGCCTTCGCTGCAGACAACTTGCAGCACTGTTTGCAGACTGGGATTTTCTAACTGGGTCTTCCCTCAGACGTAATTCTTTACGGAAAAGAAACTCAAAACTTGTATTTTCTCTTCAGCTCAAGGTTGGGGATTGCCTGAAGGCTCAAAAGAAGGAGAAAGAAAAAATAGCTACATACAAAACGGACACAGAGCAAAGAGTTCAGGAGATGCTTGTAAGTATTGATACAACGGTGAGGAGTTTCTGCGCTAATAGGAAGGAGAACACCAGCTGCCATCTTTAATAATAGGCAGCCTGTTTGTAAGTAGAAGTTCCGACTGAAATGAAATTCCAGTGAAAGACAGTGTTAGGGCACAGAACGTGTTCTTAGCCTGGGGACTGTATCTTTGACTGGGATGTCACCATTGACTGAAGGAGTCACAGTGATGTTAAGGGCACCTATCACACGAGCCATGTTTTATGAAGTGGGTTTGGTTTACATATAAATTAACGCAAACCATATTTCATCTTATTGAAATAAATGTGAAATCAAACATTTTTCTGTCTACTTTTTTGGAATTCCTGATTGCCAAGAAAATTTTCATGAGAGATCATTTAACTTGAGCCTTTTTTGGTTTTTAGAAACCTTTCCCCCTGTGCTTGTTCATGTCAAAATGTTTTTTTTTTTCTCCCTAGGAAATTCTCCCATCACATTTCAGGATTCTTCAGGGAATCTGTTTAAATATTATAATAATAAAAATAAATATAATTAAGTAAAAATAAAACAAAAATATGCCTTTTGCTCTTTTTGTCTTCTTGTTCTAGGACCACATCGAAAAAGAGAAAAAAAATGTAGTGGCTGAATTCAGAGAACTACAACTCTGGTTGGAAGGACAGGAGGCGCTTCTCTTGGCTAGAATGGAAGAGACGGAGAAGGATATTATGGCAATAAAGGAGAAAGGTCTGGCCAAGCACATGGAGGATCTGTGCTCTCTTGACGATCTCATCCAGGAGATAGAAGAGAAGCATCAGCAGCCAGCCAGCCAACTCTTACAGGTCAGGCAGGAAGTTGAGATCATAGAATTATAGGGCTGGAAGGGACCTTGGAGGTCTTCTAGTCCAATCCTCTGCCCAAGGCAGGAGTCCTTATACTGTCTCGAACAAATGGTTGTCCAATCTATTATTGGAAGCCTCCAGTGATGGAGCAGCCACAACTTGGGGAGGCAGGCCATTCCATTGATTAATGGTTCCCACTGTCAGGAAATTCTTCCTTATTTCTAGGTTGGATTTCCTTCTGATGAGCTTCCCCCCTTTGCTTCTTGTCCCGCCCTCAGGTGCTACAGAGAGTAAATCTATGACAGTCTCTCAAGTATTGGAAGATGGCTGTCCTGTCTCCCCTAAACCCTCTCTTTGTTAAGCGAAGCATTCCGAGTTCCCTTAGCCATTCATTGTACGGTTTGGCTTCCAGAGCCCTTGTCATCTCTATTGCTCCTCTCTGCCTTCTTTCTGGGGCCTCAGCATCTTTTTTGTATCCTGGTGTACCAATGATGAAGTGGAGTAGACTGCTTTAGCCCCACCACAGAATCCTCTTTTTGACTCTTTCCTTTTTTTCCTTTTTCCTAAATGTTATCGAAATTATAATAGTGAAAAGAACAAATGAAAATAGAGAAAATAGGGAAATGGAGAAGGATAAGAATGGGAAAGAAGTGTAGGGTAAAGGGGAAAGAAAAAAAGCAGTGTCTTCTAACTTTTTTCAGCACAGTAAAATACAAAATAAAATTACAATCTCAACTTTTTACTTTTACGTATCAGTACTAGCCGGTCTATAAAAACAAAGTCTAATAAGCAAAATCAAGTGTCGGGTATTCATTTTTTTTTTGTCTCAAGCACAAAGTCCAGAAGCAGTTTCCAAGTAGAAACTAATATATATATTTTTCTCTAATTAAAGCAATTTTGTCATTTTTTTCTAGCTTCATCATTTTCTCCATCCATTCTTCTGTTGTGGAGATTGATATATAAATAAGATAAGATAATCTTTATTGTCATTATTTTTACTGTGGGCACACTGGTATACATAAAAAATGAAATTCTCTCAAAAGTATACGCATACAAAACTACTGTGGGCACACTGGTATACATAAAAAATGAAATTCTCTCAAAAGTATACGCATACACAACACACATATAAAGATGCTATATGCATACATATGTATATACCTACCACTCTTACACATAAATATCAGTGACTGTCCACCTTGAATACATAGCGGAAAGAGGAAGCTTGAAAGTTCACACGGTTGATACCACGGAGCCTCCTCCCAGAAGGTAACAGGGAAAACAGGTCATGAAGAGGATGTGTTGTTGTGTCGCAGATAATCTTGCGGGCCCTGCTCAAGCAACACTTTTATGCCATCATGTCCTGCATGGAAGGGAGGGAACTGCCAATAATCTCTTCTGCCATCCTCACCACTCTCTTCACCGCCTTCCTGGCTGGAGCAGGGATGCTTCCAAACCAGACAGTGATGCAATACGACAGGATGCTCTCGGTATCTTTCCATTTCTGTTCTTGTAGGATTCTGGCTGCACTCGTGATCCTGAATGCATCGTTACATGACCACAGGACAATGCCCCCGTCATAAATATGAGTCCGTTGCCAAGCGTCTGAATTTTGATCACACAATCATGGGGATGCTGCAACGATGGTAATTGGAAAATGGCCTTATGTCACTTTTTTCAGTGCTGTTTTAACCGAGAAAAGGGTCACTAAATGGACTGTTGAAAGTAATGGCTAATATTAGGGATACACAATTCAGAAAAAGCAGGCCATGCGAAAAGCAAGCATTGAAAGAGCTGGTCAGTGTCCCTTTATTCTGCACCATTTTAAGAATGCCTGCTTAGGGTTCCTATCGCCTGTTAGGGGACATGTTGGTGGGTGTTCATTGTGGGGTCTCCTCCTCCCCTTAATCTCCAGGGCAAGGGAAATCCCAACACCTTTGTGGAATTCAATTAACCAGTGGAACAACCTGCCTCCAGAAGCGGTGAATGCTCCAGCACTGTAAGTCTTTAAGAAGAGACTGGACAGCCATTTGTCTGTAATGGTATAGGGTTTCCTGCCTGAGCAGGGGGTTGGACTAGATGACCTCCAAGGTCCGTTTCTTCTTCTTCTTCTTCTTCTTCTTCTTCTTCTTCTTCTTCTTCTTCTTCTTCTTCTTCTTCTTCTTCTTCTTCTTCTTCTTCTTCTTCTTCTTCTTCTTCTTCTTCTTCTTCTTCTTCTTCTTCTTCTTCTTCTTTAAAAAAGGTGAGCGGCTGGGGGAAAAAAGCAATGTTATTTTTTTTAAAGAAAAAATAAAGTACTTTTTAATTATGTTAGTTTGTATCTGGTTTCACATATTTATGAATTTTAAGAATGTAACTGCATAGAAATGGCTCCTTTCATTTTTTGGTCTCTTTTTTAGGACATTGGAAGCATCTTGAAGAAGTAAGTGAATCCACCCTCCTCTTTACAGTCTCAGAGACCGGCAGCTCCTCCAGCAGTTTTCCTGTTTTGGAAAGTTATGTTTGTATTTAGCAGTAATTTCATTTAGAGACAATGTAGTTCAGGGCCTCATAAATATTTCCCCAGACCACCTCAACACAATGTAAATAGCAATGTTTGATATGGTGAATCATTATGGTTGGTCCCACAGTCAGCTAGATGTTTAGATTGAACTTGGTATTTTTGTCCATCTACTGAGTCCTTCCCAAGGATAGACAGAGGTTTGATGGTGCTAAAGGTATCATTGTAGGATGGAAGCTGTTCCAAATAAGGCTGCCTTTTGCAATTGTCTGATAGTGGTTTTGTCAGTGCCGATGCTGTTCCAGTGGTGCTCCAGATGTTTTGGGACTACACCCAAGGCGTGTATTATTATTGGTGCTACCTTTGCTTTCTTTTGCCACAGTTGTTCTACTTCTATTTGCAGATCTTTGTATTTTGTGATTTTCTCCAGTTCTTTCTCTTTTATTCCGTTGTTTCCAGGTAGTGCCATGTCCACTTTTTTTGTCTTTCTCATCAATAATTGTCAGGTTTGGGGTGTTATGTAGCAGCATGGGGTTGGCTTTGAATTCTAAAGTCCCCAAACACTTTAGCTTCTTCATTTTTACTATTATTGTAAGAACCCCCTTTGCTACTAGATTATCTGTCCTCAGGATTTATCACTCGTTTTCATTAACAAAATCCTTTAACATTTTCTATCTCATTTTCAGTGAATTTCTTTTCCATTGGAAGGAACCCTGGAGGTCATCTAGTCCACAAAGTGGTTTCATGTGGCCCGCAAAGACATCCTGGAAACAGTGAGGGAACGGCCCCCTCTGCCCTGGCCCAGGCCAGCTGGGAGCCAATGTACAATTTTGTGGTGGCCATTTATGCAGAAACACATTCAGTCTTAGCTCCATAAGCCCCCCCCCACCCGCATGGCCTAAGAGGAACAGTGAGGCTTCTCCAGTGGACCATGCCTTGGCACTTGCCCTGGTCCCCCCCCTCCCCTTCTGGCAGAGACCCTCAGATCTATCCCACTCCTGCCCAGGGCCCCACAGGCACCCTTGACGTGAATGGTGTAGAGCTGGCCACACCCATGCAGTAGGCCCCACCCATCCTGGCCTCACCCACCCGGCCACCGGAGGGCAACCGCAATACTGATGCGGCCCTCAATGAAATTGAGTTTGACACCCCTGGCCTATACCATTTCAGGCAAATGGCTGTCCAGTCTCTTCTTAAAAACTTCCAGTGTTGGAGCATTCACCGCTTCTGGAGGCAGGTTGTTCCACTGGTTAATTGTTGTAACTCAGGACGTTTCTCCTTAGTTCTAGGTTGCTTCTCTCCTTGATTAGTTTCCATCTGTTGCTTCTTGTCCTGCCTTCAGGCGCTTTGGAGAATAGCTTGACTCACTCTTCTTTGTGGCAACCCCTGAGATATTGGAACACTGCTATCATGTCCCCCCTCGTCCTTCTCTTCATTAAACTAGACATGCTGAATTCCGTTCCTTATATGTTTTAGCCTCCAGTCCCCTAATCATCTTTGTTGCTCTTCTCTGTACTCTTTCTAGAGTCTCTCCCTCCAGGTAGATGCAGTTCTATTGAGGACCACACGACCTGTCAGCCAGCTACGAATCCATCTGGTGGTGATGCTGTCTAACCCACATTTTTCTATCTTATCAAGTAGTAGGTTGTGATGTACTTTATCAAATGCCTTACTGAAGTCCAAGGAATTTTTTTTAATAAAGATTTTATTGGGTTGTTTTTTTTTCATCAACATATGTTAATTTTTCCATTCAACAAGTTGTTTGGAGTTTGCTATGCTAATACATGTTCAATTCCTAATTCTTCATTCTTTCCTCTAGCCAAGAATAAAATAGGTTCCAAATGTGATAGTAGTCTGTATCTTCTTTATCTTTCAACCTCATAGTTAATCTGTCCATCTCTGCACATTCCAATATTTTCCTGATTATTTCTTCTTCTGATGGCAGTCCTTCATTCTTCCAGTATTGTGCAAAAATTCTTCTCGCTGCTGTAGTGATATGTAAGATTAAATATAATTTCTGCTTATTAGTCTTTTCAAGCATAATACCTAGTAAAAAAAGTTCAGGTTTAAAATCCACTTGTTCACCCAGTATTTTTCTCCAATAGGCCTTTGCCTATTGGATAATTAATTTCTCATCTGAGGTTAACAAAATCTTATCAAACACAGTACATACATTTTTACATCTTTTTCATATCTACTTTGTATCTGTAAATGTGCCCACCAGGACAAGTTAATTCCCTGATTTTCCAATTCTTGTTTAGATTTTAATTTTCCATGAATATCTAAAATACCTTTATATGTCCATATTTTTTCAAAGTCTACCAAGTTCAGATGTATAAATGCCTCCATTGTTGATAACCATCCTGGAATTTTTAAATATATTTTAGCTTTAATTTTTTCCCATACTGTTGACAAGGCATTTCTTATAAAATGATTTTGAAACTACTTATGGACTCTGTTTTTCCCGTACCATAAGAAAGCATGCCACCCCAATTGTAAATCTTGTCCCTCTAAATACAATAAGCTTTTATTTCTAAGTATTATCCACTTTTTCACCCACGTTAACACATATGCTTGGTAATACAACGTCCATTCCAGCAACCCAAAACCTCCATTTTCCTTAGCATCATCTTAATTCTAGCTTTTTTCCCCTGCCAAATAAAGTTCATAACCAATGAATTTAAATTTTGAAAGAATTTTCTCTCACGTTTTATCGGAATTGATTGAAATAGAAATAAAATCTTCGGCAACGCATTCATTTTTACTGTAGCAATTCTTCCTAATATTGACAGCTGCAGATTTTTCCATCTTTCCAAGTCTAGCTTTATTTGCTTCAATAATTTTGTTTAATTGTCTTCTTTTACTGACGAACACTTAGCCAAAAGATGAATACCTAAATATTTAACTTTTTTCACTATTTGTACCTCTGTTTTCTCTAATATTTGCCTTTTTTGTTTATCTGTGAGGTTCTTTACTATTACTTTAGTTTTTTCTTTATTTATTTTTAGTCCTGTCATTTCTCCATACTCTTCTATTTTTCCCCATAGTTTAGGAATCATCTCTAAAGGTTCTTCCAAGAGAAACACTAAATCATCAGCAAATGCTTGTAACTTATATGTTTCATCTTTTATTTTCAATCCTTTAATTTCTGTGTCCTGTCTTATCCTTCTATTTAGTACTTCCAAAGTAAAGATAAATAATAATGGAGATAGTTGACACCCTTGTCTCTTATCTCAAAGCTCTCAGTATAATTGAAGTCGAGGTAAATTATATCCACAGCATTCCTCTGGTCCACTGATTTTGTCACCTGGTGAAAAAATGCAATGATTTGTCTGGCATGATCTCCTTTTGACAAACCCATGTTGGCTTTTGGTAATGACTTTGTTTGCTTCTAGGTATTGGCTGATTTGTTGTTTGATTATCTTTTCCAGAATCTTCCCAGGTATTGAGGTCAGGCTGATAGGTCTGTAGTTTTTTGGATCCATTTTTTTCCTTTTTTGAAGATGGGAACTACATCAGCTCTTTTCCAGTCCTCTGGTAGTTCCCCAGTGCTCCAGTATCTTTGAAAGATATAGTTCAGTGGCTCTGAGATTACCTGCCAGTTCCTTCAGAGGAACTGGGGTGTAATCCATCTGGTCTTGGTGATTTGAACTTGTCTAGGTTGAACAGGTGCTCACTTACCATTTTCATTTTCTTGTCTATCTTAACTTCTGTTTCTGGCCTGTTTTTTACGGTATCCTGTATTTTGAACCCTAGTTGTTGATTCCAATATTAATGTCCCCTCTGAATTTTCTCTGCTCAAGGCTAAACATTTACTTTCAATACCTCTTCAAAGAGCTGCTTCTAGTCAGCTTGTTGCTCTTCTCTTTTCAGCCCCTTCTACAATACTTTTTAATGTGTGGTACACAAAATTCAACCCTTCAGCCCAGAACAAAGCGTAAGTAGCACACTTACTTTACAACCAGGTTGATATTTTCAAATATGGTTGTTCTTTATTTTTTTTCCATACTAGCAGTAATGAATTCCTAATATAATGTCTTTGAAAGTAGCTATGTATATCACTCTTCCCATACCATCTTGTAATATTTTTATGTTTATTCTCGCTTTTTTGCCTTGCCGTATAAATTTCAATATCATTTTATTTAATTCTTCAAAGTATTTTTTTCCTAGTCTTATTGGAATTGTCTGAAACAGGTACAATAATCTTGGCAAAATATTCATCTTAATTGTAGCTATTCTACCCAGCAAGGACAGTTGTAGGTTTTTCCAATTTTCCAAATCTACTTTAATTTGCGCTTTCAATTTATCACAGTTATCTTATCATCTTGCTGTTAACTGAACTCCTAGATATTTAACTTACTTTGCAATCTGGAAACCCATCATCTTGGCAAATTCTCTTTTCTGTTTATCTGTAAAGTTTTTAACTAATATTTTAGTTTTCTCTTTGTTTCAATCCTGCCACTGTACCGTATTCTTCTGTTTTCTCAATTAGTTTAGGTCCTGTTTCTTGTGGTTCTTCTAAAATAAACACCAAATCGTCAGTAAATGCCTGTAGTTTATACTCCTTCTTTATTTTCATGCCTTTTATTCCACTGTCTTGCTTAATATTTCTGTTTAACACCTCTAAAGTTAAAATAAATAACAATGGAGATAGGGGACATCCTTGCCTTGTACCCTCAGTTATATTAAAGTTCTCTGTCAAGTCCCTATTTATAATCATCTTTGCTGTTTGTTTATGATATATTGCCTTAATCGTGTTAATACATTTATCTCCAAAGTCCATATACTTTAATTGTAAAAGCATAAATTGCCAGTTCACATTGTCAAATGCCTTCTGTGTGCCAAGGAAAATCAGTGCCATTTGCTTTCCAGAGTGCATCTCATAATATTCTAACGTATTCAAGATCATCCACATATTATTTTTAATTTGCCTCTTAGGTAGAAACCCATTCTGATCTATGTGTATAATGTTATTTAAAACCCTTTTCAATCGCTCTGCTATTATTGAAGCGTAGATTTTGTAATCTACATTTAACAACGATATTGGCCTGTAGTTTTTTTTATTTGTGGTGAATTAGAGTCTTCTTTAGGTATCAATGTAATATTCGCTTCCGTCCATGTTTTAGGTATCTTTGCTTCTGACATTGCTTCATTATAAACTTTGAGCATAGCTTGGCCTATTGTGTATTGTAAATGTTTATAAAATTCTATCGGTAGACCATCTGGCCCAGGAGTTTTGTTATTTTTTTTGTCTCCTAATTGCTTCAGTTAGCTCCATCGTTATTCTTTCATTCAGCGTGGTCTTCACTTCTTCAGAGACTTTTGGCAATTTAGCTTTTTCCAGATATTATTTTATTTTAACTTCTGATATTTTCTCTTGGCTATATAATTTCTATAGTTGAGTTTTTCTTTTTTCTAACAAATTTTATTATTATTTTTTAACTTTTACAACAGAATGCTCAAGACACAGCGTGGTGGTTAGGTGATCAATCATCCAAAAACAAAATCATATAATAGCTCAAGTAAATATATTGAATGTTCCCTCTCTATTTCCCTCAAATAATATAACCTATTTACCATAATCAATTTCTACATTACATATCTATAAATCCTAATCCTGTTTTGAACTTTATTAATTTACAGTTACCATAGTCCAATTTGATCTTAGATAAACGTATTATCACTTCGGGTAAAATACTAATCCAGATATATTCTAATTCATAATCTCATAAATCATTGATTTTATCACAAACCTCTCTTATTTATTCAGATAGCATTTAAATCTCATTCAAATAATTATCATGTCTAAAAAAAAGAACATATCTATTATTACACAAAACATCGTCTTACTAACTTAACACACTCAATTAGTTGTTAAATCAATCCGAATTTCTAAAAACCTCTTTCATATTTTTATTCTCATTCCATTACAAAATAATTTTCATACAAATAAACATATTATTCAAAAAAATACATTCTTACTCTAACATGTATATTGTAATAATCACAAATTTTCAACTCTAAATCTTAGTCCTTAAATCAATCCATATGTCTCAAAACCTTTTTAATCCATTACATATAATTTTAAATTTCTCTTTTTAGTCTTATTCTGGCTTTCTTTTATGCCAAGCAGGTTTCCAGAACAAAGCCTCTATTTCAGGAAATAGATCTCCCATTATTGCTTGTAATGTCATTTAGGTCAGTAAAAGACCTCCCATCCTCTGTTTTTGACGCTTGGCTCCTTTCTGCTGGATAAAACACTCGATCATATCCAATTTTATAATTAGTAGTTGATTATCAAAGTTGTCATAATTCTCCAACAGTTGTAATTTCAAGTCCATTTCTGTTAGTTTTGCAATTATAGATAGTTTAGTTACGATCATTTTCTGGTCATCCAAAGTCTGCATAGGTTGTATGTAAATTAATTTCTCTTCTATTGCTTTTTGGTCTGCAGAATGATCAAATAGAGTCTGAAGGTCAGTTTGTAAGTTCACAGTAGAATTTCTGTTTATTATTTCTGCAGTACTCTCTCTTATTTGGGAACATATTTCCTCAGTAGCTTCATAAATCTTTTCCAGTATGAGTTTACAGTTGAGTTGTAAATATGATTTCTCCATTTCAGTAGTAACTAACTCCAATCCTGTTATCTTTTAGTGGGGGCTATATTCCAAAACATTTAGTCAGTATCCACCCCCACCAATAACAGCTGTTGGACCAAAAACAAGAAACAGTTGCAGTTTTACATTTCTCCAGAAGGTGTCCTCAGTAAACTATGAAGGTCTCTTCCAGATCCCCAAAATGAGGTTAGTAAAGTCAAAGAGCTGTGGAATCTCTTTTTGGGCTTCTCATAGAGTTGTTTGTTTGTTTTTGCAAACAATAAAGATTTATCCCTTTAAAAAATAAGTCCAGGACATAGGAAAACAATATTCTCCACCTTAGAAGATATAATAATACAGTTTTATGATAAGGACTTTTCCAGGGCCCCCAAGTAACAAAAAATAAAAATAGTCAATAAGAAGTTTTTTCCTTTGTTATTTTTATTTTTATTTTTATTTATTTTAATTAGATTTTTATGCCGCTCCTCTCCAAAGGACTCGGAGCGGCTAACAACATGAACAAAAACAACATCAAAGCATTTAAAAAAAACCAAAAACCGAATCTACAAAGCATTTAAAAGACCCCCCAAACACATTCATCACACACACACAATCACAGTCATCCCCAGGCCTGCCGGCATAGATAAGTTTTTAGATTCTTCCGGAAGGCCGGGAGAGTGGGGGAAACGCGGACTTCAGGGGGCAGTTGGTTTCAGAGGGTGGGCACCACAACAGAGAAGGCCCTCCCCCTAGGACCCACCAAACGACACTGTTTCACTGACGGGACCCGGAGGCGGCCGACCCTGTGCGCTCTCACCGTTCGAAGAGAAGTATGTGGCAGAAGAAGTATGTGGTTGAGAAACATTTGTTCCAGCGGACATTAAAGTACATCCTCACTTTCTGAGCCACATCAATGATGGTAGCCAGTCGATGAAGGGCAAAGACAGCTATTTTGTTGGAACGTCCCCCTCACACTTTCCAAATTTAACACCCTAAAAGTTCCTCAAGACTGGTTACTCTTTGATCAAAAGTCATTTTACAGCAACATCTGAATGACCTACCCAACCAAGGTTCTTCCACTTGGGGAGCTCTAAGTTTGAGAATGAACACTTTCCAGAGCCCCAAGAGTAGCCTCGGAGTATTCTGAATGTAACGGGATTATCGTAGTCCTCAACTTACAACCATAATTCAGCCTGTAAATTATGGTAGAAAGTCATGATGGTTGTAAGCCAATTTATCACATATTTTTGTGCTGGCTGTTAAGCAAATGTTGTGGTCATGAAATAAACCAGGGGTAGTCAACCTTGGCTCCCCCATGACTCGCGGACTTCAACTCCCAGAATTCCCAAGCCAGCTTAGCTGGCTCAGGAATTCTGGGAGTCGAAGTCCGCGAGTCATAAAAGCCACGGGTGACTACCCCTGAAATAAACTCACTCTGCACTAGGGGCCGGTTCCCCCCCCTCAAAAAACCCCCCAGAAATAAATGGTTTCAGACAAAAATGTCATAAACCACATGGTTATGGAAAGCTCTTTTCCCCAGATAAACAAAGGCAGCTCTTTCAAAGCAGGAAAGTAATTCCAAAAGGCTTTTAATAGGAGAGTAGTTAAGGAAAGATAGAGAGGGAAAAGTCACACCGGGATCAACGCTTAGATGTTCTTTTGACTTTCAGCTGGAGCAGCTAAATGATCGGCCATGTTTTCTCCATCGGCCCTGAGGAGCTGCCTCGGACTGCGGCCCTGAGGAGCTCCCTCCTCCCCCCGCAATCAACGAGAGTCCTCCTCATCGGTAGTCACCCCTCCAGGGTGACATTTTGACCTGATTAAGGATGTACCGGCAAAGGAAAAGCAGATAATGAAGAGAGAAGTCTCTTCGTGTGCCTGCACAACTGCAACCCAAAACCGGAAGTCTATAGTTGAGTTTTTCTATAGCTGTTCTAGTCTCTTCTTCTCTTCCTCTTTAGCAAATATCCCTTCAAAAATTACTTGTAATACATCAAAATTATTTATAATCCATCAAAGTCTGGCAAGGGAATTCTTCTATTCAAACTGAAAGTAAATTCCTGCAGTTTCTCAACTTCAGCCTGCTGGATTGTTTTTTAATCTGTTAAAGATGCTCTCTACATGGGGCTACCCTTGAAGAGTGTTCGGAGATTACAATTAGTGCAAAATGCAGCTGCGCGAGCAGTTGTGGGCCTTCCTCGTTGTGCCCACATTTCATCAACTCTCCACATGCTGCATTGGTTGCCTATTGGTCTCCGAGCCCAATTCAAGGTGTTGGTTATTACCTATAAAGCCCTTCATGGCATGGGACCAGGATACTTATGGGACCGCCTTCTGCCACATACTTCTCTACGACCGGTGAGAGCGCACAGGGTCGGCCTCTTCCGGGTCCCGTCAGCGAAACAATGTCTGGCGGGCCCTAGGGGGAGGGCTTTCTCTGTTGTGGCGCCCGCCCTCTGGAACCAACTACCTCCTGAAGTCCGCGTTTCTCCGACTCTCCCAGCCTTCCGAAAGAATTTAAAAACCTACCTCTGCCGGCAGGCCTGGGGATGATTGTTGATTGTGGTGTGACTGATGAGTATGTGTGGGGTTTTATTTTTAATGTTTTTTTGTTCGGATTTAGATTGAAATTGTTTTATATATATGTTGTGAGCCGCTCCGAGTCTTCAGAGAGGAGCGGCATACAAATCCGAATAAAATAAATAAAAATAAAATAAAGCCAGAAAGCTGTTAGCTTTACCCAATCATACTATTCACTCTCTGTTCCAACTTTCCAGACTGAACAATTTGCAGGTGCCAAAGTTAATTATTATTTACAGCTTCTACTCCAAACCACACTTCATGTTCAAGGTCAGCCACTTTCACCTCTTATTATCTTTCTCTGCTAGTAAGGGCCAGTAGATGGCGCACTTGTTCTGTTTTCCTCTTTTTTTTAGCCTCTTTTGGTATTAAAGTTTTAGACTTTCTTTTATAAAATATAGATCAGTGATGGCGAACCTTTTAGAGACCGAGTGCCCAAACTGCAACCCAAAACCCACTTATGCATCTTCAGGTGCCGGGTGGGTATGGCCCATTGAGTGGTTGTGGCCCATTGGGTGGGCGTGGCTGCAGTGGTAACGGCAGACTGGGTGGGACTAAAAAGTTCAATCAATCAATTCCAACTTTGCAAGATCTTTTTGTTTTCCCGCGAAAAGTTGAAATTGACTGATTAATTGAACCTTTTTCTTTTGTACACGGGTGGAGGCCTAAAGCGAAAAGGTTTTATAAAACCCAGCTGAAGGCCTAGGACTGGGGCAATGGCGCGTGTGCCCACAGAGAGGGCTCTGAGTGCCGCATCTGGCAGCCGTGCCATAGGTTCGCCACCACTGGTATAGATCGTCCAGCTTCCTGTTCTTATTCCACATGTTATTAAAACAATAGCTAAGCAGAGAAAGGATTGAAGCCTGGGAAACAGGGCCCTTGTCAGTCAATCACCAGCTTACCAGGTACGTAGGAGCTGAGGACAGGGCAACCCAAGGAAAGAACAATCACTGACTTAATGGCCGGCCATCAACACCCCACTTAACTAAAAGTCACACACAACCAGGCATCACATGTATACAATGGGCAGGACAGCCCAGTGTACACATTGTGGAGAGAGAGCAGTTCCCCGAGGAAGCTTAGAAGAATAAATCTCTGGTCCCGCTGACCAACTCAGACTGGATCCTGCAGCTAGCCAATCCTCAAGCACCATCTGATGTTTTAGAAAGCTTCTTCTATTGGCAGGATGATAAACATCGTTCTTTTGCCTTGCCAGGTATCAGGCGAAGGAGACATATGAGAATCCCATGGATTTACTTGTAGACCCGATGTGGACAATCTGGGATTACAGTGATCTCGCTGTGCTTCTGAAAAGTGTCATGAAAAAATTTAGAGGTAAAAAAACAGCCGCCGAGGTTTTACGCTGGATGATATTTTGACCGCAGAGCATCCAAAAGAGATTCTGGGTCAGTGTCAGGGGGATCAAAGAGGGATCGATGTCAGGATCAGTGGAAGAGACCCCTTCATTTCTCTGGGAAAGGCCGTGTCTTGGCACCAGGAGGGGGAACAGGAGCTTCCTGGTTTCTCCCGTTAAAGATGAGCTAGCTAAAAACATTTTTCACACTTATGACATCCCCACAATCATGTGATTCATATTCAGATGCAACTGATTCAAATTTATGACAGTTGAAGTATCCACAGGGATCCCCAGAGTCACATGATTTACATTCGGATGCTTGCAACTGATTCCTATTTATGATGATCCTGTGATCATCTTTTGTCACATTCTGACAAGCAAAGTCAATGGGGAAGCCAGATTCACTTCACAACTGTATTACTAATTTAACAACTGCAGTGATTCACAACAAATGTGACAAGAAAAGTCATAAAATGGGGCAACATTGACTTAACAAATTTCTCACTTAGCAACATAAATTCTAAAATGAATTTATGGGAATTATGAATTTGGGAATTATGAATTTCCCAAATCCATATTCACTGATCACTGGGGAAGCTGAATAAGCTTCCACTAAATATAATGGAATATATACAGGTAGTCCTTGACTTATGAGCACAATTTCAGTTGTTAAGTGAGTCGTGCTCTACTTTATGACCCCTTTTGCCACCGTTGTTAAGAAAATCACTGCAGGCAAGTGAATCGTGTGGTTGTTAAGCAAATCTGGCTTCCCGCATTGACTTTGCGTGTCAGACGCTTCCCAGGAAAGTTGCGGATGACAATCCCAGAACCATGGGATGCTGCAGCTGTGATAAATACATGCTGGATGTCAAGTGTTGGGATTTTGATCATGTGACTGGGGATGCTGGAACGGTCGTAAGTATGAGAACTGGTCATAAGTCACTTTTTAGTGCCATTGTAACATTGAGTAATCATTAAATTAATGGTTATGTTGAGGATTACCTGTATATGGAAAGTATAGTAGAATATATTTATATCTGACAAAATAGATATAGCTACCACTGACATTCTGGCTTGTAGCTTTCCTTATTCCTTATTTCCTGATTTGAGGCCAAGGAAAGCAAACAAGAATGAAAGTGAATATACAATAAATATGATAGCAGTGTTCCAGTATTTGAGGGGCTGCCACATTATTCACCAAAGCACCAGAGGGCAGGAGAAAAAACAACGGTTGGAAACTGATCAAAGAGAGAAGCAACCTTCCTGACAGTGAGGACAGTTAACCGGTGGAATAGCTTGCCCCCAGAAATTGTGGGCGCTCCATCACTGGAGGTTTTTATGAAGAAACAAAACAGTCACTTGTCCGAGATGATAGGTTCTCCTGCTTGAGGAGGGGGCTGGACTAGAAGACCTCCAAGATCCCTTCCAATTCAATTCTATTCCTATTCTATTCTATGTCGGTCACCAGGATGAGAGTTTCTGTCTTCCGGGCTTTCGGTCTCTCCCTGAAGCCCACCTTCCTGTCTGCCTGTCTAAAAAGCCACACACAGAGACACTATAAATACCATACACAAAACAGCACACACACTCCACTAGAGAGGAATTCCCTGAAGATAGGCTCCAGCAAGCGCCCGGAAGACAAAACCTCTCGTCCCGTTGACCGACCCAGATGGGATCCTGCAAAACAAACCAGGGTGTCTCTGGGGAGGCCCTTCTGTCGCTCCATTTCCAGCGATGAGATGCTGAATCCCTCCCTTTTCTTCCTCAGATACTCTGGCAAGTGGACTTCAACTCCAGAAAGGTAAATATGAGTTATAAGAATCTCATATCGCTTGCTATTTAAACTTTGAAGACATTTCGCTTCTCATCTAAAGAAGCTTCTTCAGCTCTGACTGGATGGTGGGGTGTGGATCAGAATCAGAGCTGAAGGAGCTTCTTGGATGAGAAGCGAAACGTCTTCCAAGAAAAACAATGAAGTCCAGTCGCCTCGTGAAAAAAAGCACCTTTGGGACAACCATGACCTGGATGACTGAGACTCTCCAGAGACATCGAGCACCAGGGATGTCTCCACCTTGTGAGCCATCAAATTGAGGAAAGCAGAGGTTTCCTGTGCAGAAGCCTCCCCTTTTGTACCTCCCTGCGACATCCTGATGCTCGTAGAAAAAAGGGCAGAGCTTCCTCACATTCCATCCTGTGCCCCAAGTTCCCTGTGGGGGGATCCCTCTGACTCTGCCAGTTCAGAATTGAAACATGGCAGCCTCTTGCTCTGCCTGATCTTCTGGATTAAAGCTCCAGGTAGCCATCCTGTGCCCCAAGTTCCCTGTGGGGGGATGCCTCTGACTCTGCCAGTTCAGAATTGAAACATGGCAGCCTCTTGCTCTGCCTGATCTTCTGGATTAAAGCTCCAGGTAGCCATCCTGTGCCCCAAGTTCCCTGTGGGGGGATGCCTCTGACTCTGCCAGTTCAGAATTGAAACATGGCAGCCTCTTGCTCTGCCTGATCTTCTGGATTAAAGCTCCAGGTAGAGTCCCTATTCAACCTTGGCCTTCCCGGGAACTCACTGAAGGCAAAGCCAACCACTCTTGACCCCCCATCCCAATCTTCCCACCTGCAAGATGGAAGTTAAAGAGATCGATATGCAGGGATGAAGCACCATGAAGGCTTACGGGCCATTTATAAAATCAGTGAATCTTCCAGTCCTGGAAGCTGAACTCCTTTCAGAGTGGAGGCCGTAGGGTTGATATATTGGGGGCCAAGACACAAACCAGGCCTGCAGCCTAAGCTCTTGTTCTTCTTCCTTCCTTCCCGCTTGCAGTGAATGTAATTCTGGATCCAGATACAGCCCATCCTGGCCGCCTTGACATCCCCAAAGATGGAAAAAGCGTCAGAGGAATTAAGCCAGTTAAAAAAATATATCCTTCCCCAAACAGCAGGAGATTTGAACGTCGTCCATGTGTCCTTGGCTGTCAGAGGTTCTCAACAGGGAGACATTTCTGGGAAGTTATTGTAGGAGATACAAAAAAATGGGATGTAGGGATTACCAACATGCCAGTGAACGTAACGAATCTTGATGAGGAGGCCGAACACTGGCAAGTTTATAAATGGAGAAAGGAATACGGGACTCTCTCTCCGTCAATATACTCTAAACTGGTCCTGACCGAGGAGCCCACAAGGATCCGCATCTCTCTCAACTGCGAAGGGGGACAAGTGAGCTTTTTTGATGCCAGGACTGCAGCTCTGCTCCATACATTCTCGGACGATTCCTTTGTTGGAGGGACCCTTCTGCCCTCTTTCTTTTTGGATGAAGGCAACTCCCTGTCACTCCCCTAAAATAAGGGGACCTCCATAGACAAACCTTTGGAAAAATCCCTATTTGCTAAGCTGTAGTCCCTGAGAGCCTTTAAAACAGAGGTTCCCTAGCTTCCTTTAGTGTTGGATGCCACACTGAGTTGCTTGTGGTTGTGTAGCCTTGGAAATGGAAAGAATGGGTCAGTCAATCAATCTAAAAAATGAGGAGTCCTGTGTGAGCTTTATAGGCTTTAGTGTTATGTGTTCAAGTGTTTCAATACTAAGGATACCTTATCTTACATGGCTAAAGCCATAAATCATGGGTTTTAGATGTCCGTCACAGCTCTCCTTCCCATTTATGTATCCTGCTTGTTTCTTTAATGTTTAGTTGCAATCAGTGAGTGTGTAGGTTCCCATAATGCAGTGTTTCTCATCCTTGACAATTTTAAGGCATGTGGACTTCAACTCCCAGAATTCCACAGCCAACATTGCTGGCTGTGGAATTCTGGGAGTTGAAGTCCACATGCCTTAAAATTGTCAAGGTTGAGAAATACTGCCATAATGCAATATATTCTGTTTTCTTTCCCTTTCTCTCTCTCTCTCTCTTTTTCTGTTTCTTTTTAAATGTATACAATAATCATAATCCCAAGAAACTCTAGCAGGGCTTCAGCAAATATTAGACTCAATGTAAGATTGACAACATCCTAGGTTTTTGTTTGTTTTTTTTTTACAAATCCTAGTACTGTTTCTGTCTTTTTATCTATCTACTTATTTACTTTTTATACTTATCTAATGCTACTTCCAGTAGGGAGAAGAAGCATATTTTTAAGATAGTGAAGAATGCCAGCAAGGAGTGTGATGTGGATGCTATTGTACATCTTGGCGCTAACGATCTGTCCCCAAAAGAAGTACTCTCTGTGCAGAACGGTTTCCAGAGTTTGGGGCAGGAACCTAGCCGGATAGGCTGTAGGCCTACTTTTTCAGAGGTTTTACCAGTGTATAAGGAGCAAAATGGAAAAGGCCAGCGTATAGCAGAATTCAATATGTGGCTAAAGGAGTGGTGTAAAGGGAAAGGCTTTGGTTATATTAGTATATTATTAATTTTATATTAACGCTTTTAATTTTTATGTGAATTTTTAATTACTAATGTTTTAATATGTATGCATGGGATGAGGATATGTATGAGGAATGTATGATAGATGAATGGACAGTCTGCCGAGCTTGAGGGAGGCCGGGGACTGGGGGGATGCGTACTCGGGAGTCACTGAGGGTTGGAGTATAACGGTCATTCAGGGAAGAGGCAGATATGGCGGGAGCAGGAGGGTAGGCCGCACTCGGGGAACTCGGTCGTGCTGTCTCGTAGCAGTTCCTTGTTCTGGCCCTTCTGAAAAATCTAGCTCACCCCATGATCCTAGTGATGAGCGTAGCTCGGGCCCTGGGCTCAGACTGTTGCTGCTCAACGCCAGGTCGGTGAATAATAAGGCCCCCCTCATTCATGACCTTCTCGTGGATGAGGAGGCTGACCTGGCGTGTGTGACTGAGACCTGGTTGGGCCCGGAGGGGGGAGTTCCCCTCTCGGGTATGTGCCCACCAGGTTATCAGGTATGGCACCAGCCGCGACCCCAGGGAAGGGGGGGAGGAGTGGCTATTTTGGCCCGGGAGAACCTCAGTTTACGCAGACTCACTGTTTCCGAAATTCCGGGTTGCGGGTCCATCTTTATGACGCTGGACCTAGGCGTTCAGGTGGGCTTATTGCTGTCGTACCTGCCTCCCAGCTGCGTGACATCAGCCCTGCCTGTGCTACTTGAGGAGGTTGCTGGGCTGGCGGTGGAGTTCCCCAGACTTATAGTCTTCGGGGACTTTAATCTGCCGTCGCATGGCGAGTCCTCAGAGTTGGCACAGGAGTTCATGGCCACCATGACAACCATGGACCTGACCCAAGTAGTGCAGGGTCCGACGCATGAGGGTGGGCACGCCCCGGATATGATTTTCCTTTCGGAGCAGTTGGGTAATGATCTGGCTTTAAGGGGCTTAGATGTCATGCCTTTGTCATAGACCGATCATTTTCTGCTACGACTGAATTTTATGGCCCCAATCCTTCCCCGCAGGGAGGCGGAACCGATTAGGTGGTTCCGCCCCAGACGTCTGATGGATCCAATTGGTTTTCAGACGGCGCTTGGGGAATTACCGAGCTCGTTCATTCACAATTCGGCGGAATCCTGTTGCGCCCTTATTTGGATCGGGAGTCTCTACTCACAGTCACACATACCCTTGTCACCTTGAGGATTGACTACTGCAATGCTCTCTACATGGGGCTACCCTTGAAGAGTATTCGGAGACTACAATTAGTGCAAAATGCAGCTGCGTGAGCGGTTGTGGGCCTGCCCCGTCGTGCCCACATTTCGTCAACTCTCCGCATGCTGCATTGGCTGCCTATTGGTCTCCGAGCGCAATTCAAAGTGTTGGCTATTACCTATAAAGCCCTTTATGGCATTGGACCAGGATACTTACGGGACTGTCTTCTGCCACATACTTCCCTTTGACTGCTGAGAGCGCACAGGGTCGGCCTCCTCCGGGTCCCGTCAGTGAAACAATGCCGTCTGGCGGGTCCTAGGGGAGGGCCTTCTCTGTTGTGGCGCCCACCCTCTGGAACCAACTGCCCCCTGAAGTCCGCGTTTCCCCCACTCTCCCGGCCTTCCGGAAGAATCTAAAAACTTATCTATGCCAGCAGGCCTGGGGATGACTGTGATTGTGTGTGTATGATGAATGTGTTTGGGGGAAGTATGTGGCAGAAGACGGTCCCGTAAGTATCCTGGTCCAATGCCATGAAGGGCATGTAGAAAAGATGGCTTGCATCCATCAAAGAAAGGGACTGAGTTACTCAGCAATAAATTCACAGATTTTCTGGAGGAATATTTAAACTAAACAACGGGGACAGTGAGTTAATTGATCCAGAACATCCCTGTCCCCGGCAGTCTAAAAATTATAGGGCTATCAGTGCATGTAACATAGATGTGTGTGTGGACAAGAATATCAACCTTGCTGTCAAGCAAAATCAAGCTTTTAAGAGTGAGTGACACACAAAGTGCACTAATCAAACAAAATTATTATTATTATCTACCATTACTGATTGTAAGACTAATTTTATAGGTTTCTCATGGATTTTAGTTCTTTCCTTTGCAATTTTATGTCAATACATTTATTTTTACCTTATTTTATTCTGTCAATATGAGATTTTATTTCTATTTTAGAGTGACGTTATTAGTTTTATTGTCAACCATCCCATTTGGCACATTTCAACAAAAGGAAGTCCCAGCTATTTAAAACTACCAAGAGTAAAACTTTACTGAAAGATCCATCTAGGCACAGTGGAAGTAAAGTCAGTTCTGGGATTTTCCCATAGAAATCCACATAAGTAAAAACCCTTTCCCCCCTCCTCTGGGCCACCCACAGTTCATAGTTCACCTGTTGAGTTCAGTTCTTCTGTTTTGGGAAATCAGGTCTGTGCCATCTGAGCATATTTCATAACTTGACCTTGGTGAATAAGGTCTCATGCATTCCTCACCCTAGGAAGTCACCAACCACCCACCTGTTTCTGTATGGCAGAACACGAGCCAAAATCAAGTGCAGGAAACTATGGAGCGAGTCCGTTTTGACATTTATGGTGTTTCAAATCAAACATATCAATGATTATTCAGTGTAATACACAGAAACAGACAGGAGACAAAAACAAAACATACCATTGGTTATAAAGATGTGAGCCTTAGGTACCCTGAAATGTGCCACCTGGCTCAAGCCATAATTCAGATAGAATTGTTAACAGAGTCTTAAAATTGAAATACACTATTAAATAAATACATTATTTGACAAGATGCCAAACAGCACTCTTTTTTTCCTTCTTGCTTTGAGCCGCTCTCCCTTTGACTAACTGTAAAAGAAGAAGCCAATCTGGTGTAATGGTTAAGAAATCAAGCTAGAAGCCATGAGTTCTAATCCTGTTTTAGGCACAAAGCCAGCTGGGTGACCTCGGACCAGTCACTCTCGCTCAGCCCTAGGAAGCAGGCAATGGCAAAGCCCCTCCCGAATCCTTGCCAAGAAAAGTGCAGGGAGATTCGCCCAGGCAGTCGCCAGGGGTCAACAATCTGAGGCACCCCAAAAGTGGCTTCGATACTGAGATGGGAGTCAGATCCAGTTTGGTCTAGTGGTTAAGGCGCTAGGTTAGGAAGAGGAAGACTGTGAGTTCAAGTCCTGCCTTAGCCCTGAAAGCCAACTGGGTGACTTTGAGCCAGTCATTCTCAGTCCAACCCAGCTCACAGGGTGGTGGTTGTGGGGAAAACTGGAGGAGGAAGATGTGTTGGGTATGTTTACGACATTGAGTTATTTTAAAAATAAAGGTGAATAATAAGGGGAATGAATCTTAACTCTGATACGGTGATTCTGAATGCTAACCTTGGCTCCCTGGAACATCTCAGAGCATCCGAGCAACTGAAGACTGACAAGCTGCTGCTGGCAAAGGAGCATGTGAGGAATCCAAGTGAACATACCTCATGAAGGCAGCCCTTGACTTGAAACCACAATTGAGCCCAAGTGAGACAGTTGTTAGGTGAGCTTTGCCCCGTTTTAACTGTATCATGGGGGAAGAGAGAGAAGGGAAGGTTTTGGCGGGAAAGAGGAGGAGAGCAAGGGATAGAGAGGGTGAAAGGGACAGGTGGATCCCTTTGGGGGCAAGCCTGAGGGAGAAGGGAAGCAGGGCCAAGCGGCTGATCTGGCCTCCATTGAGTGGGAGGGGGATGAAAAGGAGGCGGTTTTGGCAGGAAAGCGGAGGGGAGCAGGGGATAGAGAGGGAATGGTGAGTGTCTCTGGGGGCAGAGAAGGGAGAGGAGGGAAGTGGGGCCTCCCCCTCACCTGGTCTCCACCCCATTGACTGAGGGGGACAAGCGATGCATGAGGATAGGTTGAGGAAAGGGGGAGAAAGGAGTGTGAGGGAAAAGTAGAGTAAAGTCGATGAGGAAAGGAGGAGAAAGGAGGAGGATGGGGAGAGGGACGCGGGCAGACGGGAATTAATCAAGGAGCAGAGGCAGGAGAGAGAGGCCAACCCGCAGTCTGACCATCACCCCTCTGTGTGACTGGTCTGCCAGGAGGAGGCTGCATGAGGAAGGACAAGACGGCAGAGTCCAGCTGACCCGGGGCAAGTGGAGGTGTCTGAGTGAGGGAGCAGAGTGGACTGGCCGGCACAACCACGGAGTGTAGCCGGGGAAGGTGCCCGGATAGTTGTGTACTGTTCTCCTCTTGACCATACAAATTTCCCTGCGCTACTCAGGAATTTTGAAGAGCCAAAGAAACTCCTGAGCCGAGCTTTCAACAAGAAAACAACTTTTATTTTGATCAAAACAGAGTCGGGTGTCTCCCTCCCTCTTCATGGCTGCTTAGAGGGGTGAAGGCACCACCCAGAAAAGATTCCTTCCACTTTTTATACCCTTCCAGAACAAAGAGACTCAAGTCTCGGTACCAGGAGTAAAGAAGCACAGGAAAACCAAGTCCAAGGCTTGCCCACCTTCTCCCCTCCCTATTTCCTGGACCCCTGAATCTCACCTTGCTCCTTTCATGCAATCTCCTGTATATTTAGCATGAGACATTTGCTTTTATGTAAATAATTTCCCAATACAAAGCTGCTTGCACATAAACAAAATTATATATACAATGATTAGAAAGTGTCACTACTAATATCAATATAAAGTGGTTACAAAATAACACTACTAATATCAAGCTTAAGCATAATAAAATCCCTTCAGTTGGAAAAGAGGGCCGGGGAAACCAGACCCCAGTGACCGTTTCGGGGGTAGCGCTCCATGACAATCTTTCTGGTCACAGTTGTTAAGTTAGTCACACGGTTGCTAAGTGAATCGGGCTTTCCCATCGACTTTGCTTGTCAGAAGGTCACAAAAGGTGGTCACATGACCCCGGGATACTGCAACCGTCATAAATTTGAACCAATTGCCAAGTGACTGAATTTTGATCAGGTAATCAAGAGGGTGCTGCAACGGTCGTGAGAAAATCTGTCATAAGACACTGTAATGTCTACATACATTTAAAACAAGAAATGTTAAAATGCTTATTTATTTGACTTCCACAGACCCCAAATTGAGAGCCACTGATCTAGCCACGGCTTTTTTTGTCATAGAACGCCCAGAACGGAGTTCCGGCACCTTTTTGGGATGGAACCTTGTAGGGCAGGCAAGGCGGGTTGTATGACATGTGTGAGTTCTGGCACCTTTTTTCTTTCTTTTTTACAAAAAAAGGCACTGGATCTAGCAGACTCTCAAAGGGATGGGGATTGCCACAAGGGGATTGCCAAGGCAGGTCAACCACATCAAGATAGCAGCCAGACCCGCCTTCTACCCATATGTAAATAAGGGGCGGGGCTTCCATCCTTGAGCCCTCTAGGGTTGGTTCTTGCTTTGCAGCATCTCCTGGCTTCTGGGGATCAGATCCTTTGAAAGAGGGGTCAGGGAGAATCCATGGGGAGATGGGATTGGATAGCAATGGGAAGGATCCTCCCCTTTTTGTGGGGGGAAGGAGGAAATGTGGGTGGAGGTATGGGGAAGGAGAGGCCAAAAGTGAATTTTAGAGGAAGCTGGGCAGAGTGTTTTGTCTTGGGAAGTTAGTCCTGCAAGGTTGAAGGACTGGACACCCACCTTTGCCAATCTATAGCACCTCTAAACAAACCTAGTTTGCTTTGCCCAGCCAAACTCAGTTCAGATAAAGTTACCTGGGCTTGTAAGCATACTTGCAAGAGAGGAAAAGATCTGCTGATCTGAATGGGAGGTAGGAGCTCAGGGGTTTTCAGGGTCTGCAATCAATTTCATTCCGTCTTCAAATGCAATGCACCCATTTCTTTGTGATATTTTTGTGCCAATAAAGGGCCACTGCTATGGAAATTATTATGGGGTTTAGGGGATTAGGATAGTATCATTCGTGGGTTATTTTTATTTACTCTGGCTGTAAATAGATTGTGGCTGTTATGGATTTCATGGCTTTTATGGCAGGAAAACAAAACAGTAATTTTAACTGTTGGGAGTTTTCATTTGTAATTTTGATGGTGCTTAAACTGTATCCTGGTTGGGGGAGGTGCATTTTAAATAGGAGTTTTATTTCTTTGTAATGAGAGACATCTCTTTTGGCATGGATGTTTAATAGTAGTAATAATCTAATCTAATGCTGATGATAATAATTCCTTGAAATGAAATAAGCTCTCTCACAGGCCCACCTAGAAATCACTGAATGGGGTTGCAGAAGTACAAAAAAATAAACTTCTCCATGGAGTCGAGTTCGAATCCTGGTGATATCATGGACGTGTACAAGGAGTTTTCTTGGCACCATGATGCTGGTTTGCCATGGTCTTTATCTGGAAGATTTAAAGTTTCTTTTATTTATAACTACAGGTCCAAGAATGCTAGTCGAACATTTTCATCAGATAAATGGAAACAAAGAAGAGGAAATAAAAATAAACCACCAGGCTAAATTCAAACATAGTGCTTTTGAATGTTGATTACAACTGAACAGAAATTAATTCCTTTTATGTAATAATAGTAATAGTAATAGTAATAACAATAACAATAACAATAACAATAACAATAATAATAATAATAATAATAATAATAATAATAATAATAATAATAATAATAATAATAATAATAATAAAACTTGGAAGGGACCTTGGAGATCATCAAGTGCAACCCCTGGCTCAGGCAGGTAACCCTATACCATTTTGGACAAATGGCTGTCCAGTGTCTAGGTTGCTTCTCTCCTTGATTAGTTTCCATCCGTTGCTTCTCATCCTGCCTTCTGGCGCTTTGGAGAATAGCTTGACTCCCTCTTCTTTGTGGTAGCCCCTGAGATATTGGAACACTGCTATCATGTCCCCCCTCGTCCTTCTCTTCATTAAACTAGACATACCCAGTTCCACAATGTAGATTATGATGAATTGATCTATTAAAAAATAATCCTATTTTCAGTGCAGCCCGAACACTCAGGAACAGAATTATTAGCTCAGTCAATTAGTGTAAAAAAAAGGATGGTGCAGCAAAGCAGAAAACTGTTTTAGTTATTTTATTAGCTAGAATAGGGACTTTTTAAAAATTGGATAATGGGATATTGTTATACAGTACTTCCCTTTAACACACTAGATGATAAAATGTTACACCTTCCTAGATTGAAAGTTTTACTAAAATAAAAATATGAGATATTAAAATGAGATTTAGATGTGAATGTTCTGTAAATTAGGTTTTTAAAGTGTCCAGGCCCTAAATCTGTTTGTTTAATAGTATTACAATAGCCTCAGCCATATTAGTGGTGCCTTCCTTCCTTCCTTCCATCTGGTGCCAAAATGAGCCACTGTGGGTGCCAATTGAGGTTCTTTGGGAAGGGCATTCCATAAATGAGGTGCCACCACTGAAAAGGCAAGATAAAGGGGCTTGGGAGTGTCCATGTTTCCTTGGGCACCCTGTGACTAAGGAAGGTCTCCCAAAAGCTCTTGAACAAAGGGCCTATTAGATGTTCTCCACCCACCAGATTTCCCCCCCATCCCATGGATTCACCTGTCCTAGGTTGACCTGAGACTACTAATTACTCTTTCTAACCATCTTTTGCCTTAAGCAACCTCATTGGTCTAACTTGAAGATTTCCATCCAGCAAATGATCCCATTCCACATTCTACATATTTCATATCCATATTCCATATCTTCTGCTTCTCCCTTCCATAGTGACCCAGGCTGCCTTCATCCTGATTGGCTGGCTGGGAAGGGGACAGTCCAGCCAGATCTTCCTCAGCCAGATATTCCTATTAAAAGTGAGAGAAAGGATTTTAATTTCCACCCATCATTCCCCTTTATCTCTGAGACATCCTATCAGCTGCAGCACTGGGTTTGGGATTTTATCAAGAATTTCTCCCAGTCTGTTTCATTTCAAGTTTATTCCATCCCATCCTTTAAAGATTTCAGTTTTTTAAAGCATTTTCCCTTTTAACAAGCTAGTTGGGTAAATAATAATTAATTGGGAATCTGTCCCATGGATGTTTCTTTCTCCCTGGGTTTTTTCAATATCTTTTCCCTTAGCAGGATGCTTGGATCAACAATTGATCGGAGGAGGCATCCCAAGAATGTTTGTTCTCCCCAGGTTTTAACACCCCCCCCCTTTAACAGGATGCTGGTGTGGGAAGAAAATCTGGTCCGGATTTCAGCGGTGAAAGGAAAAAAAAACAAATGCTGGTGCTATCTGAAGAGGAGGAAGTTTTATTTCCAAGAGTCAAAACCCTTGGAAGGTAGACTACAAAATATGAAATATTCTAGCAACAACATTTATATTATTATAAATTAATTTCTTAATTGGTTTTCCTTGTTCATTTTTTAACACTTTTATTAACCCAGAAAAAGAGATGATTGAATCTTTTCCTGTATAATTAAGTTTTACCTAGTGAAAATTAAATTTTGTGTGTTTGCTTTTTTGTTTTTATAATTTAAAAGATGTATTTAATTATCATGTTCGCTTGTGAATTTAAAAGTTTTCCTTAACTTTATTAGAGCTTAGATCAATATTTCTTATACAAGAGTTCTAATACATTTTATACAGATTTATAGATCCTTCTCACAGTTGTACTTGACCGGGGCTCCGTCCCGTGGATGTTTGCTTCTCCCTGATTTGTTCTTTTAAAAATACTGTCCTTCTCCTTTAAGAAGCCACCGAAGCTGATCGCGACAGCAACAATCATTCGTCTCGGTTTCCCGTCTGGGCGGAGCCCAAAGGTGGTCACCTGATTTGCAAGAAGAGGTGCGAAATTAAGTTTCGCTTTCCTTATCCCGGCGGAGGAGGCGGCGATGGCGGCCGCAGCGTCCATGCAGGATTTGCTGGAAGAAGCCACCTGCTCCATCTGCCTGGAGTATTTCCAGGACCCCGTGCTCATCCCGGAGTGCGGCCACAACTTCTGCCAGGGCTGCCTGACCCGCAGTTGGGGGACGTCGGAATCGGAGGCTTCCTGTCCCCAGTGCAGACAGACCTTCGTGCCCCGCAACGTCCTGCCCAACAGGCAGCTGGCGCGGATGCTGGAAGTGGCCAGGCGGTGCGGAAGCCCTTGGGGCGAGGACGGAGGGAGCCTCTGCCCGAAGCACCGGGAGCCCCTCAAGCTCTTTTGTAAGGACCACGAGACCCTCATCTGCTTGGTGTGCGACCGATCCGAAGAGCACAGGGGCCACTCGGTGATCCCGGCGGAGGAGGCTTTCCAGAAGTACCAGGTAGGAATCCGCCAGGGGGAATCACTGCAGAGGGCCATCCAGTGTTGGCACTGGCAACCCTAGGACCCGTTTACTTGCTTCCTTCAGCTTTATCCCACCTCCTTGCTTCTGTGCCTGCAATTTTTTTGAAGACTGGTGTACAAGTAGTTCTCGACTTACAACCGTTCTTTGAGTGACTCTTGAAAGTTGCAACAGAACTGAAAAAAATTGACTTATGACCATTTTTCACACTTATGACCATTGGAGCATCCCTGTGGTCACTGATCAAACTTTGGATGCTTGGCAACTGGCATGTATTTATGATGGCTGCGGTGTCTCGGGGTCATGTGATCACTGTTCGGATAAGCAAAGTCAATGGGGAAGCCAGATTTGCTGTGACTAACTTAACTGTAGTGGTTCAATTAACAACTGTAGCAAGAAAGATTGTAAAATTGAACAAAACCTCACTTAAATCAGGGGTCCCCAAGTCCTGGGGCGTGGTCTGTTTGAAACCAGGCCATGAGATTGGTGGTGAGCGCACCACCTTGCCCTGTGACAATGGCAACCCCACCTTGCCACAGGACGAGCCTCCTACCCACTGCCCCACCTGCCAGAGACCCCCTGGATCTCCCCCAACCCTGTCCATCCCCCACAGGCATTCCTCCCCATGAGCAACATCAAGGTGATCATGCCCACCTTGGCCACACCCACCCAATCTGCCATGACCACCACAGCCACGCCCATCCAGTGGGCCACGCCTACCTGGCGATAAATTTAAGTGGGTTTTGCGTTGCAGTTTGGGCACTCGGTCTCTAAAAAGTTATCACTGCTATAGAGCAAGATCATCATAGAGTCCTCCAAAGTCTTGAGTGCAGACCCTGAAAAACATTCCTGGTGGGTCAGGCCAAAGCCACCTCAGCCCAAGCTTTTGTTTCTCAGTTATGCTTCTCAGGTGACTGCAAGCAGGAGACTCAGGCAGCTCAATTTCCTGCCATTACAGGTAGTCCTCGACTTAGAACAATTCATTTAGTGACTGTTCAAAGTTACGACGGTATACTGTTCCAGACAGAACAGACTGCTTCCCAGTTCAATCTGGTACAGATAGATAACTCAATAGAAATGATTATAAAACAGATAAATGTTTATTCAGAGGAATACTTGCTTTTACGTTATTGCTTCTGTATATTACATCTCTCTGTTCATTTCCATAGGTAAATTGATAATGGATTTTCCCCTCTTCTTCTGCATAAGCATCACATGTTGGCATAAGCATAAGGTCTCCAAACCGTGTGGCTAGGGGCCATGAGGCTGGATGAACAAAGGCATTCCCATGTGGCTTGTGTCCAGGAAGTCTCTCAATGCCCTTTAGAAACTCCTCCCACTGACCCATCAACAAAACCAGCATTTAACCCAATAACTGCCAGATATTCTAACATACTGATACATGCTCTCTAGTTAGGATAACATAGAGCTATACGAGGTTACATAGAGCTATACGGGCAGAACAGACAGCAATGGGAAAAGTGGCTCCCGACCATTTTTTACATTTCCAACTATTGCAGGATCCCTGTGGTCACATGATCAAAATGTGGACACTTGGCAACTGCCATGTATTTATAACGACTATATATTTTCTAACTGGGTCTTCCCTCAGACGTAATTCCTTACGGAAAAGAAACTCAAAACTTGTATTTTCTCTTCAGCTCAAGGTTGGGGATTGCCTGAAGGCTCAAAAGAAGGAGAAAGAAAAAATAGCTACATACAAAACGGACACAGAGCAAAGAGTTCAGGAGATGCTTGTAAGTATTGATACAACGGTGAGGAGTTTCTGCGCTAATAGGAAGGAGAACACCAGCTGCCATCTTTAATAATAGGCAGCCTGTTTGTAAGTACAAGTTCCGACTGAAATGAAATTCCAGTGAAAGACAGTCTTAGGGCACAGAACGTGTTCTTAGCCTGGGGACTGTATCTTTGACTGGGATGTCACCATTGGCTGAAGGAGTCACAGTGATGTTAAGGGCACCTACCACAAGAGCCATGTTTTATAAAGTGCATTTGGTTTACATATAAATTAACGCAAACCATATTTCATCTTATTGAAACAAATGTGAAATCAAACATTTTTCTGTCTACTTTTTTGGAATTCCTGATTGCCAAGAAATTTTTCATGAGAGATCATTTAACTTGAGCCGTTTTTTGGTTTTTAGAAACCTTTCCCCCTGTGCTTGTTCATGTCAAAATGGTTTTATTTCTCCCCAGGAAATTCTCCCATCACATTTCAGGACTCTTCAGGGAATCAATTTAAATATAATAATAATAAAAATAAATATAATTAAGTAAAAATAAAACATAAATATTCCTTTTGTTTTTTCTGTCTTCTTGTTCTAGGACCACATCGAAAAAGAGAAAAAAAATGTAGTGGCTGAATTCAGAGAACTACAACTCTGGTTAGAAGGACAGGAGAAGCTTATATTGGCTAGAATGGAAGAGACGGAGAAGGATATTATGGCAATAAAGGAGAAAGGTCTGGCCAAGCACATGGAGGATCTGTGCTCTCTTGACGATCTCATCCAGGAGATAGAAGAGAAGCATCAGCAGCCAGCCAGCCAACTCTTACAGGTCAGGCAGGAAGTTGAGATCATAGACTCACAGGGCTGGAAGGGACCTTGGAGGTCTTCTAGTCCAATCCTCTGCCCAAGGCAGGAGTCCTTATACTGTCTCGAACAAATGGTTGTCCAATCTATTATTGGAAGCCTCCAGTGATGGAGCAGCCACAACTTGGGGAGGCAGGCCATTCCATTGATTAATGGTTCCCACTGTCAGGAAATTCTTCCTTATTTCTAGGTTGGATTTCCTTCTGATGAGCTTCCCCCCTTTGCTTCTTGTCCCACCCTCAGGAACTACAGAGAGTAAATCTATGACAGTCTTTCAAGTATTGGAAGATGGCTGTCCTGTCTCCCCTAAACCCTCTCTTTGTTAAGCGAAGCATTCCGAGTTCCCTTAGCCATTCATTGTACGGTTTGGCTTCCGGAGCCCTTGTCATCTCTATTGCTCCTCTCTGCCTTCTTTCTGGGGCCTCAGCATCTTTTTTGTATCCTGGTGTACCAATGATGAAGTGGAGTAGACTGCTTTAGCCCCATCACAGAATCCTCTCTTTTTTTATATAAATATTTTATTTTCCAGTTTTACATTTGAGTATTTAGAAAACAGTGTGGTGATTGGGTTAAACAATAGTACAATAACAAAATCTTTAGCAGGTGTCTCAGGTTACATCAAATATTTCTTCTCTGTTTCCCTTAACATTTGCTATTTCGTAGTTAAGCTAGTAAATTTCTAGTTGTATCAAACTCAGTAAAAACTTCATTATCGCATTTATAAATACATCTTTTTTTGCTTATACATATCTTAGTAAATCTCGATAAACAATCCATGTCCTGTTATTAAATTTTACCTAATTTTTAATTTATTAATTACAATATTCCAATTTGACCTTTAATAGCCATAGTATTTAACTTTCAGGTAACCCAAATTTCCTTTATTTCACTCCATAAAAATTATAATGTCTAAAATACGCATATTAGTTGCTTAAATATATTCTTCTTTTTCATAAACATTTTCTATTTTTCAACCTAATGCATCACCACCTTAATAATAGAGTATCCTTTATTAGTTCAAATCTATTCTCTATATTTTCTGGGCTAATTAATAATTCAAACCTATTTCCTAATAGTTAGATTACATTTCCTTCCTCAGCATTAGACAGATTAATCCCTTATTTTTTACTATTTTCCAACTAATTTAAATTGAGTAATCAACTTTCCCTTTGTCTCAAAATTTCCCTTTGGCCCACAGTTGACAGTTTAAGGTCCTTTCTAGCAAATCAAAAAGCCCCAATTTTTCAACCTTATTCTAGCTTTCTTCCTTTGGCAACCAGGCTCCCATACCAATGCTTTGAAATAATCTATTAGATCTCCCTTCATTCTTGTATATGTTATTTGGATTGAAGGAGACCATCTAACTGCCAATTTTCTGAAAGATCTGGCCCATTTGTAGTGATTAACTTGTTGCCCTGATAACCCAGATCCCCGTGGTTGTTCTGGTATAGTTGTCTTCAGTTTGATCTGGTCATCTTCTTTGCAGGGTTCTTCTGGTTTGTATAGATAGCCATTTCCAATTTTAAAGTCATTGTTTCATTGTCTGAATTTTCAGTGGACTGCACTTGTTGATCTGTAAAGCCCTCTATCTTGGTATTCACTTCTTCCACTCCTGTTGTTTTTTGAGTTAGTAGTTTTTTTATCTGCAATCAAGATTTTAGTTTGTGGCTCTAGGCTGGCACCTTTGTCTTTCGAAAGAGCTTTGAGTTTTTCAGTGTTTGCAAGCATACTTTCAAGTAAGGATTTTAACATAACCAAAGTTTTTTGCTCCCTGACTGACATAGTTATAAATGGTCTTTCTAGTGAAGGCTATTTATTAAACAAGAGTCAGTAAATGTACACCTCCACCATTCCTAGAAACCAATTTCACTGCCCAGCTGTTCTCTCAGAGTAGAATCTCTCATAG
Organism: Bothrops alternatus; assembly: GCA_034064705.1. Classification (NCBI taxonomy): domain Eukaryota; kingdom Metazoa; phylum Chordata; class Lepidosauria; order Squamata; family Viperidae; genus Bothrops; species Bothrops alternatus. The sequence continues at coordinate 3,459,034 of JARGCV010000172.1, forward strand.
ATAATATCAAGGTCAGGTCTGACTGTGAACAAGTCTCTTTATCTGAGGGAATAAACTGCTGTACACGTTTCGCCACAAGATGTCCCCGATAGCATTTAAAGTCTTTTTCAGGTACCGGGCTAGGTTTTTATGTGATTCAAGTTCTTTTTTTGCAAAAAACATAAAATAGCAGGTTCCAGTAAGAGTAGGAACTTTTGAGCCCCCAAATTAAAAGAAAAAAGTAAATATCCAATTATATTAAGTTGTTTTTTTTTAATTTTAATTTTTTATTTTTTAAAACAACAAAACATAACACACATACACAAACAGTGTATACTCCTCCTTTTTTTTTAAACAGCAATTTTGTAATGGTAATCTTCTATTATTTACATTTCCCCCCCTTATTCTTCTTTAGATATATTTGTCCTTGTTGTCCCGTTGTTTCTTGTTTACAGTTTTCTTCCTTCATACTATACCTCATACTAAAAATAATACATATTATTATTACAGTACATTATTATATACACATTTTCCACTTTTGACCTTTCCACGTTTGTTCTTTTATTATTTCTAGTCTCCAACCAATCATACCACTTGTTCCATATTAGATAGTACTCTGTATCTTCCTTTTCTTTTATCTCTTTTGTTAATTTGTCCATCTCAGCCCAGTCCAGGATTTTTCTTATCACTTCTTCCTCTAATGGTATATTCTCATTTTTCCAGAACTGTGCGTATCCTATTCTTGCTGCCGTTGTTATATGTAGAATTAAGAACCGTATTTCTTTACTATATTTTCTGTTTAAAATACCGAGCAGAAAGATCTCTGGTTTCCAGTCTACGGGTCGGTTTATTATTTCTTCCATCCATCTTCTTATTTAAGTCCAGTATGTTTTCGCAACTGGGCATGTCCACCATAAATGATAATATGTTCCATGTACTTTTTTACATTTCCAACATGTTGGCAAATTGTTCTGGAACATCTTGGCAAGCTTTGCTGGTGGAAGATGCCATCTGTAAAACATCTTCAACTGGTTTTCCTTGAATGCCGCGGACATAGTCAATTTTATGTTTATTTCCCATATTTTTCCCATTTCTCCAATTCTATATTATATCCAAAATTTTTTGCCCATCTAATCATTGTGTCTTTGACAACCTCGTCTTCCATTTTATATCTCAATAGGTATTTGTATAAACTGCTAATTAATTTTATTTCTGTTCCATGTATAATTTTATCCAATTCTTGCAGCTCTTTTTGTATTTCATATAATTTTTTGTGCTCTATATTTAGATTGAATTTGTGTAAATGTCCACCAGTCAATCTCTCTGCCTATATCTTGTTCCAATTCTTGTTTTGTTTTCAGATTTCCCTGTTCGTTTACTAATTCCTTGTATCTAATTATCTTATTTATATTATTATTATTATTATTATTATTATTATTATTTAATTTCTATGCCGCCCTATTCCGGAGAACTCAAGGCGGCTCACAACATGATAGAAATCACAGTAAAATACATAAATATAAAAACCCCTAAGTTAAAAAAGAAAAACCAATCATTCCACAAACATACACACAAACATACACTGGCTAACCGGCCGCTGGGATTCATGAGGCAGCAGACGGTCCCGTAAATAACCTGGTCCGATGCCATGTAGGGCTTTATAGGTCATAACCAACACTTTGAATTGGGTTCGGAGACCAATTGGCAGCCAATGCAGCTCGCGGAGTGATGCCGAAATGTGGGCATTTCTAGGCAAGCCCAACACTGCTCACGCGGCTGCATTCTGCATTACCTGAAGTCTCCGAACATTTTTCAAAGGTAGCCCCATGTAGAGAGCATTGCAGTAGTCGAGCCTCGAGGTGATAAGGGCATGAGTGACTGTGAGAAGAGACTCCCGGTCCAAATAGGGCCGCAACTGGGCAAATGTCCTCCTCGCCACAGCCAAAAAATGATGTTCCAAATTTAGCTGTGGATCGAGGAGGACGCCCAAGTTGCGGACCTTCTCCGAGGGGGTCAAAAGCTCCCCCCCCCAGGCTAATGGACGGATAGATTGAAATATCTTTGGGAGGCAGAACCCATAGCCACTCCGTCTTGTCGGGGTTGAGTTTGAGCCTGTTGGCACCCATCCAAACCCTAACAGCCTCCAGACATCGGCACATCACTTCCGCTGCTTCACTGAAATGACGGGGTGGAGATGTAAAGCTGGGTATCATCAGCATACTGATGATATCTCACCCCGTGTTGTCGGATGATCTCGCCCAGCGGTTTCATGTAGATATTAAACAGCAGAGGGGAGAGGACCGATCCCTGAGGGACCCCACAAGGGAGGAACCTAGGGGTCGACCTCTGACCCCCTGCCAACACCGACTGCGACCGACCAGTGAGGTAGGAGGTGAACCACTGCAAAACAGTGCCCCCAACCCCCAACCCCTCCAGTTGGTGCAGAAGGATACCATAGTCAATGGTATCGAAAGCCGCTGAGAGGTCAAGTAGCACCAGGATGGTGGATAATCCCTTATCCCGGGCCCGCCAGAGATCATCTGTCAGCGCGACCAAAGCAGTTTCTGTGGAGTAGCCGAGCCTGAATGCTGACTGTTGAGGGCCCAGATAATCGGCCTCATCCAAGGACCGTTGGAGCTGGAGTGACACCACCTTCTCAACAACCTTCCCTATAAAGGGAAGATTGGAGACAGGACGGTAGTTGTTTAGGACAGCTGGGTCCAGGGAAGGCTTCTTGAGGAGGGGGCGCACAATTGCCTCCTTGCAGGGAGCCGGAAAGGACCCCTCCCTCAAAGAAGCGTTGACAATCTCCTGAACCCAGCCCCGCGTCACCTCCCTGCTGGCCGAAACCAGCCAGGAGGGGCACGGGTCCAATAAACAGGTGGCGGAGCTCACAGCTCCAATGGCCTTGTCGACTTCATCAGGTGCTACTGGGTCAAACTCCTCCCACACAACAGGATCAAGACGAGTCCCTGTCATCTCGACTGAATCATTATCAGCCGATACTGCATTCCAATTGGAGTCAAGGTCCATCCGAATCTGGGCGATTTTATCCGCGAAAAACTTATTAAAGTCCTCAGCACTACCCTGCAAGGGTGCATCAACCCCCCCCCTGATTAAGGAGGGAGCGAGTTACCCTGAACAGGGCGGCTGGGCGGGATTCCGCAGATGCAATCAAGGCGGAATGATACGCGCATCTTGCCGCCTTGAGCGCCACCTGATAAGTCTTGATATAAGATCTTAAAAGTGTTCGGTCAGATACGGATTTACGTTCCCTCCATCGCTTCTCTAGGCGTCTCTTCTGGCGCTTCATCCCCCTAAGTTCCTCAGTAAACCAAGGAGATCTCCTGGGTCTGCTACCACAGAGAGGTCGCAGCGGCACAATCCGGTCAAGAGCCCCCTTCGCAGCCATATTCCAGGCCGTAACCAGGGACTCTGCTGAACTGTGAATGAGAGAATCCGGTATTTCCCCACGCATCCTCTGAAAACTCTCTGGATCCATCAGACGTCTGGGGCGGAACCACCTAATCGGTTCCGCCTCCCTGCAGGGGAGGATTGGAACCTTAAAAACAAGCCGTAGCAGAAAATGATCTGACCATGACATAGGCAAAATATCTAAGCCCCTTAAATTCAGATCATTGCTCAACTGTTCTGAGAGGAATACCATGTCGGGAGTGTGTCCCCTCTCGTGAGTCGGACCCTGAACTACCTGAGTCAGGTTCATGGTTGCCATGGTGGCCATGAACTCCTGCGCCAACCCAGAGGATTCGCCGAGCGACGGAAGATTTAAGTCCCCCAAGACAATAAGCCTGGGGAACTCAACCGCCAGCCCAGCAACCTCCTCAAGTAGCGCAGGCAGGACTGTTGACACGCAGCTGGGGGGCAGGTACGCGAGCAACAAGCTCACCTGAACCCCTAGGTCCAACTTCACAATGAGCAACTCACAACCCGCAATCTCAGAAACAGCAAGCCTGCGTAAGCTAAAGGTCTTCTTGGCTATAATAGCCACTCCTCCCCCCCCCCTTCCCTGGGGTCGTGGCTGATGCCATACCTGAAACCCGGCTGGACACATCTCAGAGAGAGGAACTCCTCTCAGTAGGTTTGGGTGTTTCAGAGCTTCTGTTGGGGATAACCACATTGGAATTCTTATATAATGTTTCTGTTTTATTTTTTCCCAAGTCTGTAGCAATGCATTCCTAACAATGTGTCTTTGAAAGTATCTATGTATTTTATATTTTTTGTCCCATAGGAATGCATGCCACCCCGCTTGCAAGTCATGTTCTTCTATTGTTAAAACTCTGCTATTTTTCAATTCCATCCATTCTTTTAGCCAAGTTAGGCTCGATGCTTCGTAGTATATTTCCCACTCTGGTAACACCAATCCCCCCTTTTCATATCTTTCAAGAGTTTTAATTTAATCCTGGGTTTTTACCTTGGCCATATAAATTTAGTGACCAATTTATTTAATTCTTGAAAGAATGTTTTCCCTAGTTTTATTGGAATAACCTGGAACAGAAATAATATTTTTGGCAATATATTCATTTTGACCGTAGCAGTCCTCCCTAAAAATGAAATTTGTAGATTTTCCCATTTTTCTAAATCTTTTTTTAATCTGGTGTAATATTTTATCATAATTATCCTCCTTAATCGAGGAACACTTCACTGTAAGACAGATCCCTAAATATTTTATTTTCTTAGTTACACTTATCTTTGTTTTATCTTCCAGTTCACTTTCCTGTGCCTTTGTAAGATTTTTGGTTATTAATTTGGATTTATTCTTATTAATCTTAAGTCCGCCTACCTCACCAAATTCTTCTATTTTTTTGAATCAATTTAAGGCCGGTTTCTAATGGATCTTCCAAAATGAATACCAAATCATCAGCGAAGGTTTGGACCTTATATTCTTCCTTCTTAATTTTTAAACCCTTTATTTCTTGGTCCTCTCTGATTTTTGTCAGAAGTATTTCTAATGATAAAATAAACAGGAGAGGGGAGAATGGGCATCCTTGTCTTACTCCTTTAGTTAAAATTGATAAATTTTATTGAAATTATAAGAGTGAAAAGTACAAATGAAAATAAAGAAAGGGAAATGGAGAAGCATAAGAATGGGAAAGAAGTGTAGGATAAAGGAGAAAAAAAAGCATTGACTTCAGCACAGTAAAATACAAAATAAAATTACAGCCTCAACTTTTTGCATTTACATATTTAAAAATTATTAGCCATGTCTATAAAAACAAATTAATCTAATAAGCAAAACCAAGCATCATTAGTTCATTTTTTTCTATCTTGAGCATAAAGTCCAGAAGCAGTTTCCAAGTAGAAACAAAGGTTGATATCTAATTAAAGCAGTCAATTTTTTTCATTTTTTTCTAGCTTTTTTCATCCAATCTTCTGTTGTGGAGATTGATATATCTTTCCATTTCCGTGCAAGTAGGACTTTGGCTGCACTCAAGATGTACAAAGTACAAAGTAACAAAGTTCAGAATCTTTTTTCAGCTCCTTATTTAATTTTTTTGACTTTTTCTATGGAAAGGAAACTTAGAAAGTATGAAGGCTACAGGTGGTCCTTGACTTATGACCACAATTTGCCCCATTTACAACCTTTCTTGCCACTGTTGTTAAGTGAATCACTTTAGTTGCTAAGGTAGTAGTACTTTTGTTAAGTGAATCTAGCTTCTCCATTGACTTTGCTTGTCAGAAGGTCCCAAAAGGTGATCACATGACCCCTGGGAGACTGCAGTCATAAATATGAATCAGTTGCCAAGCGGCTGAATTTTGATCATGTGACCATGGGGATGCTGCAACGGTCTTAAGCGTGAAAAATGGTCATAAGTCGTTTTTTTCCTTGCTGTTGTAACTTTGAACGGTCACTAAATGAATGTTGAAATTCAAGGATTACTTGTAATGGCTAATATTAGGGATCCATAGTGTAATTCAGAAAAAGCAGGCAATGTGAAAAGCAAGAATTCAAAGAATTTAACTTTCTGCTTTGTCTCTTTTTTTTTAGGACATTGGAAGCATCTTGAAGAAGTAAGTGAATCCACCCTCCTCTTTACAGTCTCAGAGATCAGCAGCTCCTCCAGCAGTTTTCCTGTTTTGGAAAGTTATGTTTGTATTTTGCAGTAGTTTCATTTAAAGACAATGTACCGTAATTCAGGGCTTTTTAGACATTTTCTCAGACAACCTCAGCACAATATAATTAGCAATATTTGATGTGATCAATTATTATGGTTGATTGCACAGTCAGCCAGATGTTTAGATTGAATTTGGCATTTTTATCCACCTATTGAGTCCTTCCCAAGAAGAGACAGATGTCTGATGGTTTTAAAGGTATCATTGTAGGATGTAAGATGTTCCAAGTAGTGCAACTATCATACATATATGCCGATTGCCAAGCACCCATATTGTGATTACAGGGACACTGATAGATGTTAAGTGGGAAAATGGTTTTAAGTCATTTTTTTGAGAGATGTTGTAACTGGTTTTGAATAAATAGTCACAAATTGAAGGTAACTGCATTCATCTCTATTAAATTTCATTGCATTATCTTTAAACCATCAAGATCAGTTTGAATGTTATATCCATCTTCTAGATTGCTTACCTACCTCACCCATATTGGTCATTAGTCATCAGTCATTTAGTAAGATACAATCCATTTTTTTGGCCAAGAGATTCACAAGAATTTTCAAGAACGTTCTTTTGTCTTGGCAGATATCAGGCAAACGAAACATATGAGAATCCAGTGGATTTACTTCCAGAGCCGAAGTGGACAATCTGGGATTACAGTGATATCATTGCGCTCCTGAAAAGTGCCAAGAAAAAATTGAAAGGTAAAAAACAGCCACTGATATGTTACGCTGGATGGCATTTTGACCCCAGAGCATCCAAGAGAGATTCTGGGTCAGTGTCAGGGGGATCAAAGAGGGATCGATGTCAGGATCAGTGGATGAGACACCTTCATATCTCTGGGGAAAGGTCTTGTTTCCTGGCACCAGGAGGGAGAACAGGAGCTTTCTGCTTTCTCTCATTAGAAGAGGTGTGTGACCGAAAAATGGGAACCATTAGCTAGTGATATTTGACCAATTACAGGTAGTCCTCGACTTACAACAGTTCATTTAGTGACTGTTCAGTGTTAGAAAAAAGTCACGTGATTGCCTTTTGTGACATTCTGACAAGCAAAGTCAATGGGGAAGTGAGATTCACTTAATCGTGTTACTAGTTTAACAAGTGCAGTGATTCACTTAATAAATGTGGCAAGAAAAGCCGTAAAATGGGGCAAAACTCAATTAACAAATTTTTCACTTAGCAACATATGTTCTGGGCTCAATTGTGGATGAAAGTTGAGGGCTACTTATATTCTTTATTTCCCAGATCCATATGCACTGACCACTGGAGAAGCAGAATGAGCTTCCACTAAATATAATGGAATATATAGAGGTAGTCCTTGACTTACAACCACAGTTGTGCCCAAAATTTCATCTGCTAAGCAAAGAGATTGTTAAGTGAGTCATGCCCCTTTTAATGACCTTTTTTGCCATGGTTATTAAGCTAATCTGGCTTCCTCCATTGTCAGAAGCTCCCTAGGAAGGTTGCAAGATCAGTTTGAATGTTTGCATATTACGACAGTCACAGAGCCCTGGGATGCTGCAGCCTTTGTAAATACACGCCGGTTGCCTAGTGTCCAAATTTTGATCTGTAGTGGTCATAAGTCTGAGAACCGGTCATAGGTCACTTTCTTGAGTGTAACTTTGAACAGTCACTAAGTGAGTGGTTGCAAGTTGAGGACTACCTATATATGGAATATATAGTAGAATATATTTATATCTGGTAGAATATATACAGCCACCAATGACATCCTGGCTTGTAGCTTATTCCTTAAATCCTGATTTGAGTCCAAAGAAAGCAAACAAGGGTATCTCTGGGGAGGCCCTTCTGTTGCTCCATTTCCAGCGATGAGATGCTGAATCCCTCCCTTTTCTTCCCCAGATACTCTGGAAAGTGGACTTCAACTACAGGAAGGTAAATATGAGTTATAAGAATCTCTTATCTCACTTGCTATTTTAAGCTCTGATGCTAGTAGCTTTAAGAGAAACAAAATAGAGTAACAAAAAAGAAAAGTATAGGATTAGATACCTTAAAGACTACGATGACCCAGTAAACTTTAATGATTTTATGATTTATGACCTGTTACTTGCTGTTTACATGGTCACTGTGAGCTTATGCACCGGAGACAAATTTGTTGTGTGTCTGATCACGCTTGGCCAATAAAGAATTGAATTCTATTCTATTCTGTTCCGTTCCATTCCATTCCATTCCATTCTATTCTATTCTATTCTATTCTATTCTATTCTATTCTATTCTATTCTATTCTATTCTATTCTATTCTATTCTATTCTATTCTATTCTATTCTATTCTATTCTATTCTATTCAAGTCGGTGTTGGTGTTGGTGTAGAATGCAATATCTGGAAAAATGAGAAAATGTGGGCTGGGACTGAATGGAACATAAACTTTCTACCAAGCTAATAACATCCTGTTGATTTTACTGCCTGACTATAAATTGGTGAGACACCAGATCTTTGGGAGCAGAGAAATTAGGACTTTTGGGTGAAAGCAAAGTTGGAGCACTAGGCTTATCAAAGTTATGAAAGCAGAGGTTTCCTGAGCAAGATCCTCCCATATTGTACATTCCTGTGATATTCTGATGCTCGTAGGGCAAAGGTTCCTCACATTCCATTATGTGTCCCAAGTTACCTCTGTGGGATTCCTCTGACTCTGCCAGTTCACAATTGAAACATGGCAGCCTCTTGCTCTGCCTGATCTTCTGTATTAAAGCTCCAGGCAGAGTCCCTGTTCCCACCTTGGCCCTCCCAGGAACTCACTGAAGCCAAAGCCAAACACTTTTCACTCCCAATTTTATTACTCTCACCTTCAAGATGAAAGCTAAAGAAAATTGTACAGCAGACATGTCAAACACAAGGCCCGGGAAGTGGTTTCATGTGGCCCACGAAGCCATCCTGGAAACAGTGAGGGAACGGCCCCCTCTGCTTGAGAGGAACAGTGAGGCTGCTCCAGTAGACCATGCCTTGGCACTTGCCCCAGTCCCACCCCCTTCTGCCAGAGACCCTCAGATCTGTCCCACTCCTGCCCAGGCCCCCACAGGCACCCTTGACGTGAACGGTGCAGAACTGGCCATGCCCACCCAGTAGGCGACACCCACCCCATCCACCCAGTAGGCCGCACCCAATGTGGCCACGCCCACCCGGCCCCCTTAGGGCAGCCACAATGCTGATGCGGCCCTCAGTGAAATTGAGTTCGACACCCCTGTTGTACAGGAATGCTAGAAGTGGGTGAAGAATTGGAAGGACTACTAGGCAATGCGGAGGTGTTGTTTCAGAAAGCAGTGAATCTTCCAGTCCTGGAGGGGGTGTTGGAAGCTGAACACCTTTCAGAGTGGAAGCCTTAAGGTTGATATCTTGGGGGTGAAGACACAAACCAGGCCTGCAGCTGAAGCTCTTGTTCTTCTTCCTTCCTTCCTTTCCTCCCTTCCCCCCTACAGTGAATGTAAGTTTCAATCCACAGACAGCCGATCCTGTCGTCCTTGTCATCTCCAAGGATCAGAAAAGCATCAAAAGAGTTGAGCCAAAGAGACTAATGAATGCTGAGCCAAACCGCAGGAGATTTGTATATAATCCTTATGTCCTTGGCTGTCAGATGTTCTCAACAGGGAGACATTTCTGGGAAGTTACTGTAGGAGATTCAGCAGGATGGGGTGTAGGGGTTGCCAAGAAGCCGGTGAAAGAAACATATGTTAATATGCAGACCAGCCAATGGGTGTTTAAGAAATGGGGAGAGAAATACATGGCTAGTTCTCCGTCATACTCTGAATTTGTCCTGACTGAGAAGCCCACGAGGATCCGCATCTCTCTCAACTGTGAAGTGGGACAAGTGAGCTTTTTTGATGCCAGGACTGCAGCTCTGCTCCATACATTCTCGGACGCTTCCTTGGTTGGAGAGGCCCTTCTGCCCTCTTTCTCTTTGGATGAAGGCGCCTCCCTGACCCTCCCCTAAAAGGGGGGACATCCATAGGCAAAACTTTAAAAAATCCCTATTTGCTGAGCAGTGATTTCCGAAAGGTTCCTCAGCTTTTTGCTACTGCACCTTCCTTTGGTGTTGGATGCCACACTGAGTTGCTTGCAGCTGGGTAGCCTTGGAAATGGAAAGAATGGGTCAGTCAATCAATCTAAAAAATGAGGTGTCCAATCAAAGCTTTATAGGCTTTAGAGTCATGGGTTCGGGTGTATCAGTATTAAAAATACCTTATCTTACAGCTAAACCCCAAATTCATGGGTTTTAGACGTCCGTCACAGCTCATTTATGTATCCTGCTTGTTTCTTTAATGTTTAGTTGCAGTCAGTGATTCTGTAGGTTCCCATAATCTGTAATTCTGTAATCTTTCCCTGTTTTTTTTTCTTTCTGCTTTTTTTCTGTTTCCTTTTAAATATACACAATAATCATAATCCCAACAAAACTTAGCAAGGCTTCAGCAAATATTAGACGCCATGTAAGACTTACAGGATCATTGTTGTTAGCTGCGAAGTCGTGTCCGACTCATCGCGACCCCCATGGACAACGTTCCTCCAGGCTCATAGGGTGTTTTTTAAAAAAAATTTCTTACAATCCTAGTGTTGCTTCTATCTTTTTCTACTTACCTAAGTTATCTACAATAATCGGATTACTAATTGTAATTTTAAATGTGTCTCATGGATTGTAGCTCCTTCCTTTGCAATTTTATGTCAATAAATTTATTTTTACTTCATTTTATTCTGCCAATACGAGATCTTATTTCTATTTTAGAGCGACGTTATTAGTTTTATTGTCAACCATCCCATTTGGCACATTTCAACAAATGGAACTCCCAGCTCTTTAAAACTACCAAGAGTAAAACTTTACTGAAAGATCCATCTAGGCACAGTGGAAGTAAAGTCAGTTCTAGGATTTTCCCATAAAAACCCACATAGTTAAAAACGCCTTCCCCCCCTCCTCTGGGCCACCCACAGTTCATAGTTCACCTGTTGAGTTCAGTTCTTTTGTTTTGGGAAATCAGGTCTGTGCCATCTGAGCATATCTCATAACTTGACCTTGGTGAATAAGGTCTCACTGGCAACAGCAAACTCTCACAAATTCCTCACCCTAGGAAGTCACCAATCCCCCTCCTGTTTCTTCTGTATGACAGAACACAAGCCAAAATCAAGTGCAGGAAATGATGGAGACGAGTCGGTTTTGACATTTATACCGTTTCAAATCAAACAAATCAGTGATTATTCAGTATAATACACAGAAACAGAAGACACGTAGAAGAGAGTAAACAAAACATACACATTGGTTATGTGTCCTGAATATATCACCAAAATTAAATAGAATTGTAAAAATGAAATACATTATTAAATAAATACATTATTTGACAAGATGCCAAATAGCCCTCTTTTTCCTTCTTGCTTTGATGCACTCTGCCTTTTAGTAACTGTAGAAGAAGAAGCCAATCTGGTGTAGTGGTTAAGAAATCAAGCTAGAAGCCCTGAGTTTTAATCCTACCTTAGGCACAACCTTAGGTGACCTTGGATCAGTCACTCTCATTCAGCCCTAGGAAGGAGGCAATGGGAAAGCCATTTTACAAATCCTAGTACTGTTTCTGTCTTTTTATCTATCTACTTATCTACTTTTTATACTTATCTAATGCTACTGCCAGTAGGGACAAGAAGCATATTTTTAAGATAGTGAAGAATGCCAGCAAGGAGTGTGATGTGGAGGCTATTGTACATCTTGGCGCTAACGATCTGTCCCCAAAAGAAGTGCTCTCTGTGCTGAACGGTTTCCAGAGCTTGGGGCAGGAACCTATCCGGATAGGCTGTAGACCTACTTTTTCAGAGGTTTTATCAGTGTATAAGGAACAAAATGGAAAAGGCCAGCGTATAGCAGAATTCAATATGTGGCTAAAGGAGTGGTGTAAAGGGAAAGGCTTTGGTTATATTAGTCACAATGTCTGTAGCTGGTCCAATGAAAAAATGTAGAAAAGATGGCTTGCATCCATCAAAGAAAGGGACTCAGTTACTCAGCAATAAATTCACAGATTTTCTGGAGGAATATTTAAACTAAACAACGGGGACAGTGAGTTAATTGATCCAGAACATCCCTGTCCCCGGCAGTCTAAAAATTATAGGGCTATCAGTGCATGTAACATAGATGTGTGGGTGGACAAGAATATCAACCTTGCTGTCAAGCAAAATCAAGCTTTTAAGAGTGAGTGACACACAAAGTGCACTAATCAAACAAAATTATTATTATCTACCACAATCGGATTACTGATTGTAAGACTAATTTTATAGGTGTCTCATGGATTTTAGTTATTTCCTTTGCAATTTTATGTCAATACATTTATTTTTACCTTATTTTATTCTGTCAATATGAGATTTTATTTCTATTTTAGAGTGACGTTATTAGTTTTATTGTCAACCATCCCATTTGGCACATTTCAACAAAAGGAAGTCCCAGCTCTTTAAAACTACCAAGAGTAAAACTTTACTGAAAGATCCATCTAGGCACAGTGGAAGTAAAGTCAGTTCTGGGATTTTCCCATAGAAATCCACATAAGTAAAAACCCTTTCCCCCCTCCTCTGGGCCACCCACAGTTCATAGTTCACCTGTTGAGTTCAGTTCTTGTGTTTTGGGAAATCAGGTCTGTGCCATCTGAGCATATTTCATAACTTGACCTTGTTGAATAAGGTCTCATGCATTCCTCACCCTAGGAAGTCACCAACCACCCCCCTGTTTCTGTATGGCAGAACACGAGCCAAAATCAAGTGCAGGAAACTATGGAGCGAGTCAGTTTTGACATTTATGGTGTTTCAAATCAAACATATCCATGATTATTCAGTGTAATACACAGAAACAGACAGGAGACAAAAACAAAACATACCATTGGTTATAAAGATGTGAGCCTTAGGTACCCTGAAATGTGTCACCTGGCTCAAGCCAAAATTCAAATAGAATTGTTAATAGAATCTTAAAATTGAAATACACTATTAAATAAATACATTATTTGACAAGATGCCAAACAGCACTCTTTTTTTCCTTCTTGCTTTGAGCCGCTCTGCCTTTGACTGAGTAACTGTAAAAGAAGAAGTCAATCTGGTGTAATGGTTAAGAAATCAAGCTAGAAGCCATGAGTTCTAATCCTGCCTTAGGCACAAAGCCAGCTGGGTGACCTTGGACCAGTCACTCTCGCTCAGCCCTAGGAAGCAGGCAGTGGCAAAGCCCCTCCCGAATCCTTGCCAAGAAAAGTGCAGGGAGATTCGTCCAGGCAGTCGCCAGGGGTCAACAATCTGAGGCACCCCAAAAGTGGCTTCGATACTGAGATGGGAGTCAGATCCAGTTTGGTCTAGTGGTTAAGGAGCCAGGTTAGGAAGAGGAAGACGGAGTTCAAGTCCTGCCTTAGCCATGAAGGGCAACTGGATGACTTTGAGCCAGTCATTCAGAGAGAGAGAAGGGAAGGAAAGGTTTTGGCGGGAAAGAGGAGGAGAGCAGGGGATAGAGAGGGCGAGAGGGGCAGGTGGGATCCCTTTGGGGGCAAGCCTGAGGGAGAAGGGAAGCAGGGCCAAGCAGCTGATCTGGCCTCCATTGAGTGGGAGGGGGGATGAAAAGGAGGAGGTTTTGGCAGGAAAGCGGAGGAGAGCAGGGATAGAGAGGGAGAGGTGAGTGTCTCTGGGGGCAGAGAAGGGAGAGGAGGGAAGTGGGGCCTCCCCCTCACCTGGTCTCCACCCCATTGGCTGAGGGGGGCAAGCGATGCATGAGGATAGGTTGAGGAAAGGGGGAGAAAGGAGTGTGAGGGAAAAGTAAAGTCTATGAGGAAAGGAGGAGAAAGGAGGGGGATGGGGAGAGGGACGCAGGCAGACGGGAATTAATCAAGGAGCAGAGGCAGGAGAGAGAGGCCAACCGGCAGTCGGCAGTCTGACCATCACCCCGATGTGTGACTGGTCTGCCAGGAGGAGGCTGCATGAGGAAGGACAAGACGGCAGAGTCCAGCTGACCCGGGGCAAGTGGAGGTGTCTGAGTGAGGGAGCAGAGTGGACTGGCCGCCACAACCACGGAGTGTAGCCGGGGAAGGCGCCCGGATAGTTGTGTACTGTCCTCCTCTTGACCACACAAATTTCCCTGCGAGTGGACTGGCCGCCACAACCACGGAGTGTAGCCGGGGAAGGCGCCCGGATAGTTGTGTACTGTTCTCTTGACCACACAAATTTCCCTGCGCTACTCAGGAATATTGAAGAGCCAAAGAAACTCCTGAGCCGAGCTTTCAACAAGAAAACGACATTTATTTTGATCAAAACAGAGTCGGGTGTCTCCCTCCCTCTTCGTGGCTGCTTAGAGGGGTGAAGGCACACCCAGAAAAGATTCCTTCCACTTTTTATACCCTTCCAGAACAAAGAGACTCCAGTCTCGGTACCTGGAGTAAAGAAGCACAGGAAAACCAAGTCCAAGGCTTGCTCACCTTCTCCCCTCCCTATTTCCTGGACCCCTGAATCTCACCTTGCTCCTTTCATGCAATCTCCTGTATATTTAGCACGAGACATTTGCTTTTATGTAAATAATTTCCCAATACAAAGCTGCTTGCACATAAACAAAATTATATATAAAATGATTAGAAAGTGTCACTACTAATATCAATATAAAGTGGTTACAAAATAACACTACTAATATCAAGCTTAAGCATAATAAAATCCCTTCAGTTGGAAAAGAGGGCCGGGGAAACCAGACCCCAGTGACCGTTTCGGGGGTAGCGCTCCATGACAATCTTTCTGGTCACAGTTGTTAAGTTAGTCACACGGTTGCTAAGTGAATCGGGCTTTCCCATCGACTTTGCTTGTCAGAAGGTCACAAAAGGTGGTCACATGACCCCGGGATACTGCAACCATCATAAATATGAACCAATTGCCAAGTGACTGAATTTTGATCAGGTAATCAAGAGGGTGCTGCAATGGTCGTGAGAAAATCTGTCATAAGACACTGTAATGTCTACATACATTTAAAACAAGAAATGTTAAAATGCTTATTTATTTGACTTCCACAGACCCCAAATTGAGAGCCACTGATCTAGCCAGGGCTTTTTTTGTCATAGAAGGCCCAGAACGGAGTTCCAGCACCTTTTTTGGATGGAACCTTGTAGGGCAGGCAAGGCGGGTTGTATGACGTGTGAGTTCTGGCACCTTTTTTCTTTCTTTCTTTTTTTTTTTTTTTTACAAAAAAAGGCACTGGATCTAGCAGACTCTCAAAGGGATGGGGATTGCCACAAGGGGATTGCCAAGGCAGGTCAACCACATCAAGATAGCGGCCATACCCGCCTTCTACCCATATGTAAATAAGGGGCGGGGCTTCTATCCTTGAGCCCTCTAGGGTTGGTTCTTGCTTTGCAGCATCTCCTGGCTTCTGGGGATCAGAGCCTTTGAAAGAGGGGTCAGCGAGAATCCATGGGGAGATGGGATTGGCTAGCAATGGGAAGGATCCTCCCCTTTTTGTGGGGGGAAGGAGGAAATGTGGGTGGAGGTATGGGGAAGGAGAGGCCAAAAGTGAATTTTAGAGGAAGCTGGGCAGAGTGTTTTGTCTTGGGAAGTTAGTCCTGCAAGGTTGAAGGACTCGACACTCAGCCTTTGCCAATCTATAGCACCTCTAAACAAACCTAGTTTGCTTTGCCCAGCCAAACTCAGTTCAGATAAAGTTACCTGGGCTTGTAAGCATACTTGCAAGAGAGGAAAAATCTGCTGATCTGAATGGGAGGTAGGAGCTCAGGGGTTTTCAGGGTCTGCAATCAATTTCATTCCGTCTTCAAATGCAATGCACCCATTTCTTTGTGATATTTTTGTGCCAATAAAGGGCCACTGCTATGGAAATTATTATGGGGTTTAGGGGATTAGGATAGTATCATTTGTGGGTTATTTTTATTTACTCTGGCTGCAAATAGATTGTGGCTGTTATGGATTTCACGGCTTTTATGGCAGGAAAACAAAACAGTAATTTTAACTGTTGGGAGTTTTCATTTGTAATTTTGATGGTGCTTAAACTGTATCTTGGTTGGGGGAGGTGCATTTTAAATAGGAGTTTTATTTCTTTGTACCGAGAGACATCTCTTTTGGCATGGATTTTTAATAGTAGTAATAATCTAATCTAATGCTGATGATAATAATTCCTTGAAATGAAATCAGCTCTCTCACAGGCCCACCTAAAAATCACTGAATGGGGTTGCAGAAGTACAAAAAAATAAACTTCTCCATGGAGTTGAGTTTGAATCATGATATCCATGGAGTTGAGTTTGATATCATGGACATGTACAAGGAGTTTTCTTGGCACCATGATGCTGGTTTGCCATGGTCTTTATCTGGAAGATTTAAAGTTTCTTGTATTTATAGCTACAAGTCCAAGAATGCTAGTCGAACATTTTCATCATATAAATGGAAACAAAGAAGAGGAAATAAGAATAAATCACCAGGCTAAATTCAAACATAGTGCTTTTGAATGTTGATCACAACTGAACAGAAATTAATTCCTTTTATGTAGATTGTGATGAATTGATCTAATAAAAAACAATCCTATTTTCAGTCCAGCCCCAACACTCAGGAGCAAATTATTAGCTCAGAGTCAATTAGTGTAAAAAAAGGATGCTATAGCAAAATAAAGAGAAATGTTTTCAGTTATTTTCTTAGCTAGAATAGGGACTTTAAAAAATGGATAGTGGGATATTGTTATACAATAGTTCCCTTTAACACACTAGATGATAAAATGTTACACCTTCCTAGATTGAAAATTTTACAAAAACAAAAATATGACATATTAAAATGTGATTTAGATGTGAATGTTCTGTAAATTAGGATTCTAAAGTTTCCAGCCCCTAAATCTGTTTAATAGTACTACAGTCGCCTCAGTCGTATTAGCCAGCCTGCCAGCCTTCCTTCCTTCCTTCCTTCCTTCCTTCCTTCCTTCCTTCCTTCCTTCCTTCCTTCCTTCCTTCCTTCCACACAGAGAGGTCTTCACCTGGGGCCAAAATGAGGCCACTTTGGGTTCCAATTGAGGTTCTTTGGGAAGGGCATTCCATAAATGAGGTGCCACCACTGAAAAGGCAAGATAAAGGGGCTTGGGAGTGTCCATGTCCCCTCAGGGATCCTGTTGTGACTAAGGAATCTCTCCCGAAAGCCCTTGAACAAAGGGCCTATAAGATATTCTCCACCCACCATATTTCCCCCCCCACCCCATGGATCCACCTGTCCTACGCTGATCTGAGACTACTAATTACTCTTTCTAACCATCTTTTGCCTTAAGGAACCTCACTGGTCTAACTTGAAGATTTCCATTCAGCAAATGATCCCATTCCACATTCTACATATTCCATATTCCGCAAGGTAGTCTTCTGCTTCTCCCTTCCTTAGTGACCCAGGCTGCCTTCGTCCTGATTGGCTGGCTGGGAAGGGGACGGTCCAGGCAGGTCTTCCTCAGCCAGATCTTCCTATTAAAAGTGAGAGAAAGGATTTTAATTTCTACCCGTCATTCCCCTTTATCTCTGAGACATCCTATCAACTGCAGCACTGGATTTGGGATTTTATCAAGAATTTCTCCCAGTCTGTTCTCCCCAGTTTTTAAAAACTCCCCCCCCCCCAACAAGATGCTGGGAAGAAAATGTGGTCCGGATTTCAGCGGTGAAAGGAAAAAACAAAAACAAATGCTGGTGCTATCTGAAGAGGAGGAAGTTTTATTTCCAAGAGTCAAAGCCCTTGGAAGGTAGACTACAAAATAGGAAATATTCTAGCAACAACATTTATATTATTCTAAATTAATTTCTTAATTGGTTTTCCTTGTTCATTTTTAACACTCTTATTAACCCAGAAAAAGATTTATTGAATCTTTTCCCTTATAAATGAGTTTATCTAATGAAAATTAAATTTTGTGTTTGCTTTTTTTGTTTTTGTAATTTAAAAGATGAATTTAATTAATTATCATGTTCGCTTGTGAATTTAAAAGTTTTCCTTTCTATTATGGCTTGTCGGCTTTTCCCCCTCCTCTCTAACGAGGCTCCTGTCAGCTACTGATAACTTTATTAGAGCTTAGATCAAAATTTCTTATACAACAGTTCTAATACATTTTATACAGATTGATAGATCCTTCTCACACTGGGATCAGTTGTATTTGACCGGGGCTCCGTCCCGTGGATGTTTGCTTCTCCCCAGTTTTTAAAACTATTTACCCTTTAACGAACTGATTCGGCCAATAATAATTGACCGGGGCTCCGGCCCGTGGATGTTTGCTTCTCTCCAATTTGTTCTTTTTAAAATACTTTCGTTCTCTTTTAAGAAGCCATCGAAGCTGACCGCGACAGCAACAATCATCCATCTCGGTTTCCCGTCTGGGCAGAGCCCAAAGGTGGTCACCTGATTTGCAAGAAGAGGTGCGAAATTAAGTTTCGCTTTCCTTGTCCCGGCTGAGGAGGCAACGATGGCGGCCGCAGCGTCCATGCAGGATTTGCTGGAAGAAGCCACCTGCTCCATCTGCCTGGAGTATTTCCAGGACCCCGTGCTCATCCCGGAGTGCGGCCACAACTTCTGCCGGGGCTGCCTGACCCGCAGTTGGGGGACGTCGGAATCGGAGGCTTCCTGTCCCCAGTGCAGACAGACCTTCGGGCCCCGCAACGTCCTGCCCAACAGGCAGCTGGCGCGGATGGGGGAAGTGGCCAGGCGGTGCGAAGAGCCTTGGGGTGAGGACGGAGGGAGCCTCTGCCCGAAGCACCGGGAGCCCCTCAAGCTCTTTTGTAAGGACCACGAGACCCTCATCTGCGTGGTCTGCCACCTTTCCCAAGAGCACAGGGGCCACTCGGTGATCCCGGCGGAGGAGGCTCTCCAGGAGTACCAGGTAGGAATCCGCCAGGGGGAATCCTTGTGAAGGGCCGTCCAGATCCTTGGCCTTCCAGGCAATCCTTGAACTACTTTACTTGTTTCCTCTGTTGTCCGCAAACCGGGTTTAGCCTGGCGCAGATGCCAATCAGAACCAGACAGGAGTTCAAGGAACTTTTATTGAAGTATTTCAGCAAAAGGCTCTAAGAAGCTAAAGGAGCCAAGACCCACGAACCATATACAAATACAAATTTGATACAGTTAAGATTAAGGAAGTTGAGAGATTACGGCTTTTATTGATTTTTTAATACAATTCAGTAGTGCTTATTCAACAAACGTTTTGTCTGGGTTTATCATTCACTAATACAAATTGAATTCCTAATCGCTAGTTCGTTTCTCCAGCCATTGATAAAATAAGTCCCAAGTTTGAAAATATTCTTTTTCTTCTTTTTCTTTCAATCTCAAAGTAAGTCTGTCCATTTCTGCACAGTTTAGTATTTTTTTAATTATTTCTTATTCCGATGGTATTTCTTCATTTTTCGAATATTGTGCAAATATAAGTCTTGCTGCTGTTATCATATGCAAAATCAGATATATACTTCGTTTTTCAAGCTTTTCTGGCATTATACCTAATTTACAAAGTTCAGGTTTAAAAGCTACATGTTTTCCCAACATCTTTTCTGGCCAAGTATGTATTTTTGTCCAATATTTCTTTGCTTTAATACAGGGGTGTCAAACTACGGGAGGACCCCTCACCAGGAAACCGCACCCACTCCATTGGGGAAAAAAAACTCCGATTAAATTGTGCGACGTTATGTGACATTGCGAGTTTGATATGTCTGCTTTAACACATGTCCACCATACATGATAATAACTACCTGGTTTTTGATTACATTTCCAACATTTATCTGACATATTTTTAAACATTTTTGCTAATCTTGCTGATGGCAAGTGCCATCTATAAAACATTTTATATAGTTTTTTTTTTTATAAGAGATTGACATTGTCAGTTTGTAATTTCTTTCCCACAGGCTTTGCCATTTCGCTAAATCTATATTATATCCAAAACCTTTTACCCATATTATCATTGTTTCTTTTACTTGTTCGTCTTCCATTTTCAAATTTAATAGAAAATTATACATTTTCTTAATTAGCTTTTCATCAGAGATTAATAGTATCTGATCAAACAAAGTCTGCTCTTTATAGAATCCATACAATTTAACACCTTTATCATACCTCACTTGTATCTGTAAATATGACCACTAATGATAAATCAATACCCTGATTTTCCATCTTTTTTCTAGATATTAAGTTCCCTTCAGAGGTTAGAATATCTTTATATGTCCATATTTTCTCAAAGCTAACTAGATTTGGGTGTACAAATGCTTCCATTGTTGACAGCCATCCTGGGATTTTTAAATATATTTTGCTTTTTATTTTCTCATGTTAGTAATAATGCATTTCTAATATAGTGATTTTGAAAATGCTTATGAATTTTATTTTTCCCATACCATAAAAAATCATGCCAACCAAGTTGTAAGTCATGTCCCTCTAAGTCAGCGGTTCTCAACCTTTTTTAGGTCGCGACCCCCGACCTGTCGAGCGCCGCGCATGCGTGGTGCTACCCCCTGCGCCGTGCATGCGTGGTGCTACCCCCTGCGCCGCGCATACGTAGTGCTGCCCCCTGCACCGGCCGAGGCGTAGGCCGCCACCTGTTTGGGGTGGCAGCAGGCAGGCCCAGGCACTCCTGGGCGGCCGCGGCAGCGATGGCACAGGGCGACCACGTGCTGGGCCACCAGCTGGCCCAGCCCAAGGGAGGTAAGACACCCGCTGGGCCCCATGCGCGCCAGAAACCCTCCCAGCGCCCGCCAATGCCCTGCTAGCCTTACCTTCGCTGCCGCCCGTTCTCAGTGGTGGCAGGCAGGCCCAGGCGCTCCTGGGCGGCCGCGGCAAGCAGCAGCGATGGCGCAGGGCGACCACCGGCTGGGCCACCAGCTGGCCCAGCCCAAGGGAGGTAAGGCACCTGCCGGGCCCCACGCTTGCCAGCTGCCCTCCCACCTCTGGCCCTCTTTTACTTACATTTTTAGTAGTTGCTCAGCAGGGAGAGATGGAAAGTTGCGGATAGCTCGCCTTCGCTGCAGACAACTTGCAGCACCGTTTGCAGACTGGGACTTTTGGCGGGCTCAGCAGAGCAGAGACAGCCTGGACAATTCCTATTGGCTTTTGAAAGCCAATAGAATTAGACTGTATTCAAGAGAGTCTATTCTAACTGGGTCTTCCCTCAGACGTAATTCTTTACGGAAAAGAAACTCAGATCTTGTATTTTCTCTTCAGCTCAAGGTTGGGGATTGCCTGAAGGCTCAAAAGAAGGAGAAAGAAAAAATAGCTACATACAAAACGGACACAGAGCAAAGAATTCAGGAGATGCTTGTAAGTATTGATACAACGGTGAGGAGCTTCTGAGCTAATAGGAAGGAGAACACCAGCTGCCATCTTTAATAATAGGCAGCCTGTTTGTAAGTAGAAGTTCCGACTGAAATGAAATTCCAGTGAAAGACAGTGTTAGGGCACAGAACGTGTTCTTAGCCTGGGGACTGTATCTTTGACTGGGATGTCACCATTGGCTGAAGGAGTCACAGTGATGTTAAGGGCACCTATCACACGAGCCATGTTTTACAAAGTGCATTTGGTTTACATATAAATGAACGCAAACCATATTTCATCTTATTGAAATAAATGTGAAATCAAACATTTTTTGTCTACTTTTTTCGAATTCCTGATTGCCAAGAAAATTTTCATGAGAGATCATTTAATTTTTTTTTTCTCCCCAGGAAATTCTCCCATCACATTTCAGGATTCTTCAGGGAATCTGTTTAAATATTATAATAATAAAAATAAATATAATTAAGTAAAACTGAAACAGAAATATGCCTTTTGCTCTTTTTGTCTTCTTGTTCTAGGACCACATCGAAAAAGAGAAAAAAAATGTAGTGGCTGAATTCAGAGAACTACAACTCTGGTTAGAAGGACAGGAGGCGCTTCTGTTGGCTAGAATGGAAGAGACGGAGAAGGATATTATGGCAATAAAGGAGAAGGATTTGGCCATGCACATGGAGGATCTGTGCTCTCTTGACGATCTCATCCAGGAGATAGAAGAGAAGCATCAGCAGCCAGCCAGCCAACTCTTACAGGTCAGGCAGGAAGTTGAGATCATAGACTCATAGGGCTGGAAGGGACCTTGGAGGTCTTCTAGTCCAATCCTCTGCCCAAGGCAGGAGACCTTATACTGTCTCGAACAAATGGTTGTCCAATCTATTATTGGAAGCCTCCAGTGATGGAGCAGCCACAACTTGGGGAGGCAGGCCATTCCATTGATTAATGGTTCCCACTGTCAGGAAATTCTTCCTTATTTCTAGGTTGGATTTCCTTCTGATGAGCTTCCCCCCTTTTCTTCTTGTCCCGCCCTCAGGTGCTGCAGAGAGTAAAAATCTATGACAGTCTTTCAAGTATTGGAAGATGGCTGTCCTTTCTCCCCTAAACCCTCTCTTTGTTAAGCAAAGCATTCCGAGTTCCCTTAGCCATTCATTGTACGGTTTGGCTTCCAGAGCCCTTGTCATCTCTATTGCTCCTCTCTGCATTCTTTCTGGGCCCTCAGCATCTTTCTTGTATCCTGGTGTATCAATGATGAAGTGGAGTAGACTGCTTTAGCCCCACCACAGAATCCTCTTTTTGACTCTTTTCTTTTTTTCCTTTTTCCTAAATGTTATCGAAATGATAATAGTGAAAAGAACAAATGAAAATAAAGAAAATAGGGAAATGGAGAAGGATAAGAATGGGAAAGAAGTGTAGGGTAAAGGGGAAAGAAAAAAAGCAGTGTCTTCTAACTTTTTTCAGCACAGTAAAATACAAAATAAAATTACAATCTCAACTTTTTACTTTTACGTATCAGTACTAGCCTGTCTATAAAAACAAAGTCTAATAAGCAAAATCAAGTGTCGGGTATTCATTTTTTTTGTCTTAAGCACAAAGTCCAGAAGCAGTTTCCAAGTAGAAACTAATATATATATTTTTCTCTAATTAAAGCAATTTTGTCATTTTTTTTCTAGCTTCATCATTTTCTCCATCCATTCTTCTGTTGTGGAGATTGATATATAGATAAGATAAGATAATCTTTACTGTCATTATTTTTACTGTGGGGCACACTGGTATTGTTATGTCTGGCCTCTCTCAGCTCATTAAAATCCACGTAAATATGTCTTTAAGAGGTTTATTTAACACATTTCAAAAGGATTCATTTCAAAGCAAGCTGCTGGCATTTTTTTGTTGGCCGGAACGACCAAATCAGATCTATTTACATTTAGATTAACATGCTCTCCTCCTCCTACTTCCCAATTAACTTACTCTTTCTTTATCACATTGTCCAAGACCTCATTATTCTTCGGTAGGTTTTCAAAACACCATAATTCCAACGCACTGCAAAAGTTTTCAAGCCTCTCCTTGATTAACGTTGCTCGTGACAAGGGCGTAGTCTCCCTTTCCCCTTCTAATATAGTGTCCGATACGTCACTTCCCCCCATTACTTCCTTTTTCCAGTTAACTGACACCTTCGCTTATCAAACCTTCGGAACCTCGGATCAATCTATTTATCTTCTTGTTCTAAATCTGACTCATCATTTTGAGAGTCTGATTCAGAATGCATACAAAGCTCCTCATTGTCTGACTCGGCTGCCGGGAGGGGAAAATACCCAGAGGGGCCTGCTTGTGCTTCATCATCCTCTGATATGTCATCATCCAGTCATGAGACACCCACAACACTATCCCCCCCGCAGGCCCCTCCCCCGGGGGCCGTCGTATGGGATGTGGTTTGGAGGGAAACGCAGTATGAAAATCCCACATTAACTCAGGAGCCTCAATATCCTGAGCATCTACCCAAGAGCCAGCGGCGGGCCCACCCCCGGTCCAATCAACCAAATATTGGAAGCGGTCGTTGAGCCATCGGGAATCTCGGATGCCGGACACCTCCAACCGGGAAACGGGAACGTGAGCACGGCGAGCTGTCGGGCCCGGATCAGGAGGTCGAAGCGGAGAATCAGGGTTGACAGGAACAAGCAAGGAGCGATGAAACATGGGATGTACACGAAGAGACCTAGGCAAAGTCAAACGATAGGTCACCGGATTGATGACCGTCTCCACAGGGAAAGGACCCAGGAAACGTTGATCAAGCTTGCGGTGAATTCTCCCTGGAAACAAGTACTTGGTGGAGAGCCAAACCCGATCTCCAACAGCTAACGGCGGCGTGTCGCGACGCGAGCGGTCTGCAACCCGCTTGTAGTCTTCCTTGGCCTTAGTCAAGTGCTGCTTAACCATGTCGTGGACTGACTGCAGTTCGGTTAAATAGTCTTCTGCAACTGGAACTGGAGAATCGAGGAGCGTGAGCGGGAAAAATCTGGGATGATAGCCGTAGTTGGCAAAAAACGGGGTGGTCTGAGTGGAAGTATGCTGAGAGTTGTTGAAAGCGAATTCGGCCACGGAGAGATATTTGGACCAATCGTTCTGTTGGTCGTTGATGAAACAACGCAAATACTGCTCCAGAATGCCAATCACTTTCTCTGTACCCCCATCAGTCTCTGGGTGATGCGTGGAGGCTAGATTAACTTGGACTTGAAGCGCAGACATGAGTTCTCTCCAGAACTCCGAGGTGAACTGGGTTCCTCGGTCGGACACTATTTTGTCAGGCAAACCGTGTAGCCGGAAGATATGTTGAATGAACAGCTGAGCAGTGACCTTGGCTGTCGGTATTCTTCGGCAAGGAATGAAATGTGCCATTTTGGTCAGCATGTCCACCACTACAAAGACAACGGTGTAGCCGGCAGAAACAGGTAGACAAGTCAAGAAGTCCATGGAAATAGCTCCCCAGGGTCTCTCCGGCGTGGGTAAAGGCTGTAATAATCCCGGAGGGGCTCCTGTGGTATGTTTTGCCTGACGGCACCGTACACAGGAATTCACATAGGATTGCACATCATGGCGAAGTCTGGGCCACCAAAAAGTCCGAGACACTAAGTGAAGAGTCTTAAAGAAACCAAAATGACCTGCCGCAGGGTTATCATGGCATTGAGTCAGGATGAGACCTCGGAGTGGGCCTGCTGGAACATATAACAGGTTGCGGAAGCGTAATAGTCCCTCGGACAAGGTCCAAGGTGAGTCGGGACCCACCTCTTGTCTCTTCCGTATTGCAAAGTCATCTAGTTGTTGCGCTTCCCGAATCTGTCGTCGTAGATCTACCGGATCATGCACGGCTGCAATCGATTCGATAGGCAGAATGGTTCGAAGCGGTAAGGGATCCTTGATCTGTAGATACTCAGGTTTACGGGACAGGGCATCTGCTCTTTTGTTGTACCCTTTCGGAATGTAGGTGACTTTGAAGTTGAATCGAGCGAAGAACAAAGACCAACGGATTTGACGTTGATTCAATTTCCTGGCAGATTGCAAAAATTCCAAGTTTTTATGGTCAGTCCGAACTTCAACTTGGTAGCGGGCTCCTTCCAGGTGGTGTCTCCAGGTCTCAAAAGCAGTCTTGATGGCCAATAGTTCCTTTTCCCAAATGGTATAATGGCGTTCAGAGGGAGTCAGTTTCCTGGAGTAATAAGCACACGGGAACAGGGGGCCGCCATCTTGGCGTGTTTGAAGTAGCACGGCCCCTACTGCAACATCTGAGGCGTCAGCCTCCACTACAAAGGGACGACAAGGATCTGGATACTTGAGAATGGGTTCCTGAACAAAAGCCTTTTTGAGGGTCTGAAACGCCTGTTGCTCGGCATCGCCCCACTGGAACTTAACGCCTTTCCGTAACAGTCGAGTAAGGGGCGCAGTCAAGGCAGAAAATCTCGGAATAAATATCCTGTAATAGTTTGCAAATCCCAAAAGTCTTTGGACATCTTTTGCTTTACATGGTGGTTGCCAGGTTTGCAAGGCCTCAACCTTGCCAGGGTCCATGGCGATGCCTTGTGGAGAAATCACATGTCCCAGAAACTCAATGGTGGTTTGATAGAATTGACATTTCTCTAACTTGGCGTAAAGGTGATGCTCTCTCAAGCGTTGCAAAACTCGCCGGAGATGCTGAAGATGAGTGGCTCGTGACGGGGAATAAATCAGGATGTCATCGAGGTAAACCACCACAAATTGATCTAATAAATCCCGGAAGATGTCATTCATGAAATGTTGAAAGACGGCCGGAGCATTGGTGAGTCCAAAGGGCATAACGGTATACTCAAAATGACCATACCTGGTTCCAAACGCGGTCTTCCACTCGTCCCCCTCTCGAATGCGAACCAGGTTGTAAGCACCCCTTAAATCTATCTTGGTGAAGATGGTCGCTGATCGGAGACGGTCCATGAGATCAGGAATCAAAGGCAGAGGGTACCGGTTGCGCACCGTGATGGCATTGAGCTTGCGATAGTCACAGCATAGGCGTAAATCTCCGGTTTTCTTCTTCACGAATAACACAGGAGCTGACAAAGGCGAGGAAGAGGGACGAATGAAACCCCTGGCCAGGTTTTTGTCCACAAAGTCTTTCAATGCGGCCAACTCGGGTTCTGACATGGAGTAAAGGCGTCCCCTTGGAAGCTTGGCATTTGGTAGCAAATCAATGGCACAGTCATATGGTCTATGCGGAGGCAATTGGTCTGCCTCTTTCTCATTGAATATATCTGCAAAGTCCGCTAGATCGGCCGGCAAGGTGATGTCAGGGTGGGATGGTAGCTGGGCTGCACAAACTTGGCGTACGTGGTCTACGCATTGCAAACTGGGAAATGAAACAAAGTTCTGGGACCACACCACACAAGGATCATGGGTTCTCAACCAGGCTAGGCCGAGAACTAAGGGGAAATGAAGTCCCTTGGTAACATAGAATTGGATGGCTTCTTCATGTTGTCCTATGACCAGGCGTATGGGCTGGGTCATAAACTTGATCGGTCCAGATAACAACTCACGGCCATCGATTGTCTCAACCAACATAGGAGGCTTCACGGAGCACAAAGGTATGGCATGCTGACGAGCGAAAGCTTCATTCATGAAATTGGTGGTGGCTCCAGAATCCAACAAGGCGTGGGCCGGAATGCCCTGGGCATGATTTCCCAGAAGTATATTGGTTGCTAGGATCAGATGTCTCGGAGGACCGGGGTCGTTGTCTGCGGAACTGGAACTGGGTTTGGCGCCTGCCCGACCCAATGTTTCCATTAGGCCGGGCTCTGGCCGTTTCCCGGCAAGGTGGCTTGAAACTGCTGAGTGGGAGGCCGAGCTGGAACAGGAGTAGGACCTGCCGTACCACGTCTTTTCTGGGGGCAGGCCATGACGAAGTGACCCATCTCTCCACAGTACAGGCACAAGCCCTCAGCTCTCCGTCTTGCCTTCTCAGCCTCGGTCAAACGAGATCTGGCTGCACCAAGATCCATGGGCTCATCTCTGGTCATGGGTGCAGGGCGCCTCTCAGTGTAAGCCGGCCATGTTTGGAAAATACGTCTGGGTGCCGGGATGGGTGGGGTGATAGGTAGGGTCTGGAATCCTCTGCGTGGTGCAGGAACTGGCTTGGCACTTCCGGTGACTGGAACCATCTGTTTGACCAGGCGGGCATCCATGGCTTGCGTTTGCGCCTCCATAGCCAAACAATGTTGGTATAATGCATCCAGGGTCGCGGGTATTACAGTAGTTTTCAATCCATTCAAGATCTGGGAAGACAGGCCATCTTGAAAGATTTCCATGAGAGCCTCCTCATTCCAATTAATTTCTTGAGCTAGGCGGCGAA
This sequence comes from Bothrops alternatus, assembly GCA_034064705.1. Classification (NCBI taxonomy): domain Eukaryota; kingdom Metazoa; phylum Chordata; class Lepidosauria; order Squamata; family Viperidae; genus Bothrops; species Bothrops alternatus. The sequence goes on from JARGCV010000172.1 coordinate 3,486,741, forward strand.
AATCTGATATATATTCCGCTACGCAGCGCGATCCTTGACGTAGCTCTCGTATCCGCCGGGTGGCATTTTGTCTACGAAGGGGGTCAACAAATTCTCTTTCCATCAGCTGGCAGAATCCTGCATAATTGCGCAGAACAGGATCTTGTCCGTCTATCAGAGGAGACGACCAATCAGCAGCTGGCCCAGAGAGTAAACTTAAAATGAACGCTACTTTCGTTTCATCAAGCTGGAAATCTGCTGGAGTTGAGGCAATGGATGTTTTGCATTGGTTTAAAAAAGCTGGAAATTTACTACGCTCTCCAGTAAACTTATCAGGCAAGGCTAAATAGCATCTGTTTCGTCTGGGAGGGGGGGCTGGAGCTGGGGCTCCGGCAGCTTGCTGAATCTGCTGTTGCAAATGTCCAATTTGTTGCTGGAGAGTTTGAACTAATAGATGCAGAGCCGGGTTATCAGCGAGGAGTTCCTCCATGACGTCACTGAAAGCTCGGACTAATTTTCGTCTTTTTTTGTTTTTTAGGTCACGAGCAATCTGTTATGTCTGGCCTCTCTCAGCTCATTAAAATCCACGTAAATATGTCTTTAAGAGGTTTATTTAACACATTTCAAAAGGATTCATTTCAAAGCAAGCTGCTGGCATTTTTTTGTTGGCCGGAATGACCAAATCAGATCTATTTACATTTAGATTAACATGCTCTCCTCCTCCTACTTCCCAATTAACTTACTCTTTCTTTATCACATTGTCCAAGACCTCATTATTCTTCGGTAGGTTTTCAAAACACCAGAATTCCAACGCACTGCAAAAGTTTTCAAGCCTCTCCTTGATTAACGTTGCTCGTGACAAGGGCGTAGTCTCCCTTTCCCCTTCTAATATAGTGTCCGATACGTCACTTCCCCCCATTACTTCCTTTTTCCAGTTAACTGACACCTTCGCTTATCAAACCTTCGGAACCTCGGATCAATCCATTTATCTTCTTGTTCTAAATCTGACTCATCATTTTGAGAGTCTGATTCAGAATGCATACAAAGCTCCTCATTGTCTGACTCGGCTGCCGGGAGGGGAAAATACCCAGAGGGGCCTGCTTGTGCTTCATCATCCTCTGATATGTCATCATCCAGTCGTGAGACACCCACAACAGGTATACATAAAAAATCAAATTCTGTTGCCTGCTCTCAAAAGTATACGCACACACAACACACATATAAAGATGCTATATGCATACATATGTACATACCTACCACTCTTACACATAAATATCAGTCACTGTCCACCTTGAATACATAGCGGAAAGAGGAAGCTTGAAAGTTCACACGGTTGATACCACGGAGCCTCCTCCCAGAAGGTAACAGGGAAAACAGGTCATGAAGAGATTGTGTGGTTGTGTCCCAGATAATCTTGCGGGCCCTGCTCAAGCAACACTTTTATGCCATCATGTCCTGGATGGAAGGGAGGGAACTGCCAATAATCTTTTCTGCCATCCTCACCACTCTCTGCACCGCCTTCCTGGCTGGAGCAGGGATGCTTCCAAAGCAGACAGTGATGCAATACGACAGGATGCTCTCGGTATCTTTCCATTTCTGTTCTTGTAGGATTCTGGCTGCACTCGTGATCCTGAATGCATGATTATGTGACCACAGGACAATGCACCCGTCATAAATATGAGTCAGTTGCCAAGCGGCTGAATTTTGATCACACAATCATGGGGATGCTGCAACGATGGTAACTGGAAAATGGCCTTATGTCAGTTTTCAGTGCTGTTTTAACTGAGAAAAGGGTCACTAAATGGACTGTTGAAAGTAATGGCTAATATTAGGGATACACAATTCAGAAAAAGCAGGCCTTGAAAGTGCTGGTCAGTGTCCCTTTATTCTGCAGGGGGTTGGACTGGATGACCTCCAAGGTCCGTTTCTTCTTCTTCTTCTTCTTCTTCTTCTTCTTCTTCTTCTTCTTCTTCTTCTTCTTCTTCTTCTTCTTCTTCTTCTTCTTCTTCTTCTTCTTCTTCTTCTTCTTCTTCTTCTTCTTCTTCTTCTTCTTCTCCTCCTTCTCCTTCTCCTCCTCCTCCTCCTCCTCCTCCTCCTCCTCCTTTTTCTTCATATTATTATTATTTTTATTATTATTATTATTCAAGCGGGGTATAATTTTTGTAACACAAGGAAGTAAAAATAAACTGCTTTAAAAAAGGTGAGCGGCTGGGGGAAAAAAGCAATGTTATTTTTTTTAAAGAAAAAATAAAGTACTTTTTAATTATGTTAGTTTGTATCTGGTTTGACACATTTATGAATTTTAAGAATGTAACTGCATAGAAATGGCTCCTTTCATTTTTTGGTCTCTCTTTTTTAGGACATTGGAAGCATCTTGAAGAAGTAAGTGAATCCACCCTCCTCTTTACATTCTCAGAGACCGGCAGCTCCTCCAGCAGTTTTCCTGTTTTGGAAAGTTATGTTTGTATTTAGCAGTAATTTCATTTAGAGACAATGTATTTCAGGGCCTCATAAATATTTCCCCAGACAACCTCAACACAATGTAAATAGCAATGTTTGATATGGTGAATTATTATGGTTGGTCCCACAGTCAGCTAGATGTTTAGATTGAATTTGGTATTTTTGTCCATCTACTGCAGCGGTTCTCAACTTGTGGTGGCCATCTATGCAGAAACGCATTCAGTCTTAGCTCCATAAGCCCCCCCCCGCATGGCCTAAGAGGAACAGTGAGGCTTCTCCAGTGGACCATGCCTTGGCACTTGCCCTGGTCCCCCCCCTTCTGGCACAGACCCTCAGATCTGTCCCACTCCTGCCGAGGGCCCCACAGGCACCCTTGACGCGAATGGTGTAGAGCTGGCCACACCCACCCAGTAGGCCACACCCATCCTGGCCACACCCATCCTGGCCACACCCACCCAGCCATCGGATGGCAACCGCAATACTGATGCGGCCCTCAATGAAATTGAGTTTGACACCCCTGGCCTATACCATTTCAGACAAATAGCTGTCCAGTCTTTTCTTAAAAACTTCCAGTGTTGAAGCATTCACTGTTTCTAGAGGCAGGTTGTTCCACTGGTTAATTGTTGTAACTGTCAGGAAGTTTCTCCTTAGTTCTAGGTTGCTTCTCTCCTTGATTAATTTCCATCTGTTGCTTCTTGTCCTGCCTTCAGGCGCTTTGGAGAATAGCTTGACTCACTCTTCTTTGTGGCAACCCCTCGTCCCCCCTCGTCCTTCTCTTCATTAAACTAGACATACCCAATTCCGTTCCTTATATGTTTTAGCCTCCAGTTCCCTAATCATCTTTATTGCTCTTCTCTGTAGTCTTTCTAGAGTCTCAACATCTTTCCTACATTGTGGTGACCAAAATGGATGCAGTATTCCAAGTGTGGCCTTACCAAAGCATTGTAAGGTGGTATTAATACTTCACGTGATCTTGATTCTATCTCTCTGTTTATGCAGCCTAGCACTATGTTTGCTTTTTTGGCAGCTGCAGCACACTGCTGGCTAATATTTAAGTGATTGTACACTAGGACTCCGAGATCCTTCTCACAGTTGCTACTATTGAGCCAGGTACCACCTATACTATACCTGTGCATTTTGTTTTTCTTGCCTAAATGTAGAACCTTACTTTTGTCACCATTGATTTCATTTTGTTAGATAGTGCCCAGTGTTCAAGTCTGTCCAGATCCTCCTGTATCTTAAGCCTGTCTTCCAGAGTGTTGCAGCTTGGTATCATCTGCAAATTTGATAAGTTCCCCATCTATCCCCTCATCTAAATCATTGATGAAGATGTTGAAGAGCATAGGGCCCACAACAGAGCCCTGGGGCACCCCACTACACAACTTCCCTCCAGGTAGATGCAGTTCCATTGAGGACCACACGACCTGTCAGCCAGCTACGAATCCATCTCTGTGGTGATGCTGTCTAGCCCACATTTTTCTATCTTATCAAGTAGTAGGTTGTGATGTACTTTATCAAATGCCTTACTGAAGTCCAAGTAATTTTTTTTATAAAGATTTTATTGGGTGGTTTTTTTTTCATGTACATATGTTAATTTTTCCAATCAACAAGTTGTCTGGAGTTTGCTATGCTAATACATGTTCAATTCCTAATTCTTCATTCTTTCCTCTAGCCAAGAATAAAATAGGTTCCAAATGTGATAGTAGTCTGTATCTTCTTTATCTTTCAACCTCATAGTTAATCTGTCCATCTCTGCACATTCCAATATTTTCCTGATTATTTCTTCTTCTGATGGCAGTCCTTCATTCTTCCAGTATTGTGCAAAAATTATTCTCGCTGCTGTAGTGATATGTAAGATTAAATATAATTTCTGCTTATTAGTCTTTTCAAGCATAATACTTAGTAAAAAAAGTTCAGGTTTAAAATCCACTTGTTCACCCAGTATTTTTCTCCAATAGGCCTTTGCCTTACCACGTGTCCACCAAATGTGATAGTACGTGCCTATGTTATGTTTCCATTTCCAATATCTATCTGGCATATTTTTAAACATTTCTGCTAATCTTGCTGGCAACAAGTGCCATCTATAAAACATTTTATATAGATTTTCTTTGTATGAAGTTGACATTGTTAATTTCTAGTTTCTCTCCCATAACATTTGCCATTTTTCTAATTTATATTATAGCCAAAAGTTTTTGCCCATCTTGTCATTGTTTCTTTCACTTGTTCACTTTCCATATCCAAAATTAACAAAAAGTTATACATTTTCTTAATGAATTTCTCATCTGAGGTTAACAAAATCTTATCAAACACAGTTTGATCCTTATAAAATCCATACATTTTTACATCTTTTTCATATCTACTTTGCATCTGTAAATGTGCCCACCAGGACAAGTTAATTCCCTGATTTTCCAATTCTTGTTTAGATTTTAATTTCCCATCAATATCTAAAATACCTTTATATGTCCATATGTTTTCAAAGTCTACCAAGTTCAGATGTATAAATGCCTCCATTGTTGATAACCATCCTGGAATTTTTAAATATATTTTAGCTTCAATTTTTCCCCATACTGTTAATAAGGCATTTCTTATAAAATGATTTTGAAAGTACTTATGGACTCTGTTTTTCCTGTACCATAAGAAAGCATGCCACCCCAATTGTAAATCATGTCCCTCTAAATACAATAAGCTTTTATTTCTAAGTGTTATCCACTCTTTCACCCATGTTAACACAGATGCTTGGTAATACAACGTCTATTCCGGCAACCCAAAACCTCCATTTTCCTTAGCATCTTGTAATGTTTTCATCTTAATTCTAGCTTTTTCCCCCTGCCAAATAAAGTTCAAAACCAATGAATTTAAATTTTGAAAGAATTTTCTCTCAAGTTTTATCAGAATCGATTGAAATAGAAATAAAATCTTTGGCAGCACATTCATTTTTACTGTAGCAATTCTTCCTAATATTGACAGCTGCAGATTTTTCCATCTTTCCAAGTCTAGCTTTATTTGCTTCAATAATTTTGTATAATTGTCTTTTTTTATTGACGAACACTTAGCCGAAAGATGAATACCTAAATATTTAACTTTTTTTCACTATTTGTACCTCTGTTTTCTCTAATATTTGCCTTTTTTGTTTATCTGTGAGGTTCTTTACTATTACTTTAGTTTTTTCTTTATTTATTTTTAGTCCTGCCATTTCTCCATACTCTTCTATCTTTCCCCATAGTTTAGGAATCATCTCTAAAGGTTCTTCCAAGAGAAACACTAAATCATCAGCAAATGCTTGTAACTTATATGTTTCATCTTTTATTTTCAATCCTTTAATTTCTGTGTCCTGTCTTATCCTTCTATTTAGTACTTCCAAAGTAAAGATAAATAATAATGGAGATAGTGGACACCCTTGTCTCATACCTTTTCTTATCTCAAAGCTCTCAGTATAATTGAAGTCGAAGTAAATTATATCCACAGCATTCCTCTGGTCCACTGATTTTGTCATCTGGTCAAAAAAGGCTATAAGAACATAAGAACATAAGAAGAGCCATGCTGAATCAGGCGAAAGCCCATCGAGTCCAGCATTCTGTGTCACACAGTGGCCCACCAATTGTACATGGGGATCTTGAGCAGAAAGAGAAGGCAAAACCCTCCCTTTCCCTTGACCCCCAAACAAATGGTACTCAAGGGAATCCTGCCTGCCTCAACCAACATAGAGGCGGCACATGGACATCCGTTTTAATAACCACCGATACACTTTGCATCCATGAATCTATCTAGCCCTGCCTTGAAGCTGTGAAGGCTGACAGCTGTCACGACCCCTTCAGGAAGTGAATTCCATAAATCAACGACCCTCTGGGTGAAGAAATATTTCCCTTTATTTGTCCTCACTTTCTTAGCTATGAGCTTTAGGGAGTGCCCCCTTGTCCTGGTATTGTGTGATAGAGAAAAGAATTTTTCTCCATCCACCTTTTCTATCCCATGCATGATTTTATACACTTCGATCAAGTCACCCCTTAAACGCCGTCTTTCAAGGCTGAAGAGACCAAGGCGTTGCAATCTGGTTTCATAAGGGAGGCGCTCCATTTCCTTGATCATTCTTGTTGCCCTTCTTTGCACCTTTTCCAGTTCCATTATATCCTTCTTGAGGTGCGGTGACCAGAACTGTACACAGTACTCCAAGTGTGGTCTCACCATTGATTTGTACAGAGGCAATACAACACTTGCTGACTTATTTTCGATTCCCTTCCTAATCATGCCAAGCATGGAATTTGCTTTTTTTACTGCTGCTGCGCATTGGGTTGACATCTTCATCGAGCTGTCCACCAAAACCCCAAGATCCCTTTCTTGGGTTGTCTCAGAAAGTTTGGTCCCCATCAGTTGGTAAGTATAATTGGGGTTCTTTGCCCCGATGTGCATAACTTTGCACTTGTTTAGGTTAAAATGCATTTGCCACTTTGTTGCCCACTCACACAATTTCGAGAGATCCTTCTGGAGCTCCTGACAATCAGTTTCACTTTTCACAACCCGGAACAATTTAGTGTCATCAGCAAACTTGGCTACCTCACTATTAACTTCTACATCCAGATCATTGATGAATAAATTAAAAAGTAAAGGTCCCAAAACTGAACCTTGGGGTACACCACTTCTCACTTCTTTCCATCCGGAGAATTGTCCATTTATTGCCACCCTTTGCTTCCTACAATTTAGCCAGTTACCAATCCAGGACAAGACCTGTCCTCTAATTCCGTGGCTGGAGAGCTTTTTTATGAGCCTTTGGTGAGGAACTTTGTCAAAAGCCTTTTGAAAGTCAAGATATACAATATCAACTGGGGCCCCTTTATCTATGTATTTATTTACACCCTCAAAGAATTCTAACAAGTTAGTAAGACATGGTTTGCCTTTGCAGAAACCATGTTGATTTTCTTTCAGCAATGCCTGTTTTTCTATGTGCCCTGTAATTTTATCTTTAATAATGGTTTCCATCAGTTTGCCTGGAACTGAGGTTAGACTGACTGGTCTATAGTTTCCTGGATCACCTCTGGATCCTTTCTTGAAGATCGGGGTTATATTTGCTTCCCTCCAATCCTCCGGTACAGTGCCTGATCTTAGAGAAAGATTGTATATTTTAGCTAGAAGTTCAGCAATTTCACACTTGAGTTCCTTGAGAATTCTAGGGTGGATGCCATCTGACCCGGCGATTTGTTGACGTTTAGTTTAGAAAGGCATGCAAGAACATCTTCCTTGTTTATCTCTATCAGGTTTAATTCTTCTATTTCCCTCCCTGGGAAAACTAATTCAGTGGCAGGCAAATGTTTTCTATCCTCCTCGGTGAAAACGGAGGCAAAGAAGTCATTTAGCCTCTCAGCAATCTCCTTGTCTTCTCTGATTATCCCCTTCTGGCCATTGTTATCAAGTGGCCCAACTGATTTTCTGGTTGGGTTCCTGCTTCTGATGTACTTAAAAAAGGTTTTGTTATTATTTTTAATATTCTTGGCTATATGCTCCATAAAGTCTCTCTTGGCTTTCATGACTATCGCCTTGCATTTGGTCTGCCAGAGTTTGTGATCCCTCCTGTTCTCCTTGGTAGGAAGAGCCTTCCATTTCTTAAATGAGTTTTTCTTCTTTCCAATAACCTCCTTTACCTCATTCGTAAGCCATACTGGTATCCTCTTGGACTTTCCAATCCTCTTTCTTCTTTTAGGAATGCATTTTATTTGAGCCTGCTGTAACGTATTTTTAAACAGTTTCCAAGCATTTTGGAGGGATTTGACTTTTTTTACTGTTCCTTTTAGTTTCTTCTTTACTATTTTCCTCATTTTGTCAAAATTCCCTCTGTGAAAGTTTAAGGTCTCTGTGTTAGTTTTCACTGACAATTTGCTATCCGTGGTTAAGTTGAAAGTTATTGTGTTGTGATCGCTGGTTCCTATGGGCTCGGTTACAAGGACATCATGAACCAAATCCTGTGCGTTAGTTAGAACCAAGTCCAGGATCCCCTTTCCCCTGGTAGGTTCCATGACCATCTGCTCAAGGGAATAATCGGCTAACATGTCGAGGAACCTTGTCTCTCTTTCATGTGTAGAACAAGAATTTACCCAATCTATTTGGGGATAGTTGAAGTCCCCCATTATGACTACCCTATTTCTTTTTGAGGCCTCCTTAAATTCATTTTCCAAATAGCAATCTGCCTCTGGAGTTTGGTTGGGAGGGCGATAGCAGATCCCTAACGTCAGATTAGTTTCCTGTCCTGGGATTTTTATCCACAATGTTTCTGTGGGTGAGTTTGAATTTTCTTGAATTTCGAGTTCATGAGATTCTAACTCCTCATTTATGTACAAGGCCACGCCACCACCATTTCTCCCTCTCCTGTCCATCCTATACAATTTATAACCTGGAATCCTTGTGTCCCATTGGTTTTCATCTGTCCACCAGGTTTCTGTTATGCCGATAATATCAATATTATTTTCCTTCACCAAGCATTCCAATTCCCCTATTTTTGCTCGAATGCTTCTAGCATTTGTGTACAGACCTTTATATGTAATTTTCTGGTGCACTTTCAACTTTGACTGTGGATTTTGACTGTAGAATTTGGTTGTAGAATTTGTAGATGGTCTACCATGTCCTTCTGCTTGACTATTACAATTTAGTTTTCCTGTTGACTCACCAATGTGTGCATAACTTCCACCCTCCATATTAGGCAGTGCGCCTTCTCGAACCGGATGATTTGTCTGGCATGATCTCCTTTTGACACACCCATGTTGGCTTTTGGTAATGACTTTGTTTGCTTCTAGGTATTGGCTGATTTGTTGTTTGATTATCTTTTCCAGAATCTTCCCAGGTATTGAGGTCAGGCTGATAGGTCTGTAGTTTTTTGGATCCATTTTTTTCCTTTTTTGAAGATGGGAACTACATCAGCTCTTTTCCAGTCCTCTGGTAGTTCCCCAGTGCTCCAGTATCTTCGAAAGATATAGTTCAGTGGCTCTGAGATCACCTGCCAGCTCCTTCGGAGGAACTGGGGTGTAATCCATCTGGTCTTGGTGATTTGAACTTGTCTAGGTTGAACAGGTGCTCACTTACCATTTTCATTTTCTTGTCTATCTTAACTTCTGTTTCTGGCCTGTTTTTTACGGTATCCTGTATTTTGAACCCTAGTTGTTGATTCCAATATTAATGTTCCCTCTGAATTTTCTCTGCTCAAGGCTAAACATTTACTTTCAATACCACTTCAAAGAGCTGCTTCTAGTCAGCTTGTTGCTCTTCTCTTTTCAGCCCCTTCTACAATACTTTTTAATATGTGGTACACAAAATTCAACCCTTCAGCCCAGAACAAAGCGTAAGTAGCACACTTACTTTTCAACCAGGTTGATATTTTCAAATATGGTTGTTCTTTATTTTTTTTCCATACTAGCAGTAATGAATTCCTAATATAATGTCTTTGAAAGTAGCTATGTATATCACTCTTCCCATACCACCTTATAATATTTTTACATTTATTCTCGCTTTTTTGCCTTGCCGTATAAATTTCAATATCATTTTATTTAATTATTCAAAGTAATTCCTAGTCTTATTGGAATTGTCTGAAACGGGTACAATAATCTTGGCAAAATATTCATCTTAATTGTAGCTATTCTACCCAGCAAGGACAGTTGTAGGTTTTTCCAATTTACCAAATCTACTTTAATTTGCGCTTTCAATTTATCACAGTTATCTTCTTATCATCTTGCTGTTAACTGAACTCCTAGATATTTAACTTACTTTGCAATCTGGAAACCCATCATCTTGGCAAATTCTCTTTTCTGTTTATCTGTAAAGTTTTTAACTAATATTTTAGTTTTCTCTTTGTTTCAATCCTGCCACTGCACCGTATTCTTCTGTTTTCTCAATTAGTTTAGGTCCTGTTTCTTGTGGTTCTTCTAAAATAAACACCAAATCATCAGCAAATGCCTGTAGTTTATACTCCTTCTTTATTTTCATGCCTTTTATTCCACTGTCTTGCTTAATATTTCTGTTTAACACCTCTAAAGTTAAAATAAATAACAATGGAGATAGGGGACATCCTTGCCTTGTACCCTCAGTTATATTAAAGTTCTCTGTCAAGTCCCTATTTATAATCACCTTTGCTGTTTGTTTATGATATATTGCCTTAATCGTGTTAATACATTTATCTCCAAAGTCCATATACTTTAATTGTAAAAGCATAAATTGCCAGTTCACATTGTCAAATGCCTTCTGTGTGCCAAGGAAAATCAGTGCCATTTGCTTTCCAGAGTTCATCTCATAATAATCTAATGTATTCAAGATCATCCGCATATTATTTTTAATTTGCCTCTTAGGTAGAAATCCATTCTGATCTATGTGTATAATGTTATTTAAAACCCTTTTCAATCGCTCTGCTATTATTGAAGCGTAGATTTTGTAATCTACATTTAACAACGATATTGGCCTGTAGTTTTTTTTATTTGTGGTGAATTAGAGTCTTCTTTAGGTATCAATGTAATATTCGCTTCCGTCCATGTTTTAGGTATCTTTGCTTCTGACATTGCTTCATTATAAACTTTGAGCATAGCTTGGCCTATTGTGTATTGTAAATGTTTATAAAATTCTATCGGTAGACCATCTGGCCCAGGAGTTTTGTTATTTTTTTTGTCTCCTAATTGCTTCAGTTAGTTCCATCGTTATTCTTTCATTCAGTGTGGTCTTCACTTCTTCAGAGACTTTTGGCAATATAGCTTTTTCCAGATATTATTTTATTTTAACTTCTGATATTTTCTCTTGGGTATATAATTTCTATAGTTGAGTTTTTCTTTTTTCTTTTTTCTAACAAATTTTATTGTTTTTTTTAACTTTTACAACAGAATGCTCAAGACACACCGTGGTGGTTAGGTGATCAATCATCCCAAAACAAAATCATATAATAGCTCAAGTAAATATATTGAATGTTCCCTCTCTATTTCCCTCAAGTAATATAACCTATTTAACATAACCCATTTCTACATTACATATCTATAAATCCTAATCCTGTTTTGAACTTTATTAATTTACAGTTACCATAGTCCAATTTGATCTTAGATAAATGTATTATCACTTTGGGTAAAATACTAATCCAGATATATTCTAATTCATAATCTCATAAATCATTGATTTTATCACAAATCTCTCTTATTTATTCAGATAGCATTTAAATATCATTCAAATAATTATCATGTCTAAAAAAAGAACATATCTATTATTACACAAAACATCGTCTTACTAACTTAACACACTCAATTAGTTGTTAAATCAATCCGCATTTCTAAAAACCTCTTTCAATGTTTTATTCTCATTCCATTACAAAATAATTTTTATACAAATAAACATATTATTCCAAAAAATACATTCTTACTCTATTTAACATGTATATTCTAATAATCACAAATTTTCAACTCTAAATTTTAGTCCTTAAATCAATCCATATGTCTCAAAACCTTTTTAATCCATTACATATAATTTTAAATTTCTCTTTTTAGTCTTATTCTGGCTTTCTTTTTATGCCAAGCAGGTTTCCATAACAAAGCCTCTATTTCAGCAAATAGATCTCCCATTATTGCTTGTAATGTCATTTAGGTCACTAAAAGACCTCCCATCCTCTGTTTTTGACGCCTGGCTCCTGTCTGCTGGATAACACACTCGATCATATCCAATTTTATAATTAGTAGTTGATTATCAAAGTTGTCATAATTCTCCAACAGTTGTAATTTCAAGTCCATTTCTGTTAGTTTTGCAATTATAGATAGTTTAGTTACAATCATTTTCTGGTCATCCAAAGTCTCCATAGGTTGTATGTAAATTAATTTCTCTTCTATTGCTTTTTGGTCTGTAGAATGATCAAATAGAGTCTGAAGGTCAGTTTGTAAGTTCACAGTAGAATTTCTCTTTATTATTTCTGCAGTACTCTCTCTTATTTGGGAACATATTTCCTCAGTAGCTTCATAAATCTTTTCCAGTATGAGTTTACAGTTGAGTTGTAAATATGATTTCTCCATTTCAGTAGTAACTAAATCCAATCCTGTTATCTTTTAGTGGGGGCTATATTCCAAAACATTTAGTCAGTATCCACCCCCACCAATAACAGCTCTTGGACCAAAAACAAGAAACAGTTGCAGTTTTAAATTTCTCCACAAGGTGTCCTCCGTAAACTATGAAGGTCTCTTCCAGACCCCCAAAATGAGGTTAGTAAAGTCAAAGAGCTGTGGAATCTCTTTCCGGGCTTCTCATAGAGTTGTTTGTTTGTTTTTCCAAACAATAAAGATTTATCCCTTTAAAAAAAAATAAGTCCAGGACATAGGAAAACAATATTCTCCAGCTTAGAAGATATAATAATGCAGTTTTATGATAAGGATTTTTCCAGGGCCCCCATGTAACAAAAAATAAAAATAGTCAATAAGAAGTTTTTTCCTTTGTTATGGAAAGCTCTTTTCCCCAGATAAACAAAGGCAGCTCTTTCAAAGCAGGGAAGTAATTCCAAAAGGCTTTTAACAGGAGAGTAATTAAGCAAAGAGAGAGAGGGAAAAGTCACACCGGGATCATCCACGATGGTTTCTTAACGCTTAGATGTTCTTTTGACTTTCGGCTGGAGCAGCTAAATGATCGGCCATGTTACTGGCCGATCTTTTCTCCGTCGGCCCTGAGGAGCTGCCTCGGACCGCGGCCCTGAGGAGCTGCCTCCTCCCCCCCGCAGTCAACGAGAGTCCTCCTCATCGGTAGTCACCCCTCCAGGGTGACATTTTGACCCGATTAAGGGTCTACCAGCAGAGGAAAAGCAGATAACGAAGAGAGAAGTCTCTTCGTGTGCCTGCACCACTGCAAACCAAAACCGGAAGTCTATAGTTGAGTTTTTCTATAGCTGTTCTAGTCTCTTCTTCTCTTCCTCTTTAGGAAATATCCCTTCAAAAATTACTTGTAATACATCAAAATTATTTATAATCCATCAAAGTCTGGCAAGGGAATTCTTCTATTCAAACTGAAAGTAAATTCCTGCAGTTTCTCAACTTCAGCCTGCTGGATTGTTTTTTAATCTGTTAAAGCCAGAAAGCTGTTAGCTTTACCCAATCATACTATTCACTCTCTGTTCCAACTTTCCAGACTGAACAATTTGCAGGTGCCAAAGTTAATTATTATTTACAGCTTCTACTCCAAACCACACTTCATGTTCAAGGTCAGCCACGTTCACCTCTTATTATCTTTCTCTGCTAGTAAGGGCCAGTAGATGGCGCACTTGTTCTGTTTTCCTCTTTTTTTTTAGCCTCTTTTTTGGTGTTAAAGTTTTAGACTTTCTTTTATAAAATATAGATCAGTGATGGCGAACCTTTTAGAGACCGAGTGCCCAAACTGCAACCCAAAACCCACTTATGCATCGTCAGGTGCCGGGTGGGTATGGTCCATTGAGTGGTTGTGGCCCATTGATTGGACGTGGCTGCAGTGGTAACAGCAGACTGGGTGGGACTAAAAAGTTCGATCAATCAATTCCAACTTTGCAAGATCTTTTTGTTTTCCCGCAAAAAGTTGAAATTGACTGATTGATTGAACCTTTTTTTTTGTACACGGGCGGAGGCCTAAAGTGAAAAGGTTTTATAAAACCCAGCTGAAGGCCTAGGACTGGGGCGATGGCGCGTGTGCCCACAGAGAGGGCTCTGAGTGCCGCATCTGGCAGCCGTGCCATAGGTTCGCCACCACTGGTATAGATTGTCCAGCTTCCTGTTCTTATTCCACACGTTATTAAAACCATAACTAAGCAGAGAAATGATTGAAGCCTGGGAAACAGGGCCCTTGTCAGTCAATCTCCAGCTTACCAGGTACTTAGGAGCTGAGGACAGGGCAACACAAGGAAAGAACAATCACTGACTTAATGGCCGGCCATCAACACCCCACTTAACAACTAAAAGTCACACACAACCAGGCATCACATGTATACAATGTGCAGGACAGCCCAGTGTACACATTGTGGAGAGAGAGCAGTTCCCTGAGGAAGCTTAGAAGAATAAACCTCTGGTCCTGGTGACCAACTCAGACTGGATCCTGCAGCTAGCCAATCCTCAAGCACCATCTGATGTTTTAGAAAGCTTCTTCCATTGGCAGGATGATAAACATCGTTCTTTTGCCTTGCCAGGTACCAGGTGAAGGAAACATATGAGAATCCCATGGATTTACTTGTAGACCCGATGTGGACAATCTGGGATTACAGTGATCTCGCTGTGCTTCTGAAAAGTGCCATGAAAAAATTTAGAGGTAAAAAAACAGCCGCCGAGGTTTTACGCTGGATGATATTTTGACCGCAGAGCATCCAAAAGAGATTCTGGGTCAGTGTCAGGGGGATCAAAGAGGGATCGATGTCAGGATCAGTGGAAGAGACCCCTTCATTTCTCTGGGGAAAGGCCCTGTGTCTTGGCACCAGGAGGGGGAACAGGAGCTTCCTGGTTTCTCCCGTTAAAGATGAGCTAGCTAAAAACAGGAACCACTAGCCAGTCATAGTTGACCATTTACAGGTAGTCCTCGACTTACAACAGTTCATTTAGTGACTGTTGGAAGTTAGAACTGACTTAGGACCATTTTTCACACTTATGACATCCCCACAATCATGTGATTCATATTCAGATGCAACTGATTCAAATTTATGACAGTTGAAGTATCCACAGGGATCCCCACAGTCACGTGATTTACATTCGGATGCTTGCAACTGATTCCTATTTATGATGATCCTGTGATCATCTTTTGTCACATTCTGACAAGCAAAGTCAATGGGGAAGCCAGATTCACTTCACAACTGTGTTACTAATTTAACAACTGCAGTGATTCACAACAAATGGGACAAGAAAAGTCATAAAATGGGGCAACATTGACTTAACAAATTTCTCACTTAGCAACATAAATTCTAAAATGAATTTATGGGAATTATGAATTTGGGAATTATGAATTTCCCAAATCCACATTCACTGATCACTGGGGAAGCTGAATAAGCTTCCACTAAATATAATGGAATATATACAGGTAGTCCTTGACTTATGAGCACAATTTCAGTTGTTAAGTGAGTCGTGCTCTACTTTATCACCCTTTTTGCCACCGTTGTTAAGAAAATCACTGCAGACAAGTGAATCGTGTGGTTGTTAAGCAAATCTGGCTTCCCACATTGACTTTGTGTGTCAGACGCTTCCCAGGAAAGTTGCAGATGACAATCCCAGAACCATGGGATGCTGCAGCCGTGATAAATACATGCTGGATGTCAAGTGTTGGGATTTTGATCATGTTACTGGGGATGTTGGAACGGTCGTAAGTATGAGAACTGGTCATAAGTCACTTTTTAGTGCCATTGTAACATTGAGTAATCATTAAATTAATGGTTATGTTGAGGACTACCTGTATATGGAAAGTATAGTAGAATGTATTTATATCTGACAAAATAGATATAGCTACCACTGACATTCTGGCTTGTAGCTTTCCTTATTCCTTATTTCCTGATTTGAGGCCAAGGAAAGCAAACAAGAGTGAAAGTGAATATACGATAAATATGATAGCAGTGTTCCAGTATTTGAGGGGCTGCCACATTATTCACCAAAGCACCAGAGGGCAGGAGAAAAAACAACGGTTGGAAACTGATTAAAGAGAGAAGCAACCTTCCTGACAGTGAGGACAGTTAACCGGTGGAATAGCTTGCTCCCAGAAATTGTGGGCGCTCCATCACTGGAGATTTTTAAAACGAAGCTAGACAGTCACTTGTCCGAGATGATAGGTTCTCCTGCTTGAGAAGGGGGCTGGACTAGAAGACCTCCAAGATCCCTTCCAATTCAATTCTATTCCTATTGTATTCTATGTCGGTCACCGGGATGAGAGTTTCTGTCTTCAGGGCTTTCGGTCTCTCCCTGGAGTCCACCTTCTTGTCTCCCTGTCTAAAAAGCCACACACAGAGACACTATAAATACAAAACAGCACACACACTCCACTAGAGAGGAATTCCCTAAAGATAGGCTCCAGCAAGGGCCCGGAAGACAAAACCTCTCATCCCGTTGACCGACCCAGATTGGATCCTGAAAAGCAAACCAGGGTGTCTCTGGGGAGGCCCTTCTGTCGCTCCATTTCCAGCGATGAGATGCTGAATCCCTCCCTTTTCTTCCTCAGATACTCTGGAAAGTGGACTTCAACTCCAGAAAGGTAAATATGAGTTATAAGAATCTCATATCGCTTGCTATTTAAACTCTGATGCTAGTAGCTTTAAGGGAAATATTGTACAATATTAGCATAAGATTAGATACTTTGAAGACTATGATGATCCAGTAAACTTAAATGATTTATTATTTATGACCTATTACTTGCTATATTTATATGTACACTGTGAGCTTATCCACCGAAGACATTCCTTGTGTGTCTGATCACACTTGGCCAATAAACCTATTCTATTCTATTCTATTCTATTCTATTCTATTCTATTCTATTCTATTCTATTCTATTCTATTCTATTCTATTCTATTCTATTCTATTCTATTCTATTCTATTCTATTCTATTCCACTTCACTCCACTCCACTCCACTCCACTCCACTCCTTTCCATATAAAGAGCAAAAAAGAAATAAAGTATAGGATTAGATACCTTAAAGACTATGAAAATCCACTAAATATAAACTAGAAAATTGATGTCAGTCTTAGTGTAGAATGAAGTATTTGCATAAATGGGAGAATATGGGCTGGTACTGAAAGGAATATAGAACTCCTGCCAGGCTAATAACATCCTCTTCATTTTACTGCCTGACTATAAATTGGTGAAAGACCAGGTCTTTGGGAGCAGAGATATTAAGTCCTTTGAGTCACAGCAAATAGCAAAGTTGGAGCACCAGGGATGTCCCAGGGGTGCTTTTTCCACGAGGTAACTGGACATTCTTGTTTTTCTTTGAAGACATTTCGCTTCTCATCTAAAGAAGCTTCTTCAGCTCTGACTGGATGGTGGGGTGAGGATCAGAATCAGAGCTGAAGGAGCTTCTTGGATGAGAAGCGAAACGTCTTCTAAGAAAAACAATGAAGTCCAGTTGCCTCGTGAAAAAAAGCACCTTTGGGACAACCATGACCTGGATGACTGAGACTCTCCAGAGACATCGAGCACCAGGGATGTCTCCACCTTGTGAGCCATCAAATTGAGGAAAGCAGAGGTTTCCTGCGCAGAAGCCTCCCCTTTTGTACCTCCCTGCGACATCCTGATGCTCGTAGAAAAAAGGGCAGAGCTTCCTCACATTCCATCCTGTGCCCCAAGTTCCCTGTGGGGGGATCCCTCTGACTCTGCCAGTTCAGAATTGAAACATGGCAGCCTCTTGCTCTGCCTGATCTTCTGGATTAAAGCTCCAGGTAGAGTCCCTGTTCAACCTTGGCCTTCCCGGGAACTCACTGAAGGCAAAGCCAACCACTCTTTACCCCCCATCCCAATCTTCCCACCTGCAAGATGGAAGTTAGAGAGATCGATATGCAGGGATGAAGCACTATCAAGGCTTATGGGCCATTTATAAAATCAGTGAATCTTCCAGTCCTGGAAGCTGAACTCCTTTCAGAGTGGAGGCCGTAGGGTTGACATATTGGGGGTCAAGACACAAACCAGGCCTGCAGCCTAAGCTCTTATTCTTCTTCCTTCCTTCCTGCTTGCAGTGAATGTAATTTTGGATCCAGATACCGCCCATCCTGGCCGCCTTGACATCCCCAAAGATGGAAAAAGCGTCAGAGGAATTAAGCCAGTTAAACAAATGTATCCTTCCCGAAACAGCACGAGATTTGAAGAGTATCCATGTGTCCTTGGCTGTCAGAGGTTCTCAACAGGGAGACATTTCTGGGAAGTTATTGTAGGAGATTCAAAAAAATGGGAGGTAGGGATTACCAACATGCCAGTGAACGTAACGAATCTTGATGAGCAGACCAGACACTGGCAGGTTTATAAACGGGGAGAGAAATACAGGATCTTCTATCCATCAGAACAATTTGAACTGGTCTTGAGTGAGAAGCCCACAAGGATCCGCATCTCTCTCAACTGCGAAGGGGGACAAGTGAGCTTTTTTGATGCCAGGACCGCAGCTCTGCTCCATACATTCTCAGACGCTTCCTTGGTTGGAGAGACCCTTCTGCCCTCTTTCTTTTTGTATGAAGGCAACTTCCTGACCCTCCCCTAAAATAAGGGAACCTCCATAGGCAAACCTTTGCAAAAATCCCTATTTGCTAAGCTGTAGTCCCTGAGAGCCTTTAAAACAGAGTTTCGCTAGCTTCCTTTAGTGTTGGATGCCACACTGAGTTGCTTGTGGTTGTGTAGCCTTGGAAATGGAAAGAATGGGTCAGTCAATCAATCTAAAAAATGAGTCCTGTGTGAGCTTTATAGGCTTTAGTGTTATGTGTTCAAGTGTTTCAATACTAAGGATACCTTATCTTACATGGCTAAATCATGGGTTTTAGATGTCCGTCACAGCTCTCCTTCCCATTTATGTATCCTGCTTGTTTCTTTAATGTTTAGTTGCAATCAGTGAGTGTGTAGGTTCCCATAATGCAATATATTCTGTTTTCTTTCCCTTTCTCTCTCTCTTTTTTTCTGTTTCTTTTTAAATGTATACAATAATCATAATCCCAACAATCTCTAGGAGGGCTTCAGCAAATATTAGACTCAATGTAAGATTGACAACATCCTAGGTTTTTTTTTTTTTGTTTTTTTTTACAAATCCTAGTACTGTTTCTGTCTATCTACTTATCTACTTTTTATACTTATCTAATGCTACTGCCAGTAGGGACAAGAAGCATATTTTTAAGATAGTGAAGAATGCCAGCAAGGAATGTGATGTGGATGCTATTGTACATCTTGGCGCTAACGATCTGTCCCCAAAAGAAGTACTCTCTGTGCAGAACGGTTTCCAGAGCTTGGGGCAGGAACCTAGCCGGATAGGCTGTAGGCCTACTTTTTCAGAGGTTTTACCAGCGTATAAGGAACAAAATGGAAAAGGCCAGCGTATAGCAGAATTCAATATGTGGCTAAAGGAGTGGTGTAAAGGGAAAGGCTTTGGTTATATTAGTCACAATGTCTGTAGCTGGTCCAATGAAAAAATGTAGAAAAGATGGCTTGCATCCATCAAAGAAAGGGACTGAGTTACTCAGCAATAAATTCACAGATTTTCTGGAGGAATATTTAAACTAAACAACGGGGACAGTGAGTTAATTGATCCAGAACATCCCTGTCCCCGGCAGTCTAAAAATTATAGGGCTATCAGTGCATGTAACATAGATGTGTGTGTGGACAAGAATATTAACCTTGCTGTCAAGCAAAATCAAGTTTTTAAGTGAGTGACACACAAAGTGCACTAATCAAAATTATTATTATTATCTACCAAAATCAGATTACTGATTGTAAGACTAATTTTATAGGTGTCTCATGGATTTTAGTTCTTTCCTTTGCAATTTTATGTCAATAAATTTATTTTTACTTTATTTTATTCTGTCAATATGAGATTTCATTTCTATTTTAGAGCGACGTTATTAGCTTTATTGTCAACCATCCCATTTGGCACATTTCAACAAAAGGAAGTCCCAGCTATTTAAAACTACCAAGAGTAAAACTTTACTGAAAGATCCATCTAGGCTCAGTGGAAGTAAAGTCAGTTCTGGGATTTTCCCATAGAAATCCACATAAGTAAAAACCCTTTCCCCCCTCCTCTGGGCCACCCACAGTTCATAGTTCACCTGTTGAGTTCAGTTCTTTTGTTTTGGGAAATCAGGTCTGTGCCATCTGAGCATATTTCATAACTTGACCTTGGTGAATAAGGTCTCATGCATTCCTCACCCTAGGAAGTCACCAACCACCCCCCTGTTTCTGTATGGCAGAACACGAGCCAAAATCAAGTGCAGGAAACTATGGAGCGAGTCAGTTTTGACATTTACGGTGTTTCAAATCAAACATATCAATGATTATTCAGTGTAATACACAGAAACAGACAGGAGACAAAAACAAAACATACCATTGGTTATAAAGATGTGAGCCTTAGGTACCCTGAAATGTGTCCCCTGGCTCAAGCCAAAATTCAAATAGAATTGTTAATAGAATCTTAAAATTGAAATACACTGTTAAATAAATACATTATTTGAAAAGATGCCAAACAGCACTTTTTTTCCTTCTTGATTTGAGCCGCTCTGCCTTTCCCTGAGTAACTGTAAAAGAAGAAGCCAATCTGGTGTAATGGATAAGAAATCCAGCTAGAAGCCATGAGTTCTAATCCTGCCTTAGGCACAAAGCCAGCTGGGTGACCTTGGACCAGTCACTCTCGCTCAGCCCTAGGAAGCAGGCAATGGCAAAGCCCCTCCCGAATCCTTGCCAAGAAAAGTGCAGGGAGATTCGTCCAGGCAGTCGCCAGGGGTCAACAATCTGAGGCACCCCAAAAGTGGCTTCGATACTGAGATGGGAGTCAGATCCAGTTTGGTCTAGTGGTTAAGGCGCCAGGTTAGGAAGAGGAAGACTGAGTTCAAGTCCTGCCTTAGCCCTGAAAGCCAACTGGGTGACTTTGAGCCAGTCATTCTCAGTGCAACCCAGCTCACAGGGTGGTGGTTGTGGGGAAAACTGGAGGAGGAAGATGTGTTGGGTATGTTTGCCCCCTTGAGTTATTTTAAAAATAAAGGTGAATAATAAGGGGAATGAATCTTAACTCTGATACGGTGATTTTGAATGCTAACCTTGGCTCCCTGGAACATCTCAGAGCATCCGAGCAACTGAAGACTGACAAGCTGCTGCTGGCAAAGGAGCATGTGAGGAATCCAAGTGAACATACCTCATGAAGGCAGCCCTTGACTTGAAACCACAACTGAGCCCAAGTGAGACAGTTGTTAGGTGAGCTTTGCCCCGTTTTAACTGTATCATGGGGGAAGAGAGAGAAGGGAAGGAAAGGTTTTGGCGGGAAAGAGGAGGAGAGCAGGGGATAGAGAGGGTGAGAGGGACAGGTGGATCCCTTTGGGGGCAAGCCTGAGGGAGAAGGGAAGCAGGGCCAAGCGGCTGATCTGGCCTCCATTGAGTGGGAGGGGGATGAAAAGGAGGAGGTTTTGGCAGGAAAGCGGAGGAGAGCAGGGGATAGAGAGGGAGAGGTGAGT
The DNA here is from genome assembly GCA_034064705.1 of Bothrops alternatus. Lineage (NCBI taxonomy): Eukaryota > Metazoa > Chordata > Lepidosauria > Squamata > Viperidae > Bothrops > Bothrops alternatus. The sequence goes on from JARGCV010000172.1 coordinate 3,508,283, forward strand.
GTCTCTGGGGGCAGAGAAGGGAGAGGAGGGAAGTGGGGCCTCCCCCTCACCTGGTCTCCACCCCATTGAATGAGGGGGCAAGCGATGCATGAGGTTAGGTTGAGGAAAGGGGGAGAAAGGAGTGTGAGGGAAAAGTAGAGTAAAGTCTATGAGGAAAGGAGGAGAAAGGAGGAGGATAAGAACATAACATAAGAACATAAGAAGAGCCATGCTGAATCAGGCCAAAGCCCATCGAGTAATTTTGATGGTCCATTGTAATTTTGATTGTCCATTGTAATTTTGATGGTGCTTAAACTGTATCCTGGTTGGGGGAGGTGCATTTTAAATAGGAGTTTTATTTCTTTGTAATGAGAGACATTTCTTTTGGCATGGATTTTTAATAGTAGTAATAATCTAATCTAATGCTGATGATAATAAGTCCTTGAAATGAAATCAGCTCTCTCACAGGCCCACCTACAAATCACTGAATGGGGTTGCAGAAGTACAAAAAAATAAACTTCTCCATGGAGTTGAGTTTGAATCATGATATCCATGGAGTTGAGTTTGATATCATGGACATGTACAAGGAGTTTTCTTGGCACCATGATGCTGGTTTGCCATGGTCTTTATCTGGAAGATTTAAAGTTTCTTTTATTTATAGCTACAAGTCCAGGAATGCTAGTCGAACATTTTCATCAGATAAATGGAAACAAAGAAGAGGAAATAAGAATAAATCACCAGGCTAAATTCAAACATAGTGCTTTTGAATGTTGATCACAACTGAACAGAAATTAATTCCTTTTATGTAGATTGTGATGAATTGATCTAATAAAAAACAATCCTATTTTCAGTCCAGCCCCAACACTCAGGAGCAGAATTATTAGCTCAGAGTCAATTAGTGTAAAAAAAGGATGCTATAGCAAAATAAAGAGAAATGTTTTCAGTTATTTTCTTAGCTAGAATAGGGACTTTAAAAAATGGATAGTGGGATATTGTTATACAATAGTTCCCTTTAACACACTAGATGATAAAATAACTTCCTAGATTGAAAATTTTACAAAAACAAAAATATGAGATATTAAAATGTGATTTAGATGTGAATGTTCTGTAAATTAGAATTCTAAAGTTTCCAGCCCCTAAGGTAGTACTACAGTAGCCTCAGTCGTATTAGCCAGCCTGCCAGCCTTCCTTCCTTCCACACAGAGATGTCTTCACCTGGGGCCAAAATGGGGCCACTTTGGGTGCCAATTGAGGTTCTTTGGGAAGGGCATTCCATAAATGAGGTGCCACCACCGAAAAGGCAAGATAAAGGGGCTTGGGAGTGTCCATGTCCCCTCAGGGATCCTGTTGTGACTAAGGAATCTGTCCCGAAAGCCCTTGAACAAAGGGCCTATAAGATATTCTCCACCCACCAGATTTCCCCCCCCCACACCCCATGGATCCACCTGTCCTAGGCTGACCTGAGACTACTAATTACTCTTTCTAACCATCTTTTGCCTTAAGGAACCTCATTGGTCTAACTTGAAGATTTCCATCCAGCAAATGATCCCATTCCACATTCTACACATTCCATATTCCGCAAGGTAGTCTTCTGGTTCTCCCTTCCGCAGTGACCCAGGCTGCCTTCGTCCTGATTGGCTGGCTGGGAAGGGGACAGTGCAGCCAGATCTTCCTCAGCCAGATATTCCTATTAAAAGTGAGAGAAAGGATTTTAATTTCTACCCGTCATTCCCCTTTATCTCTGAGACATCCTATCAACTGCAGCACTGGATTTGGGATTTTATCAAGAATTTCTCCCAGTCTGTTCTCCCCAGTTTTTAAAAACTCCCCCCCCCAAACAGGATGCTGGGAAGAAAATGTGGTCCGGATTTCAGCGGTGAAAGGAAAAAACAAAAACAAATGCTGGTGCTATCTGAAGAGGAGGAAGTTTTATTTCCAAGAGTCAAAGCCCTTGGAAGGTAGACGACAAAATAGGAAATACTCTAGCAACAACATTTATATTATTCTAAATTAATTTCTTAAGTGGTTTTCCTTGTTCATTTTTTAACACTCTTATTAACCCAGAAAAAGATTTATTGAATCTTTTCCCTTATAAATAAGTTTATCTAATGAAAATTAAATTTTGTGTTTGCTTTTTCTGTTTTTGCAATTTAAAAGATGAATTTAATTAATTATCATGTTCGCTTGTGAATTTAAAAGTTTTCCTTTCTATTATGGCTTGTCGGCTTTTCCCCCTCCTCTCTAACGAGGCTCCTGTCAGCTACTGATAACTTTATTAGAGCTTAGATCAAAATTTCTTATACAACAGTTCTAATACATTTTATACAGATTTATAGATCCTTCTCACACTGGGATCAGTTGTATTTGACCGGGGCTCCGTCCCGTGGATGTTTGCTTCTCTCCAATTTGTTCTTTTTAAAATACTTTCGTTCTCCTTTAAGAAGCCACCGAAGCTGTCCGCGACAGCAACAATCATCCATCTCGGTTTCCCGTCTGGGCAGAGCCCAAAGGCGGTCACCTGATTTGCAAGAAGAGGTGCGAAATTAAGTTTCGCTTTCCTTGTCCCGGCTGAGGAGGCAACGATGGCGGCGGCAGCGTCCATGCAGGATTTGCTGGAAGAAGCCACCTGCTCCATCTGCCTGGAGTATTTCCAGGACCCCGTGCTCATCCCGGAGTGCGGCCACAACTTCTGCCGGGGCTGCCTGACCCGCAGTTGGGGGACGTCGGAATCGGAGGCTTCCTGTCCCCAGTGCAGACAGACCTTCGGGCCCCGCAACGTCCTGCCCAACAGGCAGCTGGCGCGGATGGGGGAAGTGGCCAGGCGGTGCGAAGAGCCTCGGGGCGAGGACGGAGGGAGCCTCTGCCCGAAGCACCGGGAGCCCCTCAAGCTCTTTTGTAAGCACCACGAGACCCTCATCTGCTTGGTCTGCGACCGATCCGAAGAGCACAGGGGCCACGCGGTGATCCCGGCGGAGGAGGCTCTCCAGGAGTACCAGGTAGGAATCTGCCAGGGGGAATCCTTGTGAAGGGTCATCCAGATCCTTGGCCTTCCAGGCAATCCGTGAACTACTTTACTTGTTTCCTCTGTTGTCCGCAAACCGGGTTTAGCCTGGCGCAGATGCCAATCAGAACCAGACAGGAGTTCAAGGAACTTTTATTGAAGTATTTCAGCAAAAGGCTCTAAGAAGCTAAAGGAGCCAAGACCCACGAACCATATACAAATACAAATTAGATACAGTTAAGATTAAGGAAGTTGAGAGATTACGGCTTTTATTGATTTTTTAATACAATTCAGTAGTGCTTATTCAACAAACGTGTTGTCTGGGTTTATCATTCACTAATACAAATTAAATTCCTAATCGCTAGTTCGTTTCTCCGGCCATTGATAAAATAAGTCCCAAGTTTGAAAATATTCTTTTTCTTCTTTTTCTTTCAATCTCAAAGTAAGTCTGTCCATTTCTGCACAGTCTAGTATTTTTTTAATTATTTCTAATTCCGATGGTATTTCTTCATTTTTCTAATATTGTGCAAATATAAGTCTTGCTGCTGTTATCATATGCAAAATCAGATATATACTTCGTTTTTCAAGCTGTAGAGATTGGAATTGTCTACCCAGACAGTACAATACCAAACAAGGATGCTTAATTAGTTTTTGACTTTATATACGTTAGACAAAGAAACATTTATTGATTTGGTACATCACCTAATCCATTCAAGCCTGGTTTTTTTTTGAATCAGAGCTTTTTTTTGTAACAATTGGCATTTCTTAACGACAGTTTGCTTGTATAAAATTTGTAAAATATTGCGGCAAATATTTGTATTTTGAATGATTATCTGCCATCCAAGTCCTTTTCAGTTTCTAGCAACCAATAGCTCCATCCCTAACCTGTCTTTTCAAATCTCCCAATGGGGCACTCATCTTCATCATAACTGAGACCATCCACTTTGCTGTTGGTTGTCCTCGTCTTTGCATTCTTTCCACCTTTCTCAGCATCAGAGCCTTTTTCAGAAAGCTGCACCTTGACATAATGTGTGTGAAACTTTGTGCAACGTGTCCAGACTTTGCACAATATGTCTGAAATTTGTACTTTAGTACGTGGTGAATGTTAGTAACCACTTATTTAGCCACAGTTACTGGATGAATAGATAAGACTTTTAATTACTGTCAAGAATTTTATTAAGTATGAAGAAGATAAGATAACCTTTATTGTCATTTTTATACTGTGGGCACACATCAAAAATGAAATTTAGTATACAAGAGGGCGGTCCGGTTCCACCCTCTTGGAAAACGGCTAATGTATGCTTGATTCCTAAAGAGGGCAAAGATAATGTTCAAGTTGAAAATTTTAGACCTATCTCCTTGTTAAATACGGATTACAAGATTTTTGCAAAAATCTTGGCTAATAGATTAATGACAGTTTTGACACAGAAGATTCACCCGGATCAAACTGGCTTTTTACAAGGGAGACAGATGAAAACCAATGTTAGACAACTTGTTAACATATTGGAATATTTGGATAAACATATTCAAGTACCGGCTGTCTTAATGTTTTTAGATGCAGAAAAAGCTTTTGATAGATTGAATTGGACATTTCTGCAAAGGCTTGTGGTAAGGATGGGAATGGGGGACCAGTTTATTAATTCTATATCAGCTATATATCAGAAACAAACAGGACAGATCATAGTGAATGGACAATTAACAGATTCATTTAATATAGAAAAGGGTACTAGGCAGGGTTGTCCCTTATCCCCTTTATTGTTTGTTTTAACTTTAGAGGTACTATTGAATAGGATTAGAGCATCAGAGGAATTAAGGGGGGTACAAATTAGACAACATGATTATAGATTATGTGCCTTTGCAGACGATTTACTTGTGACACTAACTCAGCCAATACAATCGGCTCAGAGTTTGATGGAAATTATTCGAAATTATGGAAAAGTTTCAGGTTTCAAATTAAATTTATCCAAGACAAAGATGTTGGTTAAAAATTTTGATAATAAATTAAAACAAGATTTGGAAAGAATAACGGGATGCGAGATAGTTAAAAAAGTTAAATATTTAGGAATTTATATAGAAGCTTCAAATGGTAAATTATATAAGAATAATTACGAACTCTTATGGTGTAAAGTACAAAAAGAATTGGAGAATTGGAAAAAATTACAATTATCTATGTTGGGCAGAATAGCCGCTATTAAAATTAAAATGAATGTATTGCCGAAATTCTTATTTTTATTTCAAATGTTACCAATACTTAAAAAGGATGGAAATCTTGATGAATGGCAGAAAGGTATAAACAAATTTATCTGGGATGGCAAGAAACCAAGGGTCAAATTTAAAATTATTCAAGACACAAGAGAGAGAGGTGGTTTGAAAGTGCCTAATTTTAAATTATATTATGATGCAGCAGTTCTAGTGGCAATAAGTGATTGGATTAACTTAACAAATGAAAGAATATTAAATATAGAAGGATATGGGTTAGTATACGGGTTCCACGCGTACTTAGTTTATGATAAAAAACTGGATAGGGGTTTTAAAGAGCATATAATAAGAAACTCTGTGTTGCGTGTCTGGAAAAAGTATTATTATAAGTTAAATGGTAAAATTCCTTTATGGACAGTCCCCAGGCACGCAATACAGAGTGTAGGTATACAACAAATTCAAGACGTGGTGCCCTATGATAAACTTTTAAATAAAGAAAGGAATAGCCTAGAACTGAAATCATTAGACAGATTAAGGGAGGAAGGTATAGCTCATAATTGGTATTATTATGCACAACTTCAAGCCAGATGGCAAAAAGATGTTAAGATGGGTTTTTCCTTAAAGGATGATGAAAAATTAATTATACAAATTAGAGATCAAAGAATGATGCATATTAGAAGAATATATGATGCTTTAATTGAAATTGATTCTGGAACTGAATTAATTAAAGATTGTATGATTAAGTGGGAAGGTAATTTCGGACACCCAATTATGATGGAAACTTGGAAAAGAATATGGGTGAAAAATGTCAAATTTACACAAGCTCAGCACTTAAGAGAAAATTTTTACAAAATGTTTTACAGATGGCACTTAGATCCAAAAAAATTATCGTTTATGTATCCAAATTTGCAACCCAAATGTTGGAGATGTGATTCTATGGACGCTACTTATTTTCACATTTGGTGGTCTTGTAAAAAAATTAAGGCTTTTTGGATAAAAATATGGTGGATTCTTCAAAATATCTTGAAAAAGCGTATTGAGTTTGTACCACAGTTGTTTTTGTTGGGTATTACAAAGGACTGTTCCACCATAGAGACTAAGTTGATTTTGAACTTGACTACAGCTGCAAGACTGTTGGTGGGACAATATTGGAAGTCATCTGAAATACCATCTATTGAAGAATGGACGTTAAAAGTTACCCATCTTGTTGAGATGGCCAAGATTTCGGCATACCTGAAGAACCACACAAATGAAACGTTTTTGATGGACTGGAAGAAATGGATTGATTATATGCAAAAGAAATATCAGTTGAAAGAATTAGATTTGATATATGGATAAATAGTTTAACATAGTAGTTTAGTGGGGTTTCTTGCGTTTTTACCCTGTATTCATTCTGGGAAGCCTGGGGGGGGAGGGGGGAGGGAGATAATATATATTAGTTTATTTTTCTCAACTGTAGTTGGGGGTTTAAGGGATTAGATAATTTTTGTAGGATGCTCGGGAGAATTTTAGTTAGCGCTTCGGATGGTGAGGAGGAGCGAAAGTTCAAGAGGAGTGGGTTGTTGGAGGGTCTTGTGGAGGGGGGTTCCGAGCAGCTATTTGTATTGTTTTTTTTAATATGTAATTTGTTTGTTCTCAGTTGAATCAATATGTTATTACGTTATAATTGTTAAAAGTTTCTAAAAAATTTAATAAAAAAATTATAAAAAAAAAATGAAATTTAGTTGCCCGCTCTCAAAGTGAAACACATACATGACACACACCTAAACATACTATGAACAACATATGTATAGACCCACACCTACATATACGTAGCAAATAAATATTAAATACTGTCCATCTTGAATATATAACGGAAAGAGGAAGCTTGAGAGTTCGCAAGGTTAATGCTGTATGGAATGAAACTCTGGCTGAATCTGGATGTTCTGCTGCGGATACCACAAAGCCTCCTCCCAGGATACTTATGGGACCGTCTTCTGCCACATACTTCCCTACGACCAGTGAGAGCGCACAGGGTCGGCCTCCTCCGGGTCCCGTCAGCGAAACAATGTCGTCTGGCGGGCCCTAGGGGGAGGGCTTTCTCTGTTGTGGCGCCCGCCCTCTGGAACCAACTACCTCCTGAAGTCCGCGTTTCTCCCACTCTCCTGGCCTTCCGAAAGAACCTTAATACCTATCTTTGCCGGCAGGCCTGGGGATGATTGTGGACTGTGGTGTGAATGTTGCATGTGTGTGGGGTTTCTCATTTTTTAAAATACTTTTGGTTGGATTCAGATTATGATCTGTTGTTTTATATAGATGTTGTAAGCCGCTCTGAGTCTTTGGAGAGGAGCGGCATATAAATCCAATAAATAAATAAGTAAGTAAGTAAGTAAGTAAGTAAGTAAGTAAGTAAGTAAGTAAGTAAGTAAATATATATATAGAAACCGCAAGAAACCGCACCCACTCCATTGGAGAAAAAAACTCCGATTAAGTTGTGCGACGTTATGTGACATTGCGAGGTTGACATGTCTGCTTTAACACATGTCCATCATACATGATAATAACTACCTGGTTTTTGATTACATCTCCAACATTTATCTGACATATTTTTAAACATTTTTGCTAATCTAGCTGATGGCAAGTGCCATCTATAAAACATTTTATATAGTTTTTTTTATAAGAGATTGACATTGTCAGTTTGTAATTTCTTTCCCACAGGCTTTGACCATTTCTCTAAATCTATATTATATCCAAAACCTTTTACCCATATTATCATTGTTTCTTTTACTTGTTCGTCTTGCATTTTCAAATTTAATAGAAAATTATACATTTTCTTAATTAGTTTTTCATCAGAGGTTAATAGTATCTGATCAAACGAAGTCTGCTCTTTATAGAATCCATACAATTTAACACCTTTATCATATCTCACTTGTATCTGTAAATATGACCACTAATGATAAATCAATACCCTGATTTTCCATCTCTTTTCTAGATATTAAGTTCCCTTCAGAGGTTAGAATATCTTTATATGTCCATATTTTCTCAAAGCTAACTAGATTTGGGTGTACAAATGCTTCCATTGTTGACAGCCATCCTGGGATTTTCAAATATATTTTGCTTTTTATTTTCCCATGTTAGTAATAATGCATTTCTAATATAGTGATTTTGAAAATGCTTATGAATTTTATTTTTCCCATACCATAAAAAGCATACCAACCAAGTTGTAAGTCATGTCCCTCTAAGTCAGCGGTTCTCAACCTTTTTTAGGTTGCGACCCCCGACCTGTCGAACGCCGCGCATGCGTGGTGCTACCCCCTGCGCCGCGCATGCATGGTGCTACCCCCTGCGCCGCGCATGCGTGGTGCTGCCCCCTGCGCCAGCCGAGGTGTAGGCCGCCGCCCGTTTGGGGCGGCTGCAGGCAGGCCCAGGAACTCCTGGGCGGCTGCGGCAGCAATGGCACAGGGCAACCACGTGCTGGGCCACCAGCTGGCCCAGCCCAGGGGAGGTAAGATACCCGCTGGGCCCCATGCATGCCAAAAACCCTCCCTGTGCCCGCCACTGCCCCGCTAGCCTTACCTTCGCTGCCACCCGTTTGCAGTAGTGGCAGGCAGGCCCAGGCGCTCCTGGGCGGCCGCGGAAAGCAGCAGCGATGGCGCAGGGCGACCACCGGCTGGGCCACCAGCTGGCCCAGCCCAAGGGAGGTAAGGCACCTGCTGGGCCCCACGCGCGCCAGCTGCCCTCCCTCCCCTGGCCCTCTTTTACTTACATTTTTAGTAGTTGCTCAGCAGGGAGGGGTGGAAAGTTCCGGATAGCTCGCCTTCGCTGCAGACAACTTGCAGCACCGTTTGCAGACTGGGACTTTTGGCGGGCTCAGCAGAGCAGAGACAGCCTGGACAATTCCTATTGGCTTTTGAAAGCCAATAGAATTAGACTGTATTCAAGAGAGTCTATTCTCTTGGCTTTCAAAAGCCAATAGAATAAGAGGGAGTAGCACCATTTTTTACATTTACAACCGTTGCAGCATCCCTGTGGTCACATGATCAACTGCCATGTATTTATAACGAGTATATATCTTCTAACTGGGTCTTCCCTCAGACATAATTCTTTACGGAAAAGAAACTCAAATCTTGTATTTTCTCTTCAGCTCAAGGTTGGGGATTGCCTGAAGGCTCAAAAGAAGGAGAAAGAAAAAATAGCTACATACAAAACGGACACAGAGCAAAGAGTTCAGGAGATGCTTGTAAGTATTGATCCAACGGTGAGGAGCTTCTGAGCTAATAGAAGGAGAACACCAGCTGCCATCTTTAATAATAGGCAGCCTGTTTGTAAGTACAAGTTCCGACTGAAAGGAAATTCCAGTGAAAGACAGTGTTAGGGCACAGAACGTGTTCTTAGCCTGGGGACTGTATCTTTGACTGGGATGTCACCATTGGCTGAAGGAGTCACAGTGATGTTAAGGGCACCTACCACACGAGCCATGTTTTATGAAGTGGGTTTGGTTTACATATAAATTAACGCAAACCATATTTCATCTTATTGAAATAAATGTGAAATCAAACATTTTTCTGTCTACTTTTTTGGAATTCCTGATTGCCAAGAAAATTTTCGTGAGAGATCCTTTAACTTGAGCCTTTTTTAGTTTTTAGAAACCTTTCCCCCTGTGCTTGTTCATGTCAAAATGTTTTTTTTTTCTCCCTAGGAAATTCTCCCATCACATTTCAGGATTCTTCAGGGAATCTGTTTAAATATTATAATAATAAAAATAAATATAATTAAGTAAAAATAAAAGAAAAATATGCCTTTTGCTCTTTTTGTCTTCTTCTTCTAGGACCACATTGAAAAAGAGAAAAAAAAATGTAGTGGCTGAATTCAGAGAACTACAACTCTGGTTAGAAGGACAGGAGGAGCTTCTGTTGGCTAGAATGGAAGAGACGGAGAAGGAGATTGTGGCAATAAAGGAGAAAGGTCTGGCCAAGCACATGGAGGATCTGTGCTCTCTTGACGATCTCATCCAGGAGATAGAAGAGAAGCATCAGCAGCCAGCCAGCCAACTCTTACAGGTCAGGCAGGAAGTTGAGATCATAGACTCACAGGGCTGGAAGGGACCTTGGAGGTCTTCTAGTCCAATCCTCTGCCCAAGGCAGGAGTCCTTATACTGTCTCGAACAAATGGTTGTCCAATCTATTATTGGAAGCCTCCAGTGATGGAGCAGCCACAACTTGGGGAGGCAGGCCATTCCATTGATTAATGGTTCCCACTGTCAGGAAATTCTTCCTTATTTCTAGGTTGGATTTCCTTCTGATGAGCTTCCCCCCTTTGCTTCTTGTCCCTCCCTCAGGTGCTACAGAGAGTAAATCTATGACAGTCTTTCAAGTATTGGAAGATGGCTGTCCTGTCTCCCCTAAGCCCTCTCTTTGTTAAGCGAAGCATTCCGAGTTCCCTTAGCCATTCATTGTACGGTTTGGCTTCCAGAGCCCTTGTCATCTCTATTGCTCCTTTCTGCCTTCTTTCTGGGGCCTCAGCATCTTTTTTGTATCCTGGTGTACCAATGATGAAGTGGAGTAGACTGCTTTAGCCCCACCACAGAATCCTCTTTTTGACTCTTTCCTTTTTTTCCTTTTTCCTAAATGTTATCGAAATTATAATAGTGAAAAGAACAAATGAAAATAAAGAAAATAGGGAAATGGAGAAGGATAAGAATGGGAAAGAAGTGTAGGGGAAAGGGGAAAGAAAAAAAGCCGTGTCTTCTAACTTTTTTCAGCACAGTAAAATACAAAATAAAATTACAATCTCAACTTTTTACTTTTACGTATCAGTACTAGCCTGTCTATAAAAACAAAGTCTAATAAGCAAAATCAAGTGTCGGGTATTCATTTTTTTTGTCTCAAGCACAAAGTCCAGAAGCAGTTTCCAAGTAGAAACTAATATATATATTTTTCTCTAATTAAAGCAATTTTGTCATTTTTTTCTAGCTTCATCATTTTCTCCATCCATTCTTCTGTTGTGGAGATTGATATATAAATAAGATAAGATAATCTTTATTGTCATTATTTTTACTGTGGGCACACTGGTATACATAAAAAATGAAATTCTCTCAAAAGTATACGCATACACAACACACATATAAAGATGCTATATGCATACATATGTATATACCTACCACTCTTACACATAAATATCAGTGACTGTCCACCTTGAATACATAGCGGAAAGAGGAAGCTTGAAAGTTCACACGGTTGATACCACGGAGCCTCCTCCCAGAAGGTAACAGGGAAAACAGGTCATGAAGAGGATGTGTTGTTGTGTCGCAGATAATCTTGCGGGCCCTGCTCAAGCAACACTTTTATGCCATCATGTCCTGGATGGAAGGGAGGGAACTGCCAATAATCTCTTCTGCCATCCTCACCACTCTCTTCACCGCCTTCCTGGCTGGAGCAGGGATGCTTCCAAACCAGACAGTGATGCAATACGACAGGATGCTCTCGGTATCTTTCCATTTCTGTTCTTGTAGGATTCTGGCTGCACTCGTGATCCAAAATGGCCTTATGTCACTTTTTTCAGTGCTGTTTTAACCGAGAAAAGGGTCACTAAATGGACTGTTGAAAGTAATGGCTAATATTAGGGATACACAATTCAGAAAAAGCAGGCCATGCGAAAAGCAAGCATTGAAAGAGCTGGTCAGTGTCCCTTTATTCTGCACCATTTTAAGAATGCCTGCTTAGGGTTCCTATCGCCTGTTAGGGGACATGTTGGTGGGTGTTCATTGTGGGGTCTCCTCCTCCCCTTAATCTCCAGGGCAAGGGAAATCCCAACACCTTTGTGGAATTCAATTAACCAGTGGAACAACCTGCCTCCAGAAGCGGTGAATGCTCCAGCACTGTAAGTCTTTAAGAAGAGACTGGACAGCCATTTGTCTGTAATGGTATAGGGTTTCCTGCCTGAGCAGGGGGTTGGACTAGATGACCTCCAAGGTCCGTTTCTTCTTCTTCTTCTTCTTCTTCTTCTTCTTCTTCTTCTTCTTCTTCTTCTTCTTCTTCTTCTTCTTCTTCTTCTTCTTCTTCTTCTTCTTCTTCTTCTTCTTCTTCTTCTTCTTCTTCTTTAAAAAAGGTGAGCGGCTGGGGGGAAAAAGCAATGTTATTTTTTTTAAAGAAAAAATAAAGTACTTTTTAATTATGTTAGTTTGTATCTGGTTTCACATATTTATGAATTTTAAGAATGTAACTGCATAGAAATGGCTCCTTTCATTTTTTGGTCTCTTTTTTAGGACATTGGAAGCATCTTGAAGAAGTAAGTGAATCCACCCTCCTCTTTACAGTCTCAGAGACCGGCAGCTCCTCCAGCAGTTTTCCTGTTTTGGAAAGTTATGTTTGTATTTAGCAGTAATTTCATTTAGAGACAATGTAGTTCAGGGCCTCATAAATATTTCCCCAGACCACCTCAACACAGTGTAAATAGCAATGTTTGATATGGTGAATCATTATGGTTGGTCCCACAGTCAGCTAGATGTTTAGATTGAACTTGGTATTTTTGTCCATCTACTGAGTCCTTCCCAAGGATAGACAGAGGTTTGATGGTGCTAAAGGTATCATTGTAGGATGTAAGCTGTTCCAAATAAGGCTGCCTTTTGCAATTGTCTGATAGTGGTTTTGTCAGTGCCGATGCTGTTCCAGTGGTGCTCCAGATGTTTTGGGACTACACCCAAGGCGTGTATTATTATTGGTGCTACCTTTGCTTTCTTTTGCCACAGTTGTTCTACTTCTATTTGCAGATCTTTGTATTTTGTGATTTTCTCCAGTTCTTTCTCTTTTATTCCGTTGTTTCCAGGTAGTGCCATGTCCACTTTTTTTGTCTTTCTCATCAATAATTGTCAGGTTTGGGGTGTTATATAGCAGCATGGGGTTGGCTTTGAATTCTAAAGTCCCCAAACACGTTAGCTTCTTCATTTTTACTATTATTGTAAGAACCCCCTTTGCTACTAGATTATCTGTCCTCAGGATTTATCACTCATTTTCATTAACAAAATCATTTAACATTTTCTATCTCATTTTCAGTGAATTTCTTTTCCATTGGAAGGAACCCTGGAGGTCATCTAGTCCACGAAGTGGTTTCATGTGGCCCGCAAAGACATCCTGGAAACAGTGAGGGAACGGCCCCCTCTGCCCTGGCCCAGGCCAGCTGGGAGCCAATGTACAATTTTGTGGTGGCCATTTATGCAGAAACACATTCAGTCTTAGCTCCATAAGCCCCCCCCCCCCCCCCGCATGGCCTAAGAGGAACAGTGAGGCTTCTCCAGTGGACCATGCCTTGGCACTTGCCCTGTTCCCCCCCCCTTCTGGCAGAGACCCACAGATCTATCCCACTCCTGCCCAGGGCCCCACAGGCACCCTTGACGCGAATGGTGTAGAGCTGGCCACACCCATGCAGTAGGCCCCACCCATCCTGGCCACACCCACCCGGCCACCGGAGGGCAACCGCAATACTGATGCGGCCCTCAATGAAATTGAGTTTGACACCCCTGGCCTATACCATTTCAGGCAAATGGCTGTCCAGTCTCTTCTTAAAAACTTCCAGTGTTGGAGCATTCACCGCTTCTGGAGGCAGGTTGTTCCACTGGTTAATTGTTGTAACTCAGGACGTTTCTCCTTAGTTCTAGGTTGCTTCTCTCCTTGATTAGTTTCCATCTGTTGCTTCTTGTCCTGCCTTCAGGTGCTTTGGAGAATAGCTTGACTCACTCTTCTTTGTGGCAACCCCTGAGATATTGGAACACTGCTATCATGTCCCCCCTCGTCCTTCTCTTCATTAAACTAGACATGCCGAATTCCGTTCCTTATATGTTTTAGCCTCCAGTCCCCTAATCATCTTTGTTGCTCTTCTCTGTACTCTTTCTAGAGTCTCTCCCTCCAGGTAGATGCAGTTCCATTGAGGACCACACGACCTGTCAGCCAGCTAAGAATCCATCTGGTGGTGATGCTGTCTAACCCACATTTTTCTATCTTATCAAGTAGTAGGTTGTGATGTACTTTATCAAATGCCTTACTGAAGTCCAAGGAAATTTTTTTTTAATAAAGATTTTATTGGGTTGTTTTTTTTTCATCAACATATGTTAATTTTTCCATTCAACAAGTTGTTTGGAGTTTGCTATGCTAATACATGTTCAATTGCTAATTCTTCATTCTTTCCTCTAGCCAAGAATAAAATAGGTTCCAAATGTGATAGTAGTCTGTATCTTCTTTATCTTTCAACCTCATAGTTAATCTGTCCATCTCTGCACATTCCAATATTTTCCTGATTATTTCTTCTTCTGATGGCAGTCCTTCATTCTTCCAGTATTGTGCAAAAATTCTTCTCGCTGCTGTAGTGATATGTAAGATTAAATATAATTTCTGCTTATTAGTCTTTTCAAGCATAATACCTAGTAAAAAAAGTTCAGGTTTAAAATCCACTTGTTCACCCAGTATTTTTCTCCAATAGGCCTTTGCCTATTGGATAATTAATTTCTCATCTGAGGTTAACAAAATCTTATCAAACACAGTACATACATTTTTACATCTTTTTCATATCTACTTTGTATCTGTAAATGTGCCCACCAGGACAAGTTAATTCCCTGATTTTCCAATTCTTGTTTAGATTTTAATTTTCCATGAATATCTAAAATACCTTTATATGTCCATATTTTTTCAAAGTCTACCAAGTTCAGATGTATAAATGCCTCCATTGTTGATAACCATCCTGGAATTTTTAAATATATTTTAGCTTTAATTTTTTCCCATACTGTTAATAAGGCATTTCTTATAAAATGATTTTGAAACTACTTATGGACTCTGTTTTTCCCGTACCATAAGAAAGCATTCCACCCCAATTGTAAATCATGTCCCTCTAAATACAATAAGCTTTTATTTCTAAGTGTTATCCACTTTTTCACCCACGTTAACACAGATGCTTGGTAATACAACGTCCATTCCAGCAACCCAAAACCTCCATTTTCCTTAGCATCATCTTAATTCTAGCTTTTTTCCCCTGCCAAATAAAGTTCATAACCAATGAATTTAAATTTTGAAAGAATTTTCTCTCACGTTTTATCGGAATTGATTGAAATAGAAATAAAATCTTCGGCAACGCATTCATTTTTACTGTAGCAATTCTTCCTAATATTGACAGCTGCAGATTTTTCCATCTTTCCAAGTCTAGCTTTATTTGCTTCAATAATTTTGTTTAATTGTCTTCTTTTACTGACGAACACTTAGCCGAAAGATGAATACCTAAATATTTAACTTTTTTCACTATTTGTACCTCTGTTTTCTCTAATATTTGCCTTTTTTGTTTATCTGTGAGGTTCTTTACTATTACTTTAGTTTTTTCTTTATTTATTTTTAGTCCTGCCATTTCTCCATACTCTTCTATTTTTCCCCATAGTTTAGGAATCATCTCTAAAGGTTCTTCCAAGAGAAACACTAAATCATCAGCAAATGCTTGTAACTTATATGTTTCATCTTTTATTTTCAATCCTTTAATTTCTGTGTCCTGTCTTATCCTTCTATTTAGTACTTCCAAAGTAAAGATAAATAATAATGGAGATAGTGGACACCCTTGTCTCATACCTTTTCTTATCTCAAAGCTCTCAGTATAATTGAAGTCGAGGTAAATTATATCCACAGCATTCCTCTGGTCCACTGATTTTGTCACCTGGTGAAAAAATGCAATGATTTGTCTGGCATGATCTCCTTTTGACAAACCCATGTTGGCTTTTGGTAATGACTTTGTTTGCTTCTAGGTATTGGCTGATTTGTTGTTTGATTATCTTTTCCAGAATCTTCCCAGGTATTGAGGTCAGGCTGATAGGTCTGTAGTTTTTTGGATCCATTTTTTTCCTTTTTTGAAGATGGGAACTACATCAGCTCTTTTCCAGTCCTCTGGTAGTTCCCCAGTGCTCCAGTATCTTCGAAAGATATAGTTCAGTGGCTCTGAGATTACCTGCCAGTTCCTTCAGAGGAACTGGGGTGTAATCCATCTGGTCTTGGTGATTTGAACTTGTCTAGGTTGAACAGGTGCTCACTTACCATTTTCATTTTCTTGTCTATCTTAACTTCTGTTTCTGGCCTGTTTTTTACGGTATCCTGTATTTTGAACCCTAGTTGTTGATTCCAATATTAATGTCCCCTCTGAATTTTCTCTGCTCAAGGCTAAACATTTACTTTCAATACCTCTTCAAAGAGCTGCTTCTAGTCAGCTTGTTGCTCTTCTCTTTTCAGCCCCTTCTACAACACTTTTTAATGTGTGGTACACAAAATTCAACCCTTCAGCCCAGAACAAAGCGTAAGTAGCACACTTACTTTACAACCAGGTTGATATTTTCAAATATGGTTGTTCTTTATTTTTTTTCCATACTAGCAGTAATGAATTCCTAATATAATGTCTTTGAAAGTAGCTATGTATATCACTCTTCCCATACCATCTTGTAATATTTTATGTTTATTCTCGCTTTTTTGCCTTGCCGTATAAATTTCAATATCATTTTATTTAATTCTTCAAAGTATTTTTTTCCTAGTCTTATTGGAATTGTCTGAAACAGGTACAATAATCTTGGCAAAATATTCATCTTAATTGTAGCTATTCTACCCAGCAAGGACAGTTGTAGGTTTTTCCAATTTTCCAAATCTACTTTAATTTGCGCTTTCAATTTATCACAGTTATCTTATCATCTTGCTGTTAACTGAACTCCTAGATATTTAACTTACTTTGCAATCTGGAAACCCATCATCTTGGCAAATTCTCTTTTCTGTTTATCTGTAAAGTTTTTAACTAATATTTTAGTTTTCTCTTTGTTTCAATCCTGCCACTGCACCGTATTCTTCTGTTTTCTCAATTAGTTTAGGTCCTGTTTCTTGTGGTTCTTCTAAAATAAACACCAAATCATCAGCAAATGCCTGTAGTTTATACTCCTTCTTTATTTTCATGCCTTTTATTCCACTGTCTTGCTTAATATTTCTGTTTAACACCTCTAAAGTTAAAATAAATAACAATGGAGATAGGGGACATCCTTGCCTTGTACCCTCAGTTATATTAAAGTTCTCTGTCAAGTCCCTATTTATAATCACGTTTGCTGTTTGTTTATGATATATTGCCTTAATCGTGTTAATACATTTATCTCCAAAGTCCATATACTTTAATTGTAAAAGCATAAATTGCCAGTTCACATTGTCAAATGCCTTCTGTGTGCCAAGGAAAATCAGTGCCATTTGCTTTCCAGAGTGCATCTCATAATATTCTAACGTATTCAAGATCATCCGCATATTATTTTTAATTTGCCTCTTAGGTAGAAACCCATTCTGATCTATGTGTATAATGTTATTTAAAACCCTTTTCAATCGCTCTGCTATTATTGAAGCGTAGATTTTGTAATCTACATTTAACAACGATATTGGCCTGTAGTTTTTTTTATTTGTGGTGAATTAGAGTCTTCTTTAGGTATCAATGTAATATTCGCTTCCGTCCATGTTTTAGGTATCTTTGCTTCTTACATTGCTTCATTATAAACTTTGAGCATACCTTGGCCTATTGTGTATTGTAAATGTTTATAAAATTCTATCGGTAGACCATCTGGCCCAGGAGTTTTGTTATTTTTTTTGTCTCCTAATTGCTTCAGTTAGCTCCATCGTTATTCTTTCATTCAGCGTGGTCTTCACTTCTTCAGAGACTTTTGGCAATTTAGCTTTTTCCAGATATTATTTTATTTTAACTTCTGATATTTTCTCTTGGCTATATAATTTCTATAGTTGAGTTTTTCTTTTTTCTAACAAATTTTATTATTATTTTTTAACTTTTACAACAGAATGCTCAAGACACACCGTGGTGGTTAGGTGATCAATCATCCAAAAACAAAATCATATAATAGCTCAAGTAAATATATTGAATGTTCCCTCTCTATTTCCCTCAAATAATATAACCTATTTACCATAATCAATTTCTACATTACATATCTTTAAATCCTAATCCTGTTTTGAACTTTATTAATTTACAGTTACCATAGTCCAATTTGATCTTAGATAAACGTATTATCACTTCGGGTAAAATACTAATCCAGATATATTCTAATTCATAATCTCATAAATCATTGATTTTATCACAAATCTCTCTTATTTATTCAGATAGCATTTAAATCTCATTCAAATAATTATCATGTCTAAAAAAAAGAACATATCTATTATTACACAAAACATCGTCTTACTAACTTAACACACTCAATTAGTTGTTAAATCAATCCGAATTTCTAAAAACCTCTTTCATATTTTTATTCTCATTCCATTACAAAATAATTTTCATACAAATAAACATATTATTCCAAAAAATACATTCTTACTCTAACATGTATATTGTAATAATCACAAATTTTCAACTCTAAATCTTAGTCCTTAAATCAATCCATATGTCTCAAAACCTTTTTAATCCATTACATATAATTTTAAATTTCTCTTTTTAGTCTTATTCTGGCTTTCTTTTTATGCCAAGCAGGTTTCCAGAACAAAGCCTCTATTTCAGCAAATAGATCTCCCATTATTGCTTGTAATGTCATTTAGGTCAGTAAAAGACCTCCCATCCTCTGTTTTTGACGCCTGGCTCCTGTCTGCTGGATAAAACACTCGATCATATCCAATTTTATAATTAGTAGTTGATTATCAAAGTTGTCATAATTCTCCAACAGTTGTAATTTCAAGTCCATTTCTGTTAGTTTTGCAATTATAGATAGTTTAGTTACGATCATTTTCTGGTCATCCAAAGTCTGCATAGGTTGTATGTAAATTAATTTCTCTTCTATTGCTTTTTGGTCTGCAGAATGATCAAATAGAGTCTGAAGGTCAGTTTGTAAGTTCACAGTAGAATTTCTGTTTATTATTTCTGCAGTACTCTCTCTTATTTGGGAACATATTTCCTCAGTAGCTTCATAAATCTTTTCCAGTATGAGTTTACAGTTGAGTTGTAAATATGATTTCTCCATTTCAGTAGTAACTAACTCCAATCCTGTTATCTTTTAGTGGGGGCTATATTCCAAAACATTTAGTCAGTATCCACCCCCACCAATAACAGCTGTTGGACCAAAAACAAGAAACAGTTGCAGTTTTACATTTCTCCAGAAGGTGTCCTCAGTAAACTATGAAGGTCTCTTCCAGATCCCCAAAATGAGGTTAGTAAAGTCAAAGAGCTGTGGAATCTCTTTTTGGGCTTCTCATAGAGTTGTTTGTTTGTTTTTGCAAACAATAAAGATTTATCCCTTTAAAAAATAAGTCCAGGACATAGGAAAACAATATTCTCCACCTTAGAAGATATAATAATACAGTTTTATGATAAGGACTTTTCCAGGGCCCCCAAGTAACAAAAAATAAAAATAATCAATAAGAAGTTTTTTCCTTTGTTATTTTTATTTTTATTTATTTTAATTAGATTTTTATGCCGCTCCTCTCCAAAGGACTCGGAGCGGCTAACAACATGAACAAAAACAACATCAAAGCATTTAAAAAAAACCAAAAACCGAATCTACAAAGCATTTAAAAGACCCCCCAAACACATTCATCACACACACACAATCACAGTCATCCCCAGGCCTGCCGGCATAGATAAGTTTTTAGATTCTTCCGGAAGGCCGGGAGAGTGGGGGAAACGCGGACTTCAGGGGGCAGTTGGTTTCAGAGGGTGGGCACCACAACAGAGAAGGCCCTCCCCCTAGGACCCACCAAACGACACTGTTTCACTGACGGGACCCGGAGGCGGCCGACCCTGTGCGCTCTCACCGTTCGAAGAGAAGTATGTGGCAGAAGAAGTATGTGGTTGAGAAACATTTGTTCCAGCGGACATTAAAGTACATCCTCACTTTCTGAGCCACATCAATGATGGTAGCCAGTCGATGAAGGGCAAAGACAGCTATTTTGTTGGAACGTCCCCCTCACACTTTCCAAATTTAACACCCTAAAAGTTCCTCAAGACTGGTTACTCTTTGATCAAAAGTCTTTTTACAGCAACATCTGAATGACCTACCCAACCAAGGTTCTTCCACTTGGGGAGCTCTAAGTTTGGGAATGAACACTTTCCAGAGCCCCAAGAGTAGCCTCGGAGTATTCTGAATGTAACGGGATTGTCGTAGTCCTCAACTTACAACCATAATTCAGCCTGTAAATTATGGTAGAAAGTCATGATGGTTGTAAGCCAATTTATCACATATTTTTGTGCTGGCTGTTAAGCAAATGTTGTGGTCATGAAATAAACCAGGGGTAGTCAACCTTGGCTCCCCCATGACTCGCGGACTTCAACTCCCAGAATTCCCAAGCCAGCTTAGCTGGCTCAGGAATTCTGGGAGTCGAAGTCCGCGAGTCATAAAAGCCACGGGTGACTACCCCTGAAATAAACTCACTCTGCACTAGGGGCCGGTTCCCCCCCCTCAAAAAAACCCCCAGAAATAAATGGTTTCAGACAAAAATGTCATAAACCACATGGTTATGGAAAGCTCTTTTCCCCAGATAAACAAAGGCAAAGTAAATTCCAAAGGTAATTCCAAAAGGCTTTTAATAGGAGAGTAGTTAAGCAAAGATAGAGAGGGAAAAGTCACACCGGGATCAACGCTTAGATGTTCTTTTGACTTTCAGCTGGAGCAGCTAAATGATCGGCCATGTTTTCTCCATCGGCCCTGAGGAGCTGCCTCGGACTGCGGCCCTGAGGAGCTCCCTCCTCCCCCCGCAATCAACGAGAGTCCTCCTCATCGGTAGTCACCCCTCCAGGGTGACATTTTGACCTGATTAAGGATGTACCGGCAAAGGAAAAGCAGATAATGAAGAGAGAAGTCTCTTCGTGTGCCTGCACAACTGCAACCCAAAACCGGAAGTCTATAGTTGAGTTTTTCTATAGCTGTTCTAGTCTCTTCTTCTCTTCCTCTTTAACAAATATCCCTTCAAAAATTACTTGTAATACATCAAAATTATTTATAATCCATCAAAGTCTGGCAAGGGAATTCTTCTATTCAAACTGAAAGTAAATTCCTGCAGTTTCTCAACTTCAGCCTGCTGGATTGTTTTTTAATCTGTTAAAGATGCTCTCTACATGGGGCTACCCTTGAAGAGTGTTCGGAGATTACAATTAGTGCAAAATGCAGCTGCGCGAGCAGTTGTGGGCCTTCCTCGTTGTGCCCACATTTCATCAACTCTCCACATGCTGCATTGGTTGCCTATTGGTCTCCGAGCCCAATTCAAGGTGTTGGTTATTACCTATAAAGCCCTTCATGGCATGGGACCAGGATACTTATGGGACCGCCTTCTGCCACATACTTCTCTACGACCGGTGAGAGCGCACAGGGTCGGCCTCTTCCGGGTCCCGTCAGCGAAACAATGTCTGGCGGGCCCTAGGGGGAGGGCTTTCTCTGTTGTGGCGCCCGCCCTCTGGAACCAACTACCTCCTGAAGTCCGCGTTTCTCCGACTCTCCCAGCCTTCCGAAAGAATTTAAAAACCTACCTCTGCCGGCAGGCCTGGGGATGATTGTTGATTGTGGTGTGACTGATGAGTATGTGTGGGGTTTTATTTTTAATGTTTTTTTGTTCGGATTTAGATTGAAATTGTTTTATATATATGTTGTGAGCCGCTCCGAGTCTTCAGAGAGGAGCGGCATACAAATCCGAATAAAATAAATAAAAATAAAATAAAGCCAGAAAGCTGTTAGCTTTACCCAATCATACTATTCACTCTCTGTTCCAACTTTCCAGACTGAACAATTTGCAGGTGCCAAAGTTAATTATTATTTACAGCTTCTACTCCAAACCACACTTCATGTTCAAGGTCAGCCACTTTCACCTCTTATTATCTTTCTCTGCTAGTAAGGGCCAGTAGATGGCGGACTTGTTCTGTTTTTCTCTTTTTTTTTAAGCCTCTTTTTTGGTGTTAAAGTTTTAGACTTTCTTTTATAAAATATAGATCAGTGATGGCGAACCTTTTAGAGACCGAGTGCCCAAACTGCAACCCAAAACCCACTTATGCATCGTCAGGTGCCGGGTGGGTGTGGCCCATTGAGTGGTTGTGGCCCATTGGGTGGGCGTGGCTGCAGTGGTAACGGCAGACTGGGTGGGACTAAAAAGTTCAATCAATCAATTCCAACTTTGCAAGATCTTTTTGTTTTCCCGCGAAAAGTTGAAATTGACTGATTAATTGAACCTTTTTCTTTTGTACACGGGTGGAGGCCTAAAGCGAAAAGGTTTTATAAAACCCAGCTGAAGGCCTAGGACTGGGGCAATGGCGCGTGTGCCCACAGAGACGGCTCTGAGTACCGCATCTGGCAGCCGTGCCATAGGTTCGCCACCACTGGTATAGATCGTCCAGCTTCCTGTTCTTATTCCACATGTTATTAAAACAATAGCTAAGCAGAGAAAGGATTGAAGCCTGGGAAACAGGGCCCTTGTCAGTCAATCACCAGCTTACCAGGTACGTAGGAGCTGAGGACAGGGCAACCCAAGGAAAGAACAATCACTGACTTAATGGCCGGCCATCAACACCCCGCTTAACTAAAAGTCACACACAACCAGGCATCACATGTATACAATGGGCAGGACAGCCCAGTGTACACATTGTGGAGAGAGAGCAGTTCCCCGAGGAAGCTTAGAAGAATAAATCTCTGGTCCCGCTGACCAACTCAGACTGGATCCTGCAGCTAGCCAATCCTCAAGCACCATCTGATGTTTTAGAAAGCTTCTTCTATTGGCAGGATGATAAACATCGTTCTTTTGCCTTGCCAGGTATCAGGCGAAGGAGACATATGAGAATCCCATGGATTTACTTGTAGACCCGATGTGGACAATCTGGGATTACAGTGATCTCGCTGTGCTTCTGAAAAGTGTCATGAAAAAATTTAGAGGTAAAAAAACAGCCGCCGAGGTTTTACGCTGGATGATATTTTGACCGCAGAGCATCCAAAAGAGATTCTGGGTCAGTGTCAGGGGGATCAAAGAGGGATCAATGTCAGGATCAGTGGAAGAGACGCCTTCATTTCTCTGGGGAAAGGCCCTGTGTCTTGGCCCCAGGAGGGGGAACAGGAGCTTCCTGGTTTCTCCCGTTAAAGATGAGCTAGCTAAAAACAGGAACCACTAGCCAGTCATAGTTGACCATTTACAGGTAGTCCTCGACTTACAACAGTTCACTTAGTGACTGTTGGACGTTAGAACGGCACTGACTTAGGACCATTTTTCACACTTATGACATCCCCACAATCATGTGATTCATATTCAGATGCAACTGATTCAAATTTATGACAGTTGAAGTATCCACAGGGATCCCCAGAGTCACATGATTTACATTCGGATGCTTGCAACTGATTCCTATTTATGATGATCCTGTGATCATCTTTTGTCACATTCTGACAAGCAAAGTCAATGGGGAAGCCAGATTCACTTCACAACTGTATTACTAATTTAACAACTGCAGTGATTCACAACAAATGGGACAAGAAAAGTCATAAAATGGGGCAACATTGACTTAACAAATTTCTCACTTAGCAACATAAATTCTAAAATGAATTTATGGGAATTATGAATTTCCCAAATCCATATTCACTGATCACTGGGGAAGCTGAATAAGCTTCCACTAAATATAATGGAATATATACAGGTAGTCCTTGACTTATGAGCACAATTTCAGTTGTTAAGTGAGTCGTGCTCTACTTTATGACCCCTTTTGCCACCGTTGTTAAGAAAATCACTGCAGGCAAGTGAATCGTGTGATTGTTAAGCAAATCTGGCTTCCCGCATTGACTTTGCGTGTCAGACGCTTCCCAGGAAAGTTGCAGATGACAATCCCGGAACCATGGGATGCTGCAGCCGTCATAAATACATGCTGGATGTCAAATGTTGGGATTTTGATCATGTGACTGGGGATGCTAGAACGGTCGTAAGTATGAGAACTGGTCATAAGTCACTTTTTAGTGCCATTGTAACATTGAGTAATCATTAAATTAATGGTTATGTTGAGGACTACCTGTATATGGAAAGTATAGTAGAATGTATTTATATCTGACAAAATAGATATAGCTACCACTGACATTCTGGCTTGTAGCTTTCCTTATTCCTTATTTCCTGATTTGAGGCCAAGGAAAGCAAACAAGAATGAAAGTGAATATACGATAAATATGATAGCAGTGTTCCAGTATTTGAGGGGCTGCCACATTATTCACCAAAGCACCAGAGGGCAGGAGAAAAAACAACGGTTGCAAACTGATCAAAGAGAGAAGCAACCTTCCTGACAGTGAGGACAGTTAACCGGTGGAATAGCTTGCCCCCAGAAATTGTGGGCGCTCCATCACTGGAGATTTTTAAAAAGAAGCTAGACAGTCACTTGTCCGAGATGATAGGTTCTCCTGCTTGAGGAGGGGGCTGGACTAGAAGACCTCCAAGATCCCTTCCAATTCAATTCTATTCCTATTCTATTCTATGTCGGTCACCGGGATGAGAGTTTCTGTCTTCCGGGCTTTCGGTCTCTACCTGGAGCCCACCTTCGTGTCTGCCTGTCTAAAAAGCCACACACAGAGACACTATAAATACCATACACAAAACAGCACACACACTCCACTAGAGAGGAATTCCCTGAAGATAGGCTCCAGCAATGGCCCGGAAGACAAAACCTCTCGTCCCGTTGACCGACCCAGATGGGATCCTGCAAAGCAAACCAGGGTGTCTCTGGGGAGGCCCTTCTGTCGCTCCATTTCCAGCGATGAGATGCTGAATCCCTCCCTTTTCTTCCTCAGATACTCTGGCAAGTGGACTTCAACTCCAGAAAGGTAAATATGAGTTATAAGAATCTCATATCGCTTGCTATTTAAACTCTGATGCTAGTAGCTTTAAGGGAAATATTGTACAATATTAGCATAAGATTAGATACCTTGAAGACTGATGATCCAGTAAACTTAAATGATTGATTATTTATGACCTATTACTTGCTATTTATATGTACACTGTGAGCTTATCCACCGAAGACATTCCTTGTGTGTCTGATCACACTTGGCCAATAAAGAATTCTATTCTATTCTATTCTATTCTATTCTATTCTATTCTATTCTATTCTATTCTATTCTATTCCATTCCACTCCACTCCACTCCACTCCACTCCACTCCACTCCTTTCCATATAAAGAGCAACAAAGAAAAAAAGTATAGGATTAGATACCTTAAAGACTATGAAAATCCACTAAATATAAACTAGAAAATTGATGTCAGTCTTAGTGTAGAATGAAGTATTTGCATAAATGGGAAAATATGGGCTGGTACTGAAAGGAATATAGAACTCCTGCCAGGCTAATAACATCCTCTTCATTTTACTGCCTGACTATAAATTGGTGAGAGACCAGGTCTTTGGGAGCAGAGATATTAAGTCCTTTGGGTCACAGCAAATAGCAAAGTTGGAGCACCAGGGATGTCCCAGGGGTGCTTTTTCCACGAGGTACCTGGACTTTCTTGTTTTTCTTTGAAGACATTTCGCTTCTCATCTAAAGAAGCTTCTTCAGCTCTGACTGGATGGTGGGGTGTGGATCAGAATCAGAGCTGAAGGAGCTTCTTGGATGAGAAGCGAAACGTCTTCCAAGAAAAACAATGAAGTCCAGTCGCCTCGTGAAAAAAAGCACCTTTGGGACAACCATGACCTGGATGACTGAGACTCTCCAGAGACATCGAGCACCAGGGATGTCTCCACCTTGTGAGCCATCAAATTGAGGAAAGCAGAGGTTTCCTGTGCAGAAGCCTCCCCTTTTGTACCTCCCTGCGACATCCTGATGCTCGTAGAAAAAAGGGCAGAGCTTCCTCACATTCCATCCTGTGCCCCAAGTTCCCTGTGGGGGGATCCCTCTGACTGCCAGTTCAGAATTGAAACATGGCAGCCTCTTGCTCTGCCTGATCTTCTGGATTAAAGCTCCAGGTAGCCATCCTGTGCCCCAAGTTCCCTGTGGGGGGATGCCTCTGACTCTGCCAGTTCAGAATTGAAACATGGCAGCCTCTTGCTCTGCCTGATCTTCTGGATTAAAGCTCCAGGTAGAGTCCCTATTCAACCTTGGCCTTCCCGGGAACTCACTGAAGGCAAAGCCAACCACTCTTGACCCCCCATCCCAATCTTCCCATCTGCAAGATGGAAGTTAAAGAGATCGATATGCAGGGATGAAGCACCATGAAGGCTTACGGGCCATTTATAAAATCAGTGAATCTTCCAGTCCTGGAAGCTGAACTCCTTTCAGAGTGGAGGCCGTAGGGTTGATATATTGGGGGCCAAGACACAAACCAGGCCTGCAGCCTAAGCTCTTGTTCTTTTTCCTTCCTTCCCGCTTGCAGTGAATGTAATTCTGGATCCAGATACAGCCCATCCTGGCCGCCTTGACATCCCCAAAGATGGAAAAAGCGTCAGAGGAATTAAGCCAGTTAAAAAAATATATCCTTCCCCAAACAGCAGGAGATTTGAACGTCGTCCATGTGTCCTTGGCTGTCAGAGGTTCTCAACAGGGAGACATTTCTGGGAAGTTATTGTAGGAGATACAAAAAAATGGGATGTAGGGATTACCAACATGCCAGTGAACGTAACGAATCTTGATGAGGAGGCCGAACACTGGCAGGTTTATAAATGGAGAAAGGAATACGGGACTCTCTCTCCGTCAATATACTCTAAACTGGTCCTGACCGAGGAGCCCAAAAGGATCCGCATCTCTCTCAACTGCGAAGGGGGACAAGTGAGCTTTTTTGATGCCAGGACTGCAGCTCTGCTCCATACATTCTCGGACGATTCCTTTGTTGGAGGGACCCTTCTGCCCTCTTTCTTTTTGGATGAAGGCAACTCCCTGTCACTCCCCTAAAATAAGGGGACCTCCATAGACAAACCTTTGGAAAAATCCCTATTTGCTAAGCTGTAGTCCCTGAGAGCCTTTAAAACAGAGGTTCCCTAGCTTCCTTTAGTGTTGGATGCCACACTGAGTTGCTTGTGGTTGTGTAGCCTTGGAAATGGAAAGAATGGGTCAGTCAATCAATCTAAAAAATGAGGAGTCCTGTGTGAGCTTTATAGGCTTTAGTGTTATGTGTTCAAGTGTTTCAATACTAAGGATACCTTATCTTATGGCTAAAGCCATAAATCATGGGTTTTAGATGTCCGTCACAGCTCTCCTTCCCATTTATGTATCCTGCTTGTTTCTTTAATGTTTAGTTGCAATCAGTGAGTGTGTAGGTTCCCATAATGCAGTGTTTCTCAACCTTGACAATTTTAAGGCATGTGGACTTCAACTCCCAGAATTCCACAGCCAACATTGCTGGCTGTGGAATTCTGGGAGTTGAAGTCCACATGCCTTAAAATTGTCAAGGTTGAGAAATACTGCCATAATGCAATATATTCTGTTTTCTTTCCCTTTCTCTCTCTCTCTCTCTTTTTCTGTTTCTTTTAAAATGTATACAATAATCATAATCCGAAGAAACTCTAGCAGGGCTTCAGCAAATATTAGACTCAATGTAAGATTGACAACATCCTAGGTTTTTGTTTGTTTTTTTTTTACAAATCCTAGTACTGTTTCTGTCTTTTTATCTATCTACTTATTTACTTTTTATACTTATCTAATGCTACTTCCAGTAGGGAGAAGAAGCATATTTTTAAGATAGTGAAGAATGCCAGCAAGGAGTGTGATGTGGATGCTATTGTACATCTTGGCGCTAACGATCTGTCCCCAAAAGAAGTACTCTCTGTGCAGAACGGTTTCCAGAGCTTGGGGCAGGAACCTAGCCGGATAGGCTGTAGGCCTACTTTTTCAGAGGTTTTACCAGTGTATAAGGAGCAAAATGGAAAAGGCCAGCGTATAGCAGAATTCAATATGTGGCTAAAGGAGTGGTGTAAAGGGAAAGGCTTTGGTTATATTAGTATATTATTAATTTTATATTAACGCTTTTAATTTTTATGTGAATTTTTAATTACTAATGTTTTAATATGTATGCATGGGATGAGGATATGTATGAGGAATGTATGATAGATGAATGGACAGTCTGCCGAGCTTGAGGGAGGCCGGGGACTGGGGGGATGCGTACTCGGGAGTCACTGAGGGTTGGAGTATAACGGTCATTCAGGGAAGAGGCAGATATGGCGGGAGCAGGAGGGTAGGCCGCACTCGGGGAACTCGGTCGTGCTGTCTCGTAGCAGTTCCTTGTTCTGGCCCTTCTGAAAAATCTAGCTCACCCCATGATCCTAGTGATGAGCGTAGCTCGGGCCCTGGGCTCAGACTGTTGCTGCTCAACGCCAGGTCGGTGAATAATAAGGCCCCCCTCATTCATGACCTTCTCGTGGATGAGGAGGCTGACCTGGCGTGTGTGACTGAGACCTGGTTGGGCCCGGAGGGGGGAGTTCCCCTCTCGGGTATGTGCCCACCAGGTTATCAGGTATGGCACCAGCCGCGACCCCAGGGAAGGGGGGGAGGAGTGGCTATTTTGGCCCGGGAGAACCTCAGTCTACGCAGACTCACTGTTTCCGAAATTCCGGGTTGCGGGTCCATCTTTATGACGCTGGACCTAGGCGTTCAGGTGGGCTTATTGCTGTCGTACCTGCCTCCCAGCTGCGTGACATCAGCCCTGCCTGTGCTACTTGAGGAGGTTGCTGGGCTGGCGGTGGAGTTCCCCAGACTTATAGTCTTGGGGGACTTTAATCTGCCGTCGCATGGCGAGTCCTCAGAGTTGGCACAGGAGTTCATGGCCACCATGACAACCATGGACCTGACCCAAGTAGTGCAGGGTCCGACGCATGAGGGTGGGCACGCCCCGGATATGATTTTCCTTTCGGAGCAGTTGGGTAATGATCTGGCTTTAAGGGGCTTAGATGTCATGCCTTTGTCATAGACCGATCATTTTCTGCTACGACTGAATTTTATGGCCCCAATCCTTCCCCGCAGGGAGGCGGAACCGATTAGGTGGTTCCGCCCCAGACGTCTGATGGATCCAATTGGTTTTCAGACGGCGCTTGGGGAATTACCGAGCTCGTTCATTCACAATTCGGCGGAATCCTGTTGCGCCCTTATTTGGATCGGGAGTCTCTACTCACAGTCACACATACCCTTGTCACCTTGAGGATCGACTACTGCAATGCTCTCTACATGGGGCTACCCTTGAAGAGTATTCGGAGACTACAATTAGTGCAAAATGCAGCTGCGTGAGCGGTTGTGGGCCTGCCCCGTCGTGCCCACATTTCGTCAACTCTCCGCATGCTGCATTGGCTGCCTATTGGTCTCCGAGCGCAATTCAAAGTGTTGGCTATTACCTATAAAGCCCTTTATGGCATTGGACCAGGATACTTACGGGACTGTCTTCTGCCACATACTTCCCTTTGACTGCTGAGAGCGCACAGGGTCGGCCTCCGGGTCCCGTCAGTGAAACAATGCCGTCTGGCGGGTCCTAGGGGGAGGGCCTTCTCTGTTGTGGCGCCCACCCTCTGGAACCAACTGCCCCCTGAAGTCCGCGTTTCCCCCACTCTCCCGGCCTTCCGGAAGAATCTAAAAACTTATCTATGCCAGCAGGCCTGGGGATGACTGTGATTGTGTGTGTATGATGAATGTGTTTGGGGGAAGTATGTGGCAGAAGACGGTCCCGTAAGTATCCTGGTCCAATGCCATGAAGGGCATGTAGAAAAGATGGCTTGCATCCATCAAAGAAAGGGACTGAGTTACTCAGCAATAAATTCACAGATTTTCTGGAGGAATATTTAAACTAAACAACGGGGACAGTGAGTTAATTGATCCAGAACATCCCTGTCCCCGGCAGTCTAAAAATTATAGGGCTATCAGTGCATGTAACATAGATGTGTGTGTGGACAAGAATATCAACCTTTCTGTCAAGCAAAATCAAGCTTTTAAGAGTGAGTGACACACAAAGTGCACTAATCAAACAAAATTATTATTATTATCTACCATTACTGATTGTAAGACTAATTTTATAGGTTTCTCATGGATTTTAGTTCTTTCCTTTGCAATTTTATGTCAATACATTTATTTTTACCTTATTTTATTCTGTCAATATGAGATTTTATTTCTATTTTAGAGTGACGTTATTAGTTTTATTGTCAACCATCCCATTTGGCACATTTCAACAAAAGGAAGTCCCAGCTATTTAAAACTACCAAGAGTAAAACTTTACTGAAAGATCCATCTAGGCACAGTGGAAGTAAAGTCAGTTCTGGGATTTTCCCATAGAAATCCACATAAGTAAAAACCCTTTCCCCCCTCCTCTGGGCCACCCACAGTTCATAGTTCACCTGTTGAGTTCAGTTCTTCTGTTTTGGGAAATCAGGTCTGTGCCATCTGAGCATATTTCATAACTTGACCTTGGTGAATAAGGTCTCATGCATTCCTCACCCTAGGAAGTCACCAACCACCCACCTGTTTCTGTATGGCAGAACACGAGCCAAAATCAAGTGCAGGAAACTATGGAGCGAGTCCGTTTTGACATTTATGGTGTTTCAAATCAAACATATCAATGATTATTCAGTGTAATACACAGAAACAGACAGGAGACAAAAACAAAACATACCATTGGTTATAAAGATGTGAGCCTTAGGTACCCTGAAATGTGCCACCTGGCTCAAGCCATAATTCAGATAGAATTGTTAACAGAGTCTTAAAATTGAAATACACTATTAAATAAATACATTATTTGACAAGATGCCAAACAGCACTCTTTTTTTCCTTCTTGCTTTGAGCCGCTCTGCCTTTGACTAACTGTAAAAAAAGAAGCCAATCTGGTGTAATGGTTAAGAAATCAAGCTAGAAGCCATGAGTTCTAATCCTGTTTTAGGCACAAAGCCAGCTGGGTGACCTCGGACCAGTCACTCTCGCTCAGCCCTAGGAAGCAGGCAATGGCAAAGCCCCTCCCGAATCCTTGCCAAGAAAAGTGCAGGGAGATTCGTCCAGGCAGCCGCCAGGGGTCAACAATCTGAGGCACCCCAAAAGTGGCTTCGATACTGAGATGGGAGTCAGATCCAGTTTGGTCTAGTGGTTAAGGCGCTAGGTTAGGAAGAGGAAGACTGTGAGTTCAAGTCCTGCCTTAGCCCTGAAAGCCAACTGGGTGACTTTGAGCCAGTCATTCTCAGTCCAACCCAGCTCACAGGGTGGTGGTTGTGGGGAAAACTGGAGGAGGAAGATGTGTTGGGTATGTTTGTGTTCTGTCTAGCCCCTCTCAGCTGCCAAGAATCCCCTTAACGAGGTCGTTAAGAGTGCACACGAAGGCAGTTCAAAACACACGGCTTTATTTAACAGTTTACACAAGCACACTAAGAACACCAGTTATAAACTCACTGTGAAATCTCTCAGGTCTCTTCTTGAGCACAACGTTGCTCGTGACTAAAACAGAGGCTTCCGTTTCCCTGTTAATATAGCCTCCCAGGTCACGTTCGTCGTCCACCCAACTGACCCCTACGCCTATCAGCCCGTCGGTATCGTGGATTGAGCCAATTAGTTTCCTGGCCCACATCTGAGTCATCGTCCTCTGACTCAGCATGCATACCAATCTCGTGGTATCTGGCTCAGCTGCCGGGAGGAGAAAACACCCAGAAGGGCCTGCCGGTGCTGAGTCATAATCATCATCGGACAAGTATCTAGCCTGGCCAGAGACACTCACAACAGTTTGCGACATTGAGTTATTTTAAAAATAAAGGTGAATAATAAGGGGAATGAATCTTAACTCTGATACGGTGATTTTGAATGCTAACCTTGGCTCCCTGGAACATCTCAGAGCATCCGAGCAACTGAAGACTGACAAGCTGCTGCTGGCAAAGGAGCATGTGAGGAATCCAAGTGAACATACCTCATGAAGGCAGCCCTTGACTTGAAACCACAATTGAGCCCAAGTGAGACAGTTGTTAGGTGAGCTTTGCCCCGTTTTAACTGTATCATGGGGGAAGAGAGAGAAGGGAAGGAAAGGTTTTGGCGGGAAAGAGGAGGAGAGCAGGGGATAGAGAGGGTGAAAGGGACAGGTGGATCCCTTTGGGGGCAAGCCTGAGGGAGAAGGGAAGCAGGGCCAAGCGGCTGATCTGGCCTCCATTGAGTGGGAGGGGGGGTGAAAAGGAGGCGGTTTTGGCAGGAAAGCGGAGGAGAGCAGGGGATAGAGAGGGAGAGGTGAGTGTCTCTGGGGGCAGAGAAGGGAGAGGAGGGAAGTGGGGCCTCCCCCTCACCTGGTCTCCACCCCATTGACTGAGGGGGGCAAGCGATGCATGAGGATAGGTTGAGGAAAGGGGGAGAAAGGAGTGTGAGGGAAAAGTAGAGTAAAGTCGATGAGGAAAGGAGGAGAAAGGAGGAGGATGGGGAGAGGGACGCAGGCAGACGGGAATTAATCAAGGAGCAGAGGCAGGAGAGAGAGGCCAACCGGCAGTCTGACCATCACCCCACTGTGTGACTGGTCTGCCAGGAGGAGGCTGCATGAGGAAGGACAAGACGGCAGAGTCCAGCTGATCCGGGGCAAGTGGAGGTGTCTGAGTGAGGGAGCAGAGTGGACTGGCCGGCACAACCACGGAGTGTAGCCGGGGAAGGTGCCCGGATAGTTGTGTACTGTTCTCCTCTTGACCATACAAATTTCCCTGCGCTACTCAGGAATTTTGAAGAGCCAAAGAAACTCCTGAGCCGAGCTTTCAACAAGAAAACAACTTTTATTTTGATCAAAACAGAGTCGGGTGTCTCCCTCCCTCTTCGTGGCTGCTTAGAGGGGTGAAGGCACACCCAGAAAAGATTCCTTCCACTTTTTATACCCTTCCAGAACAAAGAGACTCAAGTCTCGGTACCAGGAGTAAAGAAGCACAGGAAAACCAAGTCCAAGGCTTGCCCACCTTCTCCCCTCCCTATTTCCTGGACCCCTGAATCTCACCTTGCTCCTTTCATGCAATCTCCTGTATATTTAGCATGAGACATTTGCGTTTATGTAAATAATTTCCCAATACAAAGCTGCTTGCACATAAACAAAATTATATATACAATGATTAGAAAGTGTCACTACTAATATCAATATAAAGTGGTTACAAAATAACACTACTAATATCAAGCTTAAGCATAATAAAATCCCTTCAGTTGGAAAAGAGGGCCGGGGAAACCAGACCCCAGTGACCGTTTCGGGGGTAGCGCTCCATGACAATCTTTCTGGTCACAGTTGTTAAGTTAGTCACACGGTTGCTAAGTGAATCGGGCTTTCCCATCGACTTTGCTTGTCAGAAGGTCACAAAAGGTGGTCACATGACCCCGGGATACTGCAACCGTCATCAATTTGAACCAATTGCCAAGTGACTGAATTTTGATCAGGTAATCAAGAGGGTGCTGCAATGGTCGTGAGAAAATCTGTCATAAGACACTGTAATGTCTACATACATTTAAAACAAGAAATGTTAAAATGATTATTTATTTGACTTCCACAGACCCCAAATTGAGAGCCACTGATCTAGCCAGGGCTTTTTTTGTCATAGAACGCCCAGAACGGAGTTCCGGCACCTTTTTGGGATGGAACCTTATAGGGCAGGCAAGGCGGGTTGTATGACATGTGTGAGTTCTGGCACCTTTTTTCTTTCTTTCTTTTTTACAAAAAAAGGCACTGGATGTAGCAGACTCTCAAAGGGATGGGGATTGCCAAGGCAGGTCAACCAGGTCAAGATAGCGGCCAGACCCGCCTTCTACCCGTATGTAAATAAGGGGCGGGGCTTCCATCCTTGAGCCCTCTAGGGTTGGTTCTTGCTTTGCAGCATCTCCTGGCTTCTGGGGATCAGAGCCTTTGAAAGAGGGGTCAGCGAGAATCCATGGGGAGATGGGATTGGCTAGCAATGGGAAGGATCCTCCCCTTTTTGTGGGGGGAAGGAGGAAATGTGGGTGGAGGTATAGGGAAGGAGAGGCCAAAAGTGAATTTTAGAGGAAGCTGGGCAGAGTGTTGTGTCTTGGGAACTTAGTCCTGCAAGATTGAAGGACTCGACACCCAGCCTTTGCCAATCTATAGCACCTCTAAACAAACCTAGTTTGCTTTGCCCAGCCAAACTCAGTTCAGATAAAGTTACCTGGGCTTGTAAGCATACTTGCAAGAGAGGAAAAGATCTGCTGATCTGAATGGGAGGTAGGAGCTCAGCGGTTTTCAGGATCTGCAATCAATTTCATTCCGTCTTCAAATGCAATGCACCCATTTCTTTGTGATATTTTTCTGCCAATAATGGGCCACTGCTATGGAAATTATTATGGGGTTTAGGGGATTAGGATAGTATCATTCGTGGGTTATTTTTATTTACTCTGGCTGTAAATAGATTGTGGCTGTTATGGATTTCATGGCTTTTATGGCAGGAAAACAAAACAGTAATTTTAACTGTTGGGAGTTTTCATTTGTAATTTTGATGGTGCTTAAACTGTATCTTGGTTGGGGGAGGTGCATTTTAAATAGGAGTTTTATTTCTTTGTACCGAGAGACATCTCTTTTGGCATGGATTTTTAATAGTAGTAATAATCTAATCTAATGCTGATGATAATAATTCCTTGAAATGAAATAAGCTCTCTCACAGGCCCACCTAGATAGAAATCACTGAATGGGGTTGCAGAAGTACAAAAAAATAAACTTCTCCATGGAGTCGAGTTCGAATCCTGATGATATCATGGACGTGTACAAGGAGTTTTCTTGGCACCATGATGCTGGTTTGCCATGGTCTTTATCTGGAAGATTTAAAGTTTCTTTTATTTATAACTACAGGTCCAAGAATGCTAGTCGAACATTTTCATCAGATAAATGGAAACAAAGAAGAGGAAATAAAAATAAACCACCAGGCTAAATTCAAACATAGTGCTTTTGAATGTTGATTACAACTGAACAGAAATTAATTCCTTTTATGTAATAATAGTAATAGTAATAACAATAACAACAACAACAACAACAACAACAACAATAATAATAATAATAATAATAATAATAATAATAATAATAATAATAAAACTTGGAAGGGACCTTGGAGATCATCAAGTGCAACCCCTGGCTCAGGCAGGTAACCCTATACCATTTTGGACAAATGGCTGTCCAGTGTCTAGGTTGCTTCTCTCCTTGATTAGTTTCCATCCGTTGCTTCTCGTCCTGCCTTCTGGCGCTTTGGAGAATAGCTTGACTCCCTCTTCTTTGTGGTAGCCCCTGAGATATTGGAACACTGCTATCATGTCCCCCCTCGTCCTTCTCTTCATTAAACTAGACATACCCAGTTCCACAATGTAGATTATGATGAATTGATCTATTAAAAAATAATCCTATTTTCAGTGCAGCCCGAACACTCAGGAACAGAATTATTAGCTCAGTCAATTAGTGTAAAAAAAAGGATGGTGCAGCAAAGCAGAAAACTGTTTTAGTTATTTTATTAGCTAGAATAGGGACTTTTTAAAAATTGGATAATGGGATATTGTTATACAGTACTTCCCTTTAACACACTAGATGATAAAATGTTACACCTTCCTAGATTGAAAGTTTTACTAAAATAAAAATATGAGATATTAAAATGAGATTTAGATGTGAATGTTCTGTAAATTAGGTTTTTAAAGTGTCCAGGCCCTAAATCTGTTTGTTTAATAGTATTACAATAGCCTCAGCCATATTAGTGGTGCCTTCCTTCCTTCCTTCCATCTGGTGCCAAAATGAGCCACTGTGGGTGCCAATTGAGGTTCTTTGGGAAGGGCATTCCATAAATGAGGTGCCACCTCTGAAAAGGCAAGATAAAGGGGCTTGGGAGTGTCCATGTTTCCTTGGGCACCCTGTGACTAAGGAAGGTCCCCCAAAAGCTCTTGAACAAAGGGCCTATTAGATGTTCTCCACCCACCAGATTTCCCCCCCATCCCATGGATCCACCTGTCCTAGGTTGACCTGAGACTACTAATTACTCTTTCTAACCATCTTTTGCCTTAAGCAACCTCATTGGTCTAACTTGAAGATTTCCATCCAGCAAATGATCCCATTCCACATTCTACATATTCCATATCCATATTCCATATCTTCTGCTTCTCCCTTCCATAGTGACCCAGGCTGCCTTCATCCTGATTGGCTGGCTGGGAAGGGGACAGTCCAGCCAGATCTTCCTCAGCCAGATATTCCTATTAAAAGTGAGAGAAAGGATTTTAATTTCCACCCATCATTCCCCTTTATCTCTGAGACATCCTATAAGCTGCAGCACTGGGTTTGGGATTTTATCAAGAATTTCTCCCAGTCTGTTTCATTTCAAGTTTATTCCATCCCATCCTTTAAAGATTTCAGTTTTTTAAAGCATTTTCCCTTTTAACAAGCTAGTTGGGTAAATAATAATTAATTGGGAATCTGTCCCATGGATGTTTCTTTCTCCCTGGGTTTTTTCAATATCTTTTCCCTTAGCAGGATGCTTGGATCAACAATTGATCGGAGGAGGCATCCCAAGAATGTTTGTTCTCCCCAGGTTTTAACACCCCCCCCCTTTAACAGGATGCTGGTGTGGGAAGAAAATCTGGTCCGGATTTCAGTGGTGAAAGGAAAAAAAACAAATGCTGGTGCTATCTGAAGAGGAGGAAGTTTTATTTCCAAGAGTCAAAACCCTTGGAAGGTAGACTACAAAATATGAAATATTCTAGCAACAACATTTATATTATTATAAATTAATTTCTTAATTGGTTTTCCTTGTTCATTTTTTAACACTTTTATTAACCCAGAAAAAGAGATGATTGAATCTTTTCCTGTATAATTAAGTTTTACCTAGTGAAAATTAAATTTTGTGTGTTTGCTTTTTTGTTTTTATAATTTAAAAGATGTATTTAATTATCATGTTCGCTTGTGAATTTAAAAGTTTTCCTTAACTTTATTAGAGCTTAGATCAAAATTTCTTATACAAGAGTTCTAATACATTTTATACAGATTTATAGATCCTTCTCACAGTTGTATTTGATCGGGGCTCCGTCCCGTGGATATTTGCTTCTCCCTGATTTGTTCTTTTAAAAATACTGTCCTTCTCCTTTAAGAAGCCACCGAAGCTGATCGCGACAGCAACAATCATTCGTCTCGGTTTCCCGTCTGGGCGGAGCCCAAAGGCGGTCACCTGATTTGCAAGAAGAGGTGCGAAATTAAGTTTCGCTTTCCTTGTCCCGGCGGAGGAGGCAGCGATGGCGGCCGCAGCGTCCATGCAGGATTTCCTGGAAGAAGCCACCTGCTCCATCTGCCTGGAGTATTTCCAGGACCCCGTGCTCATCCCGGAGTGCGGCCACAACTTCTGCCGGGGCTGCCTGACCCGCAGTTGGGGGACGTCGGAATCGGAGGCTTCCTGTCCCCAGTGCAGACAGACCTTCGGGCCCCGCAACGTCCTGCCCAACAGGCAGCTGGCGCGGATGGTGGAAGTGGCCAGGCGGTGCGAAGAGCCTCGGGGCGAGGACGGAGGGAGCCTCTGCCCGAAGTACCGGGAGCCCCTCAAGCTCTTTTGTAAGCGCCACGAGACCCTCATCTGCTTGGTCTGCGACCGATCCCAAGAGCACAGGGGCCACTGGGTGATCCCGGCGGAGGAGGCTCTCCAGGAGTACCAGGTAGGAATCTGCCAGGGGGAATCCTTGTGAAGGGCCATCCAGATCCTTGGCCTTCCAGGCAATCCTTGAACTACTTTACTTGTTTCCTCTGTTGTCCGCAAACCGGGTTTAGCCTGGCGCAGATGCCAATCAGAACCAGACAGGAGTTCAAGGAACTTTTATTGAAGTATTTCAGCAAAAGGCTCTAAGAAGCTAAAGGAGCCAAGACCCACGAACCATATACAAATACAAATTTGATACAGTTAAGAT
This sequence comes from Bothrops alternatus, assembly GCA_034064705.1. NCBI lineage: Eukaryota > Metazoa > Chordata > Lepidosauria > Squamata > Viperidae > Bothrops > Bothrops alternatus. The sequence goes on from JARGCV010000172.1 coordinate 3,546,222, forward strand.
TAAGGAAGTTGAGAGATTACGGCTTTTACTGATTTTTTAATACAATTCAGTAGTACTTATTCAACAAACGTGTTGTCTGGGTTTATCATTCAGTAATACAAATTAAATTCCTAATCGCTAGTTCGTTTCTCCGGCCATTGATAAAATAAGTCCCAAGTTTGAAAATATTCTTTTTCTTCTTTTTCTTTCAATCTCAAAGTAAGTTTGTCCATTTCTGCATAGTTTAGTATTTTTTTAATTATTTCTTATTCCGATGGTGTTTCTTCATTTTTCTAATATTGTGCAAATATAAGTCTTGCTGCTGTTATCATATGCAAAATCAGATATATACTTCGTTTTTTAAGCTTTTCTGGCATTATACCTAATTTACAAAGTTCAGGTTTAAAATCTACATGTTTTCCCAACATCTTTTCTGGCCAAGTATGTATTTTTGTCCAATATTTCTTTGCTTTTATACAGGGGTGTCAAACTACGGGAGGACCCCTCACCAGGAAACCGCACCCACTTCATTGGAGAAAAAAACTCCGATTAAGTTGTGCGACATTATGTGACATTGCGAGTTTGACATGTCTGCTTTAACACATGTCCACCATACATGATAATAATTACCTGGTTTTTGATTACATTTCCAACATTTATCTGACATATTTTAAAACATTTTTGCTAATCTTGCTGATGGCAAGTGCCATCTATAAAACATTTTATATAGTTTTTTTTTATAAGAGATTGACATTGTCAGTTTGTAATTTCTTTCCCACAGGCTTTGCCATTTCGCTAAATCTATATTATATCCAAAACCTTTTACCCATATTATCATTGTTTCTTTTACTTGTTCGTCTTCCATTTTCAAATTTAATAGAAAATTATACATTTTCTTAATTAGTTTTTCATCAGAGATTAATAGTATCTGATCAAACGAAGTCTGCTCTTTATAGAATCCATACAATTTAACACCTTTATCATATCTCACTTATATCTGTAAATATGACCACTAATGATAAATCAATACCCTGATTTTCCATCTCTTTTCTAGATATTAAGTTCCCTTCAGAGGTTAGAATATCTTTATATGTCCATATTCTCTCAAAGCTAACTAGATTTGGGTGTACAAATGCTTCCATTGTTGACAGCCATCCTGGGATTTTCAAATATATTTTGCTTTTTATTTTCCCTTGTTAATAATAATGCATTTCTAATATAGTGATTTTGAAAATGCTTATGAATTTTATTTTTCCCATACCATAAGAAATCATGCCAACCAAGTTGTAAGTCATGTCCCTCTAAGTCAGCGGTTCTCAACCTTTTTTAGGTCGCGACCCCCGACCTGTCGAGCACCGCACATGTGTGTTGCTACCCCCTGCGCCGCGCATGCGTGGTGCTACCCCCTGCGCCGGCCGAGGCATAGGCCGCCGCCCATTTGGGACAGTGGCGGCAGGCAGGCCCAGGCACTCCTGGGCGGCCGCGGCAAGCAGCAGCGATGGCGCAGGGCGACCACCGGCTGGGCCACCAGCTGGCCCAGCCCAAGGGAGGTAAGGCACCTGCCGGGCCCCACGCGCACCAGCTGCCCTCCCACCCCTGGCCCTCTTTTACTTACATTTTGAGTAGTTGCTCAGCAGGGAGGGGTGGAAAGTTCCGGATAGCTCGCTTTCGCTGCAGACAACTTGCAGCACTGTTTGCAGACTGGGAATTTCTAACTGGGTCTTCCCTCAGACGTAATTCTTTACGGAAAAGAAACTCAAAACTTGTATTTTCTCTTCAGCTCAAGGTTGGGGATTGCCTGAAGGCTCAAAAGAAGGAGAAAGAAAAAATAGCTACATACAAAACGGACACAGAGCAAAGAGTTCAGGAGATGCTTGTAAGTATTGATACAACGGTGAGGAGTTTCTGCGCTAATAGGAAGGAGAACACCAGCTGCCATCTTTAATAATAGGCAGCCTGTTTGTAAGTAGAAGTTCCGACTGAAAGGAAATTCCAGAGAAAGACAGTCTTAGGGCACAGAACGTGTTCTTAGCCTGGGGACTGTATCTTTGACTGGGATGTCACCATTGACTGAAGGAGTCACAGTGATGTTAAGGGCACCTATCACACGAGCCATGTTTTATGAAGTGGGTTTGGTTTACATATAAATTAACGCAAACCATATTTTATCTTATTGAAATAAATGTGAAATCAAACATTTTTCTGTCTACTTTTTTGGAATTCCTGATTGCCAAGAAAATTTTCGTGAGAGATCATTTAACTTGAGCCTTTTTTGGTTTTTAGAAACCTTTCCCCCTGTCCTTGTTGATGTCAAAATGGTTTTATTTCTCCCTAGGAAATTCTCCCATCTCATTTCAGGATTCTTCAGGGAATCTGTTTAAATATTATAATAATAAAAATAAATATAATTAAGTAAAAATAAAACAAAAATATGCCTTTTGCTCTTTTTGTCTTCTTGTTCTAGGACCACATCGAAAAAGAGAAAAAAAATGTAGTGGCTGAATTCAGAGAACTACAACTCTGGTTAGAAGGACAGGAGGCGCTTCTGTTGGCTAGAATGGAAGAGACGGAGAAGGATATTATGGCAATAAAGGAGAAGGGTCTGGCAAAGCACATGGAGGATCTGTGCTCTCTTGACGATCTCATCCAGGAGATAGAAGAGAAGCATCAGCAGCCAGCCAGCCAACTCTTACAGGTCAGGCAGGAAGTTGAGATCATAGAATTATAGGGCTGGAAGGGACCTTGGAGGTCTTCTAGTCCAATCCTCTGCCCAAGGCAGGAGTCCTTATACTGTCTCGAACAAATGGTTGTCCAATCTATTATTGGAAGCCTCCAGTGATGGAGCAGCTACAACTTGGGGAGGCAGGCCATTCCATTGATTAATGGTTCCCACTGTCAGGAAATTCTTCCTTATTTCTAGGTTGGAAATGAGCTTCCCCCCTTTGCTTCTTGTCCCGCCCTCAGGTGCTACAGAGAGTAAATCTATGACAGTCTTTCAAGTATTGGAAGATGGCTGTCCTGTCTCCCCTAAGCCCTCTCTTTGTTAAGCGAAGCATTCCGAGTTCCCTTAGCCATTCATTGTACGGTTTGGCTTCCAGAGCCCTTGTCATCTCTATTGCTCTTCTCTGCATTCTTTCTGGGGCCTCAGCATCTTTCTTGTATCCCGGTGTACCAATGATGAAGTGGAGTAGACTGCTTTAGCCCCACCACAGAATCCTCTTTTTGACTCTTTCCTTTTTTTCCTTTTTCCTAAATGTTATCGAAATTATAATAGTGAAAAGAACAAATGAAAATAAAGAAAATAGGGAAATGGAGAAGGATAAGAATGGGAAAGAAGTGTAGGGTAAATGGGAAAGAAAAAAAGCAGTGTCTTCTAACTTTTTTCAGCACAGTAAAATACAAAATAAAATTACAATCTCAACTTTTTACTTTTACGTATCAGTACTAGCCTGTCTATAAAAACAAAGTCTAATAAGCAAAATCAAGTGTCGGGTATTCATTTTTTTTGTCTCAAGCACAAAGTCCAGAAGCAGTTTCCAAGTAGAAACTAATATATATTTTTTTCTCTAATTAAAGCAATTTTGTCATTTTTTTCTAGCTTCATCATTTTCTCCATCCATTCTTCTGTTGTGGAGATTGATATATAAATAAGATAAGATAATCTTTATTGTCATTATTTTTACTGTGGGCACACTGGTATACATAAAAAATGAAATTCTCTCAAAAGTATACGCATACACAACTACTGTGGGCACACTGGTATACATAAAAAATGAAATTCTCTCAAAAGTATACGCATACACAACACACATATAAAGATGCTATATGCATACATATGTATATACCTACCACTCTTACACATAAATATCAGTGACTGTCCACCTTGAATACATAGCGGAAAGAGGAAGCTTGAAAGTTCACACGGTTGATACCACGGAGCCTCCTCCCAGAAGGTAACAGGGAAAACAGGTCATGAAGAGGATGTGTTGTTGTGTCGCAGATAATCTTGCGGGCCCTGCTCAAGCAACACTTTTATGCCATCATGTCCTGGATGGAAGGGAGGGAGCTGCCAATAATCTTTTCTGCCATCCTCACCACTCTCTTCACCGCCTTCCTGGCTGGAGCAGGGATGCTTCCAAACCAGACAGTAATGCAATACAACAGGATGCTCTTGGTATCTTTCCATTTCTGTTCTTGTAGGATTCTGGCTGCACTCGTGATCCTGAATGCATAATGCATCATTACGTGACCACAGGACAATGCACCCGTCATAAATATGAGTCCGTTGCCAAGCGGCTGAATTTTGATCACACAATCATGGGGATGCTGCAACGACGGTAACTGGAAAATGGCCTTATGTCACTTTTTTCAGTGCTGTTTTAACTGAGAAAAGGGTCACTAAATGGACTGTTGAAAGTAATGGCTAATATTAGGGATACACAATTCAGAAAAAGCAGGCCATGCGAAAAGCAAGCATTGAAAGAGCTGGTCAGTGTCCCTTTATTCTGCACCATTTTAAGAATGCCTGCTTAGGGTTCCTATCGCCTGTTAGGGGACATGTTGGTGGGTGTTCATTGTGGGGTCTCCTCCTCCCCTTAATCTCCAGGGCAAGGGAAATCCCAACACCTTTGTGGAATTCAATTAACCAGTGGAACAACCTGCCTCCAGAAGCGGTGAATGCTCCAGCACTGTAAGTCTTTAAGAAGAGACTGGACAGCCATTTGTCTGTAATGGTATAGGGTTTCCTGCCTGAGCAGGGGGTTGGACTAGATGACCTCCAAGGTCCGTTTCTTCTTCTTCTTCTTCTTCTTCTTCTTCTTCTTCTTCTTCTTCTTCTTCTTCTTCTTCTTCTTCTTCTTCTTCTTCTTCTTCTTCTTCTTCTTCTTCTTCTTCTTCTTCTTCTTCTTCTTCTTCTTTAAAAAAGGTGAGCGGCTGGGGGAAAAAAGCAATGTTATTTTTTTTAAAGAAAAAATAAAGTACTTTTTAATTATGTTAGTTTGTATCTGGTTTCACATATTTATGAATTTTAAGAATGTAACTGCATAGAAATGGCTCCTTTCATTTTTTGGTCTCTTTTTTAGGACATTGGAAGCATCTTGAAGAAGTAAGTGAATCCACCCTCCTCTTTACAGTCTCAGAGACCGGCAGCTCCTCCAGCAGTTTTCCTGTTTTGGAAAGTTATGTTTGTATTTAGCAGTAATTTCATTTAGAGACAATGTAGTTCAGGGCCTCATAAATATTTCCCCAGACCACCTCAACACAATGTAAATAGCAATGTTTGATATGGTGAATCATTATGGTTGGTCCCACAGTCAGCTAGATGTTTAGATTGAACTTGGTATTTTTGTCCATCTACTGAGTCCTTCCCAAGGATAGACAGAGGTTTGATGGTGCTAAAGGTATCATTGTAGGATGTAAGCTGTTCCAAATAAGGCTGCCTTTTGCAATTGTCTGATAGTGGTTTTGTCAGTGCCGATGCTGTTCCAGTGGTGCTCCAGATGTTTTGGGACTACACCCAAGGCGTGTATTATTATTGGTGCTACCTTTGCTTTCTTTTGCCACAGTTGTTCTACTTCTATTTGCAGATCTTTGTATTTTGTGATTTTCTCCAGTTCTTTCTCTTTTATTCCGTTGTTTCCAGGTAGTGCCATGTCCACTTTTTTTGTCTTTCTCATCAATAATTCTCAGGTTTGGGGTGTTATGTAGCAGCATGGGGTTGGCTTTGAATTCTAAAGTCCCAAAACACTTTAGCTTCTTCATTTTTACTATTATTATAAGAACCCCCTTTGCTACTAGATTATCTGTCTTCAGGATTTATCACTCATTTTCATTAACAAAATCATTTAACATTTTCTATCTCATTTTCAGTCAATTTCTTTTCCATTGGAAGGAACCCTGGAGGTCATCTAGTCTACGAAGTGGTTTCATGTGGCCCGCAAAGACATCCTGGAAACAGTGAGGGAACGGCCCCCTCTGCCCTGGCCCAGGCCAGCTGGGAGCCAATGTACAATTTTGTGGTGGCCATTTATGCAGAAACGCATTCAGTCTTAGCTCCATAAGCCCCCCCCACCCACATGGCCTAAGAGGAACAGTGAGGCTTCTCCAGTGGACCATGCCTTGGCACTTGCCCTGGTCCCCCCCCCTCCCCTTCTGGCAGAGACCCTCAGATCTATCCCACTCCTGCCCAGGGCCCCACAGGCACCCTTGACGTGAATGGTGTAGAGCTGGCCACACCCATGCAGTAGGCCCCACCCATCCTGGCCACACCCACCCGGCCACCGGAGGGCAACCGCAATACTGATGCGGCCCTCAATGAAATTGAGTTTGACACCCCTGGCCTATACCATTTCAGGCAAATGGCTGTCCAGTCTCTTCTTAAAAACTTCCAGTGTTGGAGCATTCACCGCTTCTGGAGGCAGGTTGTTCCACTGGTTAATTGTTGTAACTCAGGACGTTTCTCCTTAGTTCTAGGTTGCTTCTCTCCTTGATTAGTTTCCATCTGTTGCTTCTTGTCCTGCCTTCAGGTGCTTTGGAGAATAGCTTGACTCACTCTTCTTTGTGGCAACCCCTGAGATATTGGAACACTGCTATCATGTCCCCCCTCGTCCTTCTCTTCATTAAACTAGACATGCCGAATTCCGTTCCTTATATGTTTTAGCCTCCAGTCCCCTAATCATCTTTGTTGCTCTTCTCTGTACTCTTTCTAGAGTCTCTCCCTCCAGGTAGATGCAGTTCCATTGAGGACCACACGACCTGTCAGCCAGCTACGAATCCATCTGGTGGTGATGCTGTCTAACCCACATTTTTCTATCTTATCAAGTAGTAGGTTGTGATGTACTTTATCAAATGCCTTACTGAAGTCCAAGGAATTTTTTTTTAATAAAGATTTTATTGGGTTGTTTTTTTTTCATCAACATATGTTAATTTTTCCATTCAACAAGTTGTTTGGAGTTTGCTATGCTAATACATGTTCAATTCCTAATTCTTCATTCTTTCCTCTAGCCAAGAATAAAATAGGTTCCAAATGTGATAGTAGTCTGTATCTTCTTTATCTTTCAACCTCATAGTTAATCTGTCCATCTCTGCACATTCCAATATTTTCCTGATTATTTCTTCTTCTGATGGCAGTCCTTCATTCTTCCAGTATTGTGCAAAAATTCTTCTCGCTGCTGTAGTGATATGTAAGATTAAATATAATTTCTGCTTATTAGTCTTTTCAAGCATAATACCTAGTAAAAAAAGTTCAGGTTTAAAATCCACTTGTTCACCCAGTATTTTTCTCCAATAGGCCTTTGCCTATTGGATAATTAATTTCTCATCTGAGGTTAACAAAATCTTATCAAACACAGTACATACATTTTTACATCTTTTTCATATCTACTTTGTATCTGTAAATGTGCCCACCAGGACAAGTTAATTCCCTGATTTTCCAATTCTTGTTTAGATTTTAATTTTCCATGAATATCTAAAATACCTTTATATGTCCATATTTTTTCAAAGTCTACCAAGTTCAGATGTATAAATGCCTCCATTGTTGATAACCATCCTGGAATTTTTAAATATATTTTAGCTTTAATTTTTCCCCATACTGTTAATAAGGCATTTCTTATAAAATGATTTTGAAACTACTTATGGACTCTGTTTTTCCCGTACCATAAGAAAGCATTCCACCCCAATTGTAAATCATGTCCCTCTAAATACAATAAGCTTTTATTTCTAAGTATTATCCACTTTTTCACCCACATTAACACAGATGCTTGGTAATACAACGTCCATTCCAGCAACCCAAAACCTCCATTTTCCTTAGCATCATCTTAATTCTAGCTTTTTTCCCCTGCCAAATAAAGTTCATAACCAATGAATTTAAATTTTGAAAGAATTTTCTCTCACGTTTTATCGGAATTGATTGAAATAGAAATAAAATCTTCGGCAACGCATTCATTTTTACTGTAGCAATTCTTCCTAATATTGACAGCTGCAGATTTTTCCATCTTTCCAAGTCTAGCTTTATTTGCTTCAATAATTTTGTTTAATTGTCTTCTTTTACTGACGAACACTTAGCCGAAAGATGAATACCTAAATATTTAACTTTTTTCACTATTTGTACCTCTGTTTTCTCTAATATTTTTCTTTTTTGTTTATCTGTGAGGTTCTTTACTATTACTTTAGTTTTTTCTTTATTTATTTTTAGTCCTGCCATTTCTCCATACTCTTCTATTTTTCCCCATAGTTTAGGAATCATCTCTAAAGGTTCTTCCAAGAGAAACACTAAATCATCAGCAAATGCTTGTAACTTATATGTTTCATCTTTTATTTTCAATCCTTTAATTTCTGTGTCCTGTCTTATCCTTCTATTTAGTACTTCCAAAGTAAAGATAAATAATAATGGAGATAGTGGACACCCTTGTCTCATACCTTTTCTTATCTCAAAGCTCTCAGTATAATTGAAGTCGAGGTAAATTATATCCACAGCATTCCTCTGGTCCACTGATTTTGTCACCTGGTGAAAAAATGCAATGATTTGTCTGGCATGATCTCCTTTTGACAAACCCATGTTGGCTTTTGGTAATGACTTTGCTTCTAGGTATTGGCTGATTTGTTGTTTGATTATCTTTTCCAGAATCTTCCCAGGTATTGAGGTCAGGCTGATAGGTCTGTAGTTTTTTGGATCCATTTTTTTCCTTTTTTGAAGATGGGAACTACATCAGCTCTTTTCCAGTCCTCTGGTAGTTCCCCAGTGCTCCAGTATCTTCGAAAGATATAGTTCAGTGGCTCTGAGATTACCTGCCAGTTCCTTCAGAGGAACTGGGGTATAATCCATCTGGTCTTGGTGATTTGAACTTGTCTAGGTTGAACAGGTGCTCACTTACCATTTTCATTTTCTTGTCTATCTTAACTTCTGTTTCTGGCCTGTTTTTTACGGTATCCTGTATTTTGAACCCTAGTTGTTGATTCCAATATTAATGTCCCCTCTGAATTTTCTCTGCTCAGGGCTAAACATTTACTTTCAATACCTCTTCAAAGAGCTGCTTCTAGTCAGCTTGTTGCTCTTCTCTTTTCAGCCCCTTCTACAACACTTTTTAATGTGTGGTACACAAAATTCAACCCTTCAGCCCAGAACAAAGCGTAAGTAGCACACTTACTTTACAACCAGGTTGATATTTTCAAATATGGTTGTTCTTTATTTTTTTTCCATACTAGCAGTAATGAATTCCTAATATAATGTCTTTGAAAGTAGCTATGTATATCACTCTTCCCATACCATCTTGTAATATTTTATGTTTATTCTCGCTTTTTTGCCTTGCCGTATAAATTTCAATATCATTTTATTTAATTCTTCAAAGTATTTTTTTCCTAGTCTTATTGGAATTGTCTGAAACAGGTACAATAATCTTGGCAAAATATTCATCTTAATTGTAGCTATTCTACCCAGCAAGGACAGTTGTAGGTTTTTCCAATTTTCCAAATCTACTTTAATTTGCGCTTTCAATTTATCACAGTTATCTTATCATCTTGCTGTTAACTGAACTCCTAGATATTTAACTTACTTTGCAATCTGGAAACCCATCATCTTGGCAAATTCTCTTTTCTGTTTATCTGTAAAGTTTTTAACTAATATTTTAGTTTTCTCTTTGTTTCAATCCTGCCACTGCACCGTATTCTTCTGTTTTCTCAATTAGTTTAGGTCCTGTTTCTTGTGGTTCTTCTAAAATAAACACCAAATCATCAGCAAATGCCTGTAGTTTATACTCCTTCTTTATTTTCATGCCTTTTATTCCACTGTCTTGCTTAATATTTCTGTTTAACACCTCTAAAGTTAAAATAAATAACAATGGAGATAGGGGACATCCTTGCCTTGTACCCTCAGTTATATTAAAGTTCTCTGTCAAGTCCCTATTTATAATCACGTTTGCTGTTTGTTTATGATATATTGCCTTAATCGTGTTAATACATTTATCTCCAAAGTCCATATACTTTAATTGTAAAAGCATAAATTGCCAGTTCACATTGTCAAATGCCTTCTGTGTGCCAAGGAAAATCAGTGCCATTTGCTTTCCAGAGTGCATCTCATAATATTCTAACGTATTCAAGATCATCCGCATATTATTTTTAATTTGCCTCTTAGGTAGAAACCCATTCTGATCTATGTGTATAATGTTATTTAAAACCCTTTTCAATCGCTCTGCTATTATTGAAGCGTAGATTTTGTAATCTACATTTAACAACGATATTGGCCTGTAGTTTTTTTTATTTGTGGTGAATTAGAGTCTTCTTTAGGTATCAATGTAATATTCGCTTCCGTCCATGTTTTAGGTATCTTTGCTTCTTACATTGCTTCATTATAAACTTTGAGCATACCTTGGCCTATTGTGTATTGTAAATGTTTATAAAATTCTATCGGTAGACCATCTGGCCCAGGAGTTTTGTTATTTTTTTTGTCTCCTAATTGCTTCAGTTAGCTCCATCGTTATTCTTTCATTCAGCGTGGTCTTCACTTCTTCAGAGACTTTTGGCAATTTAGCTTTTTCCAGATATTATTTTATTTTAACTTCTGATATTTTCTCTTGGCTATATAATTTCTATAGTTGAGTTTTTCTTTTTTCTAACACATTTTATTATTATTTTTTAACTTTTACAACAGAATGCTCAAGACACACCGTGGTGGTTAGGTGATCAATCATCCAAAAACAAAATCATATAATAGCTCAAGTAAATATATTGAATGTTCCCTCTCTATTTCCCTCAAATAATATAACCTATTTACCATAATCAATTTCTACATTACATATCTATAAATCCTAATCCTGTTTTGAACTTTATTAATTTACAGTTACCATAGTCCAATTTGATCTTAGATAAACGTATTATCACTTCGGGTAAAATACTAATCCAGATATATTCTAATTCATAATCTCATAAATCATTGATTTTATCACAAATCTCTCTTATTTATTCAGATAGCATTTAAATCTCATTCAAATAATTATCATGTCTAAAAAAAAGAACATATCTATTATTACACAAAACATCGTCTTACTAACTTAACACACTCAATTAGTTGTTAAATCAATCCGAATTTCTAAAAACCTCTTTCATATTTTTATTCTCATTCCATTACAAAATAATTTTCATACAAATAAACATATTATTCCAAAAAATACATTCTTACTCTAACATGTATATTGTAATAATCACAAATTTTCAACTCTAAATCTTAGTCCTTAAATCAATCCATATGTCTCAAAACCTTTTTAATCCATTACATATAATTTTAAATTTCTCTTTTTAGTCTTATTCTGGCTTTCTTTTTATGCCAAGCAGGTTTCCAGAACAAAGCCTCTATTTCAGCAAATAGATCTCCCATTATTGCTTGTAATGTCATTTAGGTCAGTAAAAGACCTCCCATCCTCTGTTTTTGACGCCTGGCTCCTGTCTGCTGGATAAAACACTCGATCATATCCAATTTTATAATTAGTAGTTGATTATCAAAGTTGTCATAATTCTCCAACAGTTGTAATTTCAAGTCCATTTCTGTTAGTTTTGCAATTATAGATAGTTTAGTTACGATCATTTTCTGGTCATCCAAAGTCTGCATAGGTTGTATGTAAATTAATTTCTCTTCTATTGCTTTTTGGTCTGCAGAATGATCAAATAGAGTCTGAAGGTCAGTTTGTAAGTTCACAGTAGAATTTCTGTTTATTATTTCTGCAGTACTCTCTCTTATTTGGGAACATATTTCCTCAGTAGCTTCATAAATCTTTTCCAGTATGAGTTTACAGTTGAGTTGTAAATATGATTTCTCCATTTCAGTAGTAACTAACTCCAATCCTGTTATCTTTTAGTGGGGGCTATATTCCAAAACATTTAGTCAGTATCCACCCCCACCAATAACAGCTGTTGGACCAAAAACAAGAAACAGTTGCAGTTTTACATTTCTCCAGAAGGTGTCCTCAGTAAACTATGAAGGTCTCTTCCAGATCCCCAAAATGAGGTTAGTAAAGTCAAAGAGCTGTGGAATCTCTTTTTGGGCTTCTCATAGAGTTGTTTGTTTGTTTTTGCAAACAATAAAGATTTATCCCTTTAAAAAATAAGTCCAGGACATAGGAAAACAATATTCTCCACCTTAGAAGATATAATAATACAGTTTTATGATAAGGACTTTTCCAGGGCCCCCAAGTAACAAAAAATAAAAATAATCAATAAGAAGTTTTTTCCTTTGTTATTTTTATTTTTATTTATTTTAATTAGATTTTTATGCCGCTCCTCTCCAAAGGACTCGGAGCGGCTAACAACATGAACAAAAACAACATCAAAGCATTTAAAAAAAACCAAAAACCGAATCTACAAAGCATTTAAAAGACCCCCCAAACACATTCATCACACACACACAATCACAGTCATCCCCAGGCCTGCCGGCATAGATAAGTTTTTAGATTCTTCCGGAAGGCCGGGAGAGTGGGGGAAACGCGGACTTCAGGGGGCAGTTGGTTTCAGAGGGTGGGCACCACAACAGAGAAGGCCCTCCCCCTAGGACCCACCAAACGACACTGTTTCACTGACGGGACCCGGAGGCGGCCGACCCTGTGCGCTCTCACCGTTCGAAGAGAAGTATGTGGCAGAAGAAGTATGTGGTTGAGAAACATTTGTTCCAGCGGACATTAAAGTACATCCTCACTTTCTGAGCCACATCAATGATGGTAGCCAGTCGATGAAGGGCAAAGACAGCTATTTTGTTGGAACGTCCCCCTCACACTTTCCAAATTTAACACCCTAAAAGTTCCTCAAGACTGGTTACTCTTTGATCAAAAGTCTTTTTACAGCAACATCTGAATGACCTACCCAACCAAGGTTCTTCCACTTGGGGAGCTCTAAGTTTGGGAATGAACACTTTCCAGAGCCCCAAGAGTAGCCTCGGAGTATTCTGAATGTAACGGGATTGTCGTAGTCCTCAACTTACAACCATAATTCAGCCTGTAAATTATGGTAGAAAGTCATGATGGTTGTAAGCCAATTTATCACATATTTTTGTGCTGGCTGTTAAGCAAATGTTGTGGTCATGAAATAAACCAGGGGTAGTCAACCTTGGCTCCCCCATGACTCGCGGACTTCAACTCCCAGAATTCCCAAGCCAGCTTAGCTGGCTCAGGAATTCTGGGAGTCGAAGTCCGCGAGTCATAAAAGCCACGGGTGACTACCCCTGAAATAAACTCACTCTGCACTAGGGGCCGGTTCCCCCCCCTCAAAAAAACCCCCAGAAATAAATGGTTTCAGACAAAAATGTCATAAACCACATGGTTATGGAAAGCTCTTTTCCCCAGATAAACAAAGGCAAAGTAAATTCCAAAGGTAATTCCAAAAGGCTTTTAATAGGAGAGTAGTTAAGCAAAGATAGAGAGGGAAAAGTCACACCGGGATCAACGCTTAGATGTTCTTTTGACTTTCAGCTGGAGCAGCTAAATGATCGGCCATGTTTTCTCCATCGGCCCTGAGGAGCTGCCTCGGACTGCGGCCCTGAGGAGCTCCCTCCTCCCCCCGCAATCAACGAGAGTCCTCCTCATCGGTAGTCACCCCTCCAGGGTGACATTTTGACCTGATTAAGGATGTACCGGCAAAGGAAAAGCAGATAATGAAGAGAGAAGTCTCTTCGTGTGCCTGCACAACTGCAACCCAAAACCGGAAGTCTATAGTTGAGTTTTTCTATAGCTGTTCTAGTCTCTTCTTCTCTTCCTCTTTAACAAATATCCCTTCAAAAATTACTTGTAATACATCAAAATTATTTATAATCCATCAAAGTCTGGCAAGGGAATTCTTCTATTCAAACTGAAAGTAAATTCCTGCAGTTTCTCAACTTCAGCCTGCTGGATTGTTTTTTAATCTGTTAAAGATGCTCTCTACATGGGGCTACCCTTGAAGAGTGTTCGGAGATTACAATTAGTGCAAAATGCAGCTGCGCGAGCAGTTGTGGGCCTTCCTCGTTGTGCCCACATTTCATCAACTCTCCACATGCTGCATTGGTTGCCTATTGGTCTCCGAGCCCAATTCAAGGTGTTGGTTATTACCTATAAAGCCCTTCATGGCATGGGACCAGGATACTTATGGGACCGCCTTCTGCCACATACTTCTCTACGACCGGTGAGAGCGCACAGGGTCGGCCTCTTCCGGGTCCCGTCAGCGAAACAATGTCTGGCGGGCCCTAGGGGGAGGGCTTTCTCTGTTGTGGCGCCCGCCCTCTGGAACCAACTACCTCCTGAAGTCCGCGTTTCTCCGACTCTCCCAGCCTTCCGAAAGAATTTAAAAACCTACCTCTGCCGGCAGGCCTGGGGATGATTGTTGATTGTGGTGTGACTGATGAGTATGTGTGGGGTTTTATTTTTAATGTTTTTTTGTTCGGATTTAGATTGAAATTGTTTTATATATATGTTGTGAGCCGCTCCGAGTCTTCAGAGAGGAGCGGCATACAAATCCGAATAAAATAAATAAAAATAAAATAAAGCCAGAAAGCTGTTAGCTTTACCCAATCATACTATTCACTCTCTGTTCCAACTTTCCAGACTGAACAATTTGCAGGTGCCAAAGTTAATTATTATTTACAGCTTCTACTCCAAACCACACTTCATGTTCAAGGTCAGCCACTTTCACCTCTTATTATCTTTCTCTGCTAGTAAGGGCCAGTAGATGGCGGACTTGTTCTGTTTTTCTCTTTTTTTTTAAGCCTCTTTTTTGGTGTTAAAGTTTTAGACTTTCTTTTATAAAATATAGATCAGTGATGGCGAACCTTTTAGAGACCGAGTGCCCAAACTGCAACCCAAAACCCACTTATGCATCGTCAGGTGCCGGGTGGGTGTGGCCCATTGAGTGGTTGTGGCCCATTGGGTGGGCGTGGCTGCAGTGGTAACGGCAGACTGGGTGGGACTAAAAAGTTCAATCAATCAATTCCAACTTTGCAAGATCTTTTTGTTTTCCCGCGAAAAGTTGAAATTGACTGATTAATTGAACCTTTTTCTTTTGTACACGGGTGGAGGCCTAAAGCGAAAAGGTTTTATAAAACCCAGCTGAAGGCCTAGGACTGGGGCAATGGCGCGTGTGCCCACAGAGACGGCTCTGAGTACCGCATCTGGCAGCCGTGCCATAGGTTCGCCACCACTGGTATAGATCGTCCAGCTTCCTGTTCTTATTCCACATGTTATTAAAACAATAGCTAAGCAGAGAAAGGATTGAAGCCTGGGAAACAGGGCCCTTGTCAGTCAATCACCAGCTTACCAGGTACGTAGGAGCTGAGGACAGGGCAACCCAAGGAAAGAACAATCACTGACTTAATGGCCGGCCATCAACACCCCGCTTAACTAAAAGTCACACACAACCAGGCATCACATGTATACAATGGGCAGGACAGCCCAGTGTACACATTGTGGAGAGAGAGCAGTTCCCCGAGGAAGCTTAGAAGAATAAATCTCTGGTCCCGCTGACCAACTCAGACTGGATCCTGCAGCTAGCCAATCCTCAAGCACCATCTGATGTTTTAGAAAGCTTCTTCTATTGGCAGGATGATAAACATCGTTCTTTTGCCTTGCCAGGTATCAGGCGAAGGAGACATATGAGAATCCCATGGATTTACTTGTAGACCCGATGTGGACAATCTGGGATTACAGTGATCTCGCTGTGCTTCTGAAAAGTGTCATGAAAAAATTTAGAGGTAAAAAAACAGCCGCCGAGGTTTTACGCTGGATGATATTTTGACCGCAGAGCATCCAAAAGAGATTCTGGGTCAGTGTCAGGGGGATCAAAGAGGGATCAATGTCAGGATCAGTGGAAGAGACGCCTTCATTTCTCTGGGGAAAGGCCGTGTCTTGGCACCAGGAGGGGGAACAGGAGCTTCCTGGTTTCTCCCGTTAAAGATGAGCTAGCTAAAAACAGGAACCACTAGCCAGTCATAGTTGACCATTTACAGGTAGTCCTCGACTTACAACAGTTCACTTAGTGACTGTTGGACGTTAGAACGGCACTGACTTAGGACCATTTTTCACACTTATGACATCCCCACAATCATGTGATTCATATTCAGATGCAACTGATTCAAATTTATGACAGTTGAAGTATCCACAGGGATCCCCAGAGTCACATGATTTACATTCGGATGCTTGCAACTGATTCCTATTTATGATGATCCTGTGATCATCTTTTGTCACATTCTGACAAGCAAAGTCAATGGGGAAGCCAGATTCACTTCACAACTGTATTACTAATTTAACAACTGCAGTGATTCACAACAAATGGGACAAGAAAAGTCATAAAATGGGGCAACATTGACTTAACAAATTTCTCACTTAGCAACATAAATTCTAAAATGAATTTATGGGAATTATGAATTTCCCAAATCCATATTCACTGATCACTGGGGAAGCTGAATAAGCTTCCACTAAATATAATGGAATATATACAGGTAGTCCTTGACTTATGAGCACAATTTCAGTTGTTAAGTGAGTCGTGCTCTACTTTATGACCCCTTTTGCCACCGTTGTTAAGAAAATCACTGCAGGCAAGTGAATCGTGTGATTGTTAAGCAAATCTGGCTTCCCGCATTGACTTTGCGTGTCAGACGCTTCCCAGGAAAGTTGCAGATGACAATCCCGGAACCATGGGATGCTGCAGCCGTCATAAATACATGCTGGATGTCAAATGTTGGGATTTTGATCATGTGACTGGGGATGCTAGAACGGTCGTAAGTATGAGAACTGGTCATAAGTCACTTTTTAGTGCCATTGTAACATTGAGTAATCATTAAATTAATGGTTATGTTGAGGACTACCTGTATATGGAAAGTATAGTAGAATGTATTTATATCTGACAAAATAGATATAGCTACCACTGACATTCTGGCTTGTAGCTTTCCTTATTCCTTATTTCCTGATTTGAGGCCAAGGAAAGCAAACAAGAATGAAAGTGAATATACGATAAATATGATAGCAGTGTTCCAGTATTTGAGGGGCTGCCACATTATTCACCAAAGCACCAGAGGGCAGGAGAAAAAACAACGGTTGGAAACTGATCAAAGAGAGAAGCAACCTTCCTGACAGTGAGGACAGTTAACCGGTGGAATAGCTTGCCCCCAGAAATTGTGGGCGCTCCATCACTGGAGATTTTTAAAAAGAAGCTAGACAGTCACTTGTCCGAGATGATAGGTTCTCCTGCTTGAGGAGGGGGCTGGACTAGAAGACCTCCAAGATCCCTTCCAATTCAATTCTATTCCTATTCTATTCTATGTCGGTCACCGGGATGAGAGTTTCTGTCTTCCGGGCTTTCGGTCTCTACCTGGAGCCCACCTTCGTGTCTGCCTGTCTAAAAAGCCACACACAGAGACACTATAAATACCATACACAAAACAGCACACACACTCCACTAGAGAGGAATTCCCTGAAGATAGGCTCCAGCAATGGCCCGGAAGACAAAACCTCTCGTCCCGTTGACCGACCCAGATGGGATCCTGCAAAGCAAACCAGGGTGTCTCTGGGGAGGCCCTTCTGTCACTCCATTTCCAGCGATGAGATGCTGAATCCCTCCCTTTTCTTCCTCAGATACTCTGGCAAGTGGACTTCAACTCCAGAAAGGTAAATATGAGTTATAAGAATCTCATATCGCTTGCTATTTAAACTCTGATGCTAGTAGCTTTAAGGGAAATATTGTACAATATTAGCATAAGATTAGATACCTTGAAGACTGATGATCCAGTAAACTTAAATGATTGATTATTTATGACCTATTACTTGCTATTTATATGTACACTGTGAGCTTATCCACCGAAGACATTCCTTGTGTGTCTGATCACACTTGGCCAATAAAGAATTCTATTCTATTCTATTCTATTCTATTCTATTCTATTCTATTCTATTCTATTCTATTCTATTCTATTCTATTCTATTCCACTCCACTCCACTCCACTCCACTCCACTCCACTCCACTCCACTCCTTTCCATATAAAGAGCAACAAAGAAAAAAAGTATAGGATTAGATACCTTAAAGACTATGAAAATCCACTAAATATAAACTAGAAAATTGATGTCAGTCTTAGTGTAGAATGAAGTATTTGCATAAATGGGAAAATATGGGCTGGTACTGAAAGGAATATAGAACTCCTGCCAGGCTAATAACATCCTCTTCATTTTACTGCCTGACTATAAATTGGTGAGAGACCAGGTCTTTGGGAGCAGAGATATTAAGTCCTTTGGGTCACAGCAAATAGCAAAGTTGGAGCACCAGGGATGTCCCAGGGGTGCTTTTTCCACGAGGTACCTGGACTTTCTTGTTTTTCTTTGAAGACATTTCGCTTCTCATCTAAAGAAGCTTCTTCAGCTCTGACTGGATGGTGGGGTGTGGATCAGAATCAGAGCTGAAGGAGCTTCTTGGATGAGAAGCGAAACGTCTTCCAAGAAAAACAATGAAGTCCAGTCGCCTCGTGAAAAAAAGCACCTTTGGGACAACCATGACCTGGATGACTGAGACTCTCCAGAGACATCGAGCACCAGGGATGTCTCCACCTTGTGAGCCATCAAATTGAGGAAAGCAGAGGTTTCCTGTGCAGAAGCCTCCCCTTTTGTACCTCCCTGCGACATCCTGATGCTCGTAGAAAAAAGGGCAGAGCTTCCTCACATTCCATCCTGTGCCCCAAGTTCCCTGTGGGGGGATCCCTCTGACTCTGCCAGTTCAGAATTGAAACATGGCAGCCTCTTGCTCTGCCTGATCTTCTGGATTAAAGCTCCAGGTAGCCATCCTGTGCCCCAAGTTCCCTGTGGGGGGATGCCTCTGACTCTGCCAGTTCAGAATTGAAACATGGCAGCCTCTTGCTCTGCCTGATCTTCTGGATTAAAGCTCCAGGTAGCCATCCTGTGCCCCAAGTTCCCTGTGGGGGGATGCCTCTGACTCTGCCAGTTCAGAATTGAAACATGGCAGCCTCTTGCTCTGCCTGATCTTCTGGATTAAAGCTCCAGGTAGAGTCCCTGTTCAACCTTGGCCTTCCCGGGAACTCACTGAAGGCAAAGCCAACCACTCTTTACCCCCCATCCCAATCTTCCCACCTGCAAGATGGAAGTTAGAGAGATCGATATGCAGGGATGAAGCACCATGAAGGCTTACGGGCCATTTATAAAATCAGTGAATCTTCCAGTCCTGGAAGCTGAACTCCTTTCAGAGTGGAGGCCGTAGGGTTGATATATTGGGGGTCAAGACACAAACCAGGCCTGCAGCCTAAGCTCTTATTCTTCTTCCTTCCTTCCTGCTTGCAGTGAATGTAATTTTGGATCCAGATACCGCCCATCCTGGCCGCCTTGACATCCCCAAAGATGGAAAAAGCGTCAGAGGAATTAAGCCAGTTAAACAAATGTATCCTTCCCGAAACAGCACGAGATTTGAACTTTATCCATGTGTCCTTGGCTGTCAGAGGTTCTCAACAGGGAGACATTTCTGGGAAGTTATTGTAGGAGATGCAAAAGAATGGGATGTAGGGATTACCAACATGCCAGTGAACGTAACGAATCTTGATGAGCAGACCAGACACTGGCAGGTTTATAAACGGGGAGAGAAATACAGGATCTTCTATCCATCAGAACAATTTGAACTGGTCTTGAGTGAGAAGCCCACAAGGATCCGCATCTCTCTCAACTGCGAAGGGGGACAAGTGATCTTTTTTGATGCCAGGACCGCAGGTCTGCTCCATACATTCTCAGACGCTTCCTTGGTTGGAGAGACCCTTCTGCCCTCTTTCTTTTTGTATGAAGGCAACTTCCTGACCCTCCCCTAAAATAAGGGAACCTCCATAGGCAAACCTTTGCAAAAATCCCTATTTGCTAAGCTGTAGTCCCTGAGAGCCTTTAAAACAGAGTTTCCCTAGCTTCCTTTAGTGTTGGATGCCACACTGAGTTGCTTGTGGTTGTGTAGCCTTGGAAATGGAAAGAATGGGTCAGTCAATCAATCTAAAAAATGAGTCCTGTGTGAGCTTTATAGGCTTTAGTGTTATGTGTTCAAGTGTTTCAATACTAAGGATACCTTATCTTACATGGCTAAATCATGGGTTTTAGATGTCCGTCACAGCTCTCCTTCCCATTTATGTATCCTGCTTGTTTCTTTAATGTTTAGTTGCAATCAGTGAGTGTGTAGGTTCCCATAATGCAATATATTCTGTTTTCTTTCCCTTTCTCTCTCTCTTTTTTTCTGTTTCTTTTTAAATGTATACAATAATCATAATCCCAACAATCTCTAGGAGGGCTTCAGCAAATATTAGACTCAATGTAAGATTGACAACATCCTAGGTTTTTTTTTGTTTTTTTTTTACAAATCCTAGTACTGTTTCTGTCTATCTACTTATCTACTTTTTATACTTATCTAATGCTACTGCCAGTAGGGACAAGAAGCATATTTTTAAGATAGTGAAGAATGCCAGCAAGGAGTGTGATGTGGATGCTATTGTACATCTTGGCGCTAACGATCTGTCCCCAAAAGAAGTACTCTCTGTGCAGAACGGTTTCCAGAGCTTGGGGCAGGAACCTAGCCGGATAGGCTGTAGGCCTACTTTTTCAGAGGTTTTACCAGCGTATAAGGAACAAAATGGAAAAGGCCAGCGTATAGCAGAATTCAATATGTGGCTAAAGGAGTGGTGTAAAGGGAAAGGCTTTGGTTATATTAGTCACAATGTCTGTAGCTGGTCCAATGAAAAAATGTAGAAAAGATGGCTTGCATCCATCAAAGAAAGGGACTGAGTTACTCAGCAATAAATTCACAGATTTTCTGGAGGAATATTTAAACTAAACAACGGGGACAGTGAGTTAATTGATCCAGAACATCCCTGTCCCCGGCAGTCTAAAAATTATAGGGCTATCAGTGCATGTAACATAGATGTGTGTGTGGACAAGAATATTAACCTTGCTGTCAAGCAAAATCAAGTTTTTAAGTGAGTGACACACAAAGTGCACTAATCAAAATTATTATTATTATCTACCAAAATCAGATTACTGATTGTAAGACTAATTTTATAGGTGTCTCATGGATTTTAGTTCTTTCCTTTGCAATTTTATGTCAATAAATTTATTTTTACTTTATTTTATTCTGTCAATATGAGATTTCATTTATATTTTAGAGCGACGTTATTAGCTTTATTGTCAACCATCCCATTTGGCACATTTCAACAAAAGGAAGTCCCAGCTATTTAAAACTACCAAGAGTAAAACTTTACTGAAAGATCCATCTAGGCTCAGTGGAAGTAAAGTCAGTTCTGGGATTTTCCCATAGAAATCCACATAAGTAAAAACCCTTTCCCCCCTCCTCTGGACCACCCACAGTTCATAGTTCACCTGTTGAGTTCAGTTCTTTTGTTTTGGGAAATCAGGTCTGTGCCATCTGAGCATATTTCATAACTTGACCTTGGTGAATAAGGTCTCATGCATTCCTCACCCTAGGAAGTCACCAACCACCCCCCTGTTTCTGTATGGCAGAACACGAGCCAAAATCAAGTGCAGGAAACTATGGAGCGAGTCAGTTTTGACATTTACGGTGTTTCAAATCAAACATATCCATGATTATTCAGTGTAATACACAGAAACAGACAGGAGCCAAAAACAAAACATACCATTGGTTATAAAGATGTGAGCCTTAGGTACCCTGAAATGTGTCCCCTGGCTCAAGCCAAAATTCAAATAGAATTGTTAATAGAATCTTAAAATTGAAATACACTGTTAAATAAATACATTATTTGAAAAGATGCCAAACAGCACTTTTTTTCCTTCTTGATTTGAGCCGCTCTGCCTTTCCCTGAGTAACTGTAAAAGAAGAAGCCAATCTGGTGTAATGGATAAGAAATCCAGCTAGAAGCCATGAGTTCTAATCCTGCCTTAGGCACAAAGCCAGCTGGGTGACCTTGGACCAGTCACTCTCGCTCAGCCCTAGGAAGCAGGCAATGGCAAAGCCCCTCCCGAATCCTTGCCAAGAAAAGTGCAGGGAGATTCGTCCAGGCAGTCGCCAGGGGTCAACAATCTGAGGCACCCCAAAAGTGGCTTCGATACTGAGATGGGAGTCAGATCCAGTTTGGTCTAGTGGTTAAGGCGCCAGGTTAGGAAGAGGAAGACTGAGTTCAAGTCCTGCCTTAGCCCTGAAAGCCAACTGGGTGACTTTGAGCCAGTCATTCTCAGTCCAACCCAGCTCACAGGGTGGTGGTTGTGGGGAAAACTGGAGGAGGAAGATGTGTTGGGTATGTTTGCCCCCTTGAGTTATTTTAAAAATAAAGGTGAATAATAAGTGGAGTGAATCTTAACTCTGATACGGTGATTTTGAATGCTAACCTTGGCTCCCTGGAACATCTCAGAGCATCCGAGCAACTGAAGACTGACAAGCTGCTGCTGGCACAGGAGCATGTGAGGAATCCAAGTGAACATACCTCATGAAGGCAGCCCTTGACTTGAAACCACAACTGAGCCCAAGTGAGACAGTTGTTAGGTGAGCTTTGCCCCGTTTTAACTGTATCATGGGGGAAGAGAGAGAAGGGAAGGAAAGGTTTTGGCAGGAAAGAGGAGGAGAGCAGGGGATAGAGAGGGTGAGAGGGACAGGTGGATCCCTTTGGGGTCAAGCCTGAGGGAGAAGGGAAGCAGGGCCAAGCGGCTGATCTGGCCTCCATTGAGTGGGAGGGGGATGAAAAGGAGGAGGTTTTGGCAGGAAAGCGGAGGAGAGCAGGGGATAGAGAGGGAGAGGTGAGTGTCTCTGGGGGCAGAGAAGGGAGAGGAGGGAAGTGGGGCCTCCCCCTCACCTGGTCTCCACCCCATTGAATGAGGGGGGCAAGCGATGCATGAGGTTAGGTTGAGGAAAGGGGGAGAAAGGAGTGTGAGGGAAAAGTAGAGTAAAGTCTATGAGGAAAGGAGGAGAAAGGAGGAGGATAAGAACATAACATAAGAACATAAGAAGAGCCATGCTGAATCAGGCCAAAGCCCATCGAGTAATTTTGATGGTCCATTGTAATTTTGATTGTCCATTGTAATTTTGATGGTGCTTAAACTGTATCCTGGTTGGGGGAGGTGCATTTTAAATAGGAGTTTTATTTCTTTGTAATGAGAGACATTTCTTTTGGCATGGATTTTTAATAGTAGTAATAATCTAATCTAATGCTGATGATAATAATTCCTTGAAATGAAATCAGCTCTCTCACAGGCCCACCTACAAATCACTGAATGGGGTTGCAGAAGTACAAAAAAATAAACTTCTCCATGGAGTTGAGTTTGAATCATGATATCCATGGAGTTGAGTTTGATATCATGGACATGTACAAGGAGTTTTCTTGGCACCATGATGCTGGTTTGCCATGGTCTTTATCTGGAAGATTTAAAGTTTCTTTTATTTATAGCTACAAGTCCAGGAATGCTAGTCGAACATTTTCATCAGATAAATGGAAACAAAGAAGAGGAAATAAGAATAAATCACCAGGCTAAATTCAAACATAGTGCTTTTGAATGTTGATCACAACTGAACAGAAATTAATTCCTTTTATGTAGATTGTGATGAATTGATCTAATAAAAAACAATCCTATTTTCAGTCCAGCCCCAACACTCAGGAGCAGAATTATTAGCTCAGAGTCAATTAGTGTAAAAAAAGGATGCTATAGCAAAATAAAGAGAAATGTTTTCAGTTATTTTCTTAGCTAGAATAGGGACTTTAAAAAATGGATAGTGGGATATTGTTATACAATAGTTCCCTTTAACACACTAGATGATAAAATAACTTCCTAGATTGAAAATTTTACAAAAACAAAAATATGAGATATTAAAATGTGATTTAGATGTGAATGTTCTGTAAATTAGAATTCTAAAGTTTCCAGCCCCTAAGGTAGTACTACAGTAGCCTCAGTCGTATTAGCCAGCCTGCCAGCCTTCCTTCCTTCCACACAGAGATGTCTTCACCTGGGGCCAAAATGGGGCCACTTTGGGTGCCAATTGAGGTTCTTTGGGAAGGGCATTCCATAAATGAGGTGCCACCACCGAAAAGGCAAGATAAAGGGGCTTGGGAGTGTCCATGTCCCCTCAGGGATCCTGTTGTGACTAAGGAATCTGTCCCGAAAGCCCTTGAACAAAGGGCCTATAAGATATTCTCCACCCACCAGATTTCCCCCCCCACACACACCCCATGGATCCACCTGTCCTAGGCTGACCTGAGACTACTAATTACTCTTTCTAACCATCTTTTGCCTTAAGGAACCTCATTGGTCTAACTTGAAGATTTCCATCCAGCAAATGATCCCATTCCACATTCTACACATTCCATATTCCGCAAGGTAGTCTTCTGGTTCTCCCTTCCGCAGTGACCCAGGCTGCCTTCGTCCTGATTGGCTGGCTGGGAAGGGGACAGTGCAGCCAGATCTTCCTCAGCCAGATATTCCTATTAAAAGTGAGAGAAAGGATTTTAATTTCTACCCGTCATTCCCCTTTATCTCTGAGACATCCTATCAACTGCAGCACTGGATTTGGGATTTTATCAAGAATTTCTCCCAGTCTGTTCTCCCCAGTTTTTAAAAACTCCCCCCCCAAACAGGATGCTGGGAAGAAAATGTGGTCCGGATTTCAGCGGTGAAAGGAAAAAACAAAAACAAATGCTGGTGCTATCTGAAGAGGAGGAAGTTTTATTTCCAAGAGTCAAAGCCCTTGGAAGGTAGACGACAAAATAGGAAATACTCTAGCAACAACATTTATATTATTCTAAATTAATTTCTTAAGTGGTTTTCCTTGTTCATTTTTTAACACTCTTATTAACCCAGAAAAAGATTTATTGAATCTTTTCCCTTATAAATAAGTTTATCTAATGAAAATTAAATTTTGTGTTTGCTTTTTCTGTTTTTGCAATTTAAAAGATGAATTTAATTAATTATCATGTTCGCTTGTGAATTTAAAAGTTTTCCTTTCTATTATGGCTTGTCGGCTTTTCCCCCTCCTCTCTAACGAGGCTCCTGTCAGCTACTGATAACTTTATTAGAGCTTAGATCAAAATTTCTTATACAACAGTTCTAATACATTTTATACAGATTTATAGATCCTTCTCACACTGGGATCAGTTGTATTTGACCGGGGCTCCGTCCCGTGGATGTTTGCTTCTCTCCAATTTGTTCTTTTTAAAATACTTTCGTTCTCCTTTAAGAAGCCACCGAAGCTGACCGCGACAGCAACTATCATCTGTCTCGGTTTCCCGTCTGGGCAGAGCCCAAAGGCGGTCACCTGATTTGCAAGAAGAGGTGCGAAATTAAGTTTCGCTTTCCTTGTCCCGGCTGAGGAGGCAACGATGGCGGCGGCAGCGTCCATGCAGGATTTGCTGGAAGAAGCCACCTGCTCCATCTGCCTGGAGTATTTCCAGGACCCCGTGCTCATCCCGGAGTGCGGCCACAACTTCTGCCGGGGCTGCCTGACCCGCAGTTGGGGGACGTCGGAATCGGAGGCTTCCTGTCCCCAGTGCAGACAGACCTTCGGGCCCCGCAACGTCCTGCCCAACAGGCAGCTGGCGCGGATGGGGGAAGTGGCCAGGCGGTGCGAAGAGCCTCGGGGCGAGGACGGAGGGAGCCTCTGCCCGAAGCACCGGGAGCCCCTCAAGCTCTTTTGTAAGCACCACGAGACCCTCATCTGCTTGGTCTGCGACCGATCCGAAGAGCACAGGGGCCACGCGGTGATCCCGGCGGAGGAGGCTCTCCAGGAGTACCAGGTAGGAATCTGCCAGGGGGAATCCTTGTGAAGGGTCATCCAGATCCTTGGCCTTCCAGGCAATCCGTGAACTACTTTACTTGTTTCCTCTGTTGTCCGCAAACCGGGTTTAGCCTGGCGCAGATGCCAATCAGAACCAGACAGGAGTTCAAGGAACTTTTATTGAAGTATTTCAGCAAAAGGCTCTAAGAAGCTAAAGGAGCCAAGACCCACGAACCACATACAAATACAAATTTGATACAGTTAAGATTAAGGAAGTTGAGAGATTACGGCTTTTATTGATTTTTTAATACAATTCAGTAGTGCTTATTCAACAAACGTGTTGTCTGGGTTTATCATTCACTAATACAAATTAAATTCCTAATCGCTAGTTCGTTTCTCCGGCCATTGATAAAATAAGTCCCAAGTTTGAAAATATTCTTTTTCTTCTTTTTCTTTCAATCTCAAAGTAAGTCTGTCCATTTCTGCACAGTCTAGTATTTTTTTAATTATTTCTAATTCCGATGGTATTTCTTCATTTTTCTAATATTGTGCAAATATAAGTCTTGCTGCTGTTATCATATGCAAAATCAGATATATACTTCGTTTTTCAAGCTGTAGAGATTGGAATTGTCTACCCAGACAGTACAATACCAAACAAGGATGCTTAATTAGTTTTTGACTTTATATACGTTAGACAAAGAAACATTTATTGATTTGGTACATCACCTAATCCATTCAAGCCTGGTTTTTTTTTGAATCAGAGCTTTTTTTTGTAACAATTGGCATTTCTTAATGACAGTTTGCTTGTATAAAATTTGTAAAATATTGCGGCAAATATTTGTATTTTGAATGATTATCTGCCATCCAAGTCCTTTTCAGTTTCTAGCAACCAATAGCTCCATCCCTAACCTGTCTTTTCAAATCTCCCAATGGGGCACTCATCTTCATCATAACTGAGACCATCCACTTTGCTGTTGGTTGTCCTCGTCTTTGCATTCTTTCCACCTTTCTCAGCATCAGAGCCTTTTTCAGAAAGCTGCACCTTGACATAATGTGTGTGAAACTTTGTGCAACGTGTCCAGACTTTGCACAATATGTCTGAAATTTGTACTTTAGTACGTGGTGAATGTTAGTAACCACTTATTTAGCCACAGTTACTGGATGAATAGATAAGACTTTTAATTACTGTCAAGAATTTTATTAAGTATGAAGAAGATAAGATAACCTTTATTGTCATTTTTATACTGTGGGCACACATCAAAAATGAAATTTAGTATACAAGAGGGCGGTCCGGTTCCACCCTCTTGGAAAACGGCTAATGTATGCTTGATTCCTAAAGAGGGCAAAGATAATGTTCAAGTTGAAAATTTTAGACCTATCTCCTTGTTAAATACGGATTACAAGATTTTTGCAAAAATCTTGGCTAATAGATTAATGACAGTTTTGACACAGAAGATTCACCCGGATCAAACTGGCTTTTTACAAGGGAGACAGATGAAAACCAATGTTAGACAACTTGTTAACATATTGGAATATTTGGATAAACATATTCAAGTACCGGCTGTCTTAATGTTTTTAGATGCAGAAAAAGCTTTTGATAGATTGAATTGGACATTTCTGCAAAGGCTTGTGGTAAGGATGGGAATGGGGGACCAGTTTATTAATTCTATATCAGCTATATATCAGAAACAAACAGGACAGATCATAGTGAATGGACAATTAACAGATTCATTTAATATAGAAAAGGGTACTAGGCAGGGTTGTCCCTTATCCCCTTTATTGTTTGTTTTAACTTTAGAGGTACTATTGAATAGGATTAGAGCATCAGAGGAATTAAGGGGGGTACAAATTAGACAACATGATTATAGATTATGTGCCTTTGCAGACGATTTACTTGTGACACTAACTCAGCCAATACAATCGGCTCAGAGTTTGATGGAAATTATTCGAAATTATGGAAAAGTTTCAGGTTTCAAATTAAATTTATCCAAGACAAAGATGTTGGTTAAAAATTTTGATAATAAATTAAAACAAGATTTGGAAAGAATAACGGGATGCAAGATAGTTAAAAAAGTTAAATATTTAGGAATTTATATAGAAGCTTCAAATGGTAAATTATATAAGAATAATTACGAACTCTTATGGTGTAAAGTACAAAAAGAATTGGAGAATTGGAAAAAATTACAATTATCTATGTTGGGCAGAATAGCCGCTATTAAAATGAATGTATTGCCGAAATTCTTATCTTTATTTCAAATGTTACCAATACTTAAAAAGGATGGAAATCTTGATGAATGGCAGAAAGGTATAAACAAATTTATCTGGGATGGCAAGAAACCAAGGGTCAAATTTAAAATTATTCAAGACACAAGAGAGAGAGGTGGTTTGAAAGTGCCTAATTTTAAATTATATTATGATGCAGCAGTTCTAGTGGCAATAAGTGATTGGATTAACTTAACAAATGAAAGAATATTAAATATAGAAGGATATGGGTTAGTATACGGGTTCCACGCGTACTTAGTTTATGATAAAAAACTGGATAGGGGTTTTAAAGAGCATATAATAAGAAACTCTGTGTTGCGTGTCTGGAAAAAGTATTATTATAAGTTAAATGGTAAAATTCCTTTATGGACAGTCCCCAGGCACGCAATACAGAGTGTAGGTATACAACAAATTCAAGACGTGGTGCCCTATGATAAACTTTTAAATAAAGAAAGGAATAGCCTAGAACTGAAATCATTAGACAGATTAAGGGAGGAAGGTATAGCTCATAATTGGTATTATTATGCACAACTTCAAGCCAGATGGCAAAAAGATGTTAAGATGGGTTTTTCCTTAAAGGATGATGAAAAATTAATTATACAAATTAGAGATCAAAGAATGATGCATATTAGAAGAATATATGATGCTTTAATTGAAATTGATTCTGGAACTGAATTAATTAAAGATTGTATGATTAAGTGGGAAGGTAATTTCGGACACCCAATTATGATGGAAACTTGGAAAAGAATATGGGTGAAAAATGTCAAATTTACACAAGCTCAGCACTTAAGAGAAAATTTTTACAAAATGTTTTACAGATGGCACTTAGATCCAAAAAAATTATCGTTTATGTATCCAAATTTGCAACCCAAATGTTGGAGATGTGATTCTATGGACGCTACTTATTTTCACATTTGGTGGTCTTGTAAAAAAATTAAGGCTTTTTGGATAAAAATATGGTGGATTCTTCAAAATATCTTGAAAAAGCGTATTGAGTTTGTACCACAGTTGTTTTTGTTGGGTATTACAAAGGACTGTTCCACCATAGAGACTAAGTTGATTTTGAACTTGACTACAGCTGCAAGACTGTTGGTGGGACAATATTGGAAGTCATCTGAAATACCATCTATTGAAGAATGGACGTTAAAAGTTACCCATCTTGTTGAGATGGCCAAGATTTCGGCATACCTGAAGAACCACACAAATGAAACGTTTTTGATGGACTGGAAGAAATGGATTGATTATATGCAAAAGAAATATCAGTTGAAAGAATTAGATTTGATATATGGATAAATAGTTTAACATAGTAGTTTAGTGGGGTTTCTTGCGTTTTTACCCTGTATTCATTCTGGGAAGCCTGGGGGGGGAGGGGGGAGGGAGATAATATATATTAGTTTATTTTTCTCAACTGTAGTTGGGGGTTTAAGGGATTAGATAATTTTTGTAGGATGCTCGGGAGAATTTTAGTTAGCGCTTCGGATGGTGAGGAGGAGGAGCGAAAGTTCAAGAGGAGTGGGTTGTTGGAGGGTCTTGTGGAGGGGGGTTCCGAGCAGCTATTTGTATTGTTTTTTTTAATATGTAATTTGTTTGTTCTCAGTTGAATCAATATGTTATTACGTTATAATTGTTAAAAGTTTCTAAAAAATTTAATAAAAAAATTATTAAAAAAAAAATGAAATTTAGTTGCCCGCTCTCAAAGTGAAACACATACATGACACACACCTAAACATACTATGAACAACATATGTATAGACCCACACCTACATATACGTAGCAAATAAATATTAAATACTGTCCATCTTGAATATATAACGGAAAGAGGAAGCTTGAGAGTTCGCAAGGTTAATGCTGTATGGAATGAAACTCTGGCTGAATCTGGATGTTCTGCTGCGGATACCACAAAGCCTCCTCCCAGGATACTTATGGGACCGTCTTCTGCCACATACTTCCCTACGACCAGTGAGAGCGCACAGGGTCGGCCTCCTCCGGGTCCCGTCAGCGAAACAATGTCGTCTGGCGGGCCCTAGGGGGAGGGCTTTCTCTGTTGTGGCGCCCGCCCTCTGGAACCAACTACCTCCTGAAGTCCGCGTTTCTCCCACTCTCCTGGCCTTCCGAAAGAACCTTAATACCTATCTTTGCCGGCAGGCCTGGGGATGATTGTGGACTGTGGTGTGAATGTTGCATGTGTGTGGGGTTTCTCATTTTTTAAAATATTTTTGGTTGGATTCAGATTATGATCTGTTGTTTTATATAGATGTTGTAAGCCGCTCTGAGTCTTTGGAGAGGAGCGGCATATAAATCCAATAAATAAATAAGTAAGTAAGTAAGTAAGTAAGTAAGTAAGTAAGTAAGTAAGTAAGTAAATATATATATAGAAACCGCAAGAAACCGCACCCACTCCATTGGAGAAAAAAACTCCGATTAAGTTGTGCGACGTTATGTGACATTGCGAGGTTGACATGTCTGCTTTAACACATGTCCATCATACATGATAATAACTACCTGGTTTTTGATTACATCTCCAACATTTATCTGACATATTTTTAAACATTTTTGCTAATCTAGCTGATGGCAAGTGCCATCTATAAAACATTTTATATAGTTTTTTTTTATAAGAGATTGACATTGTCAGTTTGTAATTTCTTTCCCACGGGCTTTGACCATTTCTCTAAATCTATATTATATCCAAAACCTTTTACCCATATTATCATTGTTTCTTTTACTTGTTCGTCTTGCATTTTCAAATTTAATAGAAAATTATACATTTTCTTAATTAGTTTTTCATCAGAGGTTAATAGTATCTGATCAAACGAAGTCTGCTCTTTATAGAATCCATACAATTTAACACCTTTATCATATCTCACTTGTATCTGTAAATATGACCACTAATGATAAATCAATACCCTGATTTTCCATCTCTTTTCTAGATATTAAGTTCCCTTCAGAGGTTAGAATATCTTTATATGTCCATATTTTCTCAAAGCTAACTAGATTTGGGTGTACAAATGCTTCCATTGTTGACAGCCATCCTGGGATTTTCAAATATATTTTGCTTTTTATTTTCCCATGTTAGTAATAATGCATTTCTAATATAGTGATTTTGAAAATGCTTATGAATTTTATTTTTCCCATACCATAAAAAGCATACCAACCAAGTTGTAAGTCATGTCCCTCTAAGTCAGCGGTTCTCAACCTTTTTTAGGTTGCGACCCCCGACCTGTCGAACGCCGCGCATGCGTGGTGCTACCCCCTGCGCCGCGCATGCATGGTGCTACCCCCTGCGCCGCGCATGCGTGGTGCTGCCCCCTGCGCCGGCCGAGGTGTAGGCCGCCGCCCGTTTGGGGCGGCTGCAGGCAGGCCCAGGAACTCCTGGGCGGCTGCGGCAGCAATGGCACAGGGCAACCACGTGCTGGGCCACCAGCTGGCCCAGCCCAGGGGAGGTAAGATACCCGCTGGGCCCCATGCATGCCAAAAACCCTCCCTGTGCCCGCCACTGCCCCGCTAGCCTTACCTTCGCTGCCACCCGTTTGCAGTAGTGGCAGGCAGGCCCAGGCGCTCCTGGGCGGCCACGGAAAGCAGCAGCGATGGCGCAGGGCGACCACCGGCTGGGCCACCAGCTGGCCCAGCCCAAGGGAGGTAAGGCACCTGCTGGGCCCCACGCGCGCCAGCTGCCCTCCCTCCCCTGGCCCTCTTTTACTTACATTTTTAGTAGTTGCTCAGCAGGGAGGGGTGGAAAGTTCCGGATAGCTCGCCTTCGCTGCAGACAACTTGCAGCACCGTTTGCAGACTGGGACTTTTGGCGGGCTCAGCAGAGCAGAGACAGCCTGGACAATTCCTATTGGCTTTTGAAAGCCAATAGAATTAGACTGTATTCAAGAGAGTCTATTCTATTGGCTTTCAAAAGCCAACAGAATAAGAGGGAGTAGCACCATTTTTTACATTTACAACCGTTGCAGCATCCCTGTGGTCACATGATCAACTGCCATGTATTTATAACGAGTATATATCTTCTAACTGGGTCTTCCCTCAGACGTAATTCTTTACGGAAAAGAAACTCAAATCTTGTGTTTTCTCTTCAGCTCAAGGTTGGGGATTGCCTGAAGGCTCAAAAGAAGGAGAAAGAAAAAATAGCTACATACAAAACGGACACAGAGCAAAGAGTTCAGGAGATGCTTGTAAGTATTGATCCAACGGTGAGGAGCTTCTGAGCTAATAGAAGGAGAACACCAGCTGCCATCTTTAATAATAGGCAGCCTGTTTGTAAGTACAAGTTCCGACTGAAAGGAAATTCCAGTGAAAGACAGTGTTAGGGCACAGAACGTGTTCTTAGCCTGGGGACTGTATCTTTGACTGGGATGTCACCATTGGCTGAAGGAGTCACAGTGATGTTAAGGGCACCTACCACACGAGCCATGTTTTATGAAGTGGGTTTGGTTTACATATAAATTAACGCAAACCATATTTCATCTTATTGAAATAAATGTGAAATCAAACATTTTTCTGTCTACTTTTTTGGAATTCCTGATTGCCAAGAAAATTTTCGTGAGAGATCCTTTAACTTGAGCCTTTTTTAGTTTTTAGAAACCTTTCCCCCTGTGCTTGTTCATGTCAAAATGTTTTTTTTTTCTCCCTAGGAAATTCTCCCATCACATTTCAGGATTCTTCAGGGAATCTGTTTAAATATTATAATAATAAAAATAAATATAATTAAGTAAAAATAAAACAAAAATATGCCTTTTGCTCTTTTTGTCTTCTTCTTCTAGGACCACATTGAAAAAGAGAAAAAAAATGTAGTGGCTGAATTCAGAGAACTACAACTCTGGTTAGAAGGACAGGAGGAGCTTCTGTTGGCTAGAATGGAAGAGACGGAGAAGGATATTGTGGCAATAAAGGAGAAGGGTCTGGCCAAGCACATGGAGGATCTGTGCTCTCTTGACGATCTCATCCAGGAGATAGAAGAGAAGCATCAGCAGCCAGCCAGCCAACTCTTACAAGTCAGGCAGGAAGTTGAGATCATAGACTCACAGGGCTGGAAGGGACCTTGGAGGTCTTCTAGTCCAATCCTCTGCCCAAGGCAGGAGTCCTTATACTGTCTCGAACAAATGGTTGTCCAATCTATTATTGGAAGCCTCCAGTGATGGAGCAGCCACAACTTGGGGAGGCAGGCCATTCCATTGATTAATGGTTCCCACTGTCAGGAAATTCTTCCTTATTTCTAGGTTGGATTTCCTTCTGATGAGCTTCCCCCCTTGGCTTCTTGTCCCTCCCTCAGGTGCTACAGAGAGTAAATCTATGACAGTCTTTCAAGTATTGGAAGATGGCTGTCCTGTCTCCCCTAAGCCCTCTCTTTGTTAAGCGAAGCATTCCGAGTTCCCTTAGCCATTCATTGTACGGTTTGGCTTCCAGAGCCCTTGTCATCTCTATTGCTCCTTTCTGCCTTCTTTCTGGGGCCTCAGTATCTTTTTTGTATCCTGGTGTACCAATGATGAAGTGGAGTAGACTGCTTTAGCCCCACCACAGAATCCTCTTTTTGACTCTTTCCTTTTTTTCCTTTTTCCTAAATGTTATCGAAATTATAATAGTGAAAAGAACAAATGAAAATAAAGAAAATAGGGAAATGGAGAAGGATAAGAATGGGAAAGAAGTGTAGGGGAAAGGGGAAAGAAAAAAAGCCGTGTCTTCTAACTTTTTTCAGCACAGTAAAATACAAAATAAAATTACAATCTCAACTTTTTACTTTTACGTATCAGTACTAGCCTGTCTATAAAAACAAAGTCTAATAAGCAAAATCAAGTGTTGGATATTCATTTTTTTTGTCTCAAGTACAGAGTCCAGAAGCAGTTTCCAAGTAGAAACTAATATATATATTTTTCTCTAATTAAAGCAATTTTGTCATTTTTTTCTAGCTTCATCATTTTCTCCATCCATTCTTCTGTTGTGGAGATTGATATATAGATAAGATAAGATAATCTTTATTGTCATTATTTTTACTGTGGGCACACTGGTATACATAAAAAATGAAATTCTGTTGCCTGCTCTCAAAAGTATACGCATACACAACACACATATAAAGATGCTATATGCCTGCATATGTATATACCTACCACTCTTACACATAAAGATCAGTCACTGTCCACCTTGAATACATAGCAGAAAGAGGAAACTTGAAAGTTCACACGGTTGATACCACGGAGCCTCCTCCCAGAAGGTAACAGGGAAAACAGGTCATGAAGAGGACGTGTGGTTGTGTCCCAGATAATCTTGCGGGCCCTGCTCAAGCAACACTTTTATGCCATCATGTCCTGGATGGAAGGGAGGGAGCTGCCAATAATCTTTTCTGCCATCTTCACCACTCTCTTCACCGCCTTCCTGGCTGGAGCAGGGATGCTTCCAAACAAGACAGTAATGCAATACGACAGGATGCTCTCGGTATCTTTCCATTTCTGTTCTTGTAGGATTCTGGCTGCACTCGTGATCCTGAATGCATGATTACGTGACCACAGGACAATGCACCCGTCATAAATATGAGTCAGTTGCCAAGCGGGATGCTGCAACGATGGTAACTGGAAAATGGCCTTATGTCACTTTTTTCAGTGCTGTTTTAACTGAGAAAAGGGTCACTAAATGGACTGTTGAAAGTAATGGCTAATATTAGGGATACACAATTCAGAAAAAGCAGGCCATGCGAAAAGCAAGCATTGAAAGTGCTGGTCAGTGTCCCTTTATTCTGCACCATTTTAAGAATGCCTGCTTAGGGTTCCTATCGCCTGTTAGGGGACATGTTGGTGGGTGTTCATTGTGGGGTCTCCTCCCCTTAATCTCCAGGGCAAGGGAAATCCCAGCACCTTTGTGGAATTCAATTAACCAGTGGAACAACCTGCCTCCAGAAGCGGTGAATGCTCCAACACTGGAAGTCTTTAAGAAGAGACTGGACAGCCATTTGTCTGAAGTGGTATAGGATTTCCTGCCTGAGCAGGGGGTTGGACTGGATGATCTCCAAAGTCGTCTTCTTCTTCTTCTTCTTCTTCTTCTTCTTCTTCTTCTTCTTCTTCTTCTTCTTCTTCTTCTTCTTCTTCTTCTTCTTCTTCTTCTTCTTCTTCTTCTTCTTCTTCTTCTTCTTCTTCTTCTTCTTCTCCTTCTTCTCCTCCTCCTCCTCCTCCTCCTCCTCGTCCTCCTTTTTCTTCATATTATTATTATTATTATTATTCAACCATGGTATAATTTTTGTAACAAGGAAGTAAAAATAAACTGCTTTAAAAAAGGTGAGCGGCTGAGGGGAAAAAAGCAATGTTATTTTTTTTAAAGAAAAAATAAAGTACTTTTTAATTATGTTAGTTTGTATCTGGTTTCACACATTTATGAATTTTAAGAATGTAACTGCATAGAAATGGCTCCTTTCATTTTTTGGTCTCTTTTTTAGGACATTGGAAGCATCTTGAAGAAGTAAGTGAATCCACCCTCCTCTTTACAGTCTCAGAGATCGGCAGCTCCTCCAGCAGTTTTCCTGTTTTGGAAAGTTGTGTTTGTATTTAGCAGTAATTTCATTTAGAGACAATGTATTTCAGGGCCTCATAAATATTTCCCCAGACAACCTCAACACAATGTAAATAGCAATGTTTGATATGGTGAATCATTATGGTTGGTCCCACAGTCAGCTAGATGTTTAGATTGAATTTGGTATTTTTGTCCATCTACTGAGTCCTTCCCAAGGATAGACAGAGGTTTGATGGTGCTAAAGGTATCATTGTAGGATGTAAGCTGTTCCAAATAAGGCTGCCTTTTGCAATTGTCTGATAGTGGTTTTGTCAGTGCCGATGCTGTTCCAGTGGTGCTCCAGATGTTTTGGGACTACACCCAAGGCGTGTATTATTATTGGTGCTACCTTTGCTTTCTTTTGCCACAGTTCTACTTCTATTTGCAGATCTTTGTATTTTGTGATTTTCTCCAGTTCTTTCTCTTTTATTCCGTTGTTTCCAGGTAGTGCCATGTCCACTTTTTTTGTCTTTCTCATCAATAATTGTCAGGTTTGGGGTGTTATGTAGCAGCATGGGGTTGGCTTTGAATTCTAAAGTCCCAAAACACTTTAGCTTCTTCCTTTTTACTATTATTATAAGAACCCCCTTTGCTACTAGATTATCTGTCCTCAGGATTTATCACTCATTTTCATTAACAAAATCATTTAACATTTTCTATCTCATTTTCAGTGAATTTCTTTTCCATTGGAAGGAACCCTGGAGGTCATCTAGTCTACGAAGTGGTTTCATGTGGCCCGCAAGGACATCCTGGAAACAGTGAGGGAACGGCCCCCTCTACCCTGGCCCAGGCCAGCTGGGAGCCAATGTACAATTTTGTGGTGGCCATTTATGCAGAAACGCATTCAGTCTTAGCTCCATAAGCCCCCCCCTACCCGCATGGCCTAAGAGGAACAGTGAGGCTTCTCCAGTGGACCATGCCTTGGCACTTGCCCTGGTCCCCCCCCCTTCTGGCACAGACCCTCAGATCTGTCCCACTCCTGCCCAGGGCCCCACAGGCACCCTTGACGCGAATGGTGTAGAGCTGGCCACACCCACCCAGTAGGCCACACCCATCCTGGCCACACCCACCCGGCCACCGGAGGGCAACCGCAATACTGATGCGGCCCTCAATGAAATTGAGTTTGACACTCCTGGCCTATACCATTTCAGACAAATGGCTGTCCAGTCTCTTCTTAAAAACTTCCAGTGTTGGAGCATTCACCGCTTCTGGAGGCAGGTTGTTCCACTGGCTAATTGTTGTAACTGTCAGGAAGTTTGTCCTTAGTTCTAGGCTGCTTCTCTCCTTGATTAGTTTCCATCTGTTGCTTCTTGTCCTGCCTTCAGGCACTTTGGAGAATAGCTTGACTCACTCTTCTTTGTGGCAACCCCTGAGATATTGGAACACTGCTATCATGTCCCCCCTCGTCCTTCTCTTCATTAAACTAGACATACCCAATTCCGTTCCTTTCCCCTAATCATCTTTGTTGCTCTTCTCTGTACTCTTTCTAGAGTCTCAACATCATTTCTACATTGTGGTGACCAAAATGGATGCAGTATTCCAAGTGTGGCCTTACCAAAGCATTGTAAGGTGGTATTAATACTTCACGTGATCTTGATTCTATCTCTCTGTTTATGCAGCCTAGCACTATGTTTGCTTTTTTGGCAGCTGCAGCACTGCTGGCTCATATTTAAGTGATTGTACACTAGGACTCCGAGATCCTTCTCACAGTTGCTACTATTGAGCCAGGTACCACCTATATACTATACCTGTGCATTTTGTTTTTCTTGCCTAAATGTAGAACCTGACTTTTTTCACCATTGAATTTCATTTTGTTAGATAGTGCCCAGTGTTCAAGTCTGTCCAGATCCTCCTGTATCTTAAGCCTGTCTTCCAGAGTGTTGCAGCTTGGTATCATCTGCAAATTTGATAAGTTCCCCATCTATCCCCTCATCTAAATCATTGATGAAGATGTTGAAGAGCATAGGGCCCACAACAGAGCCCTGGGGCACCCCACTACACAACTTCCCTCCAGGTAGATGCAGTTCCATTGAGGACCACACGACCTGTCAGCCAGCTACGAATCCATCTGGTGGTGATGCTGTCTAACCCACATTTTTCTATCTTATCAAGTAGTAGGTTGTGATGTACTTTATCAAATGCCTTACTGAAGTCCAAGTAATTTTTTTTTTATAAAGATTTTATTGGGTTGTTTTTTTTCCATCAACATATGTTAATCTTTCCATTCAACAAGTTGTTTGGAGTTTGCTATGCTAATACATGTTCAATTCCTAATTCTTCATTCTTTCCTCTAGCCAAGAATAAAATAGGTTCCAAATGTGATAGTAGTCTGTATCTTCTTTATCTTTCAACCTCATAGTTAATCTGTCCATCTCTGCACATTCCAATATTTTCCTGATTATTTCTTCTTCTGATGGCAGTCCTTCATTCTTCCAGTATTGTGCAAAAATTATTCTCGCTGCTGTAGTGATATGTAAGATTAAATATAATTTAATTATATTCTGCTTATTAGTCTTTTCAAGCATAATACCTAGTAAAAAAAAGTTCAGGTTTAAAATCCACTTGTTCACCCAGTATTTTTCTCCAATAGGCCTTTGCCTTACCACGTGTCCACGAAATGTGATAGTACGTGCCTATGTTATGTTTCCATTTCCAACATCTATCTGACATATTTTTAAACATTTCTGCTAATCTTGCTGGCAGCAAGTGCCATCTATAAAACATTTTATATAGATTTTCTTTGTATGAAGTTGACATTGTTAATTTGTAGTTTTTCTCCCATAACATTTGCCATTTTTCTAATTCTATATTATAGCCAAAAGTTTTTGCCCATCTTGTCATTGTTTCTTTCACTTGTTCACTTTCCATATCCAAAATTAACAAAAAGTTATACATTTTCTTAATGAATTTCTCATCTGAGATTAACAAAATCTTATCAAACACAGTTTGATCCTTATAAAATCCATACATTTTTACATTTTTTCATATCTACTTTGTATCTGTAAATGTGCCCACCAGGACAAGTTAATTCCCTGATTTTCCAGTTCTTGTTTAGATTTTAATTTCCCATCAATATCTAAAATACCTTTATATGTCCATATTTTTTCAAAGTCTACCAAGTTCAGATGTATAAATGCCTCCATTGTTGATAACCATCCTGGAATTTTTAAATATATTTTAGCTTTAATTTTTTCCCATACTGTTAATAAGGCATTTCTTATAAAATGATTTTGAAAGTACTTATGGACTCTGTTTTTCCCATACCATAAGAAAGCATGCCACCCCAATTGTAAATCATGTCCCTCTAAATACAATAAGCTTTTATTTCTAAGTGTTATCCACTCTTTCACCCATGTTAACACAGATGCTTGGTAATACAACGTCTATTCCGGCAACCCAAAACCTCCATTTTCCTTAGCATCTTGTAATGTTTTCATCTTAATTCTAGCTTTTTCCCCCTGCCAAATAAAGTTCAAAACCAATGAATTTAAATTTTGAAAGAATTTTCTCTCAAATTTTATCAGAATCGATTGAAATAGAAATAAAATCTTCAGCAACACATACATTTTTACTGTAGCAATTCTTCGTAATATTGACAGCTGCAGATTTTTCCATCTTTCCAAGTCTAGCTTTATTTGCTTCAATAATTTTGTATAATTGTCTTTTTTTATTGACGAACACTTAGCTGAAAGATGAATACCTAAATATTTAACTTTTTTCACTATTTGTACCTCTGTTTTCTCTAATATTTGCCTTTTTTGTTTATCTGTGAGGTTCTTTACTATTACTTTAGTTTTTTCTTTATTTACTTTTAGTCCTGCTATTTCTCCATACTCTTCTATCTTTCCCCATAGTTTAGGAATCATCTCTAAAGGTTCTTCCAAGAGTAACACTAAATCATCAGCAAATGCTTGTAACTTATATGTTTCATCTTTTATTTTCAATCCTTTAATTTCTGTGTCCTGTCTTATCCTTCTATTTAGTACTTCCAAAGTAAAGATAAATAATAACGGAGATAGTGGACACCCTTGCCTCATACCTTTTCTTATGTCAAAGCTCTCAGTATAATTGAAGTCCAAGTAAATTATATCCACAGCATTCCTCTGGTCCACTGATTTTGTCACCTGATGAAAAAATGCAATGATTTGTCTGGCATGATCTCCTTTTGACAAACCCATGTTGGCTTTTGGTAATGACTTTGTTTGCTTCTAGGTATTGGCTGATTTGTTGTTTGATTATCTTTTCCAGAATCTTTCCAGGTATTGAGGTCAGGCTGATAGGTCTGTAATTTTTTGGATCCATTTTTTGAAGATGGGAACTACATCAGCTCTTTTCCAGTCCTCTGGTAGTTCCCCAGTGCTCCAGTATCTTCGAAAGATATATAGTTCAGTGGCTCTGAGATCACCTGCCAGTTCCTTCAGAGGAACTGGGGTGTAATCCATCTGGTGTTGCTGATTTGAACTTGTCTAGGTTGAACAGGTGCTCACTTACCATTTTCATTTTCTTGTCTATCTTAACTTCTGCTTCTGGCCTGTTTTTTACGGTATCCTGTATTTTGAACCCTAGTTGTTGATTCCAATATTAATGTCCCCTCTGAATTTTCTCTGCTGAAGGCTAAACATTTACTTTCAATACCTCTTCAAAGAGCTGCTTCTAGTCAGCTTGTTGCTCTTCTCTTTTCAGCCCCTTCTACAATACTTTTTAATATGTGGTACACAAAATTCAACCCTTCAGCCCAGAACAAAGCGTAAGTAGCACACTTACTTTACAACCAGGTTGGTATTTTCAAATATGGTTGTTCTTTAATTTTTTTCCATACTACCGGTAGCAGTAATGAATTCCTAATATAATGTCTTTGAAAGTAGCTATGTATATCACTCTTCCCATACCATCTTGTAATATTTTTACGTTTATTCTTGCTTTTTTGCCTTGCCGTATAAATTTCAATATCATTTTATTTAATTCTTCAAAGTATTTTTTTCCTAGTCTTATTGGAATTGTCTGAAACAGGTACAATAATCTTGGCAAAATATTCATCTTAATTGTAGCTATTCTACCCAGCAAGGACAGTTGTAGGTTTTTCCAATTTACCAAATCTACTTTAATTTGCGCTTTCAATTTATCACAGTTATCTTCTTATCATCTTGCTGTTAACTGAACTCCTAGATATTTAACTTACTTTGCAATCTGGAAACCCATCATCTTGGCAAATTCTCTTTTCTGTTTATCTGTAAAGTTTTTAACTAATATTTTAGTTTTCTCTTTGTTTCAATCCTGCCACTGCACCGTATTCTTCTGTTTTCTCAATTAGTTTAGGTCCTGTTTCTTGTGGTTCTTCTAAAATAAACACCAAATCATCAGCAAATGCCTGTAGTTTATACTCCTTCTTTATTTTCATGCCTTTTATTCCACTGTCTTGCTTAATATTTCTGTTTAACACCTCTAAAGTTAAAATAAATAACAATGGAGATAGGGGACATCCTTGCCTTGTACCCTCAGTTATATTAAAGTTCTCTGTCAAGTCCCTATTTATAATCACCTTTGCTGTTTGTTTATGATATATTGCCTTAATCGTGTTAATACATTTATCTCCAAAGTCCATATACTTTAATTGTAAAAGCATAAATTGCCAGTTTCACATTGTGAAATGCCTTCTGTGTGCCAAGGAAAATCAGTGCCATTTGCTTTCCAGAGTGCATCTCATAATATTCTAATGTATTCAAGATCATCCGCATATTATTTTTAATTTGCCTCTTAGGTAGAAATCCATTCTGATCTATGTGTATAATGTTATTTAAAACCCTTTTCAATCGCTCTGCTATTATTGAAGCGTAGATTTTGTAATCTACATTTAACAATGATATTGGCCTGTAGTTTTTTTTATTTGTGGTGAATTAGAGTCTTCTTTAGGTATCAATGTAATATTCGCTTCCGTCCATGTTTTAGGTATCTTTGCTTCTGACATTGCTTCATTATAAACTGTGAGCATAGCTTGGCGTATTGTGTATTGTAAATGTTTATAAAATTCTATCGGTAGACCATCTGGCCCAGGAGTTTTGTTATTTTTTTTGTCTCCTAATTGCTTCAGTTAGCTCCATCGTTATTCTTTCATTCAGCATGGTCTTCACTTCTTCAGAGACTTTTGGCAATTTAGCTTTTTCCAGATATTATTTTATTTTAACTTCTGATATTTTCTCTTGGCTATATAATTTCTATAGTTGAGTTTTTCTTTTTTCTAACAAATTTATTGTTTTTTTTTAACTTTTACAACAGAATGCTCAAGACACACCGTGGTGGTTAGGTGATCAATCATCCAAAACCAAAATCATATAATAGCTCAAGTAAATATATTGAATGTTCCCTCTCTATTTCCCTCAAATAATATAACCTATTTAACATAATCCATTTCTACATTACATATTTATAAATCCTAATCCTGTTTTGAACTTTATTAATTTACAGTTACCATAGTCCAATTTGATCTTAGATAAACGTATTATCACTTTGGGTAAAATACTAATCCAGATATATTCTAATTCATAATCTCATAAATCATTGATTTTATCACAAATCTCTCTTATTTATTCAGATAGCATTTAAATCTCATTCAAATAATTATCATGTCTAAAAAAAAGAACATATCTATTATTACACAAATCATCGTGCGCGCGCGCGCCAAAAAATTTTTTTAAAAAAAATCAAAAAAATTAAAACAAAAAAATGGCGGCCGCGACGGGCGGATCCGCGCATGCGCAGATCAGCCCGTCGCACGCGCCACGCATGCGCGCATCTGCCCGTCGCGGGCCGCCATTTTGTTTTTTTAATTTTTTTTTAAATTTCTTTTTAAAAAACAAAAAAACAAAATGGCGGCCGCGACGGGCGGATCCGCGCATGCGCGGACCGGCCCGTCGTGGTCCGCCATTTTGTTTTGTTTTTGTTTTATTTATTTTTTATTTTTTAAAAAAAATTTTAAAAAAATTTTTCCCGGCACGACGGGCGGATCTGCGCGTGCACGGCGCGCTCGTGCAAAAAAAAAATAAAAAAATAAAAAAAATAAAAAAAATAAAAAATAAAAATTAAAAATTAAAAAAAAAATAAAAATAAAAATTAAAAATTAAAAAAAACAAAATGGCGGCCGGCGGTGTCCGGCGACCCCCGTGAAATGGTCGTGCGAACCCAAATGGGGTCGCGACCCCAAGGTTGAGAACCGCTGAAATAGTGTCTGAAGGTCAGTTTCTAAATTCACAGTAGAATTTCTGTGAATTTATTATTTCTGCAGTACTCTCTCTTATTTGGGAACATATTTCCTCAGTAGCTTCATAAATCTTTTCCAGTATGAGTTTACAGTTGAGTTGTAAATATGATTTCTCCATTTCAGTAGTAACCAAATCCAATCCTGTTATCTTTTAGTGGGGGCTATATTCTAAAACATTTAGTCAGTATCCACCCCCACCAATAACAGCTGTTGGACCAAAAACAAGAAACAGTTGCAGTTTTAAATTTCTCCACAAGGTATCCTCAGTAAACTATGAAGGTCTCTTCCAGACCCCCAAAATGAGGTTAGTAAAGTCAAAGAGCTGTTGAATCTCTTTTCGGGCTTCTCATAGAGTTGTTTGTTTGTTTTCCCAAACAATAAAGATTTATCCCTTTAAAAAAGTAAGTCCAGGACATAGGAAAACAATATTCTCCAGCTTAGAAGATATAATAATACAGTTTTATGATAAGGATTTTTCCAGGGATGCCAAGTAACAAAAAATAAAAATAGTCAATAAGAAGTTTTTTCCTTTGTTATGGAAAGCTCTTTTCCCCAGATAAACAAAGGCAGCTCTTTCAAAGCAGGGAAGTAATTCCAAAAGGCTTTTAACAGGAGAGTAGTTAAGCAAAGAGAGAGAGGCCATGTTACTGGCCGATCTTTTCTCCTTTGGCACTGAGGAGCTGCCTCGGACCGCGGCCCTGAGGAGCTGCCTCCTCCCCCCGCAATCAACGAGAGTCCTCCTCATTGGTAGTCACCCCTCCAGGGTGACATTTTGACCCGATTAAGGGTCTACCGGCAGAGGAAAAGCAGATAACAAAGAGAGAAGTCTCTTCGTGTGCCTGCACCAGTGCAACCCAAAACCGGAAGTCTATAGTTGAGTTTTTCTATAGCTGTTCTAGTCCCTTGTTCTCTTCCTCTTTAGCAAATATCCCTTCAAAAATTACTTGTAATACATCAAAATTATTTATAATCCATCAAAGTCTGGCAAGGGAATTCTTCTATTCAAACTGAAAGTAAATTCCTGCAGTTTCTCAACTTCAGCCTGCTGGATTGTTTTTTAATCTCTTAAAGCCAGAAAGCTGTTAGCTTTACCCAATCATACTATTCACTCTCTGTTCCAACTTTCCAGACTGAACAATTTGCAGGTGCCAAAGTTAATTATTATTTACAGCTTCTACTCCAAACCACACTTCATGTTCAAGGTCAGCCACGTTCACCTCTTATTATCTTTCTCTGCTAGTAAGGGCCAGTAGATGGCGCACTTGTTCTGTTTTCCTCTTTTTTTTAGCCTCTTTTGGTATTAAAGTTTTAGACTTTCTTTTATAAAATATAGATCAGTGATGGCGAACCTTTTAGAGACCGAGTGACCAAACTGCAACCCAAAACCCACTTATGCATCGTCAGGTGCCGGGTGGGTGTGGTCCATTGAGTGGTTGTGGCCCATTGGGTGGACGTGGCTGCAGTGGTAACAGCAGACTGGGTGGGACTAAAAAGTTCAATCAATCAATTCCAACTTTGCAAGATCTTTTTGTTTTCCCGCGAAAAGTTGAAATTGACTGATTGATTGAACCTTTTTTTTTTTCTGTACACGGGCGGAGGCCTAAAGCGAAAAGGTTTTATAAAACCCAGCTGGTGCACCAGCTGCGGCCCTATTTGGACCGGGAGTCTCTTGTCACAGTCACTCATGC
Source organism: Bothrops alternatus (assembly GCA_034064705.1). Taxonomy (NCBI): domain Eukaryota; kingdom Metazoa; phylum Chordata; class Lepidosauria; order Squamata; family Viperidae; genus Bothrops; species Bothrops alternatus. The sequence goes on from JARGCV010000172.1 coordinate 3,590,631, forward strand.
CCTTATCACCTCGAGGCTCGACTACTGCAATGCCCTCTACATGGGGCTACTTTTGAAAAACGTTCGGAGACTTCAGGTAATGCAGAATGCAGCCGCGCGAGCAGTGTTGGGCCTGCCCAGAAATGCCCACATTTCGGCATCACTCCGCGAGCTGCATTGGCTGCCAATTGGTCTCCGAACGCAATTCAAAATGTTGGTTATGACCTATAAAGCTCTACATGGCATCGGACCAGGTTACTTACAGGACCGTCTGCTTCCCCATGAAACCCAGCGACCGGTTAGGGCCCACAGAGTCGGCCTTCTCCAGGTCCCGTCAGCCAGACAGTGTCGCCTGGCGGGGCCTAGGGGAATAGCCTTCTCTGTTGCGGCCCCGGCCCTCTGGAGCCAACTCCCCCCGGAGATCCGTATCGCCCCCCCCCTCTCCGCCTTTCATAAACTGCTCAAAACACATCTTTGCCGACAGGCCTGGGGCAGTTAACATCTTGCCCCTAGCCAGTGTATGTTTGTGTGCATGTTTGTTGGATGATTGGTTTTTTAACTTAGGGGTTCTTTTTATATATGTATTTTAATGTTGATTTCTATTTATGCTGTGAGCCGCCCTGAGTTCCTGGAATAGGGCGGCATAGAAATCCAATAAATGAAATGAAACGAAATGAAGGCCTAGGACTGGGGCGATGGTGCGTGTGCCCACAGAGAGGGCTCTGAGTGCCGCATCTGGCAGCCGTGCCATAGGTTCGCCACCACTGGTATAGATCGTCCAGCTTCCTGTTCTTATTCCACACGTTATTAAAACAATAGCTAAGCAGATTGAAGCCTGGGAAACAGAGCCCTTGTCAGTCAATCACCAGCTTACCAGGTACTTAGGAGCTGAGGACAGGGCAACCCAAGGAAAGAACAATCACTGACTTAATGGCCGGCCATCAACACCCCACTTAACAACTAAAAGTCACACACAACCAGGCATCACATGTATACAATGTGCAGGACAGCCCAGTGTACACATTGTGGAGAGAGAGCAGTTCCCTGAGGAAGCTTAGAAGAATAAACCTCTGGTCCCGGTGACCAACTCAGACTGGATCCTGCAGCTAGCCAATCCTCAAGCACCATCTGATGTTTTAGAAAGCTTCTTCCATTGGCAGGATGATAAACATCGTTCTTTTGCCTTGCCAGGTATCAGGCGAAGGAGACATATGAGAATCCCATGGATTTACTTGTAGACCCGATGTGGACAATCTGGGATTACAGTGATCTCGCTGTGCTTCTGAAAAGTGCCATGAGAAAATTTAGAGGTAAAAAAACAGCCGCCGAGGTTTTACGCTGGATGATATTTTGACCGCAGAGCATCCAAAAGAGATTCTGGGTCAGTGTCAGGGGGATCAAAGAGGGATCGATGTCAGGATCAGTGGAAGGGACGCCTTCATTTCCCTGGGGAAAGGCCCTGTGTCTTGGCCCCAGGAGGGGGAACAGGAGCTTCCTGGTTTCTCCCGTTAAAGATGAGCTAGCTAAAAACAGGAACCACTAGCCAGTCATAGTTGACCATTTACAGGTAGTCCTCGACTTACAACAGTTCATTTAGTGACTGTTGGAAGTTAGAACGGCACTGACTTAGGACCATTTTTCACACTTATGGCATCCCCACAATCATGTGATTCATATTCAGATGCAAGTGATTCAAATTTATGACAGTTGAAGTATCCACAGGGATCCCCACAGTCACGTGATTTACATTCGGATGCTTGCAACTGATTCCTATTTATGATGATCCTGTGATCATCTTTTCTCACATTCTGACAAGCAAAGTCAATGGGGAAGCCAGATTCACTTCACAACTGTGTTACTAATTTAACAACTGCAGTGATTCACAACAAATGTGACAAGAAAAGTCATAAAATGGGGCAACATTGACTTAACAAATTTCTCACTTAGCAACATAAATTCTAAAATGAATTTATGGGAATTATGAATTTGGGAATTATGAATTTCCCAAATCCACATTCACTGATCACTGGGGAAGCTGAATAAGCTTCCACTAAATATAATGGAATATATACAGGTAGTCCTTGACTTATGAGCAAAATTTCAGTTGTTAAGTGAGTCGTGCTCTACTTTATGACCCTTTTTGCCACCGTTGTTAAGAAAATCACTGCAGGCAAGTGAATCGTTTGGTTGTTAAGCAAATCTGGCTTCCCGCATTGACTTTGCGTGTCAGACGCTTCCCAGGAAAGTTGCAGATGACAATCCCAGAACCATGGGATGTTGCAGCCGTGATAAATACATGCTGGATGTCAAGTGTTGGGATTTTGATCATGTGACTGGGGATGCTGGAACGGTCGTAAGTATGAGAACTGGTCATAAGTCACTTTTTAGTGCCATTGTAACATTGAGTAATCATTAAATTAATGGTTATGTTGAGGACTACCTGTATATGGAAAGTATAGTAGAATGTATTTATATCTGACAAAATAGATATAGCTACCACTGACATTCTGCCTTGTAGCTTTCCTTATTCCTTATTTCCTGATTTGAGGCCAAGGAAAGCAAACAAGAGTGAAAGTGAATATACGATAAATATGATAGCAGTGTTCCAGTATTTGAGGGGCTGCCACATTATTCACCAAAGCACCAGAGGGCAGGAGAAAAAACAACGGTTGGAAATTGATCAAAGAGAGAAGCAACCTTCCTGACAGTGAGGACAGTTAACCGGTGGAATAGCTTGCCCCCAGAAATTGTGGGCGCTCCATCACTGGAGGTTTTTATGAAGAAACAAAACAGTCACTTGTCCGAGATGATAGGTTCTCCTGCTTGAGGAGGGGGCTGGACTAGAAGACCTCCAAGATGCCTTCCAATTCAATTCTATTCCTATTCTATTCTATGTCGGTCACCAGGATGAGAGTTTCTGTCTTCCGGGCTTTCGGTCTCTCCCTGAAGCCCACCTTCCTGTCTGCCTGTCTAAAAAGCCACACACAGAGACACTATAAATACCATACACAAAACAGCACACACACTCCACTAGAGAGGAATTCCCTGAAGATAGGCTCCAGCAAGCGCCCGGAAGACAAAACCTCTCGTCCCGTTGACCGACCCAGATGGGATCCTGCAAAGCAAACCAGGGTGTCTGGGGAGGCCCTTCTGTCGCTCCATTTCCAGGGATGAGATGCTGAATCCCTCCCTTTTCTTCCTCAGATACTCTGGCAAGTGGACTTCAACTCCAGAAAGGTAAATATGAGTTATAAGAATCTGATATCGCTTGCTATTTAAACTCTGATGCTAGTAGCTTTAAGGGAAATATTGTACAATAGTAGCATAAGATTAGATACCTTGAAGACTATGATGATCCAGTAAACTTAAACGATTTATTATTTATGACCTATTACTTGCTATTTATATGTACACTGTGAGCTTATCCACCGAAGACATTCCTTGTGTGTCTGATCACACTTGGCCAATAAAGAATTCTATTCCATTCCATTCCACTCCACTCCACTCCACTCCTTTCCATATAAAGAGCAACAAAGAAAAAAAGTATAGGATTAGATACCTTAAAGACTATGAAAATCCACTAAATATAAACTAGAAAATTGATGTCAGTCTTAGTGTAGAATGAAGTATTTGCATAAATGGGAAAATATGGGCTGGTACTGAAAGGAATATACAACTCCTGCCAGGCTAATAACATCCTCTTCATTTTACTGCCTGACTATAAATTGGTGAGAGACCAGGTCTTTGGGAGCAGAGATATTAAGTCCTTTGGGTCACAGCAAATAGCAAAGTTGGAGCACCAGGGATGTCCCAGGGGTGCTTTTTCTACGAGGTACCTGGACTTTCTTGTTTTTCTTTGAAGACATTTCGCTTCTCATCTAAAAAGCTTCTTCAGCTCTGACTGGATGGTGGGGTGAGGATCAGAATCAGAGCTGAAGGAGCTTCTTGGATGAGAAGCGAAACGTCTTCCAAGAAAAAGAATGAAGTCTAGTTGCCTCGTGAAAAAAAGCTCCTTTGGGACAACCATGACCTGGATGACTGAGACTCTCTGGAGACATCGAGCACCAGGGATGTCTCCACCTTGTGAGCCATCAAATTGAGGAAAGCAGAGGTTTCCTGTGCAGAAGCCTCCCCTTTTGTACCTCCCTGCGACCTCCTGATGCTCGTAGAAAAAAGGCCAGAGCTTCCTCACATTCCATCCTGTGCCCCAAGTTCCCTGTGGGGGGATCCCTCTGACTCTGCCAGTTCAGAATTGAAACATGGCAGCCTCTTGCTCTGCCTGATCTTCTGGATTAAAGCTCCAGGTAGAGTCCCTGTTCAACCATGGCCTTCCCGGGAACTCACTGAAGGCAAAGCCAACCACTCTTCACCCCCCATCCCAATCTTCCCACCTGCAAGATGGAAGTTAAAGAGATCGATATGCAGGGATGAAGCACCATGAAGGCTTACGGGCAATTTATAAAATCAGTGAATCTTCCAGTCCTGGAAGCTGAACTCCTTTCAGAGTGGAGGCCGTAGGGTTGATATATTGGGTGTCAAGACACAAACCAGGCCTGCAGCCTAAGCTCTTATTCTTCTTCCTTCCTGCTTGCAGTGAATGTAATTTTGGATCCAGATACAGCCCATCCTGGCCGCCTTGACATCCCCAAAGATGGAAAAAGCGCCAGAGGAATTAAGCCAATTAAAGAAATATATCCTTCCCCAAACAGCACGAGATTTGAACGTGATCCATGTGTCCTTGGCTGTCAGAGGTTTTCAACAGGGAGACATTTCTGGGAAGTTATTGTAGGAGATTCAAAAAAATGGTATGTAGGGATTACCCTCATGCCAATGAACGTAACGAATCTTGATGAGCAGACCAGAGACTGGCAGGTTTATAAATGGGGAGAGAAATACGGGATCTTCTATCCATCAGAAGACACTGAACTGGTCCTGACCGAGGAGCCCACAAGGATCCGCATCTCTCTCAACTGCGAAGGGGGACAAGTGAGCTTTTTTGATGCCAGGACCGCAGCTCTGCTCCATACATTCTCAGACGCTTCCTTGGTTGGAGAGACCCTTCTGCCCTCTTTCTTTTTGGATGAAGGCGACTCCCTGTCACTCCGCTAAAATAAGGGGACCTCCATAGGCAAACCTTTGCAAAAATCCCTATTTGCTAAGCTGTAGTCCCTGAGAGCCTTTAAAACAGAGGTTCCCTAGCTTCCTTTAGTGTTGGATGCCACACTGAGTTGCTTGTGGTTGTGTAGCCTTGGAAATGGAAAGAATGGGTCAGTCAATCAATCTAAAAAATGAGGAGTCCTGTGTGAGCTTTATAGGCTTTAATGTTATGTGTTCAAGTGTTTCAATACTAAGGATACCTTATCTTACATGGCTAAAGCCATAAATCATGGGTTTTAGATGTCCGTCACAGCTCTCCTTCCCATTTATGTATCCTGCTTGTTTCTTTAATGTTTAGTTGCAATCAGTGAGTGTGTAGGTTCCCATAATGCAATATATTCTGTTTTCTTTCCCTTTCTCTTTTTCTGTTTCTTTTTAAATGTATACAATAATCATAATCCCAACAAACTCTAGCAGGGCTTCAGCAAATATTAGACTCAATGTAAGATTGACAACATCCTAGGTTGTTTTTTTTTTTTTTTTTACAAATCCTAGTACTGTTTCTGTCTTTTTATCTATCTACTTATCTACTTTTTATACTTATCTAATGCTACTGCCAGTAGGGACAAGAAGCATATTTTTAAGATAGTGAAGAATGCCAGCAAGGAGTGTGATATGGATGCTGTTGTACATCTTGGCGCTAAGGATCTGTCCCCAAAAGAAGTGCTCTCTGTGCAGAACGGTTTCCAGAGCTTGGGGCAGGAACCTAGCCGGATAGGCTGTAGGCCTACTTTTTCAGAGGTTTTACCAGTGTATAAGGAGCAAAATGGAAAAGGCCAGCGTATAGTAGAATTCAATATGTGGCTAAAGGAGTGGTGTAAAGGGAAAGGCTTTGGTTATGTTAGTCAATGAAAAAATGTAGAAAAGATGGCTTGCATCCATCAAAGAAAGGGACTGAGTTACTCAGCAATAAATTCACAGATTTTCTGGAGGAATATTTAAACTAAACAACGGGGACAGTGAGTTAATTGATCCAGAACATCCCTGTCCCCGGCAGCCTAAAAATTATAGGGCTATCAGTGCATGTAACATAGATGTGTGGGTGGACAAGAATATCAACCTTGCTGTCAAGCAAAATCAAGCTTTTAAAAGTGAGTGACACACAAAGTGCACTAATCAAACAAAATTATTATTATCTACCACAATCGGATTACTGATTGTAAGACTAATTTTATAGGTGTCTCATGGATTTTAGTTCTTTCCTTTGCAATTTCATGTCAATAAATTTATTTTTACCTTATTTTATTCTGTCAATATGAGATTTTATTTCTGTTTTAGAGTGACGTTATTAGTTTTATTGCCAACCATCCCATTTGGCATATTTCAACAAAAGGAAGTCCCAGCTCTTTAAAACTACCAAGAGTAAAACTTTACTGAAAGATCCATCTAGGCACAGTGGAAGTAAAGTCACTTCTGGGATTTTCCCATAGAAATCCACATAAGTAAAAACCCTTTCCCCCCTCCTCTGGGCCACCCACAGTTCATAGTTCACCTGTTGAGTTCAGTTCTTCTGTTTTGGGAAATCAGGTCTGTGCCATCTGAGCATATTTCATAACTTGACCTTGGTGAATAAGGTCTCATGCATTCCTCACCCTAGGAAGTCACCAACCACCCCCCTGTTTCTGTATGGCAGAACACGAGCCAAAATCAAGTGCAGGAAACTATGGAGCGAGTCAGTTTTGACATTGATGGTGTTTCAAATCAAACATATCAATGATTATTCAGTGTAATACACAGAAAGAGACAGGAGACAAAAACAAAACATACCATTGGTTATAAAGATGTGAGCCTTAGGTACCCTGAAATGTGTCACCTGGCTCAAGCCAAAATTCAAATAGAATTGTTAATAGAATCCTAAAATTGAAATACACTATTAAATAAATACATTATTTGAAAAGATGCCAAACAGCACTTTTTTACCTTCTTGATTTGAGACGCTCTGCCTTTGACTGAGTAACTGTAAAAGAAGAAGCCAATCTGGTGTAATGGATAAGAAATCAAGCTAGAAGCCATGAGTTCTAATCCTACCTTAGGCACAAAGCCAGCTGGGTGACCTTGGACCAGTCACTCTCGCTCAGCCCTAGGAAGCAGGCAATGGCAAAGCCCCTCCCGAATCCTTGCCAAGAAAAGTGCAGGGAGATTCGTCCAGGCAGCCGCCAGGGGTCAACAATCTGAGGCACCCCAAAAGTGGCTTCGATACTGAGATGGGAGTCAGATCCAGTTTGGTCTAGTGGTTAAGGCGCCAGGTTAGGAAGAGGAAGACTGAGTTCAAGTCCTGCCTTAGCCATGAAAGCCAACTGGGTGACTTTGAGCCAGTCCTTCTCAGTCCAACCCAGCTCACAGGGTGGTGGTTGTGGGGAAAACTGGAGGAGGAAGATGTGTTGGGTATGTTTGCCCCCTTCAGTTATTTTAAAAATAAAGGTGAATAATAACAGGAGTGAATCTGAACTCTGATACGGTGATTTTGAATGCTAACCTTGGCTCCCTGGAACATCTCAGAGCATCCAAGCAACTGAAGACTGACAAGCTGCTGCTGGCACAGGAGCATGTGAGGACTCCAAGTGAACATACCTCATGAAGGCAGCCCTTGACTTGAAACCACAACTGAGCCCAAGTGAGACAGTTGTTAGGTGAGCTTTGCCCCGTTTTAACTGTATCATGGGGGAAGAGAGAGAAGGGAAGGGAAGGTTTTGGCGGGAAAGAGGAGGAGAGCAGGGGATAGAGAGGGTGAGAGGGGCAGGTGGGTTCCCTTTGGGGGCAAGCCTGAGGGAGAAGGGAAGCAGGGCCAAGCGGCTGATCTGGCCTCCATTGAGTGGGAGGGGGATGAAAAGGAGGAGGTTTTGGCAGGAAAGCGGAGGAGAGCAGGGGATAGAGAGGGGGAGGTGAGTGTCTCTGGGGGCAGAGAAGGGAGAGGAGGGAAGTGGGGCCGCCCCCTCACCTGGTCTCCACCCCATTGACTGAGGGGGGCAAGCGATGCATGAGGATAGGTTGAGGAAAGGAGGAGAAAGGAGGAGGATGGGGAGAGGGACGCAGGCAGACGGGAATTAATCAAGGAGCAGAGGCAGGAGAGAGAGGCCAACCGGCAGTCTGACCATCACCCCGCTGTGTGACTGGTCTGCCAGGAGGAGGCTGCATGAGGAAGGACAAGAGGCAGAGTCCAGCTGACCCGGGGCAAGTGGAGGTGTCTGAGTGAGGGAGCAGAGTGGACTGGCCGCCACAACCACGGAGTGTAGCCGGGGAAGGCGCCCGGGTAGTTGTGCATGGTTCTCTTCTTTTTTTCTTTTTTCTTTTTTTTAATATAAAAATCACATTTCTTTTATCATCAGCTACAAATTTTTGCAAGATTGTGAATACATGCAACTTTATTTTTAAAAAATAATATATTTACTGTACAAGTACCGGTAGTGCGATGAAGCTGGAATCACTGCTATATATGGTGCTTGCTCTTAAGACAACAGAATATATACAGACTTGTATTCTAAAGCAATTTGTATAACATCTACAATTTGAATTATTGCCTTTAAAAAAACACATCTGCCCCTTTTTATAGAATGAAAATAATTTTAACATGTATCTACACCTTTACAGACACCTCTCAAGCTGTCCTTGGATGACTGGAGCATAAACCCAGCCAATGAAATCTATGGATTATTTGCCATAGTGATGCACAGTGGAATTACTATCAGCAGCGGCCACTACACAGCCTCAGTGAAACTCGCAGATCTTGACAGCTTGCAAATAGACAGTGATAATTTCAGCAGTGATGTCCTTTGTAAATTTTGCCCAGAGCCATTAAATGAACAAGAGGCCAAAGCTGTCACTGAGGACTATGATGATGGTGAGGTCTCTTTTACAGTTGGACTGGCCGCCACAACCACGGAGTGTAGCAGGGGAAGGCGCCCGGATAGTTGTGTACTGTTCTCCTCTTGACCACACAAATTTCCCTGCGCTACTCAGGAATTTTGAAGAGCCAAAGAAACTCCTGAGCCAAGCTTTCAACAAGAAAGCGACTTTTATTTTGATCAAAACAGAGTCGGGTGTCTCCCTCCCTCTTCGTGGCTGCTTAGAGGGGTGAAGGCACACCCAGAAAAGAGTCCTTCCACTTTTTATACCCTTCCAGAACAAAGAGACTCAAGTACCTGGAGTAAAGAAGCACAGGAAAACCAAGTCCAAGGCTTGCCCACCTTCTCCCCTCCCTATTTCCTGGACCCCTGAATCTCACCTTGCTCCTTTCATGCAATCTCCTGTATATTTAGCATGAGACATTTGCTTTTATGTAAATAATTTCCCAATACAAAGCTGCTTGCACATAAACAAAATTATATGTAAAATGATTAGAAAGTGTCACTACTAATATCAACATAGTGGTTACAAAATAACACTACTAATATCAAGCTTAAGCATAATAAAATCCCTTCAGTTGGAAAAGAGGGCCGGGGAAACCAGACCCCAGTGACCGTTTCGGGGGTAGCGCTCCATGACAATCTTTCTGGTCACAGTTGTTAAGTTAGTCACACGGTTGCTAAGTGAATCGGGCTTTCCCATCGACTTTGCTTGTCAGAAGGTCACAAAAGGTTGTCACATGACCCCGGGATACTGTAACCGTCATAAATTTGAACCAATTGCCAAGTGACTGAATTTTGATCAAGTAATCAAGAGGGTGCTGCAATGGTCGTGAGAAAATCTGTCATAAGACACTGTAATGTCTACATAGATTTAAAACAAGAAATGTTAAAATGCTTATTTATTTGACTTCCACAGACCCCAAATTGAGAGCCACTAATCTAGTCAGGGCTTTTTTTTGTCATAGAAGGCCCAGAACGGAGTTCCAGCACATTTTTTGGATGGAACCTTGTAGGGCAGGCAAGGCGGGTTGTATGACATGTGTGAGTTCTGGCACCTTTTTTCTTTTTCTTTTTACAAAAAAAGGCACTGGATGTAGCAGACTCTCAAAGGGATGGGGATTGCCCCAAGGGGATTGGCAAGGCAGGTCAACCACGTCAAGATAGCGGCCAGACCCGCCTTCTACCCATATGTAAATAAGGGGCGGGGCTTCCATCCTTGAGCCCTCTAGGGTTGGTTCTTGCTTTGCAGCATCTCCTGGCTTCTGGGGATCAGAGCCTTTGAAAGAGGGGTCAGAGAGAATCCATGGGGAGATGAGATTGGCTAGCAATGGGAAGGATCCTCCCCTTTTTGTGGGGGGAAGGAGGAAATGTGGGTGGAGGTATGGGGAAGGAGAGGCCAAAAGTGAATTTTAGAGGAAGCTGGGCAGAGTGTTTTGTCTTGGGAACTTAGTCCTGCAAGGTTGAAGGACTCGACACCCAGCCTTTGCCAATCTATAGCACCTCTAAACAAACCTAGTTTGCTTTGCCCAGCCAAACTCAGTTCAGATAAAGTTACCTGGGCTTGTAAGCATACTTGCAAGAGAGGAAAAGATCTGCTGATCTGAATGGGAGGTAGGAGCTCAGGGGTTTTCAGGGTCTGCAATCAATTTCATTCCGTCTTCAAATGCAATGCACCCATTTCTTTGTGATATTTTTGTGCCAATAAAGGGCCACTGCTATGGAAATTATTATGGGTTTAGGGGATTAGGAGAGTATCATTCGTGGGTTATTTTTATTTACTCTGGCTGTAAATAGATTGTGGCTGTTATGGATTTCATGGCTTTTATGGCAGGAAAACAAAACAGTAATTTTAACTGTTGGGAGTTTTCATTTGTAATTTTGATGTATCCTGGTTGGGGGAGGTGCATTTTAAATAGGAGTTTTATTTCTTTGTACCGAGAGACATCTCTTTTGGCATGGATTTTTAATAGTAGTAATAATCTAATCTAATGCTGATGATAATAATTCCTTGAAATGAAATCAGCTCTCTCACAGGCCCACCTACAAATCACTGAATGGGGTTGCAGAAGTACAAAAAAGTAAACTTCTCCATGGAGTTGAGTTTGAATCATGGTATCCATGGAGTTGAGTTTGATATCATGGACATGTACAAGGAGTTTTCTTGGCACCATGATGCTAGTTTGCCATGGTCTTTATCTGGAAGATTTAAAGTTTATTTTATTTATAGCTACAAGTCCAAGAATGCTAGTCGAACATTTTCATCATATAAATGGAAACAAAGAAGAGGAAATAAGAATAAATCACCAGGCTAAATTCAAACATAGTGCTTTTGAATGTTGATCACAACTGAACAGAAATTAATTCCTTTTATGTAGATTGTGATGAATTGATCTAATAAAAAACAATCCTATTTTCAGTCCAGCCCCAACACTCAGGAGCAGAATTATTAGCTCAGAGTCAATTAGTGTAAAAAAAGGATGCTATAGCAAAATAAAGAGAAATGTTTTCAGTTATTTTCTTAGCTAGAATAGGGACTTTAAAAAATGGATAGTGGGATATTGTTATACAATAGTTCCCTTTAACACACTAGATGATAAAATGTTACACCTTCCTAGATTGAAAAGTTTACAAAAACAAAAATATGAGATATTAAAATGTGATTTAGATGTGAATGTTCTGTAAATTAGGATTCTAAAGTTTCCAGCCCCTAAATCTGTTTAATAGTACTACAGTAGCCTCAGTCGTATTAGCCAGCCTTCCTTCCTTCCTTCCTTCCTTCCTTCCTTCCTTCCTTCCTTCCTTCCTTCCTTTCTTCCTTCCTTCCTTCCTTCCTTCCACACAGAGAGGTCTTCACCTGGGGCCAAAATGAGGCCACTTTGGGTGCCAATTGAGGTTCTTTGGGAAGGGCATTCCATAAATGAGGTGCCACCACTGAAAAGGCAAGATAAAGGGGCTTGGGAGTGTCCATGTCCCCTCAGGGATCCTGTTGTGACTAAGGAATCTCTCCCGAAAGCCCTTGAACAAAGGGCCTATTAGATGTTCTCCACCCACCAGATTCCCCCCCCCACCCCATGGATCCACCTGTCCTAGGCTGATCTGAGACTACTAATTACTCTTTCTAACCATCTTTTGCCTTAAGGAACCTCATTGGTCTAACTTGAAGATTTCCATCCAGCAAATGATTCCATTCCACATTCTACATATGTCATATTCAGCAAGGTAGTCTTCTGCTTCTCCCTTCCGTAGTGACCCAGGCTGCCTTCGTCCTGATTGGCTGGCTGGGAAGGGGACAGTCCAGCGAGATCTTCCTCAGCCAGATATTCCTATTAAAAGTGAGAGAAAGGATTTTAATTTCTACCCGTCATTCCCCTTTATCTCTGAGACATCCTATCAACTGCAGCACTGGATTTGGGATTTTATCAAGAATTTCTCCCAGTCTGTTCTCCCCAGTTTTTAAAAACTCCCCCCCCCCCAACAGGATGCTGGGAAGAAAATCTGGTCCGGATTTCAGCGGTGAAAGGAAGAAACAAAAACAAATGCTGGTGCTATCTGAAGAGGAGGAAGTTTTATTTCCAAGAGTCAAAGCCCTTGGAAGGTAGACGACAAAATAGGAAATACTCTAGCAACAACATTTATATTATTCTAAATTAATTTCTTAAGTGGTTTTCCTTGTTCATTTTTTAACACTCTTATTAACCCAGAAAAAGATTTATTGAATCTTTTCCCTTATAAATAAGTTTACCTAGTGAAAATTAAATTTTGTGTTTGCTTTTTGTTGTTTTTGTAATTTAAAAGATGAATTTAATTAATTATCATGTTCGCTTGTGAATTTAAAAGTTTTCCTTTCTATTATGGCTTGTCGGCTTTTCCCCCTCCTCTCTAACGAGGCTCCTGTCAGCTACTGATAACTTTATTAGAGCTTAGATCAAAATTTCTTATACAACAGTTCTAATACATTTTATACAGATTTATAGATCCTTCTCACACTGGGATCAGTTGTATTTGATCGGGGGTCCGTCCCGTGGATGTTTGCTTCTCTCCAATTTGTTCTTTTTAAAATACTGTCCTTCTCCTTTAAGAAGCCACCGAAGCTGATCGCGACAGCAACTATCATCCGTCTCGGTTTCCCGTCTGGGCAGAGCCCAAAGGCGGTCACCTGATTTGCAAGAAGAGGTGCGAAATTAAGTTTCGCTTTCCTTGTCCCGGCGGAGGAGGCAGCGATGGCGGCCGCAGCGTCCATGCAGGATTTCCAGGAAGAAGCCACCTGCTCCATCTGCCTGGAGTATTTCCAGGACCCCGTGCTCATCCCGGAGTGCGGCCACAACTTCTGCCGGGGCTGCCTGACCCGCAGTTGGGGGACGTCGGAATCGGAGGCTTCCTGTCCCCAGTGCAGACAGACCTTCGGGCCCCGCAACGTCCTGCCCAACAGGCAGCTGGCGCGGCTGGTGGAAGTGGCCAGGCGGTGCGAAGAGCCTCGGGGCGAGGACGGAGGGAGCTTCTGCCCGAAGCACCGGGAGCCCCTCAAGCTCTTTTGTAAGGACCACGAGACCGTCATCTGCGTGGTCTGCGACCGATCCCAAGAGCACAGGGGCCACGCGGTGATCCCGGCGGAGGAGGCTCTCCAGGAGTACCAGGTAGGAATCTGCCAGGGGGAATCCTTGTGAAGGGCCATCCAGATCCTTGGCCTTCCAGGCAATCCGTGAACTACTTTACTTGTTTCCTCTGTTGTCCGCAAACCGGCGCAGACGCCAATCAGAACCAGACAGGAGTTCAAGGAACTTTTATTGAAGTATTTCAGCAAAAGGCTCTAAGAAGCTAAAGGAGCCAAGACCCACGAACCATATACAAATACAAATTTGATACAGTTAAGATTAAGGAAGTTGAGAGATTACGGCTTTTATTGATTTTTTAATACAATTCAGTAGTGCTTATTCAGCAAACGTGTTGTCTGGGTTTATCATTCACTAATACAAATTAAATTCCTAATCGCTAGTTCGTTTCTCCGGCCATTGATAAAATAAGTCCCAAGTTTGAAAATATTCTTTTTCTTCTTTTTCTTTCAATCTCAAAGTAAGTCTGTCCATTTCTGCACAGTCTAGTATTTTTTTAAGTATTTCTTATTCCAATGGTATTTCTTCATTTTTCGAATATTGTGCAAATATAAGTCTTGCTGCTGTTATCATATGCAAAATCAGATATATACTTTGTTTTTCAAGCTTTTCTGGCATTATACCTAATTTACAAAGTTCAGGTTTAAAATCTACCGGTACATGTTTTCCCAACATCTTTTCTGGCCAAGTATGTATTTTTGTCCAATATTTCTTTGCTTTAATACAGGGGTGTCAAACTATGGGAGGACCCCTCACCAGGAAACCGCACCCACTCCATTGGCGAAAAAAACTGCGATTAAATTGTGCGACGTTATGTGACATTGCGAGTTTGACATGTCTGCTTTAACACATGTCCACCATACATGATAATAACTATCTGGTTTTTTATTACATTTCCAACATTTATCTGACATATTTTTAAACATTTTTGCTAATCTTGCTGATGGCAAGATTTATATAGTTTTTTTTTTATAAGAGATTGACATTGTCAGTTTGTAATTTCTTTCCCACAGGCTTTGCCATTTCTCTAAATCTATATTATATCCAAAACCTTTTACCCATATTATCATTGTTTCTTTTACTTGTTTGTCTTCCATTTTCAAATTTAATAGAAAATTATACATTTTCTTAATTAGTTTTTCATCAGAGGTTAATAGTATCTGATCAAACGAAGTCTGCTCTTTATAGAATCCATACAATTTAACACCTTTATCATAGCTCACTTGTATCTGTAAATATGACCACTAATGATAAATCAATACCCTGATTTTCCATCTCTTTTCTAGATATTAAGTTCCCTTCAGAGGTTAGAATATCTTTATATGTCCATATTTTCTCAAAGCTAACTAGATTTAGGTGTACAAATGCTTCCATTGTTGACAGCCATCCTGGGATTTTCAAATATATTTTGCTTTTTATTTTCCCATGTTAGTAATAATGCATTTCTAATATAGTGATTTTGAAAATGCTTATGAATTTTATTTTTCCCATACCATAAAAAATCATGCCAACCAAGTTGTAAGTCATGTCTCTCGAAGTCAGTGGTTCTCAACCTTTTTTAGGTCGCGACCCCTGACCTGTCGAGTGCCGCACATGTGTGGTGCTACCCCCTGCGCCAGCCGAGGCGTAGGCCGCCACCTCTTTGGGACGGCGGCAGGAAGGCCCAGGCACTCCTGGGCGGCCGCGGCAGTGATGGCACAGGGTGACCACGTGCTGGGCCACCAGCTGGCCCAGCCCAAGGGAGGTAAGACACCCGCTGGGCCCCACGCACGCCAAAAACCCTCCCTGTGCCCGCCACTGCCCCGCTACCCTTTCCTTCGCTGCCGCCCGTTCGCAGTGGTGGCAGGCAGGCCCAGGCGCTCTTGGGTGGCCGCGGCAAGCAGGGCGACCACCGGCTGGGCCACCAGCTGGCCCAGCCCAAGGGAGGTAAGGCACCTGCCGGGCCCCACACGGGCCAGCTGTCCTCCCACCCTTGGCCCTCTTTTACTTACATTTTTAGTAGTTGCTCAGCAGGGAGGGGTGGAAAGTTCCGGATAGCTCGCCTTCGCTGCAGACAACTGGCAGCACCGTTTGCAGACTGGGACTTTTGGCGGGCTCAGCAGAGCAGAGACAGCCTGGACAATTCCTATTGGCTTTTGAAAGCCAATAGAATTAGACTGTATTCAAGAGAGTCTATTCTATTGGCTTTCAAAAGCCAATAGAATAAGAGGGAATAGCACCATTTTTTACATTTACAACCGTTGCAGCATCCCTGTGGTCACATGATCAACTGCCATGTATTTATAACGAGTATATATCTTCTAACTGGGTCTTCCCTCAGACGTAATCCTTTACGGAAAAGAAACTCAAATCTTGTATTTTCTCTTCAGCTCAAGGTTGGGGATTGCCTGAAGGCTCAAAAGAAGGAGAAAGAAAAAATAGCTATATACAAAACGGACACAGAGCAAAGAGTTCAGGAGATGCTTGTAAGTATTGATCCAACGGTGAGGAGTTTCTGCGCTAATAGGAAGGAGAACACCAGCTGCCATCTTTAATAATAGGCAGCCTGTTTGTAAGTACAAGTTTCGACTGAAATGAAATTCCAGTGAAAGAGAGTGTTAGGGCACAGAACGTGTTCTTAGCCTGGGGACTGTATCTTTGACTGGGATGTCACCATTGGCTGAAGGAGTCACAGTGATGTTAAGGGCACCTATCACACGAGCCATGTTTTACAAAGTGCATTTGGTTTACATATAAATTAACGCAAACCATATTTCATCTTATTGAAATAAATGTGAAATCAAACATTTTTTTGTCTACTTTTTTGGAATTCCTGATTGCCAAGAAAATTTTCGTGAGAGATCATTTAACTTGAGCTTTTTTTTGGTTTTTAGAAACCTTTCCCCCTGTGCTTGTTCATGTCAAAATGTTTTTTTTTTCTCCCTAGGAAATTCTCCCATCACATTTCAGGATTCTTCAGGGAATCTTTTAAATATTATAATAATAAAAATAAATATAATTAAGTAAAAATAAAACAAAAATATGCCTTTTGCTCTTTTTGTCTTCTTCTTCTAGGACCACATCGAAAAAGAGAAAAAAAATGTAGTGGCTGAATTCAGAGAACTACAACTCTGGTTAGAAGGACAGGAGAAGCTTATATTGGCTAGAATGGAAGAGACGGAGAAGGATATTATGGCAATAAAGGAGAAGGGTCTGGCCATGCACATGGAGGATCTGTGCTCTCTTGACGATCTCATCCAGGAGATAGAAGAGAAGCATCAGCAGCCAGCCAGCCAACTCTTACAGGTGAGGCAGGAAGTTGAGATCATAGACTCACAGGGCTGGAAGGGACCTTGGAGGTCTTCTAGTCCAATCCTCTGCCCAAGGCAGGAGTCCTTATACTGTCTCGAACAAATGGTTGTCCAATCTATTATTGGAAGCCTCCAGTGATGGAACAGCCACAACTTGGGGAGGCAGGCCATTCCATTGATTAATGGTTCCCACTGTCAGGAAATTCTTCCTTATTTCTAGATTGGATTTCCTTCTGATGAGATTCCCCCCTTTGCTTCTTGTCCCGTCCTCAGGTGCTACAGAGAGTAAATCTATGACAGTCTTTCAAGTATTGGAAGATGGCTGTCCTGTCTCCCCTAAGCCCTCTCTTTGTTAAGCGAAGCATTCCGAATTCCCTTAGCCATTCATTGTACGGTTTGGCTTCCAGAGCCCTTGTCATCTCTATTGCTCCTCTCTGCCTTCTTTCTGGGGCCTCAGCATCTTTCTTGTATCCCGGTGTACCAATGATGAAGTGGAGTAGACTGCTTTAGTCCCACCACAGAATCCTCTTTTTGACTCTTTCCTTTTTTCCCTTTTTCCTAAATGTTATCGAAATGATAATAGTGAAAAGAACAAATGAAAATAAAGAAAATAGGGAAATGGAGAAGGATAAGAATGGGAAAGAAGTGTAGGGTAAAGGGGAAAGAAAAAAAGCAGTGTCTTCTAACTTTTTTCAGCACAGTAAAATACAAAATAAAATTACAATCTCAACTTTTTACTTTTACGTATCAGTACTAGCCTGTCTATAAAAACAAAGTCTAATAAGCAAAATCAAGTGTCGGGTATTCATTTTTTTTTGTCTCAAGCGCAAAGTCCAGAAGCAGTTTCCAAGTAGAAACTAATATATATATTTTTCTCTAATTAAAGCAATTTTGTCATTTTTTTTCTAGCTTCATCATTTTCTCCATCCATTCTTCTGTTGTGGAGATTGATATATAGATAAGATAAGATAATCTTTATTGTCATTATTTTTACTGTGGGGCACACTGGTATACATAAAAAAATGAAATTCTGTTGCCTGCTCTCAAAAGTATACGCATACACAACACACATATAAAGATGCTATATGCATACATATGTATATACCTACCACTCTTACACATAAATATCAGTCACTGTCCATCTTGAATACATAGCGGAAAGAGGAAGCTTGAAAGTTCACACGGTTGATACCACGGAGCCTCCTCCCAGAAGGTAACAGGGAAAGCAGGTCATGAAGAAGATGTGTGGTTGTGTCCCAGATAACCTGGCGGGCCCTTCTCAAGCAACACTTTTATGCCATCGTGTCCTGGATGGAAGGGAGGGAACTGCCAATAATCTCTTCTGCCATCCTCACCATTCTCTGCACCGCCTTCCTGGCTGGAGCAGGGATGCTTCCAAACCAGACAGTAATGCGATACGACAGGATGCTCTCGGTATCTTTCCATTTCTGTTCTTGTAGGATTCTGGCTGCACTCGTGATCCTGAATGCATGATTACGTGACCACAGGACAATGCACCCGTCATAAATATGAGTCAGTTGCCAAGCGGCTGAATTTTAATCACACAATCATGGTGATGCTGCAACGATGGTAACTGGAAAATGGCCTTATGTCACTTTTTTCAGTGCTGTTTTAACTGAGAAAAGGGTCACTAAATGGACTGTTGAAAGTAATGGCTAATATTAGGGATACACAATTCAGAAAAAGCAGGCCATGCGAAAAGCAAGCATTGAAAGTGCTGGTCAGTGTCCCTTTATTCTGCACCATTTTAAGAATGCCTGCTTAGGGTTCCTATCGCCTGTTAGGGGACATGTTGGTGGGTGTTCATTGTGGGGTCTCCTCCTCCCCTTAATCTCCAGGGCAAGGGAAATCCCAACACCTTTGTGGAATTCAATTAACCAGTGGAACAACCTGCCTCCAGAAGCGGTGAATGCTCCAACACTGGAAGTCTTTAAGAAGAGACTGGACAGGCATTTGTCTGAAATGGTGTAGGGTTCCTGCCTGAGCAGGGGGTTGGACTAGATGACCTCCAAGGTCCGTTTCTTCTTCTTCTTCTTCTTCTTCTTCTTCTTCTTCTTCTTCTTCTTCTTCTTCTTCTTCTTCTTCTTCTTCTTCTTCTTCTTCTTCTTCTTCTTCTTCTTCTTCTTCTTCTTCTTCTTCTTCTTCTTCTTCTTCTTCTTCTTCTTCTTCTTCTTCTTCTTCTTCTCCTCCTCCTCCTCATTATTGTTATTATTATTATTATTATTATTATTCAACCAGGGTATAATTTTTGTAACAAGGAAGTAAAAATAAACTGCTTTAAAAAAGGTGAGCTGCTGGGGGGAAAAAAGCAGTGTTATTTTTTAAAAGAAAAAATAAAGTACTTTTTAATTATGTTAGTGTGTATCTGGTTTCACACATTTATGAATTTTAAGAATGTAACTGCATAGAAATGGCTCCTTTCATTTTTTTGGTCTCTTTTTTAGGACATTGGAAGCATCTTGAAGAAGTAAGTGAATCCACCCTCCTTTTTACAGTCTCAGAGACCGGCAGCTCCTCCAGCAGTTTTCCTGTTTTGGAAAGTTATGTTTGTATTCAGCATTAATTTCATTTAGAGACAATGTATTTCAGGGCCTCATAAATATTTCCCCAGACAACCTCCACACAATGTAAATAGCAATGTTTGATATGGTGAATCATTATGGTTGGTCTCACAGTCAGCTAGATGTTTAGATTGAACTTGGTATTTTTGTCCATCTACTGAGTCCTTCCCAAGGATAGACAGAGGTTTGATGGTGCTAAAGGTATCATTGTAGGATGTAAGCTGTTCCAAATAAGGCTGCCTTTTGCAATTGTCTGATAGTGGTTTTGTCAGTGCCGATGCTGTTCCAGTGGTGCTCCAGATGTTTTTGGACTACACTCAAGGCGTGTATTATTATTGGTGCTACCTTTGCTTTCTTTTGCCACAGTTGTTCTACTTCTATTTGCAGATCTTTGTATTTTGTGATTTTCTCCAGTTCTTTCTCTTTTATTCCGTTGTTTCCAGGTAGTGCCATGTCCACTTTTTTTGTCTTTCTCATCAATAATTGTCAGGTTTGGGATGTTATGTAGCAGCATGGGGTTGGCTTTGAATTCTAAAGTCCCAAAACACTTTAGCTTCTTCATTTTTACTATTATTATAAGAACCCACTTTGCTACTAGATTATCTGTCCTCAGGATTTATCACTCATTTTCATTAACAAAATCATTTAACATTTTCTATCTCATTTTCAGTGAATTTCTTTTCCATTGGAAGGAACCCTGGAGGTCATCTAGTCCACAAAGTAGTTTCATGTGGCCCGCAAAGACATCCTGGAAACAGTGAGGGAACGGCCCCCTCTACCCTGGCCCAGGCCAGCTGGCAGCCAATGTACAATTTTGTGGTGGCCATTTATGCAGAAACGCATTCAGTCTTAGCTCCATAAGCCCCTCCCCCCCACCCGCATGGCCTAAGAGGAACAGTGAGGCTTCTCCAGTGGACCATGCCTTGGCACTTTCCCTGGTCCCCCCCTTCTGGCAGAGACCCTCAGATCTATCCCACTCCTGCCCAGGGCCCCACAGGCACCCTTGACGCGAATGGTGTAGAGCTGGCCACACCCACCCAGTAGGCCACACCCATCCTGGCCACACCCACCTGGCCACCGGAGGGCAACCGCAATACTGATGCGGCCCTCAATGAAATTGAGTTTGACACCCCTGGCCTATACCATTTCAGACAAATGGCTGTCCAGTCTCTTCTTAAAAACTTCCAGTGTTGGAGCATTCACCGCTTCTGGAGGCAGGTTGTTCCACTGGTTAATTGTTGCAACTGTCAGGAAGTTTCTCCTTAGTTCTAGGTTGCTTCTCTCCTTGATTAGTTTCCATCTGTTGCTTCTTGTCCTGCCTTCAGGCACTTTGGAGAATAGCTTGACTCCCTCTTCTTTGTGGCAACCCCTGAGATATTGGAACACTGCTATCATGTCCCCCCCATCTCGTCCTTCTCTTCATTAAAGTAGACATACCCAATTCCGTTCCTTATATGTTTTAGCCTCCAGTCCCCTAATCATCTTTGTTGCTCTTCTCTGTACTCTTTCTAGAGTCTCAACATCTTTTCTACATTGTGGTGACCAAAATGGATGCAGTATTCCAAGTGTGGCCTTACCAAAGCATTGTAAGGTGGTATTAATACTTCACGTGATCTTGATTCTATCTCTCTGTTTATGCAGCCTAGCACTATGTTTGCTTTTTTGGCAGCTGCAGCACACTGCTGGCTCATATTTAAGTGATTGTACACTAGGACTCCGAGATCCTTCTCACAGTTGCTACTATTGAGCCAGGTACCACCTATACTATACCTGTGCATTTTGTTTTTGTTGCCTAAATGTAGAACCTGACTTTTTTCACTATTGAATTTCATTTTGTTAGATAGTGCCCAGTGTTCAAGTCTGTCCAGATCCTCCTGTATCTTAAGCCTGTCTTCCAGAGTGTTGCAGCTTGGTATCATCTGCAAATTTGATAAGTTCCCCATCTATCCCCTCATCTAAATCATTGATGAAGATGTTGAAGTGCATAGGGCCCACAACAGAGCCCTGGGGCACCCCACTACACAACTTCCCTCCAGGTAGATGCAGTTCCATTGAGGACCACACGACCTGTCAGCCAGCTACGAATCCATCTGGTGGTGATGCTGTCTAACCCACATTTTTCTATCTTATCAAGTAGTAGGTTGTGATGTACTTATCAAATGCCTTACTGAAGTCCAAGTAAATTTTTTTTTATAAAGATTTTATTGGGTTGTTTTTTTTTTCATCAACATATGTTAATTTTTCCATTCAACAAGTTGTTTGGAGTTTGCTATGCTAATACATGTTCAATTCCTAATTCTTCATTCTTTCCTCTAGCCAAGAATAAAATAGGTTCCAAATGTGATAGTAGTCTGTATCTTCTTTATCTTTCAACCTCATAGTTAATCTGTCCATCTCTGCACATTCCAATATTTTCCTGATTATTTCTTCTTCTGATGGCAGTCCTTCATTCTTCCAGTATTGTGCAAAAAATATTCTCGCTGCTGTAGTGATATGTAAGATTAAATATAATTTCTGCTTATTAGTCTTTTCAAGCATAATACCTAGTAAAAAAAAGTTCAGGTTTATAATCCACTTGTTCACCCAGTATTTTTCTCCAATAGGCCTTTGCCTTACCACGTGTCCACCAAATGTGGTAGTACGTGCCTATGTTATGTTTCCATTTCCAACATCTATCTGACATATTTTTCAACATTTCTGCTAATCTTGCTGGCAGCAAGTGCCATCTATAAAACATTTTATATAGATTTTCTTTGTATGAAGTTGACATTGTTAATTTGTGTTATGTCTGGCCTCTCATAACTCATTAATATCCACGTAAATATATCTTTAAGAGGTTTATTTAATACATTTCAAAAGAATTCGTTTCAAAGCAAGCTGCTGGCATTATGTTGGCCTGAACGGCCAAATAAAATCTATTTACATTTAGATAAACATGCTCTTCTCCTACATCCCAATTAACTTACTTTTCTTCTTTATCACATTGTCCAAGAGCTCATTATCCTTCGGTAGGTTTTCAAAACACCAGAATACTGAGTTCCAAAGCACTGCCAAAGTTTTCAACCCACTCTTTGATCAACGTTGCTCGTGACAAAGGCGTAGTCATTCTTTCCCCTTCTAATATAGTGTCCGATACGTCACTTCCCCAATTACTTCCTTTTTCCAGTTAACTGACACCTTCGCTTATCAAACCTTCGGAACCTCGGATTAATCCATTTATCTTCTTGTTCTAAATCTGACTCATCATTTTGAGAATCTGATTCAGAATGCATACAAAGCTCTTCATTATCTCTCTCAGCTGCCGGGAGGGGAAACCACCCAGAGGGGCCTGGCTGCTGATCCTCGGCTGCCGGGAGGGGAAACCACCCAGAGGGGCCTGGCTGCTGATCCTCGGCTGCCGGGAGGGAAACACATTCAGAGGAACCTGGCTGCTGATCCTCATCCTCTGATACTTCCCAAGCTGGTCCAGGGACACTCACAACAATTTGTAGTTTCTCTCCCATAACATTTGCCATTTTTCTAATTCTATGTTATAACCAAAATTTTTAACCAATATAATTATATTATAGCCAAAAGTTTTTGCCCATCTTGTCATTGTTTCTTTCACTTGTTCACTTTCCATATCCAAAATTAACAAAAAGTTATACATTTTCTTAATTAATTTCTCATCTGAGGTTAACAAAATCTTATCAAACACAGTTTGATCCTTATAAAATCCATACATTTTTACATCTTTTTCATATCTACTTCATATCTGTAAATGTGCCCACCAGGACAAGTTAATTCCCTGATTTTCCAATTCTTGTTTAGATTTTAATTTCCCATCAATATCCAAAATACCTTTATATGTCCATATTTTTTCAAAGTCTACCAAGTTCAGATGTATAAATGCCTCCATTGTTGATAACCATCCTGGAATTTTTAAATATATTTTAGCTTTAATTTTTTCCCATACTGTTGACAAGGCATTTCTTATAAAATGATTTTGAAACTACTTATGGACTCTGTTTTTCCCGTACCATAAGAAAGCATGCCACCCCAATTGTAAATCATGTCCCTCTAAATACAATAAGCTTTTATTTCTAAGTATTATCCACTTTTTCACCCACGTTAACACAGATGCTTGGTAATACAACGTCCATTCCAGCAACCCAAAACCTCCATTTTCCTTATCATCATCTTAATTCTAGCTTTTTTCCCCTGCCAAATAAAGTTCATAACCAATGAATTTAAATTTTGAAAGAATTTTCTCTCACGTTTTATCGGAATTGATTGAAATAGAAATAAAATCTTCGGCAACACATTCATTTTTACTGTAGCAATTCTTCCTAATATTGACAGCTGCAGATTTTTCCATCTTTCCAAGTCTAGCTTTATTTGCTTCAATAATTTTGTATAATTGTCTTCTTTTACTGACGAACACTTAGCCGAAAGATGAATACCTAAATATTTAACTTTTTTCAATAATTGTACCTCTTTTTTCTCTAATATTTGCCTTTTTTGTTTATCTGTGAGGTTCTTTACTATTACTTTAGTTTTTTCTTTATTTATTTTTAGTCCTGCCATTTCTCCATACTCTTCTATTTTTTCCCATAGTTTAGGAATCATCTCTAAAGGTTCTTCCAAGAGAAACACTAAACCATCAGCAAATGCTTGTAACTTATATGTTTCATCTTTTATTTTCAATCCTTTAATTTCTGTGTCCTGTCTTACTTTACAACCAGGTTGGTATTTTCAAATATGGTTGTTCTTTAATTTTTTTCCATACTAGCAGTAATGAATTCCTAATACAATGTCTTTGAAAGTAGCTATGTATATCACTCTTCCCATACCATCTTGTAATATTTTTACGTTTATTCTCGCTTTTTTGCCTTGCCGTATAAATTTCAATATCATTTTATTTAATTCTTCAAAGTATTTTTTTCCTAGTCTTATTGGAATTGTCTGAAACAGGTACAATAATCTTGGCAAAATATTCATCTTAATTGTAGCTATTCTACCCAGCAAGGACAGTAGTAGGTTTTTCCAATTTTCCAAATCCACTTTAATTTGCGCTTTCAATTTATCACAGTTATCTTCTTATCATCTTGCTGTTAACTGAACTCCTAGATATTTAACTTACTTTGCAATCTGGAAACCCATCATCTTGGCAAATTCTCTTTTCTGTTAAATCTGTAAAGTTTTTAACTAATATTTTAGTTTTCTCTTTGTTTCAATCCTGCCACTGCACCGTATTCTTCTATTTTCTCAATTAGTTTAGGTCCTGTTTCTTGTGGTTCTTCTAAAATAAACACCAAATCATCAGCAAATGCCTGTAGTTTATACTCCTTTATTTTCATGCCTTTTATTCCACTGTCTTGCTTAATATTTCTGTTTTAACACCTCTAAAGTTAAAATAAATAACAATGGAGATAGGGGACATCCTTGCCTTGTACCCTCAGTTATATTAAAGTTCTCTGTCAAGTCCCTATTTATAATCACCTTTGCTGTTTGTTTATGATATATTGCCTTAATCGTGTTAATACATTTATCTCCAAAGTCCATATACTTTAATTGTAAAAGCATAAATTGCCAGTTCACATTGTCAAATGCCTTCTGTGTGCCAAGGAAAATCAGTGCCATTTGCTTTCCAGAGTGCATCTCATAATATTCTAACGTATTCAAGATCATCCGCATATTATTTTTAATTTGCCTCTTAGGTAGAAATCCATTCTGATCTATGTGTATAATGTTATTTAAAACCCTTTTCAATCGCTCTGCTATTATTGAAGCGTAGATTTTGTAATCTACATTTAACAATGATATTGGCCTATAGTTTTTTTTATTTGTGGTGAATTAAGAGTCTTCTTTAGGTATCAATGTAATATTCGCTTACGTCCATGTTTTAGGTATCTTTGCTTCTGATATTGCTTCATTATAAACTTTGAGCATAGCTTGGCCTATTGTGTATTGTAAATGTTTATAAAATTCTATCGGTAGACCATCTGGCCCAGGAGTTTTGTTATTTTTTTTGTCTCCTAATTGCTTCAGTTAGCTCCATCGTTATTCTTTCATTCAGCATGGTCTTCACTTCTTCAGAGACTTTTGGCAATTTAGCTTTTTCCAGATATTATTTTATTTTAACTTCTGATAATTTCTCTTGGCTATATAATTTCTATAGTTGAGTTTTTCTTTTTTCTAACAAATTATTTTTTTTAACTTTTACAACAGAATGCTCAAGACACACCGTGGTGGTTAGGTGATCAGTCATTTCCCTCAAATAATATAACCTATTTAACATAATCCATTTCTACATTACATATCTATAAATCCTAATCCTGTTTTGAACTTTATTAATTTACAGTTACCATAGTCCAATTTGATCTTAGATAAACGTATTATCACTTCGGGTAAAATACTAATCCAGATATATTCTAATTCATAATCTCACAAATCATTGATTTTATCACAAATCTCTCTTATTTATTCAGATAGCATTTAAATCTCATTCAAATAATTATCATGTCTAAAAAAAAGAACATATCTATTATTACACAAATCATCGTCTTACTAACTTAACACACTCAATTAGTTGTTAAATCAATCCGAATTTCTAAAAACCTCTTTCATATTTTTATTCTCATTCCATTACAAAATAATTTTCATACAAATAAAAATATTATTCCAAAAAATACATTCTTACTCTATTTAACATGTATATTCTAATAATCACAAATTTTCAACTCTAAATCTTAGTCCTTAAATCAATCCATATGTCTCAAAACCTTTTTAATCCATTACATATAATTTTAAATTTCTCTTTTTAGTCTTATTCTGGCTTTCTTTTTATGCCAAGCAGGTTTCCATAACAAAGCCTCTATTTCAGCAAATAGATCTTCCATTATTGCTTGTAATGTCATTTAGGTCACTAAAAGACCTCCCATCCTCTGTTTTTGACGCCTGGCTCCTGTCTGCTGGATAAAACACTCGATCATATCCAATTTTATAATTAGTAGTTGATTATCAAAGTTGTCATAATTCTCCAACAGTTGTAATTTCAAGTCCATTTCTGTTAGTTTTGCAATTATAGATAGTTTAGTTACAATCTTTTTCTGGTCATCCAAAGTCTCTATAGGTTGTATGTAAATTAATTTATCTTCTATTGCTTTTTGGTCTGTAGAATGATCAAATAGAGTCTGAAGGTCAGTTTGTAAGTTCACAGTAGAATTTCTGTTTATTATTTTGCAGTACTCTCTCTTATTTGGGAACATATTTCCTCAGTAGCTTCATAAATCTTTTCCAGTATGAGTTTACAGTTGAGTTGTAAATTATTATTATTATTATTATTATTATTTATTAAATTTCTATGCCGCCCTATTCCGGGAACTCAGGGCGGCTTACAGCATAAATAGAAATCCAATACAAACTAAATAGTACATTTATAAAAATAAATATATAAAAAGAAGAACCCCTAAATTAAGAACCATTCATTCAGCAAACATACACACAGACATACACTGGCTAGGGGCAAGATTTCAACCGCCCCAGGCCTGCCGGCAGAGATGGGTCTTTAGTAGTTTACGAAAGGCGGAGAGGGTGGGGGCGATACGGATCTCCGGGGGGAGTTGATTCCAGAGGGCCGGGGCCGCAACAGAAAAGGCCCTTCCCCTAGGCCCCGCCAGGCGACACTGTCTAGCCGACGGGACCTGGAGAAGGCCGACTCTGTGGGCCCTAACCGGTCGCTGGGTTTCGTGAGGCAGCAGGCGGTCTCGTAAGTAACCTGGTCCGATGCCATGTAGGGCTTTATAGGTCATAACCAACACTTTGAATTGCGTTCGGAGACCAATAGGCAGCCAATGCAGCTCACGGAGTGATGCTGAGATGTGGGCATTTCTGGGCAGGCCCAACACTGCTCGCGCGGCTGCATTCTGCATTACCTGAAGTCTCCGAACGTTTTTCAAAGGTAGCCCCAAGTAGAGAGCATTGCAGTAGTCGAGCCTCGAGGTGATAAGGGCATGAGTGACTGTGAGCAGAGACTCCCGGTCCAAATAGGGCCGCAACTGGTGCACCAGGCGAACCTGGGCAAATGTCCTCCTCGCCACAGCCGAAAAATGATGTTCCAAGTTTAGCTGTGGATCGAGGAGGACGCCCAAGTTGCGGACCTTCTCCGAGGGGGTCAAAAGCTCCCCCCCCAGGCTGATGGACGGATAGATTGAATTATCTTTGGGAGGCAGAACCCATAGCCACTCCGTCTTGTCGGGGTTGAGTTTGAGCCTGTTGGCACCCATCCAAACCCTAACAGCCTCCAGACATCGGCACATCACTTCCGCTGCTTCACTGAAATGACACGGGGTGGAGATGTAAAGCTGGGTATCATCAGCATACTGATGATATCTCACCCCGTGTTGTCGGATGATCTCACCCAGTGGTTTCATGTAGATATTAAACAGCAGAGGGGAGAGGACCGATCCCTGAGGGACCCCACAAGGGAGGAACCTAGGGGTCGACCTCTGACCCCCCGCCAACACCGACTGTGACCGACCAGTGAGGTAGGAGGTGAACCACTGCAAAACAGTGCCCCCAACCCCCAACCCCCCCAGTCGGTGCAGAAGGATACCATGGTCAATGGTATCGAAAGCCGCTGAGAGGTCAAGTAGCACCAGGATAGTGGAAAATCCCCTATCCCGGGCCCGCCAGAGATCATCCGTCAGCGCGACCAAAGCAGTTTCCGTGGAGTAGCCGAGCCTGAATCCTGACTGTTGAGGGCCCAGATAATCGGCCTCATCCAAGGACCGCTGGAGCTGGAGTGACACCACCTTCTCAACAACCTTCCCTATAAAGGGAAGATTGGAGACAGGACGGTAGTTGTTTAAAACAGCTGGGTCCAGGGAAGGCTTCTTGAGGAGGGGGCGCACAATTGCCTCCTTGCAGGGAGCCGGAAAGGACCCCTCCCTCAAAGAAGCGTTGACAATCTCCTGAACCCAGCCCCGCGTCACCTCCCTGCTGGCCGAAACCAGCCAGGAGGGGCACGGGTCCAATAAACAGGTGGCGGAGCTCACAGCTCCAATGGCCTTGTCGACTTCATCAGGTGCCACCGGGTCAAACTCCTCCCACACAACAGGATCAAGACGAGTCCCTGTCATCTCGACTGAATCATTATCAGCCGATACTGCATTCCAATTGGAGTCAAGGTCCATCCGAATCTGGGCGATTTTATCCGCAAAAAACTTATTAAAGTCCTCAGCACTACCCTGCAAGGGTGCATCAACCCCCCCCTGATTAAGGAGGGAGCGAGTTACCCTAAACAGGGCGGCTGGGCGGGATTCCGCAGATGCAATCAAGGCGGAATGATACGCGCATCTTGCCGCCTTGAGCGCCACCTGATAAGTCTTGATATAAGATCTTACAAGTGTTCGGTCAGATACGGATTTACTTTTCCTCCATCGCTTCTCTAGGCGTCTCTTCTGGCGCTTCATCCCCCTGAGTTCCTCAGTAAACCAAGGAGATCTCCTGGGTCTGCTACCACAGAGAGGTCGCAGCGGCGCAATCCGGTCAAGAGCCCCCTTCGCAGCCATATTCCAGGCCGTAACCAGGGACTCTGCCGAACTGTGAATGAGAGAGTCCGGTATTTCCCCAAGCGTCCTCTGAAAACTCTCTGGATCCATCAGACGTCTGGGGCGGAACCACCTAATCGGTTCCGCCTCCCTGCAGGGGAGGAGTGGAGCCTTAAAAACAAGCCGCAGCAGAGAATGATCTGACCATGACATAGGCAAAATATCTAAGCCCCTTAAATTCAGATCATTGCTCAACTGTTCTGAGAGGAATACCATGTCGGGAGTGTGTCCCCTCTCGTGAGTCGGACCCTGAACTACCTGAGTCAGGTTCATGGTTGCCATGGTGGCCATGAACTCCTGCGCCAACCCAGAGGATTCGCCGAGCGACGGCAGATTTAAGTCCCCCAAGACAATAAGCCTGGGGAACTCAACCGCCAGCCCAGCAACCTCCTCAAGTAGCGCAGGCAGGGCTGTTGACACGCAGCTGGGAGGCAGGTACGTAAGCAACAAGCCCACCTGAACCCCTAGGTCCAACTTCACAAGAAGCAACTCACAACCCGCAATCTCAGAAACAGCAAGCCTGCGTAGACTAAAGGTCTTCTTGGCTATAATAGCCACTCCTCCCCCCCTTCCCTGGGGTCGTGGCTGATGCCATACCTGAAACCCGGCTGGACACATCTCAGAGAGAGGAACTCCTCCCTCCGGGCCCAGCCAGGTCTCAGTCACACATGCGAGGTCGGCCTCCTCATCCAGGAGAAGATCATGGATGAGGGGAGCTTTATTTACAACCGACCTGGCATTGAGCAGCAGCAGCCTGAGCCCAGGGTCCGGATTTCCCCCATCACCAGTACTTCGGGCTGAACTCACAGGGTCGGAGCAAGGGATCACTTTTAAACAGCGAGCTCTTGTTCCCCGGGAATGGCCTACCCTGTGGCCCCCGCCATATCTGCCTCTCCCCAGCAAGACCGGTATACTTTGGCCCTCTATCACCCCAGAGCCAGCGCCCCCCTCCCCCTCCCCCTCTGCCGTGCCAGGCAGGCTAGCCAGTCCATCCCATTCATTCCACTCAACCACAACTCCATCCATATCATTTAATTTACCCCTCCCAAAAACCACCCTATAAACTAACAATTTAAAAACGAGCTAACCATCCATTCATCCATTCAACCCGATTCATTCCACAAACAGTCAATCCCCCCCCAATCTTTCATAACTTCTAACAAGTCAATTAAAATTGTATTAAATAGATATAAATATTTAAAATTTAGACAAACAGTATATAAAAAAAACTTGAAAAACATAGTGACAAACAGAGTCGGCTGATTAGAGCAATGGCTGCTCAGCGGCTCAATATGTAAATATGATTTCTCCATTTCAGTAGTAACTAAATCCAATCCTGTTATCTTTTAGTGGGGGCTATATTCCAAAACATTTAGTCAGTATCCACCCCCACCAATAACAGCTGTTGGACCAAAAACAAGAAACAGTTGCAGTTTTAAATGTCTCCACAAGGTGTCCTCAGTAAACTATGAAGGTCTCTTCCAGACCCCCAAAATGAGATTAGTAAAGTCAAAGAGCTGTGGAATCTCTTTTTGGGCTTCTCATAGAGTTGTTTGTTTGTTTTTCCAAACAATAAAGATTTGTCCCTTTAAAAAAATAAGTCCAGGACATAGGAAAACAATATTCTCCAGCTTAGAAGATATAATAATACAGTTTTATGATAAGGATTTTTCCAGGGCCCCCAAGTAACAAAAAATAAAAATAGTCAATAAGAAATTATTTATAATTTCAAAACTATTTATAATCCATCAAAGTCTGGCAAAGGAATTCTTGTATTCAAACTGAAAGTAAATTCCCGCAGTTTGTCAACTTCAGCCTGCTGGATTGTTTTTTAATCTGTTAAAGCCAGAAAGCTGTTAGCTTTACCCAATCATTGTTGTATCTGGCCCTTCTCAGCTGAGTGAAATCCACATAAATATTTCTTTAAGAGTTTTATTTAACACATTTCAAAAGATTCACTTCAAAGCAAGCTGCTGGCAGTTTGTTGGCCGGAACGGCCAAGTCTGATTTATTTACATTTAGATTAAACATTCTCCCACCTTCCAATTAACTCACTCTTTATCTCTTACATTGTCCAAGACTTCATTAATCTTCTGTAGATTTCAAAAACACCAGAAAACTGAGTTCAAACGAACTCGGTGATGCATCAGACTGCCTCTTGATATTAACGTTGCTCGTGACAAAGAATTAGTTCCTTCTTCCTCTTCTAATATAGTTTTCAATACGTCACTTCCTTTTTCCACTTAACTGACTCCTCCGCCTATCAAACCTTCGGAATCTCGGATCAAGCCATCTATCTTCCTGATCCGAATCTGACTCATCACTTTGAGAGTCTGACTCATCCTGCATACAAATCTCCTCATTGTCTAGCTCGGCTGCGGGGAGGGGAAAATACCCAGAGGGGCCTGGTTGTGCTTCGTCATCCTCTGATATGTACCCAGCCTGTCTAGAGACACTCACAACACTATCCCCCCCGCAGGCCCCTCCCCCTGGGTCCGTCGTATGGGATGTGGTTGGGAGGGAAACGCAGTATGAAAATCCCACATTAACTCGGGAGCCTCAATATCATGAGCATCTACCCAACAGCCAGCGGCTGGCCCACCCCCGGTCCAATCAACCAAATATTGGAAGCGGTCGTTGAGCCATCGGGAATCTCGGATGCCGGACACCTCCAACCGGGAAACAGGAACGTGAGCACGGCGAGCTGTCGGGCCCGGATCAGGAGGTCGAAGCGGAGAATCAGGGTTGACAGGAACAAGCAAGGAGCGATGAAACACGGGATATACACGAAGAGACTTAGGCAAAGTCAAACGATAGGTCACCGGATTGATGACCGTCTCCACAGGAAAAGGACCTAGGAAACGTTGATCAAGCTTGCGGTGAATTCTCCCTGGAAACAAGTACTTGGTGGAGAGCCAAACCCGATCTCCAACAGCTAACGGCGGCGTGTCGCGGCGAGAGCGGTCTGCAACCCTCTTGTAGTCTTCCTTGGCCTTAGTCAAATGGTGCTTAACCATCTCTTGGACTGACTGGAGTTCGGTTAAATAGTCCTCTGCAACTGGAACTGGAGAATCGAGGAGCGTGAGCGGGAAAAATCTGGGATGATAGCCGTAGTTGGCAAAAAACGGAGTGGTCTGAGTGGAAGTGTGCTGAGAGTTGTTGAAAGCGAATTCGGCCACGGAGAGATATTTGGACCAATCGTTCTGTTGGTCGTTGATGAAACAACGCAAATACTGCTCCAGGATGCCAATCACTTTCTCTGTACCCCCATCAGTCTCTGGGTGATGCGTGGAGGCTAGATTAACTTGGACTTGAAGCGCAGACATGAGTTCTCTCCAGAACTCCGAGGTGAACTGGGTTCCTCGGTCGGACACTATTTTGTCAGGCAAACCGTGTAGCCGGAAGATATGTTGAATGAACAGCTGAGCAGTGACCTTGGCTGTCGGTATTCTTCGGCAAGGAATGAAATGTGCCATCTTGGTCAACATGTCCACCACTACAAAGACAACGGTGTAGCCGGCAGAAACAGGTAGACAAGTCAAGAAGTCCATGGAAATAACCCCCCAGGGTCTCTCCGGCGTGGGCAAAGGCTGTAATAATCCCGGAGGGGCTCCTGTGGCATGTTTTGCCTGACGGCACCGTACACAGGAATTCACATAAGACTGAACATCATGGCGAAGTCTGGGCCACCAAAAAGTCCGAGACACTAAGTGGAGAGTCTTAAAGAAACCAAAATGACCTGCCGCAGGGTTATCATGGCATTGATTCAGGATGAGACCACGGAGTGGGCCTGCTGGAACATATAACAGGTTGCGGAAGCGTAATAGACCCTCGGACAAGGTCCAAGGTGAGTCGGGACCCACCTCTTGCCTCTTCTGTGCCGCAAAGTCATCTAGTTGTTGCGCTTCCCGAATCTGTCGTCGTAGATCTACCGGATCGTGCACGGCTGCGATCGATTCGATAGGCAGAACGGTTCGAAGCGGCAAGGGGTCCTTGATCTGTAGATACTCGGGTTTACGGGACAAGGCATCTGCTCTTTTGTTGTACCCTTTCGGAATGTAGGTGACTTTGAAGTTGAATCGAGCGAAGAACAAAGACCAACGGATCTGACGTTGATTCAATTTCCTGGCAGATTGCAAAAATTCCAAGTTTTTATGGTCAGTCCGAACTTCAACTTGATAGCGGGCTCCTTCCAGGTGGTGTCTCCAGGTCTCAAAAGCAGTTTTGATGGCCAATAGCTCCTTCTCCCAAATGGTATAATGGCGTTCGGAGGGACTCAGTTTCCTGGAGTAATAAGCACACGGGAACAGGGGGCCGCCATCTTGGCGTGTTTGAAGAAGCACGGCCCCTACCGCAACATCTGAGGCGTCGGCCTCCACTACAAAGGGACGACAAGGATCTGGATACTTGAGAATGGGTTCCTGAACAAAAGCCTTTTTGAGGGTCTGAAACGCCTGTTGCTCAGCATCGCCCCACTGGAACTTAATGCCTTTCCGTAACAGTCGAGTAAGGGGTGCAGTCAAGGCAGAAAATCTCGGAATGAATATCCTGTAATAGTTCGCAAATCCCAAAAGTCTTTGGACATCTTTTGCTTTACATGGTGGTTGCCAGGTTTGCAAGGCCTCAACCTTGCCAGGATCCATGGCGATGCCTTGTGGAGAAATCACATGTCCCAGAAACTCAATGGTGGTTTGATAGAATTGACATTTCTCTAACTTGGCATAAAGGTGATGCTCTCTCAAGCGTTGCAGAACTTGACGGAGATGCTGGAGATGAGTTGCTCATGACGGGGAGTAAATCAGGATGTCATCGAGGTAAACCACCACAAATTGATCTAATAAATCCCGGAAGATGTCATTCATGAAATGTTGAAAGACGGCCGGAGCATTGGTGAGTCCAAAGGGCATGACGGTATATTCAAAATGACCATACCTGGTCCCAAACGCGGTTTTCCACTCGTCCCCCTCTCGGATGCGAACCAGGTTGTAAGCACCCCGTAGATCTATCTTGGTGAAGATAGTCGCTGATCGGAGACGGTCCATGAGATCAGGAATCAAAGGCAGAGGGTACCGGTTGCGCACCGTGATGGCATTGAGCTTGCGATAGTCACAGCATAGGCGTAAATCTCCGGTTTTCTTCTTCACGAATAACACAGGAGCTGACAAAGGCGAGGAAGAGGGACAAATGAAACCCCTGGCCAGGTTTTTGTCCACAAAGTCTTTTAATGCGGCCAACTCGGGTTCTGACATGGAGTAAAGGCGTCCCCCTGGAAGTTTGGCATTTGGCAGCAAATCAATGGCACAGTCATATGGTCTATGCGGAGGCAATTGGTCTGCCTCTTTCTCACTGAATATATCTGCAAAGTCCGCTAGGTCGGCCGGCAAGGTGATGTCAGGGTGGGATGGTAGCTGGGCTGCGCAAACTTGGCGTACGTGGTCTACGCATTGCAAACTGGGAAATGAAACAAAGTTCTGGGACCACACCACACAAGGATCATGGGTTCTCAACCAGGCTAGGCCGAGAACTAAGGGGAAATGAAGTCCCTTGGTAATATAGAATTGGATGGCTTCTTCATGTTGTCCTATGACCAGGCGTATGGGCTGGGTCATGAACTTGATCGGTCCAGACAACAACTCACGACCATCTATTGTCTCAACCAACATAGGGGGCTTCACGGAGCACAAAGGTATGGCATGCTGATGAGCGAAAGCTTCATCCATGAAATTAGTGGTGGCTCCAGAATCCAACAAGGCGTGTGCCGGAATGCCCTGGGCATGATTTCCGAGAAGTATATTGGTTGCTAGGATCAGATGTCTTGGAGGACCGGGGTCTTCGTCTGCGGAACTGGGACTGGGTTTGGCGCCTGCCCGACCCAATGTTTCCATTAGGCCGGGCTCTGGCCGTTTCCCGGCAAGGTGGCTTGAAACTGCTGAATGGGAGGCCGAGCTGGAACAGGAGTAGGACCTGCCGTACCACGTCGTTTCTGGGGGCAGGCCATGACGAAGTGACCCATCTCTCCACAGTACAGGCACAATCCCTCAACTCTCCGTCTTGCCTTCTCAGCCTCGGTCAAGCGAGATCTGGCTGCACCAAGATCCATGGGCTCATCTCTGGCCATGGGTACAGGACGCCTCTCAGTGTAAGC
Organism: Bothrops alternatus; assembly: GCA_034064705.1. NCBI lineage: Eukaryota > Metazoa > Chordata > Lepidosauria > Squamata > Viperidae > Bothrops > Bothrops alternatus. Next base: position 3,625,832 of record JARGCV010000172.1, read on the forward strand.
CGGCAATGGTTGGAAAATACGTCTGGGTGCCGGGATGGGTGGAGTGATAGGTAGGGTCTGGAATCCTCTGCGTGGTGCAGGAACTGGCTTGGCACTTCTGGTGACTGGAACCATCTGTTTGACCAGGCGGGCATCCGTGGCTTGCGTTTGCGCCTCAATAGCCAAACAATGTTGGTATAATGCATCCAGGGTCGCGGGTATTACAGTATGTCTCAATCCATTCAAGATCTGGGAAGACAGGCCATCTTGAAAGATTTCCATGAGAGCCTCTTCATTCCAATTAATTTCTTGAGCTAGGCGGCGAAAATCTGATATATATTCCGCTACGCAGCGTGATCCTTGACGTAGCTCTCGTATCCGCCTGGTGGCATTTTGTCTACGAAGGGGGTCAGCAAATTCTCTTTCCATCAGCTGGCAGAATCCTGCATAATTGCGCAGAACAGGATCTGGTCCGTCTATCAGAGGAGACGACCAATCAGCAGCTGGACCAGAGAGTAAACTTAAAATGAAAGCCACTTTAGTTTCATCAAGCTGGAAATCTGCTGGAGTTGAAGCAATGAATGTTTTGCATTGGTTTAAAAAAGCTGGAAATTTACTACGCTCTCCAGTAAACTTATCAGGCAATGCTAAATAACATCTGCTTTGTCTGGGTGGGGGGGCTGGAGCTGGGGCTGGGGCTCCGGCAGCTTGCTGAATCTGCTGTTGCAAATGTCCAATTTGTTGCTGGAGAGTTTGAATTAGTTGATACAGAGCTGGATTATCAGCGAGAAGCTGCTCCATGACGTCACTGAACTGGCGCAGTACTGAAAGCTCGGACTAATTTTCGTCTTTTCTGGGTCACGAGCAATCTGTTGTATCTGGCCCTTCTCAGCTGAGTGAAATCCACATAAATATTTCTTTAAGAGTTTTATTTAACACATTTCAAAAGATTCACTTCAAAGCAAGCTGCTGGCAGTTTGTTGGCCGGAACGGCCAAGTCTGATTTATTTACATTTAGATTAAACATTCTCCCACCTTCCAATTAACTCACTCTTTATCTCTTACATTGTCCAAGACTTCATTAATCTTCCGTAGATTTCAAAAACACCAGAAAACTGAGTTCAAACGAACTCGGTGATGCATCAGACTGCCTCTTGATATTAACGTTGCTCGTGACAAAGAATTAGTTCCTTCTTCCTCTTCTAATATAGTTTTCAATACGTCACTTCCTTTTTCCACTTAACTGACTCCTCCGCCTATCAAACCTTCGGAATCTCGGATCAAGCCATCTATCTTCCTGATCCGAATCTGACTCATCACTTTGAGAGTCTGACTCATCCTGCATACAAATCTCCTCATTGTCTAGCTCGGCTGCGGGGAGGGGAAAATACCCAGAGGGGCCTGGTTGTGCTTCGTCATCCTCTGATATGTACCCAGCCTGTCTAGAGACACTCACAACAATCATACTATTCACTCTCTGTTCCAACTTTCCAGACTGAACAATTTGCAGGTGCCAAAGTTAATTATTATTTACCCCTTCTACTCCAAACCACACTTCATGTTCAAGGTCAGCCACTTTCACCTCTTATTATCTTTCTCTGCTAGTAAGGGCCAGTAGATGGCGTACTTGTTCTGTTTTTCTCTTTTTTAAGCCTCTTTTTTGGTGTTAAAGTTTTACACATTCTTTTATAAAATATAGATCAGTGATGGCGAACCTTTTAGAGACCGAGTGCCCAAACTGCAACCCAAAACCCACTTATGCATCGTCAGGTGCCAGGTGGGTGTGGCCCATTGAGTGGTTGTGGCCCATTGGGTGGGCGTGGCTGCAGTGGTAACGGGAAACTGGGTGGGACTAAAAAGTTCAATCAATCAATTCCAACTTTGCAAGATCTTTTTGTTTTCCTGCGAAAAGTTGAAATTGACTGATTGATTGAACCTTTTTCTTTTGTACACGGGTGGAGGCCTAAAGCGAAAAGGTTTTATAAAACCCAGCTGAAGGCCTAGGACTGGGGCGATGGCGCGTGTGCCCACAGAGAGGGCTCTGAGTGCCGCATCTGGCAGCCGTGCCATAGGTTCGCCACCACTGGTATAGATCGTCTAGCTTCCTGTTCTTATTCCACACGTTATTAAAACAATAGCTAAGCAGAGAAATGATTGAAGCCTGGGAAATAGGGCCCTTGTCAGTCAATCACCAGCTTACCAGGTACTTAGGAGCTGAGGACAGGGCAACACAAGGAAAGAACAATCACTGACTTAATGGCCGGCCATCAACACCCCAGTTAACAACTAAAAGTCACACACAACCAGGCATCACATGTATACAATGTGCAGGACAGCCCAGTGTACACATTGTGGAGAGAGAGCAGTTCCCTGAGGAAGCTTAGAAGAATAAACCTCTGGTCCTGGTGACCAACTCAGACTGGATCCTGCAGCTAGCCAATCCTCAAGCACCATCTGATGTTTTAGAAAGCTTCTTCCATTGGCAGGATGATAAACATCGTTCTTTTGCCTTGCCAGGTATCAGGCGAAGGAGACATATGAGAATCCCATGGATTTACTTGTAGACCCGATGTGGACAATCTGGGATTACAGTGATCTCGCTGTGCTTCTGAAAAGTGTCATGAAAAAATTTAGAGGTAAAAAAACAGCCGCCGAGGTTTTACGCTGGATGATATTTTGACCGCAGAGCATCCAAAAGAGATTCTGGGTCAGTGTCAGGGGGATCAAAGAGGGATCGATGTCAGGATCAGTGGAAGAGACCCCTTCATTTCCCTGGGGAAAGGCCCTGTGTCTTGGCCCCAGGAGGGGGAACAGGAGCTTCCTGGTTTCTCCCGTTAAAGATGAGCTAGCTAAAAACAGGAACCACTAGCCAGTCATAGTTGACCATTTACAGGTAGTCCTCGACTTACAACAGTTCATTTAGTGACTGTTGGAAGTTAGAACGGCACTGACTTAGGACCATTTTTCACACTTATGACATCCCCACAATCATGTGATTCATATTCAGATGCAACTGATTCAAATTTATGACAGTTGAAGTATCCACAGGGATCCCCACAGTCACGTGATTTACATTCGGATGCTTGCAACTGATTCCTATTTATGATGATCCTGTGATCATCTTTTCTCACATTCTGACAAGCAAAGTTAATGGGGAAGCCAGATTCACTTCACAACTGTGTTACTAATTTAACAACTGCAGTGATTCACAACAAATGTGACAAGAAAAGTCATAAAATGGGGCAACATTGACTTAACAAATTTCTCACTTAGCAACATAAATTCTAAAATGAATTTATGGGAATTATGAATTTGGGAATTATGAATTTCCCAAATCCACATTCACTGATCACTGGGGAAGCTGAATAAGCTTCCACTAAATGTAATGGAATATATACAGTTAGTCCTTGACTTATGAGCACTATTTCAGTTGTTAAGTGAGTCGTGCTCTACTTTATGACCCTTTTTGCCACCGTTGTTAAGAAAATCACTGCAGGCAAGTGAATCGTGTGGTTGTTAAGCAAATCTGGCTTCCCGCATTGACTTTGCGTGTCAGACGCTTCCCAGGAAAGTTGCAGATGACAATCCCAGAACCATGGGATGCTGCAGCCGTGATAAATACATGCTGGATGTCAAGTGTTGGGATTTTGATCATGTGACTGGGGATGCTGGAACGGTCGTAAGTATGAGAACTGGTCATAAGTCATCTTTTAGTGCCATTGTAACATTGAGTAATCATTAAATTAATGGTTATGTTGAGGACTACCTGTATATGGAAAGTATAGTAGAATGTATTTATATCTGACAAAATAGATATAGCTACCACTGACATCCTGGCTTGTAGCTTTCCTTATTCCTTATTTCCTGATTTGAGGCCAAGGAAAGCAAACAAGAGTGAAAGTGAATATATGATAAATATGATAGCAGTGTTCCAGGATTTGAGGGGCTGCCACATTATTCACCAAAGCACCAGAGGGCAGGAGAAAAAACAACGGTTGGAAACTGATCAAAGAGAGAAGCAACCTTCCTGACAGTGAGGACAGTTAACCGGTGGAATAGCTTGCCCCCAAAAAATTGTGGGAGCTCCATCACTGGAGATTTTTAAAAAGAAGCTAGACAGTCACTTGCCCGAGATGGCATAGGTTCTCCTGCTAGAGGAGGGGGCTGGACTAGAAGACCTCCAAGATCCCTTCCAATTCAATTCTATTCCTATTCTATTCTATGTCGGTCACCGGGATGAGAGTTTCTGTCTTCCGGGCTTTCGGTCTCTCCCTGAAGCCCACCTTCGTGCCTGCCTGTCTAAAAAGCCACACACAGAGACACTATAAATACCATACACAAAACAGCACACACACTCCACTAGAGAGGAATTCCCTGAAGATAGGCTCCAGCAACGGCCCGGAAGACAAAACCTCTCGTCCCGTTGACCGACCCAGATGGGATCCTGCAAAGCAAACCAGGGTGTCTCTGGGGAGGCCCTTCTGTCGCTCCATTTCCAGCGATGAGATGCTGAATCCCTCCCTTTTCTTCCTCAGATACTCTGGCAAGTGGACTTCAACTCCAGAAAGGTAAATATGAGTTATAAGAATCTTATATCGCTTGCTATTTAAACTCTGATGCTAGTAGCTTTAAGGGAAATATTGTACAATATTAGCATAAGATTAGATACCTTGAAGACTATGATGATCCAGTAAACTTAAACGATTTATTATTTATGACCTATTACTTGCTATTTATATGTACACTGTGAGCTTATCCACCGAAGACATTCCTTCGATTTATGGAATTCACTTCCTGAAGGGGTCGTGACAGCTGTCAGCCTTGACAGCTTCAAGGCAGGGCTAGATAGATTCATGGATGCAAAGTGTATCGGTGGTTATTAAAACGGATGTCCATGTGCCGCCTCTATGTTGGTTGAGGCAGGCAGGATTCCCTTGAGTACCATTTGTTTAGGGGTCAAGGGAAAGGGAGGGTTTTGCCTTCTCTTTCTGCTCAAGATCCCCATGTACATTTGGTGGGCCACTGTGTGACACAGAATGCTGGACTCGATGGGCTTTGGCCTGATTCAGCATGGCTCTTCTTATGTTCTTATGTTCTTATGTGTGTCTGATCACACTTGGCCAATAAAGAATTCTATTCTATTCTATTCTATTCTATTCTATTCTATTCTATTCTATTCTATTCTATTCTATTCTATTCTATTCTATTCTATTTCTATTCCATTCCATTCCATTCCATTCCACTCCACTCCACTCCACTCCTTTCCATATAAAGAGCAACAAAGAAAAAAAGTATAGGATTAGATACCTTAAAGACTATGAAAATCCACTAAATATAAACTAGAAAATTGATGTCAGTCTTAGTGTAGAATGAAGTATTTGCATAAATCGGAAAATATGGGCTGGTACTGAAAGGAATATAGAACTCCTGCCAGGCTAATAACATCCTCTTCATTTTACTGCCTGACTATAAATTGGTGAGAGACCAGGTCTTTGGGAGCAGAGATATTAAGTCCTTTGGGTCACAGCAAATAGCAAAGTTGGAGCACCAGGGATGTCCCAGGGGTGCTTTTTCCACGAGGTAACTGGATTTTCTTGTTTTTCTTTGAAGACATTTCGCTTCTCATCTAAAGAAGCTTCTTCAACTCTGACTGGATGGTGGGGTGAGGATCAGAATCAGAGCTGAAGGAGCTTCTTGGATGAGAAGTGAAACGTCTTCCAAGAAAAACAATGAAGTCCAGTTGCCTTGTGAAAAAAAGCACCTTTGAGACAACCATGACCTGGATGACTGAGACTCTCCAGAGACATTGAGCACCAGGGATGTCTCCACCTTGTGAGCCATCAAATTGATGAAAGCAGAGGTTTCCTGTGCAGAAACATGGCAGCCTCTTGCTCTGCCTGATCTTCTGGATTAAAGTTCCAGGTAGAGTCCCTGTTCAACCTTGGCCTTCCCGGGAACTCACTGAAGGCAAAGCCAACCACTCTTCACCCTCCACCCCAATCTTCCCATCTGCAAGATGGAAGTTAAAGAGATTGATATGCAGGGATGAAGCACCATGAAGGCTTACGGGCCATTTATAAAATCAGTGAATCTTCCAGTTCTGGAAGCTGAACTCCTTTCAGAGTGGAGGCCGTAGGGTTGATATATTGGGGGTCAAGACACAAACCAGGCCTGCAGCCTAAGCTCTTGTTCTTCTTCCTTCCTTCCTTCCCGCTTGCAGTGAATGTAATTCTGGATCCAGATACAGCCCATCCTGGCCGCCTTGACATCCCAAAAGATGGAAAAAGCGTCAGAGGAATTAAGCCAGTTAAAGAAATATATCCTTCCCCAAACAGTAGGAGATTTGAAGAGTATCCATATGTCCTTGGCTGTCAGAGGTTCTCAACAGGGAGACATTTCTGGGAAGTTATTGTAGGAGATACAAAAAAATGGGATGTAGGGATTACCCTCATGCCAATGAACGTAACGAATCTTGATGAGCAGACCAGACACTGGCAGGTTTATAAATGGGGAGAGAAATGCAGGATGTTCTCTCCATCAGAAGACTTTGAAGTGGTCCTGAGTGAGAAGCCCACAAGGATCTGCATCTCTCTCAACTGCGAAGGGGGACAAGTGAGCTTTTTTGATGCCAGGACTGCAGCTCTGCTCCATACATTCTCGGACGATTCCTTTGTTGGAGGGACCCTTCTGCCCTCTTTCTTTTTGGATGAAGGCGACTCCCTGTCACTCCCCTAAAATGACCTCCATAGGCAAACCTTTGGAAAAATCCCTGTTTGCTAAGCTGTAGTCCCTGAGAGCCTTTAAAACAGAGGTTCCCTAGCTTCCTTTAGTGTTGGATGCCACACTGAGTTGCTTGTGGTTGTGTAGCCTTGGAAATGGAAAGAATGGGTCAGTCAATCAATCTAAAAAATGAGGAGTCCTGTGTGAGCTTTATAGGCTTTAGTGTTATGTGTTCAAGTGTTTCAATACTAAGGATACCTTATCTTACATGGCTAAAGCCATAAATCATGGGTTTTAGATGTCCGTCACAGCTCTCCTTCCCATTTATGTATCCTGCTTGTTTCTTTAATGTTTAGTTGCAATCAGTGAGTGTGTAGGTTCCCATAATCTGTAATTCTGTAATCTTTCCCTGTTTTTTTTCTTTCTGCTTTCTTTCTGTTTCCTTTTAAATATACACAATAATCATAATCCCAACAAACCTTAGCAGGGCTTCAGCAAATATTAGACTCCATGTAAGACTTACAGGATCATTGTTGTTAGCTGCGAAGTCGTGTCCGACTCACCGCGACCCCCATGGACAACGTTCCTCCAGGCTCATAAGGTGTTTTTTTTTAAATGTTTTTTACAATCCTAGTGTTGCTTCTATCTTTTTATACTTACCTAAGTTATCTACAATAATCGGATTACTAATTGTAATTTTAAATGTGTCTCATGGATTGTAGCTCCTTCCTTTGCAATTTAATGTCAATAAATTTATTTTTACTTCATTTTATTCTGCCAATACGAGATCTTATTGCTATTTTAGAGCGACGTTATTAGTTTTATTGTCAACCATCCCATTTGGCACATTTCAACAAATGGAACTCCCAGCTCTTTAAAACTACCAAGAGTAAAACTTTACTGAAAGATCCATCTAGGCACAGTGGAAGTAAAGTCAGTTCGAGGATTTTCCCATAAAAACCCACATAGTTAAAACCCCCTTCCCCCCCTCCTCTGGGCCACCCACAGTTCATAGTTCATCAACTGAGTTCAGTTCTTTTGTTTTGGGAAATCAGGTCTGTGCCATCTGAGCATATCTCATAACTTGACCTTGGTGAATAAGGTCTCACTGGCAACAGCAAACTCTCACAAATTCCTCACCCTAGGAAGTCACCAATCCCCCTCCTGTTTCTTCTGTATGACAGAACGCAAGCCAAAATCAAGTGCAGGAAATGATGGAGACGAGTCGGTTTTGACATTTATGCCGTTTCAAATCAAACAAATCAGTGATTATTCAGTATAATACACAGAAACAGAAGACACGTAGAAGAGAGTAAACAAAACATACACATTGGTTATGTGTCCTGAATATATCACCAAAATTAAATAGAATTGTAAAAATGAAATACATTATTAAATAAATACATTATTTGACAAGATGCCAAATAGCCCTCTTTTTCCTTCTTGCTTTGATGCACTCTGCCTTTTAGTAACTGTAGAAGAAGAAGCCAATCTGGTGTAGTGGTTAAGAAATCAAGCTAGAAGCCCTGAGTTTTAATCCTACCTTAGGCACAACCTTAGGTGACCTTGGATCAATCACTCTCATTCAGCCCTAGGAAGGAGGCAATGGCAAGGCCATTTTACAAATCCTAGTACTGTTTCTGTCTTTTTATCTATCTACTTATCTACTTTTTATACTTATCTAATGCTACTGCCAGTAGGGACAAGAAGCATATTTTTAAGATAGTGAAGAATGCCAGCAAGGAGTGTGATGTGGAGGCTATTGTACATCTTGGCGCTAACGATCTGTCCCCAAAAGAAGTGCTCTCTGTGCAGAACGGTTTCCAGAGCTTGGGGCAGGAACCTATCCGGATAGGCTGTAGACCTACTTTTTCAGAGGTTTTATCAGTGTATAAGGAACAAAATGGAAAAGGCCAGCGTATAGCAGAATTCAATATGTGGCTAAAGGAGTGGTGTAAAGGGAAAGGCTTTGGTTATATTAGTCACAATGTCTGTAGCTGGTCCAATGAAAAAATGTAGAAAAGATGGCTTGCATCCATCAAAGAAAGGGACTGAGTTACTCAGCAATAAATTCACAGATTTTCTGGAGGAATATTTAAACTAAACAACGGGGACAGTGAGTTAATTGATCCAGAACATCCCTGTCCCCGGCAGTCTAAAAATTATAGGGCTATCAGTGCATGTAACATAGATGTGTGGGTGGACAAGAATATCAACCTTGCTGTCAAGCAAAATCAAGCTTTTAAGAGTGAGTGACACACAAAGTGCACTAATCAAACAAAATTATTATTATCTACCACAATCGGACTACTGATTGTAAGACTAATTTTATAGGTGTCTCATGGATTTTAGTTCTTTCCTTTGCAATTTTATGTCAATACATTTATTTTTACCTTATTTTATTCTGTCAATACGAGATCTTATTTCTATTTTAGAGTGACGTTATTAGTTTTATTGTCAATCATCCCATTTGGCACATTTGAACAAAAGGAAGTCCCAGCTATTTAAAACTACCAAGAGTAAAACTTTACTGAAAGATCCATCTAGGCACAGTGGAAGTAAAGTCAGTTCTGGGATTTTCCCATAGAAATCCACATAAGTAAAAACCCTTTCCCCCCTCCTCTGGGCCACCCACAGTTCATAGTTCACCTGTTGAGTTCAGTTCTTCTGTTTTGGGAAATCAGGTCTGTGCCATCTGAGCATATTTCATAACTTGACCTTGGTGAATAAGGTCTCATGCATTCCTCACCCTAGGAAGTCACCAACCACCCACCTGTTTCTGTATGGCAGAACACGAGCCAAAATCAAGTGCAGGAAACTATGGAGCGAGTCAGTTTTGGCATTTATGGTGTTTCAAATCAAACATATCAATGATTATTCAGTGTAATACACAGAAACAGACAGGAGACAAAAACAAAACATACCATTGGTTATAAAGATGTGAGCCTTAGGTACCCTGAAATGTGCCACCTGGCTCAAGCCATAATTCAGATAGAATTGTTAATAGAATCTTAAAATTGAAACACACTATTAAATAAATACATTATTTGACAAGATGCCAAACAGCACTCTTTTTTTCCTTCTTGCCTTGAGCCGCTCTGCCTTTGACTGAGTAACTGTAAAAGAAGAAGCCAATCTGGTGTAATGGTTAAGAAATCAAGCTAGAAGCCATGAGTTCTAATCCTGCCTTAGGCACAAAGCCAGCTGGGTGACCTCGGACCAGTCACTCTCGCTCAGCCCTAGGAAGCAGGCAATGGCAAAGCCCCTCCCGAATCCTTGCCAAGAAAAGTGCAGGGAGATTCGTCCAGGCAGTCGCCAGGGGTCAACAATCTGAGGCACCCCAAAAGTGGCTTCAATACTGAGATGGGAGTCAGATCCAGTTTGGTCTAGTGGTTAAGGCGCCAGGTTAGGAAGAGGAAGACGGAGTTCAAGTCCTGCCTTAGCCATGAAAGCCAACTGGGTGACTTTGAGCCAGTCATTCTCAGTCCAACCCAGCTCACAGGGTGGTGGTTGTGGGGAAAACTGGAGGAGGAAGATGTGTTGGGTATGTTTGCTCCATTGAGTTATTTTAAAAATAAAGGGGAATAATAAGGGGAGTGAATCTTAACTCTGATACTGTGATTTTGAATGCTAACCTTGGCTCCCTGGAACATCTCAGAGCATCCGAGCAACTGAAGACTGACAAGCTGCTGCTGGCAAAGGAGCATGTGAGGAATCCAAGTGAACATACCTCATGAAGGCAGCCCTTGACCTGAAACCACAACTGAGCCCAAGTGAGACAGTTGTTAGGTGAGCTTTGCCCCGTTTTAACTGTATCATGGGGGAAGAGAGAGAAGGGAAGGAAAGGTTTTGGCGGGAAAGAGGAGGAGAGCAGGGGATAGAGAGGGTGAGAGGGACAGGTGGGATCCCTTTGGGGGCAAGCCTGAGGGAGAAGAAGCAGGGACAAGCGGCTGATCTGGCCTCCATTGAGTGGGAGGGGGATGAAAAGGAGGCGGTTTTGGCAGGAAAGCAGAGGAGAGCAGGGGATAGAGAGGGAGAGGTGTCTCTGGGGGCAGAGAAGGGAGAGGAGGGAAGTGGGGCCTCCCCCTCACCTGGTCTCCACCCCATTGACTGAGGGGGGCAAGCGATGCATGGGGTTAGGTTGAGGAAAGGGGGAGAAAGGAGTGTGAGGGAAAAGTAGAGTAAAGTCGATGAGGAAAGGAGGAGAAAGGAGGAGGATGGGGAGAGGGACGCGGGCAGATGGGAATTAATCAAGGAGCAGAGGCAGGAGAGAGAGGCCAACTGGCAGTCTGACCATCACCCCACTGTGTGACTGGTCTGCCAGGAGGAGGCTGCATGAGGAAGGACAAGACCGCAGAGTCCAGCTGATCTGGGGCAAGTGGAGGTGTCTGAGTGAGGGAGCAGAGTGGACTGGCCGCCACAACCACGGAGTGTAGCAGCGGAAGGCGCCCGGATAGTTGTGTACTGTTCTCCTCTTGACCACACAAATTTCCCTGCGCTACTCAGGAATTTTGAAGAGCCAAAGAAACTCCTGAGCCAAGCTTTCAACAAGAAAACAACTTTTATTTTGATCAAAACAGAGTCGGGTGTCTCCCTCCCTCTTCGTGGCTGCTTAGAGGGGTGAAGGCACACCCAGAAAAGATTCCTTCCACTTTTTATACCCTTCCAGAACAAAGAGACTCAAGTCTCGGTACCAGGAGTAAAGAAGCACAGGAAAACCAAGTCCAAGGCTTGCCCACCTTCTCCCCTCCCTATTTCCTGGACCCCTGAATCTCACCTTGCTCCTTTCATGCAATCTCCTGTATATTTAGCATGAGACATTTGCTTTTATGTAAATAATTTCCCAATACAAAGCTGCTTGCACATAAACAAAATTATATATACAATGATTAGAAAGTGTCACTACTAATATCAATATAAAGTGGTTACAAAATAACACTACTAATATCAAGCTTAAGCATAATAAAATCCCTTCAGTTGGAAAAGAGGGCCGGGGAAACCAGACCCCAGTGACCGTTTCGGGGGTAGCGCTCCATGACAATCTTTCTGGTCACAGTTGTTAAGTTAGTCACACGGTTGCTAAGTGAATCGGGCTTTCCCATCGACTTTGCTTGTCAGAAGGTCACAAAAGGTGGTCACATGACCCCGGGATACTGTAACCATCATAAATTTGAACCAATTGCCAAGTGACTGAATTTTGATCAAGTAATCAAGAGGGTGCTGCAATGGTCGTGAGAAAATCTGTCATAAGACACTGTAATGTCTACATACATTTAAAACAAGAAATGTTAAAATGCTTATTTATTTGACTTCCACAGACCCCAAATTGAGAGCCACTGATCTAGCCAGGGCTTTTTTTGTCATAGAAGGCCCAGAACGGAGTTCCAGCACCTTTTTTGGATGGAACCTTGTAGGGCAGGCAAGGCGGGTTGTATGACATGTGTGAGTTCTGGCACCTTTTTTCTTTTTTTTTTTTTTTTTTTACAAAAAAAGGCACTGGATCTAGCAGACTCTCAAAGGGATGGGGATTGCCCCAAGGGGATTGCCAAGGCAGGTCAACCAGGTCAAGATAGCGGCCAGACCCGCCTTCTACCCGTATGTAAATAAGGGGCGGGGCTTCCATCCTTGAGCCCTCTAGGGTTGGTTCTTGCTTTGCAGCATCTCCTGGCTTCTGGGGATCAGATCCTTTGAAAGAGGGGTCAGCGAGAATCCATGGGGAGATGGGATTGGCTAGCAATGGGAAGGATCCTCCCCTTTTTGTGGGGGGAAGGAGGAAATGTGGGTGGAGGTATGGGGAAGGAGAGGCCAAAAGTGAATTTTAGAGGAAGCTGGGCAGAGTGTATTGTCTTGGGAAGTTAGTCCTGCAAGGTTGAAGGACTCGACACCCAGCCTTTGCCAATCTATAGCACCTCTAAACAAACCTAGTTTGCTTTGCCCAGCCAAACTCAGTTCAGATAAAGTTACCTGGGCTTGTAAGCATACTTGCAAGAGAGGAAAAGATCTGCTGATCTGAATGGGAGGTAGGAGCTCAGGGGTTTTCAGGGTCTGCAATCAATTTCATTCCGTCTTCAAATGCAATGCACCCATTTCTTTGTGATATTTTTGTGCCAATAAAGGGCCACTGCTATGGAAATTATTATGGGGTTTATGGGATTAGGATAGTATCATTCGTGGGTTATTTTTATTTACTCTGGCTGCAAATAGATTGTGGCTGTTATGGATTTCATGGCTTTTATGGCAGGAAAACAAAACAGTAATTTTAACTGTTGGGAGTTTTCATTTGTAATGTTGATGGTGCTTAAACTGTATCCTGGTTGGGGGAGGTGCATTTTAAATAGGAGTTTTATTTCTTTGTACCGAGAGACATCTCTTTTGGCATGGATGTTTAATAGTAGTAATAATCTAATCTAATGCTGATGATAATAATTCCTTGAAATGAAATCAGCTCTCTCACAGGCCCACCTACAAATCACTGAATGGGGTTGCAGAAGTACAAAAAAATAAACTTCTCCATGGAGTTGAGTTTGAATCATGATATCCATGGAGTTGAGTTTGATATCATGGACATGTACAAGGAGTTTTCTTGGCACCATGATGCTAGTTTGCCATGGTCTTTATCTGGAAGATTTAAAGTTTATTTTATTTATAGCTACAAGTCCAAGAATGCTAGTCGAACATTTTCATCATATAAATGGAAACAAAGAAGAGGAAATAAGAATAAATCACCAGGCTAAATTCAAACATAGTGCTTTTGAATGTTGATCACAACTGAACAGAAATTAATTCCTTTTATGTAGATTGTGATGAATTGATCTAATAAAAAACAATCCTATTTTCAGTCCAGCCCCAACACTCAGGAGCAGAATTATTAGCTCAGAGTCAATCAGTGTAAAAAAAGGATGCTATAGCAAAATAAAGAGAAATGTTTTCAGTTATTTTCTTAGCTAGAATAGGGACTTTAAAAATGGATAGTAGGATATCGTTATACAATAGTTCCCTTTAACACACTAGATGATAAAATGTTACACCTTCCTAGATTGAAAATTTTACAAAAACAAAAATATGAGATATTAAAATGTGATTTAGATGTGAATGTTCTGTAAATTAGGATTCTAAAGTTTCCAGCCCCTAAATCTGTTTAATAGTACTACAGTCGCCTCAGTCGTATTAGCCAGCCTGCCAGCCTTCCTTCCTTCCACACAGAGATGTCTTCACCTGGGGCCAAAATGGGGCCACTTTGGGTGCCAATTGAGGTTCTTTGGGAAGGGCATTCCATAAATGAGGTGCCACCACCGAAAAGGCAAGATAAAGGGGCTTGGGAGTGTCCATGTCCCCTCAGGGATCCTGTTGTGACTAAGGAATCTCTCCTGAAAGCCCTTGAACAAAGGGCCTATAAGATATTCTCCACCCACCAGATTTCCCCCCCCCCACACCCCATGGATCCACCTGTCCTAGGCTGATCTGAGACTACTAATTACTCTTTCTAACCATCTTTTGCCTTAAAGAACCTCATTGGTCTAACTTGAAGATTTCCATCCAGCAAATGATCCCATTCCACATTCTACATATTCCATATTCCGCAAGGTAGTCTTCTGGTTCTCCCTTCCGTAGTGACCCAGGCTGCCTTCATCCTGATTGGCTGGCTGGGAAGGGGACAGTCCAGGCAGGTCTTCCTCAGCCAGATATTCCTATTAAAAGTGAGAGAAAGGATTTTAATTTCTACCCGTCATTCCCCTTTATCTCTGAGACATCCTATCAACTGCAGCACTGGATTTGGGGTTTTATCAAGAATTTCTCCCAGTCTGTTCTCCCCAGTTTTTAAAAACTCCCCCCCCCCAAACAGGATGCTGGGAAGAAAATCTGGTCCGGATTTCAGCGGTGAAAGGAAAAAACAAAAACTAATGCTGGTGCTATCTGAAGAGGAGGAAGTTTTATTTCCAAGAGTCAAAGCCCTTGGAAGGTAGACTACAAAATATGAAATATTCTAGCAACAACGTTTATATTATTCTAAATTAATTTCTTAATTGGCTTTTATTGTTCATTTTTAACACTCTTATTAACCCAGAAAAAGATTTATTGAATCTTTTCCCTTATAAATAAGTTTATCTAATGAAAATTAAATTTTGTGTTTGCTTTTTTTGTTTTTGTAATTTAAAAGATGAATTTAATTAATTATCATGTTCGCTTGTGAATTTAAAAGTTTTCCTTTCTGTTATGGCTTGTCGGCTTTTCCCCCTCCTCTCTAACGAGGCTCCTGTCAGCTACTGATAACTTTATTAGAGCTTAGATCAAAATTTCTTATACAACAGTTCTAATACATTTTATACAGATGTATAGATCCTTCTCACACTGGGATCAGTTGTATTTGATCGGGGCTCCGTCCCGTGGATGTTTGCTTCTCCCCAGTTTTTAAAACAATTTACCCTTTAACGAACTGATTCGGCCAATAATAATTGACCGGGGCTCCGTCCCGTGGATGTTTGCTTCTCTCCAATTTGTTCTTTTTAAAATACTGTCCTTCTCCTTTAAGAGGCCACCGAAGCTGACCGCGACAGCAACAATCATTCGTCCCGGTTTCCCGTCTGGGCGGAGCTCAAAGGCGGTCATCTGATTTCAAAAAGAGGCGCGAAAGTTTTCCTTGTCCCGGCGGAGGAGGCAACGATGGCAGCGTCCATGCCGGATTTGCTGGAAGAAGCCACCTGCTCCATCTGCCTGGAGTATTTCCAGGACCCCGTGCTCATCCCGGAGTGCGGCCACAACTTCTGCCGGGGCTGCCTGACCCGCAGTTGGGGGACGTCGGAATCGGAGGCTTCCTGTCCCCAGTGCAGACAGACCTTCGGGCCCCGCAACGTCCTGCCCAACAGGCAGCTGGCGCGGATGGTGGAAGTGGCCAGGCGGTGCGAAGAGCCTCGGGGCGAGGACGGAGGGAGCCTCTGCCCGAAGCACCGGGAGCCCCTCAAGCTCTTTTGTAAGGACCACGAGACCCTCATCTGCTTGGTCTGCCACGTATCCCAAGAGCACAGGGGCCACTGGGTGATCCCGGCGGAGGAGGCTCTCCAGGAGTACCAGGTAGGAATCCGCCAGGGGGAATCCTTGTGAAGGGCCGTCCAGATCCTTGGCCTTCCAGGCAATCCTTGAACTACTTTACTTGTTTCCTCTGTTGTCCGCAAACCGGGTTTAGCCTGGCGCAGATGCCAATCAGAACCAGACAGGAGTTCAAGGAACTTTTATTGAAGTATTTCAGCAAAAGGCTCTAAGAAGCTAAAGGAGCCAAGACCCACGAACCATATACAAATACAAACAGTTAAGATTAAGGAAGTTGAGAGATTACGGCTTTTACTGATTTTTTAATACAATTCAGTAGTGCTTATTCAACAAACATGTTGTCTGCGTTTATCATTCACTAATACAAATTAAATTCCTAATCGCTAGTTCGTTTCTCCGGCCATTGATAAAATAAGTCCCAAGTTTGAAAATATTCTTTTTCTTCTTTTTCTTTCAATCTCAAAGTAAGTCTGTCCATTTCTGCACAGTTTAGTATTTTTTTAATTATTTCTTATTCTGATGGTATTTCTTCATTTTTTGAATATTGTGCAAATATAAGTCTTGCTGCTGTTATCATATGCAAAATCAGATATATACTTCGTTTTTCAAGCTTTTCTGGCATTATACCTAATTTACAAAGTTCAGGTTTAAAATCTACATGTTTTCCCAGCATCTTTTCTGGCCAAGTATGTATTTTTGTCCAATATTTCTTTGCTTTAATACAGGGGTGTCAAACTATGGGAGGACCCCTCACCAGGAAACCGCACCCACTCCATTGGAGTTTTAACACATGTCCACCATACATGATAATAACTACCTGGTTTTTTATTACATTTCCAACATTTATCTGACATATTTTTAAACATTTTTGCTAATCTTGCTGATGGCAAGTGCCATCTATAAAACATTTTATATAGGGTTTTTTTTATAAGAGATTGACATTGTCAGTTTGTAATTTCTTTCCCACAGGCTTTGCCATTTCTCTAAATCTATATTATATCCAAAACCTTTTACCCATATTATCATTGTTTCTTTTACTTGTTCGTCTTCCATTTTCAAATTTAATAGAAAATTATACATTTTCTTAATTAGTTTTTCATCAGAGGTTAATAGTATCTGATCAAACGAAGTCTGCTCTTTATAGAATCCATACAATTTAACACCTTTATCATATCTCACTTGTATCTGTAAATATGACCACTAATGATAAATCAATACCCTGATTTTCCATCTCTTTTCTAGATATTAAGTTCCCTTCAGAGGTTAGAATATCTTTATATGTCCATATTTTCTCAAAGCTAACTAGATTTGGGTGTACAAATGCTTCCGTTGTTGACAGCCATCCTCGGATTTTCAAATATATTTTGCTTTTTATTTTCCCATGTTAGTAATAATGCATTTCTAATATAGTGATTTTGAAAATGCTTATGAATTTTATTTTTCCCATACCATAAAAAATCATGCCAACCAAGTTGTAAGTCATGTCCCTCTAAGTCAGCGGTTCTCAACCTTTTTTAGGTCGCGACCCCCGACCTGTCGAGCATCGTGCATGCGTGGTGCTACCCCCTGCGCCGTGCATGCATGGTGCTACCCCCTGCGCCGCGCATGCGTAGTGCTGCCCCATGCGCCGGCCGAGGCGTAGGCCGCCACCTGTTTGCGGTGGCGGCAGGCAGGCCCAGGCACTCCTGGGTGGCCGCGGCAGCGATGGCACAGGGCGACCACGTGCTGGGCCACCAGCTGGCCCAGCCCAAGGGAGGTAAGACACCCGCTGGGCCCCACGCGTGCCAAAAACCCTCCCAGCGCCTGTTGTGGGTGTCTCTAGACCAGCTTGGGAAATGTCAGAAGATGAGGAGGAGCAACCAGGCCCCTCTGGGTGCTTTCCCCTCCCGGCAGCAGAGACAGACAGGGAGGACATTTGCATGCAGTCTGGGTCAGACTCTCAAAGCGGAGAGTCAGACTTGGAACAGGAAAATATATGGCTTGATCCGAGATTCCGAAGGTTTGATAGGAGGAGGTTTCAGTTACGTGGAAAAAGGAAGCCACGGGGGAAGTGACGTATCGGAAACTATATTAGAAGGTGAAGGAGGGACTAATTCTTTGTCACGAGCAACGTTAATATCAAGGAGTAGCCTGATACCTTGAGAAGTTCGTTTGAACTCAGTTTTCTGGTGTTTTTGGAATGTACGGAAGATTAATGAGATCTTGGACAACCTGAGAGATAAAGAGTGAGTTAATTGGAAGGGGGGAGAGCATGTTTAAGCTGAATGTAAATAAGTCAGATTTGGCCGTTCCGCAAACAAAATGCCAGCAGCTTGCTTTGAAGTGAATCTCTTGAAATGTTTTAAATAAAACTCTTATAGAAATATTTCTGTGGACTTTACTAAGCTGAGAAGGGCCAGATACAACAGCGCCCGCCACTGCCCTGCTAGCCTTACCTTCGCTGCCGCCCGTTCTCAGTGGTGGCAGGCAGGCCCAGGCGCTCCTGGGCGGCCGCGGCAAGCAGCAGCGATGGCGCAGGGCGACCACCGGCTGGGCCACCAGCTGGCCCAGCCCAAGGGAGGTAAGGCACCTGCCGGGCCCCACGCGTGCCAGCTGCCCTCCCACCTCCAACCCCTGGCCCTCTTTTACTTACATTTTTAGTAGTTGCTCAGCAGGGAGGGATGGAAAGTTCCGGATAGCTCGCCTTCGCTGCAGACAAGTTGCAGCACCGTTTGCAGACTGGGAGTTTTGGCGGGCTCAGCAGAGCAGAGACAGCCTGGACAATTCCTATTGGCTTTTGAAAGCCAATAGAATTAGACTGTATTCAAGAGAGTCTATTCTATTGGCTTTCAAAAGCCAATAGAATAAGAGGGAGTAGCACCATTTTTGACATTTACAACCGTTGCAGCATCCCTGTGGTCACATGATCAACTACCATGTATTTATAACGAGTATATATCTTCTAACTGGGTCTTCCCTCAGACGTAATTCTTTACGGAAAAGAAACTCAGATCTTGTATTTTCTCTTCAGCTCGAGGTTGGGGATTGCCTGAAGGCTCAGAAGGAGGAGAAAGAAAAAATAGCTACATACAAAACGGACACAGAGCAAAGAGTTCAGGAGATGCTTGTAAGTATTGATCCAACGGTGAGGAGTTTCTGTGCTAATAGGAAGGAGAACACCAGCTGCCATCTTTAATAATAGGCAGCCTGTTTGTAAGTAGAAGTTCCGACTGAAATGAAATTCCAGTGAAAGACAGTGTTAGGGCACAGAACGTGTTCTTAGCCTGGGGACTGTATCTTTGACTGAGATGTCACCATTGGCTGAATGAGTCACAGTGATGTTAAGGGCACCTATCACACGAGCCATGTTTTACAAAGTGCATTTGGTTTACATATAAATGAACGCAAACCATATTTCATCTTATTGAAATAAATGTGAAATTAAACATTTTTGTCTACTTTTTTCGAATTCCTGATTGCCAAGAAAATTTTCGTGAGAGATCATTTAACTTGAGCCGTTTTTTGGTTTTTAGAAACCTTTCCCCCTGTGCTTGTTCATGTCAAAATGTTTTTTTTTTTCACCCTAGGAAATTCTCCCATCACATTTCAGGATTCTTCAGGGAATCTGTTTAAATATTATAATAATAAAAATAAATATAATTAAGTAAAAATGAAACAGAAATATGCCTTTTGCTCTTTTTGTCTTCTTCTTCTAGGACCACATCGAAAAAGAGAAAAAAAATGTAGTGGCTGAATTCAGAGAACTACAACTCTGGTTAGAAGGAGAGGAGAAGCTTCTGTTGGCTAGAATGGAAGAGACGGAGAAGGATATTATGGCAATAAAGGAGAAAGGTCTGGCCAAGCACATGGAGGATCTGTGCTCTCTTGACGATCTCATCCAGGAGATAGAAGAGAAGCATCAGCAGCCAGCCAGCCAACTCTTACAGGTCAGGCAGGAAGTTGAGATCATAGAATCATAGGGCTGGAAGGGACCTTGGAGGTCTTCTAGTCCAATCCTCTGCCCAAGGCAGGAGTCCTTATACTGTCTCGAACAAATGGTTGTCCAATCTATTATTGGAAGCCTCCAGTGATGGAACAGCCACAACTTGGGGAGGCAGGCCATTCCATTGATTAATGGTTCCCACTGTCAGGAAATTCTTCCTTATTTCTAGGTTGGATTTCCTTCTGATGAGCTTCCCCCCTTTGCTTCTTGTCCCGCCCTCAGGTGCTACAGAGAGTAAATCTATGACAGTCTTTCAAGTATTGGAAGATGGCTGTCCTGTCTCCCCTAAACCCTCTCTTTGTTAAGCGAAGCATTCCGAGTTCCCTTAGCCATTCATTGTATGGTTTGGCTTCCAGAGCCCTTGTCATCTCGATTGCTCCTCTCTGCCTTCTTTCTGGGGCCTCAGCATCTTTCTTGTATCACGGTGTACCAATGATGAAGTGGAGTAGACTGCTTTAGCCCCACCACAGAATCCTCTTATTGACTCTTTCCTTTTTTTCCTTTTTCCTAAATGTTATCGAAATTATAATAGTGAAAAGTACAAATGAAAATAAAGAAAATAGGGAAATGGAGAAGGATAAGAATGGGAAAGAAGTGTAGGGTAAAGGGGAAAGAAAAAAAGCAGTGTCTTCTAACTTTTTTCAGCACAGTAAAATACAAAATAAAATTACAATCTCAACTTTTTACTTTTACGTATCAGTACTAGCCTGTCTATAAAAACAAAGTCTAATAAGCAAAATCAAGTGTCGGGTATTCATTTTTTTTTTGTCTCAAGCACAAAGTCCAGAAGCAGTTTCCAAGTAGAAACTAATATATATATTTTTCTCTAATTAAAGCAATTTTGTCATTTTTTTCTAGCTTCATCATTTTCTCGATCCATTCTTCTGTTGTGGAGATTGATATATAGATAAGATAAGATAATCTTCATTGTCATTATTTTTACTGTGGGGCACACTGGTATACATAAAAAATGAAATTCTGTTTCCTGCTCTCAAAAGTATACGTATATACAACACACATATAAAGATGCTATATGCATACATATGTATATACCTACCACTCTTACACATAAATATCAGTCACTGTCCACCTTGAATACATAGCGGAAAGAGGAAGCTTGAAAGTTCACACGGTTGATACCACGGAGCCTCCTCCCAGAAGGTAACAGGGAAAACAGGTCATGAAGAGGATGTGTTGTTGTGCCCCAGATATTCTTGCGGGCCCTGCTCAAGCAACACTTTTATGCCATCATCTCCTGGATGGAAGGGAGGGAACTGCCAATAATCTTTTCTGCCATCCTCACCACTCTCTGCACCGCCTTCCTGGCTGGAGCAGGGATCCTTCCAAACCAGACTGTGATGCAATACGACAGGATGCTCTCGGTATCTTTCCATTTCTGTTCTTGTAGGATTCTGGCTGCACTCGTGATCCTGAATGCATGATTACGTGACCACAGGACAATGCACCGGTCATAAATATGAGTCAGTTGCCAAGCGGCTGAATTTTGATCACACAATCATGGTGATGCTGCAACGATGGTAACTGGAAAATGGCCTTATGTCACTTTTTTCAGTGCTGTTTTAACTGAGAAAAGGGTCACTAAATAGACTGTTGAAAGTAATGGCTAATATTAGGGATACACAATTCAGAAAAAGCAGGCCATGCGAAAAGCAAGCATTGAAAGTGCTGGTCAGTGTCCCTTTATTGTGCACCATTTTAAGAATGCCTGCTTAGGGTTCCTATCGCCTGTTAGGGGACATGTTGGTGGGTGTTCATTGTGGGGTCTCCTCCCCTTAATCTCCAGGGCAAGGGAAACCCCAACACTTTTGTGGAATTCCATTAACCAGTGGAACAACCTGCCTTCAGAAGCGATGAATGGTCCAACACTGGAAGTCTTTAAGAAGAGACTGGACAGCCATTTGTCTGAAGTGGTATAGGGTTTCCTGCCTGAGCAGGGGGTTGGACTGGATGATCTCCAAGGTCCGTTTCTTCTTCTTCTTCTTCTTCTTCTTCTTCTTCTTCTTCTTCTTCTTCTTCTTCTTCTTCTTCTTCTTCTTCTTCTTCTTCTTCTTCTTCTTCTTCTTCTTCTTCTTCTTCTTCTTCTTCTTCTTCTTCTTCTTCTTCTTCTTCTTCTTCTTCTTCTTCTCCTCCTCCTCCTCCTCCTCCTTCATATTATTATTATTATTATTATTCAACCAGGGTATAATTTTTGTAACACAAGGAAGTAAAAATAAACTGCTTTTAAAAAGGTGAGCGGCTGGGGGGAAAAAGCAATGTTATTTTTTTTAAAGAAAAAATAAAGTACTTTTTAATTATGTTAGTGTGTATCTGGTTTCACACATTTATGAATTTTAAGAATGTAACTGCATAGAAATGGCTCCTTTCATTTTTTGGTCTCTTTTTTAGGACATTGGAAGCATCTTGAAGAAGTAAGTGAATCCACCCTCCTCTTTACAGTCTCAGAGACCGGCAGCTCCTCCAGCAGTTTTCCTGTTTTGGAAAGTTATGTTTGTATTCAGCAGTAATTTCATTTAGAGACAATGTATTTCAGGGCCTCATAAATATTTCCCCAGACAACCTCCACACAATGTAAATAGCAATGTTTGATATGGTGAATCATTATGGTTGGTCTCACAGTCAGCTAGATGTTTAGATTGAATTTGGTATTTTTGTCCATCTACTGAGTCCTTCCCAAGGATAGACAGAGGTTTGATGGTGCTAAAGGTATCATTGTAGGATGGAAGCTGTTCCAAATAAGGCTGCCTTTTGCAATTGTCTGATAGTGGTTTTGTCAGTGCCGATGCTGTTCCAGTGGTGCTCCAGATGTTTTTGGACTACAACCAAGGCGTGTATTATTATTGGTGCTACCTTTGCTTTCTTTTGCCACAGTTGTTCTACTTCTATTTGCAGATCTTTGTATTTTGTGATTTTCTCCAGTTCTTTCTCTTTTATTCCGTTGTTTCCAGGTAGTGCCATGTCCACTTTTTTTGTCTTTCTCATCAATAATTGTCAGGTTTGGGGTGTTATGTAGCAGCATGGGGTTGGCTTTGAATTCTAAAGTCCCAAAACACTTTAGCTTCTTCATTTTTACTATTATTATAAGAACCCCCTTTGCTACTAGATTATCTGTCCTCAGGATTTATCACTCATTTTCATTAACAAAATCATTTAACATTTTCTATCTCATTTTCAGTCAATTTCTTTTCCATTGTGGCCCGCAAAGACATCCTGGAAACAGTGAGGGAACGGCCCCCTCTGCCCTGGCCCAGGCCAGCTGGGAGCCAATGTACAATTTTGTGGTGGCCATTTATGCAGAAACACATTCAGTCTTAGCTCCATAAGCCCCCCCCCCCGCATGGCCTAAGAGGAACAGTGAGGCTTCTCCAGTGGACCATGCCTTGGCACTTGCCCTGTTCCCCCCCCTTCTGGCAGAGACCCACAGATCTATCCCACTCCTGCCCAGGGCCCCACAGGCACCCTTGACGCGAATGGTGTAGAGCTGGCCACACCCACCCAGTAGGCCCCACCCATCCTGGCCACACCCACCCGGCCACCGGAGGGCAACCGCAATACTGATGCGGCCCTCAATGAAATTGAGTTTGACACCCCTGGCCTATACCATTTCAGACAAATGGCTGTCCAGTCTCTTCTTAAAAACTTCCAGTGTTGGAGCATTCACCGCTTCTGGAGGCAGGTTGTTCCACTGGCTAATTGTTGCAACTGTCAGGAAGTTTCTCCTTAGTTCTAGGTTGCTTCTCTCCTTGATTAGTTTCCATCTGTTGCTTCTTGTCCTGCCTTCAGGGGCTTTGGAGAATAGCTTGACTCACTCTTCTTTGTGGCAACCCCTGAGATATTGGAACACTGCTATCATGTCCCCCCCACCTCGTCCTTCTCTTCATTAAACTAGACATACCCAATTCCGTTCCTTATATGTTTTCGCCTCCAGTCCCCTAATCATCTTTGTTGCTCTTCTCTGTACTCTTTCTAGAGTCTCAACATCATTTCTACATTGTGGTGACCAAAATGGATGCAGTATTCCAAGTGTGGCCTTACCAAAGCATTGTAAGGTGGTATTAATACTTCACGTGATCTTGATTCTATCTCTCTGTTTATGCAGCCTAGCACTATGTTTGCTTTTTTGGCAGCTGCAGCACACTGCTGGCTCATATTTAAGTGATTGTACACTAGGACTCCGAGATCCTTCTCACAGTTACTATTGAGCCAGGTACCACCTATACTATACCTGTGCATTTTGTTTTTCTTGCCTAAATGTAGAACCTTACTTTTTTCACCATTGAATTTCATTTTGTTAGATAGTGCCCAGTGTTCAAGTCTGTCCAGATCCTCCTGTATCTTAAGCCTGTCTTCCAGAGTGTTGCAGCTTGGTATCATCTGCAAATTTGATAAGTTCCCCATCTATCCCCTCATCTAAATCATTGATGAAGATGTTGAAGAGCATAGGGCCCACAACAGAGCCCTGGGCCACCCCACTACACAACTTCCCTCCAGGTAGATGCAGTTCCATTGAGGACCACACGACCTGTCAGCCAGCTACGAATCCATCTGGTGGTGATGCTGTCTAACCCACATTTTTCTATCTTATCAAGTAGTAGGTTGTGATGTACTTTATCAAATGCCTTACTGAAGTCCAAGTAATTTTTTTTTATAAAGATTTTATTGGGTTGTTTTTTTTCATCAACATATGTTAATTTTTCCATTCAACAAGTTGTTTGGAGTTTGCTATGCTAATACATGTTCAATTCCTAATTCTTCATTCTTTCCTCTAGCCAAGAATAAAATAGGTTCCAAATGTGATAGTAGTCTGTATCTTCTTTATCTTTCAACCTCATAGTTAATATGTCCATCTCTGCACATTCCAATATTTTCCTGATTATTTCTTCTTCTGATGGTAGTCCTTCATTCTTCCAGGCTTGTGCAAAAATTATTCTCGCTGCTGTAGTGATATGTAAGATTAAATATAATTTAATTATATTCTGCTTATTAGTCTTTTCAAGCATAATACCTAGTAAAAAATGTTCAGGTTTAAAATCCACTTGTTCACCCAGTATTTTTCTCCAATAGGCCTTTGCCTTACCACGTGTCCACCAAATGTGATAGTACGTGCCTATGTTATGTTTCCATTTCCAACATCTATCTGACATATTTTTAAACATTTCTGCTAATCTTGCTGGCAGCAAGTGCCATCTATAAAACATTTTATATAGATTTTCTTTGTATGAAGTTGACATTGTTAATTTGTAGTTTCTCTCCCATAACATTTGCCATTTTTCTAATTCTATATTATAGCCAAAAGTTTTTGCCCATCTTGTCATTGTTTTTTTCACTTGTTCACTTTCCATATCCAAAATTAACAAAAAGTTATACATTTTCTTAATTAATTTCTCATCTGAGGTTAACAAAATCTTATCAAACACAGTTTGATCCTTATAAAATCCATACATTTTTACATCTTTTTCATATCTACTTTGTATCTGTAAATGTGCCCACCAGGACAAGTTAATTCCCTGATTTTCCAGTTCTTGTTTAGATTTTAATTTCCCATCAATATCTAAAATACCTTTATATGTCCATATTTTTTCAAAGTCTACCAAGTTCAGATGTATAAATGCCTCCATTGTTGATAACCATCCTGGAATTTTTAAATATATTTTAGCTTTAATTTTTCCCATACTGTTAATAAGGCATTTCTTATAAAATGATTTTGAAAGTACTTATGGACTCTGTTTTTCCCATACCATAAGAAATTGCCACCCCAATTGCAAATCATGTCCCTCTAAATACAATAAGCTTTTATTTCTAAGTGTTATCCACTCTTTCACCCTTGTTAACACAGATGCTTGGTAATACAACGTCTATTCCGGCAACCCAAAACCTCCATTTTCCTTAGCATCTTGTAATGTTTTCATCTTAATTCTAGCTTTTTTCCCCTGCCAAATAAAGTTCAAAACCAATGAATTTAAATTTTGAAAGAATTTTCTCTCAAATTTTATCGGAATCGATTGAAATAGAAATAAAATCTTCAGCAACACATACATTTTTACTGTAGCAATTCTTCCTAATATTGACAGCTGCAGATTTTTCCATCTTTCCAAGTCTAGCTTTATTTGCTTCAATAATTTTGTATAATTGTCTTTTTTTATTGACGAACACTTAGCCGAAAGACGAATACCTAAATATTTAACTTTTTTCACTATTTGTACCTCTGTTTTCTCTAATATTTGCCTTTTTTGTTTATCTGTGAGGTTCTTTACTATTACTTTAGTTTTTTCTTTATTTACTTTTAGTCCTGCCATTTCTCCATACTCTTCTATCTTTCCCCATAGTTTAGGAATCATCTCTAAAGGTTCTTCCAAGAGAAACACTAAATCATCAGCAAATGCTTGTAACTTATATGTTTCATCTTTTATTTTCAATCCTTTAATTTCTGTGTCCTGTCTTATCCTTCTATTTAGTACTTCCAAAGTAAAGATAAATAATAATGGAGATAGTGGACACCCTTGTCTCATACCTTTTCTTATCTCAAAGCTCTCAGTATAATTGAAGTCCAAGTAAATTATATCCACAGCATTCCTCTGGTCCACTGATTTTGTCACCTGGTGAAAAAATGCAATGATTTGTCTGGCATGATCTCCTTTTGACAAACCCATGTTGGCTTTTGGTAATGACTTTGTTTGCTTCTAGGTATTGGCTGATTTGTTGTTTGATTATCTTTTCCAGAATCTTCCCAGGTATTGAGGTCAGGCTGATAGGTCTGTAGTTTTTTGGATCCATTTTTTTCCTTTTTTGAAGATGGGAACTACATCAGCTCTTTTCCAGTCCTCTGGTAGTTCCCCAGTGCTCCAGTATCTTCGAAAGATATAGTTCAGTGGCTCTGAGATCACCTGCCAGTTCCTTCAGAGGAACTGGGGTGTAATCCATCTGGTCTTGGTGATTTGAACTTGTCTAGGTTGAACAGGTGCTCACTTACCATTTTCATTTTCTTGTCTATCTTAACTTCTGCTTCTGGCCTGTTTTTTACGGTATCCTGTATTCTGAACCCTAGTTGTTGATTCCAATATTAATGTCCCCTCTGAATTTTCTCTGCTCAAGGCTAAACATTTACTTTCAATACCTCTTCAAAGAGCTGCTTCTAGTCAGCTTGTTGCTCTTCTCTTTTCAGCCCCTTCTACAATACTTTTTAATATGTGGTACACAAAATTCAACCCTTCAGCCCAGAACAAAGCGTAAGTAGCACACTTACTTTACAACCAGGTTGGTATTTTCAAATATGGTTGTTCTTTTAATTTTTTTCCATACTAGCAGTAATGAATTCCTAATACAATGTCTTTGAAAGTAGCTATGTATATCACTCTTCCCATACCATCTTGTAATATTTTTACGTTTATTCTCGCTTTTTTGCCTTGCCGTATACATTTCAATATCATTTTATTTAATTCTTCAAAATATTTTTTTCCTAGTCTTATTGGAATTGTCTGAAACAGGTACAATAATCTTGGCAAAATATTCATCTTAATTGTAGCTATTCTACCCAGCAAGGACAGTTGTAGGTTTTTCCAATTTTCCAAATCTACTTTAATTTGCGCTTTCAGTTTATCACAGTTATCTTCTTATCATCTTGCTGTTAACTGAACTCCTAGATATTTAACTTACTTTGCAATCTGGAAACCCATCATCTTGGCAAATTCTCTTTTCTGTTTATCTGTAAAGTTTTTAACTAATATTTTAGTTTTCTCTTTGTTTCAATCCTGCCACTGCACCGTATTTTTCTGTTTTCTCAATTAGTTTAGGTCCTGTTTCTTGTGGTTCTTCTAAAATAAACACCAAATCATCAGCAAATGCCTGTAGTTTATACTCCTTTATTTTCATGCCTTTTATTCCACTGTCTTGCTTAATATTTCTGTTTAACATCTCTAAAGTTAAAATAAATAACAATGGAGATAGGGGACATCCTTGCCTTGTACCCTCAGTTATATTAAAGTTCTCTGTCAAGTCCCTATTTACAATCACCTTTGCTGTTTGTTTATGATATATTGCCTTAATCGTGTTAATACATTTATCTCCAAAGTCCATATACTTTAATTGTAAAAGCATAAATTGCCAGTTCACATTGTCAAATGCCTTCTGTGTGCCAAGGAAAATCAGTGCCATTTGCTTTCCAGAGTGCATCTCATAATATTCTAACGTATTCAAGATCATCCGCATATTATTTTTAATTTGCCTCTTAGGTAGAAATCCATTCTGATCTATGTGTATAATGTTATTGAAAACCCTTTTCAATCGCTGTGCTATTATTGAAGCGTAGATTTTGTAATCTACATTTAACAACGATATTGGCCTGTAGTTTTTTTATTTGTGGTGAATTAGAGTCTTCTTTAGGTATCAATGTAATATTCGCTTCCGTCCATGTTTTAGGTATCTTTGCTTCTGACATTGCTTCATTATAAACTTTGAGCATAGCTTGGCCTATTGTGTATTGTAAATGTTTATAAAATTCTATCGGTAGACCATCTGGCCCAGGAGTTTTGTTATTTTTTTTGTCTCCTAATTGCTTCAGTTAGCTCCATCGTTATTCTTTCATTCAGCGTGGTCTTCACTTCTTCAGAGACTTTTGGCAATTTAGGTTTTTCCAGATATTATTTTATTTTAACTTCTGATATTTTCTCTTGGCTATATAATTTCTATAGTTGAGTTTTTATTTTTTCTAACAAATTTTATTGTTTTTTTTAACTTTTACAACAGAATGCTCAAGACACACCGTGGTGGTTAGGTGATCAATCATCCAAAAACAAAATCATATAATAGCTCAAGTAAATATATTGAATGTTCCCTCTCTATTTCCCTCAAATAATATAACCTATTTAACATAATCCATTTCTACATTACATATCTATAAATCCTAATCCTGTTTTGAACTTTATTAATTTACAGTTACCATAGTCCAATTTGATCTTAGATAAACGTATTATCACTTCGGATAAAATACTAATCCAGATATATTCTAATTCATAATCTCATAAATCATTGATTTTATCACAAATCTCTCTTATTTATTCAGATAGCATTTAAATCTCATTCAAATAATTATCATGTCTAAAAAAAGAACATATCTATTATTACATAAAACATCGTCTTACTAACTTAACACACTCAATTAGTTGTTAAATCAATCCGAATTTCTAAAAACCTCTTTCATATTTTTATTCTCATTCCATTACAAAATAATTTTCATACAAATAAACATATTATTCCAAAAAATACACTCTTACTCTATTTAACATGTATATTCTAATAATCACAATTTTTCAACTCTAAGTCTTAGTCCTTAAATCAATCCATATGTCTCAAAACCTTTTTAATCCATTACATATAATTTTAAATTTCTCTTTTTAGTCTTATTCTGGCTTTCTTTTTATGCCAAGCAGGTTTCCATAACAAAGCCTCTATTTCAGCAAATAGATCTCCCATTATTGCTTGTAATGTCATTTAGGTCAGTAAAAGACCTCCCATCCTCTGTTTTTGACGCCTGGCTCCTGTCTGTTGGATCATATCCAGTTTTATAATTAGTAGTTGATTATCAAAGTTGTCATAATTCTCCAACAGTTGTAATTTCAAGTCCATTTCTGTTAGTTTTGCAATTATAGCTAGTTTAGTTACAATCATTTTCTGGTCATCCAAAGTCTCCATAGGTTGTATGTAAATTAATTTCTCTTCTATTGCTTTTTGGTCTGTAGAATGATCAAATAGAGTCTGAAGGTCAGTTTGTAAGTTCACAGTAGAATTTCTGTTTATTATTTCTGCAGTACTCTCTCTTATTTGGGAACATATTTCCTCAGTAGCTTCATAAATCTTTTCCAGTATGAGTTTACAGTTGAGTTGTAAATATGATTTCTCCATTTCAGTAGTAACTAAATCCAATCCTGTTATCTTTTAGTGGGGGCTATATTCCAAAACATTTAGTCAGTATCCACCCCCACCAATAACAGCTGTTGGACCAAAAACAAGAAACAGTTGCAGTTTTACATTTCTCCACAAGGTGTCCTCACTAAACTATGAAGGTCTCTTCCAGACCCCCAAAATGAGGTTAGTAAAGTCAAAAGAGCTGTGGAATCTCTTTTCGGGCTTCTCATAGAGTTGTTTGTTTGTTTTTCCAAGCAATAAAGATTTATCCCTTTAAAAAAATAAGTCCAGGACATAGGAAAACAATATTCTCCAGCTTAGAAGATATAATAATACAGTTTTATGATAAGGATTTTTCCAGGGCCCCCAAGTAACAAAAAATAAAAATAGTCAATAAGAAGTTTTTTCCTTTGTTATGGAAAGCTCTTTTCCCCAGATAAACAAAGGCAGCTCTTTCAAAGCAGGGAAGTATTTCCAAAAGGCTTTTAACAGGAGAGTAGTTAAGGAAAGAGCGAGAGGGAAAAGTCACACCGGGATCATCCATGATGGTTTCTTAACGCTTAGATCAGTGGTTCTCAACCTTTTTCAGGTTAAGACCCCACTTGTCCCGCCCATGCGCGGCGCGACCCTGGTGTGACCTCGGCGCACGCGCGCAACAAAAAAAAACAAAAACAAAATGGCGGACCGCGACGGGCTGATCCACGTATGCGCGGCGCGTGCGCGACGAAAAAAACAAAACAAAACAACAAAAAACAAAATGGCGGACCACGACGGCCCGAACTGCATGCGCGGCGGGCGCGCGACGAAAAAAAACAAACAAAAAAAACAAACAAAATGGCGGACCGCGGTGTCCGGCGACCCCCGCGAAACGGTCGATTGACCCCAAATGGGGTCGCGACCCATAGGTTGAGAACCGCTGGCTTAGATGTTCTTTTGACTTTCGGCTGGAGCAGCTAAATGATCGGCCATGTTACTGGCCGATCTTTTGTCCGTCGGCCCTGAGGAGGTGCCTCGGACCGCGGCCCTGAGGAGCTGCATCCTCCCCCCCCGCAATCAACGAGAGTCCTCATCGGTAGTCACCCCTCCAGAGTGACATTTTGACCAGATTAAGGGTCTACCGGCAGAGGAAAAGCAGATAACGGAGAGACAAGTCTCTTCGTGTGCCTGCACCACTGCAACCCAAAATCGGAAGTCTATAGTTGAATTTTTCTATAGCTGTTCTAGTCTCTTCTTCTCTTCCTCTTTAGCAAATATCCCTTCAAAAATTACTTGTAATACATCAAAATTATTTATAATCCATCAAAGTCTGGCAAGGGAATTCTTCTATTCAAACTGAAAGTAAATTCCTGCAGTTTCTCAACTTCAGCCTGCTGGATTGTTTTTTAATCTGTTAAAGCCAGAAAGCTGTTAGCTTTACCCAACCATACTGTTCACTCTCTGTTCCAACTTTCCCAACTGAACAATTTGCAGCTGCCAAAGTTAATTATTATTTACAGCTTCTACTCTAAACCACACTTCATGTTCAAGGTCAGCCACTTTCACCTCTTATTATCTTTCTCTGCTAGTAAGGGCCAGTAGATGGCGCACTTGTTCTGTTTTCCTCTTTTTTTTAGCCTTTTTTGGTGTTAAAGTTTTAGACTTTCTTTTATAAAATATAGATCAGTGATGGCGAACCTTTTAGAAACCGAGTGCCCAAACTGTAACCCAAAACCCACTTATGCATCGTCAGGTGCCGGGTGGGTGTGGCCCATTGAGTGGTTGTGGCCCATTGGGTGGGCGTGGCTGCAGTGGTAACAGCAGACTGGGTGGGACTAAAAAGTTCAATCAATTCCAACTTTGCAAGATCTTTTTGTTTTCCCGCGAAAAGTTGAAATTGACTGATTAATTGAACCTTTTTTTTTTTGTACACGGGCGGAGGCCTAAAGCGAAAAGGTTTTATAAAACCCAGCTGAAGGCCTAGGACTGGGGCGATGGCGCGTGTGCCCACAGAGAGGGCTCTGAGTGCCGCATCTGGCAGCCGTGCCATAGGTTCGCCACCACGGGTATAGATCGTTCAGCTTCCTGTTCTTATTCCACACGTTATTAAAACAATAGCTAAGCAGAGAAATGATTGGAGCCTGGGAAACAGGGCCCTTGTCAGTCAATCATCAGCTTACCAGGAGCTGAGGACAGGGCAACACAAGGAAAGAACAATCACTGACTTAATGGCCGGCCATCAACACCCCACTTAACAACTAAAAGTCACACACAACCAGGCATCACATGTATACAATGTGCAGGACAGCCCAGTGTACACATTGTGGAGAGAGAGCAGTTCCCTGAGGAAGCTTAGAAGAATAAACCTCTGGTCCCGGTGACCAACTCAGACTGGATCCTGCAGCTAGCCAGTCCTCAAGCACCATCTGATGTTTTAGAAAGATTCTTCCATTGGCAGGATGATAAACATCGTTCTTTTGCCTTGCCAGGTGTCAGGCGAAGGAGACATATGAGAATCCCATGGATTTACTTGTAGACCCGATGTGGACAATCTGGGATTACAGTGATCTCGCTGTGCTTCTGAAAAGTGCCATGAAAAAATTTAGAGGTAAAAAAACAGCCGCCGAGGTTTTACGCTGGATGATATTTTGACCGCAGAGCATCCAAAAGAGATTGTGGGTCAGTGTCAGGGGGATCAAAGAGGGATCGATGTCAGGATAAGTGGAAGAGACACCTTCATTTCCCTGGGGAAAGGCCCTGTGTCTTGGCACCAGGAGGGGGAACAGGAGCTTCCTGGTTTCTCCCGTTAAAGATGAGTTAGCTAAAAACAGGAACCACTAGCCAGTCATAGTTGACCATTTACAGGTAGTCCTCGACTTACAACAGTTCATTTACTGACTGTTGGAAGTTAGAACTGACTTAGGACCATTTTTCACACTTATGACATCCACACAATCATGTGATTCATATTCAGATGCAACTGATTCAAATTTATGACAGTTGAAGTATCCACAGGGATCCCCACAGTCACGTGATTTACATTTGGATACTTGCAACTGATTCCTATTTATGATGATCCTATTATCATCTTTTGTCACATTCTGACAAGCAAAGTAAATGGGGAAGCCAGATTCACTTCACAACTGTGTTACTAATTTAACAACTGCAGTTTTTCACAACAAATATGACAAGAAAAGTCATAAAATGGGGCAACATTGACTTAACAAATTTCTCAGCAACATAAATTCTAAAATGAATTTATGGGAATTATGAATTTTGGAATTATGAATTTCCCAAATCCATATTCACTGATCATTGGGGAAGCTGAATAAGCTTCCACTAAATATAATGGAATATATACAGGTAGTCCTTGACTTATGAGCACAATTTCAGTTGTTAAGTGAGTCGTGCTGTACTTTATGACCCCTTTTGCCACTGTTGTTAAGAAAATCACTGCAGGCAAGTGAATCGTGTGGTTGTTAAGCAAATCTGGCTTCCCGCATTGACTTTGCGTGTCAGACGCTTCCCAGGAAAGTTGCAGATGACAATCCCAGAACCATGGGATGCTGCAGCCGTGATAAATACATGCTGGATGTCAAGTGTTGGGATTTTGATCATGTGACTGGGGATGCTGGAACGGTCGTAAGTATGAGAACTGGTCATAAGTCATCTTTTAGTGCCATTGTAACATTGAGTAATCATTAAATTAATGGTTATGTTGAGGACTACCTGTATATGGAAAGTATAGTAGAATGTATTTATATCTGACAAAATAGATATAGCTACCACTGACATCCTGGCTTGTAGCTTTCCTTATTCCTTATTTCCTGATTTGAGGCCAAGGAAAGCAAACAAGAGTGAAAGTGAATATATGATAAATATGATAGCAGTGTTCCAGGATTTGAGGGGCTGCCACATTATTCACCAAAGCACCAGAGGGCAGGAGAAAAAACAACGGTTGGAAACTGATCAAAGAGAGAAGCAACCTTCCTGACAGTGAGGACAGTTAACCGGTGGAATAGCTTGCCCCCAAAAAATTGTGGGAGCTCCATCACTGGAGATTTTTAAAAAGAAGCTAGACAGTCACTTGCCCGAGATGGCATAGGTTCTCCTGCTAGAGGAGGGGGCTGGACTAGAAGACCTCCAAGATCCCTTCCAATTCAATTCTATTCCTATTCTATTCTATGTCGGTCACCGGGATGAGAGTTTCTGTCTTCCGGGCTTTCGGTCTCTCCCTGAAGCCCACCTTCGTGCCTGCCTGTCTAAAAAGCCACACACAGAGACACTATAAATACCATACACAAAACAGCACACACACTCCACTAGAGAGGAATTCCCTGAAGATAGGCTCCAGCAACGGCCTGGAAGACAAAACCTCTCGTCCCGTTGACCGACCCAGATGGGATCCTGCAAAGCAAACCAGGGTGTCTCTGGGGAGGCCCTTCTGTCACTCCATTTCCAGCGATGAGATGCTGAATCCCTCCCTTTTCTTCCTCAGATACTCTGGCAAGTGGACTTCAACTCCAGAAAGGTAAATATGAGTTATAAGAATCTCATATCGCTTGCTATTTAAACTCTGATGCTAGTAGCTTTAAGGGAAATATTGTACAATATTAGCATAAGATTAGATACCTTGAAGACTATGATGATCCAGTAAACTTAAACGATTTATTATTTATGACCTATTACTTGCTATTTATATGTACACTGTGAGCTTATCCACCGAAGACATTCCTTCGATTTATGGAATTCACTTCCTGAAGGGGTCGTGACAGCTGTCAGCCTTGACAGCTTCAAGGCAGGGCTAGATAGATTCATGGATGCAAAGTGTATCGGTGGTTATTAAAACGGATGTCCATGTGCCGCCTCTATGTTGGTTGAGGCAGGCAGGATTCCCTTGAGTACCATTTGTTTGGGGGTCAAGGGAAAGGGAGGGTTTTGCCTTCTCTTTCTGCTCAAGATCCCCATGTACATTTGGTGGGCCACTGTGTGACACAGAATGCTGGACTCGATGGGCTTTGGCCTGATTCAGCATGGCTCTTCTTATGTTCTTATGTTCTTATGTGTGTCTGATCACACTTGGCCAATAAAGAATTCTATTCTATTCTATTCTATTCTATTCTATTCTATTCTATTCTATTCTATTCTATTTCTATTTCTATTCCATTCCATTCCATTCCATTCCACTCCACTCCACTCCACTCCACTCCACTCCTTTCCATATAAAGAGCAACAAAGAAAAAAAGTATAGGATTAGATACCTTAAAGACTATGAAAATCCACTAAATATAAACTAGAAAATTGATGTCAGTCTTAGTGTAGAATGAAGTATTTGCATAAGTGGGAAAATATGGGCTGGTACTGAAAGGAATATAGAACTCCTGCCAGGCTAATAACATCCTCTTCATTTTACTGCCTGACTATAAATTGGTGAGAGACCAGGTCTTTGGGAGCAGAGATATTAAGTCCTTTGGGTCACAGCAAATAGCAAAGTTGGAGCACCAGGGATGTCCCAGGGGTGCTTTTTCCACGAGGTAACTGGACTTTCTTGTTTTTCTTTGAAGACATTTCGCTTCTCATCTAAAGAAGCTTCTTCAACTCTGACTGGATGGTGGGGTGAGGATCAGAATCAGAGCTGAAGGAGCTTCTTGGATGAGAAGTGAAACGTCTTCCAAGAAAAACAATGAAGTCCAGTTGCCTTGTGAAAAAAAGCACCTTTGAGACAACCATGACCTGGATGACTGAGACTCTCCAGAGACATCGAGCACCAGGGATGTCTCCACCTTGTGAGCCATCAAATTGATGAAAGCAGAGGTTTCCTGTGCAGAAACATGGCAGCCTCTTGCTCTGCCTGATCTTCTGGATTAAAGTTCCAGGTAGAGTCCCTGTTCAACCTTGGCCTTCCCGGGAACTCACTGAAGGCAAAGCCAACCACTCTTCACCCTCCACCCCAATCTTCCCATCTGCAAGATGGAAGTTAAAGAGATCGATATGCAGGGATGAAGCACCATGAAGGCTTACGGGCCATTTATAAAATCAGTGAATCTTCCAGTTCTGGAAGCTGAACTCCTTTCAGAGTAGAGGCCGTAGGGTTGATATATTGGGGGTCAAGACACAAACCAGGCCTGCAGCCTAAGCTCTTGTTCTTCTTCCTTCCTTCCTTCCCGCTTGCAGTGAATGTAATTCTGGATCCAGATACAGCCCATCCTGGCCGCCTTGACATCCCAAAAGATGGAAAAAGCGTCAGAGGAATTAAGCCAGTTAAAGAAATATATCCTTCCCCAAACAGTAGGAGATTTGAAGAGTATCCATATGTCCTTGGCTGTCAGAGGTTCTCAACAGGGAGACATTTCTGGGAAGTTATTGTAGGAGATACAAAAAAATGGGATGTAGGGATTACCCTCATGCCAATGAACGTAACGAATCTTGATGAGCAGACCAGACACTGGCAGGTTTATAAATGGGGAGAGAAATGCAGGATGTTCTCTCCATCAGAAGACTTTGAAGTGGTCCTGAGTGAGAAGCCCACAAGGATCTGCATCTCTCTCAACTGCGAAGGGGGACAAGTGAGCTTTTTTGATGCCAGGACTGCAGCTCTGCTCCATACATTCTCGGACGATTCCTTTGTTGGAGGGACCCTTCTGCCCTCTTTCTTTTTGGATGAAGGCGACTCCCTGTCACTCCCCTAAAATGACCTCCATAGGCAAACCTTTGGAAAAATCCCTGTTTGCTAAGCTGTAGTCCCTGAGAGCCTTTAAAACAGAGGTTCCCTAGCTTCCTTTAGTGTTGGATGCCACACTGAGTTGCTTGTGGTTGTGTAGCCTTGGAAATGGAAAGAATGGGTCAGTCAATCAATCTAAAAAATGAGGAGTCCTGTGTGAGCTTTATAGGCTTTAGTGTTATGTGTTCAAGTGTTTCAATACTAAGGATACCTTATCTTACATGGCTAAAGCCATAAATCATGGGTTTTAGATGTCCGTCACAGCTCTCCTTCCCATTTATGTATCCTGCTTGTTTCTTTAATGTTTAGTTGCAATCAGTGAGTGTGTAGGTTCCCATAATCTGTAATTCTGTAATCTTTCCCTGTTTTTTTTCTTTCTGCTTTCTTTCTGTTTCCTTTTAAATATACACAATAATCATAATCCCAACAAACCTTAGCAGGGCTTCAGCAAATATTAGACTCCATGTAAGACTTACAGGATCATTGTTGTTAGCTGCGAAGTCGTGTCCGACTCACCGCGACCCCCATGGACAACGTTCCTCCAGGCTCATAAGGTGTTTTTTTTAAAATGTTTTTTACAATCCTAGTGTTGCTTCTATCTTTTTATACTTACCTAAGTTATCTACAATAATCAGATTACTAATTGTAATTTTAAATGTGTCTCATGGATTGTAGCTCCTTCCTTTGCAATTTAATGTCAATAAATTTATTTTTACTTCATTTTATTCTGCCAATACGAGATCTTATTGCTATTTTAGAGCGACGTTATTAGTTTTATTGTCAACCATCCCATTTGGCACATTTCAACAAATGGAACTCCCAGCTCTTTAAAACTACCAAGAGTAAAACTTTACTGAAAGATCCATCTAGGCACAGTGGAAGTAAAGTCAGTTCGAGGATTTTCCCATAAAAACCCACATAGTTAAAACCCCCTTCCCCCCCTCCTCTGGGCCACCCACAGTTCATAGTTCATCAACTGAGTTCAGTTCTTTTGTTTTGGGAAATCAGGTCTGTGCCATCTGAGCATATCTCATAACTTGACCTTGGTGAATAAGGTCTCACTGGCAACAGCAAACTCTCACAAATTCCTCACCCTAGGAAGTCACCAATCCCCCTCCTGTTTCTTCTGTATGACAGAACACAAGCCAAAGTCAAGTGCAGGAAATGATGGAGACGAGTCGGTTTTGACATTTATGCCGTTTCAAATCAAACAAATCAGTGATTATTCAGTATAATACACAGAAACAAGACACGTAGAAGAGAGTAAACAAAACATACACATTGGTTATGTGTCCTGAATATGTCACCAAAATTAAATAGAATTGTAAAAATGAAATACATTATTAAATAAATACATTATTTGACAAGATGCCAAATAGCCCTCTTTTTCCTTCTTGCTTTGATGCACTCTGCCTTTTAGTAACTGTAGAAGAAGAAGCCAATCTGGTGTAGTGGTTAAGAAATCAAGCTAGCCCTGAGTTTTAATCCTACCTTAGGCACAACCTTAGGTGACCTTGGATCAGTCACTCATTCAGCCCTAGGAAGGAGGCAATGGCAAGGCTCTCCTGAATTCTTTCCAAGAAAAGTGCAGGGAGATTCGTCCAGGCAGCCACCAGGGGTCCACAATCTGAGACACCCCAAAAGTGGCTTCGATACTGAGATGGGAGTCAGATCCAGTTTGGTCTAGTGGTTAGGGCGCCAGGTTAGGAAGAGGAAGACTGTGAGTTCAAGTCCTGCCTTAGCCCTGAAAGCCAACTGGGTGACTTAGAGCCAGTCATTCTCTCTCAGTCCAACCCACCTCACAGGGTTGTTGTGGGGAAATTGGAGGAGGAAGATGTGTCGGATATGTTTGCCACCTTGATTTATTTGTAAACATAATAAAGGTGAGATACACATAGTTAATAAAGAATAAGGGAGGTGAAGCTGAAGTCTGATATGGTGACTTTGAATGCTAACAGCAGCTCTCTGGAACATCTCAAAACATCTGAACAATTGAAGACTGACAAGCTGCTGCTGGCAAAGGAACAAGTGAGGAATCCAGGCGAACGTATCTAATACAGCTAGTCCTCGAATCACAACCACAACTGAGCCCCAAATTTCTTCTGCCAAGTGAGACAGCTGTTAAGTGAGCTTTGCTCCATTTTAACTGTATCATGGGGGAAGAGGGAGAAGGGAATGGAAGTTCGGCAGGAAAGAGGAGGAGAGCAGGGGATAGAGATGGAGGGCGAGAGGAATAGGGGAGTTTCTTTGGGGGCAGAGAAGGGAGAGGAGGGAGGTGGGGCCTCCTGGCCCACGTAGTCTCTACCTCATGGAATGGGGGGGGGCGAGTGACATGTGAGGATAAGTTGAGGAAAGGGGGAGAAAGTGTGAGGGAAAGTGGAGAAAAGTGTGGGGGAAGGTAGGGAAAGGTCTGTGAGAAAGATTGAGAAAAGAGGAGGAGGAAGGGGAAAGAGGGAGAGAAAGGGAGGCAGGCAGGGGCAGGAGAGACCAGCAAGCATCAAGAGAGAGAGAGAGGAAGAATGGCTGACTGGCCGTCTGATCACCCCCACACCGTGTCACCCACCTGTGGGAGAAGGCTGCTCAAGGGACCAGCTGGAAGGACAAGACAGCATAGTCTTGCTGACCCAGGCAAGTGGAGGTGTCTGATGGAGGGAGCAAAGTGGATGGGCAGCCACAACCACGGACTGTACCAGGGGAAGGCGCCCGGGTGGTTGGAAAAAAGGGCCAGGGAACCTGGACCCCAGGGACTCTTTGTGGGGTAGTGCTCCATGATGATCTTTCTTGTCACAGTTGTTAAGCGAATCATATGGACCCAGGAAATTACAGACCTATCAGCCTGACCTCAATACCAGTCAGAGGACTGCTGTGGATATAATTTACTTGGACTTCAGTAAGGCATTTGATAAAGTAGATCACAACCTACTACTTGATAAGATAGAAAAATGTGGGTTAGACAGCATCACCACCAGATGGATCCTTAGCTGGCTGACCGGCCGTACTCAGCGTGTGGTCCTCAATGGAACTGCATCTACATGGAGGGAAGTGTGTAGTGGGGTGCCCCAGGCTCTGTTCTGGGCCCAGTGCTCTTCAACATCTTCATCAACGATTTGGACGAGGGGATAGATGGGGAACTCATCAAATTTGCAGACGACACCAAGCTGGCAGGAATAGCCAAGACTCCAGAGGACAGGCTTAGGATACAGGAGGATCTGGACAGACTTGAACACTGGGCACTATCTAACAAAATGAAATTCAATGGTGAAAAAAGTAAGGTTCTACATTTAGGCAAGAAAAACCAAATGTACAGGTATAGTATAGGGGGTAACTGGGAGAGGGACCTTGGAGTCCTAGTGGACAATCACTTAAATATGAGCCAGCAGTGTGCTGCAGTTGCCAAAAAGGCCAACACAGTGCTGGGCTGCATTAACAGAGGGATAGAATCAAGATCACGTGAAGTATTAATACTACTTTACAATGCCTTGGTAAGGCCACACTTGGAATACCACATCCAGCTTTGGTCACCATGAGGTAAAAAAGATGTTGAGACTCTAGAAAGAGTACAGAGAAGGGCAACAAAGATGATTAGGGGACTGGAGGCTAAAGCATATAAGGAAAGGCTGTTGGAATTGGGTATGTCTAGTTTAATGAAGAGAAAAGTGGTAGCAGTGTTCCAATATCTCAGGGGCTGCCACAAAGAAGAGGGAGTCAAGCTATTTTCCAAGGGGCCTGAAGCCAGGACAAGAAGCAATGGGTGGAAACTAATCAAGGAGAGAAGCAACCTAGAACTAAGGAGAAAGTTCCTGACAGTTAGAACAATTAACCAGTGGAACAACCTGCCTCCAGAAGTGGTAAATGTTCCAACACTGGAAGTTTTTTTAAGAAGAGACTGCACAGCCATTTGTCTGAAATGGTATAGGGTTTCCTTCCTGAGCAGGGGGTTGGACTAGATGACCTCCAAGGTCCCTTCCAACTTTATTATTATTATTATTATTATTATTATTATTATTATTATTATTATTATTATTATTATTATTATTATTATTATTATAGCAGTTGTTAAGTTAGTCACACAGTTGTTAAGTGAATCCGGCTTCCCCATTGGCTTTGCTTGTCAGAAGGTCACAAAAGATGATTACATGACCCTGGGACACTATAATTGTCATAAATGTGAACCGATTGCCAAGCAACGGAATTTTGATCAAGTAATCAAGGGGGTGCTGCAATGGTCGTGTGAAAATCTGTCTTAAGACATTTTTAATGTCTATATAAATTGAAAACAAGAAATGTAAAAAATGCTTATTTATTTAATCTCCACAGATGCCAAATTGAGAGCCACTGATCTAGCAGACTCTCAAAGGGATGGGGATTACAGCAAGGGTGGGTGTCCCAAGCCAGGTCAAGAAAAGTCAAGATGGCAGCCAGACTCGCCTTCTACCCATATGTAAATAAGGGGTGGGGCTTCCATCCTTTAGGCCTTTGTTGACTCCCTCTAGGGTTGTTCCTGCTTTGTAGCATCTCCCTGCTTCTGGGGAGCAGGGCCTTTGAAAGAGGGGTCTGTGAGAATCCATGGGGAGATGAGATTGGCTAGCAATGGGAAGGATCCTCCCAATTTTGTGGGGGGGAGGAAGGAAGGAGGAAATGTGGGTGGAAGTATGGGGAAGGAGAGGCCAAAAGTGAATTTTAGAGGAAGCTGGGCAGCGAGTTTGTCTTGGAAAATTAGGTCTGCAAAGTAGATGTATCATTTTTGGGTTATTTTGTTTTACTCTGGCTATACATAGATCATGGTGGTTATGGATTTCATGGCTTTTATGGCAGTAAAACAATAACAGTAATTTTAACTGTTGGAAGTTTTCATTTGTAATTTTGATAGTACTTAGATTGTGCCCTGGTGGTAGTGGTGGTGGGTGTGTATTTTAAATAGGAGTTTTGCTTCAGAGACATCTCTTTTTACATGGATGTTTAATAATAGTAGTAATAATTTAATCTAATGATAATAATAATTCCTTGAAAATGAAATAAGCTCTCTCACAGGCCCACTTACAAATCACTGAATGGGGTTGCAGACGTATAAAAAAAATAAACTCCGCTGAATTGAATTGAATCGTGGTGATATCATGAACATGTCCGTGCAATTTTTTTGGTACCATGATAGTGATTGGCCATGGTCTTCATCTGAAAGATTTAAAGTTTCTTTTATTTATAGCTACAGGTTTAGTTAAATATTTTAATCACATAGATGGAGACAAAAAGGAGGAAATAAAAATAAACTATCAGACTACAATCAAACATAGTACTTTTGAATGGTGATCCCAACTGAACAGAATTTCTTTTTATGTAGATTGTGATGAATTGATCTGCTAATTAAAAAATCATCCTAATTTCAGCCAATATATTTTCCTTTAGCAGGATGCTTGGAGCAATAATTATCGGGGGCCCGCCCCAAGAATATTTCCTTCTCCCCGGTTTTTTTACCCCCCCCTCCCCGTCCTTTAACAGGATGCTGGGATCAATTGTACTTGATTGGGGATCCTCCCATGCATGTTTGCTTCTCCCCAGTTTTTAAAAGAATTTTTCCTTTAACGAGCTGATTGGGCCAATAATAATTGATCGGGAGTCCAGTTAGGCCCGTCGCACCGCGCATGCGCAGTTTGGGCCGCCGCGCTAGTGCCGTGCATGCGTGGTTAGGCTCGTCATGCCGCGCATGCGCTGTTCGGGACGTCGCGCGCGCGCCGCACATGCACAGTTAGGCCCGTCACACCACGCATGCGCGGTTCAGCCCGTTGCGCTGTGCATATGCGGTTTGGCACGTCGCGCCGCACATGCGCAGTTCGGCCTGTCGTGCACGCGCCACACATGTGCCGTTTGGCCCCTCGCGCCCGCACCACGCATGCGTGGTTAGCTCATTACGCCGTGCATGCGCGGTTTGGGCCGTCGCGCTGCGCACGTCGCGTGCGTGCCGCGCATGCGCGATTCGGCCTGTTACGCTGCGCATCTGTGGTTCGGCCTGTCGTGCCGCGCATGCGCGGTTCGGCCTGTCGCGCGCGCGCTGCGCATGCGCGGTTTGGCCCATTGCATGCGTTCCACGCATACGCGGTTAGCTCGTCACGCCACGCATGCGCGGTTTGGGTCGTCGCGCCGCGCATGCATGGCGCAGGTTGGGGTTGCGCCGCGCATGGGAGGCGCAGGTGGGGTCTCGACCTGAAAAAGGTTTAGAACCACTGTCCTAATTCAACAAACCCTAGCAGGGCTTCAGCAAGAATTAGACCTAATATAAGCTTTACAGCCTCATAGGCTGTTTTTTTTTTTTTTGGACAAATCTTAGTACTGCTTCTGACTTTGGTTGTCAGAAGATCTCAAAAGGTGATCATAGGACCCTGGGACACTGCAACCATCTTAAATATGAACCAGTTGCCAAGCATCTCAATTTTGATCGTGTGACCATGGGGATGCATCAGCGGTTATAAGTGAAAAACGATCATAAGCCACTTTTTTCAATACTAACTTTGAACAGTCACTAAACGAACTATTGTAAGTCAAGGACTACCTGTATTGTCAGACTGGACACGATGCCAAATAGCACTCTTTTTCTTTCTTCCTTTAAGCCACTCTGCCTTTTATTGAGTAACTGTAAAAGAAGAAGCCAATATGATGTAGTGCTTAAAAAATCTAGCTAGAAGCCATGAGTTCTAATCTTGCCTTAGGCACAAAGCCAGCTGGGTGACCTTGGACCAGTCACTCTCACTCAGCCCTAGGAAGCAGGCAATGGCAAAGCCCCTCCCGAATCCTTGCCAAGAAAAGTGCAGGGAGATTTGTCCAGGCAGTTGCAAGGGTGAACAGTGGCTTTGATACTGAGATGAGAGTCAGATCCAGTTTGGTCTAGTGCAGCGGTTCTCAACCTTTTTCAGGCCGTGACCCCGACCTGCGCCGTGCATGTGCGGCGTGATGACCCGCATCGCGCATGCGCGGTGCAACGACCTGCATCGCGCATGCGCAACGACCTGCATCGCACATGCGCGGTGCTACCCCGGGCATGCGTGATGCTGCCCCCTGCGCTGGCCGAGGCGTAGGCCGCCGCCCGTTCGGGGTGGCGGCAGGCAGGCCCACGTGCTCAGGTGCTTCTGGACGGCTGCGGCGGCGATGGTGCAGGGCGACCATGGGCTGGGCCACCAGCTGGCCCAGTCCAAGGGAGGTAAGCCACCCGCCGTGCCCGACGCGCGCCAAAAACCCTCCCTGCGCCCGCCGCTGCCCCGCTAGCCTTGCCTTTGCTGCTGCCCATTTTGGGCGGTGGCAGGCAGGCCCAGGCGCTCCTGGACGGCCGCGGCAGCGATGGCGCAGGGTGATCACAGGCTGGGCCACCAGCTGGCCCAGCCCAAGGGAGGTAAACCACCTGCCGGGCCCCACATGTGCCAAAAACCCTCCCTGCGCCCGCCGGCCTCCCACCTCCCACCCCTGGCCCTCTTTTACTTACATTTTTAGTAGTTGCTCAGCAGGGAGGGGTGGAAACTTCCAGACAGCTCGCCTTCGCTGCAGACAACTTGCAGCACCGTTTGCAGACTGGGACTTTTGGTGGGCTCAGCAGGGCGGAGACAGCCTGGACAATTCCTATTGGCTTTTGAAAGCCAATAGAATTAGACTCTATTCAAGAGAGTCTATTCTATTGGCTTTCAAAAGCCAATAGAATAAGAGGGAGTAGCACAGCTAAGGAAAAGGGGGAAAATGGCGGACTGCGTTGTTTGGCGACCCCCGTGAAATGGTCGTTCGACCCCAAATGGGGTCGTGACCCACAGGTTGAGAACCACTGGTCTAGTGGTTAAGGCACAAGGCTAGGAAGAGGAAGACTGTGAGTTCAAGTCCTGCCTTAGCCCTGAAAGCCAGCTGGGTGACTTTGAGCCAGTCATTCTCTTTCAGCCCAACCTACCTCACAGGGTTGTTGTTGTGGGAAAAATTGGAGAAGGAAGATGTGTTGCATATGTTTGTCACCTTGAGCTATTTGTAAAAATAATAAAGGCGAGATACAATAAACAAACAAACAAATAAATGGAGTGAAACTCTCTGGAACATCAGAAAGCATCCGAGCAACTGAAGACTGACAAGCTGCTGCTGGCAAAGGAGCATGTGAGGAATCCAAATGAACATACCTAATACAGCTAGTCCTCGACTTACAACCGCAACTGAGCCCCAAATTTCTGCTGCCAAGTGAGGTAGTTGTTAAGTGAGCTTTGCCCCATTTTAACTGTACCATGGGGGAAGAGAGAGAAGGGAATGAAGTGGAGGAGGTTTTGGCAGGAAAGAGGAGCAGAGCAGGGCACCGAGCAGCGGCTCCCAACCTTTTCTATACACCGCACCCCTAGAACGCTTCTGATATATTCTCGC
Source organism: Bothrops alternatus (assembly GCA_034064705.1). Classification (NCBI taxonomy): domain Eukaryota; kingdom Metazoa; phylum Chordata; class Lepidosauria; order Squamata; family Viperidae; genus Bothrops; species Bothrops alternatus. Next base: position 3,670,546 of record JARGCV010000172.1, read on the forward strand.
ACCCCTTAGAAAAGTTCGAAGTGACGGCAACGAACTATGCATATATACTGTAATTTTGAAAACCCAAGTTTTCACAACCCCTGGACTATCATCTTGCACCCCCAGGGGGTGCGAGAGCCCCTGGTTGGGAACCCCTGGGATAGAGAGAGGGGGGGCGAGAGGGAGAAGGGAATCTCTTTGGGGGCAGAGAAGGGAGAGAAGAGACGTGGGGCCTCCTGGTTCACCTGGCCTCCACCCCACAAAGTGAGTGGGGGGGGGAGAGGAAGCCACGCATGAGGATAGGTTGAGGAAAGGGGGAGAAAGGAGTGTGGGGAAAAGTCTCTGAAGAAAGATTGAGAAAAGAGGAGGAGGAAGAAGGGGAAAGAGAGATGGAGAGAAAGGGAGGGAGGCAGGGGAATCAATGGAGGAGCAGAGGCAGTGGCAGGAGAGACCAGCAAGCATCAGGAGAGAGAGAGGAAGAATGGCTGACTGGCTGCCTCCCACACCATGTCACCCACCTGTGAGAGGAGGCTGCACGAGGGACCAGCTGGAAGAACAGGACAGCAGAGTCCAATTGCTCTGGGTGTGTGGAGGTGCCTGAGTAAGGGACTGGCAGCCACAACTATGGACTGTAGCAGGGGAAGGCACCCGGATGGTTGGAAAGGAGGTCCAGGGGAACCCAGTCCCCAGTGACCCTTTTGGGGGTAGTGCTCTTGTCACAGTTGTTAAGTGAATCACCAGAATTATTAGTCACACGGTTGTTAAGTGAATCCGGTTTCCCCATTGACTTTGCTTATGAGAAGGTCACAAAAGGTGATCACATGACCCCGGGACACTGTAACCATCATAAATGTGAATCAATTGCCAAGCAACAGAATTTTGATCAAATAATCAAGGGGATGCTGCAATGGTCATAAGTGTGAAAATCTATCATAAGACATTTTTAATGTCTATATAAATTAAAAACAAGGAATGTAAAAAATGCTTTTCATTTGACTTCCATAGACGCCAAAATTGAGAGCCACTAATCTAGCAGACCCTCTAAGCTAAGGGATGGGGATTACAGCAAGGGTGGGTGTCCCAAGCCAGGTCAAGAAAAGTCAAGATGGCAGCCAGCCCCGCCTTCTACCCATATATAAATAAGGGATGGGGCTTCCATCCTTTAGGCCTATGTTGACTCCCTCTAGCATTGTTTCTGCTTTGTAGCACCTCCCTGCTTCTGGGGAGCAGGGCCTTTGAAAGGGGTCTATGAGAATCTATGAAGAGATAGGATTGGCTAGCAATGGGAAGGATACTCCCCTTTTTTGTGGAGGGAGGAGGGAAGGAGGAAATGTGGGTAGAGCTATGGGGAAAGGAGAGGCCAAATGCGAATTTTAGAGGCAGTTCAGCTGTGGGTTTGTCTTGGAAAATTAGGCCTGCACAGTTGGAGGATTTGAATCCCAGCCTTTGCCAATCCATAGCATCTATAAACAAACCTAGTTTGCTTTTGCCCAGACAAACTCAGTTCAGATAAGGTTACCTGGACTTGTAAGCATGGTTGCAAGAGAGGAGAAGACCTGTTGAATGGGAGGTACAAGCTCAGGGTCCAGATTTTCAGGGTCCGCAATCAATTTCATCCAGTCAAAATGCACTCCACCCTTTTCTTTGTGACATTTTTGTGCTAATAAAGGGCCACTGCTATGGAAATTATTATGGGTTTAGAGATTAGGATAGTATCATTCGTGGGTTATTTTTATTTACTTTGGCTGTAAACAGCTTGTGGCTGTTATTGATTTCATGGCTTTTATGACAGTAAAACAATAACAGTAATTTTAACTGTTGGGAGTTTTAATCTGTAATTTTGATCGTGCTTAAACTATATCCAGATTGGGGGTGGTGCAATTTAAACATTTTTTTAATGAGGCTCATCTCTTTTTGCATGGATGTTTAATAGTAGTAATAATGTAATCTAATGAAAATAATTCCTTCAAATGAAATAAGCTCTCTCACAGGCCCACAAACAAATCACTGAATGGGGAAGCAACGGATGGAAACTAATCAAGGAGAGAAGTAACCTAGAACTAAGGAGAAACTTCCTGTCAGTTAGAATAATTAACCAGTGGAACAACCTGCCTCCAGAAGTGGTGAATGCTCCAACACTGGAAGTTTTTAAGAAGATACTGGACAGCCATTTATCCAAAATGGTATAGGGTTTCCTGCCTGAGCAGGGGGTTGGACTAGATGACCTCCAAGGTCCCTTCCAACTTTATCATTACTATTATTATTATTATTAAGTACAAAAAATAAATTCCATTGAGTTGAGTTTGAATCCTGATGATATGACATGTCCAAGCAGTTTTCTTGGCACTGTGATGGTGGTTTGCCATGTTCTTTATCTGGAAGATTTAAAGTTTTTTTTTATTTATAACCATAGGTCCAAGAAAGTAGTCAAACATTATCATCAGATAAACAGAGACAAAGAAGAGGTAATAAAAATAAACCACATGGTGAATTTAAACATAGTGCTTTTGAATGCTGATCACAACTGAACAGAATTTTATGTAGATTGTGATGAATTGATCTGCTAATAAAAAATAATCCTATTTTCAGCCCTAACACTCAGTTAGGAAGAGATTTATTAGTTCAGAGTCAATTAGTGTAAAAAAGGATGTTACCTTTTGATATCCTTTGTCCTAATTAAGCAGTCTTAATGCCTCACCTACCTAAATATGCTTAAGTTCCTTCATATCTCTTCCTGTAGATAATATGCTTAAATTCCTTCTTATCTCTTCCTGCCTTTGATTAGTTCCTTCTCCTGTTTGCTTCTTACTTGGTCTTTGATCAGGTAATGTGTTACTAGAAAACTTTATGTCAGCATTTAATGGAAAAACCTATGTATGTAAAAAGGATATAAAAACCAATAAACACAGAGAGATTCTCAAGCTGTCTCAAGCTGTGACAAGCAGCTCTGCAGCAGCTTCAAACCTCTGCTCAAGACATGCCTGTGTCTTTCTCTTAGCGTCTTACAGCTGTTACCTGTACAGGGACAGCCCCCCCCCATGGAGCAACTGGGACAGCCCCCCCTTCCGAGGAAGCAACAGCCAACTTAATTACTAGCATCTGGAATAGACCTCTAAGTGCACTTTAGTCCTATGGGACCCCTCAGTGACAAATAAGGGTTGCAATCTATCTCAGCACCAGCAGAAACATGTACAGGAACTCAGATTCCTGTTACACAAATCAGGCATGAAAGAGCCTGAGGCAGACATAAGGAAGCTGGTGGATGAGGTAGGAAAACATTCCCCTTGATATCCTAAGCGCTGGACACTTAAGTTACGAGATTGGGAAAAGATAGGGCTTTTTGAATCTCGGGCTCCAGTACAGGTATTACATCAATGGCATTAGTGTCATCAAGCAGTGGAAAAATTTGGCTCAGATGCTTCAGCAGGGCAACAATTAACTACAAGCCCCACACCTGATTAGGATCAAGTAAAAACTGTGCCTCCGAAAGGATCTTTAATTGGATTTTAAGCTCCTTCTGAAGAGGCTAATTCTTTTGCCTCCTTACGGCCATCATACACCCCCGTAAGGAAAATATTAGAGGAACAATCTTGAAGTAGAAAAAATATATATGGGGAATCGTCAGAGGAATTTAAACAAACAAATTAAATCAAAATGTACTTCTCTGCAATGTGTTTTGAACAATTGGGATGTTTTGAAACTTCAAGTAGCTGTTATGTTTAACCCTGTCAGACAATGTCTGGTAGTGCTTTGTGTTGATGTGTAGAAGTATAAATAATATTTAACAAGACAACGTTGAAAAACTTTGTAAACCTCCGATTGGCTAGTTTATCTGATAACAACTAAAGCCACGGAAGAAAAAGAAAAGAAAATTCAAAGAATTGAAAGTAAGTTTTTTTTCTTCCTTTCCCCCCCTTTTAATCTGGCTCAATTCAATTCCCCTTTGTCAGAGGTGAGGAGAGGAGGCTGCTACAGTACTTTTCCCTCACCCTTCACACCTTCAATATTCCTTTCAGTCTTTCCCCAATGTCTTTTGAAGTTGCTAGGATAAATTGGAAGTAACCATAAATGTTCCCCTCTTTTTTAATTAAAAGGGGAGGCCTGTTTTAGCCTCAAACCCCAAATTGATGTGTGTGTGTTTTGTTTATGTATATGTGTGGCCACCCAGAACATTACGCAAGGGGTTGGAATGGTGAGAAAAATAGGAGATGGTTAAAAACCACATGTTTGGTTGGAATCATATCATGATTTTTCTCGCTTCTTGCAGGACAAGCCATGTGTCTAAATAAATGTTGCTTTAATAGTATTTGTGTATATATGTTTGTCTGTGTTGTTCTGTGTTATTTCCAAGATTTGGAAGAGGGTCAAAACCCTCTCTGATAACATCACACAAAAAGGCCTTATTTAAAAATAAATGGTTTGCCTGGAGAAAGTAGGAAATGAAATATTTGTATCCATGGAGAATGTGTGAGAGAATTTATGGAAAATGTATGTGAAGGAGAGAAAACTATTTTTTAGTGGTGAGAAGTTTGTAACAAAATTTTTCCCGTCTCTTTTGTTTTTCAACTGGCTGTGTTGCTTTAAGAGCAAGAGAGACCGAAAGAAAGAAGTGGGGGGACTGTTCATTTTAAACTTTTTTTCCTCTCTGCTTAGAATTCTGGTTTGCGAATGGAGATGATATTTAATACCCACTCTTGCAGTTTCAACAAAGTTTTACTTGAAAGAGGAGACAGTAATTGTTGGACAATTGTTTTGGGGAAAAATTGTTGAGTTTAAATTGTTTAATTAGACATATATATCTATCAGCCAAAAGAAATGACTCTGAATTGTTTTGCTTAAGATTTGTAAATGTTTAACCTACTTAATAGAAATTTGTTTCCATCTGAATGGTATTTGATTAACTTGGAATTTGACTTATTGACCAAAGGAAAACAACCTGGAGATCTCATTTGTAGTTCCACTTGCAGCATTTACCACAGTTGAGCAAATTAAGTACTTGAGTACTCAATTTGTGGACAGAATTCCATATAAAAATTTTCTCTTAACACTTTTGATATTTCTTACTAGTAAGCTACTTAAAGGAGTATTAGCTGTGTTAGAAGCACAAAAAGTATATTGTATTGAATGGCTTTACTTATCCCATTCCGAAATGTTTTATCTTTTTATCCAGGCTATTGCTGAAATAATAACCTTAGGACACAATCGAGCTTGTCCTTGAAATGGGACTGATTTAATATTGTTCTTCCTATCCCAAAATTTGATTTTCAATTTTAATTTCAGAATAACTTATCTCTTCTGCTGCTATTTTAGCTTTCCACACCTTTTCTCACCAGACTTTTAACTTAATCTCTGACTCTCATTATGTGTGACAACTTATTTTTAATTTTCCAGGTGCTTACATCACGCCCAGGATCGACCCCAATCTTATGGCTTTGTTTTTAACTTTACAGCAGCTATCCTTTGTTTCTCACATATATATTGGTCCTTTAAGGACTGCCTTCACAAACAAATAAAAAAGGAGGGATCAAGGGTACCTAATTTGGCATGGATAACTCGTCAAGTCAATAAAGTCCTAATAACTTTAAATCAGCTAAATATTTCTTTTCAAAAAACTACTGCCTACCAGCGTCACTTTCAGCAGAAAGCTGTGCTCCCTAATTCTTTGGTATGTTATCGGCAATTGCCTGATAAAACCTGGTTAGGTCCAGTTCCCTTACTAACTTGGGGGTGAGGCTATGCTGCTGTGCTTGCTCCTACAGGCCCTCTCTGGATTCCAGCCCGGTGTGTGCGACCAGCCAAAGATGTCATGGCATCAAGTCCAGAACTCAATACTGGAAATGAAGCAGGTGACTCTTCAGACAGTACAACATCCCTTTCACTCTCGCCATCGCAGTTGACCAACAACCTGGGGCGATGTGAAAAACCTAACATCCAAAGCACAGATGGTTTTGTGACAACAGGGAAAAGAACCTACACCAGAGAATTTATGCACTGCCATATTTGTGGTTTTGACTGCAAATTCCTTAGTCATTTTTTGCCTCCCTTTCCTTCTTAATTGTTATGTGGGGGCTCAAGCTCTCCCACCTCAGAAAATCTACTCTCTACCTGTCTTATACCTTTGTGTGTTCCAGCTTCAGTTTTTTAAAAAAATTATACTGGTTTAAGCAATTTTCTATCAGACAATGAATTTCATTATGCAACTTTGTCAAGCTGGGGTAATGCCTCTTACATGTTACCCCTTGATGCTATTGTTTTACATACACCAATTGTAGCTGTTCCTACAAATCTTACTTATGCAAAAATTGTCAATTGTACTACTTCACCTAAAAATCCTCATTGTATACATGTCAGTCAAAGAATTTTAAATTGTACTCCTTTCAAGAGGTATCCTTTAATTATGCACATATACAGTATGGTTATTCAATGTCTTTTTTTCCTCTACTTTCAATTTTCCATACTAAACTACCATTAACTTACCTCAGGAACAAGTTATGCAAAGTTATATGTCTCCTGACTAAGACCCACTAACTACTCCAGCTTAGAATAATGTCCTCACTAATAAAATAGAGAAGAGTGAGATGTGGGGAAAAATGCACGCGCAGCAAACTGCCATGCTTTCCCCCCGCCACAAACCTCATAACCTTTTGATATCCTTTGTCCTAATGAAGCAGCCAGAAGGTCATCACCTTTTTTTTTATTAAAACAATCGACATTAAACATAGGATCATATTAAGAAGCAATCATTATAGAACCTGCAATACAACTCTAAATATTAGTCTCTGTAAACGTCTGACCCGGTAAACATTCTTCACTCCTCACTTCAAGCCTCAACTATACACCTGTTACAGTTTATCTTTTATGATCCCTAACAAAAAAAATCCTGAGGTAGAGGTTCAGTAACCTGAGGTGGAAATTCAATCCGCTTTTTCAATATTAAAGCAATCATTATTAAACATAAGATCATATTAAGAGGCAATCATCGTAGGTCATCACCTTTTTGACTTAATGCCTCACCTACCTAAATATGCTTAAGTTACTTCATATCTCTTCCTGTAGATAATATGCTTGTTCCTTCCTATCTCTTCCTGCCTTTGATTAGTTCCTTCTCCTGTTTGCTTCTTACTTGGTCTTTGATCAGGTAATGTGTTACTAGAAAACTTTATGTCAGCATTTAATGGAAAAGCCTATGTATTGAAAAAGGATATAAAAACCAATAAACACAGAGAGATTCTCAAGCTGTCTCAAGCTGTGACAAGCAGCTCTGCAGCAGCAGCAGCTTCAAACCTCTGCTCAAGACATGCCTGTGTCTTTCTCTTAGCGTCGTACAATGATAAAGAAATATTTTCAGTTATTTTATTAGCAAGAATAGGGGCTTTAAAAAATTAGATAATAGGATATTGCTACACAGTAACTTCCCTTTAACATGCTAGATCAGTGATAGCGAACCTTTTAGAGACCGAGTGCCCAAACCGCAACCCAAGCCCCACTTATTTATCGCAAAGTTCCAGGGCCGCATCAGCATTATGGTGCCCTCAGGGGGGTGGGTGGGCATGGCCCACTGGGTGGGTGTGGCTGCGGTGGACATGGCAGATTGAGTGGGTGTGGCTGGGGTGGGCGTGGCCATCTTGATGTTGCTCATGGGGGGGGAATGCCTGCAGGGGCTGGGCAAGAACGGGGAAGATGCAGGGGGTATCTGGTGGGTGGGGCAGTGGGCAGAAGGCTCATCCTGCGGGTGGGGTGAGGCAGGGGGTAGGGCAGGGGTGCCATTGCTGTGTGGCAAGGCGAGGCAGGGGGGGCTGCTGCCTGACATCAACCTGGCAGACAGACGCCAGCGAGCACATGGGGGTGTGCTCTACCACCTCTACTTGAGCTTGCTAGCCAGTTGCTTTGCTTCCTTTGTGCTGGGTGGGGCTACCGCTCCAGGCGCCAGCAGTGGTCTAATGGACCTGTGCAAGCTGGCGGCGGTGGCAGCAGGTGTGCCCACAGAGAAGGCTCTGAGTGCCGCCTCTGGCACGCGTGCCATAGGTTCGCCATCACTGTGCTAGGTGATAAAATGTTAAATCTTCTTACGTTGAAGGTTTTCCTACAACAGAAATACGTGATATTAAAATGAGATTTAGATGTGAATGTTCTGTAAATGTGACTTAGTTTCCAGGTCTTCATCTGTTTAGTAGTACTACAGTAGCCTAAGTCATATTAGTGGTTCCTTCCTTCCTTCCTTCCTTCCTTCCTTCCTTCCTTCCTTCCTTCCTTCCTTCCTTCCTTCCTTCCTTCCTTCCTTCCTTCCTTCCTTCTGTGAGATGTAAAAACCCCAAATTTTGATACTCACAATACGAAGACAAGTCTGGTTAACAAAACAAAGGTTTATTGGAGAATAACATAAACAGAATAAAAGAGAAAAGAAAAAGAATAGAATAGAATAGAAGCGTTTGCAAACGGGGCTCCTTACTTTTACTTTACTTTTATTAAATTTCTATACCGCCCCTCTCCCGAAGGACTCGGGGCGGTTTACAGCCTTAAAATTTAAAAAACATATAAATGTACAAAATTAAAATATTTAAAAATCCTGGATCCTTCCCAATGGATTGGGTTCCAGGAGTGCACTGGCCTGGTTTCAAGATCTGCATTTTATACCCCTACAATGCATGTCACATCTAAACATTTGGTCATAATTAATTACCGTATCTTTGCTGATTACCATTTGTAGTCACTTTTACATGGGCAGAAAATAGTAAACATTCCTGTTTCATATATTGGCATTACATTGTTACATTTGCGTTAGTGTTACATTTGTACTAAAGAGACAGTTTCATATAATGGCATTACATTTCTACAATTATTTCTACAATTATTAAAAGAACAACTTTTATTTCCTTCACTTCCTTCCTTCCTTCCTTCCTTCCTTCCTTCCTCCCTCCACACAGAAAGGTCTTCACCGGATGCCAAAATGAGGCCAGTGTGGGTGCCAATTGTGGGTCTCTGAGGAGGGCATTCCATAAATGAGTTGCCAGCACTGAAAAGGCAACATAAGGGAGGGGGCTTGAAAGGATTTTCTGTCCGTGACTTCCCTTTATCTCGTTGACATTCTATCAATTGTATTTGGGGTTTTATCAAGGGTTTCTCCCAATCTCTTTCATGCCAACTTTACGCCATCCCGTCCCATAAACGTTTCCTTCTTCCCGGTTTTTAAAAAGCATTTCCCTCTTTAACAAGCTGGTTGTATCAATAATAAATTCATCGGGAATCCGTCCGATGGACGCTTCTTCCTCCCCAGGTTTTTCCAGCACCTTTCCCTTTAGCTTGGATCAATAATTGATCGGAGTGGGTGGGTGTCCCAAGAATGTTTGCTTCGCCCCAGTTTTTTAAAACTTCTTTTCCCCCTTTAATAGGATGCTAGTGTGGGAAGGAAAATCTGGTCCGGATTTCAGCGGCGAACGGAGAAAAACAAACAAACAAAAAATGCCGGTGCTATTTGAAGAAAAGGAAATTTTATTTTCAAGAGTCAACGCCCATGGAAGGTAGACTACAACATACGAAACATTATCTAGCAACAACATGCATAGCATTCTAAATTGGTTTTTCTTGATTGGCAGGAAAAGTTGCGAAACTAACTTTCTCTTTCTTTTTCTCGGCGGAGGAGAGGACGATGGCGGCCGAAATGCCCTTCCTGGAAGAAGCTACCTGCTCCATCTGCCTGGAGTATTTCCAGGACCCCGTGCTCATCCCGGAGTGCGGCCACAACTTCTGCCGGGGCTGCCTGACCCGCACTTGGGGGACGTCGGAATCGGAGGCTTCCTGTCCCCAGTGCAGACAGACCTTCGGGCCCCGCCACGTCCTGCCCAACAGGCAGCTGGCGCGGCTGGTGGAAGAGGCCGGACATTGCATAGGATCCTGGGGCGAGGACGAAGGGAGCGTCTGCTCGAAGCACCGGGAGCCCCTCAAGCTCTTTTGTAAGGACCACGAGACCCTCATCTGCGTGGTCTGCCACCTTTCCCAAGAGCACAGGGGCCACGCGGTGATCCCGGCGGAGGAGGCTTTCCAGGAGTACCAGGTAGGAACCAGCCAGGAGGAATCCCTGTGGAGGGCCATCCAGCGTTAGGACTGGAAATCCTTGGACCCGTTTAGTTGCTTCCTTCTGCTTTATCTCACCCCCTTGCCTCTTTCGGGTGACCATTCAAAGTTAAGGTACAAACAGCATTGAAAAATGTGACTCATGACCATTTCCCGCACTTATGACCATTGTGGCATCCCTGTGGCCACTAATAAAAATTCAGATACTTGGCAACTGGCTCATATTTATGACGGTTGCAGTGTCCAGGGGTTCATGTGATCCCCTTGTGTGACCTTCTAACCAGCAAAGTCAATGGGGAAGCCAGATTTACTTAACGGTATTACTAACTTAACAACTGCAGTGATTCACTTAACAACTATGGCAAGAAAAAATGTAAAATGGGCCCAAACTCACTTAACAACTGTCTTACCAATATTCAAAGCTGGATTTTTTTTTTATTGTCTCATTTAAAAAAAGAGCTCCACCTCCCTTCCGATGTTTGGGATCTAAGAAAGAAAGCATTCAATTCCCCTTCCTAAAAGATCCCAAGTAACAATTTGGATGTAAATTTCATGGGCAAGCATTTGTTTTCCTTCCCTGTGTTCTATGCTGAATGGCCATTTACAGCATGGGATTTATTAAACCTGTTTATTTGGTAAAAAAAGATTTTGGGGGTGGGTGGGGGAAATATCCTTTAAAGAAGCATCATATCTTCTAACTGGGTCTTTCCTCCAATGTAATTCTTTACGGAAAAGAAACTCAAACCTTGTATTTTCTCTTCAGATCAAGGTTGGGGATTGCCTGAAGGCTCAGAAGGACGAGAAAGAAAAAATAGCTACATACAAAATGGACACAGAGCAAAGAGTTCAGGAGATGCTTGTAAGTATTGATCCAACGGTGAGAAACTTCAGGTAATCCTCGACTTACAACCATTTAGTGACCATCCAACGTTATATCAATTGTATACAGGCAGTCCTTGATGTACGACTGCAACTGAGCTCAGCATTGCTGTTTTTTTTTTAACATAATTTTTATTAATTTTTAAAATGTTTACAAAAAAGACACATAGTAATAGCTCAACCGAAAACTAACATATACCACATTTTCCAAACAATTAATATAACTGCTCGGCGCCCCCACCACCACATCCCCCTATCCCTAACCACCCCTCCTTCCTCTTACCATCTACCTACTTTCCTCCTTCACTATTTCTCCACCCACCATCTCTACCCCCACTCTCTCCCTCCTCTTACCAACTTCCTACTTACCTCTACCTTCACTCCTCCTTCACTCCTCCTCTTCTTCCCACCAGGTGTGGTGCCAAGAGGCCACCCGAGCAACCCCTTAATATACTTACATATTCTTACATATCGCCAACCCCGATTACAGTTGAGAAAAACATAATGTATAAATTATGAGTACCCTCCCACCCCCCCTCCCCGACTTCCCAAAGTGAATACAGGGTAAAAACACAAGAAAACCCACTAAACTACTTATATAAATCCAACATATAAATATTTAACTATATGCTAAATATAATTTCTTCAATTGATATTTCCCTTGTATATAATCTATCCATTTTTTCCAGTCCATCATAAATTTTTCATTTGAGTGACCCTTCAGATATGCGGATATCTTGGCCATTTCTGCCATATTTATAACTTTTTTTTTTATTTATCTTTATTTATTTATTCCATTTGATGGAACTGAAACTGGCTTTTTTTTTAATTATAAAAATTCTTTTATTAAAACCATTAACATTGAACATAAAAACATATTATGCAGCAATCATCCTGACACCTGGTATACAATACTAAGTATTAGTCTTTGAAAACGTCTGAGTTAGTAAGCCTTTTTCCCCACTCCTCGTGTCTAGCCTCAACTATACTCCTGTTACATTTTATTTTGATTGGTGTTTCCCCTATCCGTTTCAATATTAATGTGATCAACATTAAACATAAGATCCTATTGCTAAGCAATCATCCTAGAACATAGCATACAACATTAGTTATTAATCTTTGTAAACATCTGTTTTAGTAAACGTTCTTCCCTCTTCCCTTACATCTTCAAGTATACTCCGAATACATTTTGTTTGATTGGTGTTTCTCCTATATATGGTCTATCTACTGTATCTAGTCTATCGCATATTGTGCGTTTGCGCTTCTGGGTTGACTTCATCCCATTACTAGTGCAATCTTTTATGGTCCCCAACCCGAGATCCTGAGGTAAAAGTTTCATATCCTGAGGTAGAGATTCAGTCTACTTTAACAATATTAAAGCAAACAACGTTAGTCATAAGGTTATGTTAAGAGGCATTAGTTATAGAACATATACATTCAATGTTGGGTGTTAGTTTTTGTAAACATCTGATTTGTTAGCCCTTCATCCCTCCTCCCATCGATCCTTAGCTGAACGCCAGCTGCATTCTGTTTGATTGGTGTCTCTCTTGGATATAGTCTATCCACTGTTTCCAGTCAGTCACAAATTGTTCATTGGAGCGGTTTTTCAAGTATGCTGATATTTTTGCCATTTCCGCCAAATTTGTTACTTTCACAGTCCATTCTTCAATAGGCGGGATTTCCGGATTCTTCCAGTACTGTCCCACCAACAATCTTGCTGCTGTAACTAAGTTCAAAAATAAATTTGTCTCTGAGGTAGTGATATCCTTTGTGATCCCTAACAGAAAAGCCTGAGGTAGAAATTCTATACGCTTGTTGAAAATAGTTTGGAGTGTCCACCATATCTTCCTCCAGAATGCTTTGATTTTTCTGCATGTCCACCATATATGAAAGTAATTAGCCTCCCCGTCCCCGCATCTCCAGCATTTGGGCTGGGAGCCCGGGTAGATGAGTGATATTTTTTTCGGGTCTAGGTGCCATCTATAGAACATCTTGTAGAAGTTTTCCCTTAAGTGTTGCGATTTCGTGAATTCTACATTCCTCACCCAGATTTTCTCCCACGTGTCCATGGTGATAGGGTGTCTGAAGTCTTGTGCCCACTTTATCATACAGTTCTTGACTAGCTCGGTTTCAGAGTCCATTTCTATCAGAATGCTGTACACTCGTTTGATGTGCATAATCCCCTGTTCTCTAATCTGTTTAATTAGATTCTCGTCGGTCTGGGAGAAGCCCTTCTTCTTGTCTTTACGCCACCTTGATTGTAGTTGTATATATGATAGCCAGTTACTTCCTATTCCTCTGTTTGCTAGCGTTGCTTGAGATTTCAAGAGGAACCCGTTTTCTTCTCCCAGTATAAGTTCACTGTAGGGCACCACTTCTTGCCCTTGGGATGTGTTCATGTCCCCTGTTGCGTGTCCAGGGATCGTCCAGATGGGAATCTTGTCGTGTAGGAGGTGCTTATATTTCTTCCAGACCCATAGCAATGGGATTCGTAATGGGTTCTCCTTGAAGTTCCTATCTGCCTTTTTGTCGTATACTAGGTATGCGTGCCAGCCGAATCGTAGACCATGCCCCTCAACATTCAGAATTCTATCATTTGTCATGTTGATCTAGTCACTAACCGCCACCAACGTTGCTGCATAGTAATATAGCTTTAGATTAGGCATTTTGAGTCCCCCTCTCTCCCTTGCGTCTTGGATGATTTTTAGTTTCACCCTCGGTCTCTTGTCGTCCCAAATAAATCTGTTGATGCCTTTCTGCCAATTGTCTAAGTCCGCTTCCTTCTTGAGTATGGGTAGCATTTGGAAGAGAAATAAAAATCTGGGTAATACATTCATCTTTACTGTCGCTATCCTGCCGAGCAGGGACAGACGTAGTGATTTCCACCTTTCCAGGTCTGCTTGTATCTTATTCCACAGGACCTCGTAGTTATTCTTGTATAATTTCGCATTTGTTGATTCTATCTCCACTCCTAAGTATTTGACTTTCTTGACTATTTCACAACCCGTTATTCTTTCCAGGTTCCGTTTTGCTTTGTTGTCGAGGTTTTTGACTAGCATCTTTGTTTTTGGTATATTTACTTTGAAGCCTGACACCCTACCATAGTCCTCCATTATCTCCATCAATTTCCTTGCTGATTGTGCTGGTTGCGACATTGTCACCAGCAGGTCATCCGCAAAGGCACATAGTTTGTATTCTTGCTGTTTAATCTGTATGCCCTGTACATCCTCTGCCGCTCTTATTCTGTTCAGTAAAATTTCCAGTGTTAGGACAAATAGCAAGGGGGACAGCGGGCAGCCCTGTCTCGTGCCTCTCTCTATATTAAATGAGTCCGTTAAGTCTCCATTGACAATGATCTGACCTGTTTGTTTCTGGTAAATTGCCGTTATGGAGTTGAGAAACTGTACTCCCATTTTCATCTTCCGGACCAAGTTCGTCAGGAACGGCCAGTGCAGTCTGTCAAAAGCTTTTTCTGCATCCACAAACATAAGAGCGGCGGGTATCTGGTTGTGCTTTTGCAGGTATTCTATTATGTTCAGCAGCTGTGTCACGTTGGTTTTCATCTGGCGTCCTTGTATAAATCCCCTTTGGTCCGGGTGTATTGTTTTTTGTAGTACAGTCATTAGTCTATTGGCCAAAATTTTTGTGAAGATTTTGTAGTCTGTGTTTAGTAGTGAGATGGGCCTGTAGTTTGCGGGCTGTGTGTTGTCTTTCCCCTCCTTTGGGATTAATGAGATGTAGGCTGTTTTCCAGGATGGTGGGACCTGGCCTCCTTCTTGAATGTTGGCAAATAGTTTTCTGAGGGGTTCTAGCATCTCCTCTTGGAGGTGTTTGTAGTAGGTCGCTGTTATCCCATCCGTCCCGGGCGATTTTCCTGCTTTCAGTTGTGTGATCGCTGAGTGTATTTCCTCTTTTGTGATTAAGGCATTCAGGGCTTCTCTTTGTGTGTCGGTAATCGCCTGTATCTTTTCGTTTTGTAGGAACTCATCTATCTCTTTGTCTTGTATCTTATCCTCGGTATATAGTTTCGAGTAGAACTCCGTGAAGGCTTTCTTGATGGTTTTTTGTCGGAATTCTTCCTTGCCTTTGTATTCTATCTTTTCAATTATGCGGGATTTCTGTTTCTTTCTTATAGTGTAGGCTAGCCAGCGGCCCGGTTTGTTGGCCTTGCAGAATGTCTTATGTTTTGCATATTGTATATTCCTTGCAACTTGGTCAGCCATTAACATGTCAAATTGCTTTCTTAAGATCTTGAGTCCTTATTTGGTGACTTTGTCCTCTGGTCTTTTTATTAGTAGCCACTCCATTTTGCTTATCTCATTTTCTAACTCTTTTCTTTTTTGTTCTTGTTGGCGACGGTGCCAGCTATTCATGGATATGAGGATCCCTCGCATGTACACCTTGCTGCCTTCCCAGATCCGTTCTATCGGTGTTCCGTTGTTCATATGTGTGTTGAAGAATTCCTTCATAGCTTTTTTGCATTCCGCCACCTTGTCTTCGTGTCTAAACAGGTTTTCATTGATTCTCCAGGACCTCCTCTGTTTCGGGCCGTGTCTTAATTCCATCCTCACAGGGTTGTGGTCTGTCAGTGTCTTGGGTAGGATTTTCACCGCGTTTAGACAAGTTAGCAAGTCGCTAGAAGTTAATATAAAGTCAATTCTGGAGAAGGATTGATGTCTGCCAGAGAAGAAGGTGAATTCTTGTTCTTTGCCGTGCCTTTTCCTCCATACATCTGTCAGTTCGAGGTCCTCCTTCATGTCGAAGAAGGATTTAGGCAACTTGGAGTGTTTTTGCGGGTTTGGTGCAGTTCTTTTTTTGTCTAGGGCAGTCTCTATGACCCCGTTCCAGTCGCCCATGATGATGTAGGATCTGTAGTTAAGTTGTGTTATTTTCTTGTGTAGCTTTTTGTAGAATTTGCCTTGTTGCTGATTTGGTGCATATATGCCCATTGCTAGAATCTTCTTGTCCTCTTGTGTTATTTCAATTGCCAGGTATCTACCTTGGGGGGTCGGACTCTATTAGCTTAGCCATTATATGTTTCTTTACGTATATAACAATCCCATTCTTTTTTCTTGGCGCCGCTGCCACAAAGTGCGCGCCTAGTTTGTAGTTGATCAGATATTTCTGGTCTGCTGCTCTGATGTGTGTTTCTTGTAGGCAGATTATATCGCTTTTACCTTGGTTCAGGTAGTGGAGAATTTTTCTCCTTTTCTGGGGGGAGTTCAGTCTGTTCACATTCCAAGTCAAATAATTAGTTGCCATCATCTGTTGCAGGATACTCTTGCGAGACCATTTCTGTTATTTCCTTTGGTCTCGTTCCCACTATATCCGGATTGTAGCTCATATTGGTTTGTGAGGTCTTGCCTTGTTTGTCTGTGTGTTTGGTAGTGGAGCCTGGTAGCCTGTCCTCTGCCTCCTTGTTGTTGTTGCTCTCTGCTCTCTGCGCCCTCGCCTCTCGAGATCGTCCATTCCTTTCCTCTGCTCCTGCCCCGGTCTGTGCCTCTGCGCGGCTTGCTCGTTGGCCTCGATCTCTCCCGCTCTCCAGTGGTCTATCCGCCTCTTCTCTCGCGGTGGGTTGAGGGCCTCCCGACTTCAGTTCCTTTTCGAGGAAGTCTTTGGCTTTCTGGACCGAGGTCAAGTAATATCTCCTGTTTTTATAGGAAAGTGACACTCCTGTTGGGGTTTCCCACCGGAATCGCAGTGCACGCGATCTCAGTTCTGTGGTCAGGAATTTGTAGTCCTTTCTGTCTCTCAGCATCGCCTGGGGGATCTCTTTCAGAACCTTCACCTCCTGCTCCTCTATGTAGAATGCCTTGTTATAGGAAGTGGCAGAGATGTGGTTCCGGAACTTCTGTGTTGTGAAGTGGATGACCACATCCCTTGGTTGGTGCTTATTCACTTCCCTCCAGGCGCCCACTCTGTGGATTTTTTCGACATGCCACTCAATCTCATTGGCGCTCGTGCCCAGGAATGTTGCCAGGGCCTCTACAAAGGTCCTGCGCAGTCTTCCCTGGGGTTCGTATGTTGTCTCGTTCCACCCTCTGATCCTGATGGCAAATGCCATTTGCCAGTATTGCATCATGGTGGACTGGTCTTGAACCTCTCTTTTCACCTCTGCAATCTGTCCCTCTACGCGGTTTTCCACTTCTTTCATCATCTTTTCCGTATTCTCCCTTGTTTCTTGGAGGTTTTTGTAATGTGTTTGCATTGCCTCCTTCATTTGTTCCAAGTCAGTGGCCGTCGCTTTGCGTTGTTCTTCCCACTTTCTCTCCAGGTCTCTACCTTGGTCCGCCAGCATCCTTTTCATGTCTTTGTCTCTTTCCTCCATCTTCTGTTCTGCTTCTATGCGCCCTTTCTCCGTCCTCGCACCCATTTCTGCCAATTTTCTATCCATACCATCCATCCTTACCACCATCGTCGCTATCGTCTCATTTAGTGTCTCAATCGTCTCTTTTAGTTCTTGGATCATGCGTGCTGTTGTGGAGTCCTGGGTTGGCGTATGGGTCTGGGGGCCTGCAGTTGGATGGGGTTGGGTGTGGTTGGGTGGGGAGTTCCCTGGCAGATTGGGGGGGTGGGCCGGGGAGGGTGCAGCTCCCTTTGGGTCTGTCAGTTTGGACTGTTTTGTCTTTCTGGCAGTCATTTTGAGCTTCTCCTCCTGATGGCCTGCCTTCCCTTAAAACCTCCCCTTAAGGCCAAGCGTTGTGGGGGAATTGGTCCTGTGCAAGATTATCAAGCTGCTAGGATAGGTTGGATCAAATTCTTCCCCCCCCCCAGTTTATATTTCGAGAGCAGAAAAAATTTTTTCCCCCCTTTTATTATAGTCCACTAGGGGGTGCTATCCGCTTTCAAGTAAGCTTCGCTGTGCTGGCAGGGATGAAGCAAGATGAGAGGAGCTGGGGCCTGCGCAGATGGCCCTTTTCTCCAGGTGTAGTACAACTGGACTTTTCGGGGTCTGGGGGGGTCTTCTGGGGGTCTTGTGAGGGTCCTCCCCCTGCTGCTAGCCTCTCCCTGCTATTATCGTCCCTCGATGCTCTAAACGGGCCCCCTCTGGTCTTACCGCCGCTGTCAGCCGTCAGCCGTCCTCTTCCTGCTCCCGTCGGCTCTCTGCCTTCGCTCCCGCCGGCTTCTATCAGTTACGGGGCCTTCCTCTCGGCCTCCTCAGGTCCGCCGGCCGATCTGCCGGCTGCTGTCGGCTTCCTCCGCTCCTTCCTGTGTCCGTGAGGGACTCTCGGCGGTGATTTCCGCCTCGCTTCACCGGACTGCGTTGCGTTGCGGGTCTTCTTCGGGTGCGCCTATCTCCCCGGCGCACCCCTCTCACCGGCTTCTTTCGTCCTGGGAGCCTTTGGGGCCTCTCTTGGCCTCTGCCGGTCTGCCGGCCAGCCGGCCGGCTGCCACCGGCTTCTTCTTCGGCTTTGTTTGGTGCCTGTGGGGGACCCTTGACGGCGCTTTTTGTTTCGCCGGGCTGCGCTGAGGGTCCCCTTCGGGTGCGCCTACTTCTCCGGCGCACCCCTCTCTCTCAAAATAGATTTTTTTTTTGAAAAATAGTTACACTCCGTTACGGAGCTTTCCTAGGGAGGCTCCGGTCCTCGTGACCGGAACCGGAAGTCCATATTTATAACTTTTAATGTCCATTCTTCAATAGATGGTAATTCAGACGTCTTCCAATATTGTCCCACCAGTAATCTTGCTGCGGTAATCAAGTTCAAAATCAACTTAGTCTCTATGGTGGTACAGTCTTTTATGATACCAAGCAAAAACAACTGTGGTGAAAATTCAATACGCTTTTTCAATATATTTTGAAGAATCCACCATATTTTTATCCAAAAAGCCTTGATTTTTTTTACAAGTCCACCAAATATGAAAATAAGTAGCATCCATAGATTCACATCTCCAACACTTGGGTTGCATATCTGGGTACATAAATGATAATTTTTTCGGGTCTAAATGCCATCTATAAAACATTTTATAAAAATTTTCTCTTAAATGTTGTGCTTGCGTAAATTTTACATTTTTCACCCATATCTTCTCCCATGTTTCCATCGTAATTGATTGTCCAAAATTATGTTCCCACTTAATCATGCAATCCTTAACTAATTCAGTTTCAGAATCAATTTCAATTAATGCATTATATAATCTTTTAATATGCATAGGTCTTTGATCTCTAACTTGTTTAATTAAATTATCATCCTTTAAGGAGAAACCCATCTTAAAATCTTTTTGCCATCTAGTCTGTAATTGTACATGTGAATACCAATTATGAGCTATTCCTTCTTCCCTTAACCTATTTAATGGTTTCAATAATAAAGAATTCCCTTCTTTAATTAAGAGTTTCTCATAAGACACCACATCTTGAATTTGTTGTCTATTTATACTCTCTATTGCATGCCTGGGAACTGTCCAAAGAGGAATTTTTCCATTTAACTTGTAATAAAACTTTTTCCAGACACGCAACAGAGCATTTCTCAATAGATGCTCTTTAAA
The DNA here is from genome assembly GCA_034064705.1 of Bothrops alternatus. Taxonomy (NCBI): domain Eukaryota; kingdom Metazoa; phylum Chordata; class Lepidosauria; order Squamata; family Viperidae; genus Bothrops; species Bothrops alternatus. The sequence goes on from JARGCV010000172.1 coordinate 3,689,956, forward strand.
ACTCCTATCCACCTTTTTGTCATAAACTAAATATGCATGCAACCCATACAATAACCCATACCCTTCTATATTCAATATCCTATCCTTAGTTAAATTGATCCAATCACTTATTGCTACTAAAACTGCAGCATAATAATATAACTTAAAATTGGGCATTTTCAGACCACCTCTCTCCCTTGTATCTTGAATAATTTTTAATTTAACCCTTGGTTTCTTGCCATTCCAAATAAATCTATTGATACCTTTCTGCCACTCCTCTAAGTTCGCATCCTTTTTAAGTATTGGTAACATTTGAAATAAGAATAAAAATTTCGGCAATACGTTCATTTTGATTGCAGCTATCCTACCCAACATAGATAATTGTAATTTTTTCCATTTATCCAATTCTATTTGTATCTTGTTCCATAAAGATTCATAGTTATTCTTATATAATTTCCCATTAGAAGCTTCTATATAGATTCCTAAATATTTAACTTTCTTAACTATCTCACAACCCGTTATTCTTTCCAAATCTTGTTTTGATTTATCATCTAAATTTTTAACCAACATCTTTGTCTTAGATATATTTAATTTAAAGCCTGATACCCTTCCATAATTTTGAATAATCTCCATCAAGCTCTGAGCCGACTGTATTGGTTGAGTCAATGTCACAAGTAAATCATCAGCAAAAGCACATAATCTATAATCATGTTGTCTAATCTGTATACCTTTTAATTCATCTGAAGCTCTAATCCTATTCAATAAAACCTCTAAGGTTAAAACAAATAATAAAGGGGATAAAGGACAACCCTGCCTAGTACCTTTCTCTATATTAAATAAATCTGTTAATTGCCCATTCACAATAATCTGACCTTTTTGTTTCTGGTAAACTGCTGATATAGAATTAATAAACTGATCCCCCATTCCCATCTTAACAATTAATCTTTTCAAAAATAACCAATTCAGTCTATCAAAAGCTTTCTCCGCATCCAAAAACATAAGAACTGCAGGCACTTGGATATGCTTATCCAAATATTCCAATATGTTAATGAGTTGTCTAACATTAGTTTTCATCTGTCTCCCTTGTAAAAAACCAGTTTGGTCGGGATGAATTATTTGTCTTAAAACTGTCATTAATCTATTAGCCAAAATTTTTGCAAAAATCTTATAATCCGTATTTAACAATGAGATAGGTCTAAAATTTTCTACTTGAACATTATCTCTTCCCTCTTTAGGGATCAAAGAAACATAAGCCGTTTTCCATGAAGGTGGTACCTGACCACCCTCTTGTATATTTACAAATAACTCTCTAAGAGGTTCCACCATTTCCTCTTGGAGATACTTATAATAAATTGCTGTTAAACCATCAGTCCCAGGAGATTTTCCCATTTTCAATTGATTAATCACTGCAATAATTTCTTCTGATGTAATCAATGCATTTAATCTATCTCTTTGTTCCTTAGTAATTTTCAAAACATTTTCATTTTGTAAAAAGGCATCTATCTCATTCTCTTGTACTTTCTCTTCGGAGTACAACTTGGAATAGAATTCTAGAAAAGCTTTTTTAATAATTTCTTGTTGAAACACTTCTTTCCCCTTGTATTCTATTTTCTCAATTATACGAGATTTTTGTTTTTTCCTTAATGTATAAGCCAACCATCTGCCAGGTTTATTAGAATTAAAAAATGTATTGTGTTTAGCATATTGTAAATTCCTGGCAACTTGATCCGTCATCAACAAATCAAATTGTTTCCGTAAAATCTTTATCCCTTCTTTAATATTTCTATCATCTGGTTTCTTTATTAATAATAACTCTTTTTTCCTTATTTCCTCTTCTAACTCTTTCCTTTTTTCCTCTTGTTTACGTCTATACCTTTTATTCATATCAATTAAAATCCCACGCATATAAGCTTTACTAGAATCCCATACCATTTCTATTGTCGTTTCCTTGTTCATATTTAACATAAAAAATTCCTTCATGGCCTTTTTACATTCCTCCACATTTATATCATATTTAAACAAATTTTCATTAATTCTCCAAGATCTTCTAGAAGACTGACCAGTCATTAATTCCATCATAACCGGATTGTGATCTGACAAAACGTTAGGTAAAATTTTAACTTTCTTTAACCTAAAAATAAAATCACTAGTAGTTAATATAAAATCAATTCTAGAAAATGATTGGTGTCTATCAGAAAAGAAAGTAAACTCTTGATCCTTGCCGTGTCTTTCTCGCCATATGTCTATCAAGTTAAAATCATCCTTAATATCAAAAAAAGATTTAGGCAAGATAGAACGCGATTGCGGAACAGATGAAATCTTTTTCTTATCTAAGCTAACATCAAAAATACCATTCCAATCTCCCATTAAAATACAAGACCTATAATCCAATTGTATTAATTTTTTATGTAATAACTTATAAAATGTGCCTTGTTGTTGATTTGGGGCATATATACCCATCAAAAGAACTTTCTTCCTGTCTAATAAAATTTCAATAGCTAAAAATCTGCCTTGAATATCTGATTCTATTAATTTAGCTCTTATATGGTTTTTAACATAAATAACAATTCCATTTTTTTTCTCTGAAGATGCTGCCACAAAATGTAAGCCCAACTTATTATTTATCAAATATTTCTGATCCGAAATCTAATATGTGTTTCTTGTAAACAAATTACATCATTTTTACATTGCTTCAAATAATGAAATATCTTCTTCCTTTTCTGTGGAGAATTTAAACCATTCACATTCATGTCAAATATTTATTTGACATGACCAATTTGTGAAAGCTTTTGCAAGGCCAAATTAACTTCTTCCACCATTTTCTTCTTTGGTCTTGCTCCCATGGCTTCCGGAGATGTAGATACAACTTGCTTTGTAGAAACTGGCTGTTCTTTTTCTCTTTGTTCCATACGCTTAGTAGCTAAGCGTGTTTGCCTTTGCTCTTTAGCCTTCTCTGCCTCCAAAGGTTGAAAAATATCAATACACTGCACTGGCTGCTCAGCCAATACTCCTTTATCAAGTCCTGATGCTGACAATGGTTGTAATTCCATAAGTTGTGATGCTTCCATATCTTTTGCGAAGTCTGCCCTTTTTGATCTTGGAGACGGGGGTTTGCCACCCCTCAATATGTTCTCAAAAAAATCTTTCACTTTAGCAACTGAGGTCAAGCGATATCTATTACTCTGAAAGAATAAAGAAAGTCCAGTTGGAGCCTCCCATCTATATTGTATCGCTCGTTTTTTAAGTTCCTCCGTCAAGAATGCATAATCTTTCCTTGCTCTCAACATCTTCAGGGGTATCTCCTTCAAAACCTGAACCTCTTGACCAGCAACACTTAATTGTTTATTATAAGCTGTAGTAAGGACATAATTTCTGAATTTTCTTGTACTAAAATATATCACAATGTCTCTAGGCAGATTTCTTTGTGCTGCTATACGTGAATTAATTCTGAATATCCGCTCAATCTGCCAGGCAACATTTTGAGCTCCATCTTCCAAAAATTTTGCCAGAGCTTCCACAAAAATTCTTCTTAAATCTTCTTGGCTCTCCTTTGCAACCTCTTTCAGGCCCCTAATTCTAACAGCCAACTGCATCTGGTTATATTGAATCATAACGGCTTGATCTTGAACATCACTTCTAACCTCCTCAATTTTCTCCTCCATCTGCTGCTCAATATCTTCCACCTTCTCTTCAACTCTCAAGGTGTATTCCCAAACCCCTTTAATAGCCTCAATAATATCTTCTCTTATCACAATATTATGAGTCTCAATTGTTTCTTTTATTGTCTCCAGTTCATCAGTTAAATCTTTTATCTGTTCTTCAATCTTTCTCTCCAGCTTACCAGTCATTGTGGATAATGCACCCTGTAAATCTTTCATTGTAAGCATTTCTGGAGGAGATTGAATAGGCAGAGGGGCTTGGGATTCTATCGATATTAAAGATGCAGAGGCTGAGGAGACAGGCAAACTGCTTGGTTGTATTTTAGGAGGCTGACCCGGGGAAGGTAGGCCCGACTTCGCCATAGCTGCCTTCTGCCTCGCAGTCATTTTGAATCCCCTTTAAAAGGAGAAATCTTTTTTTTTTTTGAGAAAAAAAAATTCAATTGTATTGCCAAATTTTCCTCTCTTCTTGTCTTCTTTTAAATTCCAATTTAAGTTATAATTTATAAAGTGAAATTCAAGTCAAAATAGTCTCTCTAGCTTTACTTCCGAAAGAAAAAAGAAGAAGAAAAAGTTCACTTTCACTTTCAAACACTTTCCCATAGCAGTGAAAGCTATCGCCATCTTGGATACATTATGTTGATTGTAAAAATTATAAGTATATGGTCAGAAATGAAATAAAAAAAATACTTGCGATACAAAAAAGACTCCTGTATTCACTCCGTCTGCAAGCAGTCTCTCTTATGTTCTTTTTAAAAGCAGAGGCGGTCGCGGCGTCTTTCTCTGTCTGCCGACAGAAGCGTCTCTGGGCAGGAGCGTCTTCAAGTGCCTGGGGAGCTCACCCTCTTTATCCCTGAAGGCTTTTTCCAGGGATTTCAGAGGAGCTCAACCCTGCTCTTGATGCTCTTCACCCCTTCTTCGCCCGAAGGGGGGATTTTTCACCGCAAAAAACAGCTGATGTTCGCTGTTTTTTTGCGGCTTAACAAACCCTAAAGAACGGAGCCTCACAGAGGAGACTCTAGCGACGTCAGCGGAGCCACCGGAAATCCCCAGCATTGCTGTTGTTAAGCAAGTCAGTTGTTAAGTGAGTTTTGCCCCATTTTACGACCTTGCTTGCCACAGTTGTTAAGTGAACCACTGCAGTTGTTAAGTTAATAACATGGTTGTGAAGTAAATCAGGCTTCCCTGTTGACTCTGCTTGTCAGAAGGTTGCAAAAGGTGATCACATGACCCCGGGACCCTGCAACCATCATAAATACATGCCTGTTGCCAAGCATCCGAGATCTGATCATGTGAACGATGCTGCAAGAGACATAAAAGTGAAAAATGGTCATAAGTCACTTTTTTCAATGCTGCTGTAACTGCGAATGGTCACTAAATGAAGGGTTGTAAGTCAAGGACTACCTGTAATAATAAAACAAAAATGTAATTAAATAAAAGTAAAATAAAATAATGCCTTTTGCTTTTTCGGTCTTCTTGTTCTAGGACCTCATCGAAAAAGAGAAAAAAAATGTAGTGGCTGAATTCAGAGAACTACAACTCTGGTTAGAAGGACAGGAGGAGCTTCTGTTGGCTAGAATGGAAGAGATGGAGAAGGATATTATGGCAATAAAGGAGAAAGGTCTGGCCAAGCACATGGAGGATCTGTGCTCTCTTGACGATCTCATCCAGGAGATAGAAGAGAAGCATCAGCAGCCAGCCAGCCAACTCTTACAGGTCAGGCAGGAAGTTGAGATCATAGAATCATAGGGCTGGAAGGGACCTTGGAGGTCTTCTAGTCCAATCCTCTGCCCAAGGTAGGAGTCCTTACCAGGGCTTTTTTTCTCATAGAACGTCCAGAATGGAGTTCCGGCACCTTTTTTGGATGGAACCTTGTAGGATAGGCAAGGCGGGTTGTATGATGTGTGTGAGTTCCGGCACCTTTTTTTTTTTAATAGAAAAAAAGCACTGGTCCTTACCATTCTGAAGAAATGATTGTCCAAACTATTATTGGAAACCTCCAGTGATGGAGCAGCCACAACTCAAGGGAGACAGGCTGTTCCATTGATTAAACATTGGAAGATGGCTGTCCTGTCTCCCCTAAGCCTTCTCTTTGTTACGCTAAGCATACCTAGTTTCCTTAGCCACTCATTGTACCTTTTGGCCTCCTGGCCCTTTATCATCTTTATTGTTCCTCTCTGCACTCTTCATCTTTTTTGTATCATGGTGTATGGAGTGGTGCATAGAGTTTTGTATCAATGAGGAAATGGGGTAGACTGCTTTAGTCCCAACATAGAATACTATTTTTGACTTTTTTTAATCATAAATTTTATTGAAATTATAATAGTGAAAAGTACAAATGAGTATAAAGAAGAATAAGAATAATAGCAGAGTTGGAAGGGACTTTGGAGGTCTTCTTGTTTAACCCCCTGCCCAAGCAGGAAACTATACTAGAGTTCCCCAACCTTTCTGGGTTAGCGGCCTGAGGCGGGGGGGGAGGGAGTAAAGAGGGGATTATTTTGTGGGAGGCGGACGTGTGTGCGTGTGTATGTGTGAGTGCCCACGACACTCATTTATTTATTTATTTATTTTTTATTTTAATTAAATTTTTATGCCGCTCCTCTCCAAAGGACTCGGAGCGGCTAACAACATAAGCAAAAAGAACATCACAGAGTTTAAAATCAAAAAGCAAATCTACAAAACATTATGAACACATTCATAATTCACACACAAACACAGTCATCCCAAGGCCTGCCGGCATAAATAAGTTTTTAGATTCTTCCTGAAGGCCAGGAGAGTGGGGGAAACGCGGACTTCAGGGGGCAGTTGGTTCCAGAGGGTGGGCGCCACAACAGAGAAGGCCCTCCCCCTAGGACCCGCCAGACGGCATTGTTTCGCTGACAGGACCCGGAGGAGGCCGACCCTGTGCGCTCTCACCGGTCGAAGGGAAGTATGTGGCAGAAGACGGTCCCGTAAGTATCCTGGTCCAATGCCATAAAGGGTTTTATAGGTGATAACCAACACTTTGAATTGCGCTCGGAGACCAATAGGCAGCCAATGCAGCATGTGGAGAGTTGACGAAATGTGGGCCCGACGGGGCAGGCCCACAACCGCTCGCGCAGCTGCATTTTGCACTAATTGTAGTCTCCGAACACTCTTCAAGGGTAGCCCCATGTAGAGAGCATTGCAGTAGTCGATCCTCGAGGTGACAAGGGCATGTGTGACTGTGAGTAGAGACTCCCGGTCCAAATAAGTGTGCAACTGGTAAACCAGGCGAACCTGGGCAAATGCCCCCTTTGCCACAGCCGACAAATGATGTTCCAATGTCAGCCGTGGATCGAGGAGGACTCCCAAGTTGCGCACCTTCTCCGAGGGGTTTATAACTTTACCCCCCAGGGTAATGGAAGGACAGATTGAAATGTCCGTGGGAGGCATCACCCACAGCCACTCTGTCTTGTCAGGGTTGAGCCTCAATCTGTTAGCACCCATCCAGACCCTCACAGCCTCCAGACACCGGCACATCACCTCAGCCGCTTCACTGATTTGGGCAGGAGTGGAAATGTACAGCTGAGTATCGTCAGCATACTGATGGTATCTCACTCCATGCCGATGAATGATCATGGTGACACGAGTGGGGCCATGACGTTCATGGTGACATGAGTGGAGCCGTGACGCTTGTGATGACGTGAGGGTCTCTGCGCACGTGCTCACGCATCAAATAGACACTCAGGCAGCCCGGTGGAAATTAGGTTATAGCCTGGTAGTGGTCCTTGGCCCACAAGTTGGGGACTCCTGCTCTATACCATTTCAGACAAATGGTAGTCCAGTCTCTCCTTAAAAACCTCCAGTGTTTGAGTACCCACAACTTCTGGAGGCAAATTGTTCCACTGACTGATTGTTTTAACGGTCAGGAAATTTCTCCTTAGTTCTGGGCTACTTCTCTCCTTGATTAATTTCCATCCATTGCTTCTGTCCTGTCCCTTAGGTGCTTTGGAGAATAGGTTGACCACCTTTTCTTTGTGGCGACCCCTGAGATATTGGAACTCTGCTGTCATGTCACCCTAGTCCTTCTGTTCATTAAACTAGACACACCTTCTTTGTGCAACCGTTTTTAGTATGTTTTAGGTTCCAGTCCCCTAGATCTTTGTTGCTCTTCTCTGCACTTTTTCTAGAATTTCAACATCTTTTTTACACTGTGGTAACCAAAACTGGATGCAATATTCAAGTGCGGTCTTACCAAGGCAGTATGTAAGGTGGTATTAACACTTCACGTGACCTTGATTCTATCCCTCTGTTATTACAGCCTAGGACTGTGTTGGCTTTTTTGGTAGCTGCAGCACACTGTTGCCTCATATTTAAATGATTGTCCACTAGGATTCCAAGATCGTTCTCACAGTTACTACTATTGAGCCAGATCCTATGCTGTACCTGTCCATTTGGTTTTTCTTGCCTAAATGTAGAACCTGCCATCAGTGATTGTCAGCTGATTGTGTTTGTATGTGGTGTGAGTTGTAGTAAGTTGTGGTCTACTTCATCAAATGCCTTACTGAAGTCCAAGTAAATTATATCCACAGCAAGATAATAAGGAAATGGAGAAGACTAAGAAGGGGAAAGACTTGTAGAATAAAGGGGAAAGAAAAAAAGCATTTTCTTTCAGGTTTTTTCAGTGCAGTAAAATACAAAATAAAATTACAGCCTCAAATTTTTACTTTTACATACTTAGTAATTATTCGCCGTGTCTATAGAAATAAATTAGTCTAATTAGCAAAACCCAGGGTCAAGAGTTCACTTCTTTCTATTTTGAGCACAAAATCCAGTGGCAGTTTGCAAGTAGAAACAAAGGTTAATATGTTCTTTTCTCTAATTAAAACAGTCAGTTTTGTCACTTTTTTCTAACTCTATCATTTTTTCCATCTATTCTTCTATTGTGGAGATTATCTTTCCATTTCTGTCTATGTAGGATTCTTGCTGTACTCAATGTGTACATTAACAAAGTTCCAAAACTTTTTTTAAGCTCCTTACTTAGTAATCTTTTTGACTCTTTCTATGAACAGGAAATCAGAAGGTATGAAGAGTACAGGTAACCCTCAATATATAACCACAACTGAGCCCGGAATTTCTGTTGCTAAGCAAAACAGTTGCTAAATGAATTTTGCCCCATTTTACAACCTTTCCTGCCACAGTTGCTAAGTGAACCACTACAGTGGTCAAATTAGTAACATGGTTGTTAAGTGAATTCTCCTTCCCCATTTACTTTGCTTGTCAGAAGGTCACAAAAGGTGGTCATATGACCCCAGGACACTGCGACCATCATAGATATGAGTTAGTTGCCAAGTGGCTGAATTTTGAGTGACCATGGGGATGCTGCAACAGTCATAAGTCTGAAAAATGGCCATAAGTCACTTTTTCATGGCTATTTTAACTTTGAATGATCACTAACTGAATAGCTTTTGCTATCATTTTTTAATTATGATTTATATATATATTATAATCTGTATAATTCTGTTGGATTCAACTGGGCTATAATTTTTCTAAGACAAGAAAATAAAAATAAACAATACCTGTCTAAAAGTGGTGAATGGCTGGGGAAAAAGATCAATGGGATTTTTTTTTAAATGGAAGTACTTTTTATATTCTGTTTTTTTTTTATATATATAAAATTCTTTTATTAAAACAATCAACATTGAACATAAAAACATATTGTGCAGCAATCATCATGGCACCTGATATACAATACTAAGTATTAGTCATTGAAAACGTCTGAATTAGTGAGCCTTTTTCCACCCCTCGCGTCTAGCCTCAACTATACTCCTGTTACACTTTGTGTGATTGGTGTTTCTCTTATCTGGTTCCATATTAATGTGATCAACATTAAACCAAGGATCCTATTGCTAAACAATCATCCTAGAACTTAGCGTACAACATTAGGTATTAATCTTTGTAAACATCTGTTTTAGTAAACGTTCTTCCCTCCTCCCTTCCCTCTTCAAGTATACTCCGAGTACCTTTTGTTTGGTTGGTGTTTCTCTTATATATGGTCTATCTGCTGTATCTAGTCTGTTGCATATTGTTCGTTTGCGCTTCTGAATTGACTTCATCCCCTTACTAGTGCAATCTTTTATGGTCCCTAACCAGAGATCCTGAGGTAAAAATTTCATATCCTGAGGTAGAGATTCAGTCCGCTTTAACAGCATTAAAGCAAACAACATTAGTCCTAAGATTATGTTAAGAGGCATTAGTTATAGAACATATACATTCAACATTGGGTGTTAGTTTATGTAAACATTTAATTTGTTAACCCTTCTTCCCTCCCCCCATCGAGCCTCAGCTAAACGCCAGCTGCATTCTGTTTGATTGGAGTCTCTCTTGGATATAGTCTATCCACTGTTTCCAGTCCGTCACAAATTGTTCATTGGAGCGGTTTTTCAAGTATGCTGATATTTTCGCCATTTCCGCCAAATTTGTTACTTTCACAGTCCATTCTTCAATAGGCGGTATTTCCGGATTCTTCCAGTACTGTCCCACCAACAATCTTGCTGCTGTAATTAAGTTCAAAAATAAATTTGTCTCTGAGGTAGTGATATCCTTTGTGATCCCTAACAGAAAAGCCTGAGGTAGAAATTCTATACGCTTGTTGAAAATAGTTTGGAGTGTCCACCATATCTTCCTCCAGAATGCTTTGATTTTTCTGAATGTCCACCATATATGAAAGTAGGTAGCCTCCCCATCCCCGCACCTCCAGCATTTGGGCTGGGAGTCCGGGTAGATGAGTGATATTTTTTTCGGGTCTAGGTGCCATCTATAGAACATCTTGTAGAAGTTTTCCCTTAGGTGTTGCGATTTCGTGAATTCTACATTCCTCACCCAGATTTTCTCCCACGTGTCCATGGTGATAGGGTGTCCGAAGTCTTGTGCCCACTTTATCATACAGTTCTTGACTAGCTCGGTTTCAGAGTCCATTTCTATCAGAATGCTGTACACTCGTTTGATGTGCATAATCCCCTGTTCTCTAATCTGTTTAATTAGATTCTCGTCGGTCTGGGAGAAGCCCTTCTTCTTGTCTTTACGCCACCTTGATTGTAGTTGTATATATGATAGCCAGTTACTTCCTATTCCTCTGTTTGCTAGCGTTGCTTGAGATTTCAAGAGGAACCCGTTTTCTTCTCCCAGTACAAGTTCACTGTAGGGCACCACTTCTTGCCCTTGGGATATGTTCATATCCCCTGTTGCGTGTCCAGGGATCGTCCAGATGGGAATCTTGTCGTGTAGGAGGTGCTTATATTTCTTCCAGACCCATAACAGTGGGATTCGTAGTGGGTTTTCCTTGAAGTTCCTATCTGCCTTTTTGTCGTATACTAGGTATGCGTGCCAGCCGAATCGTAGACCATGCCCCTCAACATTCAGAATTCTATCATTTGTCATGTTGATCCAGTCACTAACCGCCACCAATGTTGCTGCATAGTAATATAGCTTTAGATTAGGCATTTTGAGTCCCCCTCTGTCCCTTGCGTCTTGGATGATTTTTAGTTTCACCCTCGGTCTCTTGTCGTCCCAAATAAATCTGTTGATGCCCTTCTGCCAATTGTCTAAGTCCGCATCCTTCTTGAGTATGGGTAGCATTTGAAAGAGAAATAAAAATCTGGGTAATACATTATTATTATTATTATTATTATTTACAATTTTTATACCGCCCCCCTCCCGAAGGACTCGGGGCGGTGTACAGCCCAATTAAAACAACAACACACAAAAATTAAAATTATTAAAAATAAATTAAACAATTTGGCCTAATATTTAAAAACCCAGCTAAAAACACAATCCCCTAAAAACAGTTATGGCCATTGTTGGAGCTGGAGCTATCATCCCAGGCCGGCTTGTCGGAATAAGTATGTTTTTAATTCTCGACGGAAGGAACGCAATTCCGTCATCGTACGGAGTTCGGGGGGGGAGCTCGTTCCAAAGCGTTGGAGCTCCCACAGAGAAGGCCCTCCCCCTGGGGGTCGCCAGCCGACATTGTTTGGCCGACGGCACCCTGAGGAGACCCTCTCTGTGGGAGCGTACCGGACGGCGGGAGGTATTTGCTGGCAGAAGGCGGTCCTGTAGATATCCGGGTCCGATGCCATGGAGCGTTTTAAAGATGGTCACTAACACCTTGAAACGCACCCGAAAGGCCACCGGCAACCAGTGCAGCTCACGCAGGAGCGATGTTACATGGGAGCGCCATGGCGCCCCAGTCACTACCCGTGCGGCCGCATTCTGGGCCAGCTGAAGCCTCCGGGTGCACCTCAAGGGGAGCCCCATGTAGAGAGCATTACAGTAGTCCAGCCTGGAAGTGACAAAGGCATGAGTAACTGTGCATAGCGAGTCCCGGTCTAGGAAGGGACGCAACTGGCGTACCAGGCGAACCTGATAGAACATCCTCCCGGCCACGGCCGTCAAATGGTCCTCTAAAGACAGCCGTGAATCCAGGAGGACTCCCAAATTGCGAACCCTTTCCACGGGGCCACTGTTTCGCCCCCAATGGACAACGAAGGAGTCAATTGACTAAACCGGGACGACGGTAGCCACAGCCACTCGGTCTTGGAAGGGTTGAGCTTGAGTCCGTTCTTCCCCATCCAAACCCGGACGGCCTCCAGGCACCGGGTCAGCACGGCAAGAGCATCGTTGGGGTGGTTCGGCATGGAAATGTACAGCTGAGTATCATCAGCGTACAGATGGTACTCCACACCAAAACCACGGATGATCTCACCCAGTGGTTTTACATAAATGTTGAACAGTAGGGGCGAGAGGACCGACCCCTGAGGTACCCCACATAAGAGGGGTCTCGGGGTCGACCTCTGGCCCCCTGTCAACACAGACTGCATCCGGCCGGAGAGGAAGGAGGAGAACCACCGCAAAACAGTGCCCCCCATACCTAACCCCTCCAACCGTTGCAGCATGATACCATGATCGATGGTATCAAAAGCCGCCGAGAGGTCCAATAGCACCAGAGCAGAGGAACAACCTCTGTCCCGGGCCCGCCAGAGATCATCCACCAACGCGACCAATGCTGTTTCCGTGCTGTAACCAGGCCTGAAGCCCGACTGGTATGGATCCAAGTATAGCGATTCCTCCAGGTGTCGCGGGAACTGTCGGGCAACCACACTCTCGACAACCTTTGCAAGAAAGCAAAGGTTGGAGACAGGACGATAATTTGATAAAACGGCTGGATCCAGGGTAGGCTTCTTGAGGAGGGGCCTCACTACCGCCTCTTTCAAGGCGGCAGGGAAGACACCCTCACTCAACGAAGCATTAATAATTGCCTGGAACCAGCCTCGTACCACCTCCCGGGATGCCAACACCAGCCAGGAGGGGCACGGGTCCAATAAACAAGTGGTCGCCCTAAGTCCCCCAAACAACCTGTCCACGTCCTCGGGAGTCACGGGGTCAAACTCAGCCCAGATAGCAGTCTCAAGACCAGACTCCGTCTCTCCCACCGGACATACCCAGTTGAAATCAAAGCCTTCCCGTATCTGAGCGATTTTATCATACAGATATTTTCCAAAATCCTCAGCTCTACCCTCTAAGGGGTCTCCCCTCACCTCCTGCTGAAGGAGGGAGCGGGTCACCCTAAACAAGGAGGCTGGGTGGTTATCTGATGATGCAATAAGAGCAGTGAGGTAAGAACGCTTCTCTGCTTTTATCGCCGCTAAGTAGGACCTAATATGGTCTCTTACTAGTGTTCGGTCAGATTCGGCACGGCTCGATCTCCAACTGCTCTCTAGGCGTCTTTTCCGGCGTTTCATCTCTCTCAGCCCCTCAGTAAACCAAGGGGCCGATCGGGACGTACGTCGAATCAGAGGCCGCAAAGGCACGACCTGATCTAGAGCACTGGCCGCAGCCCTATCCCAGGCTGCCGCCAACTCTTCGACTGAGTCGTGTATCCGAGCCTCAGGAATTGGCCCAAGCTCCATCTGGAACCGCTCGGGTTCCATTAGCCGCCTGGGGCGGTACCATCTCACTGGTTCCGCCTCCCTGCGGTGGGGTGCAACGGTCAGAAAGTCCAAGCGAAGGAGATACATTCATCTTTACTGTTGCTATCCTGCCGAGCAGGGACAGACGTAGTGATTTCCACCTTTCCAGGTCTGCTTGTATCTTATTCCACAGGACCTCGTAGTTATTCTTGTATAATTTCGCATTTGTTGATTCTATCTCCACTCCTAAGTATTTGACTTTCTTGACTATTTCACAACCCGTTATTCTTTCCAAGTTCCGTCTTGCTTTGTTGTCTAGGTTTTTGACTAACATCTTTGTTTTTGGTATATTTACTTTGAAGCCTGACACCCTACCATAGTCCTCCATTATCTCCATCAATTTCCTTGCTGATTGTGCTGGTTGCGACATTGTCACCAGCAGGTCATCCGCAAAGGCACATAGTTTGTAGTCTTGCTGTTTAATCTGTATGCCCTGTACATCCTCTGCCGCTCTTATTCTGTTCAGTAAAATTTCCAGTGTTAGGACAAATAGCAGGGGGGACAGCGGGCAGCCCTGTCTCGTGCCTCTCTCTATATTAAATGAGTCCGTTAAGTCTCCATTGACAATGATCTGACCTGTTTGTTTCTGGTAAATTGCCGTTATGGAGTTAAGAAACTGTACTCCCATTTTCATCTTCCGGACCAAGTTCGTCAGGAACGGCCAGTGCAGTCTGTCGAAAGCTTTTTCTGCGTCCACAAACATAAGAGCGGCGGGTATCTGGTTGTGCTTTTGCAGGTATTCTATTATGTTCAGCAGCTGTGTCACGTTGGTTTTCATCTGGCGTCCTTGTATAAATCCCCTTTGGTCCGGGTGTATTGTTTTTTGTAGTACAGTCATTAGTCTATTGGCCAAAATTTTTGTGAAGATTTTGTAGTCTGTGTTTAGTAGTGAGATGGGCCTGTAGTTTGCGGGCTGTGTGTTGTCTTTCCCCTCCTTTGGGATTAATGAGATGTAGGCTGTTTTCCAGGATGGTGGGACCTGGCCTCCTTCTTGAATGTTGGCAAATAGTTTTCTGAGGGGTTCTAGCATCTCCTCTTGGAGGTGTTTGTAGTAGGTCGCTGTTATCCCATCCGTCCCGGGCAATTTTCCTGCTTTCAGCTGTGTGATCGCTGAGTGTATTTCCTCTTTTGTGATTAAGGCATTCAGGGCTTCTCTTTGTGTGTCGGTAATCGCCTGTATCTTTTCGTTTTGTAGGAACTCATCTATCTCTTTGTCTTGTATCTTATCCTCGGCATATAGTTTCGAGTAGAACTCCGTGAAGGCTTTCTTGATGGTTTTTTGTCGGAATTCTTCCTTGCCTTTGTATTCTATCTTTTCAATTATGCGGGATTTCTGTTTCTTTCTTATAGTGTAGGCTAGCCAGCAGCCCGGTTTGTTGGCCTTGCAGAATGTCTTATGTTTTGCATATTGTATATTCCTTGCAACTTGGTCAGCCATCAACATGTCAAATTGCTTTCTTAAGATCTTGAGTCCTTCTTTGGTGACTTTGTCCTCTGGCCTTTTTATTAGTAGCCGCTCCCTTTTACTTATCTCATTTTCTAACTCTTTTCTTTTTTGTTCTTGTTTGCGATGGTGCCTGCTATTCATGGCTATGAGGATCCCGCACATGTACACCTTGCTGCCTTCCCAGATCGTTTCTATCGGTGTTTCGTTGTTCATATTTGTGTCGAAGAATTCCTTCATAGCTTTTTTGCATTCCGCCACATTGTTTTCGTGTCTAAACAAGCTTTCATTGATTCTCCAGGACCTCCTCTGTTTCGGGCCGTGTCTTAATTCCATCCTCACAGGGTTGTGGTCTGTCAGTGTCTTGGGTAAGATTTTCACCGCATTTAGACAAGTTAGCAAGTCACTAGAAGTTAATATAAAGTCGATTCTGGAGAATGATTGATGTCTGCCAGAGAAAAAGGTGAATTCTTGTTCTTTGCCGTGCCTTTTCCTCCATACGTCTGTCAGTTCGAGGTCCTCCTTCATGTCGAAGAAGGATTTAGGCAACTTGGAGTGTTTTTGCGGGTTCGGTGCAGTTCTTTTTTTGTCTAGAGCAGTCTCTATGACCCCGTTCCAGTCGCCCATGATGATGTAAGATCTGTAGTTAAGTTGTGTTATTTTCTTGTGTAGCTTTTTGTAGAATTTGCCTTGTTGCTGATGTGGTGCATATACGCCCATTACTAGAATCTTCTTGTCTTCTTGTGTTATTTCAATTGCCAGGTATCTACCTTGGGGGTCGGACTCTATTAGCTTAGCCATTACATGTTTCTTTACGTATATAACAATCCCATTCTTTTTTCTTGGCGCCGCTGCCACAAAGTGCGCGCCTAGTTTGTAGTTGATCAGATATTTCTGGTCTGCTGCTCTGATGTGTGTTTCTTGTAGGCAGATTATATCGCTTTTACCTTGGTTTAGGTAGTGGAGAATTTTTCTTCTTTTCTGGGGGGAGTTTAGTCCGTTCACATTCCAAGTCAAATAATTAGTTGCCATCATCTGTTGCAGGATATTCTTGCGAGACCATTTCTGTTATTTCTCCTGTTGTCTCCTTTGGTCTCGTTCCCACGATATCCGGATTGCTGCTCATATTGGTTTGTGAGGTCTTGCCTTGCTGGTCTGTGCGTTTGGTAGTGAAGCCTGGTAGCCTGCCCTCTGTAGACTGTCCTGCCTCCTTGTTTTTGTTGCTCTCTGCTCTCTGCGCCCTCGCCCCTAGAGGTAGTCCATTCATTTCCTCTGCCACTGCCCCGATCTGTGCTTCTGCGCGGCTTGCTCGTTGGCCTCGGTCCCTCCCGCTTTCCAGTGGTCTATCTGCTTCTTCTCCCGCGGTGGGTTGAGGGCCTCCCGACTTCAGTTCCTTTTCGAGGAAGTCTTTGGCTTTCTGGACCGAGGTCAAGTAATGTCTCTTGTTTTTATAAGAAAGTGACACTCCTGTTGGGGTTTCCCACCGGTATTGCAGTGCACGCGATCTCAGTTCTGTGGTCAGGAATTTGTAGTTCTTTCTGTCTCTCAGCATCGCCTGGGGGATCTCTTTCAGAACCTTCACCTCCTGCTCCTCTATGTAGAATGCCTTGTTATAGGAAGTGGCAGAGATGTGGTTCCGGAACCTCTGTGTGGTGAAGTGGATGACCACATCCCTTGGTTGGTGCTTGTTCACTTCCCTCCAGTCGCCCACTCTGTAGATTTTTTCGACATGCCACTCAATCTCATTGGCGCTCGTGCCCAGGAATGTTGCCAGGGCCTCTACAAAGGTCCTGCGCAGTCTTCCCTGGGGTTCGTATGTTGTCTCTTTCCACCCTCTGATCCTGATTGCAAATGCCATTTGCCAGAATTGTATCATAGTGGACTGGTCTTGAACCTCTCTTTTCACCTCTGCAATCTGTCCCTCTACACGGTTTTCCACTTCCTTCATCATCTTTTCCGTATTCTCCCTTGTTTCTTGGAGGTTTTTGTAATGTATCTGCAATGCTTCCTTCATTTGTTCCAAGTCGGTGGCCGCTGCTTTGCGCTGTTCTTCCCACTTTCTCTCTAGGTCTCTACCTTGGTCCGCCAGCATCCTCTTCATTTCTTTGTATCTTTCCTCCGTCTTCCGGTCTGTTTCTATGTGTCCTTTCTCCGTCTTCGCGCCCATTTCTGCCAATTTTTTATCCATGCCATCCATCCTTACCACCATCGTCGCTATCGTCTCATTTAGTGTCTCAATCGTCTCTTTTAGTTCTTGGATCATGCGTGCTGTTGTGGAGTCATGGGTTGGCGTTTGGGTCTGAGGGCATGCAGTTGGATGGGGGTGTGTGTGGTTGGGTGGGGTGTTCCCTAGCAGATTGGAGGGCTGGGCCGGGGAGGGTGCAGCTCCCTTCCGGTCTAGCAGTTTGGTTTGTTTTGTCCGTCTGGCAGCCATTTTGAGCTTCTCCTCCTGTTGGCCTGTCCACCCTTAAAGCCACCCCTTGATGCAAAGAATTGTGGGGGAGTTGTTCCTGTGCAAGATTATCAAGTTGCTAGGATGGGTTGGATCAAATTTTTCTGTTACAAGTTACCGTAGCAAGTGTTCATGTCTCACAGTTAGTATTTTAACAGTAAAGTGGTAGTCCACTAGGGGGTGTAGCTTGTTTTCAATTAAGCTTTTCTGTACTGACAGGGGTGATACAAAGATGGGAGGATCTGTGGCTTGGGGTTTTTGAAGATGGCCTTTTTCTCAAGAAGCCTTACAACACTAGGTTGTGGTCTGGTGATGATCCAGAAATCTGGTCCTTCCAAAAGGGGAGGGGGTGCCTTCAGGGTTTAGGCAGTGTAGGGGTAGGAGCCTGTATTCTGGCAGCTCTATGTTCAGGGAGCCAGTTCAGTACCTTTGCCTTGGGTTCCTCTTCACTCCCCTCTGCCAGCCTGTTTCTTCTCTTTGCTCTTTTCTGGCTCCTTCTTGCCCCTCTTTCTCTGCCTTCTTGCCCAGGTCACTTCCTCCTGTCTTCTGTCCCCCTGTGTTTATAGATCCCCTCTGCCTTTCCCTTATTGCGTTCCAGGGTGCTTTCCAGCTTTCTTCTTCCTCCCACCTTCTTCCCTGGTAGGTCCTGCCCTCTGTTGGGTCTCTGGGGCTCCCTTTCTGGTGGGTCTGGGGTGCAGCGCGTGGGGTAACACTCACCAGTCCCTCTGCCTGGGTCTTCCCCCGCCGTCTGTTCCTTTGCCGCCTCCTTTTCAATACTGCTCTCCGCAAGCTTTACTTGCCTCCTCCTTTGTTCTCCGGACCTCTATATTCTGTTTTTGTCTGGTTGTCCAGAGGTTTCACTCATTTATTTTGTGAATTTAAGATTTTAACCGTCTGCATAGGAAATGACTCCTTTTAATGCTTTGTCTCTCTTTTTAAGGACATTGGAAGCATCTTGAAGAAGTAAGTGAATCCACCCTCTTCTTTACAGTCTCAGAGATCAGCAGCTCCTCCAGCAGTTTTCCTATTTTGGAAAGTTCTGTTTGTATTTAGCAGTAATTCAATTTAAAGATAATGTATTGTATTTTAGTGCTTTGTAAATATTTCCTCAGGCAACCCGAATACTATATAATATAATTAGAAATATGTGATATGGTGAATTATTTTGGTTGGTTGCACAGTCAGCCAGATGTTTAGACTGAACATTTTTACCCACCTATAAAGTCCTTCCCAAGGACAGACAGAGATGTTTGATGGTGGCTGCCTTTCACAGTTGTCTGATAGTGGTTTTGTCAATGCCGATGGTGTTCAAGTGGTGCTCCAGGAGTTTTGGGATTACACCCAAGGCACCTATTAACTATTGGTACAATTTGTGTCCTCAACTTATGATAACAATGATGTCATTAAGTGAGTGATCATGTGGCAGCGCCCAACTTTACAACTTTTTTTTTGCCATATTAAGTTAATCATGTGGTGGCTTAAGCCAGTTACATGGTTGTTAAGTGAATCTGGATTCTCCCAGTGACTTTGCTTGTCAGAAGCCAACTGAGAAGAATCAGAAATGGCAATCAGGTGATTCTGGGATGCTGCAACTATTGTAGCACCCGAATTGTGATTACAGGGACACTGTGACAGATGTTAAGTACACCTGTTGTAAGACACCTTTTTGAGAGCTGTTGTAACTGGTTGCTAAAAAATAGTCATAAATGGAGGATTACTTGTGATTGCATTCATCTCTATTAAATTACATTGTATTACTTTTAATTACTTTTAATCCATCAAGATCAGTTTGAATATTATATCGCATCTTCTACCTCACCCACTTTAGCCATATTCAGATTTGGTAAGATAGAATCCATCTTTTTGTCCAAGGGAGAGTAGGGGCCCCCAAAGATAAACTTGGTGGTCTCTATTATATCCCTCATTTGATGAGGGTGGATGAGTGCAGTTCCGGTTCAGGGTTCACAAAAATACAGCTCATAGAACAACCCAGTGCACATATTCTGGATAGAGAGAAGTTTCCTTAGGATGGGCTTCAGCATGAGTCTGAAAGTTTGGAAGAATAATCCCAGTAACCGACTCAGACTGGATCCTGCAGGTAGCCAATCCTCAAGCACCAACTGATATTGATATTTTAGAAAGCTTCTTCTATTGTTCTTTTGTCTTGCCAGGTACCAGGTGAAGGAAACATATGAGAATCTGATGGATTTACTTATAGATCTGAAGTGGACAATCTGGGCTTACAATGATCTCGCTGTATTTCTTAAAAGCGCTCTGAAAAAATTGAGAGGTAACAAAAAGCTGGTGGGGTTTTATGTTGGATGACATTTTGACCGCAGAGCATCCAAAAGAGATTCTGGGTCAGTGTCAGGGGGATCAAAGAGGGATCGATGTGAAAATCAGTGGAAGAGACCCCTTCATTTCTCTGGGGAAAGGCCCTGTGTCTTGGCACCAGGAGGGGGAACAGGAGCTTCCTGGTTTCTCCCCTTAAAGATGAGCTAGCTAAAAACAGGAACCACTAGCTAGATAGTGGACTATTTACAGTGGTCCTTGACTTACAACAGTTCATTTAGTGACTGTTAAAAGTTACAACGGCAATGAAAAAGTGACATGACCATTTTTCACACTTTATGACCGTTGCAGCAACCCCAAGGTCATGTGATCAAAATTTAGCCATCTGACAACTGGTTCATATTTATGATGGTTGCAGTGTCCCGGGGTCATGTGACCATATTTTGTGACATTCTGACAAGCGAAGTCAATGGGGAAGCCAGATCCACTTAACAACCATGTTACTAATTGTACAACTACAGTGATTCACTTAACAAATGTGGCAAGAGAAGTCGTAAAATGAGGCAAAACTCACATAACAAATTTCTAACTTAGCAACATGAATTCTGGGCTCAACTGTGGTCGTATCTCAAGGGCTACCTGCATTCTTTACTTCCCAAATCCATATTCATTGATCACTGGGGAAGCAGAATAAGCTTCCAGTAAATACAATAAAATACATACAAGTTGTTCTTGACTTATGACCACAGTTGAGCCCAGAATTTCTGTTGCATAGCAAGGCAATTGTTAAGTGAGTTCTGCCCCATTTTATCAACTTTTTTGCCACAGTTGTTAAGAAAATCACAGCAGTTAAGTGAATCACGTGGTTGTTAAGCGAATCTGGCTTCTTGCATTGACTTTGTCAAACACTCCCTAGGAAGGTTGCAGAGGACAATCCCAGAATATGGGACGCTGCAACCATCATAAATACATGTTAGTTGCCAAATGACCAAATTTTGATTATGTGACTGGGGATGCTGCAAAATCGTAGGTGTGAGAACTGGACATAAGTCACTTTTTTCAGTGCTGCTCTGACTTTGAATGGTCACTAAATGAATGGTTGTGTCAGATGTCCATCTAGCACAGGGGTAGGCAACCTTGGCTCTTTTATGACTTGTGGACTTGCTAAGGTTGCCTACCCCTGATTTAGCAGATCCAAATAAGGAAGTCCTGGGACATAGTTCTTCCCAAAAGTAACACTTTTATTGAATACACTACATTGGAACAAAAAAAGCAAAACCAGCTCTGACTGTCCCACTCAAATGTCCACATAATTAAATTTGAATTCTCCCTTTGGCCGTCCCCTTCAGTCCATTATGCTGTCCAATCACATACACTCTTTTTTGAATTATGGGTACTGCCTGGACTGTTCAAACAACTGTGCAGCATGGTCTTGAAAGGAAGAGCAGGGACTCCCAATCTGCAGACGGATTCTTGGCATTCCATTCCATTCCTACCCAATGCAATTCAACCACCCCCCTCCCACTTGTTGTCAAGTTGTGAGTGGAGAGAAACAAGGTGGAAAGCGAATAATTTTTGACAGGTTGTAAGTCGAGGACTACCTGTATATGGAATATATAGTAGAATATATTTATATCTGGTGGAATATACATAAACAGGTATGGCATTCTGGCTTGAGGGTTTCCTTATTCCTTATTTGCTGATTTGAGTTGGAGGAAGGGAAACCAGGGTATCTGTAGGGAGGCCCTTCTGTTGCTCCAATTCCAGTGAGGAGATGCTGAATTTACTTTTCTTCCCCAGATACTCTGGAAAGTGGATTTCAACTAGAGGAAGGTAAATTTAAGTTATAAGAATCGCAGTCGCTTGCTATTTTAAACTGTGATACCACTAACGTTAGGAGAAACATAATAGAGTAACAAAAATATATATAGAATTACATACCTTAGAGCAGGCATGTCAAACTACCGGCCCACGGGACGGATGCATCACGCTGAAACCGCGCCTACCCCATTGCTGGCAATGGGGAAAATGTCCTGATATGTCACGTGACGTCACGGGTTTGACATGCCTGCCTTAGAGACTATGAAGATCCAGTAAACAATGATTTTATGATTTAGGACCTATTACTTGCTGTTTATATGTATACTGTGAGCTTATGTACCAGAGACAATTTCCTTGTGTGTCAGATCACACTTGGCCAATAAAGAATTCTTTTCTTTTCTTTTCTTTTCTTTTCTTTTCTTTTCTTTTCTTTTCTTTTCTTTTCTTTTCTTTTCTTTTCTTTTCTTTTCTTTTCTTTTCTTTTCCTTTTCTTTTCTGTTCTGTTCTGTTCTGTTCTACTCTACTCTACTCTTATTCTGTTCTGTTCTGTTCTGTTCTATTCTATTCTACTCTATTCTACTCTATTCTACCCTACTGTACTCTGTTCTATACATAATCTAGAAAATTGAAGTCAATCTTGGTGTAGAATGAAATATCTGGACAAATGGGAAAATATGGGCTGGGACTGAAAGGAACATAGAATTCCTACCAATCCTGTTGATTTTACTGCCTGACTATAAGTTGGTGAGAGACCAAGTCTTTGGGAACAAAGAAATTAGGTCCTGGGGTCAATGCAAATAGCAAAGTTGGAGCACCTTGTGGTCCATCAAACTGATGAAAGCAGTGGAGCTGAGAGTGGGACAGCTAATCCATGGATCCTGAGGGCGTGAAGCTGAGTGGCAGATGGAGGGGAAGCAATGGAATGGCAGGTGGCAAAGGCAACTTAAGTAAGTGGAACTAGAAGGCCAGAGGCCAGAGGGACGCCAAATATGTCGGCAGTTAACAGAGGATGGAACTAAGACAGTGGGAGAGCCCAAATCCTTGGAGAAAAGGGTGCAGAGCAGGGACCTGGACACTAGCAGCCGCATCAGGGAAATTCTGGGAATTGAAGTCTTATAGTTGCCAAAGTTGGAGAAGCCTGGACCAGGCAATGCTTAGGTATTGTGTAAATAAACAATGAGTTTTTCAGTTCTGGAGGGGGTGTTTGGAAGCTGAACTCCATTCACACAAGAGGCCGTAGGGTTAAACTCTTGGGGGTGAAGGCACAAAGTAGAATTGCAGCTGAAGCTCTTTTTCTTCTTCCTTCCTTCCTTCCCTTCCCCCTTACAGTGAATGTAATTCTGGATCCAGACACAGCCCATCCTGGCCACCTTGACATCGCCGAAGATGGAAAAAGCGTCAGAGGAATTAAGCCAGTTAAAGCAATATATACTGTATCAAACTGCAATAGATTTGAATATAATCCATATGTCCTTGGCTGTCAGAGGTTCTCAACAGGAAGACATTTCTGGACAGTTGCTGTAGGAGATGCAACAGGATGGGGTGTAGGGGTTGCCAACAAGCCGTTGAATTTAACAAATATTGATGGGCAGACCAGGCACTGGCAGATTGGGTTATGGGAAGGGAAATACATGGCCATCTCTCCGTCAGTACGCTCTGAACTGACCCTGACTGAGAAGCCCATGAGGATCCGCATCTCTCTTAACTGCGAAGGGGGACAAGTGAGCTTTTTTGATGCCAGGACAGCAGCTCTGCTCCATACATTCTTGGATGATTCCTTGGTTGGAGAGACCCTTCTGCCCTCTTTCTATTTGTATGAAGGCGCCTCCCTGACACTCCCCTAAAGTAAGGGGCATCCACAAACAATACTTTGGAAAAATTCCTTTGCTGAACAGTGGTGCTTGAAAGCCTTTAAAGCAGTGGTTCCTTAGCTTTTTGCCACACTGAATTGCTTGCAGTTGGGTGGCTTTTTAAATTGAATTTTAAAAATGAAATACATTATTAAATAAATACATTATTTGACAAGATGCCAAATAGCACTCTTTTCCCTTCTTGCTTTATGCCACTCTGCCTTTTATTGAGTAACTGTAACAGAAGAAGTCAATATTGTGTGGTGGGGCTCGCGGCGGCCGCGGTTTGGCTATTGCGGGGGGAGGGGGAAGCGGCTTGTTGAGGACGGCGCTCGCCTGCAGCCCCGGTTCGGTTCTCCTCAGCCTGACTCGCCTCCCCCGGCGCAGCGAAAAGGAGCAGCATGAGCCGCGATTTCAAACCGGGAGACCTGATCTTCGCCAAAATGAAAGGCTATCCCCATTGGCCAGCCCGGGTTGATGAAGTTCCTGATGGAGCAGTCAAACCACCGACAAATAAAATGCCTATATTCTTTTTTGGCACTCATGAAACTGCATTTTTGGGACCAAAGGATATATTTCCCTATGCTGAAAATAAAGAAAAATATGGCAAGCTAAATAAAAGAAAGGGCTTTAATGAAGGATTGTGGGAAATAGAGAACAATCCCAAAGTTAAATTTTCCAGTCAGCCGTCTCAGCCATCGGTTAACACTACAGTTGTTAAAGAAACAGATGAAGAAGAAAGCATAGACACTAGAGAAGAAAATGAACAAAAAATGGGTCCCAAGCGAAGAAAATTAACAGCTCTTATTAAAGGATCAGTTAAACAGGACAATGAAACTTCTGAAACTGAAATTGAAGAAAAAGAGCTGGAAACTTTAAAAGATGATGATTCTCCAGAAAAACCTAGCAGTGAAGATATGAGTAAAACAAGTGATATGTCAGTCCCTAAAGTTGCTAGAAGGGGGAGAAAAAGAAAGGCTGAAAAACAGGCAGAAGTGGAAGAAGCAGCAGCGATGGTGACAGGAGCAACAGCAACAATTACAGCTCCAAAAGCTAGCCCTAAAAGAGGAAGGCCAGCTGCTACTGAAATGAAAGTTCCAAAACCAAGAGGGAGACCCAAATTGATAAAACCACATTGTCCTCCAGAAGGTGACAGTATTCATGAGGAAGATAAGGGTAAGAGAAAGAGTGTTGAAGAGAAACCATCCAAAAAACAGCAGAGAAGAGATGACGAGAGTCAAAAGGAGGAAGACAAAATTAGAAAAGACCCAGATAAAAAGGAAAATAAAAAAGACACTGACATGAAAAGGAAAAATACTACTAAAGTGGGATCAGCATCTGCCTCTGATACCGAAGACGATGGAGAAGAACAAGAAGGGAATAAAAAGAAAAAAGGAAGAAATGTTCAAGGGTCTCATAGAAGAAATGTTATAAAAGGCCAGCATGAACGTGAAATAGCAGAAAGGAAACGTAAACAGGAAGAACAAATGGAAGAAGAATCGCAGAATAGAGAAGAAGGCAAGAAGCCAGAAAATAAGAAGATAGAGAAAAAATGAGAGACATCAATGGATTCTCGGCTTCAAAAGATACATGCAGAAATAAAGAATTCACTCCAGATTGACCATCTTGATGTGAACAGATGCATTGAGGCTTTGGATGAACTTGCATCACTTCAAGTAACAATGCAACAAGCTCAGAAGCATGCAGAAATGATTTCCACACTCAAAAAAATACGAAAGTTTAAGGTTAGCCAGATTATAATGGAAAAATCCACTATGCTCTATAACAAATTCAAGACTATGTTTCTTGTTGGGGAAGGTGACTCCGTTCTTTCACAAGTACTAAATAAATCACTAGCTGAGCAAAAACAGCATGAAGAAGCAAACAAAACCAAAGAACAGTGGAAGAAAGGATCAAACAAGAAATCTGAAAAAGACAAAGAACAAACAGGCACAAAGGTAATGAATGGTGCTTCTGAGAGTCAAGATACAAACTAGTCACAACAAAACGGAGATACCGCAGATGAAAAAAAAGAGAAGCTAGATTCTGGCAATAAGAAAAAGATGTGCAGTGATGGAAGAGAACAAGAAAAGACGAAGAGTCCAACCTCTGAAAATGATTAAAAGCAACATTATTTTTTTGTAAAGTACATATTAAAGAGGACTTAAGGGTTGGCAGCTTGAGAATGCTGAAACTTTTAAATAATTTTATAAGCATATTTTAATGTGTACAATTTGTGAGGGTTATGGAGAGTCTACCTTTAACATTTGTTTTAAAGTATTTAAACAACCTGGTAGCATTTGGCCCAGTATTAACAATCAATACAGTTCAGATGAAAAGACCATATTATTTTAGAAATTGAAAAGTGTTTATATGTTTCAGGATTAGTTCTATAAAATCTATCTTTTTTTTGTGTGTGTATAGTTTTCAGAGTTGTTGTTTGCCAAAGTGTCAGATTACTGTGTTTTGTAAGAAGGTGGGCGAATTTTGTAGCATTGGAGATGTTATATATATATAAATATATTCATTTGGTTTATTTAAAAAAAAGCTAGTTTTGTTCTTTGGAGGTAATTTTGCCAATTTAATATGTTTGATTTCCTGCTTTCTGTATTCTTGATACTGTACTAAAGATGCTCATGTATCAAAGTTGGCATTGATGCACATTGGTTACAACATATTGTCTTGAAACGATTTTTAATTAAAGTTATGCAGATAAAAAAATATTGTGTGGTGGTTAAAAAATAAAACTAGAAACCATGAGTTCTACTCCTACCTTAGGCACAAAGCCAGCTGGGTGACCTTGGACCAGTCACTCTCACTCAGCCCTAGAAAGCAGGCAATGGCAAGCCACTCCCGAATCCTTGGCAAGAAAAGTGCAGGGAGATTTTGTCCAGGCAGTCATCAGGGGTCAACAATCTGAGGCACCCCAAAAGTGGCTTCGATATTGAGATGGGAGTTGATCCAGTTTGGTCAAGTGGTTAAGGTGCCATGTTATAATGATAATGATGATGATGATGATGATGATAAAGTTGGAAGGGACCTTGGAGGTCATCTAGTCCAACTCCCTGCTCAGGCAGGAAAGCCTATACCATTTCGGACAAATGGCTGTGCAGTCTCTTCTTAAAAACTTCCAGTGTTGGCGCATTCACCGCTTATGGAGGCAGGTTGTTCCACTGGTTGATTGTTTTAACTATCAGGAAGTTTCTCCTTAGTTCTTGGTTGCTTCTCTCTTTGGTTAGTTTCCACCCGTTGCTTCTTGTCCTGTCTTCAGGCGCTTTGGAAAATAGCTTGACTCCCTCTTCTTTGTGGCAGCCCCTGAGATATTGGAACACTGCTATCATGTCCCCCCTGGTCCTTCTCTTCATTAAACTAGAAGACATACCCAACTCCAGCAACTGTTTGTTGTATGTTTTAGCCTCCAGTCCCCTAATCATGTTTGTTGCTCTTCTCTGTACTCTTTCTAGAGTCTCAACATCTTTTTTACGTTGTGGTGACCAAAACTGGATGCAGTATTCCAAGTGTGGCCTTACCAAAGCATTGTAAAGTGGTATTAATACTTCACATGATCTTGATTCTGTCCCTCTGTTAATGCAGCCTAGCACTGTGTTGGCTTTTTTGGCAGCTGCAACACACTGCTGACTCATATTTAAATGATTGTCCACTCGAGATCCCTCTCATAGTTACTACTGTTGAGCAAGGTACCCCCTATACTATACCTGTACATTTGGTTTTTCTTGCCTAAATGTAGAACCTTACTTTTCCACCATTGAATTTCATTTTGTTAGATAGCGCCCAGTGTTCAAGTCTGTCCAGATCCTCTTGTATCCTAAGCCTGTCTTCTGGAGTGTTGGCTATTCCTGCCAGCTTGGTGTCGTCTGCAAATTTGATGAGTTCCCCATCTATCCCCTCGTCCAGAGCGTTGATGAAGATGTTGAAGAGCACTGGGCCCAGAACAGAGCCCTGGGGGACCCCACTACACACTTTCCTCCATGTAGATGCGGTTCCATTGAGGACTACACGCTGAGCACGGCCGGCCAGCCAGCTATGGATCCATCTGGTGGTGATGCTGTCTAACCGGCATTTTTCTATCTTCTCAAGTAGTAGGTTATGGTTTACTTTGTCAAATGCCTTACTGAAGTCCAAGTAAATTATATCCACAGCATTCCTCTGGTCCACTAATTTTGCCACTTGGTCAAAGAATGCAATAAGATTTGTCTGGCATGATCTATTTTTGACAAACCCGTGTTGGCTTTTAGTAATGACTTTGTTTGCCTGTAGGTGTTTGCTGATTCATTGTTTGATTATCTTTTCCAGAATCTTCCCAGGTATTGAGGTCAGGCTGATAGGTCTGTAAATTCCTGGGTCCTTTTCTCCCCCCTTTTTTGAAGATGGGAACTACATCAGGTCTTTTCCAGTCTTCTGGTAGTTCCTCAGTTCTCCAGGATCTTTGAAAAATATAGTTCAGTGGTGCTGAAATCACATCTGCCAGTTCCTTAGAAACCTTGGGGTTTAATCCATCTGGTCCTGGTGATTTGAACTTGTCTAGGCTGAACAGGTGCTCACTTACCATTTTCTTGCCTATCTTAACTTGTATTTTTATTTTGTTTTTTATGGCACTATTTTTGATAGGTTGGTCTGTTTTTCCCCTTTGTATAAAGACAGATGCGAAAAACGAGTTAAATAGTTCTGCTTTCTCCCTTTTGCTTGTCACCTTCTTGCCACTTTCACCCACTAATGGACCAATTGTTTCCTTCACTTTTTTCTTGTTTTTTTACATGTTGAAAGAAGCTTTTTTTGATATTTTTGACTTTGGTCGCAAGCCTTAGTTCATTTTGAGCCTTAGCTTTCCTCACTTCGTCTTTGCAGGCTTGGGCTATTTGCTGATATTCTGACTTAGTTATGTGTCCCTCTTTCCACTTTCTATACTTGTCCTTTTTATCTTTCAATTGATCAGAGAGTTCTTTATGCAGCCATGCTGGTTTCTTTTGGAAGCTGTTATTTTTTCCTCTTTGTTAATATTGTGCTAGACTGGGCCTTTATTATCTCACTTTTCAAAATTTCCCAAGCCTCTTGAGTTGTTTTCCCCTGGAGGATTCTCATCCATGGAATCCTTCCCAAACCCTCTCTAAGTTTATTGAAATTAGCTCTCTTGAAGTCCAAGACTCTAGTTTGTGTTCTATTGCTTGTGCTTCCATAATGTTGAATTCCAATATTGCATGATCACTTCCTCCCAAGGTTCCTATGGCTTCAACACCTTCTATCATTTCATCTCTGTTAGTGAGAATTAGGCCCAAAATAGCTACTCCGCTAGTTCCCTTCTCTACTTTTTGGGAGACAAAGTTGTCTGCTAGGTTTGTCAGGAATCTGTTTGATCTTCCACTTGGTGCAGAGTTTGTCTCCCAATTGATGTCAGGGTAGTTAAAGTTCCCCATTACTATTGTGATGTGCTTCTTACATACCTTAGTTAGCTGACTAGCAAAAAGTTCATCTATTTCCTATGTTTGGTTGGGTGGCCTATAGTATACACCTATGGCAATGTCGTTTTCTCCCCCTTTTATATTGACCCATATGCATTCAGGACAGTTTTCATTGTTGTACTCTATTTCTGTAGAGATGTAGTTATTTCTTATATAGAGAACAACTCCACCTCCTCTTTTATTTGGTCTGTTTCTTTTAAATAATTTAAATCCCTCTAGCTGTGTGTTCCATTTGTGGGTTTCGTCCTACCATGTTTCCGTAATGGCAACAATATGATATCTGCCCTCATTAACCTGAATTTCTAGTTCACTCTGTTTGCTGTTCATACTCTGTGCATTTGTGTATAGACATTTGAGTCCTTTATGACCGACCCTGTGTTTACTTCCTACATAACCGGTGTGGTGCCTGCGTTCCCCTAATGTCTTACCACCTATTTGGTTAGTGCACTTTGTGTGGCACTCGCTATTAAGAGCTTGACTTTGCTTGACAGCAAGGTTGATGTTCTTGTCCACACACACATCTATGTTACATGCACTGATAGCCCTATAATTTTTAGATTGCTGGGGACAGGGATGTTCTGTATCAGTTAGCTCACTGTCCCCGCTATTTAGTTTAAATATTCCTCCAGAAAATCTGTGAATTTATAGCCAAGTAACTCAGTCCCTTTCTTTGATGGATGCAAATCATCTCTTTTGTACATTTCTTCATTGGACCAGCTGCTGACATCGTGACTAATATATCCAAAGCCTTCGCCTTTACTCCACTCCTTTAGCCACATATTGAATTGTGCTATACGATGGCCTTTTCCATTTTGGTCCTTATACACTGTTAAGACCTCTGAAAAAATAAGCCTACAGCCTATTCTGCTAAGTTCCTGCCCCAGGCTCTGGAAGTCATTCAGCACAGTGAGTACATCTTTTTGGGACAGATCATTAGGAAGAGGAAGATTGTGAGTTCAGGTCCTGTCTTAGCGATGAAAGCCAGCTGGGTGAGATTGAGCCAGTCATTCTCTCTCAGACCAACCCACCTCACAGGGTGGTTGTGGGGAAAATTGGAGGAGGAAGATGTATCAGATATGTTTGCCAGCTTGATTTATTTGTAAACATAATAAAGGTGAGATACACATAGTTAATAAATAATAAGGGAGGTGAAGCTGAAGTCTGATATGGTGACTTTGAATGCTAACAGCAGCTCTCTGGAACATCTCAAAGCATCTAAAGAACTGAAGACTGACAAGCTGCTGTTGGCAATGGAGCAAGTAAATAATCCAAACAAACATACCTAATACAGGTAGTCCTCGACTTACAACCACAATTTAGCCCCAAATTTCTGCTGCCAAGTGAGACAGTTGTTAAGTGACCATTGCCCCATTTTAACTGTATCATGGGGGAAGAGGGAGAAGGGAAGGAAAGGTTTTGGCGGGAAAGAGGAGGAGAGCAGGGGATAGAGAGGGAGGGCGGGAGGAATGGGTGAGTCTCTTTGGGGGCAGAGAAGGGAGAGAAGGGAAATGGGGCCTCCTGGCTCACCCGGTCTCCACCCCACAGAGTGATAGGGGGAAGTGATGCATGAAGATAGGTTGAGGAAAGGGAGAGAAAGGAGTGTGAGGGAAAGTCGAGAAAGGAGTTTGGGGCAAGGTGGGGAAAAGTCGGTGAGGAAAGGTTGAGAAAAGAGGAGGAAGAGGAGGAAGGGGAAAGAGAGAGGGATAGAAATGGAGGCAGGCAGGTGAATCAATCAAGGGCAGAGGCAGTGGCAGGAGAGACCAACAAGCAGCAGGAGAGAGAGAAGACAGAGGAAGAAGGGCTGACTGGCTGTCTGACCACCCCACCAATGTATGATCCACCCGCTGGGAGGAGGCTGCTCAAGGGACCGGCTGGAAGGACAAGACAGCAGAATCCAGCTGACCCGGGGTAAGTGGAGGTGTCTAAATGAGGGAACAGAGTGGAGTGGCAGCCACAACGACGGACTGTAGCAGGGGAAGGCGCCTGGATGTTTGGAAAAGAGGGCCAGGGGAACCTGGACCCCAGCGACCCTTTGTGGGGTAGCGCTCCATGACGATCTTTCTTGTCACAGTTGTTAAGTGAATCACAGTAGTGATTTGTTGTTAAATGAATCCAGCTTCCCCATTGTCTTTGCTTGTTATAAGGTCACAAAAGGTGATCACATGACCCAGGGACACTGCAACTGTCATAAATATGAACCGATTGCCAAGCGACTGAATTTTGATCAAGTAATCAAGGTGTGTGTGTGTGTGTGTATGTGTGTGCTGCAATGGTTGTAAGTGTGAAAATCTCTCATAAGACACTTTTAATGTCTATATACATTAAAAACGAGAAATGTTAAAATGCTGATTTCTCTGACTTTGCAGATGCCAAAATGAGAATTACTGATCTAGCCCAACAGGCCCTCAAAGGGATGGGGATTATAGCAAGGGTGTCCCAGGCAGGTCAACAAAGTCAAGATGGCAGCTAGTCCCGCCTTCTACCCATATGTAAATAAGGGGTGGGGCTTCCATCCCATAGGCCTTTGTTGACTTTAGGGTTGTTCCTGCTTTGCAGCATCTGCCCCCTTCTGGGGATCCGGGCCTTTGAAAGAGGGGTTTGTGAGAATCCATGGGGAGATGGGATTGGCTAGCAACGGGAAGGATCCACCCAATTTTGTGGGGGAAGGAGGGAAAGAGAAAAAGTTTCTTTTATGTATAACTACAGGTAGAAGAATGCTAATTATCATCAGATAAACGGAGAGAAAGAAGAGGAAATAAAAACAAACTACCATGGTAAATTCAAACATAGTGCTTCTGAATGGTGATCACAACTGAACAGAATTTAACTCCTTTTATGTAGATTGTGATGAATTGATTGGCTTAAAAAAAATCCTATATTCAGCCCAGCCTGAACACTCAGTTAAGAACAGAATTATTAGTTCAGAGTCAATTAGTGTAAAAAATACTACAGCAAGATATTATTTTCAGTTATTTTATTAGCTAGAATAAGGAGTTTAAAAAATTAGATAATGGGATATCATTATACAGTATGTCCCTTTAACATGCTAGACAAAAAATGTTAAACCTTTGTAGGTTGAAGATTTTCTTGCAACAGAAACATGGGTTATTAAAGAGAGATTTAGAGGTGAATGTTCTGTAAACTAGGCCTAGTTTAGTAGTACTACAGTAGTCACAGTCACATTAGTGGTTCCTTCCTTCCTTCCTACAAAGAAAGGTCTTCACCTGGTGCCGAAATGATGCCATTATGAGTGCCAATTGAGGGTCTCTGGGAAGACCATTCCAATAGGAGGTCCCACTGCTGAGAAGGCAAAATAAAGGAGGGGGCTTGGGAGTATCAATGTCCCCTTGGGGACCCCATTGTGACTAAGGGAGCCTCTCCAAAAAGCCCTCAAACAAAGAGCCTATAAGATGTTCTCCACCCACCAGATGTCTTCCACCCCCCCCACCCCCATGGGTCCATCTGTCCTAGATTGGCCTGAGACTATTACAGTAATTATTCTTTCTAGCCATCTTTTGCTTTAAAGGGACCTCGTTGGTCTAACTTGAAGATTTCCATCCAGCAAATGATTTCATTTTACATTCTACATATTCCATATTCTGCAAAGTAGTCTTCTGGGTCCCCGATCCATTTCCTAATTGGCTGGCTGGGAAGGGGGCACTCAAGGCAGGTCTTCCTCTGCCAGATATTCATATTAGAAGTTAGAGAAAGGATTATAATTTCTACATTCTCCTTTATCTCTGAGACATCCTATCAATTGCAGCATAGGATTGGGGATTTTTTTTTTGAAATTCTAAAATTATTGTCAATATTTTATTAGATCATAGGATGAATCACAGACATTAAGTATAGAGCTTTTTCTTCCAATAATTGAATGTAAACCCCATGTTATCATAATTTCTCAGATAAAACATTCAAATTAGAAAAGTACCAAAATAACTCTGTCGTAGACTAACTTGAAAGTAAGATCAACTATCAAGGAATCAAATTAAGAGTTGTGAATTCCCCCACCCACCCGCATTTAATCTACTTGAGGCAATGCTTCTCTTAAAAGTTCATCAAACTATCTTTCAGTCTACAGAAGAAATAAGCAACTTATTTTCTACTGGCATATATTAAGCATTGTTTTCAATTAAGAGCTAGAAATTTAAAGAAGTAATCCTGTATTCATTAAAACTAAAGTCCTATATAGAAGATATACTGTAAGTTGCCCACCTGGGCTTCTGGAATGTTAAACCTACAATCCTATGTATGCTTAGTGCCTCTAAATAGACATCCAAAAGATAGCTGTGTAAAGCAGTAAATATTCGAAAATATTCCTTCATCTAACATTCCATTAAGTTACTGGTTGTACAGAAAACCAATAACCAGTACATGATTTTTAATTTCATTAAAACAAGGCATATACATTCAATTACATTAAAAGAGATATAGAAGATATCCTATTTTAAAAATGTATTTGCTAAAATCACTAAAAAAAACTTGCATTTAAAAATAGTTGATAAAAATATTCCTCTGGATTGTACAAGGCAGCGGTGAGAGAACCACTGATCAAAAACTTGTTATTCAGATTTTTCTTCTTTTTCCTCTGGTGTATCAGATACTGGGTCCTCCTCACTTTTTGTTTCTCCATTTTCTGCAGGCAAGTTATCCTTTATTTCTTCTTTGTTATTATCTTCAGTTTGTTTCTCTTTCAGTCCTTTTTTCCCTTTTGTTGAAGCTCTCTTTTCCTCAGACTTAACCTTTGAAGTGGGTTTTTTTTTTTTTTTGCCTCGACTTTGGTGATGGCAGGTTTAGCCGATAATCGTGCGGATCGCCTCTTCGGCTCTTCC